>OU015527.1:4372065-6772065 GCA_907165065.1 Caprimulgus europaeus
GAGGCATGGAAGAGGAGGATCCCCGCCCTGGGAGACTGCTGGCTGTGATGCCCGAGTTTCCCGCCAAATGAAGCTCAGCTTCTTTTCTAAATCTAATTCTTAATGCAGAAAACAAATGAATAAATCTTAGCTGTATTTTATATGTTCGCATATCACTGCCGGCCGGGAGCAGAGGCCTTCGCACAACCAGTGCCCGTGTCTCCCAGCCACCTACAAAAACCCTGGAGCTTCGTGAGCCACTTGAGCTCTTCTTTGGAGTCCCACACTGCCCTGCTGCCCCCCAGACACTCATAGGGTACCCGCTCTGCAGGGCCCCCGCACGCCCCTGCAGAGCCCGCCACCTCCCAGGCGGCTGCAGGGGCCACGTCGGGTCCCGCTTGCATCCCTGGAGAGCCCTGCTGTCCCCCAGGCCCCCCTGGGTGCCTGTATTCCTCGGGACAGGAGGTGCTGTTAATTGGCTGATGAAGAACAGAAGATGACACCCCATCTTGAAGACATCGTTTGTCATGCCCAGAGGAATGGCCCTGTTCTCCCTCCCCGAAACCTCCTTCCTCTTGGTTCTCCAGGAGAGAACTGAACCTCACTCTTGGAAATGCTGGTCTTGGTCTTTATTCAGGAGAGCTTTAACCAGCCTGGAGGATTCCGAAGGAGAGCAGTGCCCAGAGGTAGGATGTCCCGCCAAGCTCTGTCTGGGAGGCAGGATGGTAAAAGGCCTGGCAGGAGAATGGCAGCCGCAGCACAGGCAGCCCGTCGATCCCAGCCTTGGCAGAGCAAACCCTGCCCTTCTGTTCGCTTTCCTCACCCGCCGCGGGCTGCTCTGGGCTGGAGCGGGGCCGGGGCCGGGCGCTGGCCGCAGCAGGGCAGTGGGAAGGGCCGCAGGACGCGGAAGGCCGGGCCTGCGGAGCGTGCAAGAAAGGCGCAGGCCCTTGGGGGAGGCAGGCCGGGCCGCCATGGTGGCCGTCTTGTGCATGGTGGAGAGACGTGGCGGCCGTCCTGTGCATGGTGGAGAGTCATGGCGGCCGTCTTGTGCAAGGCAGCCCGCTGGCCATCTTGATCCTGATGGTTTCAGGTGTTGCTGGGAAATCAAGGTCCCACGTTTTGCTCGTCTGCCGGTACAGGAGCAACTGTCGGGGACCTGAGGAGATTAACAGATCCAGACGGCCATCTGGATATGCCAGTGGGACATGCCGTACCATACAACGTCATGCTCAGTACAGGAATGAGAGTTGGCCGGAAAGCTCTCTTTCGCACTCTTCTGGGATCGGGGTTTGGGGATTTCCTTTCCTCTGGGATCACTGGCTGGGGAACGGGCTGGGCATCGGTTGGCGGGTGGGGAGCAATTGCACTGTGCACCCCTCATTTCTGTATTCCCTTATGACTTATTATCATTCTTGCTGCCACCATTATTTTAATTTTTGTGGTTTATGTCAATTACTAGATCGTTCTTATCTCAGCCTACGAGTTTTCTCACTCTTCCCCTTCTGAGTCTCTCCCCCATTTCCCAGGGGGGGAGGGTGAGCGAGCGGCCTCGTGGTGCTTGGCTGCCGGCCAGGTTAAAACCACCACCACCACCACCACATCTCTCCTTTGCATTCTAGGTCACACTTTTGCAAAGCAGTAAGTGATAACAGAGTTGAAAGGAAACAGTTCTTGAAAAGTTCTCTCAATGATGGGCGTGTTCAAGATGCTCTAGTTTACAAATGACGCTGGTGCTATGTTCTGTCTTCTCGTAAAGCCGCTCTTCTCTGTTTGCAATGAGTGAACCACCTTTGATTCCTGCTTTGTGCTTTGCTTATTTTAAAACAGCATCGGCAGGATACGTGGGACCCTGGAACTCCCGCATGTTGGTCACCTCCTGGGCAATATTTATTTCATTACTGTATTCTGATTGCATTCCCATTTGCCTGTCTTTTTTCGGCAGATCCTTTTGGCAATTGCTTACGTTCGCAGTCAGGGATATGCCCACAGGGGTCTCAAACCAGTAAGCCTCAACAGTAGTCAGATTTGCATAAACAACAAAGAACTCCCACTTTTATGTCTCCATGAGGAGCCGGAGTAAGTTAGGCCTTCTCCGTTCTCTTGTGTCGCGACGGAGGGAAAACCCGGATAGCTCAATATGAGATGCTCAGCAGGCTTCCGTTTATTGATGACATATGTGCTCCTTATACACAGCGGTTAATTAAGCTCATGCATACTCCCAAAGACCCACACTGATTGGCTCATTCATTCTCCTGGGAACTTTCTCTTTGTTATAACAGGTGGTATTGCTCTGTTCACGTCCCAGGGACGTCAACAGGATACACCTTACTTTACGGTTACCAGCTCCCAGCTACTCCCTTCTTTTTCCCAGCTTATTTATTTGGAGTCTCGAGGGCAAGTAAGCATCCTGCAGACTTCTGTTAATTTACCCTGACTCATGTCAAGGGCCTAAGCTGGCTTACTGCGGCCTCTGATTGTACAATATCTCTTAGTGATCTACAACACTCTTGTGCTCAGAGCTCTTTATCTAACGCCTTCTGAAAGAGTGTTATTGCTGCTTGCTGCAGTCTTCCTCAGCTGAGCTGGAGGTGGCTGTATCTGCGGAAGGAGCTTCCTCTGGAAGAGAAGCAGAGCAACAGGCTCCAGCTGGGAGCGGAGCAGAGGCGTGGATCGGCCTTTGAGTGTTGCGCCGGCGTTTTTGTCATCCTCTTTATTCCAGCTTGTACCTGGAGAGAGTCTTCATGGTGCCACTCCGTTGTGCAAAGCCTTCTGTTTTCGCGCCCAAAGGAAAAAGGGACACGGATAGTTGAGCGAAGGGGTGGCCAGAGAGAGGGTGTAGGGGGAGATGCGTGCTACTGGACCCATCCTGTGGCTTTGCCGTCACTGCTGAGTTGGAGCACGGGTTGAGGGAATGGAAGGCTTGAGTCCGTTTCTCTTCGAAGGGGTTAGAAATTTGCGTTCTTAGAGACGCGGACATCCCTGAGAAAAGCAAATCCTGAGTCCACAAGCGTTCTCCTAGGCGGCTCAGGATATCTTTTGTCTCCAAAAGACCAAGTCCTTTAGTCTTTGGCCACCTTTTCTGCCACAGCAGACTGCTGCCTCAAGTTCAGCTTGCTGTCTATCAACCTCTCCCTCCCCAGGCCCTTCTCAGCAGACAGGAACTAGCATTCCCCATCTGGAATTCAGGATACATTCACGAGCATCCGATCAAAATGTCCAGGGGAGAGCTTGAGGTGAATTCCAGCTGCTAACGACAAGAAGAAAGAAGGTGAGAGAAAACATGGTGCCGTGGATGCTTGAGGTTCTAGAAGCGTTCTTGCCACTTTCTCTTTTACCAGGAAAATCTGCTGATTGACGAGGAACAGAATTTGAAGCTGATAGACTTTGGGCTTTGTGCAAAGGCAAAGGTAAGAGCATCAGTTCCTCACACAGACCAGACGTAAATCAGCTGCTGCACACGCGTGAAAAAATGGTGTTTGACTTCAGAGTGCAGTGCAGAGACTTGGCCACAGACCCTGAATTCCAGCTGTTTGCACAGTTGTCATCCAGTCAGTTGTTTCTTGGCTGGGCCTTAACTGTGTGAGAGAGCAGTTAACTGCATGTTATGGCCAGGCTGTTGACTGGTTTTCCCCCCTTACACTTCATCTTTTACCGTAATCTAAGGCAGAGATCACCTTCTCTGTATAGCTCTGGCATAGAAAGGCCGGTAGTGCAAAGCTTAGGTTGGTGTGCATTTCTCCCAAAGAAGTTTCAACAGTGTATGTCTTTTCTTCACAGGATCTGCAGGCAAGTGGAGGTTGTGGATGGAATCAAATAGTTTATCCAGGTTAGGTTTACAAATCCTCTGGTTGCATCTGCTTGTACTGAGTTGTTCCCTGAGCGTAAAATTGGCTTTGGGGAGCCCCTTTCTGTTTGTCAGCTGAACACGCGAGGTGGGTGCTGTTAAGAAACAACTGAACAGGAAGAAGGTCTTACTGATCCAAAGACAGTAACTCGTCCTCACGTCGTTTGACTTGACTCAAGGTAGAGCATCCCGCAGGCAGTCGAGACCATTGGACCAGCGTCTTGGTGGTCTCCTGTCATGTAATGCAATGTAATGACATGGCTCTAATAAGGAAGTCTTTGTAGTGGTTCTTTGTGAAGTTCTTGCATTAAGTGAAGTTCTTCTTGCTGGTGCAAATAAGCAGCTAGTCTCATGCCCACTAGCTCTTGGGTCACTTCTTCCCAAGTTCTGTCTCCTTCCTCTTTGCAGTGACAAGGGGAAGTATTCTTATCGGAGGAGGAGCTGCGGGGAAGACTGCTAGGATAACAGGTGAATGAGCAGCTTGAGATCCGAAGGTTGATACGATGCTCGTGGTCTTGGACAATTTTTGCCTGGTGAAGCCGTATCTTAGAGCAAAGCACAATCTAAAGTGAATGCACAGCAGAGGAGAATGCATCACAGAATTGTCAGGTAATGGCCAGCACCGGCCCAGCATCCCCACAGTGTCCAGGACTCTCAGGAGAAAAGGACACAAAGCCAGTGGCTCGTGCAAGAGCCTCAGTGCGCAGAGCACAGCTTTCCCTGCCACCCCAGGCACAGCACAGCCCCTGCCACCCCAGGCACAGCACAGCCCCTGCCACCCCAGGCACACACTCCAGACTCCAGGTCTTTTGCAGAAGACCTTTTGCTGCTTCTGCAAAAACCATCCCCTTGTACTTCATTTTTGTCAGTGCCTACCGTAGGGCAAATCTGAAAGGGAAAAAAGTTTTGGTCATCTCTCTTTGATGTCATAATCATAAGTACTGGTGACAGTCTTCAGTAACATATGGGAGAGACGCATTCTTCATGAGAAGTTACGGGATTTGAGGAAAACGAGAGAATAGGGACTACTTGCATTTGTCATGCAGTTCTACAAACCTTTGCTTTTTGTATTCTGATAACTGTACTTCTGCGGGTGCTGCACAAGCCCAGCTCTAAACACCTCAGCAGTCAGGTAGTCCGTCATCATGTTTAATACACAAGATCCCTGCAAAAACGAGTGGCAAAGTGTTTACAGAACTGCTCCTTCTCTGGCAAGAAGCTTGTTTCAGAAAAATTTCAGCAGGCCCCTCATCTACACAACAGTTCACTTTTGAATGTCTCTGATGAAAAAATAATTGGGTTTTAGGTAGACTGAAACAGCACTTTGGTTTTTGGATGAGGATTGCTCTTAAAAGCATCACTGATGGAGTAAGTCGTGTTACTGGTTTTTTAATTAGTGTACAAGCCAGCGCCGTACAATGCTCCAATGAAAAACGCTCCCGGGGCTAAGAACCCCCCAAGATGCTTTAAGACTAAATTGATACAGAACAGATAGAAGAAGTAAAGGCTCCCTCACTGCAGAAATGGAAAAGGCAGCTGCCGTTTGAATCCACCCTGGCCTTTAGGACAAGGAACTATTCAAGTCACAGAACCATTAACACCATGCATCAGGAATGTCTCACAGGGAGGGCTGAGATCAGTAAAACGCAACTGTAGAGTACAACAGCGCGACTGAAATCAACAGCAGTTCTGTGTTTTACCTTCTCATAAGAAACATTAACAAACATTTCCAAAATTGGAGCTGGCTCTCCCACAGGAGCAGACAGAGGATGGGATGAATTTAATGCATCCGCTGCCATGGCATCAAAACACCTCCAGAAGAAATAGCCTTCTGTGGAGTAATTGCTGGAGGTAACTAAGAATCAGAACATGGCTGTGGCCACACACGAAGGGAGAGGTACAGTGTCGAGGACGATCCCAGGGGAAAATTACAGCTGGCATGCGAAGAATCTTCTCCCAGATTGATTCTGTGAGGGTTTTTCCAAGTTAACCTAGCTAAGCACTCCAACTTCTTTTCTTTTTCTTCCCCCCAGGATCCTGGCGCATCATGTGACATGTCTTCTGTCTGTTGGTGGATAATTACTTCCGAAGAACAAAAGCTGATGCAGAAAGCATGTGGTTATTCGGGGCAGTGGTACTTGCTGGACTTTTTTCATAGTTTCTGTTTTTCCACTGGTAGACTAAGGTGGTGTTTGGTTTTTGGTTTTTGGTTTTTTTCCCCTTCCAAAGCACCTTCCAAAGAGGAGGCAAAACCAAAACCTAAATCTTGCTCGGTGACCACCGAATCCCTGTCCATTCACTTTTCAGGCCGTGCCATGTGATCTTTAAATGATACAAGGAAAGCGAAACATGTATTTCTTTCTATTCCAGAGCATAAAAAACCCCAAACCAGAGAAACAGACAGCCAACTAAGTGCCAGTGTTCTAAACTAACTTAAAGAGCTGATCTAGCTGAAGATGGCCCTGCTCGTTGGAGAAGGAGGTTGGACTAGATGACCTTTAAAGGTCCCTTGCAACGCAAACCATGCTGGCTTCTGTTCCATGATTCCAAACAGTCAAGCTAGTGAGACTTGAAAATCACTCCAAAAAGACACTTGCACGTTCCAACGGTTTGATGACAGAGTGGTCAGTAACCATAAAACCAAGTTTAAAAAGAGGTGAATTTCCCCACTGTCAGGCCTCTCTAGTGCTGTGGCAAACCTCTGCCCAGATGCATTACTCATCTCACTTTGGTAGAAAATGCCATATATTGGACCTCTGCTAAAGCTACTGGAAGGATTTTAGTGCTTTCAAGTCTGATCATATTTGGTGAGTAAGAGAAACTAATTTTCCCACATTTTTGGAAGTCTACCTGTCTTTTATAAAAGCCTACGCCTTCACTGCAGTCATTAACTTCCAGCATAAGGTTCCGAAGATATTTACATCTAGATCAGTCACCACTCCTGCCCTTCGCAGTTAACATCAGATCATCTTCTCAAAGAGCAATTCGAAAGTGCTTCACAGCACAAATCTGCCTGATCTTTCACTCCATGGTAATGAGGCTGCCAAGCCACTCAGAGAGGGGAAAAAAAAGAAGAGCTTCTGAAATGGAATACAGAATTTGCCACAAAAGCTGCTATTGACCTGTATGAAACGGCATTTCTAGTATGTTACTGACCTCTAAGGAACCTTTCCTAGGGATCCAGCTTGCCCTGGCCCCCTCCCATTGCATTTCTCTTTTCAGTGGGAACAGGCTAAAACACCGGCTTCCACGCACGTTCCAAGAAGCCTTGTAAAGAAGCCACATTTGGCAGGAGAGCCACACACAAAAGAGTTAACCTTTTCAAGCTTTTCTGGCCCTGTTGTGCTGGCCTGCAATTGATTTCAAGGGCTGACAGTGGTGCACAGGCCCCACAGCACTGGAGCTGCTGAACGGAACACAGGGGTGTTTCCAGCCCTCTGCGTCTCTGCAGCCTGCTGGCACTCCTGCACCAGAAACAGCCCTCGTCATTCACAGATGAGCACCCTCAAGCCAAAGCAGCTATTTTCAGCTTAGAGCTCCAAGATCCCCCTACCCACACAGGATCTGCCAACCCCAGCCCCTCTGCAGGCCCATTCAGGTGCCTTATTCTGCCCCAGATCTCACCTGGTGAGCCAGCTCGTGGTCTGTTGTCCTAGTAAGCCCAAGCTTAGAAGACGCTGAGGGCTTTTCAGGGTTATACAACAACACAGGCTCCTGGTGTGTGGTCAGCCCCCAGTTTTCCACTGCACCAGACTGAAAATCAGAAAGAGCTACCGAATCTAGAACAAACAGTCAAATAGCTCAGGTGTCATTTTACTCCAACAAGAACTTGCTCACCCGCTCATGCCACTTCATGACTGCTCCCACACGGGCACAGCTATCACTCATACTCCTGAGGGCTCTCTTAAATGCAATTGCAAAAACAGCCTTTTTAAAAAAAGCTGCCTACAGAAGACAGGGGTTTCCTGTTCCCAGTGGAGCTTCTCCATCTGTCCCTGTCTTAACAGTCTTCAGTTGCTGAGTTGCTGCTCTTTTACTCTCTGTGCTTCATCATCTTCTCAAATACATGACATTATTTAACCCTTACCTTGTTTAGGTCAAGGATATGGAATGCGGAAGGAATCCTCACAGAAGTCTGCAGGTGTCACTGCTGCACCCAGCGCATGTTGATCTTGTCTGGCACCATGGCCACAGAAACCTAGAGCAGACGAGCAGGCAGCGCTCCAAGACCAGCATCGAAAGCTTAACAGAAGTTGTTCTTTAGCAGTGACTGGAAGGTCCGTAAGAAGGAGCACCAGAGCACGCACCTAACACTTCACATACAGGAGTTACTCCCTGTTTGCAGAACAACAGTATCAGAATTGGGAATAAAAGTTTTCAGATTTACCCACCCGACCCGCTACGCCCCTGCAAAGCCTTGGGCACTTTCCAGCCGTCCCACGGCAGAGTCGTGCAACTGACAGAGGTTCGTTTGAGTGCTGATTCGCGAGGAAGACAAGGTTTCGTTTGCCTTTCGTTACGTGGTCTCGCGTGAAACAATGCATACACCGGTAGAAAAAGCAAGGCCCTTACCAAAAGCTTTTCAAACGAATAAAGCTCAGAATGCAAACTAATCCCCCAATTACAAAACCTCTTTCTCCCTCTCCTTTCATTCCTGTAAAACATCGAGATACATAAATCCGATGACTTAACTGAAAAGGAAACCATCGTGCATTCTCACAGCCCGAAATACAAAGAAGCTCTTAGAAGATGAGGCAGAGTTATCGTCCCTCCACGACTGGTTATTTTGCCGATGGAGTTAAAATCCGGAACGATAAAGGCCACCGGGTACGTGCTCATCTTGACAGTGGTACTAAAATGGTCCTCAACAAGCCAGGGAGTTATATTCACAGATTTCACCCCCAAAAAAGAGCACAGCTCATCATCTGGGAGCACCACCCGTCAGGACCTTAGCACCAACAATTGTTGTGTTTCTTCTCAGCTTAAAGGTACTACACTTTAGCGACCCTGCATTTTAAAGAGACTAGATTACATTCCAAAGATACACTGGAAAGAAGTGATCCCCGCGCCCACTCTTCCCCACACAGAGAACGAAAACACATCTATGTCGATCTCTGGGCAGTTTCCTTCATAAGCATTACTTCCTTCGGCCTTGATAAAGGCAGCAAAATGAAAATACTGTTCACTGCTCCGGTTTTCCTCAGAGTCTGCCAGCACACTCATCGAACTACTCTCACACAACTTCAGCTGATGAGACGCTGTATAAATCTCCGCAGCCGTTGTCACACATAAGAGAGGTGAACTCCTCCGAGCCACCATGCGGCTTCCACCAATATCTCATGCAGCAGAAAATGAGCCGCGCGCTGGAGGTATCCGTTTCCTCCTCTGGGTTCCAAACAGCCTTAGCTAACTGACTTAGACCTGGGGCATGCTTAGCCACGCTCGACTGTGACACTGGCACCCACTCCTTAGGCACTCTGCATCTGTTTCTCTCCAGAAGAATTAATTTTTTTGTACCTACTTGCAAAAGGTTTCATTTTCAAAAGGTACTTGAGTGGAGGTGTCGTTCCCTCATTTATCAGGGTTACTCTTCTTGCAAACCAGCAGCTAATAGCGCAGAAGAAATTGTCAAGAATCTCTTCCACCCACAGCAAGATCAAATGGACCAGACATCGTTCGCCCTATCTATGCATGTGTATTTATAACCATAAACTATATTTGTGGCTATTCCATGGACAGGACTTTCACTCTGGGACGTTTCTTTGGAGACCAAAGTAGTTTGTTTTTTCACAGAGAAGGTCCTGCTTATGTGACAACTAAGTTAACGCACATGAAGCGTGTATTTGTTCTTACGTGTTTCACCATTAACCTTAAAAGCTGAGCTCAACATGGAAAGCATTTTGTGAGTAGAACAAAGATGATGGAGGCCCGATCGTTCTCACAGCTCTGCTGAGACGCCGGAAACCATCGGACGCGCTCTTTTCTGCGTTCCTTTCCAACCTCGTGTCAAGACTACCAGCAATAGCAGCACACACTCTAATAGAAGAGCTGCGGGGATGTTCAGATCACCACTGCCATTAACAGCAAGTGCCTGCAGCTTCAGCATTTAAGAAGTAAGGGAGCGGACGCGGGCAAAGGTTTTGAACCAAAGGAGGCCAGATTTTGGTTCAATAGAAGGAAGAAATTCTTTATGATCGGGGTGGTGAGACTCCGGCACAGGCTGCCCAGAGACGACGTGGTTGCTTCAGCCCTGGAAGTGTTCAAGGGCAGGCTGGACAGGGCTGTGAGCAACCTGGTCTACCTGAAGACGACATCTCTGCCCCTGGCAGAGATCGGGACCCATTTCAGTGGGTGGTGGGCAGACTGCAAGAGGAAGCCCATCGACCGCACAGCCAGGTTTCAGGCCTCCAGCCAAAGGGGGAGCGCCAGAGCTGGGGAGTCCCACCTGCTGCAGGGGAAGCGCCCGGGGGACCGGAGGCTAAAGCCAAAGGCAGGGGCAGGTCAGCTCAACCTGGGACAGCCTGGGTCACAATGGGAGGTGGGACGCCCAGCCTCTCCTGGCCCGTGTGGCGGGTAACAATAGGGCCCTTTATGACATACCCCTGTGGCAGCCGGTAAATGCCCAGCACCGGCCCAGCACCCCCACAGTGTCCAGGACTCTCAGGAGAAACGGACACAAAGCCAGCGGCTCGTGCAAGAGTCTCAGTGCTTGTGCGAGAGTCTCAGTGCTCGTGGAGGAGTCTCAGTGCTTGTGGAGGAGTCTCAGTGCTCGTGGAGGAGTCTCAGTGCTCGTGGAGGAGTCTCAGTGCTCGTGCGAGAGTCTCAGTGCTCGTGCAAGAGTCTCAGTGCTCCTGCAAGAGTCTCAGTGCTCGTGGAGGAGTCTCAGTGCTCCTGCAAGAGTCTCAGTGCTCGTGGAGGAGTCTCAGTGCTCGTGCGAGAGTCTCAGTGCTCGTGCGAGAGTCTCAGTGCTCGTGCAAGAGTCTCAGTGCTCGTGCCAGAGTCTCAGTGCTCCTGCAAGAGTCTCAGTGCTCGTGCGAGAGTCTCAGTGCTCGTGCAAGAGTCTCAGTGCTCGTGCCAGAGTCTCAGTGCTCCTGCAAGAGTCTCAGTGCTCGTGCGAGAGTCTCAGTGCTCGTGCGAGAGTCTCAGTGCTCGTGGAGGAGTCTCAGTGCTCGTGCGAGAGTCTCAGTGCTCGTGCGAGAGTCTCAGTGCTCGTGGAGGAGTCTCAGTGCTCGTGCAAGAGTCTCAGTGCTCGTGCAAGAGCCTCAGTGCGCAGAGCACGACTTTCCCTGTGACCCCAGGCACAGCAGAGCCCCAGGGCCAGGGTTTCTCAGCAACACTCCCCCAGCCCCAGCAGGTTGGGCGAGCACCAGAGGGACTCCAGGGGACCTGGGCCCACCAGCTCAGGAAGGGGCTGTGAGCAGGAGAGCCGGTGCCGGCACCAGGCTGGGCGGCTGGGGTCAGCCTGCTGGAAAGCGGCTTCCTGCAGGAGATCCCCCTGTCCCTGCCCAGCTCCTCTGCCTCACCACCTCCCTGCTCCGGCCAGGCAGCCCCGGGGTGGGGCTGCTCGCCGTGTGCTGCCCCCTCCCCACCCTCAACTCTTCCTCTGTGCCAGAGGCTGGAGAGCGATCTCCCCCACAGGCACCTCGCAGCCAGGGCGGCAGAGGACGCAAGGGCTGAGGTGGCCGCTGAGGATCGTCAGCAGCCAGAAAGCCCCAGGCAGCGTGAGACGCACAGCGAGGACTTGGGCTCTGCCAGCCCCGTCTTCGGCGTGAAAGAGGAAGAGAGCCCCAGCATCCCCGCCATGGGTGAGTATTGACAGGACCCTCGGCGACCTCCTCCTGCCTCGGGGCACAGAGGAGCAGGGCAGAGAGAGGCAGCTGGGCTGGCAGGAGGCAGCGGTGCTGCAGGGCTGGGACCTTTCCCAGCCTGCTGCCAGCGGCATCCTGGGGGAGACCGGACATCAGCAGCCTGGCCCAAGGCTTGCTGCGTGCAGGGCAGTGGGCGCAGGGCTGGAGAGAGGGCTCTTCTCTTCCCTCCACCTCCTGCTCCTGCCTACAGCTCGCCCTGCTCTTGTTCTTAATCAGGTGAAGCTCGTGCTTCCTTCACCTGCCAGCTGGAGGCCCGGGAGAAGGAAGCCCACGAAAACGTCTTGGCCTTTCTCAACAGCACCAGAAAGGTAAGTGCAGACTGTCAGAGAGGCTCTGCTGCTGCTGCCGTGGCTGCTGCCTGCGTGCAGGCTCTTGGAGGGCTGGTGGCCAGGCAGAGCTGCTCCCCTCCCGGGCCCCTGCGCCATCACTGCAGCCCCTCGAGCCCTTGCTCCGCTGGCTGTGCCTCTGCTCCCTCACCCTCCCTCTCGGTCTCTCTTCTCCCCGCCTGTCAGCATGTGGACTTGAAGCTGATGTTTCTGGGCTCCATCTGCATCCTCTGCCAAGCCCGGCTGCAGGGCAGGTACCTGCCTGGTTTCGAATGGTCGTTTGAACTGATAGAGGAAATGGAGGTGAGAGGACCGCCAGCGGGGCTGAGGGAGGGAGGGAGGAAGGGAGAGGGGTACAGCTGGCCGAGCACCGGCCCAGCGGTGAGGACAGCACTCGGGCGTCTGGGCACAGGGCCGGGGGGAGGCAGGCCTCTGTGGGAACAGCCCTGCCTGCCACAGGGCTGCTGCAGAGCGAGGGGCCGCTCTGGGTGCCAGTGCTGGCCTGGGGGCAGCGGGGCTCAGCCCGCCCTGCAGACTGGTGCCGGGCACTGGCAGCTCCCGTGCCCCATGGCGGCCCTGCTCTCCCTCTCCAGGAACGACGGAAAAAGGAGTCATCTTGCAGGCTGGACACCATGATGTGGCACCAAGCCGTGCTTGCCTTCGCTTCAATGAGGTACCTGCCCCAGACCCCGGCCGGGCCAGGGCCTCCCCACAGCGTGGGCCTGATGGAACCGGGCATCTCCCAACGTGGCAGGACCCTGGCGGCACTGTCTCTGGGCCTCTGCTCTCCCTTGTTCTTGGCCCAGCGGTGGGCCAGATGAGGGGGCAGAGGGTGCTCCGGGACTCCCCGGTGCCTCTTGGCTTTTGTCCTGAAGGGGGAGGCAGGAGACAGAAAGGGGTTGGGCTGTAGAAGCCCTGGCATCCAACCGGCACCTTCTCTCCTTGCAGCGAGGACAGGGGAATGCTGCTGGACCAGCACCTTGACCCCTGCATCACGAGTATCTTCCATCGGGTTCACACACGGAAGTTGAACAGCCGTCAGGCTGCGCTCCATGCTCAGGTAAGCAAGCGCGGGGTGAGCTATGGAAAGCCTGCCAGTGCCCCTGGAGAGGGCAGCTGGGCCCGCCTCGGGTGGAAGGCATTCAAGCCAGCTTCCTGCAAGGAAGAAGGGCCAGGGCAAGCGTGCCACCTGCTGTGTCCCCGTACAGATCGTGAAAACGCTGGACAGCGTGCTGGAGGTGCTGATGTGTTGCGAACCGCCGAGCTCCAGCCTCCAGATATTGCGGGGAATCCTGAAGGTCAGGCATTTGCCAAGAGCAGAGCTCACGGGCTCTCTTCCTTGCCTTACCCTGAAGAAAGAGACGCGACCTTCTAGAGTGTGCATGCCCCAGCCCAGAACCAAAGCACTGGAAGGAGTCTGAGCGTCCTTCCCAGGCCCCCGGCTCTGCCAGCTGCCACGGCTGAGCCACTGCCCTCGCTGCCCGCCCTCCTTCCCAGACGGCAGCAGGGCAGAGCTCTGCTGGCACGTGGCCATGGGGTGAGGGAATTCCAGCCCTGAAGCTCTCTTCTTCTCAGTGCCCCGTGGGCCGTAGCCCAGCCTCCTGGGTGCAGGCCCCCCGGAGGTTCCTGTCCTCCTGGAGAAGGGACATGCGGCCGTTTTTGAAGTGGCATGTGGAAAGGGGCAGAGGTGGCTGGTGGTGGGGGGTGGGGTCCAGCTACCTTCCTGACTGCAGCAGGTCACCAACTGTCAGCAACAGTCCCCGAGGTCACGAGGCGGCCGGACCCCGTTCCAGGCCTCCCCGCTGTCTGGGGCAAGCCTCGGCGGCACGTTGCGTAAACTGCGCCAGGCGCTTGGCAGAGCCAAGGAGCTCCAGGAGCCGCCGGTGTTTCCCAAGGCTGACCGGCAGCTCTTCCCTTCTCAGATCCTGGTGGCCTTCCTGGTATCTCCCAAACTGGCTCTGCGCCGGAAGGCGGTGGGGAGGATTGTCAGACTGAGCGAGTTCTTGATGCCCACCGCGATGCTGAAGGTAAGGGGCCTGCGGTGCAGGCCACTGGCCCCGGGGCTCCTGCTGCAGCCCCGCAGGCCCTCCCTTCCCGTGCTGCACCCTTTTGTGGGAGTCCCACAGGTGGGGAAGGAGGGCTCCGTCAGCTGAATGTGGGTGTGGAGGACCAGCAGAGCCAGGGCCTCAGTCCTCCTTCAGGCACCCTGGTCCCCTGGGCTCACGGGGAGGGAAGGGCTCCCTTCACAGGGAGGCCGCACGCTCCTCACCCTGACGCGGCTGCCGCCGGCTGGGTCTCCACAGGGTGCAGTGCAGGGCAGAGCCCTCCTGAGCTCTGGCTCACGCGGCACTCGGCCCAGGGCCCGCTCTCGGAGGTTCGGGCTTTCGTCCTATCTACTGCAGCTTGGCCCTCCTACTGTTCCTTCCTCTCTCCCACAGTCCTTGGCCGCCAAATCGGACAACCCCATCTTCATCTTTGAGGCGCCTCTGCTGTTACTGATGTCACTGATGGTGCACCTCACCCTGTGCTGCACCGAGGAGGACCAGGAGATCAGCCAGGGGGCTGCGCAGGCAATGCACGACTTCTTCTATTTCATCTTGGTGCGACAAAGTAAGAGACGCTGGGGTGAGCTGGGGCCTTCCAGCCACAAGGGCCCTGGCAAGGCGCTGCACCGCCTCGGCCCCCGCTCCTCTGCCAGAGGAAGGAGCAGCAAACTCCTCCGAGGCTGGAGCAGGGGAGCTGCCGTGCCGCGCCAACCCCGGGGCCCACGCGGCCCGCCCTGGAGCGGTGGCTTGGGGGCCCGTCCCGAAATCCCCTGGGCTGGAGAGCTGGTGGCAGCAGCATCCCAGGGCTTCTCTCCTCCTGCCCAGCAGAAGGCCAGACGGAACTCCTCTGCCCTTCTGCAGCCTAAGAGGCCGTTTCCCCTCGTCCCCCTGGAAACAGGCCCACTGCCTCCCTGGCACATTTCCAGCTCCCCGCAGAACGGAGAGCCGGGCACAGAGCTCTCCTTCATGCCCTCGCCTGCTGTCACCAGCTCTGGGTTTTTCCTGCTGCTCACCATGTGTTTCTCCTCCTGCCCAGGCTGGGTTGCAGCACTGGAGGATCAAAACCTGGATGTGTACCGGCAAATCCCCAACATATTCTGGCCCATGGAGCCCCCTCACTCGGCGATGGTAACGAGCTCCTCCTGGGGGTCTTGGCCGCGAGGCGGGCAGGAGCCTCGTGAAGCAGTGCATCAGCCATCGGGGGGAGTGGGTGGCATGGCCTCCCGATGAGCAGGCCGCGGGTCCCACCACCTCTCTGGGGAGTAGCCAAAGGCTTTAACCCAGCAATCACCCCATCCCTCTCCACACCCTGCAATCGCCCCGCACCTGCCCCTGCTGCGGCACTTGTCCTGGGGCAGGGGGCCGGCGCTGCCCCCGCTTTCTCACTCCAGAGCTGCCCCCGCTGCTCAGCTGTGCCCCACACCAGGGCCCTCAAGTGTGACACCTCTTCCTCTCTCCCTCAGGTATATGGCTGCTACCTCCTCAGGGCTGAGAGGACCAGGTTTGTCTCCCTGATCTTGAGGACCATGGGGCACCCAAGAGTCTTTGACCCCCGGCCGATTGCCAACATGCTGGACATGGTCTTGAGACACCCACAGGCAGATTTGGACCAGGTAGGCGACGTGCAGCCGCACTGCCCTGCATGCGTGCCCTCCGGGGGCCCTTCCCCCACCCCAGGGCCACGGCTTGGGAGCACGCAATGGGCAGCCTTGGTGGCCAGCAAAGAGCGGTGGGAGGGAAGTTCTTGGTGGCAGCTGGGGCCATAGCTGCACTCCACCCTGCTCCACCCTGTCTCTGCCAGGTGGAGGAGATTGTCGAGATCTTCCATAAGCAGTTTGCGTGCATCAGTCGGGAGCCGCTCCAGGACATCCTGAGGAGAAGCTTTCTCCAAGTGGCCCGCTTGTGCCCTAAGCAGGTGACCACTGGCCTGCTGCAGAGTAGCCTGGACTTTGACAGGTACGTGGCCCATCAGCCTCGGGGACAGCTCAGGACCTCCAGGGCCTGCCCAGGCAGAAGAGGTGGGGGCCGAAGCGGCCCAACTCACAGTGTGCTCTGGCTCTGCAGCACTTCCAAGGCCATGTGGAGCCTGTTGGCCTCCGATCCCGACCTCGCGTACAGCGCGATGCTGACGCTGCTGTGGGTCCAGCGGAACCAGTTCAAGGGAGAAGAGGACTACTGCCGTCACCTGGCTGTGAGTGTCTGGATGAGCTCTGCTCCGCCCTGCCTGGGGCTGCATGCACCTCTCCAGCCCCTGCTTCCCTCTCCACCTACCCCCAAACCCAGACCTGCCTCCTCTGGACCGTCAAGGCTTGTGTGCCCGTGCAACAAATGAGAGCTGAGCCCCGAGAGCCGCCACGGGTGGGCTCTAGGCCAGGCACGCGGGCTGGCTTCTGCCCTGGCATCTCCCTCAGCTCAGCGCAGCGCCTGAGCCCCCCCCGGCCCCGGGCAGTGCCGCAGGGCCATCTGTGCAGTGACAGCTGTCCCTGGGGGTTTTCTGCAGGTGGCCTTGGCACTGCACGAGATCATGCTGCTGCCTTGCAACAAACTCTACGTGCAGATGCTTTGCGACGAGATCTTCATTGGACTGGCCTTCATGATCTCCTTGAGCTTGATTTGCTCACAGCAGGGCTGCTGCCAGGTTGGCGGTCAGAGCACAGAGGACAAGCTTAATTCATGCCCCGACCAAAGGTACTCTGTCCGTGCTCCCTGGTCTGTGCCTGAGGCCCAGAGCCGGGGCTCCACGTGTGACCGTGCTTTGCTCTGCGTGCAGGATGGTGGTGACCACCATGCAAGCTCTGTTCCATTGTCTGGGCGGCACCTCTGTGGTGGAAGATATCAAGGGGCAGGGTATCTGGGACATGCTGATGAGCCCTGAGACCTACCACAGAGGTATCACCATGCTGACGAGGTGAGAGCCTCCTCGGTCGTCCTTGTCTCCTCTGGCATTTCTTCCCTGGAGATGAAGGGCCCCTTCCTCGTGGGTGGTGGGGCACAAGCAGCCAACGCAAGGCGCAGACGCAGCCTTGTCCCACGTGGCCTGGCCTGCGGGGTAATGGCTTGGGCTGGCAGCGCGGTCCCAGAGAGCTCTGCCTGCCCAGCTCAGTGCCACCAATGCCTTCTTCCCCCGGCCAGGATGCTGCGGCGTGAAGTGCCGGCCTGCTGCACTGCCGTGTCTGAACTGGCCATCACAGGCCTCCTCCAGAGACAGGCCCACCTGGACATCACAGCCATGATCGTCTTCACTGAGGTGGGCCTGGTGACAAGCGCTGCCTCTCTGAGGGCAGGCGGGGGGAAGCCGGGCTGCGTGCATGAGGCAGAGGGCAGAGGGGAGGCAGGGAGGGCCCTGTGCAGGCCCTGCTGCCTCCCACGGGCACTGTGACCGGTCCCGGCGCCTTGTCCCGAACCATGTGGGAGCTCTGCCGGCTGTGCCGGGCTCTCACTCTGCTGCCGGCTGTGTTTCAGCTCCTGGATGGCACCGACTTTGAGCACGTCAACGGCCAAGTGGTGTCCATCCTCCAGGAGCACCTGCAGAGCGAGAGCTTGGAGCTGCGCAAGATGACAATCTCCAGCCTCGTCACGCTGTCTAGGAGACCCGAGAAGGTGAGCCGGGCACAGCGAAGGCGTCCGCCTGGGGCTGGGCTTTGCCAGGAACCGGGAGCGGCGGGACGGGGCCCACTGCCCCCGCTGCCGGCTTCAGCGGCCCCTGAGCGCTTCAGCCCAGGCCCTGGGCTGTGCCGCACGCGGAGAGATCTCTCCTGGCCGGCGCTGCGTCCTCTACACGCAGAGTGGTCTTGCCGTTGCGGTCCTGGACTGCGTCACAAAATGAACTTGTGTGTTTCATGTAGGCACATGAGACTCTGCAAAGCCTGCTGCCACAGGTCGTGCAGCGACTGCAGGATGAGGACGGCGACATCAGTACAGCGGCCCTGACTGTCCTCAACAATACACTCCGCCGGGTGGACAGGGAGACGGCCGTCCCCATCGCCCTGCAGCTGGTCAAGATGCTCCTGCCGCTCTTCAGAAACGTAAGGCAGCAGCGGGAGAGCAAGGGCTTGGCTAGCACGCCTGGGGGGCACGTGCGTGAGGCCCAGGGGTGGTGCATCCCTCTCCACACGTGCCAATTGGCCCATGAGTTGTCCTCCTCGCTGCAGAGGGAGAGCCCGCATTCATCTCCTCACCATGGGCTTGCAGAAGCCAGGCCTGAGGTCCTCCCCTCTTCCTTCTCTCCTTCTAGGAGTCCAGCCACGTGCGAGAGCGCTCCTTCCTCCTCTGCAGAGACGTGATGGAGGTTGCAGTCCACACCCACAAAGCGCAGATGTGGGAGGACGTGCACAGGAGCCTGATGCCCCCGTTCTTCCACCTGCATGAGAACGACTGCAAGGTGGCTCAGGTGGGGATTTCTAAGCCCTTTGAACGTGCCTCAACTGGGGCCCAACCTGCAGAGTCCCCGAGGAGGGCTCGGAGCCCCTCCACCTGCCTGCAGCCGCAGAGCTGGCAGCAGCTGAGAAGGTGGGCAGGGACACGTCCTCCACCTGCCCTGCCTGACCCGGCAGAGCTCAGCAGCAGTGCGCGGCCACAAAGACCAAAGCACTGGAGCCCCCGTGGGCTTCCCTGCGGTGCCTGCAGGTGTCTGAGGCCAGGCCTTGGACCCACAACCCTTGCCACCCCCCCGCCCTGCCCAGGGAACCCCAGGTCCTGTCCCCTGGGCGGCGGTGCCATCTCCCACTCTCTGCTGCCCTGCAGGCCTCTCGGGAAGCCCTCCTGGCAGCTGTCAGCTTCCTGAACTGGAGGCAGCTCAGGAGGCTGCTGGAGACAGAGCAGACATGGAGGGCGTGCAAGTGCCTGGTAAGGATGGCCCCAAAGCCCCACACCCAGCCTGGAGAAGCCCCTCTCCCCCAGTGCCCAGCGCGCGGGGCGAGCAGTTGTGCGCCTACCCGCTGCGGCAGCCCAGCGCTGCCTGCACCGCACGCAGGCTCCCCTTCCCCTCCGGAGCCCAGGGGTGCCGACGGAGCCCCGGCCCAGCTAGGCCTTGGCGGCAGGGTGGCAAGGGGCTCTGCTCCCTCCACGCTCCAGCACCAGCCAGCCGCTGCCTGGGTGTCCGGGCTACCCGGGCTGGGGAAAGCAGGGGAGGCCAGTCCTGGGCACAGGGGGAGGAGGATCTGTGCCAACCCTGGCCCCTTGTGCTCTCTCCAGCTCACGGAGAACAGCAGCAGGGTGGAGCAGTACCTGCGCCAGAGCCTGTTCTACCTGCGAAGCCCACAGGAGCCTTTGCGTGAGGCGGCCTTCAGGTTCATTGGTGAGACACAACCCCGCCGGGGGTCCCTCCCCGCCCCACAGCCCCGCCGGGCGCCCGCGGGGCTCTCTGCCACCCTCTCCCACCCCTGCCCGCAGTGGGTGTAGGGCCGCAGCCGGGGTCGGTGAGGGCGAGCTGGGCCGCCGCGGCGGGCGGGCCAGCGGGATCTGTGACGGGGCTGTGTGTGCCTAGAGCTCGCCGCGCAGAAGCTGACGGACGGGCGCCAGGAGACGCTCCAGGTCATTTACGAGGGTGAGTGAGGGCAGGGGGGTGCCCGCGGGGGCTGGCAGGGAGGAGGAAAGACCCTGGATATGGAGCTCCAGTCCCTGTCCCGGCTGAGGAGGGCTCGGCTCCCTGTGTGGGTGAGGGGAAAGAGATTTCAGGGGCATGCGGGGCATTGGTGGCCAGCACCTCCTGGCTGATGCCGGTGCCCCTGCCTCCCTCCGGGCCGTGGGAAGAGCAGGAGTGGCCCTGACCAGAGGGGCTCCTGATGACCCTGCAGATCTGGGCTCTGACCTCAGCTCTGCTCCTTTCCATCCCAGCCCTTCAGGAGCAAGTGCACAACAGCAGCGCCTCCGTCTCTTCCCTGGAGACTGAAGCCCTGCGGATCCTGGCTGCTGCAGCCAAAGAGCCTCCCCCTAGATTCCGCCTGCAAGCCTCGTGCTATCAGCTGCGGAGGGCATGGAAGAGGAGGATCCCTGCCCTGGGAGACTGCTGGCTGTGATGCCCAAGCTGTGTGCAGATCTGATCCCGGGGTGCTCTGCACACTGGCACTGTCCCAGCAGCTGGACCCGCTCCCTTGCCAGCAGCCCATGCAAGAAGATGAATATAGTTAGATTTATTCATTCATTTTCTGTATTAAGAATTAGATATATCCATTAAATTTAGGATGGGTTAAGCTAAGTCGTTCAAAAACATTTTTAACGTAGGTTCACTCCCATTCGCGCTTGCGCGCTGCCTCCTGTTGGTGTGTGTTAGCACACTGTTGGTGTGTGTTAGCACCCTTGTAGACCTCTAGACAAAACAGCTTTCTTGCTTTGGACTGCAGGTGTTGCATGCCAGGCATCATCTTCTCTTGCTCCAGACTGCTCGCATGCCAGGCACCGCAAGGCCTTTGCTGATACTGTGGAATAGCCTGTTAGTTACTGTAGAAGTTTCCCACCTGACACAGACACAACAATCTAAAATGTAAAGTTTCCCACCAAATGAAGCTCAGCTTCGTTTCTAAAATCTAATTCTTAATACAGAAAACGAATGAATAAATCTTAACTATATTTTATATGTTCGCATATCACTGCCGGCCGGGAGCAGAGGCCTTCGCACAATCAGTGCCCGTGTCTCCCAGCCACCTGTGAAAACACTGGAGCTTCGTGAGCCGCTTGAGCTCTTCTTTCCGGTCCCACACTGCCCTGCTGCCCCCCAGACACTCGTAGGGTACCCGCTCTGCAGCTGCAGGGGCCACATCGGGTCCCGCTTGCGTCCCTGGAGAGCCCTGCTGTCCCCCAGGCCCCCCACAGGGGCTGCAAGATGGCCCGCATGTGGCCCTGAGGAGCCTTGCTGTTCCCCAGACAGCTGAAGGGGCTCTGCTGGGCCCCGCCTGGAGCCCCAGGTAGCCGTGCTGCTCCCCGGGCCCTCACAGAGGCCCTAGAGCACCTTCCATGGGGCCCTGTGAGACCTGGGAGTGCCCCTGGGGCTCTCTGGAGGGGCTGCTGGGCCCCCCGCACATGCCCCTGAGAGGGCGGTGAGAGGCCCTGGGGTTCTCTGGAGGGCAGCCACGTCCAGGTAGGAAATGGGCCATGTCAGAGCCCGCTGCTTCTCCACCTTCTGCTGCCCGGGGCGGCAGTTCCTCCCCAGGCACGCACGCACACGGCGCTGGGAGGCCTGGAGAGTGGGCCCCAGTGCTCGTGCTTGTGCAAGAGTCTCAGTGCTCCTGCAAGAGTCTCAGTGCTCGTGGAGGAGTCTCAGTGCTCCTGCAAGAGTCTCAGTGCTCGTGGAGGAGTCTCAGTGCTCGTGCGAGAGTCTCAGTGCTCGTGCGAGAGTCTCAGTGCTCGTGCAAGAGTCTCAGTGCTCCTGCAAGAGTCTCAGTGCTCGTGGAGGAGTCTCAGTGCTCCTGCAAGAGTCTCAGTGCTCGTGCGAGAGTCTCAGTGCTCGTGGAGGAGTCTCAGTGCTCGTGCGAGAGTCTCAGTGCTCGTGCGAGAGTCTCAGTGCTCGTGGAGGAGTCTCAGTGCTCGTGCGAGAGTCTCAGTGCTCGTGCGAGAGTCTCAGTGCTCGTGGAGGAGTCTCAGTGCTCGTGCAAGAGTCTCAGTGCTCGTGCAAGAGCCTCAGTGCGCAGAGCACGACTTTCCCTGTGACCCCAGGCACAGCAGAGCCCCAGGGCCAGGGTTTCTCAGCAACACTCCCCCAGCCCCAGCAGGTTGGGCGAGCACCAGAGGGACTCCAGGGGACCTGGGCCCACCAGCTCAGGAAGGGGCTGTGAGCAGGAGAGCCGGTGCCGGCACCAGGCTGGGCGGCTGGGGTCAGCCTGCTGGAAAGCGGCTTCCTGCAGGAGATCCCCCTGTCCCTGCCCAGCTCCTCTGCCCCACCACCTCCCTGCTCCGGCCAGGCAGCCCCGGGGTGGGGCTGCTCGCCGTGTGCTGCCCCCTCCCCACCCTCAACTCTTCCTCTGTGCCAGAGGCTGGAGAGCGATCTCCCCCACAGGCACCTCGCAGCCAGGGCGGCAGAGGACGCAAGGGCTGAGGTGGCCGCTGAGGATCGTCAGCAGCCAGAAAGCCCCAGGCAGCGTGAGACGCACAGCGAGGACTTGGGCTCTGCCAGCCCCGTCTTCGGCGTGAAAGAGGAAGAGAGCCCCAGCATCCCCGCCATGGGTGAGTATTGACAGGACCCTCGGCGACCTCCTCCTGCCTCGGGGCACAGAGGAGCAGGGCAGAGAGAGGCAGCTGGGCTGGCAGGAGGCAGCGGTGCTGCAGGGCTGGGACCTTTCCCAGCCTGCTGCCAGCGGCATCCTGGGGGAGACCGGACCTCAGCAGCCTGGCCCGGGGCTTGCTGCGTGCAGGGCAGTGGGCGCAGGGCTGGAGAGAGGGCTCTTCTCTTCCCTCCACCTCCTGCTCCTGCCTACAGCTCGCCCTGCTCTTGTTCTTAATCAGGTGAAGCTCGTGCTTCCTTCACCTGCCAGCTGGAGGCCCTGGAGAAGGAAGCCCACGAAAACGTCTTGGCCTTTCTCAACAGCACCAGAAAGGTAAGTGCAGACTGTCAGAGAGGCTCTGCTGCTGCTGCCGTGGCTGCTGCCTGCGTGCAGGCTCTTGGAGGGCTGGTGGCCAGGCAGAGCTGCTCCCCTCCCGGGCCCCTGCGCCATCACTGCAGCCCGTCGAGCCCTTGCTCCGCTGGCTGTGCCTCTGCTCCCTCACCCTCCCTCTCGGTCTCTCTTCTCCCCGCCTGTCAGCATGTGGACTTGAAGCTGATGTTTCTGGGCTCCATCTGCATCCTCTGCCAAGCCCGGCTGCAGGGCAGGTACCTGCCTGGTTTCGAATGGTCGTTTGAACTGATAGAGGAAATGGAGGTGAGAGGACCGCCAGCGGGGCTGAGGGAGGGAGGGAGGAAGGGAGAGGGGTACAGCTGGCCGAGCACCGGCCCAGCGGTGAGGACAGCACTCGGGCGTCTGGGCACAGGGCCGGGGGGAGGCAGGCCTCTGTGGGAACAGCCCTGCCTGCCACAGGGCTGCTGCAGAGCGAGGGGCCGCTCTGGGTGCCAGTGCTGGCCTGGGGGCAGCGGGGCTCAGCCCGCCCTGCAGACTGGTGCCGGGCACTGGCAGCTCCCGTGCCCCATGGCGGCCCTGCTCTCCCTCTCCAGGAACGACGGAAAAAGGAGTCATCTCACAGGCTGGACACCATGATGTGGCACCAAGCCGTGCTTGCCATCGCTTCAATGAGGTACCTGCCCCAGACCCCGGCCGGGCCAGGGCCTCCCCACAGCGTGGGCCTGATGGAACCGGGCATCTCCCAACGTGGCAGGACCCTGGCGGCACTGTCTCTGGGCCTCTGCTCTCCCTTGTTCTTGGCCCAGCGGTGGGCCAGATGAGGGGGCAGAGGGTGCTCCGGGACTCCCCGGTGCCTCTTGGCTTTTGCCCTGAAGGGGGAGGCAGGAGACGGAAAGGGGTTGGGCTGTAGAAGCCCTGGCATCCAACCGGCACCTTCTCTCCTTGCAGCGAGGACAGGGGAATGCTGCTGGACCAGCACCTTGACCCCTGCATCACGAGTATCTTCCATCGGGTTCACACACGGAAGTTGAACAGCCGTCAGGCTGCGCTCCATGCTCAGGTAAGCAAGCGCGGGGTGAGCTATGGAAAGCCTGCCAGTGCCCCTGGAGAGGGCAGCTGGGCCCGCCTCGGGTGGAAGGCATTCAAGCCAGCTTCCTGCAAGGAAGAAGGGCCAGGGCAAGCGTGCCACCTGCTGTGTCCCCGTACAGATCGTGAAAACGCTGGACAGCGTGCTGGAGGTGCTGATGTGTTGCGAACCGCCGAGCTCCAGCCTCCAGATATTGCGGGGAATCCTGAAGGTCAGGCATTTGCCAAGAGCAGAGCTCACGGGCTCTCTTCCTTGCCTTACCCTGAAGAAAGAGACGCGACCTTCTGGAGTGTGCATGCCCCAGCCCAGAACCAAAGCACTGGAAGGAGTCTGAGCGTCCTTCCCAGGCCCCCGGCTCTGCCAGCTGCCACGGCTGAGCCACTGCCCTCGCTTCCCGCCCTGTTGACGCTCTCCTTCCCAGACGGCAGCAGGGCAGAGCTCTGCTGGCACGTGGCCATGGGGTGAGGGAATTCCAGCCCTGAAGCTCTCTTCTTCTCAGTGCCCCGTGGGCCGTAGCCCAGCCTCCTGGGTGCAGGCCCCCGGAGGTTCCTGTCCTCCTGGAGAAGGGACATGCGGCCGTTTTTGAAGTGGCATGTGGAAAGGGGCAGAGGTGGCTGGTGGTGGGGGGTGGGGTCCAGCTACCTTCCTGACTGCAGCAGGTCACCAACTGTCAGCAACAGTCCCCAAGGTCACGAGGCGGCCGGACCCCGTTCCAGGCCTCCCCGCTGTCTGGGGCAAGCCTCGGCGGCACGTTGCGTAAACTGCGCCAGGCGCTTGGCAGAGCCAAGGAGCTCCAGGAGCCGCCGGTGTTTCCCAAGGCTGACCGGCAGCTCTTCCCTTCTCAGATCCTGGTGGCCTTCCTGGTATCTCCCAAACTGGCTCTGCGCCGGAAGGCGGTGGGGAGGATTGTCAGACTGAGCGAGTTCTTGATGCCCACCGCGATGCTGAAGGTAAGGGGCCTGCGGTGCAGGCCACTGGCCCCGGGGCTCCTGCTGCAGCCCCGCAGGCCCTCCCTTCCCGTGCTGCACCCTTTTGTGGGAGTCCCACAGGTGGGGAAGGAGGGCTCCGTCAGCTGAATGTGGGTGTGGAGGACCAGCAGAGCCAGGGCCTCAGTCCTCCTTCAGGCACCCTGGTCCCCTGGGCTCACGGGGAGGGAAGGGCTCCCTTCACAGGGAGGCTGCACGCTCCTCACCCTGATGCGGCTGCCGCCGGCTGGGTCTCCACAGGGTGCAGTGCAGGGCAGAGCCCTCCCGAGCTCTGGCTCACGCGGCACTCGGCCCAGGGCCCGCTCTCGGAGGTTCGGGCTTTCGTCCCATCTACTGCAGCTTGGCCCTCCTACTTTTCCTTCCTCTCTCCCACAGTCCTTGGCCGTCAGATCGGGCAACCCATCTTCGCCATTGAGGCGCCTCTGCTGTTACTGATGTCACTGATGGTGCACCTCACCCTGTGCTGCACCGAGGAGGACCAGGAGATCAGCCAGGGGGCTGCGCAGGCAATGCACAACTTCTTCTATTTCATCTTGGTGCGACAAAGTAAGAGACGCTGGGGTGAGCTGGGGCCTTCCAGCCACAAGGGCCATGGCAAGGCGCTGCACCGCCTCGGCCCCCGCTCCTCTGCCAGAGGAAGGAGCAGCAAACTCCTCCGAGGCTGGAGCAGGGGAGCTGCCGTGCCGCGCCAACCCCGGGGCCCACGCAGCCCGCCCTGGAACGGTGGCTTGGGGGCCCGTCCCGAAATCCCCTGGGCTGGAGAGCTGGTGGCAGCAGCATCCCAGGGCTTCTCTCCTCCTGCCCAGCAGAAGGCCAGACGGAACTCCTCTGCCCTTCTGCAGCCTAAGAGGCCGTTTCCCCTCGTCCCCCTGGAAACAGGCCCACTGCCTCCCTGGCACATTTCCAGCTCCCCGCAGAATGGAGAGCCGGGCACAGAGCTCTCCTTCATGCCCTCGCCTGCTGTCACCAGCTCTGGGTTTTTCCTGCTGCTCACCGTGTGTTTCTCCTCCTGCCCAGGCTGGGTTGCAGCAATGGAGGATCAAAACCTGGATGTGTACCGGCAAATCCCCAACATATTCTGGCCCATGGAGCCCCCTAACCCGGCGATGGTAACGAGCTCCTCCTGGGGGTCTTGGCCGCGAGGCGGGCAGGAGCCTCGTGAAGCAGTGCATCAGCCATCGGGGGGAGTGGGTGGCATGGCCTCCCGATGAGCAGGCCGCGGGTCCCACCACCTCTCTGCAGGGAGTAGCCAAAGGCTTTAACCCAGCAATCACCCCATCCCTCTCCACACCCTGCAATCGCCCCGCACCAGCCCCTGCTGCGGCACTTGTCCTGGGGCAGGGGGCCGGCGCTGCCCCCGCTTTCTCACTCCAGAGCTGCCCCCGCTGCTCAGCTGTGCCCCGTACCAGGGCCCTCAAGTGTGACACCTCTTCCTCTCTCCCTCAGGTATATGGCTGCTACCTCCTCAGGGCTGAGAGGACCAGGTTTGTCTCCCTGATCTTGAGGACCATGGGGCACCCAAGAGTCTTTGACCCCCGGCCGATTGCCAACATGCTGGACATGGTCTTGAGACACCCACAGGCAGATTTGGACCAGGTAGGCGACGTGCAGCCGCACTGCCCTGCATGCGTGCCCTCCGGGGGCCGTTCCCCCGCCCCAAGGCCATGGCTTGGGAGCACGCAATGGGCAGCCTTGGTGGCCAGCAAAGAGCGGTGGGAGGGAAGTTCTTGGTGGCAGCTGGGGCCATAGCTGCACTCCACCCTGCTCCACCCTGTCTCTGCCAGGTGGAGAATATTGTCGAGATCTTCCATAAGCAGTTTGCGTGCATCAGTCGGGAGCCGCTCCAGGACATCCTGAGGAGAAGCTTTCTCCAAGTGGCCCGCTTGTGCCCTAAGCAGGTGACCACTGGCCTGCTGCAGAGTAGCCTGGACTTTGACAGGTACGTGGCCCATCAGCCTCGGGGACAGCTCAGGACCTCCAGGGCCTGCCCAGGCAGAAGAGGTGGGGGCCGAAGCGGCCCAACTCACAGTGTGCTCTGGCTCTGCAGCACTTCCAAGGCCATGTGGAGCCTGTTGGCCTCCGAGCCCGACCTCGCGTACAGCGCGATGCTGACGCTGCTGTGGGTCCAGCGGAACCAGTTCAAGGGAGAAGAGGACTACTGCCGTCACCTGGCTGTGAGTGTCTGGATGAGCTCTGCTCCGCCCTGCCTGGGGCTGCATGCACCTCTCCAGCCCCTGCTTCCCTCTCCACCTACCCCCAAACCCAGACCTGCCTCCTCTGGACCGCCAAGGCTTGTGTGCCCGTGCTACAATGAGAGCTGAGCCCCGAGAGCCGCCACGGGTGGGCTCTAGGCCAGGCACGCGGGCTGGCTTCTGCCCTGGCATCTCCCTCAGCTCAGCGCAGCGCCTGAGCCCCCCCCGGCCCCGGGCAGTGCCGCAGGGCCATCTGTGCAGTGACAGCTGTCCCTGGGGGTTTTCTGCAGGTGGCCTTGGCACTGCACGAGATCATGCTGCTGCCTTGCAACAAACTCTACGTGCAGATGCTTTGCGACGAGATCTTCATTGGACTGGCCTTCATGATCTCCTTGAGCTTGATTTGCTCACAGCAGGGCTGCTGCCAGGTTGGCGGTCAGAGCACAGAGGACAAGCTTAATTCATGCCCCGACCAAAGGTACTCTGTCCGTGCTCCCTGGTCTGTGCCTGAGGCCCAGAGCCGGGGTTCCACATGTGACCGTGCTTTGCTCTGCATGCAGGATGGTGGTGAGCACCATGCAAGCTCTGTTCCATTGTCTGGGCGGCACCTCTGTGGTGGAAGATATCAAGGGGCAGGGTATCTGGGACATGCTGATAAGCCCCGAGACCTACCACAGAGGTATCACCATGCTGACGAGGTGAGAGCCTCCTCGGTCGTCCTTGTCTCCCCTGGCATTTCTCCCCTGGAGATGAAGGGCCCCTTCCTCGTGGGTGGTGGGGCACAAGCAGCCAACGCAAGGCGTAGACGCAGCCTTGTCGCGCGTGGCCTGGCCTGCGGGGTAATGGCTTGGGCTGGCAGCGCGGTCCCAGAGAGCTCTGCCTGCCCAGCTCAGTGCCACCAATGCCTTCTTCCCCCGGCCAGGATGCTGCGGCGTGAAGTGCCGGCCTGCTGCACTGCCGTGTCTGAACTGGCCATCACAGGCCTCCTCCAGAGACAGGCCCACCTGGACATCACAGCCATGATCGTCTTCGCCGAGGTGGGCCTGATGACAAGCGCTGCCTCTCTGAGGGCAGGCGGGGGGAAGCCGGGCTGCGTGCATGAGGCAGAGGGCAGAGGGGAGGCAGAGAGGGCCCTGTGCGGGCCCTGCTGCCTCCCACGGGCACTGTGACCGGCCCCGGCGCCTTGTCCCGAACCATGTGGGAGCTCTGCCGGCTGTGCCGGGCTCTCACTCTGCTGCCGGCTGTGTTTCAGCTCCTGGATGGCACCGACTTTGAGCACGTCAACGGCCAAGTGGTGTCCATCCTCCAGGAGCACCTGCAGAGCGAGAGCTTGGAGCTGCGCAAGATGACAATCTCCAGCCTCGTCACGCTGTCTAGGAGACCCGAGAAGGTGAGCCGGGCACAGCGAAGGCGTCCGCCTGGGGCTGGGCTTTGCCAGGAACCGGGAGCGGCGGGACGGGGCCCACTGCCCCCGCTGCCCGCTTCAGCGGCCCCTGAGCGCTTCAGCCCAGGCCCTGGGCTGTGCCGCACGCGGAGAGATCTCTCCTGACCGGCGTTGCGTCCTCTACACGCAGAGTGGTCTTGCCGGTGCGGTCCTGGACTGCGTCACAAAATGAACTTGTGTGTTTCATGTAGGCACATGAGACTCTGCAAAGCCTGCTGCCACACGTCGTGCAGCGACTGCAGGATGAGGACGGCGACATCAGTACGGCGGCCCTGATTGTCCTCAACAATACACTCCGCCGGGTGGACAGGGAGACGACTGTCCCCATCGCCCTGCAGCTGGTCAAGATGCTCCTGCTGCTCTTCAGAAACGTAAGGCAGCAGCGGGAGAGCAAGGGCTTGGCTAGCACGCCTCGGGTGCACGTGCGTGTGGCCCAGAGGTGGTGCGTCCCTCTCCACACGTGCCCGCTGGCCCATGAGTTGTCCTCCTCGCTGCAGAGGGAGAGCCACACGCATTCATCTCCTCACCATGGGCTTGCAGAAGCCAGGCCTGAGGTCCTCCCCTCTTCCTTCTCTCCTTCTAGGAGTCCAGCCACGTGCGAGAGCTCTCCATCCTCCTCTGCAGAGACGCGATGGAGGTTGCAGTCCACACCCACAAAGCGCAGATGAGGGAGGACATGCACAGGAGCCTGATGCCCCTGTTCTTCCACCTGCATGAGAACGACTGCAAGGTGGCTCAGGTGGGGATTTCTAAGCCCTTTGAACGTGCCTCAACTGGGGCCCAACCTGCAGAGTCCCCGAGGAGGGCTCGGAGCCCCTCCACCTGCCTGCAGCCGCAGAGCTGGCAGCAGCTGAGAAGGTGGGCAGGGACACGTCCTCCACCTGCCCTGCCTGACCCGGCAGAGCTCAGCAGCAGTGCGCGGCCACAAAGACCAAAGCACTGGAGCCCCCGTGGGCTTCCCTGCGGTGCCTGCAGGTGTCTGAGGCCAGGGCTTGGACCCGCAACCCTTGCCACTCCCCGGCTCTGCCCAGGCAACCCCAGGTCCTGTCCCCTGGGCGGCGGTGCCATCTCCCACTCTCTGCTGCCCTGCAGGCCTCTCGGGAAGCCCTCCTGGCAGCTGTCAGCTTCCTGAACTGGAGGCAGCTCATGAGGCTGCTGGAGACAGAGCAGACATGGAGGGCGTGCAAGTGCCTGGTAAGGATGGCCCCAAAGCCCCACACCCAGCCTGGAGAAGCCCCTCTCCCCCAGTGCCCAGCGCGCGGGGCGAGCAGTTGTGCGCCTACCCGCTGCGGCAGCCCAGCGCTGCCTGCACCGCACGCAGGCTCCCCTTCCCCTCCGGAGCCCAGGGGTGCCGACGGAGCCCCGGCCCAGCTAGGCCTTGGCGGCAGGGTGGCAAGGGGCTCTGCTCCCTCCACGCTCCAGCACCAGCCAGCCGCTGCCTGGGCATCCGGGCTGCCCGGGCTGGGGAAAGCAGGGGAGGCCAGTCCTGGGCTCTGGGGGAGGAGGGTCTGTGCCAACCCTGGCCCCTTGTGCTCTCTCCAGCTCATGAAGCACAGCAGCAGGGTGGAGCAGTACCTGCGCCAGAGCCTGTTCTACCTGCGGAGCCCACAGGAGCCCTTGCGTGAGGCGGCCTTCAGGTTCATTGGTGAGACACAACCCCGCCGGGGTCCCTCCCTGCCCCACAGCCCCGCCGGGTGCCCGCGGGGCTCTCTGCCACCCTCTCCCACCCCTGCCCGCAGTGGGTGTAGGGCCGCGGCCGGGGTCGGTGAGGGCGAGCTGGGCCGCCGCGGCGGGCGGGCCAGCGGGATCTGTGACGGGGCTGTGTGTGCCTAGAGCTCGCCGCGCAGAAGCTGACGGACGGGCGCCAGGAGATGCTCCAGGTCATTTACGAGGGTGAGTGAGGGCAGGGGGGTGCCCGCGGAGGCTGGCAGAGAGGACGAAAGACCCTGGATATGGAGCTCCAGTCCCTGTCCCGGCTGGGGAGGGCTCGGCTCCCTGTGTGGGTGAGGGGAAAGAGATTTCAGGGGCATGCGGGGCATTGGTGGCCAGCACCTCCTGGCTGATGCCGGTGCCCCTGCCTCCCTCCGGGCCGTGGGAAGAGCAGGAGTGGCCCTGACCAGAGGGGCTCCTGATGACCCTGCAGATCTGGGCTCTGACCTCAGCTCTGCTCCTTTCCATCCCAGCCCTTCAGGAGCAAGTGCACAACAGCAGCGCCTCCGTCTCTTCCCTGGAGACTGAAGCCCTGCGGATCCTGGCTGCTGCAGCCAAAGAGCCTCCCCCCAGATTCCGCCTGCAAGCCTCGTGCTATCAGCTGCGGAGGGCATGGAAGAGGAGGATCCCTGCCCTGGGAGACTGCTGGCTGTGATGCCCAAGCTGTGTGCAGAGCTGATCCCGGGGTGCTCTGCACACTGGCACTGTCCCAGCAGCTGGACCCGCTCCCTTGCCAGCAGCCCATGCAAAAAGATGAATATAGTTAGATTTATTCATTCATTTTCTGTATTAAGAATTAGATATATCCATTAAATTTAGGATGGGTTAAGCTAAGTCGTTCAAAAACATTTTTAACGTAGGTTCACTCCCATTCGCGCTTGCGCGCTGCCTCCTGTTGGTGTGTGTTAGCACACTGTTGGTGTGTGTTAGCACCCTTGTAGACCTCTAGACAAAACAGCTTTCTTGCTTTGGACTGCAGGTGTTGCATGCCAGGCATCATCTTCTCTTGCTCCAGACTGCTCGCATGCCAGGCACCGCAAGGCCTTTGCTGATACTGTGGAATAGCCTGTTAGTTACTGTAGAAGTTTCCCACCTGACACAGACACAACAATCTAAAATGTAAAGTTTCCCACCAAACGAAGCTGAGCTTCGTTTCTAAAATCTAATTCTTAATACAGAAAACGAATGAATAAATCTTAACTATATTTTATATGTTCGCATATCACTGCCGGCCGGGAGCAGAGGCCTTCGCACAATCAGTGCCCGTGTCTCCCAGCCACCTGTGAAAACACTGGAGCTTCGTGAGCCGCTTGAGCTCTTCTTTCCGGTCCCACACTGCCCTGCTGCCCCCCAGACACTCGTAGGGTACCCGCTCTGCAGCTGCAGGGGCCACATCGGGTCCCGCTTGCGTCCCTGGAGAGCCCTGCTGTCCCCCAGGCCCCCCACAGGGGCTGCAAGATGGCCCGCATGTGGCCCTGAGGAGCCTTGCTGTTCCCCAGACAGCTGAAGGGGCTCTGCTGGGCCCCGCCTGGAGCCCCAGGTAGCCGTGCTGCTCCCCGGGCCCTCACAGAGGCCCTAGAGCACCTTCCATGGGGCCCTGTGAGACCTGGGAGTGCCCCTGGGGCTCTCTGGAGGGGCTGCTGGGCCCCCCGCACATGCCCCTGAGAGGGCGGTGAGAGGCCCTGGGGTTCTCTGGAGGGCAGCCACGTCCAGGTAGGAAATGGGCCATGTCAGAGCCCGCTGCTTCTCCACCTTCTGCTGCCCGGGGCGGCAGTTCCTCCCCAGGCACGCACGCACACGGCGCTGGGAGGCCTGGAGAGTGGGCCCCAGTGCTCGTGCTCGTGCAAGAGTCTCAGTGCTCCTGCAAGAGTCTCAGTGCTCGTGGAGGAGTCTCAGTGCTCCTGCAAGAGTCTCAGTGCTCGTGGAGGAGTCTCAGTGCTCGTGCGAGAGTCTCAGTGCTCGTGCGAGAGTCTCAGTGCTCGTGCAAGAGTCTCAGTGCTCCTGCAAGAGTCTCAGTGCTCGTGGAGGAGTCTCAGTGCTCCTGCAAGAGTCTCAGTGCTCGTGCGAGAGTCTCAGTGCTCGTGGAGGAGTCTCAGTGCTCGTGCGAGAGTCTCAGTGCTCGTGCGAGAGTCTCAGTGCTCGTGGAGGAGTCTCAGTGCTCGTGCGAGAGTCTCAGTGCTCGTGCGAGAGTCTCAGTGCTCGTGCAAGAGCCTCAGTGCGCAGAGCACGACTTTCCCTGTGACCCCAGGCACAGCAGAGCCCCAGGGCCAGGGTTTCTCAGCAACACTCCCCCAGCCCCAGCAGGTTGGGCGAGCACCAGAGGGACTCCAGGGGACCTGGGCCCACCAGCTCAGGAAGGGGCTGTGAGCAGGAGAGCCGGTGCCGGCACCAGGCTGGGCGGCTGGGGTCAGCCTGCTGGAAAGCGGCTTCCTGCAGGAGATCCCCCTGTCCCTGCCCAGCTCCTCTGCCCCACCACCTCCCTGCTCCGGCCAGGCAGCCCCGGGGTGGGGCTGCTCGCCGTGTGCTGCCCCCTCCCCACCCTCAACTCTTCCTCTGTGCCAGAGGCTGGAGAGCGATCTCCCCCACAGGCACCTCGCAGCCAGGGCGGCAGAGGACGCAAGGGCTGAGGTGGCCGCTGAGGATCGTCAGCAGCCAGAAAGCCCCAGGCAGCGTGAGACGCACAGCGAGGACTTGGGCTCTGCCAGCCCCGTCTTCGGCGTGAAAGAGGAAGAGAGCCCCAGCATCCCCGCCATGGGTGAGTATTGACAGGACCCTCGGCGACCTCCTCCTGCCTCGGGGCACAGAGGAGCAGGGCAGAGAGAGGCAGCTGGGCTGGCAGGAGGCAGCGGTGCTGCAGGGCTGGGACCTTTCCCAGCCTGCTGCCAGCGGCATCCTGGGGGAGACCGGACATCAGCAGCCTGGCCCGGGGCTTGCTGCGTGCAGGGCAGTGGGCGCAGGGCTGGAGAGAGGGCTCTTCTCTTCCCTCCACCTCCTGCTCCTGCCTACAGCTCGCCCTGCTCTTGTTCTTAATCAGGTGAAGCTCGTGCTTCCTTCACCTGCCAGCTGGAGGCCCGGGAGAAGGAAGCCCACGAAAACGTCTTGGCCTTTCTCAACAGCACCAGAAAGGTAAGTGCAGACTGTCAGAGAGGCTCTGCTGCTGCTGCCGTGGCTGCTGCCTGCGTGCAGGCTCTTGGAGGGCTGGTGGCCAGGCAGAGCTGCTCCCCTCCCGGGCCCCTGCGCCATCACTGCAGCCCGTCGAGCCCTTGCTCCGCTGGCTGTGCCTCTGCTCCCTCACCCTCCCTCTCGGTCTCTCTTCTCCCCGCCTGTCAGCATGTGGACTTGAAGCTGATGTTTCTGGGCTCCATCTGCATCCTCTGCCAAGCCCGGCTGCAGGGCAGGTACCTGCCTGGTTTCGAATGGTCGTTTGAACTGATAGAGGAAATGGAGGTGAGAGGACCGCCAGCGGGGCTGAGGGAGGGAGGGAGGAAGGGAGAGGGGTACAGCTGGCCGAGCACCGGCCCAGCGGTGAGGACAGCACTCGGGCGTCTGGGCACAGGGCCGGGGGGAGGCAGGCCTCTGTGGGAACAGCCCTGCCTGCCACAGGGCTGCTGCAGAGCGAGGGGCCGCTCTGGGTGCCAGTGCTGGCCTGGGGGCAGCGGGGCTCAGCCCGCCCTGCAGACTGGTGCCGGGCACTGGCAGCTCCCGTGCCCCATGGCGGCCCTGCTCTCCCTCTCCAGGAACGACGGAAAAAGGAGTCATCTTGCAGGCTGGACACCATGATGTGGCACCAAGCCGTGCTTGCCTTCGCTTCAATGAGGTACCTGCCCCAGACCCCGGCCGGGCCAGGGCCTCCCCACAGCGTGGGCCTGATGGAACCGGGCATCTCCCAACGTGGCAGGACCCTGGTGGCACTGTCTCTGGGCCTCTGCTCTCCCTTGTTCTTGGCCCAGCGGTGGGCCAGATGAGGGGGCAGAGGGTGCTCCGGGACTCCCCGGTGCCTCTTGGCTTTTGCCCTGAAGGGGGAGGCAGGAGACAGAAAGGGGTTGGGCTGTAGAAGCCCTGGCATCCAACCGGCACCTTCTCTCCTTGCAGCGAGGACAGGGGAATGCTGCTGGACCAGCACCTTGACCCCTGCATCACGAGTATCTTCCATCGGGTTCACACACGGAAGTTGAACAGCCGTCAGGCTGCGCTCCATGCTCAGGTAAGCAAGCGCGGGGTGAGCTATGGAAAGCCTGCCAGTGCCCCTGGAGAGGGCAGCTGGGCCCGCCTCGGGTGGAAGGCATTCAAGCCAGCTTCCTGCAAGGAAGAAGGGCCAGGGCAAGCGTGCCACCTGCTGTGTCCCCGTACAGATCGTGAAAACGCTGGACAGCGTGCTGGAGGTGCTGATGTGTTGCGAACCGCCGAGCTCCAGCCTCCAGATATTGCGGGGAATCCTGAAGGTCAGGCATTTGCCAAGAGCAGAGCTCACGGGCTCTCTTCCTTGCCTTACCCTGAAGAAAGAGACGCGACCTTCTAGAGTGTGCATGCCCCAGCCCAGAACCAAAGCACTGGAAGGAGTCTGAGCGTCCTTCCCAGGCCCCCGGCTCTGCCAGCTGCCACGGCTGAGCCACTGCCCTCGCTGCCCGCCCTCCTTCCCAGACGGCAGCAGGGCAGAGCTCTGCTGGCACGTGGCCATGGGGTGAGGGAATTCCAGCCCTGAAGCTCTCTTCTTCTCAGTGCCCCGTGGGCCGTAGCCCAGCCTCCTGGGTGCAGGCCCCCCGGAGGTTCCTGTCCTCCTGGAGAAGGGACATGCGGCCGTTTTTGAAGTGGCATGTGGAAAGGGGCAGAGGTGGCTGGTGGTGGGGGGTGGGGTCCAGCTACCTTCCTGACTGCAGCAGGTCACCAACTGTCAGCAACAGTCCCCGAGGTCACGAGGCGGCCGGACCCCGTTCCAGGCCTCCCCGCTGTCTGGGGCAAGCCTCGGCGGCACGTTGCGTAAACTGCGCCAGGCGCTTGGCAGAGCCAAGGAGCTCCAGGAGCCGCCGGTGTTTCCCAAGGCTGACCGGCAGCTCTTCCCTTCTCAGATCCTGGTGGCCTTCCTGGTATCTCCCAAACTGGCTCTGCGCCGGAAGGCGGTGGGGAGGATTGTCAGACTGAGCGAGTTCTTGATGCCCACCGCGATGCTGAAGGTAAGGGGCCTGCGGTGCAGGCCACTGGCCCCGGGGCTCCTGCTGCAGCCCCGCAGGCCCTCCCTTCCCGTGCTGCACCCTTTTGTGGGAGTCCCACAGGTGGGGAAGGAGGGCTCCGTCAGCTGAATGTGGGTGTGGAGGACCAGCAGAGCCAGGGCCTCAGTCCTCCTTCAGGCACCCTGGTCCCCTGGGCTCACGGGGAGGGAAGGGCTCCCTTCACAGGGAGGCCGCACGCTCCTCACCCTGACGCGGCTGCCGCCGGCTGGGTCTCCACAGGGTGCAGTGCAGGGCAGAGCCCTCCTGAGCTCTGGCTCACGTGGCACTCGGCCCAGGGCCCGCTCTCGGAGGTTCGGGCTTTCGTCCTATCTACTGCAGCTTGGCCCTCCTACTGTTCCTTCCTCTCTCCCACAGTCCTTGGCCGCCAAATCGGACAACCCCATCTTCATCTTTGAGGCGCCTCTGCTGTTACTGATGTCACTGATGGTGCACCTCACCCTGTGCTGCACCGAGGAGGACCAGGAGATCAGCCAGGGGGCTGCGCAGGCAATGCACGACTTCTTCTATTTCATCTTGGTGCGACAAAGTAAGAGACGCTGGGGTGAGCTGGGGCCTTCCAGCCACAAGGGCCCTGGCAAGGCGCTGCACCGCCTCGGCCCCCGCTCCTCTGCCAGAGGAAGGAGCAGCAAACTCCTCCGAGGCTGGAGCAGGGGAGCTGCCGTGCCGCGCCAACCCCGGGGCCCACGCGGCCCGCCCTGGAGCGGTGGCTTGGGGGCCCGTCCCGAAATCCCCTGGGCTGGAGAGCTGGTGGCAGCAGCATCCCAGGGCTTCTCTCCTCCTGCCCAGCAGAAGGCCAGACGGAACTCCTCTGCCCTTCTGCAGCCTAAGAGGCCGTTTCCCCTCGTCCCCCTGGAAACAGGCCCACTGCCTCCCTGGCACATTTCCAGCTCCCCGCAGAACGGAGAGCCGGGCACAGAGCTCTCCTTCATGCCCTCGCCAGCTGTCACCAGCTCTGGGTTTTTCCTGCTGCTCACCATGTGTTTCTCCTCCTGCCCAGGCTGGGTTGCAGCACTGGAGGATCAAAACCTGGATGTGTACCGGCAAATCCCCAACATATTCTGGCCCATGGAGCCCCCTCACTCGGCGATGGTAACGAGCTCCTCCTGGGGGTCTTGGCCGCGAGGCGGGCAGGAGCCTCGTGAAGCAGTGCATCAGCCATCGGGGGGAGTGGGTGGCATGGCCTCCCGCTGAGCAGGCCGCGGGTCCCACCACCTCTCTGGGGAGTAGCCAAAGGCTTTAACCCAGCAATCACCCCATCCCTCTCCACACCCTGCAATCGCCCCGCACCCGCCCCTGCTGCGGCACTTGTCCTGGGGCAGGGGGCCGGCGCTGCCCCCGCTTTCTCACTCCAGAGCTGCCCCCGCTGCTCAGCTGTGCCCCATACCAGGGCCCTCAAGTGTGACACCTCTTCCTCTCTCCCTCAGGTATATGGCTGCTACCTCCTCAGGGCTGAGAGGACCAGGTTTGTCTCCCTGATCTTGAGGACCATGGGGCACCCAAGAGTCTTTGACCCCCGGCCGATTGCCAACATGCTGGACATGGTCTTGAGACACCCACAGGCAGATTTGGACCAGGTAGGCGACGTGCAGCCGCACTGCCCTGCATGCGTGCCCTCCGGGGGCCCTTCCCCCACCCCAGGGCCACGGCTTGGGAGCACGCAATGGGCAGCCTTGGTGGCCAGCAAAGAGCGGTGGGAGGGAAGTTCTTGGTGGCAGCTGGGGCCATAGCTGCACTCCACCCTGCTCCACCCTGTCTCTGCCAGGTGGAGGAGATTGTCGAGATCTTCCATAAGCAGTTTGCGTGCATCAGTCGGGAGCCGCTCCAGGACATCCTGAGGAGAAGCTTTCTCCAAGTGGCCCGCTTGTGCCCTAAGCAGGTGACCACTGGCCTGCTGCAGAGTAGCCTGGACTTTGACAGGTACGTGGCCCATCAGCCTCGGGGACAGCTCAGGACCTCCAGGGCCTGCCCAGGCAGAAGAGGTGGGGGCCGAAGCGGCCCAACTCACAGTGTGCTCTGGCTCTGCAGCACTTCCAAGGCCATGTGGAGCCTGTTGGCCTCCGATCCCGACCTCGCGTACAGCGCGATGCTGACGCTGCTGTGGGTCCAGCGGAACCAGTTCAAGGGAGAAGAGGACTACTGCCGTCACCTGGCTGTGAGTGTCTGGATGAGCTCTGCTCCGCCCTGCCTGGGGCTGCATGCACCTCTCCAGCCCCTGCTTCCCTCTCCACCTACCCCCAAACCCAGACCTGCCTCCTCTGGACCGTCAAGGCTTGTGTGCCCGTGCAACAAATGAGAGCTGAGCCCCGAGAGCCGCCACGGGTGGGCTCTAGGCCAGGCACGCGGGCTGGCTTCTGCCCTGGCATCTCCCTCAGCTCAGCGCAGCGCCTGAGCCCCCCCCGGCCCCGGGCAGTGCCGCAGGGCCATCTGTGCAGTGACAGCTGTCCCTGGGGGTTTTCTGCAGGTGGCCTTGGCACTGCACGAGATCATGCTGCTGCCTTGCAACAAACTCTACGTGCAGATGCTTTGCGACGAGATCTTCATTGGACTGGCCTTCATGATCTCCTTGAGCTTGATTTGCTCACAGCAGGGCTGCTGCCAGGTTGGCGGTCAGAGCACAGAGGACAAGCTTAATTCATGCCCCGACCAAAGGTACTCTGTCCGTGCTCCCTGGTCTGTGCCTGAGGCCCAGAGCCGGGGCTCCACGTGTGACCGTGCTTTGCTCTGCGTGCAGGATGGTGGTGACCACCATGCAAGCTCTGTTCCATTGTCTGGGCGGCACCTCTGTGGTGGAAGATATCAAGGGGCAGGGTATCTGGGACATGCTGATGAGCCCTGAGACCTACCACAGAGGTATCACCATGCTGACGAGGTGAGAGCCTCCTCGGTCGTCCTTGTCTCCTCTGGCATTTCTTCCCTGGAGATGAAGGGCCCCTTCCTCGTGGGTGGTGGGGCACAAGCAGCCAACGCAAGGCGCAGACGCAGCCTTGTCCCACGTGGCCTGGCCTGCGGGGTAATGGCTTGGGCTGGCAGCGCGGTCCCAGAGAGCTCTGCCTGCCCAGCTCAGTGCCACCAATGCCTTCTTCCCCCGGCCAGGATGCTGCGGCGTGAAGTGCCGGCCTGCTGCACTGCCGTGTCTGAACTGGCCATCACAGGCCTCCTCCAGAGACAGGCCCACCTGGACATCACAGCCATGATCGTCTTCACTGAGGTGGGCCTGGTGACAAGCGCTGCCTCTCTGAGGGCAGGCGGGGGGAAGCCGGGCTGCGTGCATGAGGCAGAGGGCAGAGGGGAGGCAGGGAGGGCCCTGTGCAGGCCCTGCTGCCTCCCACGGGCACTGTGACCGGTCCCGGCGCCTTGTCCCGAACCATGTGGGAGCTCTGCCGGCTGTGCCGGGCTCTCACTCTGCTGCCGGCTGTGTTTCAGCTCCTGGATGGCACCGACTTTGAGCACGTCAACGGCCAAGTGGTGTCCATCCTCCAGGAGCACCTGCAGAGCGAGAGCTTGGAGCTGCGCAAGATGACAATCTCCAGCCTCGTCACGCTGTCTAGGAGACCCGAGAAGGTGAGCCGGGCACAGCGAAGGCGTCCGCCTGGGGCTGGGCTTTGCCAGGAACCGGGAGCGGCGGGACGGGGCCCACTGCCCCCGCTGCCCGCTTCAGTGGCCCCTGAGTGCTTTAGCCCAGGCCCTGGGCTGTGCCGCACGCGGAGAGATCTCTCCTGGCCGGCGCTGCGTCCTCTACACGCAGAGTGGTCTTGCCGTTGCGGTCCTGGACTGCGTCACAAAATGAACTTGTGTGTTTCATGTAGGCAGTGACTCTGCAAAGCCTGCTGCCACAGGTCGTGCAGCGACTGCAGGATGAGGACGGCGACATCAGTACAGCGGCCCTGACTGTCCTCAACAATACACTCCGCCGGGTGGACAGGGAGACGGCCGTCCCCATCGCCCTGCAGCTGGTCAAGATGCTCCTGCCGCTCTTCAGAAACGTAAGGCAGCAGCGGGAGAGCAAGGGCTTGGCTAGCACGCCTGGGGGGCACGTGCGTGAGGCCCAGGGGTGGTGCATCCCTCTCCACACGTGCCAATTGGCCCATGAGTTGTCCTCCTCGCTGCAGAGGGAGAGCCCGCATTCATCTCCTCACCATGGGCTTGCAGAAGCCAGGCCTGAGGTCCTCCCCTCTTCCTTCTCTCCTTCTAGGAGTCCAGCCACGTGCGAGAGCGCTCCTTCCTCCTCTGCAGAGACGTGATGGAGGTTGCAGTCCACACCCACAAAGCGCAGATGTGGGAGGACGTGCACAGGAGCCTGATGCCCCCGTTCTTCCACCTGCATGAGAACGACTGCAAGGTGGCTCAGGTGGGGATTTCTAAGCCCTTTGAACGTGCCTCAACTGGGGCCCAACCTGCAGAGTCCCCGAGGAGGGCTCGGAGCCCCTCCACCTGCCTGCAGCCGCAGAGCTGGCAGCAGCTGAGAAGGTGGGCAGGGACACGTCCTCCACCTGCCCTGCCTGACCCGGCAGAGCTCAGCAGCAGTGCGCGGCCACAAAGACCAAAGCACTGGAGCCCCCGTGGGCTTCCCTGCGGTGCCTGCAGGTGTCTGAGGCCAGGCCTTGGACCCACAACCCTTGCCACCCCCCCGCCCTGCCCAGGGAACCCCAGGTCCTGTCCCCTGGGCGGCGGTGCCATCTCCCACTCTCTGCTGCCCTGCAGGCCTCTCGGGAAGCCCTCCTGGCAGCTGTCAGCTTCCTGAACTGGAGGCAGCTCAGGAGGCTGCTGGAGACAGAGCAGACATGGAGGGCGTGCAAGTGCCTGGTAAGGATGGCCCCAAAGCCCCACACCCAGCCTGGAGAAGCCCCTCTCCCCCAGTGCCCAGCGCGCGGGGCGAGCAGTTGTGCGCCTACCCGCTGCGGCAGCCCAGCGCTGCCTGCACCGCACGCAGGCTCCCCTTCCCCTCCGGAGCCCAGGGGTGCCGACGGAGCCCCGGCCCAGCTAGGCCTTGGCGGCAGGGTGGCAAGGGGCTCTGCTCCCTCCACGCTCCAGCACCAGCCAGCCGCTGCCTGGGTGTCCGGGCTACCCGGGCTGGGGAAGGCAGGGGAGGCCAGTCCTGGGCACAGGGGGAGGAGGATCTGTGCCAACCCTGGCCCCTTGTGCTCTCTCCAGCTCACGGAGAACAGCAGCAGGGTGGAGCAGTACCTGCGCCAGAGCCTGTTCTACCTGCGAAGCCCACAGGAGCCTTTGCGTGAGGCGGCCTTCAGGTTCATTGGTGAGACACAACCCCGCCGGGGGTCCCTCCCCGCCCCACAGCCCCGCCGGGCGCCCGCGGGGCTCTCTGCCACCCTCTCCCACCCCTGCCCGCAGTGGGTGTAGGGCCGCGGCCGGGGTCGGTGAGGGCGAGCTGGGCCGCCGCGGCGGGCGGGCCAGCGGGATCTGTGACGGGGCTGTGTGTGCCTAGAGCTCGCCGCGCAGAAGCTGACGGACGGGCGCCAGGAGACGCTCCAGGTCATTTACGAGGGTGAGTGAGGGCAGGGGGGTGCCCGCGGGGGCTGGCAGGGAGGAGGAAAGACCCTGGATATGGAGCTCCAGTCCCTGTCCCGGCTGAGGAGGGCTCGGCTCCCTGTGTGGGTGAGGGGAAAGAGATTTCAGGGGCATGCGGGGCATTGGTGGCCAGCACCTCCTGGCTGATGCCGATGCCCCTGCCTCCCTCCGGGCCGTGGGAAGAGCAGGGGTGGCCCTGACCAGAGGGTCTCCTGACGACCCTGCAGATCTGGGCTCTGACCTCAGCTCTGCTCCTTTCCATCCCAGCCCTTCAGGAGCAAGTGCACAACAGCAGCGCCTCCGTCTCTTCCCTGGAGACTGAAGCCCTGCGGATCCTGGCTGCTGCCGCCAAAGAGCCTCCCCCCAGATTCCGCCTGCAAGCCTCGTGCTATCAGCTGCGGAGGGCATGGAAGAGGAGGATCCCCGCCCTGGGAGACTGCTGGCTGTGATGCCCGAGTTTCCCGCCAAATGAAGCTCAGCTTCTTTTCTAAATCTAATTCTTAATGCAGAAAACAAATGAATAAATCTTAGCTGTATTTTATATGTTCGCATATCACTGCCGGCCGGGAGCAGAGGCCTTCGCACAACCAGTGCCCGTGTCTCCCAGCCACCTACAAAAACCCTGGAGCTTCGTGAGCCACTTGAGCTCTTCTTTGGAGTCCCACACTGCCCTGCTGCCCCCCAGACACTCATAGGGTACCCGCTCTGCAGGGCCCCCGCACGCCCCTGCAGAGCCCGCCACCTCCCAGGCGGCTGCAGGGGCCACGTCGGGTCCCGCTTGCATCCCTGGAGAGCCCTGCTGTCCCCCAGGCCCCCCTGGGTGCCTGTATTCCTCGGGACAGGAGGTGCTGTTAATTGGCTGATGAAGAACAGAAGATGACACCCCATCTTGAAGACATCGTTTGTCATGCCCAGAGGAATGGCCCTGTTGTCCCTCCCCGAAACCTCCTTCCTCTTGGTTCTCCAGGAGAGAACTGAACCTCACTCTTGGAAATGCTGGTCTTGGTCTTTATTCAGGAGAGCTTTAACCAGCCTGGAGGATTCCGAAGGAGAGCAGTGCCCAGAGGTAGGATGTCCCGCCAAGCTCTGTCTGGGAGGCAGGATGGTAAAAGGCCTGGCAGGAGAATGGCGGCCGCAGCACAGGCAGCCCGTCGATCCCAGCCTTGGCAGAGCAAACCCTGCCCTTCTGTTCGCTTTCCTCACCCGCCGCGGGCTGCTCTGGGCTGGAGCGGGGCCGGGGCCGGGCGCTGGCCGCAGCAGGGCAGTGGGAAGGGCCGCAGGACGCGGAAGGCCGGGCCTGCGGAGCGTGCAAGAAAGGCGCAGGCCCTTGGGGGAGGCAGGCCGGGCCGCCATGGTGGCCGTCTTGTGCATGGTGGAGAGACGTGGCGGCCGTCCTGTGCATGGTGGAGAGTCATGGCGGCCGTCTTGTGCAAGGCAGCCCGCTGGCCATCTTGATCCTGATGGTTTCAGGTGTTGCTGGGAAATCAAGGTCCCACGTTTTGCTCGTCTGCCGGTACAGGAGCAACTGTCGGGGACCTGAGGAGATTAACAGATCCAGACGGCCATCTGGATATGCCAGTGGGACATGCCGTACCATACAACGTCATGCTCAGTACAGGAATGAGAGTTGGCCGGAAAGCTCTCTTTCGCACTCTTCTGGGATCGGGGTTTGGGGATTTCCTTTCCTCTGGGATCACTGGCTGGGGAACGGGCTGGGCATCGGTTGGCGGGTGGGGAGCAATTGCACTGTGCACCCCTCATTTCTGTATTCCCTTATGACTTATTATCATTCTTGCTGCCACCATTATTTTAATTTTTGTGGTTTATGTCAATTACTAGATCGTTCTTATCTCAGCCTACGAGTTTTCTCACTCTTCCCCTTCTGAGTCTCTCCCCCATTTCCCAGGGGGGGAGGGTGAGCGAGCGGCCTCGTGGTGCTTGGCTGCCGGCCAGGTTAAAACCACCACCACCACCACCACATCTCTCCTTTGCATTCTAGGTCACACTTTTGCAAAGCAGTAAGTGATAACAGAGTTGAAAGGAAACAGTTCTTGAAAAGTTCTCTCAATGATGGGCGTGTTCAAGATGCTCTAGTTTACAAATGACGCTGGTGCTATGTTCTGTCTTCTCGTAAAGCCGCTCTTCTCTGTTTGCAATGAGTGAACCACCTTTGATTCCTGCTTTGTGCTTTGCTTATTTTAAAACAGCATCGGCAGGATACGTGGGGCCCTGGAACTCCCGCATGTTGGTCACCTCCTGGGCAATATTTATTTCATTACTGTATTCTGATTGCATTCCCATTTGCCTGTCTTTTTTCGGCAGATCCTTTTGGCAATTGCTTACGTTCGCAGTCAGGGATATGCCCACAGGGGTCTCAAACCAGTAAGCCTCAACAGTAGTCAGATTTGCATAAACAACAAAGAACTCCCACTTTTATGTCTCCATGAGGAGCCGGAGTAAGTTAGGCCTTCTCCGTTCTCTTGTGTCGCGACGGAGGGAAAACCCGGATAGCTCAATATGAGATGCTCAGCAGGCTTCCGTTTATTGATGACATATGTGCTCCTTATACACAGCGGTTAATTAAGCTCATGCATACTCCCAAAGACCCACACTGATTGGCTCATTCATTCTCCTGGGAACTTTCTCTTTGTTATAACAGGTGGTATTGCTCTGTTCACGTCCCAGGGACGTCAACAGGATACACCTTACTTTACGGTTACCAGCTCCCAGCTACTCCCTTCTTTTTCCCAGCTTATTTATTTGGAGTCTCGAGGGCAAGTAAGCATCCTGCAGACTTCTGTTAATTTACCCTGACTCATGTCAAGGGCCTAAGCTGGCTTACTGCGGCCTCTGATTGTACAATATCTCTTAGTGATCTACAACACTCTTGTGCTCAGAGCTCTTTATCTAACGCCTTCTGAAAGAGTGTTATTGCTGCTTGCTGCAGTCTTCCTCAGCTGAGCTGGAGGTGGCTGTATCTGCGGAAGGAGCTTCCTCTGGAAGAGAAGCAGAGCAACAGGCTCCAGCTGGGAGCGGAGCAGAGGCGTGGATCAGCCTTTGAGTGTTGCGCCGGCGTTTTTGTCATCCTCTTTATTCCAGCTTGTACCTGGAGAGAGTCTTCATGGTGCCACTCCGTTGTGCAAAGCCTTCTGTTTTCGCGCCCAAAGGAAAAAGGGACACGGATAGTTGAGCGAAGGGGTGGCCAGAGAGAGGGTGTAGGGGGAGATGCGTGCTACTGGACCCATCCTGTGGCTTTGCCGTCACTGCTGAGTTGGAGCACGGGTTGAGGGAATGGAAGGCTTGAGTCCGTTTCTCTTCGAAGGGGTTAGAAATTTGCGTTCTTAGAGACGCGGACATCCCTGAGAAAAGCAAATCCTGAGTCCACAAGCGTTCTCCTAGGCGGCTCAGGATATCTTTTGTCTCCAAAAGACCAAGTCCTTTAGTCTTTGGCCACCTTTTCTGCCACAGCAGACTGCTGCCTCAAGTTCAGCTTGCTGTCTATCAACCTCTCCCTCCCCAGGCCCTTCTCAGCAGACAGGAACTAGCATTCCCCATCTGGAATTCAGGATACATTCACGAGCATCCGATCAAAATGTCCAGGGGAGAGCTTGAGGTGAATTCCAGCTGCTAACGACAAGAAGAAGGAAGGTGAGAGAAAACATGGTGCCGTGGATGCTTGAGGTTCTAGAAGCGTTCTTGCCACTTTCTCTTTTACCAGGAAAATCTGCTGATTGACGAGGAACAGAATTTGAAGCTGATAGACTTTGGGCTTTGTGCAAAGGCAAAGGTAAGAGCATCAGTTCCTCACACAGACCAGACGTAAATCAGCTGCTGCACACGCGTGAAAAAATGGTGTTTGACTTCAGAGTGCAGTGCAGAGACTTGGCCACAGACCCTGAATTCCAGCTGTTTGCACAGTTGTCATCCAGTCAGTTGTTTCTTGGCTGGGCCTTAACTGTGTGAGAGAGCAGTTAACTGCATGTTATGGCCAGGCTGTTGACTGGTTTTCCCCCCTTACACTTCATCTTTTACCGTAATCTAAGGCAGAGATCACCTTCTCTGTATAGCTCTGGCATAGAAAGGCCGGTAGTGCAAAGCTTAGGTTGGTGTGCATTTCTCCCAAAGAAGTTTCAACAGTGTATGTCTTTTCTTCACAGGATCTGCAGGCAAGTGGAGGTTGTGGATGGAATCAAATAGTTTATCCAGGTTAGGTTTACAAATCCTCTGGTTGCATCTGCTTGTACTGAGTTGTTCCCTGAGCGTAAAATTGGCTTTGGGGAGCCCCTTTCTGTTTGTCAGCTGAACACGCGAGGTGGGTGCTGTTAAGAAACAACTGAACAGGAAGAAGGTCTTACTGATCCAAAGACAGTAACTCGTCCTCACGTCGTTTGACTTGACTCAAGGTAGAGCATCCCGCAGGCAGTCGAGACCATTGGACCAGCGTCTTGGTGGTCTCCTGTCATGTAATGCAATGTAATGACATGGCTCTAATAAGGAAGTCTTTGTAGTGGTTCTTTGTGAAGTTCTTGCATTAAGTGAAGTTCTTCTTGCTGGTGCAAATAAGCAGCTAGTCTCATGCCCACTAGCTCTTGGGTCACTTCTTCCCAAGTTCTGTCTCCTTCCTCTTTGCAGTGACAAGGGGAAGTATTCTTATCGGAGGAGGAGCTGCGGGGAAGACTGCTAGGATAACAGGTGAATGAGCAGCTTGAGATCCGAAGGTTGATACGATGCTCGTGGTCTTGGACAATTTTTGCCTGGTGAAGCCGTATCTTAGAGCAAAGCACAATCTAAAGTGAATGCACAGCAGAGGAGAATGCATCACAGAATTGTCAGGTAATGGCCAGCACCGGCCCAGCATCTCGATTTGAGGAAAACGAGAGAATAGGGACTACTTGCATTTGTCATGCAGTTCTACAAACCTTTGCTTTTTGTATTCTGATAACTGTACTTCTGCGGGTGCTGCACAAGCCCAGCTCTAAACAGCTCAGCAGTCAGGTAGTCCGTCATCATGTTTAATACACAAGATCCCTGCAAAAACGAGTGGCAAAGTGTTTACAGAACTGCTCCTTCTCTGGCAAGAAGCTTGTTTCAGAAAAATTTCAGCAGGCCCCTCATCTACACAACAGTTCACTTTTGAATGTCTCTGATGAAAAAATAATTGGGTTTTAGGTAGACTGAAACAGCACTTTGGTTTTTGGATGAGGATTGCTCTTAAAAGCATCACTGATGGAGTAAGTCGTGTTACTGGTTTTTTAATTAGTGTACAAGCCAGCGCCGTACAATGCTCCAATGAAAAACGCTCCCGGGGCTAAGAACCCCCCAAGATGCTTTAAGACTAAATTGATACAGAACAGATAGAAGAAGTAAAGGCTCCCTCACTGCAGAAATGGAAAAGGCAGCTGCCGTTTGAATCCACCCTGGCCTTTAGGACAAGGAACTATTCAAGTCACAGAACCATTAACACCATGCATCAGGAATGTCTCACAGGGAGGGCTGAGATCAGTAAAACGCAACTGTAGAGTACAACAGCGCGACTGAAATCAACAGCAGTTCTGTGTTTTACCTTCTCATAAGAAACATTAACAAACATTTCCAAAATTGGAGCTGGCTCTCCCACAGGAGCAGACAGAGGATGGGATGAATTTAATGCATCCGCTGCCATGGCATCAAAACACCTCCAGAAGAAATAGCCTTCTGTGGAGTAATTGCTGGAGGTAACTAAGAATCAGAACATGGCTGTGGCCACACACGAAGGGAGAGGTACAGTGTCGAGGACGATCCCAGGGGAAAATTACAGCTGGCATGCGAAGAATCTTCTCCCAGATTGATTCTGTGAGGGTTTTTCCAAGTTAACCTAGCTAAGCACTCCAACTTCTTTTCTTTTTCTTCCCCCCAGGATCCTGGCGCATCATGTGACATGTCTTCTGTCTGTTGGTGGATAATTACTTCCGAAGAACAAAAGCTGATGCAGAAAGCATGTGGTTATTCGGGGCAGTGGTACTTGCTGGACTTTTTTCATAGTTTCTGTTTTTCCACTGGTAGACTAAGGTGGTGTTTGGTTTTTGGTTTTTGGTTTTTTTCCCCTTCCAAAGCACCTTCCAAAGAGGAGGCAAAACCAAAACCTAAATCTTGCTCGGTGACCACCGAATCCCTGTCCATTCACTTTTCAGGCCGTGCCATGTGATCTTTAAATGATACAAGGAAAGCGAAACATGTATTTCTTTCTATTCCAGAGCATAAAAAACCCCAAACCAGAGAAACAGACAGCCAACTAAGTGCCAGTGTTCTAAACTAACTTAAAGAGCTGATCTAGCTGAAGATGGCCCTGCTCGTTGGAGAAGGAGGTTGGACTAGATGACCTTTAAAGGTCCCTTGCAACGCAAACCATGCTGGCTTCTGTTCCATGATTCCAAACAGTCAAGCTAGTGAGACTTGAAAATCACTCCAAAAAGACACTTGCACGTTCCAACGGTTTGATGACAGAGTGGTCAGTAACCATAAAACCAAGTTTAAAAAGAGGTGAATTTCCCCACTGTCAGGCCTCTCTAGTGCTGTGGCAAACCTCTGCCCAGATGCATTACTCATCTCACTTTGGTAGAAAATGCCATATATTGGACCTCTGCTAAAGCTACTGGAAGGATTTTAGTGCTTTCAAGTCTGATCATATTTGGTGAGTAAGAGAAACTAATTTTCCCACATTTTTGGAAGTCTACCTGTCTTTTATAAAAGCCTACGCCTTCACTGCAGTCATTAACTTCCAGCATAAGGTTCCGAAGATATTTACATCTAGATCAGTCACCACTCCTGCCCTTCGCAGTTAACATCAGATCATCTTCTCAAAGAGCAATTCGAAAGTGCTTCACAGCACAAATCTGCCTGATCTTTCACTCCATGGTAATGAGGCTGCCAAGCCACTCAGAGAGGGGAAAAAAAAGAAGAGCTTCTGAAATGGAATACAGAATTTGCCACAAAAGCTGCTATTGACCTGTATGAAACGGCATTTCTAGTATGTTACTGACCTCTAAGGAACCTTTCCTAGGGATCCAGCTTGCCCTGGCCCCCTCCCATTGCATTTCTCTTTTCAGTGGGAACAGGCTAAAACACCGGCTTCCACGCACGTTCCAAGAAGCCTTGTAAAGAAGCCACATTTGGCAGGAGAGCCACACACAAAAGAGTTAACCTTTTCAAGCTTTTCTGGCCCTGTTGTGCTGGCCTGCAATTGATTTCAAGGGCTGACAGTGGTGCACAGGCCCCACAGCACTGGAGCTGCTGAACGGAACACAGGGGTGTTTCCAGCCCTCTGCGTCTCTGCAGCCTGCTGGCACTCCTGCACCAGAAACAGCCCTCGTCATTCACAGATGAGCACCCTCAAGCCAAAGCAGCTATTTTCAGCTTAGAGCTCCAAGATCCCCCTACCCACACAGGATCTGCCAACCCCAGCCCCTCTGCAGGCCCATTCAGGTGCCTTATTCTGCCCCAGATCTCACCTGGTGAGCCAGCTCGTGGTCTGTTGTCCTAGTAAGCCCAAGCTTAGAAGACGCTGAGGGCTTTTCAGGGTTATACAATAACACAGGCTCCTGGTGTGTGGTCAGCCCCCAGTTTTCCACTGCACCAGACTGAAAACCAGGAATAGCTACCGAATCTAGAAAGAACAGTCAAATAGCTCAGGTGTCATTTTACTCCCACAAGAACTTGCTCACCCGCTCACGCCACTGCTCCCACAGTGGGACTGCTCCCACACGGGCACAGCTATCACTCATACTCCTGAGGGCTCTCTTAAATGCAATTGCAAAAAACAGCCTTTTTAAAAACAGCGCCTCCCGCCCGAGATCGGGTATGGGGGGGCGGGGGGCGGTGAGTGGATTGGTTTGTGATTCAAGTTTCACTTCCCTGATAAGATCCACCAGGACTTTGCTGCTGAGCGCGTGGATATTTGTTATCAGCCATGTGGCACTCGCACTGTGCTGAGTCCAGCTCTGGGCTGCCTAGCGCGAGAGACAGAGACACACTGGTGAGGGCCCAGCAAAGGGCCATGGAGATGATGGAGGGGCTGGAGCACCTCTCCTGTGAGGGAAGGCTGGCAGAGCCGGGACTGTTTGGCCTGGAGACACAGAGTGGGAGGGAGGGTGCAGAGAAGGTGGTGCCAGTCTCTTTCCTATGGTGCTGGGTGACTGGAGCAGGAGGTTCCCTCTGGACACCAGTTAACCCTTTGTCACTGTGTGGGGGACCAAGCTCTAGCACAGGTTGCCCAGGGAGGTTGTGGAGTCTCCATCCTTGGAGATACTCCAGAAGCCATCCAGACATGGTCCTGGGCACGGTCCAGATGATCTCCAGAAATCCTAACCATGCTGTGACTCTGTGACACAGCTGGCTTCCAGTTCCTGCTCTTGGAGCCCTTTCTACAACTCACCCTGTGAATCTTGGAATTGTCACCCTGGGGCCATCAAGATTTCAGAGTTTAGAAAACACTCCAAATATATCAGGCCACTACCTATGGCCATTTAAGACAAAAGATGTTTTCCTTGAAAGCAGAAATTCAGACCTGAACTCTTCATTTTATACATTACTGTCTTAATTTTTAGGAACTTTTGTGTGTTAAAAAAAGCAACGCAGCAACTAAAAACACCTCAAACAATTTCAAGCTACCTTTCACCCATATGGTGCCATACAATTAATCCAAGAAGAAACCAGAATCAATTTTTCCTTACACTTTTGGTTACAAGCTTCCACGCTGCCTGCCCCTGGTGTGCAGCCATGAAAGTCAGGGAAAACCAGAACAAAATAAACCAAAGAAACCTCAGGCTTTCTCGTCCCCTCTCAAAGGCATCATCTAACAGCTCAGTAATTTATTCTAGTACTTCCCAACTTTATTCTAGTTCATTAATCTCGGTTGAAGCAGACTAATCCCATGCATCACGTCAAACTACAGCAACATTTTCTGAGTACAAGATGCATTTTACCCTTGCCTCCCTTAAAAAGAGGCAAAAGGGAAGCAGGGGAAAAAAAGAGACCCCCAAAACAGTTCAGGATTTTCTGTGTCTAGAAGCTTTTAATACAGCATTTCTGTTCAGATTGAGTTTACCAATGTACACATCCAGTCTTGGTGGGAGATGTTTGAAACACAACCAGGAACTAACAGTATCTAAGAGATGAAGTGTGAGATTTAAATCACCCCGTTCTTTTATGTAGTGAAGGCTGCAACACCCAGAAAAGCAATCGGGTAAACGACTGGGAAAATGACTTGTCACACAAAATGTTTTGGTGGGTTGTGTGTTTTTAGAAGTTTCCTAAAAGTTTGGTGGGGTTTTTGTTGTTGTTTGGAAGTTGGTTTATCTTTTTATTGAACAGCAATTCAAAAGTGCACAAACCTTTAAAAGGTAAAAGAAATCCTCTTCAACTGTCTCTAAGTAGTCCCCAGTTTTAATGCAACTTCAAAGGAGTTTTCTGGGTACTGGAAATCTCCTGATAAAGCGCATAACATTTTAACAGTGTCAGCATTCTGTGCCTGAGCCAGTTCTCTGCTGCCTTACCATTCATACTCTGAACTCTTCACTGTCAAGATCAAACCACGAGCTTGCAGACAAACCGCTTTGCCAAAGCATTACAGCAGTTATTTGGATCTCATGAAAAAACCTCATCTAAAGTAAGACCAGTGTTGGTTCTTCTTTCTACTGAACTTAAAGAAGAAAAATTGTTCATTAACACATTCCTTATTAACTAGCAAGACATGTATAAATCACTGCTAAAATAAATGGAACGGTCTGCTACTACCATTCCTAATTGGGTTTAACAGCAATGACTTCACAAGTCCAGAAAGAGTAGCAGGGGAGTTGGGAAGAAGACACAAAAGCTATCAAACATTGTACTAAGTAGTGGTAATTGTGAGATTTTATTTTCTTTTTTGAAGTCACAGAGAGGGTAGAAAATAGAGAAAAAATGTTGGATGTAAATAATCAACCCCAGAGGTAGAGTAATTGAACAAGATAAAAAACTAGCTTAAATTAATATATTTTATGCGAGAAAACAACTGGTACAAAGGCTGAATTAGAATTTCAAGGGCAGGCACAAATTTCCTTAGTCTTTCAAAAAACCCAATCCTTAAAAGAACATTTAGTTTGGAATGGTGTTAATCCTGGACAATGGTAGTCTGTAAATGCACTTAAGACTCTCCTAATTTCTGGCATGAAATAGCTGAAATAAGAAATTTGGAAAATGCACGTTGGACGTATTCCGCCATTCCCACAATGCTATTTAAAAAACAAGTCAAATTATTAAGCATCTGATCTTACTTTTACCCCCTACTCAACCCTAGCTTTGAGCTCTTCAATCCCAATTTGAGTCAAGGTTTTAGTAACAAGTTCAAAGTTTTTCTGGAATATGAACATTTTACTTTATAACAAGGTACACTACACTAGAAGGCTCACTCAAATCTAGGCAGTTTCACTTGCATTCCTATGACTTTTGAGCAAAAAAGCAAGCAGTTTTACTGTGTGTACACAATAGCGAGCATCAAGATTTAAATTAATTATTTCTTAATAACCTACATTCACTGTGGATTTCTAAGATTTACATCCAAAAACCATAGCTTATTTACATGCTGTTGACATTTTAAAGTAAATGAAATGAAATCTTAGCTGTTTCAGAATTACAATCTAGCCCAAATTAGAAAGATACATTTAACACCACAAAATGTTTAAAACATTTGCAATAAAAAGCAGCTGTATGTGCCAATTATACTTACTATCTAAGAATGTAAAATTGCATTGATAACTGCGCTAACTACATTTAGACTTAAAACACTGAAAACCTGATAATGAAATCTAAAGGGTTGGGGGTTTGTTTTTCGTTTTTTTTAAAGAAAATCCAACAAGCTAATATGCCCTAATATTAATTTAAGTACGAGTTGGTTAGTGGTCACTAAAATAAAATAAAATTTAAAACAGAACCCCCAAACCCAACAATGCATTATTTCTGCAGCTCCAAAAGAACAGATCGCTATGAAATTGTTGCACTACACTTTGACAAATGCCAGGCTTGCCAGTCACAGTAAGGCTTATTTCAAAGCATCCTTCCCCACACGCTGTACCTAATCAAATAACGAGTGTCTTTGGCCAGTCCCTGTGAGCGTTTCTACATTTACCTAAGCATGCATTTCCTTACGTATGCATCTGGGATCTTTGTCGTTTCCCACCTCAAACGTACATATACAGGTCTTTTAATACCTAGATCACAGTTTAAAAAAAAGCCCTAAAAACCAACCAAACAAAAAACCCAAATGTGAGGAGGTATACCTCTAACTCTCTTCAATGCAATTGCAAAAACAGCCTTTGTAAAAAAAGCTGCATACAGAAGACAAGGATTTCCAGTTCCCGGTGGACCTTCTCCATCTGTCCTTAAGCGCTGTGGAGCAGCCACTTTAAGAGCCTGTGAGCCAAACTTGGCCCTGTCTTAACAGTCTTCAGTTGCTGCGTTTCTGCTCTTTTACTCTCTGTGCTTCAGAATCTTCTCAAATACATGACATTATTTAACACTTACCTTGTTTAGGTCAAGGATATGGAATGCTGAAGGAATCCTCACAGAAGTCTGCAGGTGTCACTGCTGCACCCAGCGCATGTTGATCTTGTCTGGCACCATGGCCACAGAAACCTAGAGCAGACGAGCAGGCAGCGCTCCAAGACCAGCATCGAAAGCTTAACAGAAGTTGTTCTTTAGCAGTGACTGGAAGGTCCGTAAGAAGGAGCACCAGAGCACGCACCTAACACTTCACATACGGGAGTTACTCACTCTTTGCAGAACAACAGTATCAGAATTGGGAATAAAAGTTTTCAAATTCACCCACCCGAACCGCTACGCCCCTGCGAGGTTTCATTTGCCTTTCCTTACATAGTCTCGCATGAAACAATGCATACACCGATAGAAAAAGCAAGCCCCTTACCAAAAGCTTTTCAAACGAATAAAGCTCAGAATGCAAACTAATCCCCCAATCACAAAACCTCTTTCTCCCTCTCCTTTCATTCCTGTAAAACATCGAGATACATAAATCCGATGACTTAACTGAAAAGGAAACCATCGTGCATTCTCACAGCCCGAAATACAGAGAAGCTCCTAGAAGATGAGGCAGAGTTATCGTCCCTCCACGACTGGTTATTTTGCCGATGGAGTTAAAATCCGGAACGATAAAGGCCACCGGGTACGTGCTCATCTTGACAGTGGTACTAAAATGGTCCTCAACAAGCCAGGGAGTTATATTCACAGATTTCACCCCAAAAAAAGAGCACAGCTCATCATCTGGGAGCACCACCCGTCAGGACCTTAGCACCAACAATTGTTGTGTTTCTTCTCAGCTTAAAGGTACTACACTTTAGCGACCCTGCATTTTAAAGAGACTAGATTACATTCCAAAGATACACTGGAAAGAAGTGATCCCCGCGCCCACTCTTCCCCACACAGAGAACGAAAACACATCTATGTCGATCTCTGGGCAGTTTCCTTCATAAGCATTACTTCCTTCGGCCTTGATAAAGGCAGCAAAATGAAAATACTGTTCACTGCTCCGGTTTTCCTCAGAGTCTGCCAGCACACTCATCGAACTACTCTCACACAACTTCAGCTGATGAGACGCTGTATAAATCTCCGCAGCCGTTGTTACACCTAAGAGAGGTGAACTCCTCCGAGCCACCATGCGGCTTCCACCAATATCTCATGCAGCAGAAAATGAGCCGCGCGCTGGAGGTATCCGTTTCCTCCTCTGGGTTCCAAACAGCCTTAGCTAACTGACTTAGACCTGGGGCATGCTTAGCCACGCTCGACTGTGACACTGGCACCCACTCCACTGGCACTCTGCATCTGTTTCTCTCCAGAAGAATTAATTTTTTTGTACCTACTTGCAAAAGGTTTCATTTTCAAAAGGTACTTGAGTGGAGGTGTCGTTCCCTCATTTATCAGGGTTACTCTTCTTGCAAACCAGCAGCTAATAGCGCAGAAGAAATTGTCAAGAATCTCTTCCACCCACAGCAAGATCAAATGGACCAGACATCGTTAGCCCTATCTATGCATGTGTATTTATAATCATAAACAATATTTGTGGCTATTCCATGGACAGGACTTTCACTCTGGGACGTTTCTTTGGAGACCAAAGTAGTTTGTTTTTTCACAGAGAAGGTCCTGCTTATGTGACAACTAAGTTAACGCACATGAAGCGTGTATTTGTTCTTACGTGTTTCACCATTAACCTTAAAAGCTGAGCTCAACATGGAAAGCATTTTGTGAGTAGAACAAAGATGATGGAGGCCCGATCGTTCTCACAGCTCTGCTGAGACGCCGGAAACCATCGGACGCGCTCTTTTCTGCGTTCCTTTCCAACCTCGTGTCAAGACTACCAGCAATAGCAGCACACACTCTAATAGAAGAGCTGCGGGGATGTTCAGATCACCACTGCCATTAACAGCAAGTGCCTGCAGCTTCTGTTCTCCTTTTGCTTTCTGGTTTCCCGGATCGTCAAGCAACAGCTCATCGTTCAAAGCAGCCACCTACGATGGGCGTACTGGACAGTGCCAGGTGCTGTGGGTCCCTCCTAATCTTGATGGCAAAGGGGGCTTTGCCGGCTGGTTCGTCCAAGCATGGGACGGCCATTCGCCCAGCTGCCGGCTCAGCCTGTGTTGCTGCAAGCACTCTAAGGATGGATGAGGAGGTGGTAACGCAGCGGGATGACGTCCTTGGGGAGCCTCACTGGGCCCCAGGATAGCTGTGTGCCACCGCCGAGAGCCAAGGCCGCGCTCAGTCAGCTGGAGGCTGAATTCAGGCTAACCTTCCCCTGGCGCAGCCTTAAGGCAGGGCCGTCGCTCAGCCCGCGACAGCACGCAATACCACAGACCCATCTCCCCCGGCTCGCAGTCCCGGATACTGCGCTACCTGCTGAGCTCCTCTCCTGCCACAGCTGCTTGCTCAAAGAGTTCTTCTGGCGGGGGCGCGCTTGCAGCCATGAGATCCACTGCTGCCTTCAGAGGCTCCATGGAACACTCTGAGGGACACAGCCCACACTGGGCCCGTGCCAGAGCAGAGGGAAGGGGCATGGGGGAAGGAGCTGTGGAAGAGAACAGCAAGGAGCGAGGAGCAGCAGAGAGAGACCACGGAGACCCGACCCCAGCCGGCCTTGCCACCAGCACCTCACAAGGGGACACAGTGACCTGCAGCCATAACCAGGGGCCTGGAGACAGGGAAGGAGGTGGAGCGGTGTCCACTACAACCTTCTTGTTCACAACCATCAGGCTTCCCTGGCATTCACAAGCACCTGATCTATTTATTCTGTGATGACCATCTCACAGACAAGCCTGGTTATGTACACATGGTCAGACAAAACCAGTAACGTTGAACATTGAACAGTTACAGGTTCGGTATAGCAGCCGGGGGTGTCGTTACAACACGACAACACACGGGAGCCATGACCCCAAGTGTGCACACACACGCTCGCTAGCAAAAGGGACACCTCTCGCTCAGGGGTAGCCGGAAGACAGAACGGCTCAGCCACAGGCCTGAGGGCTCTCTCGAGGGCATATCCAGAAGAAACAGTCCCTCAGCGAAAGGAGGGTGAGGGCACTCAAGCCTGGGAAGGTTCCCTGGGCAGGGTTTCCAACCACAGACCTGCTGCTCCGAGGACAACCGCTCTGAGGGGGTCTCCTCCGGAGCGTCCATCTTACAGCCCGGTGGGATTTCACCTGCAGTCATCTCCTGGTCGTGGGCTGGCAGCTCCTCTGGGACGAGGCACCCTGTTGCCAGCGGACCCTCTCTGTTGAGGTGGGGGTCCCGCCCTCCTTGCTCCCGGCATCAGGGGCAGCACGTGCTGCTCGGTGCCCAGCAGAGCGCGCATGTGACATTGGCCAGGCTGGGGGGCCCAGAGGCGCGAAAAAAATAAGGGTGGAAAAGAGCCGGTGGCTGCCCCATGATGAGCCCTGACCTGTGGCAGGGGGGGTGCTCCTGCCGCCATTATTGAATGGACAAGGACGATCTAGAGTTTTATTTCCACTTTCCTTTGCAATGCCTGGCCCACATCCGCTTTTTGAGTCAAGAGAGAAACACCCTCTGGATGCAGAGGAAGAATTACTTTCAGCATTTAAGAAGTAAGGGAGCGGACACGGGCAAAGGTTTTGGACCATAGGAGGCCAGATTTTGGTTCAATAGAAGGAAGAAATTCTTTATGATTGGGGTGGTGAGACTCCGACACAGGCTGCCCAGAGACAACGTGGTTGCTTCAGCCCTGGAAGTGTTCAAGGGCAGGCTGGACAGGGCTGTGAGCAACCTGGTCTACCTGAAGACGACATCTCTGCCCCTGGCAGAGATCGGGACCCATTTCAGTGGGCGGTGGGCAGGCTGCAAGAGGAAGCCCATGGACCGCACAGCCAGGTTTCAGGCCTCCAGCCAAAGGGGGAGTGCCAGAGCTGGGGAGTCCCACCTGCTGCAGGGGAAGCACCCAGGAGACCGGAGGCTAAAGCCAAAGGCAGGGGCAGGTCAGCTCAACCTGGGACAGCCTGGGTCACAATGGGAGGCGGGACGCCCAGCCTCTCCTGGCCCGTGTGGCGGGTACCAATAGGGCCCTTTATGACATACCCCTGTGGCAGCCGGTAAATGCCCAGCACCAGCCCAGCACCCCCACAGTGTCCAGGACTCTCAGGAGAAACGGACACAAAGCCAGCGGCTCGTGCAAGAGTCTCAGTGCTTGTGCGAGAGTCTCAGTGCTCGTGGAGGAGTCTCAGTGCTCGTGGAGGAGTCTCAGTGCTCGTGCAAGAGTCTCAGTGCTCGTGCGAGAGTCTCAGTGCTCGTGGAGGAGTCTCAGTGCTCGTGCGAGAGTCTCAGTGCTCGTGGAGGAGTCTCAGTGCTCGTGCAAGAGTCTCAGTGCGCAGAGCACGACTTTCCCTGTGACCCCAGGCACAGCAGAGCCCCAGGGCCAGGGTGTCTCAGCAACACTCCCCCAGCCCCAGCAGGTTGGGCGAGCACCAGAGGGACTCCAGGGGACCTGGGCCCACCAGCTCAGGAAGGGGCTGCGGGCAGGAGAGCCGGTGCCGGCACGAGGCTGGGCGGCTAGGGTCAGCCTGCTGGAAAGCGGCATCCTGCAGGAGATCCTCCTGTCCCTGCTCAGGCAGCGGGAGACACACAGCAAGGACTTGGGCTCTGCCAGCCCCATCTTCAGCGTGAAAGAGGAAGAGAGCCCCAGCATCCCTGCCATGGGTGAGTATTGACAGGACCCTCGGTGACCTCCTCCTGCCTCGGGGCACAGGTGAGCAGGGCAGAGAGAGGCAGCTGGGCTGGCAGGTAGCGGCGGTGCTGCAGGGCTGGGACTTTTCCCAGCCTGCTGCCAGCGGCATCCTGGGGGAGACCGGACATCAGCAGCCTGGCCCAAGGCTTGCTGCGTGCAGGGCAGTGGGCGCAGGGCTGGAGAGAGGGCTCTTCTCTTCCCTCCACCTCCTGCTCCTGCCTACAGCTCGCCCTGCTCTTGTTCTTAATCAGGTGAAGCTCGTGCTTCCTCCACCTGCCAGCTGAAGGCCCGGGAGAAGGAAGCCCACAGAAACATCTTGGCCTTTCTCAACAGCACCAAAAGGGTAACTGCAGACTGTCAGCGAGGCTCTGCCCGCAGCTCTGCTGCTGCTGCCGTGGCTGCTGCCTCCATGCAGACTCTTGGAGGGCTGGTGGCCATGCAGAGCTGCTCCCATCCCTTGCCCCTGCGCCATCACTGCAGCCCCTCGAGCCCTGGCTCCGCTGGCTGTGCCTCTGCCCCCTCACCCTCCCTCTCGGTCTCTCTTCTCCCCGCCTGTCAGCATGTGGACTTGAAGCTGATGTTTCTGGGCTCCATCTGCATCCTCTGCCAAGCCCGGCTGCAGGGCAGGTACCTGCCTGGTTTCGAATGGTCGTTTGAACTGATAGAGGAAATGGAGGTGAGGGGACCGCCAGCGGGGCTGAGGGAGGGAGGGAGGAAGGCAGAGTGGTACAGCTGGCCGAGCACCGGCCCAGCGGTGAGGACAGCACTCGGGCGTCTGGGCACAGGGCCGGGGGGAGACAGGCCTCTGTGGGAACAGCCCTGCCTGCCACAGGGCTGCTGCAGAGCGAGGGGCCGCTCTGGGTGCCAGTGCTGGCCTGGGGGCAGCGGGGCTCAGCCCGCCCTGCAGACTGGTGCCGGGCACTGGCAGCTCCCGTGCCCCATGGCGGCCCTGCTCTCCCTCTCCAGGCACGACGGAAAAAGGAGCCACCTCACAGCCTGAACGCCATGATGTGGCACCAAGCCGTGCTTGCCATCGCTTCAATGAGGTACCTGCCCCAGACCCCGGCCGGGCCAGGGCCTCCCCACAGCGTGGGCCTGATGGAACCGGGCATCTCCCAACGTGGCAGGACCCTGGCAGCACTGTCTCTGGGCCTCTGCTCTCCCTTGTTCTTGGCCCAGCGGTGGGCCAGATGAGGGGGCAGAGGGTGCTCCGGGACTCCCCGGTGCCTCTTGGCTTTTGCCCTGAAGGGGGAGGCAGGAGACGGAAAGGGGTTGGGCTGTAGAAGCCCTGGCATCCAACCGGCACCTTCTCTCCTTGCAGCGAGGACAGGGGAATGCTGCTGGACCAGCGCCTTGACCCCTGCATCACGAGTATCTTCCATCGGGTTCACACACGGAAGTTGAACAGCCGTCAGGCTGCGCTCCATGCTCAGGTAAGCAAGCGCGGGGTGAGCTATGGAAAGCCTGCCAGTGCCCCTGGAGAGGGCAGCTGGGCCCGCCTCGGGTGGAAGGCATTCAAGCCAGCTTCCTGCAAGGAAGAAGGGCCAGGGCAAGCGTGCCACCTGCTGTGTCCCCGTACAGATCGTGAAAACGCTGGACAGCGTGCTGGAGGTGCTGATGTGTTGCGAACCGCCGAGCTCCAGCCTCCAGATATTGCGGGGAATCCTGAAGGTCAGGCATTTGCCAAGAGCAGAGCTCACGGGCTCTCTTCCTTGCCTTACCCTGAAGAAAGAGACGCGACCTTCTGGAGTGTGCATGCCCCAGCCCAGAACCAAAGCACTGGAAGGAGTCTGAGCGTCCTTCCCAGGCCCCCGGCTCTGCCAGCTGCCACGGCTGAGCCACTGCCCTCGCTGCCCGCCCTCCTTGCCAGACGGCAGCAGGGCAGAGCTCTGCTGGCACGTGGCCATGGGGTGAGGGAATTCCAGCCCTGAAGCTCTCTTCTTCTCAGTGCCCCGTGGGCCGTAGCCCAGCCTCCTGGGTGCAGGCCCCCGGAGGTTCCTGTCCTCCTGGAGAAGGGACATGCGGCCGTTTTTGAAGTGGCATGTGGAAAGGGGCAGAGGTGGCTGGTGGCGGGGGGCGGGTTCCAGCTACCTTCCTGACTGCAGCAGGTCACCAACTGTCAGCAACAGTCCCCAAGGTCACGAGGCGGCCGGACCCCGTTCCAGGCCTCCCCGCTGTCTGGGGCAAGCCTCGGCGGCACGTTGCGTAAACTGCGCCAGGCGCTTGGCAGAGCCAAGGAGCTCCAGGAGCCGCCGGTGTTTCCCAAGGCTGACCGGCAGCTCTTCCCTTCTCAGATCCTGGTGGCCTTCCTGGTATCTCCCAAACTGGCTCTGCGCCAGAAGGCGGTGGGGAGGATTGTCAGACTGAGCGAGTTCTTGATGCCCACCACGATGCTGAAGGTAAGGGGCCTGCGGTGCAGGCCACTGGCCCCGGGGTTCCTGCTGCAGCCCCGCAGGCCCTCCCTTCCCGTGCTGCACCCTTTTGTGGGAGTCCCACAGGTGGGGAAGGAGGGCTCCGTCAGCTGAATGTGGGTGTGGAGGACCAGCAGAGCCAGGGCCTCAGTCCTCCTTCAGGCACCCTGGTCCCCTGGGCTCACGGGGAGGGAAGGGCTCCCTTCACAGGGAGGCTGCACGCTCCTCACCCTGATGCGGCTGCCGCCGGCTGGGTCTCCACAGGGTGCAGTGCAGGGCAGAGCCCTCCCGAGCTCTGGCTCACGCGGCACTCGGCCCAGGGCCCGCTCTCGGAGGTTCGGGCTTTCGTCCCATCTACTGCAGCTTGGCCCTCCTACTTTTCCTTCCTCTCTCCCACAGTCCTTGGCCGTCAGATCGGGCAACCCCATCTTCGCCATTGAGGCGCCTCTGCTGTTACTGATGTCACTGATGGTGCACCTCACCCTGTGCTGCACCGAGGAGGACCAGGAGATCAGCCAGGGGGCTGCGCAGGCAATGCACAACTTCTTCTATTTCATCTTGGTGCGACAAAGTAAGAGACGCTGGGGTGAGCTGGGGCCTTCCAGCCACAAGGGCCATGGCAAGGCGCTGCACCGCCTCGGCCCCCGCTCCTCTGCCAGAGGAAGGAGCAGCAAACTCCTCCGAGGCTGGAGCAGGGGAGCTGCCGTGCCGCGCCAACCCCGGGGCCCACGCAGCCCGCCCTGGAACGGTGGCTTGGGGGCCCGTCCCGAAATCCCCTGGGCTGGAGAGCTGGTGGCAGCAGCATCCCAGGGCTTCTCTCCTCCTGCCCAGCAGAAGGCCAGACGGAACTCCTCTGCCCTTCTGCAGCCTAAGAGGCCGTTTCCCCTCGTCCCCCTGGAAACAGGCCCACTGCCTCCCTGGCACATTTCCAGCTCCCCGCAGAATGGAGAGCCGGGCACAGAGCTCTCCTTCATGCCCTCGCCTGCTGTCACCAGCTCTGGGTTTTTCCTGCTGCTCACCGTGTGTTTCTCCTCCTGCCCAGGCTGGGTTGCAGCAATGGAGGATCAAAACCTGGATGTGTACCGGCAAATCCCCAACATATTCTGGCCCATGGAGCCCCCTAACCCGGCGATGGTAACGAGCTCCTCCTGGGGGTCTTGGCCGCGAGGCGGGCAGGAGCCTCGTGAAGCAGTGCATCAGCCATCGGGGGGAGTGGGTGGCATGGCCTCCCGATGAGCAGGCCGCGGGTCCCACCACCTCTCTGCAGGGAGTAGCCAAAGGCTTTAACCCAGCAATCACCCCATCCCTCTCCACACCCTGCAATCGCCCCGCACCAGCCCCTGCTGCGGCACTTGTCCTGGGGCAGGGGGCCGGCGCTGCCCCCGCTTTCTCACTCCAGAGCTGCCCCCGCTGCTCAGCTGTGCCCCGTACCAGGGCCCTCAAGTGTGACACCTCTTCCTCTCTCCCTCAGGTATATGGCTGCTACCTCCTCAGGGCTGAGAGGACCAGGTTTGTCTCCCTGATCTTGAGGACCATGGGGCACCCAAGAGTCTTTGACCCCCGGCCGATTGCCAACATGCTGGACATGGTCTTGAGACACCCACAGGCAGATTTGGACCAGGTAGGCGACGTGCAGCCGCACTGCCCTGCATGCGTGCCCTCCGGGGGCCGTTCCCCCGCCCCAAGGCCATGGCTTGGGAGCACGCAATGGGCAGCCTTGGTGGCCAGCAAAGAGCGGTGGGAGGGAAGTTCTTGGTGGCAGCTGGGGCCATAGCTGCACTCCACCCTGCTCCACCCTGTCTCTGCCAGGTGGAGAATATTGTCGAGATCTTCCATAAGCAGTTTGCGTGCATCAGTCGGGAGCCGCTCCAGGACATCCTGAGGAGAAGCTTTCTCCAAGTGGCCCGCTTGTGCCCTAAGCAGGTGACCACTGGCCTGCTGCAGAGTAGCCTGGACTTTGACAGGTACGTGGCCCATCAGCCTCGGGGACAGCTCAGGACCTCCAGGGCCTGCCCAGGCAGAAGAGGTGGGGGCCGAAGCGGCCCAACTCACAGTGTGCTCTGGCTCTGCAGCACTTCCAAGGCCATGTGGAGCCTGTTGGCCTCCGAGCCCGACCTCGCGTACAGCGCGATGCTGACGCTGCTGTGGGTCCAGCGGAACCAGTTCAAGGGAGAAGAGGACTACTGCCGTCACCTGGCTGTGAGTGTCTGGATGAGCTCTGCTCCGCCCTGCCTGGGGCTGCATGCACCTCTCCAGCCCCTGCTTCCCTCTCCACCTACCCCCAAACCCAGACCTGCCTCCTCTGGACCGCCAAGGCTTGTGTGCCCGTGCTACAATGAGAGCTGAGCCCCGAGAGCCGCCACGGGTGGGCTCTAGGCCAGGCACGCGGGCTGGCTTCTGCCCTGGCATCTCCCTCAGCTCAGCGCAGCGCCTGAGCCCCCCCCGGCCCCGGGCAGTGCCGCAGGGCCATCTGTGCAGTGACAGCTGTCCCTGGGGGTTTTCTGCAGGTGGCCTTGGCACTGCACGAGATCATGCTGCTGCCTTGCAACAAACTCTACGTGCAGATGCTTTGCGACGAGATCTTCATTGGACTGGCCTTCATGATCTCCTTGAGCTTGATTTGCTCACAGCAGGGCTGCTGCACGTCTGGCGGTCAGAGCACAGAGGACAAGCTTAATTCATGCCCCGACCAAAGGTACTCTGTCCGTGCTCCCTGGTCTGTGCCTGAGGCCCAGAGCCGGGGCTCCACGTGTGACCGTGCTTTGCTCTGCATGCAGGATGGTGGTGAGCACCATGCAAGCTCTGTTCCATTGTCTGGGCGGCACCTCTGTGGTGGAAGATATCAAGGGGCAGGGTATCTGGGACATGCTGATGAGCCCTGAGACCTACCACAGAGGTATCACCATGCTGACGAGGTGAGAGCCTCCTCGGTCGTCCTTGTCTCCTCTGGCATTTCTTCCCTGGAGATGAAGGGCCCCTTCCTCGTGGGTGGTGGGGCACAAGCAGCCAACGCAAGGCGCAGACGCAGCCTTGTCCCACGTGGCCTGGCCTGCGGGGTAATGGCTTGGGCTGGCAGCGCGGTCCCAAAGAGCTCTGCCTGCCCAGCTCAGTGCCACCAATGCCTTCTTCCCCCGGCCAGGATGCTGCGGCGTGAAGTGCCGGCCTGCTGCACTGCCGTGTCTGAACTGGCCATCACAGGCCTCCTCCAGAGACAGGCCCACCTGGACATCACAGCCATGATCGTCTTCGCCGAGGTGGGCCTGATGACAAGCGCTGCCTCTCTGAGGGCAGGCGGGGGGAAGCCGGGCTGCGTGCATGAGGCAGAGGGCAGAGGGGAGGCAGGGAGGGCCCTGTGCAGGCCCTGGTGCCTCCCACGGGCACTGTGACCGGCCCCGGCGCCTTGTCCCGAACCATGTGGGAGCTCTGCCGGCTGTGCCGGGCTCTCACTCTGCTGCCGGCTGTGTTTCAGCTCCTGGACGGCACCGACTTTGAGCACGTCAACGGCCAAGTGGTGTCCATCCTCCAGGAGCACCTGCAGAGCGAGAGCTTAGAGCTGCGCAAGATGACAATCTCCAGCCTCGTCACGCTGTCTAGGAGACCCGAGAAGGTGAGCCGGGCACAGCGAAGGCGTCCGCCTGGGGCTGGGCTTTGCCAGGAACCGGGAGCGGCGGGACGGGGCCCACTGCCCCCGCTGCCCGCTTCAGTGGCCCCTGAGTGCTTCAGCCCAGGCCCTGGGCTGTGCCGCACGCGGAGAGATCTCTCCTGGCCGGCGCTGCGTCCTCTACACGCAGAGTGGTCTTGCCGTTGCGGTCCTGGACTGCGTCACAAAATGAACTTGTGTGTTTCATGTAGGCACATGAGACTCTGCAAAGCCTGCTGCCACAGGTCGTGCAGCGACTGCAGGATGATGACAGCGACATCAGTACAGCGGCCCTGATTGTCCTCAACAATACACTCCGCCGGGTGGACAGGGAGACGGCCGTCCCCATCGCCCTGCAGCTGGTCAAGATGCTCCTGCCGCTCTTCAGAAACGTAAGGCAGCAGCGGGAGAGCAAGGGCTTGGCTAGCACGCCTGGGGTGCACGTGCGTGTGGCCCAGAGGTGGTGCGTCCCTCTCCACACGTGCCCGCTGGCCCATGAGTTGTCCTCCTCGGTGCAGAGGGAGAGCCCGCATTCATCTCCTCACCATGGGCTTGCAGAAGCCAGGCCTGAGGTCCTCCCCTCTTCCTTCTCTCCTTCTAGGAGTCCAGCCACGTGCGAGAGCTCTCCATCCTCCTCTGCAGAGACGCGATGGAGGTTGCAGTCCACACCCACAAAGCGCAGATGAGGGAGGACGTGCACAGGAGCCTGATGCCCCTGTTCTTCCACCTGCATGAGAACGACTGCAAGGTGGCTCAGGTGGGGATTTCTAAGCCCTTTGAACGTGCCTCAACTGGGGCCCAACCTGCAGGGTCCCCGAGGAGGGCCCGGAGCCCCTCCACCTGCCTGCAGCCGCAGAGCTGGCAGCAGCTGAGAAGGTGGCCAGGGACACGTCCTCCACCTGCCCTGCCTGACCCGGCAGAGCTCAGCAGCAGTGCGCGGCCACAAAGACCAAAGCACTGGAGCCCCCGTGGGCTTCCCTGCGGTGCCTGCAGGTGTCTGAGGCCAGGGCTTGGACCCGCAACCCTTGCCACTCCCCGGCTCTGCCCAGGGAACCCCAGGTCCTGTCCCCTGGGCAGCGGTGCCATCTCCCACTCTCTGCTGCCCTGCAGGCCTCTCGGGAAGCCCTCCTGGGAGCTGCCAGCTTCCTGAACTGGAGGCAGCTCATGAGGCTGCTGGAGACAGAGCAGACATGGAGGGCGTGCAAGTGCCTGGTAAGGACGGCCCCAAAGCCTCACACCCAGCCTGGAGAAGCCCCTCTCCCCCAGTGCCCAGCATGCGGGGCGAGCAGTTGTGCGCCTACCCGCTGCGGCAGCCCAGCGCTGCCTGCACCGCACGCAGGCTCCCCTTCCCCTCCGGAGCCCAGGGGTGCCAACGGAGCCCCGGCCCAGCTAGGCCTTGGCGGCAGGGTGGCAAGGGGCTCTGCTCCCTCCACACTCCAGCACCAGCCAGCCGCTGCCTGGGCATCCGGGCTGCCCGGGCTGGGGAAAGCAGGGGAGGCCAGTCCTGGGCTCTGGGGGAGGAGGGTCTGTGCCAACCCTGGCCCCTTGTGCTCTCTCCAGCTCATGAAGCACAGCAGCAGGGTGGAGCACTACCTGCGCCAGAGCCTGTTCTACCTGCGGAGCCCACAGGAGCCCTTGCGTGAGGCGGCCTTCAGGTTCATTGGTGAGACACAACCCCGCCGGGGTCCCTCCCTGCCCCACAGCCCCGCCGGGTGCCCGCGGGGCTCTCTGCCGCCCTCTCCCACCCCTGCCCACGGTGGGTGTAGGGCCGCGGCCGGGGTCGGTGAGGGCGAGCTGGGCCGCCGCGGCGGGCGGGCCAGCGGGATCTGTGACGGGGCTGTGTGTGCCTAGAGCTCGCCGCGCAGAAGCTAACGGATGGGCGCCAGGAGATGCTCCAGGTCATTTACGAGGGTGAGTGAGGGCAGGGGGGTGCCCGCGGAGGCTGGCAGAGAGGACGAAAGACCCTGGATATGGAGCTCCAGTCCCTGTCCCGGCTGGGGAGGGCTCGGCTCCCTGTGTGGGTGAGGGGAAAGAGATTTCAGGGGCATGCGGGGCATTGGTGGCCAGCACCTCCTGGCTGATGCCGGTGCCCCTGCCTCCCTCCGGGCCGTGGGAAGAGCAGGAGTGGCCCTGACCAGAGGGGCTCCTGACGACCCTGCAGATCTGGGCTCTGACCTCAGCTCTTCTCCTTTCCATCCCAGCCCTTCAGGAGCAAGTGAACAACAGCAGCGCCTCCGTCTCTTCCCTGGAGACTGAAGCCCTGCGGATCCTGGCTGCTGCAGCCAAAGAGCCTCCCCCCAGATTCCGCCTGCAAGCCTCGTGCTATCAGCTGCGGAGGGCATGGAAGAGGAGGATCCCTGCCCTGGGAGACTGCTGGCTGTGATGCCCAAGCTGTGTGCAGAGCTGATCCCGGGGTGCTCTGCACACTGGCACTGTCCCAGCAGCTGGACCCGCTCCCTTGCCAGCAGCCCATGCAAGAAGATGAATATAGTTAGATTTATTCATTCATTTTCTGTATTAAGAATTAGATATATCCATTAAATTTAGGATGGGTTAAGCTAAGTCGTTCAAAAACATTTTTAACGTAGGTTCACTCCCATTCGCGCTTGCGCGCTGCCTCCTGTTGGTGTGTGTTAGCACACTGTTGGTGTGTGTTAGCACCCTTGTAGACCTCTAGACAAAACAGCTTTCTTGCTTTGGACTGCAGGTGTTGCATGCCAGGCATCATCTTCTCTTGCTCCAGACTGCTCGCATGCCAGGCACCGCAAGGCCTTTGCTGATACTGTGGAATAGCCTGTTAGTTACTGTAGAAGTTTCCCACCTGACACAGACACAACAATCTAAAATGTAAAGTTTCCCACCAAATGAAGCTCAGCTTCGTTTCTAAAATCTAATTCTTAATACAGAAAACGAATGAATAAATCTTAACTATATTTTATATGTTCGCATATCACTGCCGGCCGGGAGCAGAGGCCTTCGCACAACCAGTGCCCGTGTCTCCCAGCCACCTGTGAAAACACTGGAGCTTCGTGAGCCGCTTGAGCTCTTCTTTCCGGTCCCACACTGCCCTGCTGCCCCCCAGACACTCGTAGGGTACCCGCTCTGCAGCTGCAGGGGCCACATCGGGTCCCGCTTGCGTCCCTGGAGAGCCCTGCTGTCCCCCAGGCCCCCCACAGGGGCTGCAAGATGGCCCGCATGTGGCCCTGAGGAGCCTTGCTGTTCCCCAGACAGCTGAAGGGGCTCTGCTGGGCCCCGCCTGGAGCCCCAGGTAGCCGTGCTGCTCCCCGGGCCCTCACAGAGGCCCTAGAGCACCTTCCATGGGGCCCTGTGAGACCTGGGAGTGCCCCTGGGGCTCTCTGGAGGGGCTGCTGGGCCCCCCGCACATGCCCCTGAGAGGGCGGTGAGAGGCCCTGGGGTTCTCTGGAGGGCAGCCACGTCCAGGTAGGAAATGGGCCATGTCAGAGCCCGCTGCTTCTCCACCTTCTGCTGCCCGGGGCGGCAGTTCCTCCCCAGGCACGCACGCACACGGCGCTGGGAGGCCTGGAGAGTGGGCCCCACCCGTGGAGAGGTGGGCAGGGGCGCGGGCCACCCAGGCCAAACGGAGCCACAGCCAGCCACACGCGTGGCCTGCCGTGGCAGTGGCCTCGCGCTGTCTCATGCCACCTCACTGCCCATTGTCCCCACCGTGCGATCGGGACCCTCCGCGCAGGGTCTGACCCGTGGAAAGACATCTAGATGCCACGAGTCCTTCCGAGTCGCAGCTCAGAGAAAGCCAGCAGTCCCCAAAACACCTTCCTGAGAACACAGCGGGCGAGCAGAGCTGGTGACCCTCAACAAGCGCGCAGCTGCCCACCGCCCTGAAACGTCAGGTGCAGGCCCAGCTGCTCTGCCCCTCTTCCCGGACGCTCTTGTCCGCTCAAAATGCCGAGATTTCCTTTTTAGAATGACGATGCAGCTCAGTTTCACCAGAATTCAGGAAATCCGCGGTGCCGGAAGCTCAGGGCGACATGGTTCCACTCCCTTCATTGCTGCGTTTCGGCACTTCTGCTGAGGCTAGGAATGCTCTTGGGGGATGAGCACGGAGCAAGCGGTGAGCTTGTCGCTCCACCCCAGGAGCGTTGTTGCCCGGACAGCCAGACAGTGCTCACACCCATCTATCTCTGTGGCGTACGGCAGAAGCGAGACGTTCAGAGGTCGTCAGCCCCGCTGCCTGTTTTCCCAAGTGCACGGGGCCTGCCTGGGATGGAGTTCATGTTCCTCGGAGTAGTTCCTGTGGCGCTGTGGTTTAGACTCGGGACCAAAACAGTGCTGCTGCTACCACCGGGATGTGTTGGCTGCTGCTGAGCAGCGTTTGCACAGCCTCAAGGCCACCTCTGTGTCTCGCTCTGCCAGCCCAGGGAATCGATGGGAGGCTGCAGGGGAGGTTGGGAGGGGGCACAACCAGGCAGATGACCCCAGCTACCCAAAGAGATATCCATGCCACATCAGGCCATGCTCAGCAATGGGAAAGGAGGGGAGGGGGTTTCGGGAGGTTAGCCAGCTTTTGCTTGGCAGCTGGTGGGGCACAGGCCGCCCCCATGGGTGCTGGTAGCTGCTTCCTCTTGCCTTCGCATTACGTGCTTGGTTTTCTTTTCTTCCTCTCTTCTTCCACTTCTCCTTTGCTTATGACATGACTTTCATCTTGATTCACCAGGCTGCTGGTTTTTACTCTCCCTTTCCCCTTCCCCCAGTGCAAGCGAGGGGCCACGTGGAGCTTCGCAGCCTACCAGGGTTTTCACAGAATCACAGAATATCAGGGATTGGAAGGGACCTCGAAAGACCATCTAGTCCAATCCCCCTGACGGAGCAGGAACACCTATATGAGATCACACAGGAAGGTGTCCAGGTGGGTCTTGAATGTCTCCAGAGAAGGAGACTCCACACCCTCCCTGGGCAGCCTGTCCCAGGGCTCTATCACCCTCACAGTAAAGAAGTTCCTTCTCAAATTTAAGCGGAACCTCCTGTGTTCCAGATCACACCCACTGCCCCTTGTCCTATCATTGGACACCACTGTGAAGAGCCTGGCCCCATCCTCCTGACACTCACCCTTTACATATTTATAAACATTAATGAGGTCCCCCCTCAGCCTCCTCTTCTCCAAGCTAAAGAGGCCCAGCTCCCTCAGCCTTTCCTCATAAGGGAGATGCTCCACTCCCTTAATCATCTTGGTGGATCTGCACTGGATTCTCTCAAGCAGTTCCCTGTCCTTCCTGAACTGTGGGGCCCAGAACTGGACACAATATTCCAGATGTGGCCTCACCAGGGCAGAGTAGAGGGGAAGGAGAACCACTCTTGACCTACTAACCACAGCCCTTCTAATGCACCCCAGGATGCCATTGGCCTTCCTGGCCACAAGGGCACAGTGCTGGCTCATGGTCATCCTGCTGTCCACCAGAACCCCCAGGTCCCTTTCCCCTACACTGCTCTCTAGTAGATCATTCCCCAACCTATAGTGGAACCTGGGGTTGTTCCTGCCCAGGTGCAACACCCTACACTTGCCCTTATTATATTTCATTAAGTTTTTCCCCGTCCAGCTCTCCAGCCTGTCCAGGTCTCTCTGGAAGGCAGCACAGCCCTCTGCTGTGTCAGCCACTCCTCCCAGCTTTGTGTCATCAGCCAACTTGCTGACAGTGCATTCAGTTCCCTCATCCAGGTCGTTGATGAATATATTGAATAATACTGGTCCTAGTACCGACCCCTGAGGGATTCTACTAGACCCAGGTCCCCAACTAGACTCTGCCCCATTGACCACCACTCTCTGGCTTCTTCCCACCAGCCAGTTCACAGTCCATCTCAGTATCTGACCATCTAATCCACACTTCCTCAATTTGGCAGCAAGGATGCTGTGGGAGACCGTGTCAAATGCTTTGCTGAAATCAAGATAGACCACATCCACTGCTCTACCATCATCCAGCCACCTCGTCGTGTTTTCATAAAAGTCCAGTAGGTTGGTCAAGCATGACTTCCCCTTGGTGAAGCCGTGCTGACTGCCCCTAATGACCCTCTTATCCTTGATATGCCCAGAGATGGCACCAAGGATCAGTCGTTCCATCACCTTCCCAGGGATGGAGGTGAGGTTGACCGGCCTGTAGTTACCTAGGTCCTCCTTCTTACCCTTTTTGAAGATTGCAGTGACATTTGCCTTCCTCCAGTCCTCAGGCACCTCTCCCGTTCCCCACGACTTAGCAAAGATGATGGAGAGTGGTCTAGCAATGACTTCAGCCAGCTCCCTCAACACTCGTGGGTGCATCCCATCCGGACCCATAGATTTATGGATGTCCAGATTGCTTAATTGGTCCCTGACTCAGTCCTCATCAACCAAGGCAAACTCCTCCATTGTCCTGACTTCCTCAGGGGCCTCAGGGGTACAGAGCTCCTCAAGACAGCTTCCAGCAGAGTAGACAGAGGCAAAGAAGGCATTCAGTAACTCTGCCTTCTCTGTATCCTCTGTCACCAGGGCACCCACCTCATTCATCAGTGGGCCTACATTGCCTCTAGTGTTGGCTTTATCTGCCATGTATTTGAAGAAGCTCTTCCTGTTGTCCTTGACCCCTCTGGCAAGGTCTAATTCTAAGGAGGCCTTCGCTTTCCTAGTTGCCTCCCTACATCCTCTGACAACATCCTTATATTCTTCCCAAGTGGCCAGCCCCTCCTTCCATGATCTGTAAACTCTCCTCCTCCTCTTGAGTTTGCCCAGCAGTTCCCTGTTTAACCAAGCAGGTCTCCTGGCTCCCTTCCTTGACTTCCTACATATCAGGTTGCTTTGATCTTGAGCTAGGAAGAAGCAGTCCCTGAATGCTAACCAGCTATCTTGGGCCCCTTTACCTTCAAGTACCCTTTCCCATGGGATTTCCCCTAACAATTGCTTGAAAAGGCCAAAGTTGGCCCTCCTGAAGTCCAGGATTGCAATTCTGCTTGAAATTCTGTTCCTGCCACATGAGATCCTAAACTTCACCATCTCATGGTCGCTGCAGCCCAGGCAGTCCTCAACCTTTACAGCCTCAACCAGACCCTCCTTGTTAGTGAGGATGAGATCCAGGTTCACTCCTTCCTAGCTGGTTCATCCCCCATTTGCATCAGGAAGTTATCATCAATGCACTGGAGGAACCTCCTGGACTGTGGGTGGCTGGCTGAGTAGTCCCTCCAGCAAATATCAGGGTAGTTAAAATCCCCCACAACAACCAGGGCCTGTGATTGAGAGGCTGCTCTCAGCTGTCTGTAGAAGGCCTCATCAACTTCCTCACCCTGATCTGGTGGCCTGTAATAGACACCCACAACGGTATCAACCCTACCAGCCTGCCCCTTGATTTTCACCCACAGACTCTCCACTCGCTCCTCATCCGCCCCTGGATAGATCTGAATACACTGCAGTTGCTCTCTCACATAAAGAGCAACTCCACCACCTCGCCTTGCTGGCCTGTCTTTCCTGAGAAGGACATAGCCATCCATGGCCACATTCCAGTCATGTGAGCTGTCCCACCATGTCTCTGTAATTGCCATCAGATCATAATCCCCTGACTGCACACGGGTTTCTAATTCCTCCTGCTCATTCCCCATGCTGCATGCATTGGTGCACAGGCATTGCAGGGGGTGAGCAGAGTGCACCAGTTTCAGCCGAGGGGAGTGGGGGGCCTCCTGGCCTTCATCAGTTCTAGACTTCTGCCCCACTGGCACAAGCCCAGCTGTAACCCCTTCCCCCTTCCAATCTAGTTTAAAGCTCTCCAAATGAGCCCTGCCAATTCCTGCCCCAGCCTCCTTTTGCCCCTGCGGGATAGGCCTTCCCCACACATCACTGTCTGGACTGGTGTCCTATGAAACCAGCCATTATCAAAGAACCCAAAGCCCTGCCTGAAGCACCAGTCCTGGAGCCAGTCATTTATGGCCTGAATTCTGCCATTCCATCCCACATCAGCACCCGAAAGTGGAAGGAGGGAAGAGAAAATCACTTGTGCCCCAGTGTTAGGGAATGGCTCGGCGAGCAAGGCAGAATGGTTGTACGAGCAGAGTCTGGTCTAACATTCAGCAGGCCGCAGTGGAAAAAGTACTGAATACTGACACTGCGACTTTATCTCAATCTGGTAAACAACCTTGAGAAAGTAAGTGTGTGAAAAATGTAGAGACTGCTTTACCGTTAAACCGCAAGTAGGAGGACCTGTAAATGTAACGTTTAGAGCTTAAGCCAATTAGCTAAGGACTAGTGGGAATAATTATCGTAGCCGGTATAAATATGACTGAATGAGAGCAATAAAGTGAACTCTGCCTTATCACTCACATTGAGTCGGCTCGCATAGTTTCCTCCGTCGCTCGCACTCCAGACCCTTTCAGCAGTTGTCCCAAGGCCTTGAAATCTTTCTTCATCCCCCTCAGACTACAGGATGAAGCTTCCTCCCCACCTGTCTGGAAGATCAGTAGCGGGCAGTAGTCTGTTGGGTGCACCAGGCTGGGGAGTGCCCTGGTGATATCCCTGATCTGGGCTCCAGGAAGACTACACACTGCCCTATGCTGAGGGTCAACCCTGCATATTGGGTCCTCTGTCCCCCTCAGAAGGGAATCGCCTACTACAATGACCCTTCTTTCTTTCCTATCAGAGGCAGCCTTCAGGGGCTGTCACCCGCCTCTTCCTCTGTGGCCTTGTAGGTGGTAGGATTTGTCCTGCAGAAGAGCAAGTTTACAGCACTCTCAGGTTGTAAATTGTTATGTTTCCTCATTGCCTTAGACTGAGATATTGCTAATGATTAGTTTTTTAAACTAAAAAATGATCAGTTTTGTAGATTTGCATGCCACCTAAGTATTCTCCTCACAGCAGTCAGCTTATTTACAATTATAAAATTTGCTGTCATTTTTGGTTTTTTTAGAAAAATAATATCTGAGTATTTAGTATCTCACAGTGTGTTGTATTCCTGGGAACAAGGATTTTTATTTTCCCTTCTTAGGCCCTCATTTTAACATGGGAAATGAAAATACTAACCTGCCTGGTCTAAAATTACATACATACATACATATATATATATATATATATATAATGTTAAATAATTATGAAACACTACTTTTACAATGATAATATCTGTGGACAAGTCAAAGGAAGAAATCCATTCATAAAATCTTCAATGGGACTTTCAAATATTTTTCCTTAAACAGGACATGAAACAACAGATTTAAGGCAAAGAACCTACCTACTAAGTATTATTTGCAGTTGGACTACATGACCATTCTAGGTCCCTTCCAACTGAAATAGTCTATTCTGTTCTATTTGTTCTTTGCATTTTTGGGGGAGGGTTCCTGTGAAATAAGTGCTTATATCACAGTATATTGTTATGCTATAACTGTAACTATGAATTGGATCCATTAGCTAAGCAGTGATTGAAAACACCTAGGAAATGTGTTGAGAACCAACTAGTCATGCATTGAACATGTATTGTCAATCATATTGCAGTCCTACAGACTTCTTCAAAAATATGAAGGTTTTTTGACAAGTAAATTGTACCATTTCTCAAAAGCCAAGTAGAGCTGGTTGTACCCCCATTTTACGCACGCAAAAGCTGTCAGTGGAGTTCTTGCTAGCCCAGCAGAGGGTTATAATCAAGACAATCTTAATGAAGCCTGTGGTCTCAAAATTCATTGAATGAAAGGTTTGATTCATCCTATATTTACCCCTTCCCTCTGTGAACAGTACAATCATTTGTAATTTTGAAAATTGGATGTAGAATGTGTAAGAGAAGAATTCTGTTTTGAGAACATTTTGCACACACTTGCTCACAGGTGTAATCCCAGAGAAGTTCTGGGCTGCTGAATTGCAGCAGCAAGGAGAATGAAAAAAAACCACTTCCTGTTTCCTCCAAAATACCATGTGTGAGAAAGCATTGTGGGGGAAAAAGAACTGCAACAAAATGTTACAGTATTTTTGTCAGACATAGTGCGCTTGTACTGCATGTTTTCTCTGTTTTTAAATTATGCAAAATGCCTGTGCAACAACACAATTTTCTGCTTAAGACAGAGAATTTGGTAAAGACTAGGTATTTTCTTTCTTGTTTCTTACAGCTGGAGGCATGAAGATATCAGAAATGACTGCTAAATGTCACTCGTAAGGGACTAGGAATGGAACCCAGGTTCCTTAATTTCTAGTTTCCTAGAAAGACTGAAATTTAATTTCAGAATTTAAAAGTAACTCAAAAGTTCGTTTCACATGGAAACTCCACTTGAAATAATACGGAGGAATTGTCACGCTTTGATCAACTGGAGTGAAGCATTATTTGGATTTTGACCTTCCATCATATTCCATTACAGCAATATGCTGCACGAGTTTTGATTCAGTTTTCCAGAAATTTTGAATTTATAGATAATTTTGGAGGTTATGTGTAGAAGTGGAGAACTTTTTATAAGGCATTTCTGATAATATCTAACCTTATTTTTTCCCCTCTCTGTTGATTTCAAATTCATGTTGCTTCTAGGGCAGCCCTGATGCTCTGCCCTGCCAAAGAAGGATGAGGACTTAGCTCAGATTAACCGAGTGATGTGCACCAAAAGGAACAGACCCCTCTGTGGCTGGAATCAGCGTTGGCACTCCAGGTAGGTGTAACATGCACCTTTCTCGCTTTGTGCTTGTGTATGTTGACCCACAATTACATCCTGATGTGCCTGATTAGTCTTTGAAAGTGACAAATTATTTAGGAAGGCAGTAGGAGAGGGAGGAGGAAGACAACCTTTCAATTGGCATAAACCTGCATTAACTCATTCATCATAATTCATTGATTCCATTACCATGACATAAATTTATCTAGTTGAGCATGTAAACCTCTCTTAAAAAGATTATGCTGGCTTTAGCAAAGCTATGATGATTTATGCCTACTTAAAATCTGCCCTCTGCAACAATGCATGCCTAATCTTAATATCCACACAGAAACTTGTTTGAAAAGGAGTTAGAGATGCTGTTATGTGCTTGATGTGTGTCAAGCAACTGCAGAAAAGTGAGAAACGGCTAGTAAGCCATTTTTCTCAACTACAGCTCTGACATTACACCTTTGCCCCAACACAGCCCTCTTTTAAGCAAAACATCTGTCAGACTTTCCCCCTTTCTCACAATCAGCACTAGTTGTGGATTATTAGAATAATAACTGATTGTATTGGCCCAGTGTGAAGAATAGCATTGAGAGTGGTGTCTTGGGATGGTGTGACTGGACTGGTATGGGTGTGGAGGGCTGACCAGGCTTCATTCAGTCCTGGTTAACTCAGCTTCCCTCCATCATTAATGAGGCCTAAGATTGCCTGCTCCTGACTTACTAATTGCTCTGGTGTGGACTGGAACTGGGCAGTCAAGTGGAAGTATATTTATCCTTCACCAACATTCACGTCTTGAACATGCAGAGCTTGAATTCAGTTCTCTCTTAAGTCACAACTAATAACATTCTAAGCCAAATTATTTTAAAATACTGTACCTGTATAAAGCAAATTTGACTAAGGAGATCAACTCAACCATACTGAACCAACCCTAACCCCTAACCCTTACGCCTAACCCTATATCCTGGGGATAATGTCCTTCCCAGTCACACTTCTGCCCATGGCTGCAGCTTAATTGGTGCCAGGTGACCCTCCTTGAGCATGGTGGGGTGGTTTTTCAAGACAAGGCAACCTCCAAAGGTCCCTTCAAACCTCTCAGCCCCAGACTATGCAGCCTGGGGCATGGGCAGAGGAGAGGACACCAGCCTTGGTCTGCAGCTTCTCCATAGCATAATGCAGCTCTTGATTGTTCTCCTCCTGCAAGCAGAAAGGAGAGCAGGGGCTCAGCCCTGCTCAGCTCAGGGTCTGCAGCCCCAGTGCAGCAGGAACTACTCCACACCCACCATATGCTGCAGTATTTTCTTGCTGCTTGCCATTTGTACAGAGCTCTGCACAGAATCTCTGCTAGCTCCTCGATCAGTCCTGGGAGCCTCTGCTGCCTGTAGGAATGGGGAACCATCAGATTCTCTGTCACAGACATACACCCCCTCGCACATGGTGCTGCCCCAGCTTCCCACGTCCCAGTGCCCATCAGCCATCTGCATACCCACAACCAGCCAGTGACCCTGTTGCCTTGCACCCAGCTCAGCCTGTGCTAGCTGGGTGCTAAGCATGTGGCACGATGCAAGGGCAGGGCACCAGTGAGCGTGCCCTGCCTTGCTGTGCCAGAATGCCAAGGGAATGTGAGATCCAGCACCAGTTTTCAGCAGGCAGCAGGTGGCTGGTAGCAAGCAGCAGCAGGGAAGTGGCAGGCAGGCAGGAGGAGGCAGGCGGCAGGCTGGGAGGAGGCAGGCGGCAGGCTGGGAGGAGGCAGGCGGCAGGCTGGGAGGAGGCAGGCGGCAGGCTGGGAGGAGGCAGGCGGCAGGCTGGGAGGAGGCAGGCGGCACACAACAGCAGGGAAGCAGGCAGGCTGACAGGCAGTACAGAAGCAGCAGGCACGTGGCAGCCAGCAGGCAGGCAGCACACAACAGCAGGCAGGCAGCAGGCTGGCAGGCAGCAGGGAAGCAGGCAGAAAGCAGGGAGGCAGCAAGCAAGCAAGCAGGCAGCAAGCAAGCAGGCAGCAAGCACGCAGGCAGCAAGCACGCAGGCAGCAAGCACGCAGGCAGCAAGCACGCACGCAGGCAGGCAGCAAGCACGCACGCAGGCAGGCAGCAAGCACGCAGGCAGGCAGCAAGCACGCAGGCAGGCAGCAAGCAAGCACGCAGGCAGGCAGCAAGCAAGCACGCAGGCAGGCAGCAAGCAAGCACGCAGGCAGGCAGCAAGCAAGCACGCAGGCAGGCAGCAAGCAAGCACGCAGGCAGGCAGCAAGCAAGCACGCAGGCAGGCAGCAAGCAAGCACGCAGGCAGGCAGCAAGCACGCAGGCAGGCAGGCAGCAAGCACGCAGGCAGGCAGGCAGCAAGCACGCAGGCAGGCAGGCAGCAAGCACGCAGGCAGGCAGCAAGCACGCAGGCAGGCAGCAAGCAAGCACGCAGGCAGGCAGCAAGCACGCAGGCAGGCAGCAAGCAAGCACGCAGGCAGGCAGCAAGCAAGACGCAGGCAGGCAGCAAGCAAGCACGCAGGCAGCAGCCCGGGAAAGCAGCGGTCCGCTCACTCCACTGCATCCTCCCACTCGCCAGCAGCCCCCGCCGCACTGTATCTGCGCATGCGCCAAACGGCGGCCTGAGCGTCCTCGCGTCACGGGCTCCGGGCGGAACCCGCGGCTCCGCACCTCAGTTCCGCGGGGGACAACGGAGCGGAAGGGGGCGTTGCGCAGCTGCTGCCGGGTTGCTGTGAGGAAGGAGGCTGCTGTGGGACGCAAGGTTGCTGTAGGGCTGGTACAGGAATTCTACAGGGCTGCTATGGAGCAGTGCGCGCTGTGTGCGGCCCCGGGCGCCTGGGCCCCCTCACGTGACCCTCCCACGGTACCCTCCCACGTTACCATCCCACGTGACCATCCCACGTGACCATCCCACGTGACCCCTACTTCTTCCTGCTCTCGCAAGATGGCGGCGGCGGCAGCAGCGGCAGTTCGCGGGCGGCGCTTTAAGTGGTCGTTGGAGCTGGCAGCGGCGCCGGGGGGGCGGTGAGGCCTGGGGAACGTGGGGGTTGGTGGAGATTTGGGGTGTTCGGGGATTTCTCCGGACTCACCTGCCCTCCTTTATCCTTCCCAGGCCCCGCGGAGCCGCCGAAGGCCGGGGGCCGCTGGGATTCGCCGAGCGGCAGCTGGGGGAGGGCGGTGTCCACGAGAGCGACAAAATCCTCATGGAGAAGGTGGGCGGGGGAGGACCCGGGGGTGAGGGGGGAGTGAGAAACACCTTGGACGCCTGTGTTCCCCCTGGTGGGGGGGATGGAGGGGTGGGGTGGTCCTTGTCCCAGATGCTTGGGTCCCCTAGGGGGGCGGTTCCTGCCACATTCCGGCGCCTGCATCCTGTCTTTCCCTGCAGCGCTGCTGGGACGTCGCACTGGCGCCGCTGAAGCAGATCCCCATGAACCTGTTTATCATGTACATGGCCGGCAACACCATCTCCATCTTCCCTGCCATGATGGTTTGCATGATGGGCTGGCGCCCGCTGCAGGCCCTCATGTCTCTCTCTGCCAGTGAGTACAGCCCCACGCGGATGACAGCTCCCCAGGTGTCCCCCCACGGCCATCCTCTGCCACGTGCTGGTTGCCTCACATACCTGTGGTGGTCCTCTGCCCTGCTTTTCCCTCTACAACAGTCGTATCCACATATCTCACAACAGGCACCCCTACAACAGCCTCTGCTATGCATATTGCCCTGCAGCAGTTGCCCCTGTGTTACTTGCTCCCACATGTCCCCCAACAGTCATCCGTTTGACAGTCAGCCCCACATCTGTTTTCACACATCTCCAAACAGTTGCCCCCATGTCAGTTTTTCCTTTGCATCTGCCAACAGGCACCCCCATGTCACTCACCCAAATGCATCTCCCTACAGTTGACCCTATGACAGTCACTCCTATGATAGTCACGCCCATGTTGGTCACTCCCACATATCCTTCAACAGCCACCCCTGTGCCATTCACCCTAGGTCCCCCCCACCACTCTCCCCTGCCGTGCTCCCCTGCCATTCCCCACCCCCAATCCCCCACAGTGCCAGATGTGCAGCATGTGGGTGACAGTGACAGGTCGTTCCCGTCTCACCCTGTCTTCTTTGCAGCATTGAAGGCACTGGAGAGCTCAAGCCGGCGGGCACTGCAGGGGCTGGTGTTCCTGGTGGGCAATGGTTTGGGGCTGGCACTGGCCCTCTACAAGTGCCAGGCCATGGGGCTGCTCCCCACCCGCCCCTCTGACTGGTTGGCCTTTGTTGCCCCCCCACAGGTGCGCCCATACACCGGGGTCCCTCTGCCTCTCCCCACTCCCCTGGATGCCAGGGTTCTCCCTGGTCAGGGCACCAGAGTTCCTTCACTCACCCTCTTTCTCTCTCTTCCCTTGGCAGCGGATGGAGTTCACTGGGGGAGGCCTGATCCTGTGACCCAATGTGCCCACCCACCAATAAAGGCAGTGGCAGGCTGGTGATGTTATTTTTTTGGGGAATTGCAAGGGTTTGGGGACATAGCCCAAGCAGTCACCAGGATGGAATAGAGTGGTGGCATGTGTTGGGAGCACTGGTGCCTGTACTGGTAGTGCAGGGGCACCTATTGGGAGCACTGGGGGTGCAGTGGAGAAGCACTGAAGCCCATAGTGGGAGTGCTGCGAGTGCCCTGGAAGCCTTGGGGGCCACAGTGGGAATGCACTGGAGCTGCATTCGGAGCCTCAAGGTCCGTACTGGGAGCCTTAGAGCCTGTGCTGGGAGTGCTGGGAGCCATGGGGGCCACACTGGGAGTGCACTGGAGCTGCACTCGGAGCCTTAGGGTGCACACTGGGAGTGCACTGGGAGTCTTGGGGCCCATACTGGGATCATACTTGGAGAGCTGCAGCCAAGGCTGGCACTGGACTGGGGGCACTGGTTGCATACTGGTAACACTGGGGTTTATACTAGGATCTTTATCTGTGGCTCAGGCTGGCACCATACTGAGAGCACTGGGCCCACACTGGGAGTGTTGGGGCTGTATTGGGATCCTGCTTGGAAGAGCTGTGACCCACACTGGCATTGTACTGGCAGTGTGGCAGCCCATACTGGGATCATGGCTGAAGACTTGTGGCTTAGGCTGGCATCGTACCGAGAGCACTGCGCTATACTGGGATCATACGCGAGAGCTGTAGCCCAGACTGGCATTGTACCTGGAGCACTGGAGTTCACAGCAGCGCAATGGGCCCATACTGGGATCGTGCTTGAAGAGCTGTGGCTCAGGTTGCCATCATACTGGGATGGTGGTGGGGGAGTCAAGGTGGCACGTGTGCAGCACTGGCTACACTGCTGCACTCGGGGCAGAGGGGTCCATGCTCCCCTGAAGGAATTGCCCCACACGCACTCCCTTCGAGGCCCAGCGCACTTCGGTGTCCGCACCCAGCTCACCCACCACACAGCGGTGCCCCTTTCCTTGGCCACGCCCCGTCCCCTGCAGACTCCCGGGGTCCAGCCCCGCCCCCTCCCCGGACGGTCCCGCCCTCTGCAAGCCCGACCCCTCAAAGGGCCCTGCCCGCCCATGATGTCGGTGGGGGATGGGTGTCCTTCGTTGTCTCCTTGGATATCTGGGCTCCTCTGCACTTGCCATGGTCAAGGCCATTGTTGGTCGTGGCACTCAGGGATATGATGGTCAGCGAAGTCTGGATGGGGGTGTGACCCCTGACTCCCATCACCCCTGACTCCCACCACCCCCACTTCCAGCCAAGTGTGACCCTGGCTGGAACCCAGGCCCAACCTGCAACCACTCCCCAGGGTCATTAGGCTGGTTCAATGCAAATGACAGCAAAATAAAGTCATAATGGGATCAGTTTTGACAGTTGACACGTGTTTCTGTAATATTTCATAAGCAATGGAAACGTATGACAGAGGTTGGTGCTTGTATATCTGTTGTGGTAGGCATTCGTTTACAGCAGTGGCTGGTGACACCTCGTTTTCAAAACAAGTGATAGCTCTGTAAGTGATGGAGGCCCTGTCATTGCCACGTCTTTGCTTGCTCAATTCATTTTGCTGGCTCTTATTTTCTGTCCTGTTCTTATTCTTCTACATTACCTATTATCACTCCCAAGTACTGTTACCTGCGTTCCTGTGTAGCTACCTATCCTTTTCATCTCTTGCACCTTTTTTCTTACTAAAGTGTTTGCCTCCTGTCATGCATCCTTCCAGTACATAGAGACCCTGCTCCCACTCCTGCATCTACTGGATTATGTGCAGGAACGAGCGTTTTCTCCCCTTCTGTGTTCTTCTCCACTATTACCATTCTCTGAGTCAAGTACTGTGTCCCAACAGCCCTTGTAGTTGCCAGCTATCCCTGCAATGTATTAAATCTTTCCTACCCATTCTAAACCTTTACACTGCTGTCTCCTCCATATATCATCTTCATTTTACCTTGTAACTCCTGGCTATGAGTTGCAAGTTACGTATGTTTTAAGTTATAGAGTACAAGGAGGCTGTCTTATCTGGATTAGATTCAGGTCATAAAGTGGGGCCAGAAGACCCATTGCCAAAATCAACATCATCCTCCTCATCAGTTTTCAGTGTACATATCTTTTCAACAAGCTCACTCTCTGAGACTGAGTGTGTACACTCTTGCTATAGCTGTCATAAAGCCAAAGTCTAAGGTTTGTTTTTAATTGTCACAGGAATTGGCTATTAACATAACTGTAAGATTCAAAGGCAGCTGCTCATGCTTCTGCATCCTCAGCTTGCTGCAAAGCATTTTGTAATGCATCTTGAGCTTCCTGCTCTGAATTCTTTAGTATAAAGCGCCTGCAGCTGCCACAATGCCCCTGTGAAAAGTCCGGTGAAGGGTACCTTGCTTTCTTTTGCTTTAATTCACAAATTTCCCACAGTCCTGAAATTCTGCTCACACTATTTCCCCATCAAAACAATTTTCAGCCACCCTTCATAACTGTATAGAGGAGCAGTATTTTATGGAAATAGCAAACTAGAAAACTTCAGATGTTCTTGATTGTGAGAGTGGTTCCAGGGTGCTCTCCAGAATGTATGTGCCTGTTAATAATAAAATATTTTATGTGAAGGTTTTGCCAGATTGACCAAGTAATGAAGGAAGATGAGGGGGTCTAGCAGTGTCACACTACCGATGTGGCTGGAGAGGCTCATGTAGGTGGGATTACCACAATCCTAGAGCAGAACAAAAGCAAGAAGGAGGCATCCCTTCTGGCATGGGGCAATCCTGCCTAGCAGGTAATGCTGGCAATAGCAGCGCAGGCCATTACCAGGAGCCAGCTGTCCCCTTACACCACAAAGATCAGGATTTGTAGATGAGAAAGGGAAGCACTTGATCAGATATGCATTGCGTACATTTGGATCATTCTTCTCTAGAGCGACAGACAAGGTCATCTCCTGCAACAGAGAAGGGTATTTCAGTATAACAGCTTTCCCTGCGTCAACCAAGGCACAAGCAGATTCACTGGCACCAAAAATTTCTGGGTGGTTCTTGAATAAAGGGCAGATATGAATAAAGGGCAAGTCCTACCCTAAACAGATAACAGCTCCTGGCAGGAGTGAATCCCCAGAAAGGAAAATGACGACAAGACAGATAAATGAGTAGTAATACTTTATGTAACAGCTGTAGAAACAGGCAGGCTTCAGTGAGGTTTTGTCACTCCATTATTTCTAGCATGACATTAGTACTTCCTGTAATGATACCAGTGAGACAGCATAGGTTATGCTGCACCAGCAGGTAGCACAATGGTGATTTGTCTGCTGTGTGTAAAGAAAGATCTGAAACTATCAGGGTGTGGGAATGAAGAGAGAGGAATGCATCACTTCAAGGCTGTTCTGGAAATGCAATATCCTGTGCAGAAATCTGAACCTTAGAGAGAGTCTGAGAGGGGCTTTTAGAAAAGTTCGGTTTCCTATTAAAGACTTACTTGGTAACATTCTCTGAAATCTGTCCTCTCCTCTTTTCCAGGGAGAGGGAATATGTCCACTTGAGAAGAGATGGACCACAGCACAAGCTAGAAAACAGTCAGTGGCCATCTTTGCTTCCTTTGTCATACAAGTTTAGAAAATGTTGTATTAATACTCTTGCTATAGGTTTAATGGGAGCTTTTATTCACTTTTGTATTTAGAAAAGATGCAATTACTTTTGAAAAGACACATTTGAAAATATGTATTAACACTGAAAATATGGAAAATAATGAGTGAGAAAATATAGAGCAGTAAAAGCAGGACTTCTAAAATCATTTTAAGTGGCATATTATCTCTGGCTTGTTTTCTCGTGTTCTCATACGGTGTTAGCGTTTCTCACCTTAAGGAGAAAGTCATCAGTTGTTAATCCCACCCATGTTTATCCCCAGGAGAAAACCCAGCAGCATAACTAGGGAGACTAACCATTTTTAGAGCACAGCCTTTTTCAGCAACCTGAACATGTAAGTAAAGCTTTGCTAACAGGTTTTACATGCTTATGCAGTTGTCTCTGGATTTGTACCCCAGCTTGTACTGTACAGTTTGAAGAAGCTAGAATTCTCCCCTGTTTGGGGACAAACATCTGTAACTCTGCTGGGACATGTTTGTTCCTACTTGGCTGCACAGTGGGGCACACTGGGATTGGGGTGGGGAGACCGTGCCCTGTGCACCAACCAGAGGACAAAACACAGACTTACTTAGAGTAAGGACAGGCAATATGTGCACTGGTGTGGGGCATGCAATCTGCACCAGCCCACTGGTGCACCATATGGCAAGGGCGAGAGAAAAAGCTCCCCATGCTGCTTTCCTCCTGTCATTATGGTAGGCCTTTAGCCAACATCCCTTTTGCCCTCATCCTCAGTGCTCTGTCATGCATGTAGGCTTCTTGTGTGTGGAATGTGTGTGGACCTTGCATCCTATGTTTGAGCCTTCCTCTCTGCTGCTGCAGTCCAACAGTGCTTTCAGAGTCATGACAGACACTTGGCTTTTTCCCCATGGAACACCAGCTGCTGGGGGTGCATGGGTGTGCACAAGAGCTGAATAGCAAAAGCACCATCACCACCCCCGGCCTCCGCCCTGCCATCAGCCTGGCTGCTGAGTATGCACCACCATGTGTGCTCCAAAGATGTTTTGCTGTAGCCAGTTGTCACACTCAAATATGGAATTGTTTCTGGAAGCTGGTAAATCATGGGCAGTCAGTCCTCCTAGACATGTACAGTTCCTGGAGGTGCTGACTGTATTACACTGAGGAATGGAAAAAGCGATGCAACAAAAAGGCTACACTGTCTTCAACACTGATCTAGAGAAAAGTTGTCCTGCTTCTCATGGTTTACACATCACAGAAATTTTGCTGGAAGACATCTCCAGAAGTCTGTAGTCCACCCCCCTGCTCAAAGCAGCAGCAGCTAAGAGCCAGACCAGGTTGTCCAGGGGCTTATCCAGCCTGGTCTTGAAAACCTATGAAGATGACAACTGCCCAGCCTCTTTGGACAACCTCCTCCACTGCTTGACTGTCCTCATGTGGAATAAGTGTTTCCTTACACTCTGTCAAAGTTTGTCTTTTCAATTTATGCTTGCTGTTTCTCATTCTCCTGCCATGCACTACTCTGAGAAGCCTGATTCCATCTCCTTGGTAACCTCCTTGTATTTACCAAAAGGCTGCTACTTGATAGCCCAAACATGATAGTAGGGCCAGGAGGCTGGTGCAGGGGAGTAGCAGCCCTTCCCCTCTGGAGACACCCCAGAATGTGCAGACATTCATCCCAGGATTTCACATGTTCTGTACTGCAGAAGCTACTAGTTTTAAACAGCACTACTATGTGCTGCTCCTGCCTTTCCCAGTAACTGTGAACCAACCCCAGCTGAGAAGGCTGCCCAATTCAACCATGTCTTCCTCAGGATACTGCATAGTAATGCTGTTAAGAGGTTTTCCTTGCCCCCATGCATGCCTTTTTCCCTTAAGTTTTAGCAAGGCCCACAGTCCTTCCTTGAACATCCTAGCACAATGGTGAAGAAGTCACAGAGCTGCTGAGCAGAGCACTGTAAAAGAGGGCCTCTGGAAAATGAAAGAGATCCCACACTGGGAAGGGCATCCCATTAGCCAAACAAATGCCCTGTAAGGTGAGCAGCAGGAGACCCAAACTTTAGATAAGCCTGGGAAGAATTTGTGAATGGAAGCCTGGTTAGTGCTGGCAAACCACATGGGGCTTCTGTATTTTAAGTCCAAAAGTATTATGATGGTACCGTTATTTTAGAAAATGCCAAGACATTGAAATAGCTGCTCTGAGGAACATTAGTGCATGGAAATGTCATGTTGATATCATCACATGCTGGACTTACAAACATTTCTGATTTCAGTCTTTTGTCCTTTACCTAAAGTAAGCCTGCAACTTGCGTGCATGAATTGGAGTCAAACAGGTGAGGGCTCCACACTGCGAGCTTTGACGCAGGCCTAGACTGTCCCCAACACTACGACTTCCATCACAGGTGGATGACGGAGGTCCCTGACACAGAGCAGAAAGAAAATTCTGGTACTAAGAGCCTAGAATGTGAGGGGGAAAAGTGTCTTCCTCCTGATGCCAACAGTCATAAAGTGACCTGAGAAAATATATCTACAGGATAACCTGAACTCTGAGCTTCACAAGGACTTATGCTCTCCTTGTCTACCTATCCTGACCCTATACTTGACACAGGCACCCTTTTTCTGTTTGGAAGAAGAGTAGCTGTTTTTCTAGGGACTGAGACCACGCAGCAGCACATCTTGTACTTTAGCAGGACAGGCCATAGAAGTGAAGAGACAACAGATGGGAGTCATTAGCCAGACTGCAGCCTGACATCCTCCTCACCTTCCTGCTGCATCTCTCTCTCCTTGGAAGATAAATATGCAATTGCCTGGCATATCAGAGATTGCAGAAAACCACAGTCACAAGGAAAACACCAACCATTTATTTTATGCTATTCTAATGAGGAGATGGCTTAATCTCTCAATGTGCCTGAAAGCAACTTCCTAAAAGAGTCTTTTAGCAGCTCCCAACAGCCAGTTCAAATCCACTCTTGAGCAAGTACATTTCTTCAGGATTAGAGGTGCTCAGAACTGCTGACAGGTCAGCTGTGTTAAGCTTGAAACATGCTTGCAAGTGGATAAAAATGTATGCCATACATAATATGAAGGATATAGTAAAGTAAAATTGGCTTGCTAGAAACCTTCACATCCATGTACTTCCTGAGGACTCACTTTACTGCTCTACTTCTGACCCTGCACAACAGCCCAAGACCAAAAAGGGTATCAGTGTCCCATCCTCCATAGCTGGGTAGAGGATAGGATGACTGAGGATTCTGGCTGGCACAGGCAGAGCCAAACTCTTTAATGCATCTTATTACTCCCACCATTCTAACTTCAATGCAGTTACCTGCTGCATTAATTTGTCAACTGGATAATATAATCCCACAATTTATTCAATTGCACTTGTCTCATTTACAGAGATCCCAAAGTAAATGACCTCAGGAATATCCTTGCTGTCACTTCTCAGTAAAATCCAGAAAATTAAATAGGACCAGGTTATTTTGTTTGTCTAGCAGTGGGCATCCAAGGCTCCAGGGCCATGTGTCAGCTCTGGTTAAGAAGTCTCCAAATCAGTTCTTATGCTTGCAAATTAACACCCATTTTCCAAGCCTGCCATTCAGGGCAGGGGTTGAAATGCACTTTCAACCCCTGCCTGTCTTGTGGGTGGGTACTCAGAGGTCCTTCTTACAATACATCAGGCCTGAAGCTAAGAGGTAATATACAGTATACAGTCCACAGTGTTTGTCTCCATTCCTCCTGTATCTGCCTCTCTTTCAGCTTCAAACCTACATATGCTTCAAAAACAGCTTCCTGCAGGCGAGCTCAAGCTCTGGACAAAATGCAAGGGTGGAAATTTCCAAGGGTCAGTCTCTCCATTGTTCATAATTCCTCTCTTCTCTGATGCCAGCCAACAATAAAGTCTGCCCCTCTGTCTGAACCAAAACTAACAATCTTTCACCCCTTGCTTTTCATAGAAGACTTTGTAATCTCAAGATGTGGGCAAGCAAACCAGATACTGAACCATGCTTCAGACAGGTACTATGCTCTTAGCACAGTAAAGTAGAGGAACAGATTCTTCCTACAGCCAAGCAAGGAATCAACAGAAAAGAGCAGGCAGTGCTTTTGCTGCAAGTGGCTCTGCAGGCACTCCCCTAACACCAGGTGAAAATTATTTGAAGGAGTTAAGTGCAAGTCTGAGAAATAAAATTTAAGTCTCTCTGGAGATCTGGTGTGCAGCTGATCTAAGGTGACAATCACAAGGCTCTTCACACAGCAAGCTGCTTCTCTAAGGACATACCCGTTATTCTGACGTCAGTGTAAGCAGTACAAGGTAAGAATACTGCAGGTGCCCTCTGAGCAAACCCTCCTCAACTACTAGAATACAGCAATTTGTCATGGTAAAAAGGGCTCAATTCAAGCTGTGACAAAACACTAGACGTACTGACATGAGGCAGTAACAGGCATTGTAAAAAGTCTGTTGTGACTGAAGTTCAGTTACTAGATCACAGAAGAAATATGGTGTTGTTCCTGCTCTACTTTGCATAAATTCAAGATCCAGAAGGTTCTAATGGCAAGGGAAACTGGCACAGGCCTGCTGGATAAAGCTAAGCCACCCTTCCCCCTTTTATTTCTCTGACTTTTGACTACTGTTCCTGTTTGACAGCTGAGTTGCTACATGTTTAGCAATCTGAAAAACACATCCTTGCCTTGTCCTTTTCACTCTCCATTGCTTTTCCATAATGCAAGTTGGTTTTAAAGGTGGAGGAGACAGGACAAGAGCCAGAGAAAAAACACCAGATGACCTCTAGTTTACATGACAACTATTAAAAACAAATCACTACCAAAGGCAAGTGACACAACTGCTCTTCCATTTATTTCAAATCAAACTGCTTGTGAATTGGATTCATTAAAGACTTAATTTTTCATACAGACGCGTTCAGTAAGGTTGATAGCCATAGAACGTGGCAGTTTAGAGGTAGCTCCATAACAAAGCAACTTGCTAGCGCCTAACACTTTGTACAAAATGGAGACAGCCTCTTTTTTAAACAGTACAAGAAATATTCCATCACAAGTCATAATTTGATGACACTAGGGAGTATTCTGTGACCAGAATTCACCTGCAGAGACAACAGTCATCTTCCCCATACTCCCAACTAGGCTGTCATTCTCAGGTCAGATACACTTAAGTGAAACATTTTTAGAATAATTTAGCATTGGATGTCTGCCTCTGGCACAATGTTTAATTTACAAACAGGAGGAAGCAGCTATAGTCCATTTTATGTTTTCATATACTGAGTCTTCTTAGATGTTCATATACTGTCTAGCTTCTTCAGAATGAAAGGAGCTGAAAAAGAGAAAATAAAGCGGCATGAACTCAACTCAGCTGAAGTCTGAAGTGAGTGTGATGCACATTTGTGTGCCATCTAAAATATTCAGGGCCTGGGCGAGATCCAGCCTCTGCTTCCCATATAGCCCCGTCTCTCCCTGCATGGTTGCTTTAACCAGCGAGACAGCATGATTCAAGGGGGGAATGAGGTGTGCCTGCTTGTGGTCGGAGCCTCGGGCCCGTTCTCGACACCACCAGGTTGGGGAGGGGGGGGGCGGGGAGAGGGGGACGCAGAGGGAAGGTGTGTGGAGGATGGAATCACCCAAACAAGACTTTTTGGTGCTAAACAGAACGGCATCATGAATGGAAAGTGGCAAGCCTCTGATGCAGCACAACAAAGTACTACCTAAATGGCAGAGAACATGGCCCTGTTCTCTCATGCTCCAGAACAGTGACACCGTCGTTCGCCCGAGCCCAGCGCTTCCGGCACCTCAGGCCTCCGCCCGCGCTCTGCAGACGCTGCTGAGATGCCGAGGCGCTCCCGCTCCCCGGGGCCGTGCCTGGACACCGGACACGAAGCTCCACGCCGGGCGGAGGCTCTGCCCCACAGCTCGGCGGGCACACACCCCGCTACGGAACGCGAACAGGCATCTGGGTCGGGCCAGGCCGACCGGTCCCAGGGGGCTCAGGCTCCCACCCAGCCCCGGAAACCCGCGCCGCGCGGCTCCGAGCCCTTACTGATCCGCAGCAGCGCGACGTAGATGAGGAAGTTGCGGACAGAAGTGAGGACGTCGCGGCGCATCTTCCGCTTCAGCTCCTCCGGGTCCATCTTGGGCCCCAGGCCCTCGATGCGGAACATGCCGGCAGCCCCGCACACCCCGCGCCGCTACGGCTCGCGAGGAGGGACACGCGCGGCCGCGGGAGGCGGGGCCTTCTCACGTGACGGGGGAAGGCGGGCTGTGGCGTAGCGCATGTGCAGAGAGGAGCAGAGAAGCCGCGGCCCTCAGGAAGGTGCAGGCATCCGCCCGGCCCTGGGTGGAGAGGTCGCGCTGGCAGCAGCGCCCGCTCCGAGGGGCCTGGAACGGGGAGCAGCGCTCCGCCGGTCGCCGGAGCGGGAGGGCTCCACGGGACCGCGGTTACAGGGAGGTGCGCTGCAAGCGCACCGCCGCGTCCTTCTGGCGGAGCTGTAGAGGGGCCTGCTCTGCCGGCGCGGCGGGCCGGCCTCCCGGAAACGCGGCCGGCGCCTGGGCTGTGGCCGGCCCCGCGCCGCCTTGCTCTGGTCGCAGCCGCCGGCAGCACGGCTGGGCAGTTTACGGTCCGGCCCAGCTAGAGCTGTGGCGGGGGCCCGACGTTCGCAGCCTGCCTTTTCCGAGGGGTGTTGACTTTGGTTGCACCTGATTGTGGCTGGGCGAAAGTACCGACACGGGGCCTGGCTCGGAGGTCTCCGCAGAGTTCCTCTGGTCCTGACACCATCGGGGTGTGCCTGTGTTGCGCCTGCCAGGTTGCAAACAGGAGTGCGCTGTTTCTCATGAAGAAGAGGGCAGGGATGGGGACTGACCGGGAGCTGTGGCACCTGAGTCGCTGCTCCTCCAGGGCTGGAAAGCAGCTTTCTCCACCCTGGGGTTAAGTCTACAGCAGAGCAGCGTATAAGCTGTCTGGTCCAGGTGCCCCGTGGGTGTGAACTTGGGGAGCCATTATGCCGGCAGCTGTCCTCGTTTTTGCTAGGACAGGGTTAATTTTCTTCTTAGTAGCTAGGAAGCACCGTGCTTTGGTTTCAGTGAGGTTTGTTATGAGAAGAAATGTTGGTAACATACAAGGACAAGGATACTGTCCTTGGGTAGTTTGCAAAAGCAGAGGACTGAGGCACGGGGGCGGGGGGGGGGGGGGAAGGTGGGCAGGGAGAAGAAAAGTGTAGTAGTTAGTAAAACCCAGAATTGGCAGTTGAATATGCCAATAAAATATTCCATATCATATTATGTCATGTTTAGTGTATTATCTGGGGTTGACTGGAAAGGGGGGATTCTCTCGGGAATTGCTTGGGCTCATTTTTCCAGGATTGCAACTTTGGTTTTAGGGTTCCTTTTCACTCCTCTGGGATCGTTATCAGCCAGCAGTGAGGTATTGTACTCTGCTTCACTCATATATATATATAGTTGATATCATTATTATTGTTACTATTTTAATTTTATTTTACTCTAATTATTAAATTGTTCTTATCTCAGCCTACCAGTCTCCTTACCTTTACCCCTCCAATTCTCTCCCCAATTCCCTGGTTGGGGGGCAAAGGGGGCAGGGCTGTGAGTGACTGTGTCTTGTCTGGCTGCCAGCCGAGTTAAGCTGCCGCAGCAGTACGCTGGCACAAGAGCATGGAACAGGAGTTCTTGTTGAGCGTAGCTGTCATGGAGTAGAGTCATGGAGACTTCCAGGAGCTTCTCTCCTCAGCCCAGTGCCTTCCCTTAGAAGGCAGAGAGTAAGAAGCAGACGTAGAACAACTCTAATAGTAACATACCGAGAAACTACAATGTCTGTCAACTCTGTTGCAAGTAATAGTGCTTGGAATGTTTGTTAGTGGCAAGGTCTGTGACTAATGGTGGTCCCGAGGAGCTGTAGTTGTGTCTGAGCAATGGGTATCAGATGCTTATCTTTGGGATGGGAGCACATCATACAGCTCTGCCTAGGGGAGATGGACACAGATGAAGCAGAGCATGCTTTTGTGGATTATACCTCACGACACTTCAAAGCATGTCACAGCACAACAGCCTCAAAATCAGCAGCTGTGGCTGTGTCATCACATCCCCTGCTGCAAGCCCTACTGGCTTCCCAGTCTGTGTGGTACTACTGTGTGAGGTGTGCATGAGAACACAGTTCTGAAGAGCAAACCAGTTTTGGTGTGATTGATCACTGAGGAGAGGGTTACAACCACACCAAGCAGGGGCAGATGTTGCCTTGCTGGCCCCTCTGAACTCTTCAGAAGAGTGCCTTCGTTCTGGGTAATCTATTTACAATGGAACTTGATAGATATCTGTTTTTCTCTTAATTGCAGTTAAGAATTACGTGACTGTGAGTCAATGTGCATCTGGCTCTGGTAACTTTCCTGAATCATGCACTACCTCCTGAATTATGCACCATTATCTTTGGTACCACTGCTGATCTGCAGAGTTTGTTATTGCTTCAGCTAGTAACCAACTTACCTATGCTGGTTCATGTAGCATGCAGGAGTCTTCACCCCAACACAGAATGTCATTGTGCAAGGTCCTGTACAAAGGCAACCCCCATTCCTAAACAAGTCCAGGGAGACCATCAGTGGCCAGTAATATTTAACAGATACAAAAGGACTGAGAGGGCCAGGGATTTTGGCTTTCAAAAGCCCCCTTGCCAACCACAAGGCCCCCTCTCCAGGAGTTGGAGGTCATAGGAAGCTGAACAGTGGGTGAGTTTCAGTCAGGATAATGGATGACCATGAATGCTGACTTGAATTGTGCCCTTTTTTAGGGATAGGAGTTGGTTCAGTCCTGAGACGAGGCTCACCCATAGAATTGTGTCCACAGCCGCCAGTCCTCACTCATGAGCTCTGTCTGCACCATAAAGACTTCAGCCAGCCAAGCCCTACATTTCCTGCCTCTGGCAGGCAGCTGGCAGTACTTTCAGAAGCACTCCTCAAGTGCCTGGAGTACTGTCAGAGATGGACACAGGCACTAGTGACACTTGGAGAGCATCAAGCAAGCAGGAAGTATCTTGGTCTCTCCCCATCACCTCTATAAGATGCTGAGTTCTGCAGCCCACCCTGCTCTGCCTGTGCTCCTTGGGATCAGGCAATGCACAGTAGACAGATAATTAAAAAGACAGTTTTCTCTCAGCTAAGATGCCTGTGACCTGAGGCAAAGCCAATTACAGAGCAGCTGCTTTCATTGTGCCCATGATTAACAGGGCTAATTGCACCCACTGGCTGAGGGAGCTTTCCTGCCATTTTGTGCTACCTCAAGTACCCCTGACTTTGCAAAGGATGGACAAGGAGGAGTGTTCCCAAACCACCCTACTCCCAGCACATTTGCAGGATGTTTAATCCCAATCCCCAGTGCAAATGAAAGGGCAACATATTCTGGTCTCAAAAGCTGTGTAAGACTGCCATCCTAAGACGTTTACAGCAAGGCCTTGGAGGAAAATACAGTAGAGCTGCCCAGATCTGCAGCTGACATAAACTAACCTTGTTCTGCTGGCTTCCAGGAAATCTCACTGACTTACTGGAGGTTTCATTGCAAATGGTGGGTTTCTCTGGTCTTTGCTAGCAAGAACTGATTGGCAGGTCCCAAGCCTACCTTGGCAGAAAAGCAAGAAGTCTCATCCCATATTTCAAGACTGTTGGTCCTCCCAGTCTTGGTTTGTATTTGAAAAACAGAAGTGATGCTGTTTCCCCAAGCATTGTTCTGGAGAAGATGAAGGAAATCTCTGTCTGAATCAGATCTGAATCAAACATGACACAGTGTTGAAAAAAGACTAGAGGAAGGAGAAAACATAAAAATGCTGTTAAGGAGCAACATGAGTGAGAACTCTGCCAGGACATTGACTGGAAAGTTGTTGCTGCAAGTTGTTTCACTGAAGCCACCCCATTCTCTTTGTCCTTTTGGAAGATAGGGAGGATGAGAATCATCTCGTTCTACTTGCTATCTAAGTTCTACATGTTCCTACCAGGTGATTTTGACCAATCCCTTTGGCCTTGGTACGGGGCTCTACAGAGAATTTCATAGTAGCACTCGGTTGTTGTGCAAACATTCCTTTCGTTAACTATTTTCATTTTCATACTTCTAAAAACTATGATTAAGCTATGGTTAATTCTATTAAAATCAAAACTATATATATTAATTCTAAAAGATCAATAATATCTCAGTAACAGGTCCGTTCCCAGATAACGATCCCAGAGGAGCAACAATCCCAAACCGAAACCGCGATCCTGGAAGAGCGAGAGCCCAAGCGAAAACCCGTGCGAATCCATGCCCCCTTTCCGGTCAGCTCCAGATAACACACTCAACATGACGTGATATGATCTGGAATATCTCACTGGCACATCCAAATTCCAGTTTGGGGTTTGCTATTCACTGCGCTACTCCCTCCCAGTCTTGATGCAGCTGGGAACAGCCCAACACGGTGGCCTTGGGCTCCAGCAGCAACTAATAACACCAGTACTACTATCAATGTTCTTCTCATAACAAGTCTGAACTGAAACCAAAACACGGCTCTTCTAACTACTGAGAAGAAAGTTAACTCTATCCTAGCAAAACCAGGAGTTTTCTTCCCGATTTTGGTGACAGAAATACCACCCCCTGCCTACCAAGAGGCTGCCTGGGCTGTAATGACCAGATCCAATCTGTTTCGCCAGGAATGAGCAGCATGGCCTGCAGCTCAGTGCTTAGAACAAACATCAGGTAAGTTCACTTTGTGTGTCTGACAGTGTGTCCCAGTGCTCTGCCTCCAGGACAGGCCAGGAGCCAGGTGGCTGGGGAGCTGTAAAACCAGAGCAGGAGTGCACACATCTTCCCGAGAGCACCCTCCAGGCCTCTGCACAGGGGGCTCGCTGAGTTTATCTGCTCACCACCCACTGCAAGGACAGCCTCTGTTACACACCTTCAACCTGTGTCCCATGGGTTTCATTTGATGCTCCTTGTTTTCTTACCGGATTGGATAGTCAATGGCTGTTTTATCCATGGCACTTGGTATTTTTAATAGACTCTCCCCTCCCACCAGCACATACTCTTTTCCAGCCCACTTTTATGGTTGCTGTCATGAAAGCAGTTCCATTTCTCCAATGATCCTTCTCAACCTACCTTGAAATGTTTCTGTTTTTTTCTCTTGCTTTGAAGTGTAAGGGGCCAGAACTGCACTCGGTATTCACAATGTGAATTATCTTGGAATTTGTGGAACACCACCATCATGTTTTGTATGCTGTTCTGTATTCTTTTCTTTTAATTCTAGTAGGCTGAGTCATCTACATTGTCAAATCATATAGGTGGGGTGAGCTTGAGTACCACTCTTAAGGCAAAACTTTTATTTCAGATAGCCAGGGACAACTTTAAAATATGGAAAACAAGAAAATGGTAACAAGAATGAAGAAACTAACTGAAAATGGACTGCTAACGTAACTGTCTCCTGCTGGCCAATATGTGGCTGGAAAAAGGAAATCTGTTCTGTTGGTTGCCAAAAAAGATAAGAAGTAAACAGCAACATATTCAAAAGAATGAAGACAAATCTGGCATTGCTATCTCATATTTCTGCATTACGGGATGAACTATTTTCAGAACTTAAGTCATTATTGCTACTTCTGTGCGCAGCATCTTGAAACTTAATGAAAGGATTCCTGGGTTTTGAGCTGGCTTCAGAAGACCATAGCCAGGCAACTTTTCTAAATCAGTTGCATTTGCCTTGAAAGTAACACATTCTGGCTGTAATCTGGAAACCAGGTTCTTGTGCCCCACTGCTTACAGTTTCTCTATAGACCAGTCTCTACTGCTGATCCTGTCGGTCTCGTTGCACTTTCCTTCCACATACTGGAGTAGTGTCAACTGAAGGATTGATCCTACTGTCTGGGAGTGGCCAAAACAGGTGTGATACTCTGGCTTTGGAGCAGTATGTAAAAAGCAGAGGAAACAGAAAAATCGTGTTCTCTTAAAGGATCTACCAAGATATCTTTTTTTCTTTTAAAACTGCCTGTCTTGCTGTTATTGTGTACATACAAACAGCATAAAGCTTTGTTGCATACACAAACATTCCAAAATGCACATATGCTCACAGAACTTTCCTAAAAAAAGAATATTAAAAAAACAGTTGATTACTGCTCAAAAAAATCCTAATTTAACATGGTTCAGAGAGCCCTCACTACATTCCTATTCAGTGTGTGCTGCTGTTTTGCCCAATATTTTGCCAGTTGACAGGGGTTGACAGAAAGGACACTGGCACCAACCAAAAGAGTAAATTTATTTTACTGATTATTTTGAGGTGATACAAAAAAGGGATAATAAAATAATCAACAAAATAAGCTAATTATATTGCTAAGCAACAACACAAGGTTAGGCAACGCATGTAGTCATTACTACTTAACGTTAGCAATAGTGATTAAGGAAGATACATCACCAACTGCCCTATTTGCCTTCATCCAGACCCGTAGTCACAGGTGCCTTGTAGCAGTGAGGGTTTGGAGAACCTCTCCTGGCAATTGGGAATTCCTGCATAGTGTTTCCACCCACAGATGAGGCTACCAAAGAGTTGCTGCACCAGCGACCAGCTTTGTAATACTCAATGACCAGACTCAGCAAGTCAGGATGACTTGCATTTTTCTTTGTGTGGAAACATCTGGTACATCTTCCTTCAAACTGGATTTCACCTAAAGCCTGTCCAGGGCCTGGGCAGGAACCCAAGGGAGTATTTCTATTCTTGTGGTCTTAACCACATGTTTCTCAAATGATACCTGTCTGGTTTTGCCATCTATTTCAGTTCTGGTCTTAACCACATGCTTCTTAACTGATGTCTGTCTGCTTGCAAATATTATTACATTTGCTGATTGCTGCTAAAAAGCTGCTGATGGCTGTTGCACTATAAATATTATAGCAAATATAATCTTTACATGGTGCATCTAGAGGTCAGCTGTTGGCTTAGGCCTGTTACCTGGGCCTTGGCATATCAGCTGCTAATGTTGGCTTGCTTGAATTCATTTCAAGAAGTCATTGTGTTTCAACTGTTCCTTTTTAACTTGAGCAATAATGTGGAGCTGTCTTCTGGCCGTGGTTCTATTTCCTGGCGCTTGATTCTGAAGCAGTTAATGTTTACCTAGAAACATTTGTGATCAAATTTTAATTACACATCACTGTCTGATCAGAACATAAAGTTTATTCTGCCTTGTAATGAAATTTCAAGTTACAAATTTAGTGAATCACAAGTGCTGTTTATATAAACATAGTTGCACATACACATTTCTGAGTTACAGAAATTGTCAGTCACTGTCAATGAGATTCTGTTTAGTTTTGGTCTCCATTTAAGACTTCATATGAAAAAGCACTGGTGAAACTTGGTACATGGGAAATCAGCGGCATATCAGCTACATAATTTCTGATGGGTAATGATTCTGATTCTGTGCTTTTCCTGTTACTCTGTGTGTCTGATGATGTTTTCTCACCCCACAGGCTTTCTTCAGCTCTGGAAACTGAAGAATCAGGAACTTCCTTCAGGGGGACAAAGTGAGATGCAGAAGCTGGTCCTTGTTGTTCATGTGAGCATCTGAGTGTATGATAAAAATACCTAAAACACAGAACAAAAATAATTACATTATTCTAACCAGAGGAATCCAATAGAACCTTAACAGATGCCACTGCAGATGGATAGTAAATTACTGTACTTTTTTTTTTTCAAGATTTGAACTGACAAAGGGGAACATCTCAAAGGAAATGTTTAGTACGTACACTCTTGGTAATAATATAATTTTCTATTTTTTTAATAATTTCTGCCTGCACTTTTCATTTGCAGGGGAAAAAGTAAGCAAACTATGTGTGTATGCAGCCTTTCTGAGCTTTTATCACATTTTTGCATAGTCTTTAACCTTATGTTTGGAGTAGCACCTTACTTTATTATCCAAATAATAAAGCACAGCACATGATTGGAAAACTTACCATGTTTCCATTCTGCACTTGATGAAAGCCGTACAACAGCATATTATAAATATTAAGGAGAAGGCGAGAGTTGTACACGACACAGCAAGCATTACTTTCACTTTAAAATCTTCTAGGCTGGTTTCTTGAGCTGTGTTCCTTCGAAGCAAGTCAGTGTTGTTTGACACTACAACAGTAAAGCACACCACACCACTAGTATGCACACAGGTAATGTCCTGGACAAAGTGATGTACACAGAGGCGGATTATATCTATACGATTTGCAGATAAAAACAAGCACTTGTTAATAAAAGGACTAGTTCTGTGAAAACCCAAATCCTTGTAGTTGTTGATGAATTGGCCCAAAGCACTTCTTCCAATCTTTGTAGACATGATTTGTATCCATCATAAAGAGTGATTCTGACAGAAGTTTAGCAGGCCTCAAGGACTGTGGAGTTTCCACTACTCTTGGGTTTATTAGAACCCATTTTTTTGATTTGTGAGGTGGTCTTAATCATCAGTGGTACCATCGATTCTACATATTCCTAATTTACTGTGTGCAAAACCAATCAAGACTGCTATTCTTGCTTGGCATTTATTGGAAAAATACATTGCTTGGATGGTATCTGATGTCATTGAGAACAGGAACTTGATTATGTGCTCTCGTTTGATGATAAAAATGTGTTTGATGTAATTAAAAAAATCCATCTCTTCTACATTTCTACCTGTTATTTAAATACACAGCTAATTCTTTTTCTTCAAGAGAAACAAGAGGGATTATAAATAATTTGCAAGAAGTTGACTATTCTAGAAGAATTTAAAACAATTTGTGTGTGACCGCTATGACACACTTTATTATGACATTATTACTTCTCTTGCCTGTGAAAAGGAATGAAATTCAGGGCTGTCTCCAGTAAGCTAGCCCCTCTAATTTTAATATATTAAGATTTTTTACTACTTTTTACAGGTATCTATGTATCCTAGTTTTGCTATAGTTTGTATAGATCTAAACCTCCCTCAGTTTCTCCTAGATCTTGTTAACTTTCCTAAGTGCAATTTGTTCTAACAAACAGTACCAATCAGAACTTTGGCTTTTAGCGTGATATAGTTTTAAAATGGTGACTAATTTTCAGTCAAAACAGGGTTCCAAACCACTCATAAAGCTACTTTTATCTGTCAAGGTCAAACTCCCTGTTTGTGCTCTTCTATTACTTTCAGAGACATCCTCATAAACTTTCATAAATTTGGCTCTTGGATCTGAAAAATGTATATGCTCCAGTATATAAGCCAGTATGTAATACTCCAGTGTTACACAAGGAAAACCTTACATTTAAGCAATAACTTTTTATTTCACCCTTTATGATCCTATATACTAAGTCAGGACAAACAAACAAACCTTATAGGATAATTTCTTTCTTTATAGTTTTGTTTATAGAAATGCTTTTGCTTTTGTTAGAAAATTAAACAAGGTTGGTATATTTTTCTAGCCATTCAGAAATAGAAGAAAGATAATTTATTTTGCCTGAGATAGAGAAAGCTTACACTGCTGTTTCATTCGTGAATCAATATGGGTACAAACCATACAATCTCAGAGGCCAAATTGTACCTTTGCATACAAATGCATGTCTCCCATTCAGGTCAGTAGAAACTTAATTTCGTCCACAGATCTGTGAATACATTTAACATTTTCCCTCAGGTGCAAAGTAGTAATAAAATGTAATTGGAGGTTGGAAAACAAGAGTTGTATAAACTAAAGCATTCTTCAAGGTTTTGGGATAGAAGCATGTTTTCATATTCAAAGTACTTATTTGCATTACTTTTTCTATAGGTCACTAATATGGCCTGTGTGAAGTTTCATCATCCTGGGACTTGTTTACCTGCTAATAAGTGCATGTCTCAAAGACAGGGCTTGCCTAGTATTTTTCACTTCTATGATTCTCAGATGAAAATGGGACAAAATCTTTTGATTTCAAGTTTCTTTTTCATTTTTGCCCACCAAATTTAGAATTGCTGTTGTTCTTATACTGACTAGTTAAAGAATTGAACTTAAATTTAATTTTTTGCTGAGTCCTCTACCATACCATCCAAAGGCGGTTCTTCACTGTGGTTCTGCATGAGAGTGGTACGGTAATGGGGTCCATATCGGGATTCTGAGGGGAAAAAAAAAAAAAAAGGAACAGCTGCTTATTCCTCAGGTAAAGCAGAGAAAGAAAAATCAGAAAGTTAATCTGATGTGAAAGAAGGAAGCATGCCTAGGGAACGTGCAGCATCATTGTCATAAGTCTAGAAGTGGTAAGGAGTGCTTTCTTTAGGAAAAAAAACCTGTATGCTTTATTCTCTAGTACTTCACAATTCTGCAGTGATTAAAAAATTGATAATTTGAAATAGCTATGTTATGAACTTATAAATAGCAAAAGAATACCTGGTATTGAGCTCAGTGAAACTGCAGCATGTCAAACCAGACTTTTTTTAGTGTGATTGTGTAATGCTAGAAACCCCAATGAAAACACCAGTTAGCTGTTACCTCGTGCCTGCTCTTCCTGAGAGCTCTCCTCTTCTGCTCCTTCGGGGGAGATGAATTTTACTGCAAGCAGTAACAATAAAGAAGCTGAGGTTAGTTAGGCAGGGTGAATCTCCTAGGAATAGAAACTGACTACTTGCAAATATCTCAGTCTACATATAAATTTTAAGGCCAAGCTATTTTTGCAGATTCATATGTGATTTTTGGTGGCCATGAATGGAAGGCAGTCTGTAATTTGCCAGTGGTGTCCCGGATGGGTTAACAATTTGTACATGAAATTGCCTTCCATGCTTCTTGGCAGAATTGGTGAGTGTAATAGCGAGCACCAGTGTGTCATTTCTATATGCAATTAGTCACTCAGCAAAAAAAATACATTATCATTATAGTCCATTTTAATAATCCACAATAGTTAAGTCTAAATTGTAACAGTTATCTTAGAGGAATGATTCAGGCAGAACTGTACACAGTGCCATGTGTGTTGACAGACCCTGTGGCGTTACTTCTGCAGTTATAATACAGATGCGGACTCTCCTTAAAGATGGACTGTAAATCATGTTGGTGATCACAGAGGTTGCCAGTGAGCAGTAGATAGGGTGAGACGATTCTTGGAATATAGTGAAATGAAACGTGAATCTGTGGGGTCTGATTGCTGGAGAGTCAAATTAGGTCTATGAACATATTTTGTTAAGAGGTGGGAGGGCAGCAGGACATTAATTCTCTTTTCTCACCTATCATTCCGTAGTTTTGTTTAGTAGTTTGGGACTAATTTAGGATTTCTTGACCTAACCTCTCTTTAATTTGTCTTGTTCTTAGAACAATTGTGTCGGTAATGAATCCAAGTTATAATTTGAGGTGTGTAGCTGTCTGATATGTTTGCCAGGCTCTTCCTTCTGGACTTTTTTACTACTTAAGTACCTGTGTATAGTTTCACACAACTTAAATGGTGTCTTCTGCTACTTACAGTTCTCCTGGACATTCTGCATACTCTTCTTTAACAGATCTTCTCCGTCATCAAGCTGGGACACAGTTTTCCTTGCAGAAATTTCTAAATGAATGCATACTAAGTTAAGCTATCTTTGCCATGTAAGTCTGGCATTTTCCAAAGAGCACAATGGGAGTATTCACAAAAACAATCACAACCAAGTGAGAGAAGTGGTTTTCAAACTACCTAGTTTTGCTTTAACTGATTTGTGGCTCATTAAAGGCAGTGATTTTTACAAAGAAACCAACCATTCTCTTATTTGAAAATCTGGATTGCACTATTCTGTAACTGCCTGAAGTGCAGCTGAAATGACTGTTCTGAAGGCCACATATGACATGTTTCTTCCTCTATTTTTTTTTATTCCTAACCTTTTTTGTTTACAGTCTACAACATGCTGATGAATGAATAGTACAAATTTTGCATTGTAGTTGTTAGTTCAAGGACTGAATAGTACAGCACAGTTCCTCTCTCTTCCATCTTCCCCCTCCTGATGCATTAGAGGAAGAAACAGTTAATTAAAATCTTTTCCTTACAGAGTATTTTAGAATTCCATCTTTAACATCATAATACTCTGGTATTACAAATCTATGTATTTCAGATGTTGCCAGAAAAAGAGCCAAGCTGACCTCGAAATGTTCTCTATTCCACTCTTTCACTGCAGACAAGCTTTTCATTTCTGTCCCATCTGTAAGCACCAGGCATGCCATTGTGTGATCAGAGTCCTGTTTCAAAGACATAGCTATACAGGACCCTAGATGTGTTTATCCAATCCTGTTACTACAAACTCCCCACTGAATTTGTGCGAATGTACAAGCCATTCAGTTGGTTTGTGTGGATACAGCGGCTCCGTGACACAATATTATGAACAGGGATCGCAAACGTTCAGTTCACGTTATATAAAAGGGAGAATTCCACTTCATGTAAAATTTTCAATACCTGATCCTGAAGTGACACAGTATCTATACTTTGGAACTTAATTTCATTTTACTAGTTTCTGTAATATTCTTACCGGGACTTTCTTCAACATCAGTGATGTTTTCACCATCATCATCATCTTCTTCCTTCTCCTCTTCCAAATAATCTCCAGGTAGTGCTACTTTTGAGTAATCCAGAAAATGCCTAGTCAATAACTTCTTTGTCAAATACATGTGTTTTTTAAAATGTATTTGCTGATGATTTGACAGGCTGCAAAATACACTTGCTATAACAAGTGACTAAATCCAGTCTGATAAATTATAAAGCAATACTATTCTTTTTTTTTTAATGTTATTATTAAATTAAGATCTCAATATCATATGATACTGTGTTTCTAATATGGCTTGTTTCCAACAGCTATGTACATACACTGATATTCAGGAATTGTCTCCTGCATCAGGCTCCCACTTGGCTCTCATCTGCAGCCTTTACAGTACTGAATGCCAATCAGAATATTTCTCAGTCAGGACAAAAAATTATATATGCCAAGAAAAAAATATTCCAGTCTGAGGTCTGAAGTGTAAAACAGTGGCTGCAATGGTCAGGAAACCAATGGTCTTTTTTTTAACTCATGAAACAATTCTTTTTTCCCGTTTTACTTTGTGAAACAGTGAATTGGATCCAGCCAGAGAAACAGTTGAGAGTGTTTCAGTTTTACTGTGTTACAGTTCCTGATGCCTGAACTCTGTTGTGTTTCTGCAGGATGGACTGTCCCTGCACCATTAGAAAGGTAAGGGGCAAGCCTTGTGCAATTCTCAATTCAACTTTTTGATTGGTTCACAGAATTGCAGGCAGATGTTCTTCTCTCTGGTGTTAGGAGCTCCAATGGTTATGTTCTGACTGGAGGCTGTGTGGTTGCCAGAGATGCCAACAAGCTCTATGCACTTTTGTCTCCTACGTGCTTTTGCACCTGCACACAGGCAGAACAAGTCAAATTGTACAATGTATTTTCAAAACAGCAGTGGTACCACAGTGGAAGGAAATGGTCTTATTAAGCTCTCTGAGAAAAAAAGACTTAAGTAATTTAACTAAAAAATATTGAGAGGAAGAAATACCACCTGCCTGTTTTTTTTAAATCTAGCAGAACGTAAGCTCTGTAATAATTTTTACTGGAATAAAGTTTTGATTAGAACATACCATCAGGTGAAATAAATTTTCTGGTAGGCTTTGCAGACATTAGGAGTGATAAAAAGACAAGCAAAATTACTTTCATAGTGGAAACAGTGCTACTTCTCCAGAGATTACACTGGTTTCTGTGGCTGCATTTCTTAGGAGACATGGGATGCACCTTCAAAGGTGGGACACTATGACGTCATCATCAGGCTGAGAGCTCTCAGGGAACCTTGGAATCACGGAATGGTTTGGGTTGGAAGGGACCTTAAAGGTCATCCAGTTCCAACCCCCATGCCATGAGCAGGGACACCTTCCACTAGACCAAGTCGCTCAAAGCCTCATCCAACCTGGCCTTGAACACTTCCAGGGAGGAGCAGCCACAGCTTCTCTGGGCAACCTGTTCCAGTGTCTGACCACCCTCACAGTGAAGAAATTCTTCCTAATATCTAATCCAAACCTCCCCTCTTCCAGTTTAGAGCCATTTCCCCTTGTTCTGTCACTCCCTGCCCTTGTAAAAAGTCCCTCCCCAGCCTTCCTGTAGCCCCTTCAGGTACTGGAAGGACAAAGTAAGATCTCCAGGCTGAACACCCCCAACTCTCTCAGCCCGTCCTTGTAGGAAAGGTGCTCCAGCCCTCAGATCATCCTCATGGCCTCCTCGACTCATTCTAACAGGTCCATGTCTTTCTTTTGTTGGGGGCTCCAGAACTGAATGCAGTACTGCAGGTGGGGTCTCATGAGAACAGAGTAGAAGGGGAGAATCACCTCCCTCAACCTGCTGGCCACACTTTTCCTGATGCAGCCCAGGATACGGTTATTGGCCTTCTGGGCTGTAAGCTCACATTGCTGGCTCATGTTGAGCTTCTCATCCACCACCACTCCCAAGTCCTTCTCTTCAGGGCTGCTCTCAATCCTTTCTCCGCCCAGACTGTATCTATACTTGGGGTTGCCCCGACCCAGGTGCAGGACCTTGCATTTGGCCTTGTTGAACTTCATGAGGTTGGCACAGCTCCACCTCTCAAGCCTGTCAAGGTCTCTCTGGATGCCATCCCGTCCCTCCAGCGTGTCAACCGCACCACACAGCTTGGTGTCATTGGCAAACTTGCTGAGGGTGCACTCGATCCCACTGTCCATGTCTCCGACAAAGGTGTTGAACAGCACCAGCGCCAATACCAACCTCTGAAGGACTCCACTCGTCACTGGTTTCCACTCAAACATCGAGCCATTGACTGCAACTCTTTGAGTGCAACCATGAAGCCAATTTCTTGTGCACCAAGTGGTCCATCTGTCTAGTCCATGTCTCTTTAACTTAGAGACAAAGTTGTCATGTGGGACAGTGTCAAATGCCTTGCACAAGGCCAGGTAGATGACATGACCTGCTCTTCCTTTATCCACCATATAACCCCATCATAGAAGGCCACCAGATTGGTCAGGCACGTTTTCCCCTTGGTGAGGCCATATTGGCTGTCACCAATGACCTGCTCACTTCCCATGTGCCTTAGCATAGTTTCTAGGAGTATCTGCTCCATGATCTTGCCTGGCACTGAGGTGAGACTGACTGGCCTGTAGTTCCCCGGGTCTTCCTTGTTTCCCTTTTTAAAAATGGGGGCTATGTTTTTCCTTTTCCAGTCTATGGGGATTTCACCAGACCACCAGGGCTTCTAAAATATAATGGATAGTGACTCGGCAACTTCATCTGCCAGTTCCCTCAGGACCTGTGGATGCATCCCATCAGGTCCCATGGACTTGTGCACCTTCAGGTTCATCAGATGATCTCTAACCTGATCTTCACCTACAGCGGGCAGCTCTTCATTCTTCCAGTCCCTTCCTCTGCCTTCTGCGACTTGGAGGGTGTGACTGTCATAAGGCAGTCAGAGAATGAAGTCAGTCTGCCTGCCTGACCCCAGGCAGGCAGACCCCGGATAATATGACTATTCTTTAGTCTTACAAATGGAGCTGCGGAGGGCCCTATGGATGTAGAAGGACTGATCAGCTCCTCTCCTGTGTAACTTTGCACAGTTAAACCGTGCTGTGGGTTGCTGAGGGGAGGAAGTGCCTTTCACACTGTCATTTGTAATAGATCCCATTTAAAAAAAAAAAAAAAAGCCTTCTCCTGCTGAAGTGTCCTGTTACAACATGCATCCTGAGACTTCATCTACAGGCATAAGGTCACAGAATCGTTTAGACTAGAAAAGACCAGTAAGTCCAATCATTAACCTCAGAGTCCCCAACTAAACCATGTCCCTAAGCACTATGTCTGCACAACTGTTAAACACCTCCAGGGATGGGGACTCCACCACCACCCTTGGCAACGCCTTCCAATGCCTGAGAACCCTTTCAGTGAATAAATTCCTCCTAATATTCAATCTAAACTTCCCCCGGCACAACTTAAGGCTTTTCCCTCTTGTCCTATCACTTGTTATCTGGGAGAAGAGACCAACACCCACCTCCCTACACCCTCCTTTCAGGGAGTTGTAGAGAGCGATAAGGTCTCCCCTCAGCCTCCTCTTCTCCAAACAACCTCAGTTCCCTCAGCTGCTCCTCATCAGACTTGTTCTCCAGGCCCTTCACCAGCTCTGCTGCCCTTCTCTGGACACTCTCCAGCAACTCAATGTCCTTCTTGTAGTGAGGAGCCCAAAACTGAACACAGCACCAGAGCTGTGGCCTCATCAGTGCTGAGTACAGGGGCACAGTCACTCCCCTACTCCTGCTGGCCACACTGTTTCTGACACAGGCCAGGATGCTGTTGGCCTTCTTGGCCACCTGAGCACACTGCCAGCTCATGTTCAGCCACTGTTGACCAACACCCCCCGGTCCTTTTCCAGCCACTCCTCCCCAAGCCTGTAGCACTGAATAGGGGTGTTGTGACCCAAGTGCAGGACCTGGCATTGGCCTTGTTGAACCTCATACAATTGGCCTCAGCCCATCGATCCAGGCTGTCCAGATCCCTCTGCAGAGCCTTCCTACCCTCCAGCAGATCAACACTCACACCCAGCTTGGTGTGATCTGCGAACTGACTGAGGGTGCACTCAATCCCCTCACCAGATCATTGATAAAGATGGCCCCAACACTGAGCCCTGGGGAACACCACTTGTGACCAGCTGCCAAGTGGATTTAGCTCTGTTCCACAACTCTCTGGGCTCGGCCATGCAGCCAGTTTTTTACCCAGCAAAGTATATGCCCATCCAAGCCATGAGCAGACAGTTTCTCCAGGAGAATGCTGTGAGAAATGGTGTCAAAGGCTTTACTAAAGTGCAGATAGACAATGTCCAGAGCCTTTCCTTCATCCACTAAGCGGATGACCATGTTGTAGAAGGAGATCAGGTTAATTAAGCAGGACCTGCCTTTCATGAACCCGTGCTGGCTGGGCCTGACCATTTGGTTGTCCTGCATGTACTGCTTGATGGCACTCAAGCTGTTCTGCTCCACCAGCTTCCCTGGCACCGAGGTCAAACTGACAGGCCTGTAGTTTTCTGGATCCTCCCTTTGGCCCTTTGTGTAGATGGGCGTCATGTTGGCTAACTTCCAATCTGCTGGGACCTCGCCAGTCAGCCAGGACTGCTGAAAAATGATGGGAGATGGCTTGGTGAGCAGCTCCACCAGCTCTCCCAGAACTCTTGGGTAGATTCCATCTGGCCCCATAGACTTGTGCACGTCTATGTGGTGCAGCAGGTCACTGACCATCTATTTCTGGAAAGCAGAGGGATCATTCTGTTCCTGGTCTCTGTCTTTTAGCTCAGGGGCTGGATTCCCAGAATACAACTGGTCCTATTGCTGAAGACTGAGGCAGAGGCGGCATTAAGCACCTCAGCCTTTCCCTTGTCCTCAGTCACCATGTTTCCTCCCATATTTAATAGACAAGGGAGGCTCTCCCCAGCCCTTCTTTTGCTGTTAATATATTTATAGAAAGATTTCTTGTTCCCTTTTACTGCAGAAAAAGATTTATTTCTAGCTGGGCTTTAAGCTTTCTAATTTTCTCCCTGCATAGCCTCACAACATCTTTGTAGTCATCCTTTGTGGCCTGCCCCTTCTTCCAAAACTCTCCTTTTTTTTTTTTTTTTCCCTGAATTGCAGCCAAACCTCTGTTCAGCCAGGCCAATCGTCTTCGCTGCTGACTCGTCTTATGGCACATGGGGACAGCTGCTCCTGCACTTTTAAGACTTCCTTCTTGAAGAATTTTCAGCCTTCTTGGACTCCTTTGGCCTGTTCAGGACACTGGTTGAGAGAGTCCCTTGGGAGACAGCTCTGAAAGGCAAAGTCTGCCCTCCAGAAGTCCATGGTAGCTGTTTTTTGCTGACCCCCCTCCTTACTTCACCGAGAACTGAGAACTCTTTATCATTCAACACAAGATTCAACACAACTTTCAGTTCTTACCTGTTGTTTTTGCTTTACTGTAAGCTACAACTGTTTCAAACACTTTTCAAATTACATTTTTGTCTAAACTCTTTAAAAACTTAATTGCTTCAAAACACAACGTTCCTTGTTTAGATAACACAGTATATAGACTTCTAGTAATATCTGGCATGGCTCATTTTAAATTAAAAATCTAGGAAAGCTATCCTATTCCTGATCTGTAACAGTTTGTCAGACTACCTAATGTGGCTGCCACTGCACCAAGAGCCTTTTAAAGAAATTTTAAGAATTGAGAATCATTCTAGCTTATGTGAACTGGAAAAAGGGCAAAAAAGAGTCAAAGCACAAACCGCAGAGGTCTTTCATAAGTAACTGACATAGCTCCCTCTGCTGACTACAGAAAGAAAAGTCATGGTTTTAAAACGTAGGTGAAAAAACATGGTGAGAGTACTGCAGAAGAAAAATATAAAGAAAAACCAAAGGTTAAGAACAGTATAATTATACTAGGAGAATAGCAATCCATCATTTGAAAATACTTATTTAAGCAACATTGACATAAGCTGACTTACTGTTGACCTATGTTACTCACATAAGCAATAATTTTAAAGTTGATAGGATAGTCCTGCTCTGGCAGAGAGTTTGGACTAGATGATCTCCTGAGGTCTCTTCCAACCCCCACCATTCTGTGATTCTGTGTAATAACTCAAAGATGAGAAGGAAGAGGTCACCGGCAGAGCATTACTGGTGTGTCACATACAGATCCAGTCTGTAGCTTTTGTCAGTTTAGTAAAATAGCTTTTGGCTCCATAAAAAGAACTGTGATCTTACAGTCATCACCCTTCCTAGAGGCATTCAGTTTTGGTTGTAACAGTCACTACTGTTTCAAACTTACATTTGGACACGAACCCTTGAACCCTTTTGTAAAACCTGACATATCTTTTTTAACATCAGAGACAAGTGCAACTCTCTCTGCAGACCAAGAAATGTTCAATTTGAGACAGACACAGAGTGTATTCAAGTCATAAATCCCACACTATGGGTGTGAGAAACAACACAGAGGTGACTGGCCTGGTTTCACTAGGCTAGAGTTAATTTTCTTCTTAGTAGCTAGAATAGTGGTGTGTTTTGGTTTCAGTATGGGATTTGGTATGAGAAGAAAGTTGATCATATACTGATGTTTTTAGTTGTTGCTATGAAAACCAAGGACATTTCAACTTCCCATGTTTTGCTAGTCTGTAGGTGCAGAAGAAACTTAAGGGGAGTGTAGTAAATTAGCAAATCCAAACTGGCATTTGGAGATGTGTCATGGAATCACCCACAAAACAGACAAAGCAGTCACTCAAATGGGATTTATTCTACACAAAATTACTTAGCACTCCGACAAACAATACTAAACCACAAGTTTGGATGCCAAGTGGGAATAAACTCCTACACAGATGACTTAAGAATTCTGAAGTTTTCACCAATAGTCCTTTGGAATGGTGGCACAAAATGCACAGTCACTCATCTGTAAGGCTCTCAATCCCTGGGAAGTTACCTTGGGCAGTGTCCCATCCCAAGGGGAGGGTCCCCAACTGCAGCTCGCTGCTGCTTCCAGGAGGGGAGAACTCAACTCCCTCTCCTGTGGGTTTTAATCCTGAGTCTGACCTGTGGTCAACGGGAACTGGCTGGGCTCATCCTCCAGCGACTGTGAGCACGGCAACAGTCACCATAAGCTCACAAAAAAAAGGGAGGTAACCAGGAAAACGCAGGAAAGCAAGGGCGTGCGAGGATCAGGTTTCAGCGGCCGGAAAGCAACAGCTTAGAGGCATGGCTGGGGTGATCTGCCACAATATGCTAATGGGATATTGTATATCATATAACGTCACATTCAGTAAATAAAAGAGGGTGGGCCGGATCCAGGTGACCTCTCAGGCTCTCCCTCTCTCCCTTCCGGGATTGCAGTTTCGGTTTCGGGACTCACTCTGTGCCGGGGTTTGCTAGCTGGGGGACAGGCTGGGCATCAGTTGGCAGTTGGTGAGCAATTGCACTGTGTATATCACTTATTTGTGTCCTCCATTATTACTGTTATTATCATTATTATTGTTATTTTATTTCAATTATTAAACTGTTTATCTCAACCCACAAGTTTTCTCACTTTTACCCTTCTGATTCTCTCCCCCATTTCCTGGGCAGGGGAGGGTGAATGAGTAGCTGTTTTGTGTTTGGCTGCTGGCCAGACTAAAGCCACCACAGTCCTTTTTGGTACCCAACGTGAGGCTCAGAGGGTTGAGATATCAACAGATTTGACCAGAGTTTAAACAAATTTGCTATAAGCATTCATTATGTGGCCTCTGACTTGGTCAGCACTGACCAGAATGCTGCTTTCTGTGCTCTCTAAGTTGTTCTTAGAGTTGTGTTCTGTAGCACTTTACTTGCTGTATATGCTGTTTGCCAGTATTTATACATGGTTAATCCCCTGTGGGCGTTGGATTGGGGTTAGGGATATTGTTATGCTGAGTCAGGCTTCCGTTGTGCTGTGCAGTGTGGTGCTGGCTTTTGGTATGATAAAATCATGGGTAGTGGGACCACTTTTGTACCTGTATTCAGCTGTGGTGAGCAGTGTGTGGAGCAGTGGAGCAGCAGAACCTTCTCCATCCCTGCACCTGGGGAGCCATCTGATGGCCAGTGTCACCAATCACACCTTTTTCTCGGAGAGCCAATGCATGGAGGGGACACCTGCCTTTGTTCTCCCCTTCTCCTCCAGATCATTTGTAGAAGCTCTCAAGAATTTAGACTATCTTTGGGATGTTCAATCTAGTATCATCCTGTTGCTGAATGTGTGGCAAACTGTGATTTTGCTTCGATCTGCCACTGGTGCTAGGTGCAGATGTCAGTGCTGTGTGGCCCCTCCAACTCCCATGACAGACACTGGAGCAGATATTGCAGCCACTCCACCTCCTGCAGCAGACACTGCAGCTACTCCAGCCCCTGCAATGGGCATGACCACAGTTTTTCCAGCCCTGGTGCCTGATACAGTTACTCAAACCTTGGTGAGGAGCACCACAGATAAAACAGAAAACCAACCTGTGCCTGTATCAGTCACTCCTACACAGAAGAAGAAATACACTAATAAATCAGTTTGCCTAGTAAGGGATAAAGGTGAACAAAGGCTATCACAAGAACCGGAGGAAGAGCCAGAACCAGAAGTAACCACCCAATCCCTATCTCTCAGTGAGCTGCGAGACATCCAAAAGGATCTCAGCCGTCATCCAGGTGAACACATTGCCACCTGGATGCTTCGATGCTGGGACAATGGGGCCAATAGCCTGGAACTAGAGGGCAAGGAAGCCAAGCGGTTGGGATCCATTGCCAGAGAAAGTGGCATTGACAAAGCTATTGGGAGAGAGCCACAGACCCTCAGTCTCTGGAAGCGACTGCTGTCAAGTGTGAAGGAAACGTTCCCCTTTGAGGATGATGTTATGTCTAACCTAAGCAGGTGGAACACTGTAGAGAAAGGTATCCAGTGCTTGAGAGAATTAGCTGTGCTGGAAGTGATTTATAGTAACTTGAATGATGATCACTTACCTAAAGATCCAGACAAAGTTCTGTGCACTCAATCCATGTGGCAGAAGGTTCTACAGAATGCACCAGCATCGTATGCCAAGTCACTGGCAGTAATGAACTTCAAACCTGGAGAGGAGCCAAAGGTGGATGAAATGGCTCGCCAGCTCCGGACATATGCAGACACTCTGTCCTCCTCCCTCATCTCAGCTGTAGAGAAGCTGTCCCAAGAGTTCCGGCAACTCAGGGAGGATATGTCCCATTCCTTTGCACATATCAATGTCTCAGATGTTAAGAACAAGGATTCCTTGACCCAAGAGGAACGGCACACGCCACAGGGCACACTGTGGTGTGAATCGCGTGACCATGGAGAAAACATGAGAAAGTGGGATGGGAAGCATTCCATGGTACTAGAGGCAAAAGTACCAAGAAAAACAAACACAAAACGGGGTTCCTCCAGGAAAATTGCTCCAGTTTCCTGTGGTCAGCTCTCCAAACAGTGTAGATGGGCTTCTGATCCCTATTTACAACCCGTGAATGAAGAGACTGGGGATCCAACCCACACGAGCTACTCAAACTCTTATGTTGATGATGGGCACTATGCTCAAAATTAGGGGGGCCCTGCCTCCAGTGAGGCAGAGGAGAGGGATAACTGAATTTACTGGCCTGTGTGGATCCATTGGCCTGGCACATCTGACCCCCAGCAGTACAAAGCTTTAGTGGACACTGGTGCTCAGTGCACCCCGATGCCATTGAACTTTAGAGAAGCAGAACCCATCTGTATTTCTGGACTCACAGAGGGGTCCCAAGAGCTGATCGTGTTGGAGGCCGAAATGAGCCTGACTGAGAATGACTGGCAAAAGCACCCCACTGTGACTGGCCCAGGTGCTCCATGCATCCTTGGCATATATTTCCTCAGGAGAGGGTATTTCAAAGACTCAAAAGGGTACCAGTGGGCTTTTGGCATAGCTGCCATAGAGACTGAGAAAATCAAACAGCTGTCCACCTTGCCCAGACTTTCACAGGACCCCTCTGTTGTGGGATTGCTGAGGGTTGAAGACCAGCAGGTGCCAATTGCTACCACAACAGTGCCTGGGTGGCAATATCGCACCAACCAAGACTCCGTAATTCCCATCCATGAACTGATTTGTCAGCTGGAGAGCCAAGGAGTGATCAGCAGGACTTGCTCTCCTTTTAACAGCCCCATATGGCCTGTGTGGAAGTCTAATGGGGAGCGGAGACTGACAGTGGACTATTGTGGCTTGAATGAAGTCACACCACCACCGCGCGCTGCCGTGCTGGACATGTTAGAGCTCCAGTATGAACTGGAGTCAAAGGCAGCCAAGTGGTACACCACCATAGACATTGCCAATGCGTTCTTCTCCATTCCTTTGGCACCAGAGTGCAGGCCACAGTTTGCTTTCACCTGGAGGGGTGTCCAGTACACCTGGAATCGACTGCCCCAGGGGTGGAAACACAGCCCCACCATTTGCCATGGACTGATCCAGAATGCACTGGAACAGGGTGGAGCTCCAGAACACCTGCAATACATTGATGACATCATCATATGGGGCAATACACAAGAAGCTTTTGAGAAAATAATCCAAATCTCTCTGAAAGCCAGTTTTGCAATAAAACAAAGCAAGGTCAAGGAACCTGCACAGGAGATTTAAATTTTAGGACTAAAATGGCAAGATGGACGTTGTGAGATTCCTATGGATGTGATCAATAAAATAACAGCTATGTCCCCACCAACCAACAAAAAGGAAGCACAAACCTTCTTAGGTGTTGTGGATTTCTGGAGAATGCACATTCCAAATTACAGAGAGATCATGAGCCCTCTTTGCCAGGTGGCCCAAAAAAAGAATGATTTCACAGGAGATCCTAAGCAACAATAAGCCTTTGAACAAATCAAACAGGACATAGTCCCTGCAGTAGCCCTTGGGCCAGTCTGGACAGGACAAGACATGAAAAGTGTGCTCTACACCGAAGCTGGGGAGAATGTTCCTACAGAGAACAGAAAACATAAGTGGAGATTTGAGGTCAACCCCTTGGGTTTTGGAGTCGTGGATACAGAGGACAAGAGGCCTGATATACTCCAAGTGAAAAGGAGATGTTGGCAGCGTATGAGGGAGTTCGAGCTGCTTCAGAAGTGACAGGTACTGAGGCACAGCTCCTCCTGGCACCCCAACTGCCCATGCTGGGCTGGAAGTGATCACAAACTGACCAGAAAATGGCAAAAATATTGGAATGCCACCAGAGGAAGAGGTGACATGTGCCAAAGAAGCTCCACCATACAATGAACTACCAGATAATGAGAGGCAATATACCTTGTTCACTGACAGGTCCGGTCATATTGTAGGGAAACACTGAAAGTGGAAAGATGCTGTGTGAAGTCCTACACATTGAGTCGATGAGGCTGCTGAAGGAGAAAGTTAATTGAGCCAGTTTGCAGAGGCAAGAGCCATCCAGCTGACCTTGGACATTGCTGAATGAGAAAAGTGGCCAATGCTCTGCCTCTGTGTGGACTCATGGATGGTGGCAAATGCCCTGGGGGGGTGGTTACAGCAATGGAAACAAAGCAACTGGCAGTGCAGAGGCAAACCCATCTGGGCTGCTGAATTATGGCAAGACATTGCTGCTTGGCTAGAGAGACTGGTTGTAAAGGTATGATGTCATATAGATGCTCATGTGCCCAGAAGTCAAGCTGCTGAAGAACATCAAAATAATCAACAGGTGGACCAGGATGCTAAGATTGAAGCGGGTCAGGCAGATGCAGACTGGCAACATAACGGTGGCTCAGGTCACCGGGGAAGAGATGCAACATATAGATGGTCTTGTGATCGAGGGGTGGACTTAACCGTGGACATTATTGCAACAGTCATTCGTGGATGTGAAACATGTGCTGTGATCAAGCAAGCCAAGCAGTTAAAAACTCTCTGGTATGGAGGACAGTGGTTAAAATACAAATATGGAGGGGTCAGGCAGATTTACTATATCATACTTCCACAAACCCGACACAGCAAGTGCTATTTGCTCACCATGGTGGACGCAACAACTGGATGGTTGGAGACATATGCCATGCGCCATGCCAACTATTTTGACCCAGAACACTATTTTGGGTCCTCAAAAGCAAGTCTTGGCACCCCAGAAAGAACTGAGTCAGACAATGGGACTCACTTCCGAAACAATCTCATAGACACTTGGGCCAGAGAACATGGCATTGAGTGGGTGTAACCACATCCCCTATCATGCACCAGCCTCCAGGAAAGTCGAACGATGCAATGGGCTGTTAAAAACCACACTCAAAGCAATGGGTGGTGGAACTTTCAAACACTGGGACACACAGTTAGCAAAATCCAACACCACTGGATTAGTCAACACCAGAGGATCTGCCAACTGAGCTGGCCCTGCCCAATCAAGGCCTTTACATACTGTGGAAGGGGATGGAGTCCCTGTAGTTCACATTAAAAATATGCTGGGAAAAACAGTCTGGGTTATTCCTGCCTCGGGTTAAGGCAAACCCATTCATGGGATTGCTTTTGCTCAAGGACCTGTCTGCATTTGGTGGCTGATGCAAAAGGATGGGGAAGTCCAATGTGTGCCTCAAGGGGATTTGATGTTAGTTGAAAACAGCCAATGAACTTAACTGTATGATATTAATTGCTAAATAACCCTGCCACTGCATATCCTCATTGCTATGGTTGCTGTATATTATACTAAAGGCTTTATATTAAGAATCACCCAGGTCAATGAAGTATGAACTCTGATGGAATTAGAACTGGCACCCAACAACTTCTTCAAGATCAGCATCTTCAACTCGCAGACCCTGAGCATGAACCACACCAGATGCACCAGCTATGAGCTCCAGATGCAACAGAGACTGCACACCATCTTTCTGCTGTGTCCAACTACTCACTGACTGTACAAACTTCACATCATCTCTCCTGCCTTGAAAGACTGTCATGACAGATGGAATCTGAAGTTATGGACTAAAGGAACTCAATAGACATTTTGAAGGAATGAACCATACAATTATGGTTCTATGATTCTATGATATCTGTTTGTGTGTGTATGTGTATATATATATATATTTATATAAATGTATTAAAAATTGTGGAACCTGAGCATGATATAAATGGTATGCCGTAAGAAGTGGATACTGTCCTGGTTTCCTAGGATAAAGCTAAGTTTTTTCTTAGTAGTTAGAATAGCACTGTGTTTTGGTTTCAGTATGGGATTTAGTATAAGAACAATGTTGCTCAGAAAACCAAGGATATTTCAACTTCCCATGTTTTGCTAGTCTGCAGGTAGAAAAGAAACTTGGGAGGAGCGTAGTAAATTAGCAGACCCAAACTGGCATTTGGATATGCCAGTGGGATATTCCATATCATATCACGTCATGTTTAGTATGTCTCTTGTGCACTCTCTCTCTTCTGGGATTGAAGTTCCAGTTTCAGGACTGTCTCTGCTCTGGGACAATCCCTAGCATTCTGTGATTCTGTGACTGCTAGCTGGGGGACAGGCTGGGCATCAGTCAGTGGGTGGTGAGCAACTGCACTGTGTATCACTCATTTGTACACTCCGTTATTACTGTTATTATCATTATTATTTTAATTTTATTTCAATTAGTAAATTGTTTTTGTCTCATCAACTCAAACAAATGTTCTCACTTTTACCTCTTTGATTCTCTCCCTCATTTCCCAGGTGGAGGAGGGTGAGTGAGTGGCTGTTTGGTGTTTGGCTTCTTGTCAGGATAAACCCTCCACAGACTTGCCTGAAGTAATTCCCTATGCAGTCATTGCAGGTAGTGCACAGATGTGTCCACAAGGAATTCCATTTAAACACAATGGGAGCCCTATGATTAAGCATAGTGTGGTGGCACTAAAAATTAAATTTCATATTAAAGAAGCCTAGAAGTAGTTGATTGACTAGGTAAAAACCAGGGACATATAGCAACATTAAGATCAACCAGGAAGTTTGTGTTATAAGTCATCAGCAAATGTGATTTTGAGCTGAGATGTTGAGTTAGCAGAACTGGGCACATGGTGAAACAGAGGCTATGGAAAAACCCAGACTTCTGGGACTGATGTGAAGAAGTAACAAGGAACTCTGGATGTTCATCAAAAGTATTTTACTCTAGGGTCCACTGATGTATCACCAAACTGGAGGAGTATTCCTTATACTCTTGTATGTGGGGAGGATGAAACCTGAATGAAAAAAAAAAAAAAAAGAAAATTATGATGAACATGGGGTGGGGGCGGGGAGGAAGAGGAGAAAGAGGAAAACCTTGCCAATTTTTAAATCAAAGTCACTAGCTTCAAATTATTCTTCCCCTTTACACTGCAAGTTGTCTTGGAATCAGTACAGTGGAACCAAGTGCACCCTTAGCAAGTTTGCAAACCAAACTGAATGGTGCAGTTGACACAACTGAGGGACAGGATGCCATGCAGAGCGACTTCAACAAGCTCCAGAAGTGTGCCTGTGCGAACCACAGGAGGTTCAACAAGGCCAAGCATAAGGTCCTGCACCTGGGTTGGGGTAACCGCAGTATCAATACAGGCTGGGGGGTGAAGGGATTGGGAGCAGTCCTGTGGAGGAGGACTTGGGGGTACTGGTGGATGAAAAGCTGCACATGAGCCAGCAATGTGCGTTCTCAGCCCAGAAAGCCAACCGTGTCGTGGGCTGCACCAAGAGAAGCGTGGCCAGCAGGTCGAGGGAAGAGATTCTGCCCCTCTGCTCTGCTCTGCAGTGCTGTGTCCAGCTCTTGAGTCCTCAGCACAGGACTCCTCTCCTATGAGGCTGAGAAAGTTGGGGTTGTTCAGCCTGGAGAAGTGAAGGCTCCAGGGAGATCTTATTGTGGCCTTTCAATACTTAAAGGGGGCTCATAAGAAAGATGGGAACAGACTTTTCAGCAGGGCCTGTTGTGATAGGAGAAGGAGTAATGGTTTTAAACTAAAAGAGGGGAGATGCAGGCTAGATATAAGGAAGAAAATATTTACAATTACGATGGTGAAACAGGTTGTCCAGAGAAGTTGTGGATGCCCCTTCCCTGGAAACATTCAAAATCAGGTTGGATGGGGCTCTGAGCAACCTGATCTAGTGGAAGGTGTCCCAGCTCACTGCAGTGAGGTTGGACTTAGATGACCTTTAAAGGTCCCTTCCAACCCAAATCATTCTATGATTCTCTAATTCTATGATTTTACCCCAAGTAAGTACCAGAGGAGGTACTAAGAAAAAAATCCACAAACACACACAAAATGCTAGCCCCCAAAGGAAGGAATCAAAAACTCAGAACAGAATATAATGTGAGGAACATCATACTAAACTATGAACTAATTTGTGCTCAGAAAACTCTTAGGTCTATTTCATTCTGCCCATCAATAACAGAATTAAATCTTTAGTTAAAATCTGCAAATACAGTATATTGCATTCCACTTTGAAAGAAAATACAGCTTTTTCCATATCAACACTAAAAAGCTGTACAGTGATTACACAGCAACCTTAAGCAGTTCCAGTGCCATTTCTAGCATTCTGATTCCTTGCCATAGCTTTACTTTGAGCTAGTTTTTAGGACTTTGCTTGTAGGAACATGGATTTGATAATCAAGAAAAAGTCTTCATGAATTCAGCCTAGAGAAAAAACAAGATAAAAAGATTTAGATATTTCCTCATTTTTTTTCACATCACTCTAGTCCAGAGGCAGTGCAGCACAGTACCTAAAAAAAAACAAAACAACAACAAAACAAAAACAACAAGAACAACACCACAAACCAAGAAAACCCAACCTGAAGTGCTTGATGTCTGGACAGTCAGAAGAACTACAGAAGAGATATTGTGATTTCACTTTATTTAAATGTAAAAGCACATAGGCAATAGCTGAAATTTGTACATTCACATAGGAATTAGAAGAAAAAAAAAAACCAACAACTATTTCAGATTTTCCTCTTGGAAAAAAGTAAATAATAACACTTAACAGCTCTTTCATTAGGAAAAGGTAAATACCATACTTATCTCTCTTTATGGTCTTTTCTTCTTTTACTCATTCAAATAAAAAGTTTCTCTTTTACTCAGTCATGTTGCTGGTTGCATTGGAGGCATGTGTCTCTCATTCCTTTTGAGCATAGCAGAAGCTTTTTTCATTTTTCTAAAGGTGGCACATAACAAATCATAGCTGGATCTAATGAGAGTTGGGGCTGTTCAGCCTGGAGAAGAACAGTCTCCAGGCAGACCTAACAGCGGCCTTCCAGTACCTGAAGGGGCTACAAGAAAGCTGAGGAGGGACTTTTTCCAAGGGCAGGTAGTGACAGAACAAGGGGAAATGGCTTTAAACTGAAAGAGGGGAGTTTTAGATTAGATATTAGGAAGAAATTATTTCTTGTGAGGGTGGTGAGACACTGGAACAGGTTGCCCAGAGAAGTTGTAGATGCCTCTTCCCTGCAACTGTTCAAGGCCAGGTTGGATGAGACTTTGAGCAACCTGATCTAGTGGGGGGTGTCCCTGCTGATGGCAGCGGGGTTTGAACTGGGTGATCTTTAAGGTCCCTTCCAACCCAAACCATTCTATGATTCTGTGATTCTATGAGCCTGGCTTGGCCACAGACCCTCAGGGAACAGCCAATCTGTTAGAACACTTAAGTGTTTTGAATGAATGCCTCAAGTCTACTTTGAATCCTGCAAAACCACCTCCAAGCTAAGAACATGATATGGCAATAAAGTTTAGTCCTGTTTGTTTTTTCCAGTCTGTTAATGAGTGAGCTGCTGCAGTAAGGCTTTTATACCGCTTGCTTTATAGAGGTCAAACTTTCTGACATTTGTCTGAATTCAGATATGAATTTTGAGTTTTGTTATGTTCCTCTTCCAGTAGTTTGATTGCTTTTCAGAGACTGGTTTGCATCATGCCAACTTGTGGAAATTGAAGAACCCAAAAATCAGAGGTAACCAACAGAAGACATCGTGTTTCCCAGCATTTGAAGTGGCAGTATCTAAAGCAACAGTACAGGCTGACCTTTGAGATCACTCTCTAGGCTTGCAGAGTAAACCCATCACTTTGCCTTTGGAATTGTTTTTTCCAATGTGCTGTCATAAAGAATGATTCATGTAGGTCCATCCAATGAAATCAGCTTGTGAAATGTTAGATAATAACAACAAAATGCTGTTTCAGACTAAAGTAGCAGCTTTACCATACCTCCTGATAATATGCAGGAACATTCAGTTTGTTTGAGATGGGAACCCTGACAGGCATTCAGGCACTCATCTATCAGTAATATTCAGTCTTCCCTGTGTTATTTGGAACAGACATTTTGGGAGTCAGCCACACATCACAAAGCTCAGGATCATGCATCGGTGACACATATAAGTGCCACTTATAACCTGAGTTTTTTGAGTCAGCTCAGACCCTTTCTTTAGCCTAACCTTCCCCCCTTTTTTATAACTGTATGTCATGTCCAAATAACTCAGAGCTAGAAACACAGGCTGGGCAGGTTTGATTTCACTGCCATGGATAATCAGCTTAGAAGTCAACATCAAGCAGACTGTTTGATTGATGGGCTCCAAACACCACCACTGAAACAAAACAATACAGTGTTGGTGTAATTTTCTTTTCTTATACTGTGGTTTGTTTGTTGTTGGTTTCTTTGTTTGTTGTTGGGGTTTTTTAGGGTTTTTTTTGGTTTTTTTTCTGTTTTTTTCCCCTGCTGGGAAAATCTAGCACAGGTACATTTAATGAAGGATGTCCTGCCAGAGAAACCTGCTGACTAAGGAATCCAGCTCTATTTCTCAGGCTACACACAGCAGCTCAGAAATTTATTGTACATCACCCAGTTTGAGAAGGAGAAATGCAATGTATTAGATGATTAGGATTTGGGGGTTTTTCTCTCTTAAGACTTTCTCAACTGCTATATACCATTTCTCTCCACATGCTTGATCATGTCATAGCTACTTAAAAATTAAGCAAGCAAGTGGACATCTTCATTGGGCATATCAATATGGCTATTATGGTGGAAACTGGGAGGCAGGTGACTTAATTCTTGGATTTAACTGTGCAGATCTTACATTTGCTAAAAGAAACTCTCAGAAAGTCAAAACAGGTGGTGGTTTGTTTATTTCTGTTAACACAGGATAAAGTGCACACGCATTTAATTTACTAAGCATTTCTCTTTTGGGAGCAGGACATAACAATTTGTGGAAACATCTTACGATCTTTACAGTTTGAGGCCAGGAGACCCTCGAAATATGAGGAACTCTGAGTGAAATGCAGCCCAGTGCAGCATGCCAACACAAAGCATGGATCACCACAAACAGCTGACTTTAGACCCACCTGCAGGCTGAGGAGACTTCCAAACCTGGGCCTGAATTCTGCTGCTATCACTGCATCTGCTGATTCTCTTTTCCCTCACAAATAACACCACCATTGGGTAGAAAACAAATTGTTCAATGGTTTGTCTAAAATGACAGCACCACTGAGCCAGAGGCTACCAGCAATAAAGGATGCAGCTCAGCTCAGTGTGTTCCTGGTCACTTTGCTGCTCCAGCCATGTGAAGGTGAGTGGGTTCAGCAACCTGCTGATTTTAGAATGGTCTATTTTTGGTTTTGTGTTGTTGTTGCTGCTGGCTTTTTTCTGTTTGACTGCTAGAATATAATTTGGCCTACAGCAGGAGAGGGGCTTGATTTACTGTTAATGCAATGAGATGCCACCTCCTCTCCTAACTACTGCTACCCCTTGTGCCATATTTACTAGTGAATGATTAGTTACCTAGAGTATGGCTTTTAGGGGTGCCAGTAATGTGTGGTTTTTACTCTGCTACCAATGGTGCCAGAATGACCCTACTTACCAAAATGCATGCAGCAGGTGGGTGGCACCTTCAGATGACCGGTCAATTGAATGGCTCCTATTGCTGTGAGAGATTAAATACAATCCAAGGACTCAAATCATGAGGTCCATCTGTTGTATGTTAGAACTGGTTTTTTTATCAGGTGCCTGTTTGTTTTTCACTGTGCCGCCTGCTGCGTTTGCCTCACTTTTATTTTATGCTGGCTCTGAGAACTGTGAAGAGCAGCATGGAATAGAAAAGGGAGGCTGAATCCTGCTTTGCCACCCTGTTGTGCAGCAGCAGGCAATCATCATCACAGTTCCAGTGTCAACAACACAGCTGTGACAACATCTCCAGTGTAGCAGGGTGTGTGGGACGTAAACAGCCAATATCACTTCTCCCATGTTGCTTTGCTCCTTGGCTGACCCAGGAAGTGTGTCCACTTGCTGTTCAGCTTTTGTTAATTTATGGAATCAGGCTGGGGAAAAAAGATGGAGGCAAGCAGCAAAGCTGGAGAGGGAAGAGTTTACTGCAGCTCTTCCCCGTGGCAGCATAGGTCTCTTCTGGCCTAGACAGGGAAATTGGGAATGGAAGACTAAAGAGCCTGTACACAGTTGTAATTGCAGGCTCACCACACCACTGGATTGGAGGCACTGCTGGAGGTTGTTAGTCCAACCACACAATTAGAGCAGAGTCCCTTTAAACAGGTTGCTCAGGGTTATGTCCAGTTGGGATTTTTAGCAGGATGGAGACCCCACAACTTCTCTGGGTGACCTAGTCTAGTCTTTGACTACCCTCACAGAGAAAAAGGTTTTCCTTACATTAAATGGGAGTTTCTGGTACTTCGCTTCATGTCCATTGCTTCTGTCACTGGATCCCACTGAGAAGAGTCTGTCTTCTTCACTCACCTCATCAAATATTGATATGTATGGATAACATCCCCCACGGGCCTTTTACAGGCTAGACAGTCTGATCTCTTTCAGCCTCTCCTTGTGTGAGAGATGTTCCTGTCCATCCACCATCCTTGTGGCTCTTTTCTCCACTTGCTCCAGTCTGTACTGTCTCTTGTACTGGTGAGCCCAGGACTGGACCCAATATTCCAGGTGTGTCTCACCAGGGCTAAGAACAGGGGAACAATCAGCCCTTGACCTGCTGGTGACACCTCCTTACACAGCCCAGGAGGCTGTTGGCCTTGTTTGCCATGAGGGCAGATTGCTGGGCCATGATCACCTTGGTGTCCACCAGAACTTCCAGGTCCTTCCCTGCCAGGCTGCTTTCTAGCTGGGTGGCCCCCTGTATATACTGATGCCTGGGGCTGCTCTTCCCCAAGTACAGGACTTTGCATTTCCCTTTATTAAACCTCATGAGGTTCTTGTTGGCCTTTTTCTCCAACCTTTCAAGAGCTCTCTGAATGCTGGCACACCCCCTTGTTGTACACACTACCTCGAGAACCCTCCTGCTACCCTCCTGCTTTGATTGGGTTTCTTTCATCTCTGCCAAATTCCTCAGCTTCCCTCAGCGGCTGTTTCAGTTACTCCATTAGTCCCAGCACCTCTCATCTTCAGCTCCTTCCCACCATCAGCAACACCCAAAGTCCAGCATCAGCATTTCTTCTCCTGAGTGCTGTCTACACAGCCAGCAGCCATCCAGCACCTCTATGCTGCTGCTCCCCTCAAGCTCTCTAACTGACTTGTATTCAGTATACAGTATACTTTATACAGAGTAGTGCATGTATTTAAGGTTATGTATGTTCTAGGAATCAAGCTAGTGAACAAAGAGAACAGTTCAATAAGCTGTAAGTCCATAGGCTGGAGATCGTTTCTGTCATCCTATTAGACCTCCATTTCCTTCTGTGTCAGCCAAATTCTAACCAAGGCTCTTCAGTTCTGTTTTTAGGAGATGAAACTTTGCCTTTAACTGGCTTGGTGCTACTTACATGTCCCTCCTGTCTTGATCAAGAACCAGCTGAAGAACATGATGAAAGCCATGAGTTACCCAAGCTGAAAGAACTGACATACATGAACTAGTAGCATGCCAGCTTAGCTAAAGAAAGCCTACTTGCATGGCTAGTCCAGTCCCACTGGTGTCAGTGAGAGGCTGGCCAGTTCTCACTACCATGATGTTTGGTTGATTTTTCTTGGTGTTGCATCAGTGCCAGGAGAGCTGGGAGGAAGCTGCTGCATTGGCACTGATGGATCTCACTCACCTCTAAGTCCTGTGAGCCTGCCCCATGGTATGAAAACCACATCCATTTTTCTTGCTGAAGAGTTAGGTATCAAACAATTTCACAACACTTCTGTGAGGTTATGTTACTTTTATTCATATTTGGATTTCATCACTTCATCCACTAGGACTGATTTGAAAAGTAATCTTTCCTTTTCTTTTAATGACTACAACAGTTAGTGTCGGTCTCTCTTCCCACAGAGTTGAACCACTATTTAATAACAAACAAAACTGAAAGAACCTAAGACACATATGGCATCATTAAAAAAAAAAAGCATTAACATATGAAACAGTGCTGATGCATGGAGGAGGAAAAGGAATCAACCATTTATTTATTAGAAAGATGCATCCCCCTTAAAAATTACCAAAATAAAAACATGTATTCTGTAGGGAAAAGCAGGGAGTGTACACAGGCCTACACTGATACTTCCACATCCATATCCCCACCCAAACACACAAATATATGTATGTATATATGCACATACACACACACATGTATTAGACTGAACAAATAATCATTTTTTTTCCCTGGGAGAATATTATTATAACTCTTTATTATATTATATCTGACTTTAAAACAGGAAAACTTATTAAAACAGAAAAGAAACAACTACTTTAACAGCTCTAACTTACATGGCTAAACCTTGAAAAACACTGCTTCTCTATTTAGCATGGAATACAGAAAAAAATCAAGTTTGATCATTTATTACTGATCTGGCTTGCTTTGCCCTTGGAATAATCTCTCCATAATTAATTAAAATGTCTTTCATTTCTTCCAATATAGAGGAAAAAATGTCTGAACACTGACCACTTGTTTATACTGGGTCCCTCAGAGTTATCCCCTTTCTAAAGCACTTAAAGCATGTTATGTAATCACAAGCATATCCCTGTCTCATACAGTGCATCCTGTTTTGCAGTGCTTGCAGGTACCTCCCGCTCTCTGCTTCTGCTCTTCTGAAGGGATAATGGAAAAGCAGCCCTTGGTGGTCTCTCCTCAGAGGGTGTAGGTGAGGTGTATCCTTTCTGGAGGCATGGGAAGAGGTGAGAAAGCTGCTTTTTGTAATAACATTGTCCGTGGGGAAGCAAAGAGAATAATAGAAGGCAGAAGGCCAGCTCTGAGACCTCACTCCTGAAAAATGTGAGAAAGCTGAAGAAAAGGCAGAAAAGGTAAAAAGCGAAAGGAAGGAATGTCTTTAGGTGAGAGGGCTCTGGAATGTGTAATTTATTCAACCTGAGGTACAAAGGTACTAAAAGACCCTTTTAGTCCGCTGTTACTAGAGACTTGGTAACAGTGGCTCCCCAATTACAAAGGGTACTGTAGGTTCCCATAGAGCCCCAGGAACTGCCTTGTACATGACCACTGGGATAATGTTTACCCCTTAGATCTCTCCATAGGTCCCCGCAGAGTTACACATTAACTGTTTTCCTTCTCTCTCTTCGGCCTGGTTCTTAACGAATCCATTGTTTGGGAAAATTAAATACCTTGTCTGGTATAAGTTTTGCTGCTTAGAGCTTGAGTTCATGGAGAAAAATCAAGTTTTCTTAAGTAGCCAACCTCTCTCAAATCTGATGGATATCATCAATTTTACTGCTGTGCATTAGTAGAGAAAAACCCCTCTTATAGATCCTGGAACTCTATCCTTTGTAAAACATAAGGGAGGTTACATTAAGGTTTGTTTCATATTACATTTGTCACTACAGTGACACTAGTCTATGTTCACACAAAACAGAAGTTTGCTACAAAGCCCCTTACTACAGAGACAATCAATGAAAGCTATTAAGTCTTTCATCACTGAAGGCAATTTTGGTATCACAGAAACCTTCACATTCTGAAGTAAAGCTGACTGTGGTCTCAGTCACCTGAAGTGGTCCCTCTTATTGTGCCCCAAAGCTTAACACAAACAGCATCTCTTAAATACCAGACTAAAAAAAAATATGTTTTTTTAGGCAAGAAAAATAAGGCCTGATTGAAAGACTAGAAAGGTGATTAAAACAAAACAAAACAGAACAAACATAAACAACAACCCCTTAACCTCCCCTACCAAACCTCAGAACCACATGAAATGCTGGAATGATTAGGAATATACATCATTAAGATCAGTAGAAAGTTTTTCTCAGTAGGTGAAATGGGTGCCTCTGCATACAATCACATTTAAACTCAGTTCTCATTACATATCCTGAGGAATCACATAAATCAGGACCTGCAATTAACAACCAAACCACAATTCTGTCCAGACGTGGCCTTGAGCAAATTACTGATGAAGCTGGAATCCCTGAGAACAAGATCCAACAGGATGCTGCCCCTCTCTCCTCCCTGGGGAGGGGCAATATGATACTTTTATGTAGTGATGTCATGTCCCAGACATTATTCTTACTGGGATATCAAATACCAGGCATACAAAAAGGAAAAATGGCCCACGGCATCAGATGGCCACGCTGTGGCTGGATATCTCTGCACTGGAAACAAGAGGACTTGTTGGGAGATATTCAGCTGAAGGCCAAACCCTGCCATTTGTAGGAGGTTTACTTCATCACCTAGCAAAATCCATGCTCTCCCCAGCAGAATAAGCAACCAAAACAAGTGTATTTTGCAATTCTTTGTGGCTGGTTCAGCTCCTGGGTTGTAATGAGCTTTTTCTCATTACCTAAATTTTGGCGAGGTCAAACAAATCCCCTAGGGTTCACCTCGGCATTTTCCTCCTTTGCCTCATACAGCGTGCTGTAGTAGAAAAGGAAACACAAGAGTCTACAAAAAATAGTTTTAGAAAAAAGAAAATATCCTACAGATAGGTTTTGCATTCACAAAACTAATGCATTCACAGAAAAGTTACTAAAAAATAATTCAAAGTAACTGGGAACAAATTCTCAAAACAGCATATGGTAAGTAGCACAATAAAATGAAGAATAAATTATTTTATGCATAAAATACCATGTTTTTCAATTTAGGTAGTGACTTTGATCTTTATGCACAAAATTCCACATGTTTGCATCTTCATGTTAATCTTTAAAATACAGCACTGCAATACTGCCCAGCCATAAGAACACTAGAGGGCAACTGACCACACTGAAATTCAAGAGCACTGTATCAGCTACAGCTCCATCTGCAATAGTGCAGCAGTGCAGGCACTTTGGAGGAGTACAAGAAACCCTTTCATATGCAATTGATGCTGACATCCCAGGCCGTTGTCATCCACATGTACCACCTACCTTCTTCCAGAGATGTAACGGTTCTCATCTTCTTTAAAATGAGGCAACTAAGCTTAGCAGTAGCTGTGGCAATGAATTCCACAAGCTAGATATACCCTGCAAAAGTGCCAGAAGGCCAGAAATTATCTGTGTGTGCATTCCAATCCCCAAAGAATTAACCTGATTGCAAAGACCACCAAAGGAGGTACAAACACTTCAGTCCATCCTCTTGAGAGCAAAGGATAATGCTGCTTGCATAATTCTAAGGATGCAGAAAAGCCTCCACCATAGCTACACTGAATGTTCAGAGACAAAACCCTTTGCCCCAGCAAGGATATGATCAATAACTTTTACAAGCCCTATTTCAAGTGGGCAGGCAAGCAAATCGGAATGTACCACAACATGAGCTAAAAAAGCTTTGCTTTTATTCTTTAGTGTTTACTACCCCTCTATTTTAAATGTTCCAGTCACTGGGTACTCTACAAGATTAGCTTTTGATACTTTCTCAGAAGATGTAAATGTACCTAACTCAGTGCAGGAGAAGGCAACAACATGGTTCAGCACTTACTCAGGAAGGAGTAATCTTTCACAATAACACAAATATACAAAATCCATTAGAAGGCACAGAGTACATAGGTGTGTTCCACCTGATTACTGTTTATTCAGCTGTCTCTCCCCTGTTAAGTATTGCTTTTTTTTTCTTTTTTTTTAGAAGCAAGCCTCTTCTGAGGGCATATTTGGCATAGAAGACTTGATTTACTGCAATGGATCCTTCTAAGTGTTAGTTAAGTTGGACTGAGTACTGGAAAAAAAATTTCTGTTGATCCAGTGTGGAAAGCAAGCCACATTGCTAGATACTGGTTAGATGCAACAGAGACCTTCGCTTAGTCCCTCCTGCTCTAACCTTTATACTACTCATCTATACTGTATCTTCCTTTCAGTTACTAAAATTAAACTTCTTTATCCCTGAAAAGATTAAACTTTAAGGTGAATGGGAGGGATCCTTTTTCTAGAGGATGGGAGGATATCAAAGTACATGACAGATTGGTGTATTCATAGGGAACTTCATGAAAGTGCTGACTAAAGCAGCATGAATTCAAATAAAAGACTTCAATACTGCAAAGCTGTATCTGGATTCCAACGCAAGTAATTGAGATCAGAAACTGTTCCACAGTCACCCAGTTATGAGTCACAATGAAGTACATGAGTGCCTGATCAGCTGAAGGACACGGGTGTGTTCCTGGAAACACAAGGCTCACTGGCATTTAGGAATGGTGGCCAACACTTGGTTGACCTGGTGAGGGGTGGGGGGCATTAAAGGCTGAAAGTCTTCTGTGATTCCAGAAGGTCTTAATATTCTGCTGTACTTAGAAAACACAGCACATAACCAAAAAAAAAAAAAAGTAAAAGAAAACAACATTGCAGCTAACAATACAGATCAGTTTCAAAACAACTAATCTGAAGGTCAGCTGGGACCTGAATTTCAGTAAAGCTTTAGCAGCAGGAGCACAGTCTGTCATTGTTCGTGGCTGAAGATGTTCTTATTCCTAATGAAGGAACTAGAATTAATGTGAAGTTGATTCTTCTTTTTCTCAATCATTCATGTCATTCGGACAAAGTTCCTAGCAGCACATTCAGGGTTAAGAACACTGACAGTGGTGGGAAGCATTTGTGAAAGTAACTGTGGTTCCCAACTTTTCTGATTTAATGGATTACCAAGCAGGCTCAGTCCATGAGGGCTGTCACGTTCTTTAACTGTGCAGTAAGAAGGAAACTGGACTTTGCTTTTCTTCAGTGAGTAGCTTTTTAGTGACACATCCTGGTTGTCATCTCTTTCTGTAAAACAAGAAGGGGAGATTAAAAAGCGAACAGCATTTGTTGTAACGTGTGAGCATACTTCTTCCCGGTTAACATTTCTGCATCTCTGCAAAGTCATGTGTTTTTTTATGCCACCATGGTTCTGCTCCTCTCTGTCACTTTCAAGGACAATGAACATAACTGGCAATTAGCATGCAGTATTTTGTAATTTTTGACAGCTTTAACACCCTACTGAATTAGCTATGTCAGGTAAATGGTGCTACATCCCACAAAAATGAAATAAATCACCTGCAAAAGCAGGAAACCCTTTAACTTAATGTGAGAAAAAGGATTCCCATCGTTGTCATTTAACCTGTTGCCAACAGGCAACACGGAGAAACATTCTTTGCCTAATTATTTCTACCTACATGTGGACACAAAGGGCACATAGGCACAAATCTTCTTTAGGACTTGACCAGAGCTGTAGCATTTATCTCTAGGATGGGGTCTTGGAGCTTTCACAGACTCCATTAGGAACTGGAGTTTGGGACTCATATGGGATTTTGATTTGATTTACAGGCACTCTGATACAAAATCTCTAGTAACTGGCTGCCTCATTCTTCATATTGTTGTCAGCAGACTTTCTGGAAAGATGTGTCAGATAGTCTGTCCAGCATCCATCCGCATACACGGCTTACATATGTGCCATTTGCTGTCTAGGCTGAAGGGCTGCTGTGTCATAATTGTGCACATTGTCTCTTCAGGTCCTCTTTCCTAGTGCCACCAGACTGCACAGCATTTCCACTGGAAAATGTATTTAGATTTACCAAGTATTTGAGTTTCTGAAAATCTTCTTATCTTGCCTGAATAATTTGTTATAATTTATAAGATGATTAATAGCTAATGTAAAGGGCTTCCTGACAGTCTTGTAGCTGTATCTTACTCTGTGCTTAACAGATCATTTCTCCACCTAGAATCCTATGCAGAATTGTAGGAATTTTTTCCCCTTCCAGAGCTTTAATTAGTCTTCATTTCTTGTAGATTCATAAACTATCTTGCACCATTTGTTTTTTTGCTGTTATGAATGTAATAGAACATTGTCATTTGCAGCTGTCATAAAGACAATGGCAATTAGTACAGTAATGTGTGATCTCTGCAGTGATACATAGAGTAATCCGAACTAGTGGTTTCTTCTCCTCTAATTTGTTAGAGGTGACAAAGGTGAATGTTCATGGAAAAATTATCCTTAAATGTTTTGTGGGTTTTTTGAGGGGATTGTTTGGTTTTGTTTTTCTTTTAAACAGCGCACTGTTGGACAGCTTCCTACTGGTTATCATACATAAATAGATACAAAATGCCTCTCTCTTCTTTTGAGAGACCAGAGAAAGCAACTATGCTAGGAAATACTGAACAGTTCCATATAATATACTAGTATATCAACACCATGATAAGTAGCTCTGACCAAAGTTGGCATCTGGAAGCTGGTAAAATCCAGCAGCAATCAAATTTGGTCTGAAGCCCTCAGGAAGGTCTACTTGGGGAGGGCAGGCATTGAGGAGACTGTTCAGCACCTTCCTCAGCAATATCTGCCACACAGAGAAAGGAGATAAAACATGCTCAGGAAGGCAGAACTCGTTTACAAAGTTTGTGTTTTCTTCCTGGATTTAAAATTATTTTTTTATTTCCCTTATCTGAAGATTAATTAGGTGCTATTGCTTCTAAGGCAGCAATAATCTTCGCAGACTCCTAAACTTACACATACTCAGTGTCTGCACATCCATACTGAACTACCAATAACTGCAGCTGACAGGTCTGTGAGGTAAAACACCACCACTTCTTTCTGCAGCTGCTGCTGAACAGCTATTTGTAGTCAGACAGTAGCATCTTACCCTGTTAGGAAAGCAGTAGAGAGAGTAATGTGGACAGTATCGGAATCATTGTAAACCTGGCCACCTTCCTTCAGGAGCAGTGGGAAGCAAAATGCCTCCCCATAGAATAATAAAACATCTTGACCAACACATTCAACTTGCCTTAAAGAAAAAAATAGCATCAGAGGTAGGAGTTTAGACATGGATAAATGTGTCCAGGCCAAGGAAAGAGTAGGAGGCTAGATAATCTATATGTAAGATGTAAACTAAAGGGCTTTAGACCAGTTTGCCATGTGAGTTTCTGAAATGTTTCAGCTATGTGCAGCTGTGTTTCACTGCTCAAGAGTCAGGAAGTGTGAACTCAACATGCCATTCCTAACTTCTCTGTTGAGGCAGAAGTAATTTTTACAGCAATACAGATACTCCCCAAGCCTCTCCTTCCCTTCATTTCTGGATTTTTGTTTAGTTATACAGTTATATTCACATTCCCTTATATCCACTTTCTTGCCCCTAAATCCTAGTTCCCCCAGCCTGTCAGGAAAACGGTGCTGCAAATGACTCTGCAGTTTTCCCCCTGCTCCTACTTAACAGGCCCTCTGTTCCAGCTCCTGCTCCGCTTTGGTTTTGGAAATGCTCACCCAAGTCGTAGTCAGAAAAATGTTAAAACTTACAAAACATCATAATCTCTGATGCACAGAAACTTTTTCTGTATTGACCTATATTGGTAAATGAAGGCCATAGATGTACATACATATGGTCACATTACATTCCCGAACGTATGTGCATAAGCTTTTACTAATTTCAGCCAATGACCATGGACGAGATATGCTTTAAAAAAAAAAAAAAAATCACCATGATCCTTGTAACAGTGAATTGGTACGTGCTTCGTGAGAATGACCTACTTCTAGTTGTTTTTTCTTAGAGGAATTTACAATAGGGAAGACAAACAAGCAGGAAATGGTTTCTCAAGGACTGCTACAGTTACAAAGCTGGCCAACAAAAAGTTAGCTTCACTCAAAATGCCAGTGAGAATGAGAGGAAGGGTCATACCGACAGAGTCCAACCTGGGCTGCGCGGCAGCAGAGCCTACTGCTGAGCCTTTTACAGAGCAAACTGCTCCTCCTTGCCAAACGCTCCCTCTGAGATACTCAGCTTTAAAAAACAATCACTTGCTCTTCACAGAGCCTCCTAGAAAATCTCTCACTGATTCTGATGGACACCGGGGAACTCGACACACAGTCTCACTCCACTTAACTCAGCAGAGAAGCCCCCTCAAACCCCATCAGAGATCTGGCTCCTTAATTATTCTGGTGGTGCACAGCCATTAGGTGAACACTTCCTTTCACATAAACTCAAAGCTGAGTTTTCTTGGTTTTGTGCTTCTCTGAAATGTTACTGTTCATTGTAATTTGGGAAAGGTGTAGAGGTAAATTCTTGCCTAATAATTATCAATTAAAAGCACATAAGGGTACTTCCCAAAGATGGGAAATGACAACTAGCTGTTGACTGACTCTTCTGAGAAGGCAGGGAGACGGGAAATGCTGACTCTTTGGCTTTATGTACTATGACACCCAGCCCCAACTGGATATTAAATCAAATATACAGGCTAGACAAGTTAGAGAATCAGACCCAGACAAGCACACACACACATTTTAAAAGATGCTGAAAACTTCCAAAGCCTTTCTGTGCTGACTAAACACCCAAACCATCGTTAACAGAAACCCTCCATACCACAGCTTCTGATACCAGATGTGCTTCCTCTTGAAAAGGAACTACAAGAAATTCCAGAGCATTATTCTGTATCGCTGTATTCAGACTTGTTCCTGCTTTCAATTTTGGCTTACACAACTAACTCAAAAAATGAAGGCAGAAAAAAATGTTGTTTTTCAAAGCCAAAATACAAACCAGAAAATAAAAACCAGACCCTACAGAGCGATTAATATGCCCACAGACCAGCCACTGGGGAGAATTTAACACAGAACTACTAAGTAACTTAGAGAGAAAGATTTTCTATTTGTTGTCAAGTCCTTGAAGTACTTCCTCACTTGCTGGAGTTAATGCTAACAAGCCACTTTGTAAGAACCATCCATCTGTCTGTTCTGTTAGTATTTCTGATTTCATGGAAGGATGCCTTCCTTAATATTTTTCAGGGAGAACCAACATGATTTCCCAGAAGAAGGGAAAAAAGCAACACACAGTTTTAAAAGGGTAATCAATCTTTATCTCTGATGGATGTCTGATCCTCTCCGCTCCTTACTGCTCTAACCTGTAGGTCAGATACATTCAGAACATAAATCTATACCAAACTATTTTAATTTCCACTCCTCAGTTCACTTTTAAGCAGGAAAAGAATGGAAAAAAATCCAACATCTTATGGCTTGCACAAATAGCTGCAGAAATCTCTTTTTAACAGGATGAACCTATCTGTGGGCAGATGCTGATCCAATCTGAATAGGTTACAAGAAGAATCGGTTGCCTAGTAAAGAATCATCTTCTAAGAAACTTTTTTTTCTGTGCTTGTGGGCGTATAATATGGAGTTGGCAAACATGAGGCATAAAAAAACCAGACATCACCTTTGTACCAGTATTTAATGGAAACAAGGGGTCTGCAGGCTGTCTTGTGCAAAAGCCGATGGCAAAGCAGCTGGGGTGGTATCAGTAAATACCATTAATAAGTACTATAAGAACACCAGAGAAAATAATAAATGTAATCACCTTCACTAAAGCCAGGTTGCTTTAAAGATTTGAATCCTTGTTCAGTGCCTGTCACTTCCAGCTCCCCAAACAGCAGCTGACCAGAGCTTGCCATTCCCCCTCCTCACCCCTCCTGCTGCCAGCTGGCAAGCCTAAGGATGATGTGACAAAAGCTTGTTTTAGCCCTTTGACAACTGTTTTAAATATGGTGAGGGTTTAAGATGTGGATACAAGTGTCTCAGCAGAGAAGTGGTTAGATTGAATGTATTACCTCCTGATGGGCAGAGATACCCTTCCTGGAGGTACCTAGAAGCTTGGAAGACAAGACAAAGTAGCTGACAGCAAGCAGATGCCAGCAATGGACACCATGTACAACTCACTTGTCCCAGCTTACCAACTTAGAGAAAACAACCTTCCACATGTAGCCTATCATGTACTCATGTCTTCAAACACTGAAACCCCCCTAAAAAAGCATTGCCCAGCCTTAACCATACTTTTATGGTTAAAGAACTTGCCTGACCAATCTGGTGGCCTTTTATGACGGGGTTACAGCATTGGTAGATAAGGCTAAAGCAACTGCTGTCATCTACCTGGACTTGTGCAAGGTGTTTGACACCGTCCCACACTGCATTCTTATCTCTAAATTGGAAACATGTGGGTTTGATGGATGGGCAGCCACTCGGTGGATAAGGAACTGATGGGATGGTCACAGTCAAAGAGTTGTGGTGAACAGATCAATGTCTGAGTGGGAACTGATGACAAGTGGTGTCCCTCAAGGGTCGGTATTTGGGCCAGGACTATTCAACACCTTTGTCAGAAACATGGACAGTGGGATTGAGTGCACCCTCAGCAAGTTTGCCAACGACACCAAGCTGTGTGGTGCGGTTGACATGCTGGAGGGACGGGATGCCATCCAGAGGGACCTTGACAGGCTTGAGAGGTGGAGCTGTGCTCACCTCATGAAGTTCAACAAGGCCAAATGCAAGGTCCTGCACCTGGGTTGGGGCAATCCCAAACATAAATACAGGCTGGGCAATGAGTGGCTTGAGGCCAGCTCCGAAGAGGAGGACTTGGGAGTGGTGGTGGACGAGAAGCTCAACATGAGCCAGCAATGTGCGCCTGCAGCCCAGAAGGCCAACTGTATCCTGGGCTGCATCAGGAGAAGTGTGGCCAGCAGGTCGAGGGAGGTGATTCTCTCCCTGTACTCTGTAAGGCCCCACCTGGAGTACTGTGTCCAGTTCTGGAGCCCCCAACACAAGAAAGAAGTGGACCTGTTAGAATGAGTCCAGAGGAAGCCACTAGGATGATCCAAGGGCTGGAGCACCTCTGCTATGAGGACAGGCTGAGAGAGTTGGGGCTGTTCAGCCTGGAGAAGAGAAGACTCCAGGGAGACCTTATAGTGGCCTTCCAGTACCTGAAGGAGCTACAAGAAAGCTGGGGAGGGACTTTTTACAAGGGCTGGTAGTGACAGAACAAGGGGAAATGGCTTTAAACTGGAAGAGGGGAGGTTTAAATTAGATATCAGGAAGAAGTTCTTTCCTGTGAGGGTGATCAGACACTGGAACAGGTTGCCCAGAGAAGTTGTGGCTGCTCCTTCCTGGAAGTGTTCAAGGCCAGGTTGGATGGGGCTTTGGGCAACCTGGTCTAGTGGAAGGTGTCCCTGCTCATGGCAGGGGGGCTGGAACTGGATGACCTTTAAAGTCCCCTCCAACCCAAATCATTCTGTGATTCTATGAATATCTGTGCAACAATCCTGTGAATAAATATACAATGTTGGGCAGGAAGGCAAAACACAAACAACCCTTCTGGTCTGTGGTTCATGATTAGGAAGCTCTGCTGGAGCTGACACAAGCATCACTGGAAAATCCCTTTCTCCCCCGTACTCTCACAGACAGAAGAGCAAGCCACAGTCAAGGGGAATCCCATACATGCACAGAGAGGCTCAGTGATGTACCCACAGAGCCAGTTCACAGTCTTTCCGCTGATCAAATCAGAACCACAAAGTAAGCAGGTGACTAAGTAAAAGGTTTAAAAGAACATTTTACATACTGTTCTTCAAAGCACAAATGTCTATGGCTTCTGCAACTTTTTTTGTTGTTCACAAAGATTTCAATAATTGACAAATAACCATCATGTGGACAGAGCTCTTTGTATCCTGGTCACAAAAGAGGCTGTTTACTATGGGATAACACAGATCACGTGGTCTAAGATCCTGTGCTGCTCAACTAATCTATATTCAGACAGCTAACTGACTAGGATAGGAAGGCTGAAGCCAGATTTGTAACAGTTAAGTAATTTGCAAAATTCCTTTTTTTTCCCTGGCATTTTTAGTCAGTTACAAAAAGTTACAAAAAAAAAAAAAATCTTCTACTAGTTGCCCCTATCTCTGTGTGCTGACAGAAAAAAAAAAAAAAAAAAAAAAAAAGACTGGTTACTGCTATCCAATGGGCATATTGATTATTTGGATATTCCCTTCGTTAGGTTTCAGGATGTCTTCCACTTGAATGAGTCTCAATTATCACAATGCACAAGACTAAATCTCTCCTACAATCTGTCTTCAGGGTGTCTTTATTTTGAAGCTAAGGATGACCTCATAATAATCCTAGTTGATTACTCTTCAATTTGTATGGTGATGTTTACAGGACACAGATAATGCTCCTGTCTGCAAATGTAATCCCTTATCACTGATGACAAAGGCATTTTATCAACTGACTGCAAGCAGGAACAGGATCAGGAGATTACACTGCAAAATGCACCTGTCAGGAGGGTGAGATCCAGTAGATAGCCAGAACAGGCATTTGGATGATTGACTTGCTTAAAGACATTGCATTCCAAGGAGGTACTTTCACTTTCTGCATGTTTTTGTCTTCTGTAACAATAAAAGAAAAGTCCTTCTGTGGTTGGTTTTAGCATATCTTACCCTATCCAACAGACTTTAAATGTGCTGCTTTTGGCACTGAGGTCATGCAGAGTGAATAATAATAATAAGCAAACAGTAACACACTATCTCTAGTAGAAAATTTTACAGAAAATTTATCAGGAGACATGTTAGTTCTCTACTACAAACAACAATTTTGTTGCATATAGTAAGTAGTTTACATAAATAATTTAATACACCAACAGATCTATTTGAATAGAACAATAAATATATCTTTCCCTTTTTCTTACAAAACTGCCAAGTTCATGTGGCACTAGATTTTTTCCATTGGCAATTATAAAAATTGGACTTGCTGTTTCTCAGTTTTCTGGTTTGTGTAGGTTTAGAAAGATTAATAACAGCTCAATCCAACACTCAGTAGAACTAAGTCACTCCATAAGTACTGTTCAAATTAAGAAAAACATGTTCTTAGTTAGGTAGAATAGCTTTCCTGGATCTTTTTTCTACATAATGTCTTCACAATTGCCTTCTGACGCCAGTCAGACTACTGGATTAAGCTGTTACAGAAAGGAAACAACAGATATTTTTTGAGCAGTTATCCAACACTTCGAGTTGTTTTGAGTTCTAGGAAATCTCAAGTTTTGCCGCTGTTGGGTTTTCATTTGTGAAGACTGAGAACACTCAAGGAGTGGATTACCTCCTTGTTTCAGTCTAGTGAGGTCAGCTGATCTACGTTATTCAGAGCAGCACAGGATATACCTAAACTGGGAAGATCATACTTTGTCGAAGAGGATGAACAGCAGTAGTTCTCTCCAGAGCAATAGGAACATTTGAGATGCTAATGCAGATAAGACAAAAGCATTTCCAAAAGCACTACAGGACCATGGTGGAGGAATTCCTATCATACTTTTCTTTGCAGTGCTGGTGAAAAAGCTTTTTCTAGTCTCCGCTTGCTGTTAATGTCCCTTCCACACAGAGCACAGACAATCTGCAAGGACCCATTTTGCTAACTGGTATAAGAACTAGTTTAAGTGGACCCACACAAATTATAGATGGAAAAGCATATTTGATTAAACTCTTAATGGTTTTGCCACTTTTTGATTCTACCTACAAGGTATTCTCCAAGGCATTTTCTTGATGGGACATGACTGCAGCTATGATTCACACTGGCTACAAGTTACTAGAACAGGCAGAGTAAGGTACCACGCTGTGATACTCCTAGGAGCAATTCTGGCTCTGATTCAGCTCAAAAATGTAAACACAGGGGCAAGTCCATGTGCAGAAAGCTCATGTGTGAGTCACGTGTGAGTAGAAGAAACACTTATGTATCCATTATAAAGCAAATATTTTCAAACTCCTTTTTTATATCACACCTGCCCTGCAATGACCCTGTACATTTTTGTGGTTTTGCAACCACAATTGCCTTTTTCTACTCTGTTTCTTCTTCTTGTTGCTGTAACCAAACCAGCTACTTCCCACACATACTGAGATAGCACAGGGCAACAACCTATTGACCAGGCAAGATTCACATAACTCATGAGGTCCTCAAAATGAATTAAATAATTATGGAAAGTATTTTTTGTGTGTCATGGCTTTTGTATTACAGCAGTCTTATAGGAGTTCATTGTAAAAAAAAAAAGGTGCAAAAGCATCAGATGGATGCTATTTTGCAGTTAGTTTCCACTGTTTTAATGTTTTGCAAAATTGAAGACATTTGGAGGAAAAAGCTTCTTCAAAGGTTTCTCTTCTCACTTTATTCTAGACTGTTAACTAGAACTCTTTTTATCTTGTATTAATAATCTCTTTGAAGTACAAATGTGATTTTACTTATTACAAACTGTGAAGTGTGGATTAATTTGGAGAAGCCCTTTTTATTCAACAGACTATAATTTACACTCATTAGCTAAAATTTAAAACAGGACTGAATGTGGTGTACTCCCTACCAGGTCTGTTACACCTGTAATGACATACCCACAAATGAGAAAAAATTGTGTCAAAGCATGAGATAGCACAGCAGTTAATCCAGAGAACCAAAAAGAACCACTCCAAAATCTCTGATGAGTCAATGACACACGTAAAATTGTCAGTAGAAAAATCCTTCTGTCCTGTTCTCAGCAGTGTGTGCTGGGCTTCAGTACAAGCAATGCAGCCGATGTGACAGAAGTAGTCGTTAAAAACATGCATGCCACAAGTTACTTACTCAGAAGCTCTGGCACTGCAGTGCATCTTATGACTCTGCTTTCTTTGAGCATCAAAGTTGAGAATCCTGTTTTCAGCAATGTTAAGTTTCAGAGTTCTCATTTCCCCACTAATTTCTTGCAGGAAATGGAGGAGATTGAAAAGATGGCATTTATTTACCTACCACTGGTTTCTTGTTTAGTTAGTGAGCAGATGCATTTGTTGAGAAATTCTCATCATTTGCACAATGTAAAATAAATCCTGTTGGATACTATCACCATGTCTCGGATCTCGGTGAAGTGAAAAAAGTGGACTGGAGTCAGGGATTGGTTTGTTTGGTTTTTTTTTTCCCCTTTAAGAAGTAAAAAAATACTGCTGGCGAGTTGGCAGCAGTGACAAAGGGGAAAGGGGACTCTTTTACTAAAACAAATGACCTGGAGGGAAAAGAACAAGAAATAAAATGACACCTACTTTAAAGTTGTCTCAGTGAGTATTTATCGATTTTTTACAATACCTGAACAAGTATTAAGCCACTCTACCACTTTGTGATTAATAACAGAATTTAAAGCAACTACAAGCAACAACCTTGTAGAAAAACTAAATTATTTCATAAATTCATATTGTGAATTTTAATTGTGAACACACAAGTACCTGAATGTTGAAGAGTTTTAGAATAGCTGTGTGCCTACATTACATGGCTAAAGAGGCCACTGAACAAACACACACATACACACATTGGTCAACGACGTCTGACTCAGCTGTCTGTACACATATGGGGTATTAGTTCTGCATCTCCCTGCATGTGTAACTGTTGGGCACAGTTTTGTACAAGGCACATGGTAAATATTTGGCAGGTGAATTTTGCATTAAGAGACGCTGATAGTTTCATCTAGTAGAGGGAACGGTGTGCAGTTTTGTGGGAGGATAGACAAAAGCACATCAGGGAATGGATGGGAAAGCTAGGTGCCAGATTCTCCACAGGTGGCAGGGTGTTCCCAGCTCTCCCTCTGAATGCCCCAGGGACAAGGCATGAGGAGAGCAGAAAGAAAAGCTTTTCATACTTTTGGCTCAGAATCTCTTAAAGATAGATTAATTAGGGAATGATCAGTTGTTTTCTGGAGCATGAGCAGCATCTATGACTCTGAACAAGATTAAACCTTATGTGTTTCGTGACTAAAGCTTAATCCATCCAGGCAGCACACAGAACACACTGGGAAGTCTAGAAGGGCAAGACAAAGATATCTTTAAAACAATAACATTCTGTGATTCTGTGTGATTCTCTGTGTGTTAATATTGTTGTCTTGCACCTTTTAAGTGCTATACCACAGGACACTTCAGAAAGATCTGAAGGGTTGTACTCCGATGGCAATGAGTAGCAATATAAAAATGTACTAAATAAATCAATAAATAAATGTTACTGAGGACAAGAACACGGTGACTTTAATGAAATTAGTTCTCCTCTACTTTTGAGATCAAACTGTCCTCTGCTGACTGGCAATTAATTTCTACTGCACAATCTATTGATTTATGGGTACTATCACTGCTTTCATGAAGATTATACATGGACAGGTGGAGAAAATGGACTGGAAAAGCACAAATTCTAATTTTCATCTTAAACATAAAAAACTAGCTAAGCAGACAAAACAATAATTCAGAAAAAAATCAAGTGAATTAAGAAAGATATACTTCTATTTTAAAATATATGATTGTTTGCAGAAGATTCAAATCATACAGTTTAATTCAGCCATGTTTCAGCTGAGTGTACCCTCATCAAAATGCCAGTACTTTGCCATGTGTTGTTAAGCCTGCTACTGCTAATTTTTCCACTGTGAGTGCAGGATGGAGCTAGTGCCAGAGAGGCTCTGTTTACAGTATTTCTACCATGTCTGTGGCATTTCTGGCAAAGAATTGCCTTATAAGCAAATATTTTTTGTGGTATAGACAAAAATGCAGCAAAGCTGCTAATTATTTTGTGAAAAGATGCACTGTTTGTACTCAACTGGATGTGTAACAGTAACTACTCGGGCCTCACGCACAGCAGTGATGGAGCTGGGGACTGATCTTGATGCCTTGCTGTAGCCCTGGTAAAGCAAAAAACACAGAAGAGAAACTCTTATCTGTTCACCTGAGCATCATCTGCCTAGAGTACTTTTAATTAGCTCATCCTGAAACAGACAGGGTGCTTGGAAAAACTCACATGAAAACAGAGACTTCTTGATTTGCTATCCTGACTTCTGTGTGATGCCCTAAACACTTGGCAGGAGAAGCACTAGCAACTGCTGCAAGCCCAGACTCCCACGTGAAGGCAGGGACACCCACTCCTCCAGCACACAGTGAAGGGCTGCACTTTGGGCTGTGTTTGTGCCATTAGAAGTGCAGACTGCCACAAAAGCAACAGTCACACCATCACATTTTCCCCAACTTCATGTTTCCACTACTTGTCTTGTGCCACTATTAGGCTCTGTGAAGTGTCCTGGTAAAAATTCCACCTCTTCAGAAGTTAGGCAATAGGATCCCCTGGGAAACTGCCCTCAGGGACAAGGAAGCAGAACAGAGCTGGCAAATCTTTAAGGACACTTTCCACAGAGCACAAGAGCTCTGGATCCTGAGGTGTAAAAAATCAGGAAAGGAAGGCAGGAAACCTGCATGGCTGAGTCAAGACCTGCTGGTCAAACTAAAGGGCAAGAAGGAAATGCACAGGCAGTGGAAGCAGGGACAGGTATCCTGGGAAGAGTATAAGGATGCTGCCTGGTTGTGCAGGGATGGGGTCAGGAAGGTCAAGGTGCAACTGGAGCTGAACTTGGCAAGGATACAAAGAATAATAAGAAGGGTTTCTACACATGTCAGTCAGAAAGGGAAGGTCAAAGAAAGTGCACATCCCCTGATGAGCAAGACTGGCAAACTGCTAACAACACACAAGAAGAAGGCGGAGGCAATCAACAAGTTTTTTGCCTCAGTCTTCTCTGGCAACACCTCTCTTCCCACACCTCTTGAGTGGATGGACTGCAGGGCAGGGAATGGGTGGGTAAAATCTGCCCCACTTCATGAGAAGATCAGGTTTGTGACCACCTGAAGGACCTGAACATACACAAGTCCATGGGACGTGACAAGATGCATCACAGAGTCCTGAGGGAATTTGCTGATGTAGTTGCCAGGCCACTCTCTATGATATCTGAAAAGTCATGGCAATCAGGTGAAGTCCCTAGTGACTGGAAAAAGGGAAACGTTGCACCCATTTTTAAACAGGGTAGGAAGGAGGATCCTGGGAACTACCAACCTGTCAGCCTCACCTCTGTGCCTGGGAAGATCATGGAACAGATCCTCCTAGAAGCTATGCTAAGGCAGATGGAGGACAGGGAGGCTATTTGAGACAGCCAGCACGGCTTCACCAAGGGCAAGTCCTGCCTCACCAACCTAGTGGCCTTCTGTGATGGAGTGACCATACCAATGAACAAGGGAAGAGCTACAGATGTCATCTATCTGGACTTCTGCAAGGCCTTTGACACAGTCCTCCACAACATCCTTCTCTCTAAATTAGAGAGTTATGGATTTGGTGGGTGGGCTGTCCAGTGGATGAGGAATTGGTTGGATAGTCGCATCCAGAGGGTAGTAGTCAACAGCTTCATGTCCAGATGGAGATCAGTGATAAGTGGTGTTCCTCAGGGGTCTTTAATGAGACCAGTACTGTTTGATATCTTAATCAGTGACATAGAGAGTGGGATCAAGTGCACCCTCAGCAAGTTTGCAGATGACACAAAGCTGAGTGGTGTGGTTGACACACTTAAGGCATGAGACACCACTCAGAGGGACATGGATAAGCTCTAGAAGTGGGCCTGTGCAAACCTCATGAGTAAGCGTAAGGTCCTACACCTGGGTTGGGGTAACCGCAGTATCAATACAGGCTGGGGGGTGAAGGGATTGGGAGCAGTCCTGTGGAGGAGGACTTGGGGGTACTGGTGGATGAAAAGCTGCACATGAGCCAGCAATGTGCGTTCACAGCCCAGAAAGCCAACCGTGTCCTGGGCTGCATCAAAAGCAGCATGACCAGCAAGTCAAGGGAGGTGATTTTGCCCCTCTACTCTGCTCTGGTGAGACCCCATCCTGAGTACTGCATCCAGCTCTTGAGTATTCAGCACAGGAAAGACATGGACCTGCTGTAACAGGTCCAGAGGAGCCCACAAAAATGATCAGATGGATGGAACACTTCTATGAGGAAAGGCTGAGAGAGTTGGGTTTGTTCAGCCTGGAGAAGAAAAGGCTCCAGGGAGATCTTATTGTGGCCTTCCAGTACTTAAAGGGGGCTTATAAGAAAGATGGGGACAGACTTTTCAGCAGGGCCTGTTGTGATAGGAAAAGGAGTAATGGTTTTAAATTAAAAGAGGGGAGATTTAGACTAGATATAAGGAAGAATTTTTTTACAATGAGGGTGGTGAAATGCTGGAACAAGTTGCCCAGAGAGGTGGTAGATGCCCCATCCCTGGAAACATTCAAGGTCAGGCTGGATGGGGCTCTGAGCCACCTGATCTAGGTGAAGATGCCCCATCTCACTGCAGGGGGGTTGGACTAGATGACCTTTAAAGGTGCCTTCCAACCCAAACCATTCTGTGGTTCTCTGATTCTATGAAAACAACCAGTTTTGACTGAGCTAGTGTTCTGCTGATCTATCCCTGGATCTGACTATGGTAACACAAAGCCTAGCTCTGACACAAGGAAGGAGAGAGGACTACCCAGTGCCATGAAGGGCAGGATTGCTATTTCCAGTTTCAGATTGTACTCATCTTGGCTTAAAATGATTGTAGAACTATACCTTTAGTGATTTTTTTTTTTTTTTAACAGATTATAGAAGATATTGGCTTAAAGACCTGGAAATGGAAACACCATCTTTTCACAAACAAGTTTTTGGTTTCTGCTAAATGTTCCTATAAAGCTGTCAATTAATACATCCATGGGGTGCAGAACACCCTACAGAGAGAGAGAGAGAGAGGGGGGGGGGAGGGGGAGGGGGGGGGGGGGGGGTGAGAGGGGAGAGGGGGGGAAGAGAGAGGAGAGAGAGAGAGGGGGGGGGGGGGGGAGGGAGGGAGGGAGGGAGGGAGGGAGGGAGGGAGGGAGAGGGAGAGGAGAGAGAGGAGAGAGAGGAGAGAGAGGGGGGAGAGAGGGGGGAGAGGGGGAGAGAGAGGGGGGGAGAGGGGGGGAGAGGGAGAGAGAGGGGGGGAGAGAGGGAGAGAGAGAGAGGGGGAGAGAGAGAGAGGGAGGGAGGGAGGGAGGGGGAGAGGGAGAGGGAGAGGGAGGGGGGGGAGGGAGGGAGAGGGAGAGGGAGAGGGAGAGGGAGAGGGAGAGGGAGAGGGAGAGGGAGAGGGAGAGGGAGAGGGAGAGGGAGAGGGAGAGGGAGAGGGAGAGGGAGGGAGAGGGAGAGGGAGAGGAGAGAGAGGAGAGAGAGGGGGGAGAGAGGGGGGAGAGGGGGAGAGAGAGAGGGGGGGGGAGAGGGGGGGGGGAGAGAGAGAGAGGGGGGGGGGGGAGAGAGGGGCCTGGACAAGCAATTTTTTCTATAGAGGTGGGGAAAAAGAAAACACATTTAGATGGTTACTTTTAAGCAGCTTCAAATATTGGATGAAAATGTTATCAAAGGCCAAACATGCTATAAAGCCAATGGAAGCTTTTACACTGAGAATAATGGAGAATAAGGTAAGAAAACCTTTACTGCCTTTGCTTATCCTGCAGATGAACTCCATCCTCATGGAGGCAATTACCAGCTTCACCATTTTAATGCACCCAGCTCCACTGACTGCCACCACTTCCAGCCCACTTGCTCCCGTGGCTGATTGTCTACTGAAATCAGAATTTTAACAGTTATCAGAACAGCATATGTAAATAACATCCTTCTCTATTTTCTTTCATTCAAGCGTAATTATTACTTTCTGTTCTCACAAACAAAATGTTTATAAAAAATGACTTCTGAGAAAGAGGTAGTTTTCACAAGATAGGACTTATTAAAAAAAAAAAAGACTTCTGGAGAATAAGCAAAGCAGTTACCCATATTCTGCTATCTTTTACTCCTGTTCTCAGAGGGAAATTTCACTGCTATCAATAGTTTCCAAGGTTACGTAGGAATCTGCTGAGAATCTCACTGACTTGCAATGTATTTTTGGATATTCCTGAAAGAGCAAAAAGCTACTCTTTTCTCTGTAAGAGGACACTACATCGATTAAACAGGAAAACATACAAAAATTGTATATATAGGTATCTGGCAAACAGATTTGTGCAATTGACAATTGCTAATAGCTATGGGAGAAGCAAATGTACTCAAATTATGTGCATAATTCCTTCCTCTTTGACAGGGTCCTTGTGGCGCATCACTTCTCATGCTCATTGGCATGATATGACTGCTCAACCTGCCCACAGTTCTGTAACTGGGCAGCCATGAAGAAATTAAACATACTTGGGTTTGCCACCTAGATTTTTTTTTTAGAACACGAGTTTTCAGAGAACATATTGAATATAAAAGCCCTGCACACATTCTCAGGCCTTATATGACCTTGTACAGATTTGCACAGCAAAAAGACCAAATATCTTTTGTTTGCCCTATCTCTCCTCTTTAGAGATATGATTCAAGGTTATGTTAATAAGTAATGTTCAATAGTGAGAAAAACAGCTAGGCCCACACCTCCCACAAGTTAAAAATAAATGAATGCATCTTGGGAACCTTGTTTCTTCAAGTGAATTACACTGTGCTCAGGCCTCCAAATTTAACACTGAAATCTCACCACATTTTTAGCTTTTTTTAAAACAAACAAACAAACAAACAAAACACCTTAACTCTGACAAAGCACAGTGAAGTAACAGGCTTGTTGGGTTTGGGGCGGGGGTGGGGTCAGGTTTTTTGGTAGTGGGGAAGGGCCACCTTGTGAGAGTGAAAAGCTCCCCTGGCTCCAAGGTGGAGACCCCCCAGCCCAGGCCACTGAGCACTAGAGAAACGCCTCTGCAAATCCATGTTGGTGAAGGGAAGGACTGTCCTGGAAAAAAGAAGAAGATGGGGGTGAACCTGGAGGAGAGGCCGTTAACCTAACAAAAGATGACTATTCGCCAAAACAAAGGACAGACAGACAGGAGAGAGCTTCATTGCCAGAGGGAAAGACAGAGACCCACAGCCAGTTCTACCGTATGGAGTGGGAGAAGACAAAGTCCCCTGCAGCCCATGGAGATTCAATGGTGAAGCAGAGACCCACGTGTAGACCATGGAGGACTTCACGCTGGAGCAGAGAAGCTGAGCCCAAGGGCAAGTGTGACTGGAACTGAGACCCCGAGAGCCGCTTAATGCCAAAGTGGGGGGTGAGTCTGCAGCCTGTGGATGTCCCCATGCCAGAGCCACGAGCTGAGCCCAAAGAGGTCCATGACTCCATGGCAAGATTGCTCTGGAACATCTTGTTCCTGAACTTCCATGCCAGGAAGAGCAGCTGAGGTGAACTGACTGAACCCCCATTCCTAACCCTATTCCCTGCCCCCTGTGCCGCTGGGGGGAGACATCAGGAGCAAAGTGATTTGAGCCCAGGAAGAAGGGAGGGGTGGGGGAAGGTGTTGTGAGATGTGGTTGTTATGTCTCATTGCATTACTTAGGTGATTTGCAACGAATTAAATTGATTTTTCTTCCCCAAGTTGAGCCTGTTTTGCCCGTGACCATACCTGGTCAGTGAGCTGTCCCTGTGCTTCATTCCTAATCCTGTGCCCCTTTGTTGTGACTCCCATCCCATCTCACCGGGTGGCGGAGTGAATGCAGGACCACATGGTCCCACTGTGGGTCCAACCACCACACAGGCAAATGAAAATGCATAGATTTAGAAATCAAAACAAGATAACTGCAATACACACAGATGAATGCTGAGAAGTTGGGAGGAGACTTGGGAAGATCACCAACTAACTGTTATCCAAGAAAATGCTTTGCATTGAGATTCACTCACAGATCTTTAAGGCCTCTGAATCACAAGGCTCTTACATGACTGAAGGAGAAGTATAGCTGCTGGATTCTTTGCCTCTGTCTCTCTGTCTGACAGACACTTTCCTGCTGGGGGAAAAAAAACAAACCAAACCAAAACCAAAACCCACTTTGTTATTTAATGGCTCTCTGGCATTAACTTTATTGCTTTTCAAAAGGTTTTACTTTTTTCTTCCCCTTGTCCTTTCTAGAGGTCATGTTGCTGTAGCTGCCCTGATCCTCAGGTTTCATGACAGGATCTGTGCCTGCTCCAGCTAAGCTTGGAGTGCAGCAGTAAACAGGCCCTGCAATCACCAAGCCAAACCAGACAACTGAGGGTGGTCAGCAGCTACTGCTGAAAAAAGACACTCCACCCCCTTACACTGAGGAATGGAAGGAGGATTTTTTTTTTTCTTTGAAACAGTGTTATTTATGCCAGAGAAACTTCTGTGACCTGACGCTGCCACATTGCTGGAAGCCACTTCCAAATGATAGATTCCTTTAGGGAGGACCTGCTCTACCTGTACAGTACTTTGCTCCTGTTAGTTAGCCTTTTACTTTCTGAGATGGGAGTAATGGAAAGGAATGCATATCAGAGAAGGTATTCACCTATCTTTAAGGGAAAATCAGATTTATGATTATTTATGCTGTGTTGAGCTAAAGAAATAAAAAACTATCTGGAAGGGATTATGTTGCCTTGCATACAGCAGCTTGTATTCCTTAAAAGTAAAAAAGCTGATGAGTCACCTGTCCCAGCAAAATATATTAAACATAGGTTTCAAGATATATCTTAACTACAAAGAGCTACACCTTTTGAAAGTGGGGATGGAGTATACGGTTGCATATATTGAGAATACTTTAACAGAGATGTGGTGTTCTATGAAGCAATTCTGAAGGTATCCAAAATACCCCCTCGGAAAGAAAGGGAACAAGGGTCTGGATCTATAGTTCGAGGCTGTTGGTTTCATGTGAAGTCTACAGAGCTAGGAAGCACGCTGACATGGTGCTTGCATACTTCCCGTTCTCCACAGGAGAATTCCTAAAGCAATAGCAAAGCAAATTGCCAAATGCCAAGATAAGGAATGAAGGAAGCCTCGGTCTTCCCATTCCTATCTTATGAAAGATCTCTTCCTATCCCAAGTCCTATCTTATGAAAACTACCTCTTTCTCAGAGGTCATTTTTAATAAACATTTTGTTTATGAGAAGAGAAAGTAATTAGGAGTATCAGGAGCAGCTGAGTGTAATGTGTAGCAAAACCAAGACAAGCTGAGACCTGGAAGGGGGAAAGAGAAGTTTTTACTGAATTTGAGCCTGAGGAAGAAAGGTGTTTCTTCACCACAAGTTTTGTTTAATTGTCTTCTTCCCCTCAATACCCAGATCTATAATCAAAAGTTTTGTTAACTGGCAACAAACTAAGTAAAGCCCCTTGAACCAGGACTGTTTTGCTCATGATGTGCTCATAAATTACTTTGGCATATTTCTTGATGTGCTCATAAATTACTTTGGCATATTTCTTAAGTCCTACATACTATGAAATTCATTGATACAGAAAAGGGATCACAGGAAAGAAGAGGGGCATTACTCGCCACAGCTGGGCTGCCATTTGAACAGTAAGTTACTGTGATGAGGCAGCTGCATTAAGTTTCTCACTAAAAAGCACGTTTAGATGAGGTGTTTAAAGCACCCTACAAAATCAGTCACCCACACATAGTAAGGGTGGGATGGAGGTAATAAGCATCACTCTGCTAGACAGTTTTGGCCATGGGAAGAGGCTCAGAAGTGAAATAAGGTGAACTACTGACAGTGGAAAATAAAGCCAGTCACACAGGGAGCCAGCACAAAGCAGATGCCACGTTAAAATTCAAACCCTCAATTTATTTTCTGATAGCCTCCCCATAGAGGCATTCCTTAAAGGTCATCTGAGAGCTCTCATGGTGCAGACTGCCTTGTCTGCCTGTTAGCTGCAGCAAAAGGCAGACAGGCTTTCACACTTCTTCTTTTCCCCCAAATTAGCCAATTGGACATGTGTTTTTTTCCTCAGGACCACCTGCAGTGTCAGTGACTGTGCCAGTTTCCTTTTTTGTCCCCACATAAAACAGCTCTATGAAAGACTCAGGGACCTGTCAAATTAACATAGTGATGGGGATGGGAAAAAGATACACTGGATTTTAAACTACAGCTCCCTCTTTGATTGCAGAAAGGATGAGTTATGCAACTCCTGAATGGGATGGGAAACCCTATTTGACTGATTTGCTTAATTTGATTTTATAACTGATGTACTGAGTTGCAAAAGGCTGATAAAATCTATTTCAAACAAACAGTGTAAGTTCTGCGGGCTAATATTACTATTCATCTACTGCATGCTTCACCAATTATTCTTCCTTCTTGAAGTTATGTTGATAAATCAGTTGCCTTCCTGTTTATTAAAACATGTGGCAGTCTGTTTATTTAATCAGCTCTTGGCCCATTTTCTAATTATGGGAGATAATATGGGCTTATTTCCTGACATGGTGAACCTGGTAGGGCACAGGTTGTCTACAGCTATTACATTAAAATTCAAGATTATTTGTAATGTGTGCTTTTGTTTGGTAACTCCTTCCCTTCTCTCTGCCCAGCCGAAGACAAAAAATACAGATGTATGTTTTCTCCTGCATTTCCACACTGCTGATACCCGCCCAAGCCAAGGACAGGAAGATAGAAGCACGGGAAGCTTTGTCCGTTTGCTGACATGGTGCTTCCCCAGTGTAGGTGAAACGTTTTTCTGGTAGACCCTGCATCACAGTAAAGTTAATAATACTGCATCATATGATGATTCTAAGGATAATTTTGTGAAGGGAGGGAATCTTGGAACGCAAAGGGAAAGCACACACCAGTCAGAGCATGTTCCTAGCTTGCTCTGCTGATGGACTTGGGCCACCTCCTGCACCACTCTGGCCCAAATCCTTTGTTTTTGTCCTGCTTAGTGCAGGAATATTGCTAACCACCAACGGCAGCATTAAATCATCTTCGTGCTGTCTGTATTCCAAAACAAGAAGGATCTTGTAACAGCTTAAAGATTGCCTCTCTTCCTACCTCTGAGATGTCCTGCCTTATATTTCACTTGTGACACACGCTCAGCATTTAACAGTTACAGCTAACCTATGATCGCTAGTCTGACAGGGAAGTTCTCTTTTGCAGGAACTTCTAGCCCTTAGGACACACTTAGGTGGCATATTAAGCTCTCCTATCTAGAAATAAACCACAGATTCATTGCAAGTTATCAATACATGCCACATGCAGTGCCTTCCAGTGGGCCTTGTGAAATGCTGAAAACAAGAACTGCTGAAAACAAGAACTGCTGAAAACAAGACCATCCACTTTGTCTCACTTTACAGGCTCTCCTTTAATCTACATAAGCATGTATGTGTACCACACCTGCAACTGCTACAATTCCTGCAGAAACGCAGGCAAGCATCACATTGTTACACTTTCAGAAGTGTTTCATACCAACTATACTACACGTGTCCTTGCAATGTGCCTTTACAGAAAACGAGACGTGATCCTGGGCAGCCCTCTCTAGGTGACACTGCTTGGAGCAGGGATTTGAACTACCATCCATAGGTGCCAGCCAACCTCAATCATTCTGTGATTCTGTGGAAAAAAAAAATAAAATTCCCAGTGGTTCTAGCACTTCATCAATGAGTTGTTCAACACTGTATTGTCTGAACTCTGACCCAGGGAAAAATGTTGCCCTGATCCCTTTCAAAGCTGGCTAAACGCCCACAGTGAGGTTTTCTGCATAAATTGCTTTCTGAATAGCACCTTACTTTTCCTTCTTTGCTTACACTTTTATTTTATGTGCATTTGCAAGCAACAGCAAAAGCGTCTCAATTTCTGGAGCCTTACTTTTGGAAACAATGAATTTAATTTTGATCTATTTCAGTCCAAAAGGAAGCGTCTGGTCAGCCTCACTTCATCTGTCTCACTTACATACAAAGTGTGCTCTGGATCTAACACACTCAATACCGTCACAAACACCTACTTAAAGCTTAAACCCCCACAATTCACTTTTATATAGACCACTGTTCCCTTCACATACATTCAAGTGACTGCTATGAGTACCACGCTGTTGCTGATCAATGAAAAAAGACAGAATAAAATGATATATAAAATATTTAGTTCAGGAAGAAGACAAATGAATGTCTATTTTCAAATGGCAGTATTTCATACCTTGTATTTTTCCATATAAAATGCACAGTGCTTTTCTCTTTCTACTGAGCCTGCTGAGCATCTCATAAATACTGCAGCAGGTGGAATGGGTCTGTGGACAGAGGCAAGAGTTCATCCCTTTAAATTGCTGTGTTCAACCATGGACCTTATTCCCGGAAGAAACCCACCGCAATAAGTGTGGGAAAGGCTCAGTGAAGGGAGGAGGAAAATTTCCTAGAGCTTTCCCCCAGACCCCACACTTACCAAAGGCTCTAGTTCTTTGCGGTCTATGAGGTTGAGCTCTGTCACAAAGTAATAAAAATGCTTGTAACAGGTATTGACGTGGGCCTCAGCCCCCATAAGGATGATACGGTCAAAGTGATGGATGTAGACGTGAACAAACACCCGAAAAAGCCGGCAGAGTATCTTCTTGCAGATCTGAAGGAAGTTCTTTGGAAAGGGAACACCTGTGAATAGAGAAGGCAGTGTTGTCATAACCATCCTGTCATCTTCCCAAGACAACAGCTTTGGAGCAAAGCGTGAGTTTGTAACTGCAAAGTAGGTTATGACTTCCTAGGCCTCCTTTCCAATCCTGAAGATCACTTAATATATACATTTATCTGACCACTAGCATCAAAGATAATGAAATACTTAAGCAACTCTAATGGATCAAGACCGGCAGGTACTGGTCCATTTTCCCTGAACAATTTAACAGGGTAACATCCAGTATTGCAACGTTCAGAAATGTGATTTTCACTGCAGTGCACACTGTCCCATTAACATCAATGACTTTACATCCTGAGATGGCTGATCTCCATACTGATAAATAGACCCGTCTGCTTTCATCTTCTTCCCACTTATGTGTACCAAAGTGATTGCTCTTTCAGTAGAAAAACTCTTGAAGAGACACAGGAACAGCTGTTCCAAAATACGTTAGAAGTTGCACCACTTTGCAGATGGAGACTTCAGAGCAGTAGCAAAAGCATCACTTGCAAGTAAACACCCAGGAATCCACAATATGGCACCAATAATTCCTTCAAAACTGCCCTTCATTAAAGACTGATCTTGCATGGCATTGTGTAACACTGAGCTGCCCCAAAAAGCTGAAGGGTTCATCTCCTTCTATGATTGTGCCTCAGACATGATGATTTTAGTGCTATACTTGAAACTTTACTGCTACTTTGCTTTGTTGCACATCCTCCTGAATTTTTAGTTATAGTTCATGTTTTAGTCAGATTTAAACTACATAACTGTAGTTATTGCTTATTTCACAAAAAAAAGTTCACAGTTAACTAGTCCCATATTCCCTAAAAGCCCAGCTCATGCTCTCAACAAGAAAAACATTTATTATTTGCAGAAAGAAGATGGAGAAATTAAATTAACACTGTTGCAAGCTTTCTAGTTTTCAAATTTTAGTCTCCTGTTTAATACTGCTCAGCACATGAATTAAAGGACAAATTGCCCAGTTTCACTGAGGGGCACATAAGGATATACAGTGAGAATTTCCATACTGGAAACAGATTCTTTATTACAGATTACACAAATTATCAACTGTGGTTGTAACCAGACTAGGTCCTATCAACAGAAACACACGCCTCATTTTGGACTCTCTGTCCAAGGACATAGCATGGTATATCCATTGTGGATGTGAACACCACTGTGTCTCGAAGCACATCGGCATGCAGAAGCGTCCTGCTCAGTGCATCCCTGAACTGCCTCTGCATTTGCCATCACCGAGGCACAGATAATGTGTGAAAGTGTCTTGCGTTTTTTTGGCTTGTACTGAGTTCATCAGAGGCAAATCCTTTTAATATAATTGCAAGCAGCTTTAGAGATGCAGTTCAGCCTTTCTTACTCTTGATGTACAAATCGATGGCCAGAGAAAAGAGCCACATCTATCAAATCACAACTCCTTTATCTCCTTAAGAAATGTTTGCTTTTGATTGTCACATCCATTCATCTCAACGCTAAAGCTAATGCTGAAGGTCACAGAGGAAGGGGCCTAAATACTCAAGTCATGAACTGAGACATCTCTAAGCTACAGAAATTATAACATGTACAGATGTCTTGGGAACATTCAAATCTAAACTCCATGCAATTAGCCAAACACCTGGATTATAATAAACAATTGTTGTTATTTCCAAGGGCAAAATAAATACAATCCATCAAAAAACCATATCAGATACCCCAGTTATTTGCTTATTAACCAGGACAATCACATTTCAGCAATCACAGCATGGGTAAATTCAAGAATGACTACAGCAGCAGCTGTACATTTTTGTAAAGGCTACCCACACCAGAATTTTTAAAATATGCCCAAGAAAATGTTAAGTCTTAAAAAAGGGGAAGGAGAATAGCTGGCACTTGTGACTGCAAGGTGGCCCACTGAACTGAAACATGAATTCTTGAAAGCACTATAGTTTCTGATCCAGAACAAGCATGTCCCAAATGGAAAATAATTAGTTTCATCTTCCACGGGCTTCAATAATTGTTACTGAAGAGTGTTACTGTACTGAAGAAACTCATACTTCTGTATTAACTGAGTAACACAAGCTGAATAAACCAAGCTGACAAATCCTTCAACTTCTCTGCAGGCCATGTTCCCACTTAACAGTTACAGGCAGTAAGTGCAAAGGCCGCTGAGCACATTTCTGCTGCAAGCGAGGACTTTCATCTGACAGTTTTTTAGATGTGTTAGGCAGCCAATTTGAGGACACAGAAATAAAACACAAAAAACCCCCAAAACAAACCAGCTGGAAGAGAACAGTTTAGGGTGTGTAACAAACTTGCAGTGTTCCCACCACTTCTCAGGTGCATTAAGTTTTCACACAGGCTGTGTAGTTTCAATTGCCACTGTGGAACTTCTCCAATTTTGCAAAGCTATCTGAGTTTCATTTGCTCTCAAATCAACAGTGAAACACTGCTCCTATGACAGATTTATCACCTGGGTATGGCAGGATTCATAATGGCTCTCTGACTTCCCTTCCTGCAAAACTGGTTTACAAACTGACATGGTGTCCTAAACAGTTAAAAAGTGCCTCCTTGTGCCACTGAAAGCAATTGGTAGCTGTGCAGTGAGCTAGATTCCTCAGCCTTGGAGAGCCTGCCAGCCAGTTTGCCCCTGGATTACCGAGGAGGCTCAAAGTCTGGTCAAGGTATAGATGAGCATATGGAAGTGGCTGCAGCACTAGTTTAAACACACACTCTGCTGCTCTTCGTGTTCAATATCAGACAAAGGGATGGTAGAAATGCAGTCTCAAAGAAAAAAAAAAATCTAATACAACAGAATAGACTCTGATCTCAGTTACAGTAAAGTGAATCCAAAGTAATGCAACCAATATTTAAAGAGTCAGAGTGAAATTATTCTAGATTTATATTCTGAGGTCAGAATTTGGCCTAATGTTTTGTTCCCACTGCAACTGCTCTAGTTATAAATAAACTGAGCACAGACCATGATCATTATGAGTGGCTCCTGGGAATGGATTAGCTTAGATTTAGATCCTTGACTTGTTAAGGAGTCTGTTCTTCATTCTTCAGCTCAGCTACAGAAGCCTTTGCCCTCTCCTCCTCCAAGCACCCACTTAACATGGAGACCGGGTTTAATAATTTATTTCCTAGAACTTTGTAGTTAAAAAAGCAGAGGAAGAAAAAGCAAAGAAAACCTCAAACCCACCAAAAGTCCAAGTATTTATTTAAACTTTGGATTCTTTTTAATGGTGAAAAAAAATTCCAAGAAGAAAGATGACTGTCTTACTATTTGCAAGGTGATACTGTAAAAACACAGAAAGACTGTAAAAACATCAAGTTAGATTGCTGAGTTATAGTTATTAAGTAGCAAAGAAATACAAAGATGACACTGACATTTTTGAGCTAGCTGCTACTTGCTTAAAAAAAGTACTTCTGGATGAGTAAACTGGCAGCCTCAATTCATCAGTAGGCTGAGTGCCAGTGCTGCTGCATGAGAAGGAAGTATCAGAAGGGTCCTTTTTGTTAACCTGGTGTTCAAAACTCCAGAGATCCCCATTATGTCCCGAGAATGTGCAAGTAGTTTTCAAACATCCCAGTCACACAGTAGAAGCTCCTTTAACTCAGGGTTACATGTGGGAAACAATTCAGTGAGGAGTAGATGGGCACAGAACAACCAGTAACGAACATGGCCAGTGTGACGGTACCCACACCTCTGCGGAGTGTGTGCTGTGCTTGCCAGTGCTGCACTAACAGACAGCTGCCTCCTGCAGAAAAGGTGCACCCATGCACCCTGGTGACAGATGGACCACAGCAGCACAGGGGAACTATCACAGAATCACAGAATTGCCTCGTCTGGAAAAGACCTTTAAGATCATCCAGTCCAATCATTAACCTCACACTGACAAGTCCCCGACTGACCCAAGTCCCTCAGCACTGTGTCTACACGACTCTTCAATCCCTCCAGGGATGGGGACTCCGCCACACCCTGTGCTTCAACTTCCCCATACTCCTCTTGACTTGCTAGAAAAGGCTACTTCTAAGCGGAGCAGGACTTTCTGCAACTTCCAAACTCAACTTGCACAATCCATTTATTAAGTTCATTTCTATTGGAAAATGGAGGGATTTTCCCCTTCTTTTTGAAAAGAACCTTATACCCACAGCAATCTGTAAACTATCAACTTTTTTCCTTACGTATTCTTAATTTGTTTCAGGTGATTTGCCCCTGTGCTGGAGTGAACATCCAGATGTAATCTATCCACCACCAAAAGGACATATAGCACAGTGCTAACAAAGTGAGGAATGCAACTGATGTGTTGTCTTATTTCTTTCAGTATTACACTTACATGACAACTGCAGACAGTGTCATGGCCCTCCTCTCATGACACTCACTCCCCAAAAGCAGTATTAGTACTGAACTATCTGCTCAAAGGGCTGGTCACAGTAACATGGAAAAGTATGCTGACCATTTTGTGCAGTGATTACCAGCAAGTTAATGGTCTGTTGGTTTAAAACACAGATGTTTTAATGCAATGATGAAGATCCTCATTTAAACCCTGCTGATACAAAACCTGTCCTTCGTATGGTGCAAAAAACCTGTGGGATAAGACAGAGAGACTAAAAGTTAAAGAAACTAAATTAGGTGGGGATAAAGGAGGGTAACTAAAGGTCTGAGATGAACACAACTGGCAAAAAGTCTGTCTCACTGGATATATGGCAATCTTGAATCTGCTTACTTCAATGTGTATCACAGCCTCCCCTGAAGTGGATCAGCTGCACAGCTTAGAGAGGGAAAAGTCATGATACAGTTTGTCTTTGTTGCCCAATTCATTATCTCTAGGCAAGAGTCTGAAAGTACATGGTCCCAGAAAGGTGATGCTGAGGAACCAGAGAGAACAACTCACACTCTTTGCCTGTAATACTAAATGCAGTTCTCAACTGGTTGACACTCCCACCAGTAACATGCAATTAACATGACTGCTCTGTTAAATCTTCTGTGATGCTAGATGCATGAGTGTTTTTGACCTTTTATATTTGAGTGGTTTGAAGTCTTGATTTACTCAAGGGAAGCTGGTAAGTTCTTTGGCAATTGTGCTCAAAAATCAGCTGCACATCTGAAAAACCGTTTACAAACCACAGTCATAATTCATTCTTTTTTAAAAATACATGTGGCAAAAGAGAGAGACTCCATTCTCCATTGGCAAAAGGACTGAGACTATACTATTGCAAACAGCTTTAAAACATACCAAGTTGGTAAAGTAAGATTTTTTTCCATTTTTATAACAAGGAGCAAGAAAGCAGTGTTACCAGAAACTACTAATTTGGAGAAGGCATCTGAACCAAACCCTTTTCCCCTCCTCCCTCCATGTCTTCCTTCTCCTATCCCTGCCCCAAGTGCAAAAATTTACAAAAAAATGTCCTCAGCTATTGCTGGAAACTTTGCTGCAAAAACAGCTCTTCTGATCCAAGCAGATGTTTAATGTTATCTCAGAGTGTTAGTCAAGGAAGTGTCTGTCTCAAGGGACAATGTCCATTTTGATGGACTTTGTCCCTCATATAAATAAGCAGATAGCTGAAAATTGGAGATAAACTAGACTACCATGTACCTACATCCTCCTGATACTGCCTTATTTTCTGCTCTCATATCACAGAGAGCAGAAGAAATGAAAATACTCTTGAGATTATGAGTCAGTGTATTGGGTTTGCATGGCCTGGTCTTGGTTACAGGGGCAGGGACACAGGGGTAGCTTCTGTGAGAGAAGCTGCCAGAAGCTTCCCCCATGTCCAACCCAGCCAATGCCGCAGCTCCAAGATGGACCCACCACTGGGCAAGGCCGAGCCCATCAGTGACAATAGTAACACCTCTGTGGTAAGGTAATTTAAAAAAAAGGGAAGAAAAAGCTGCACACTTCGCAGGTAGAGAGAGGAGTGAGAAGATGTAAGAGAAAACAACTCTGCAGACACCAGGGTCAGTGAAGAAGGAGGCGGAGGAAGTGGTCCAGGTGCCATAACAGAGATTCCCCTGCAGCCTGTGGTGCAGACCAGGGTGAGACAGGCTGTCCCCCTGCAGCCCATGGAGGTCCATGGTGGTGCAGATGACCACCTGTAGCCCGTGGAGGACCTCACGCCGGAGCAGGTGGATGCCTGAAGGAGGCTGTGACCCCGCGGGAAGCCCGCGCTGGAGCAGGTTCCTGTCAGGACCTGTAGCCCGTGGAGAGAGGAGCTCACGCTGGAGCAGGTTTGCTGGCAGGACTTGTGACCCCGTGGGGGACCCGCGCTGGAGCAGTCCCTTCCTGAAGGACTGCACACCATGGAATGGACCCATGCCAAAGCAGTTCGTGAGGAACTGTTGGTCATGGGAAGGACTCACGTTGGAGCAGTTGGTGGAGGACTGTCTCCCGTGAGAGGGACCCCACGCTGGTGCGGGGGAAGGAGACCTCCCCCTGAGGAGGAAGCAGCGGCAGAAACACCGTGTGATGAACTGACCCCAACCCCATTCCCTGTCCCCCTGTGCCTCTGGGGGGAGGAGGTGGAAATCGGGAAAGAGATTAAGCCCGGGAAGAAGGGAGGGATGGGGGAGGTGTTTTAAGATTTGGTTTTACTTCTCATTCTCCTCTGATTTTGACTGGTAATAAAGTAAATTTGGTTTTTCCCCCAAGTCGACTCTGTTTTTCCCATGCCTGTAATTGGTGAGTGATCTCTCTCTGTCCTTATCTCCACCCATGAGCCTTCCATTATATCTTTCTCTCTCTGTCCAGTTGAAGAGGGGGAGTGACAGAGTGGGCTTTGGTGGGCATCTGGCACCCCGCCAGGGTCAACCCACCACAGTCTTTCTAAGCAAAACGGTCTCTTTTTAAGCAGGACTGCCTTTAACAGTGTTACTCTTGAGTTAATAAATCAGCAAACAGGTCCACTGTCAGATCTCCAACAAAGGTACTCATGTGCTGTCCTGGAGAGAACCCTAAATGGAACAGGATACAGATCTGAAATTGTTTAAAGCTCTGCACTACCTGAACATCCACAACAGCTCTCCCTATTGCTGTATATGAAAAAATGGGTGATAGCACTGAATTTTGCCATTTAATTAACAACTACATCAGAAGAGGTGTCTTGTAATGCAAACACTGCAAAGCACCTGAATAGCTCTGAAATCACAGGACAGAGGGAGCTAAATCCTTGCACTGCATAAGCCAGATCCCTTGGATTTTAAGCAAATTTACCATGGCTGTTCCTGATCACAATTTAACCTCCTCCCTGTTACTTATTACTTCTGTTTCTGCTGCTGTAGAGCAACAGAAGAGAAACACTGCAATGCCACAGAGCAGAACACCCTTGCTGCCTGTACCAAGCAAGGCTAGTTTTACGCCAGACAATAAGCAGGCTGATAAACCCATTAGAATAGATCTGCAGGTCTTCAAGGCAATAAGAACATTGAGTGCCATAAAAAGCTGCAGAGTCATGGCTGTGTGACAGTGAAACTAATAAAACAGATTTGTCTGCCCTGGAAGACCCGTCTTCACCATAGTAACAAAATGAGATTTGTTGGAGCATTGCACTTGAACAACTTTATATGGCATTAATAGTCCAAATAGGCTTCGAGATCCTTTAGAATAATTTAGAGTTCCCCCTGCCTTAGCAGAGACTATAGGACAGGTGAACAAAATGCAGCCTCTCCTGGGACAGAAAGTATAGCAGGCATTTGGCAGTATAACAGCTCAGGATGGGAAAAGAGCATTTATTAACCCGATGAGTGAATGTAAGGAAAAAGTATGTACAAACACTGCAGCCTGGCCAAGATATTAATGGAAAAACTCTACTCCTCCCCTGGCAGAGGTTTGTTAACAGCTTTGTTCCTACAATACTTATCATGGCCTGACAATTTCTGGGTAATGACATGGTTTTGGCTTTCCATGCTGAGTGCACCACTGGCCATCATGGCCTTTATTTTTGTTATTAACTTCTGACCTCTTCAGAAAACAAACATTCTGGTTCCCCATTAATTTCATAGGGATACTGGAAGAAACATGCTGTTCTAAGGGACTCTCTTTGGCTTACAGATGCAGCAAGATGCAGCAACACGAAACATTATCAAAAGCAGCAAGCAGCATGGACTTGGAGATGCAGAATCAGACAAAACAGCCTATTGTCCCCAACACATAGATGTTTGAGCAGTTAATTGAAAAAAAGAGGTCTCATATCTGCCAAAACTCATGACATGACATTAACAAGTAACTGCAGTTGAAAGGTCAAGATCACAAAAGAAACATTAGTTCTTCAGATGATTACTGTGCTAAATTCCTTTTCAGTGGCCATTAGAAGAAACATTCAGGCAGTTGAAACAACTCAGATCACGGCCCTTGTGTTTCCCTAATGCATTTTCTGTCCCTTTGATATCTGCGCTGACTTAGGAGTCTTGTGTAGTATGAGAATACCCTCAGTGCATATCATCGGTATCTTGGAAAGGTGATTTACAAGTTTTAAATAAGTTATTTTTCCCTCCAGTAAAATGTAGCTCTTCCATGAAAAAAGTCAATTATATTGCAGTGTGCAAGCAAAGTTGAGTGGAAGATAAGAAGTTCTGAAACAGAAAACCAAGAACAAAAAAACCCCAAGAACAGAATTCTGGTCCCTGACTTGGCTTGCGTTAATCCTGATTTACAACAGTGCAGCCTGGAATAAAGTCTGGCATCCCAGGAGCAAACTGTGCAGGCTGACAAGCAAAAGCCAGGCAGAGCTTTTAAATCTGCTTTTACATGTTTAAGTATTTTTGCTTTTATAACAGCGGATCTGGGGCTAACACAACAGATGCTTTTCACTACTCTGTTTTTACAGCTGTTGAAGGGTTGTAAAATTGAATGAATCCATCAGCTGAAGAAAAAAGAGCCAAGCAAGCCCTTCTCAGCATACTTAAGCACTCTCAAACATCAGAGAGCTAAATTATATTCACTCTTCAGAAGTATGTAACTGCAACCTGAGCTACTCTGTCTTCAGTTACTGCCAGTCCATGAAGTTCTGCTTCTCTTGTTTTCTCAGAACTGCCGTACTGGAAGAGGTTAGTCCTTCCCTCCCATATAAACATTAACTGATGTTTAAAAACTAAACAGGATATCCAGCTCAGCTTGATTCATGCACATGCATCAGCTTCAGTACCAAAGGCAATGGTGAGGGTTTTCATTTCAGAGCAGAGCCACAGAAGGTAGTGTTGTCTGGTTTTTATGTATCACGCAGGTTTTTTGGTGGCATTTCCTGACCTGATGACAGCCAAATCTCTTTCTACTGTTTTACAGGGAATTATGTTTATCAATAGAAAACTGATTAATCTGGGCAGCTCCCACCTTGAAGCCATTGTGCTGAAAGGAAAGGAAGGCTTGCAATGTCAGAAGGCCACAGAAGACATAGCATGACTCTGTAGCCCAGTGGGTAAAGTCCTGCTCCTGGAAATGCTCCTCCATTTTGCAGTAACATATTCAGCTCCCAAAAAGAAACCATTTGAAATCATTCTGGAATAGGAACCAGGGTACACTGGACTGTACGCTCACAGAGGACAGCACGTTCCAAGAGATTTCAGGTTATGTCAGCAGGCACATGCATACATACACTGTGAAGCCCACTTAAAAGCTATCATTGACTGACAGGTTTTGTATCCAGTGTAATTCCAAACCAGGAACTAAAATCATATAAAGAGGAGTTGGATATTTTGATAGCATATGCCTCTACAAGACTATCTTTTACTACTAAAGTATAGGCCAATGACAGTGGGAATTACAAGGCACTCAAAACCTACTATTGCCCATACAAAGGAGCCACTATTAGTTAAACATATTCTTCCAATATATCATGAATAGGTAAGATCTGAGGCCTAGGGCTCCACTTGGCACCAGGAAATCAAAAGAAGCTTTATCCATAATTTCATTGAAAATTAGTTTGGAAAATCAATGAGCAAGAGTATTCTCTTTCTTTTAAAACATCAGGAAGTTAAGCAGCATAATATTATTTTAATGTCACTAGCAAAGGACAATTACAGAAACAATTTCAAAAGTTGCATTAACTTGACCTTAAGCAAATACTTCTGCAAGATTCATGTACTAATACATATTTTGAATGAAAATAAGTAATTATTTGCATAAATGAAAAGCTTAAAGAAACGCAAACACAGAATCATAAAATGTTTCTTTAGGGTGCCTGCTTTCCATACAAATTAATAAAATACTTTTTTAATGCATGACAGAAAACCAGCACATACCCCTACTCCACTCCTCAGATGCAGAACAGATACCAACTACCGTTCTGCCCTTTTGTTCACTTAATATCTGAAACTGAAATACTGGCCAGATCCTCACGTTGTTTTTATTATGCAGAGACCTTTAACTGAAGGCGAGATTCACAGGGTTTTTTGTGTTGGTTTTGGCGCTGCTTTAGAAACCTACAGTAACACTTAATGCCCTTACACTAGGATAGATAATAGAGCTAAACATATACTTTTTCAGTTTCTTGATGAAGAGACTGATTTATCTATATGCTTAACATTAATCATCTGAGTAGCAAACATTCATTTATCCTCATGTTTAATGTTTTAATGTCTATTTTGTATGGCTGTGAATTAATTTAGTATTTTAGTTTGCACACAACCTGTATTATTTTCTTATGTGCAGATAAGCTCTGAACATCTTAGTCTGACAAAAGACAGAGAAAACTATCAAACAGTATTTTTTCTTAGACACTTTGGCATCTGGTTTACATACTCTGAATGTGAGGATTGGCAAAACTGTAACTGATTTCATGAGGGTATCCTTACCCTTCTCACTCCTGCAATGAAATAGGAATAAGCAGTGCATACTGCAATTGCCAATGGTTTCTGGGTGATCCATGGAGATAAACGTACACTGCTCAGAACTGGAAAGGAAAACAACGAGGTAGCTCCACCCCAGTATTTGCAAAACGGACAACTGTAGTTCCCCACAAAAATACAAACCCAAGGAAATAATGGAACAATTATTCTGCCTCGAGACTATCTGCATAAAACTTCACAAAGACTCATTACAAAGACTCCCTACTGGATGCTGCATAAAATGCCTTTTTCCTGCAACAACAAAAATTACCATGCATGGAAACCCAGGAAAATTATGGCCAGAATTCCTTATGATTCCTGGGACTTGTCCATGCACCAAAAAGACAAAAAAAAAAAAATCCTGTGGTTATTATCACTGGACCTATACAGTACTGCCTGATTGAATACTTCAAAAGAGGAAAGTGTACTTTAACAAGTAAAAAAAAAAAATCTTGAACGTTTAAGTTAGTTGCTTTCTGCTTGTAAAACTAGAGGAGCTGCTACACTATGTGACGGCTGCTAAATATTGACCTTTGTAAGGTGGTAAAGCTTCTTAAAATAATACAGTGCACAACACGAAGTGACAAGTACAAGTTATATGGGATGCCCTAGTGTAGCAAACATTTCTCACTGCAGTGTAACAAAAGTTCTTATCTTTCTATTACCCACCTTGAAAATCTAAGATGAGTATTAGTAACAAAGCTAGTAAGTGAGGGGGAAAAAGCCTGCTGCACTCAGTGATAAATGTAATGCTGTCACTCAAAAGATCTACTCCACTGCCAAACATAATGGAAATTTTCAGCTTAACATCCACAAATATGTCTGTCTTCTCTGAAACTTACAGCTCAGGCAGGAAGACCACAGGGCACAGCAAGTAATTGGCTGTTACCACTTCAACCTGTCACCCCACTCCCTTCAGATACTTTGCTGTTATTGTAATATGTATGTCTGATCTACATCTAAAAGTGAAACTGGAGCTAGTTTACTGCAATGTGCTGAAAAGTGCAGCAGCTGGGGACTGGTTCACAAGGAGGCCACAAGGGATGGCACTGTCTGCCAGAAGGGTACAACGGACAACTCAGCTTGGGGTATGATGCTTCCTTTTGTTTCTACCTGTTTGTCTAAGCTGAATTAGATGTAGACATGAACACATTATATCCAAAAGACTTAATGAAGAATTAGCAATTTACTTATAAGTAACATGAAAACAACTGTTCTAGCTCAGGTCAGTGTTCTGTATATGATGCTTTCTCTTAATGCCCTCCTTGCCTTTGATCACTTTCTGCTTAAGCAATTTGCTGAGCCTACTGTAGGTTGTCTATTCAGTAGGCTGCAATTGATGTCTCTTCAAACTGGCTCTCCAGCTACCCCTTGAATCTACCTGTAGTTCTTCCACTTACAGCTTCCTTTGTCAAGGTGCTCCAGGCACAGTGCCAGGCACTGTGTTTTTTATATGCCTCACTCTCCCTGGTGAGCTCTTGGGTTGGAAGAGGCAGTAAATGGGCAAACCCTGCCTGCAAAGCTTGTACCACATCCTACTCGTCAGCTAACCTCTTTTCTATGGAGACATGTCTAAGTCAACCCCTCTGTTCCTAATTCAGAGGCATTTCCATGCTCATCCTTGTTGTTCTCTCTGAAACTTTTACAGTTTTAACACTACCTTCTCTGTGATGAGAGAACTTCAAAAAGGTGTGGGAAAAATAGGGATTTACACAATTGCATAATGATGCTTTTTATTCAACTCCCAATTTATTTCCCAGTAATTCTTAACCTTTGATTGGCACTGAATTGTCTTTCTTAACCTGCATGGTAACAGTCACCTGTAACTATAAGATGTCACCAGAAATTATCATTTTATACAAAAAGCAGGACTGTTTTCCCACATGCATCTTACTTTTCTAAACTGAATTATATCTGGTTTTATATTGCTCAGTAACTGTCTCACAGTATTGTCTTCTGCAGTCCTTCCAAGTCAGCCTCTGTCCTGCTACTTCAAATACCTTCATAACACAGTACATGTTACCACCTCATTGCTCACCCTTTTTTCAAGCTTATCTATGACTATGTTAAGCAATCAAAGTCCCAGTATGTCACGCTGCAGAACTCCACTGGTGACCTTCTTCAGTTCCACTATGGAAGGACTTGACTATTTACTCCTACTCTTTGCTTCCTTTTCTAGACAATATTTTACGCAGTCTCAACACTGCAAAGTAGCTTTCAGTATGCAAGTACCATAACTGTATTATGATCAACAGACCACTTTTTTCAAGGGGATTAATCAAAAATGGATAAAGAACAAAGGCTAGACAGGGGAAACTCTTCATATACAGTGTTCTTGGATTGTGCTGGTTCTTAAAACGAAAAAACCCTCTACATATTAGGAGGTAAACTGAGACAGTTTATGTGACAAGGTACCAAAAGTGTATCAAAGCAAATCAAGTCCCCCTGAAACAATTTTTCTGGAGAAAGAGAAAATAATGTACACAAGAAAATGACTCTGTGATCATGAGTCTACTGAAAATGGACATAGTTTTTTGAAACCCTTTGTGTTGGCCACCATTGCCAAAATGCAATCATACAGTCGGGAAGGGCTCATCTGAAAAAAAAAAAATACAAGGAATGAGGAGAGGGAGATAAATACAGACATAAAAGGTAATCAAGGAGATGGATTTCACTAATAAAAATAATGTTTGGGTCAGTTGATTCAATAGACAAAACACCAGCAAGGAAGGTGATAGGGTAACACTGAATACTTAATTCCTAAAGTAAAGCTACAGTAGGAAAGTTAATTGTCTCATTCCCTGCAGTAACACCTCATTAACAGGAACCGTTAGATCCTTCTGAGAAGAAAAGACCAATTTCAGCCACTGATGCTGGAGTACAACCTATTTCAGCTGTCTCTGGCTTGTTGCTTCTCATTCTGTTCGCTCACCCACTAATAATCCCCTGGCCTGCTTGACTTTCTTAGACAGTTATTCACAGTCAGCCCGCCATGTCAGTTCAACAATTTACATTTTTACTTTTGTAAACAGCTCCTCCCACTTTCCAGATCACAGAAAACCCTTACAACTTTCCTACTGCTCTTTATTTTTTCAGGCAGTAAAGTTTCACTACACTTGTGGAAGCTAATGCTAAGTGTGACCTTAGATTCAGAGACTGTCCATTGCTCTGAATCACATGCTGACTCTGCTACATTTCAAACATTCAGAAAGCAAAGTTTCTTCAAAGAATAATGCCATTTCTGCCATTCACACAGTGAGATGCTCAAATCATTAATAATTTCTGAGATTTTTGAAGTTAATCCAAGCTCTTCTTTTTCCTTGATAGCATCAAAGCTAAAAGTAAAAATTCAGAGGGTTTTGCACCTCTGTTTAAAAAAAAAAATAAAGTAAAAAAACCCAATTAAAAATGCAGATGATGTTCAAAACCAACTGAAAATTGAAAGCTTTGTGATAGTCTCTTGTGTGGAGTTCAAATGTGGTATGCAGATGTAAAGTTTATAGGTATCTTTAAGTACCATTAGATAATTTTACAGCTTGTCCCTGGCCAACAAGGGGAAGTGAGCCATTACAGATGTACCGCTAAGAAAGAACCATCTGCCAAAGCCAGCAGGGGCTGGTTGGTTGAATTAGCAGCTGGAGTCTGCAGCTGAGAGGTCTCACGCTTGTTTCTTTGTCTCATTCACCAGGTTTTAACAAGAAAAAGTTTAAAAAATAAAGTAGTTTCCATTTTGTCCAGCAAAGGGTATTGCAAGTTCACTTGGGAAGACAAACCACTTTTCTTTTTGGGATCCTATTCTGACAAATGGGTTTTAAGTCAAAACTTCAATCCCAAGGGAAAGGGATTGGTGGGGGAAGTTCACAGCTTTAAATTCCAAGCTGGGTGATTAAATCTAGACATTACAGAGGAAAATGCTGGGGACACATAGCAGCCAAGGAGAGCAAAAACATAAACAAGAGAAAGATATTGTTCACTGACATTTTGTTCAAGAAGAAAATACTATGAAAATTAAAATATGTTTTTATATGAATTTTCACTATAGTTACTGAAGAAAAAAAGAAGTAAAATTATTCTGAAACTAGTAAGCCTGATTATCAATATCCTATACTTTTTGTAATCAGCCACACTACTGTGAAGGCAATTTTGAGTTTTAAATAATTCAAATTTTATCTGTGATTTGATTCATAGTCAATGCTTCCATCCTCTCTTTTTCTGTTTGCCTGCAAGACACTGGTCTATCATCCAAGAAATATTTTCTGAACAAGTAAGGGTGTATTACTAGCTACGCTCTGGGAGGTTTTATAGAAACTGATTTTGTTTGCCACACTTCCCTAGCAAGTCACCTGCCTGTGTTTCCTGCCACTTCTACATCTGTCAGCTATGCCATTCCAAGGGGTTTTGAAAGAAGGGGGCTGCTATCCACTAGTTACAGCAAGGAAAATTTGTCGGGATCTGTTTCAGGCTATTTTGTCATCTATGATTATACCACTGAATTCCATTTAAAAGGTAGCTATAAGCACATCAGAAATTGTAATATTTGTTCTAAGTGATGACATGATAAACACTGGTGGATCTGTCTTGCAATGGAGGGATGCAGGATGCAGGCTCCAGACGGAGAGGAAAGGAAGGCGAGGAGCAGAGTGACAATGCTGTGTGAGAGCACTGGGAACACAAAGAGCTCTGCCTTGGGACAGGTCAGGAGTTGGTCAAGAGCTGCTGTGTCAAGATTAGCAGGCAGACCAAGATGGGCTATGTTGCGGTGGGTATCTGCTGTAGATTGCCTGCTCAGGAAAAAGAAGTGCAAACAAGTGGAAGAAGTTTAACAGTCACAGCCTCTGGTCCTCAGGGGTCAAGGGAACTTTAATCCCCTGATATCTGTTGGAAGGACAGTCCAGCAGGTCTCAAGCAATCTAGGAGACTTCTTGAAAGCACTGCAAGCCCCCTGGCACAGGCAGTGGAGGAGCCAACTAGCAAAGGTGCTCTGCCAGACCTGATACTTAATGAAAGAAGAACTGGTGGGGGCTGTAAAAGTCGAAGGCAGCTTTCACTGCAGTAAATATGGGCTGGAGGAGGTCAGGATCCTAAGAGGAGACAGGAGGGTAAAAGTTAAGACCACAGGCTTGGATGACACAAAATCACATTTCAACCTCTTAAGAATTGGATGGGATACAGTCCTGTACAGAAGAAGGGCCAGTAAGACTGGCTGATAATCAAAGATGATCTCCTCTGAGCTCAAGAAAGGTCTGTCCTGACAAGTAGGAAATCAAACAAATATTGCAGGAGGCCTGCACGTATAAGCAAGTTGCTCCTCACTGGAGTCTAATCTGACATTTGTCAGAGCCTGACTCTGTTCCCTCCATATTTACAAAACCCAACCTGATGATAAAAAATGCCAGGGGAAATTGCACCACCAACAAAACAAAATCCTGATACAACAAAAACAACTTCTGTAAATTAGCCCTCTAAAACCTCACATAAAGAAAAGCCTGCTCAAAAAATCAAGGAAGGTGTCATTGTCACCTGCATTTATTCTGAGAATGGAAAGATTTTAAAATTTTATTTAAAGACTAACTGTTAAGGCATATTTTAAATGGCATGAAGAGAAGTTTTGTGTATGTGTTAACAGCTGAGCCCTCAAAATAGGAGACATGCTAGGATGAGCTTGGGCAGATGACAGGAGAGATAACAGGGAAATCCTTCATTTCAGCTGAAGGCTACACTTCATGTGACAATATTTTCATCTTGAATATTTACAACATTGCTTGCTTTACTGTAAAGCTTCTAAGCTCATGTACAAGCAGCTGCAGCTTCAAAGTTAAGCCCTCAGTGTCCTGCAACCCAATTGTCTGTAGGAGGCATGAACTATGCAAAACTAAAACTTTATCACAATCCTGGTGGCAAATGACCATATCAGTGAATAACCCTGATTTCTTTGCATCAACAAGCCTCAGCTGGGATTGGTTTTTCCCCCTCTCTCTTTTGCTGCTGTTGGTGTCTCAGAATGCAATTTAATATCTGTACTTTTTTTTTCTTTTTAGTTTCTTGACTCTTGTTGCTGTACCTTGGGACAGTTACAAATGTTTGTGATCTCTGCAGCAAAAATATATACTGTTAGTTAACTGTTAATCAACCAGCTCATGTAACAACACAACACTAAAATGAGCACTGATTTTTATTCAAAAATTTTGGGTCTGGATGTGATGGCTACTGTGACATAAAGAATTTTTAGAATATGTCTGTCCAAAGACAATTTATAAAGTATTTAAAGGAACTGAAAGTGTAAATGAAAGTCAAAACAGGCATAAAGTTCTAGATCCCTTATTTTCATTTCAAAGTGAAAGGATATATCTCTGGCCCAAACCTTCCAACTGCTCCTTTCTTCATCAGGAAAATTTATAAGCAGAAATCCTCAAAGCAGCCAAAACCACCAGAAAACTGAAATGAGCAGAAAAAGGAGTCACCACGAAGATAAAACAGTGATATCCTCATTCTTGCCAGAATCCTCTGGATCAAAGGATGTCCTGACACCCTTGACACAATCTCAACCATGTGGATTGCTGGAGTTGCGAAATAGCACCTTCCCCTTTTCGTACACTCTTCTCCCATGGGCATCCTCTATTGGGCTGGATGGACCCTTGCTTTCAACTTTACAGCCCTTCTTCTGCACACCATGTACTCAAAAGCCAGGGATCTGGACCCAAATATTCAAAAGACTGTAATCTTGTATGTCCTGAGTAAACAAACACCTAGGCAAAACTTCTGTTTGATCTGCAATTTTAATTCCTCCAGAAACTCTGTCAAGCATTCTCCTGGAGGGCTAGAAAAACAGGGGATTGAAGTCTTCCTAAAGCCTTTCAGTTTTCATTTCCTTTACTCCAAATGCACACACAAAGCTAGGGGTTTAGGAACTGATGAAGGGTATTCTTGGAATCGCTGACACTACTTGTTTCTGGATCCACCAATGAATTGCTATGTAATACAAGAAAGAATCACTTCTGCTCAGAATTTTGTACCTGAATATGTTATGTACTCATATGTTATGTAGACTACTTAGACTACCTGAGCTTTGGTCTCCTACTTGACAAATGAGATAGTGAGTTACCTTGCTCTATAGGGCTCTTCAAGAATTAGGTCTTAAAAAAAAAATACCAAAAACAAGCCCTAAAATTCCAAGAGAAAGTAAGCCATGGTATGCAACTAATTTTAAAGCATATAAATTCTAAACAGATGTATTGTTTTAATGCCCAAATATTCACTGTCACTTTTCTAAAAGGTCTAATGTCATCCAGCATGTGGTTTGGAAGTGTCTGCACTGCTAAGTACTACAGCTTCAAGCTTAGGGACTTGTTTATGAGAAGGCTGAGTTCTTTCTATTAAGGCTGGTTAGAGCTGGAGCTGTATGAACAACAGTTACCATTATTTCACCATGCTGATGTTGACAGTATACATTATTAGCAAACTATAATGTTTCTCAGTTCAGCTGAACATCCACTTCTTAAAAGAAAAGGTACTTCTTTCCATCCAGCTAAGAGTTTTTTCTTTCAAAGACAAGCTAATTATTGTCCTCCCTTTCCCCTTTCAACTATAAATTTGATTATGCCCTTCTTGATCATCTTTGATTCCAGATGTCTCAGGAACCTTCTTTTTGTTTCTCATGAGCCACAAGTGCCACTGATTCACGTTATGAGAAGGAAATAAAAGTTTCCACTGTATATTTTCAAGCATATGAAAGGGCACAGCCCCCGTGGTGTTCCTCAGACATGTGACTCACTGTGAGATGGAAAGAAGAAAATAAATCCTCTGTGTCAGCACTGTCAGTAAAGCCTGTTTCTCTCCATACTGTGTTGCTGAGATGCTCTGAACATTTATCAGGTCTTCTAATCCTGACTTTGATGTAAGTGGGTTTTTCTGCTCAGTAATACAAAACAGCCACCCACTGGGTACCATGGCCTGCATTTACACCCTATTGCAAGGATTCTAAGCATGGCTCGAAGGATTTTCCAAGTAAAGCAAAGCTTTTGAAAAGGGAGGCTGGTGAAACACCACAGAGACCCATGTTTCAGGAAATTCCTATACCTATTTGCATGTAGAGGCACTAACTACAGTAGTGCATGATCTACTAGGGAGTGTGTTATGTCAGTCTTCAGGGAAAACTGAACAATTTAGAACTTGGCTTTATGGTTTTCTCTACTTGAAAAAAATTCTTTGAGGATAAACATGTAACCACAAGACTTTGGGTCTCATATCAACAATGTCAAACACTGAAAATTGTTTGGTATTTCCACAGTCTATATGCTGCACATGTAAATTTTGTGGCACACAGCCTACTATAACAGAGAATTTTTACTATAAAGAGTTGTTTATCCCTGTGACACAGAGCTTATAACACAGCCCAAAAATGACTGTCAGGCAAATTACAGCATAACAACAGTTGTCTGCCCTCTTACAGTGCACTGGTTAAGCACACAAAAGCTATGTTAACCATCAATGGAGGAGAAAAGATGTTTGTTGCTTTAATTAAGACATCTTACACAGTTCTGTCCACACAGCTGGTAGAAGGTAAGATGAAGATAACTATTTCACGTTACTTCTCTAACTCATCAGATGTCTTTTGAGGACAAGGGCTTGTCCTGTCACAGATACATTGGTAAGATTGGCCTTAATGTTTTGGCTTCAAACACCAAAAGGCACATGCAGGATGCACATTTTATTTCCTGTTTCAATGCAAGCAGTTCTTGGACTACATTGGCTGATGGGTTCCAGTCAAAAATGCCCAGCTTGCAGGGAAAAAAAGACAACTATGCCAGCAGCTACATATGTTAAGAGGAATGAAAGAGAATAGAAATGAAATTCCAGCTTCTGTTGTATATCTGTGCTATTCCAACAGTCAAACAGTAAGTAGACTTCCACAGGGGTAACAATGCTGTGTAGAGGTACTTTGAGGGCAGATGAAAAAGAATTAATGGAGCTCTACAGTTTTTAAAAACCATGAACATGTAAAGTTGTATGTGTCACATGTACAACCAGAGGACAGTTGTTTTAAGCACAAGCAAGCCAAGTCACATGGAAGCTGGCACGCACCAGTGGACTGAAAAACACAGGTCAGCATTATTATGGAAAAAAACCCCTACCCTCATTACCTACAGACATGCCTTGTGTTGGTCACACTTCTAGAAGGGTTTGCACTGCAGCTGTGGAAGGCCAGCAGCCAGTACTTAATGACTTCTGCTTCGATTTTTCCAGGACATTAGCAAAGGTGTATGAAAGAATTTTATAACTCGTTTGAATAGACCCATAGAACCACAGAGAGGAACAACCTACTAAAGCTTTTAATTTTTGCTCTAGTTTTCCTGAATTCAGGTGGTTCCCCAGCATGTAACAGTTAGTAGTATTAGAGTACACACACGCTCCACTGAAGCATGGGGCATAAGATGACAAGTACCCATGTTTGTTCTGGTCAATTGTTTTCAGTTACTTTATTTTCTACAACTCAGTGTGAATCTATGCACATGCAACACACACACTTCAAAAACTTCTTCTGTGCTGCCTACTTTTTGAAGTTTCCATTAGCAATGATATTACAGAAAACACGTTTTGTGAGCATTACAGCACAATTGGTTAACATGAACAATTCCACACTCAAAACCTGTTTTGACAGGAAAACAACCACTGATTTAAAAATGCCTTGATCATTACATAAACATAAAATGAATAAATATGTTTTACAGTAGTGTCACTAACTAATATTTCTGTGCACTTCCAAACTACTTAATGGAGAATTTCTTCCTCTGCCACTGTTGGATGCTAGCTGGAGTCAGCAGGAAGTGCTTGGTTTAACTAGCAATGAGGTCTATTACATGATGGTGAGACAAAGGAAAGTAAGGTCCACTGTTGTTATACATGTTCTGATCAAAGATCCTGATGACCCTCAGTACACAAGTATCAGTAACAATAAGAGATGTTTTACATTACCACTAAGAATGACTACTAGGCAAAAATAACTGTAATGGCTTGAACATGGAGGAATTCTGACAACTGGCATTCATATTGACTCTACCATCCTAAATTCACACCTGTGTAGTAAAACAGTTTGATTTATTAATTTTAATGTCACTGAATGTAAACTGGTTGAATTATGATGCCTAATAAATAATCAGTGAGTTGCACATACATACAAAGTTTTTGCAGTACTCTCCAGTGTTAAAAAAAAATAAATCATATAACTTAAAGGTCAACTTTAGACCCAGTCTCCACCTTATTAATCTCCACTTCTTTCTACTAGGCCAATGCTATGCTTGCTTCAGCTGAGCAGAGACCACCAGCTGTGAATCCGGTGTGACGAAGGTAGCTTGGTAGCTATGACAAAAGATACTAGCAAACTCTTCTCCGTTACTGAGCCAGTGATGATTTGAACCTGCTTTCATGAGCCATTCAGCTTTTCCTAAATGTAGAAGACAATCAAGCTTACATGTGTTCCATTTTAATGAATGGCTGAATTGGTCCCTTCTGCTGAGGACAAAGTGACAGTGAATAAGCAGGAGGTTTGAGGGCAGTGCAGAAAAGTTGTTCTAATAAAATGAATGTTGTCCTTAAGTTGCAAAGACTAGCCTCTGCTTTCTTCTCCTCCCCTACCTCCTAAGCAACCTTATATGTTTGTGTTCAGGGTTGCACCAACTTACATTGAAAAAAAAAAAAAAAAAAAAGAGGAGACTGTTGTCCTTCCTACTTTATGCCTGCTACCTGCTAAGGTACCAGGACACTCATCATCCTTAAGAATCAATATAGCAGAAGGAATACAGCTACTTTCTTCAAGATCACATCACAGTGGAAATTTCAAGTTGTTTTCTTCAAAGTACAGAAGACCTAAGGCAGCAAGCACTAAAAATCCCGTGAGTGAGGGACTACAGAGTCCCACATAACACAGAAACGGTGAATCCAAAGACCACAAAGTTAAAGAGGAGTCAGTCTGAGACACAGAAATAAACTCCCTTTAGAACCATCATCATCGTCCTCAGCCTTCACTCATTTGGTATGGCCTTTTCCAATGTAAACACATGAAAAAACACTCATGAAGAAAAGATAAACCATCAGGTGCAGCCATGTAGACAAGGGCTAGTCATGTCATGAGCCGCACTACCAGTGAGTGTTCATCTAAAGACAGTGGTCAAACTAATCTGGTGCAGAAAAATCAATTCTAGCAGGAGCCATGCTAAACAGCTTTTCTCTGGGAACAGTTTTTCGTCCCACAATCTCTTGCTGAATTCTGTTTCTCCAAGCATATATGCTCCTCAAAGCAGAGAACTTCTGCATAACTAGGCAGTACAGCTGAAAGAAGCTCCTTAATGGTAAGCACACAAGTGACTTAATCACAGTTATAAATAATACTGATAAGAAAGCTGATGGTTTTCTCTGCAGCATTATCTGGCCGAACACTGTGCTTACAAATGCTTCAGATTATCTGAATACCTCTCCTTCCTTTTCTGTTTAAAGAGTAAAGAATCATAGAATGATTTAGGTTGGAAAACACTAATCCATGTCCTTAAGTACTGCATTTACACACCTTTTAAATACCTCCAGGGATGGTGATTCCATCCCCTCCCTGGGCAGCCTGTTTCAATGCTTGATAGCCCTTTTGGTGAATAAATTTTTCATAATATCCAACCTAAACCTCCCCTGGAGCAACTTAAGGACGTTCCCTCTTGTCCTATCACTTGTTATCTGGGAGAAGAGACCAACATCCACCTCAATACACCCTCCTTTCAGGCAGTTGTAGCCAGTGATAAGGTCCCCCCTCAGCCTCCTCTTCTGCAGACTAAACAATCCCAGTTCCCTCAGCTGCTCATCAGGCTTGTGCTCCAGCCCCTTCAGCAGCTTCATCTCCCTTCTCTGGACACACTCCACCATCTCAATGCGTTTCTTGCAGTGACTGGCCCAAAACGGAACGCAGTATTTGAGATGCAGACTCACCAGGGCCAAGTACAGAACTATCAGTTCCCAGTTCTGCTGGCCACACTGTTTTGATACAAAGGCTCACACATGGCTTTTATCAACATAAGGGGTTTTTAGCCATGTATTTTTTAAGTACATATTTGACTTTCCTCCAAAAAATATCTATAAAAGACATGAGGATCTCATTTAAAAGAAACTAATGAGTTTTCCACTCTTAAGATTTCTAATTTTGCTCTATTTACATACTCTATGTGAATCTAGAAGGCCAAAATTCTGTTTGAAAGAAGGTGGCCAAATTTAAAAGCAGTATTGGTGCACATACCTCTGGTTGAAGTGAAGACCTTGACCGTGCTTTAGGCTTTCCAGAAGTTCTCTCAGGACCACACTACTGTAGGACTCCAGCTGGTCCACAGTGAAGTTAAACTAAGACTGTACTTTAAACAGGAATAAATTATTTTATTTTCATACCCCTATGACTACACTTTATTCTGATGATTGTTACCATATGCCTGGGGCAGCTGAAGACCCCAATGATGTATGTCTATTCCATTGGCTAGATTCTGCATAAAACATGCCCCAAAAGCACCAGTATTGTCCTCAAGAGATTGACCTTATGGATTAAAATACTTTGTGGGAGTAGGGTCTACTATGAATTTTCTACAATATTTCTGAGCTTAAATAACAAGTTAAATTTGGCAAAATAAACATATGCAAAAAGCAGGCACTAAGAATGCGAATACTTGTGAACCTTGTTTCATTTGGGTTCCAAAAAATGAACCAGCAAAGTCATTATGATCGGTAAATGCTAGTCCTGCATATATTGTGGTTTGCAGCAGATCAAAGTCTGTTTTATAATGTTTCAAGTAAGGAGCTATTCTGCTTGTTCATCAGGGAAAGGAATGCACACAACACTGTGGAATGCAGAATACTCAGTTCATACAAACTCTCCAAGGCAAAGCGTGTTTCAGGTATTAAGTTTCCCACACTTCTCAGTTGAGGACAGGCTCAACCCCAGTGTGGCACAGGCACTGTAGACATCAGTTGTGCTGTGAAGGTAGCTGAAGAGAAGAGGTCACAAGTTCAGTTAGGGTAGAAGCTGTGGTTGTGGAGTTACAGATCCTCCAAGAGACTAATTCAAGTAATGTCCCATAGCGCATGCAATCGCACTGGGCTGGAGAGCTAAATTTCTTGAGAACAAGGGACCTGGCAGCTACAGGACATACCACTCCAGTTTTCACGTGGGACACCACTTCTTTCAGGTGTTCCATACCTCTTTCTTCCTCCCAGAGCAATATCAGAGTGACCAGAGATCCTGAAACCATTCATCCTTTGCAGAGCCAGCTAACACATCTCTCTCGCGAAGAGCTTTCCCTCCACCATTCATGCTACCTCTTAAGTTTTTTGGTTGCCTGCTTGTTTGCCTTTTTTTTAATTAAAAAAAGTTTCCATAGCATAGAGAGTGGAAGAGGTCTGCTGAGACCTGCTTTTTTACATGTGACTAAAAGTGCTTCTCATCCCTTAATGATTGCCATGATACAGAAAAGCTGGCATATGAGGCATCAGCCTTCTAACATGCATTCTCCAGGTGAGGCACCATTACTTCATACCAGCAGTGCCAAATCCTTCTGATGGAAAAGCAGATTATGCTAAAGAATTTGCACTTACTTTCTGTTGCACATATTTTCTATTATTATTGTCAGAACTAGACTGAAGAATGGGTTAATTTATATGTCTGACCTGGAGGCAGAGCTACATATTCCTCAAATGGCACAGCGAGCATCAGATCAAGAGGGTACACTGGGGAAGTCAGCTGGGGAAGATAGCTTTGGGAGCAGTCACCTGTCAGTCAATAATGACTGAGAATGAGGATTGTCTAGACTATGCCTCAACTTCAGTCCCTATTCTTGTATAAGCAGAATATGTAGACTAAGCAAAGCATTTTATATATCAGACAAAAATATGGAATAAAATTGCTCCAAAGTACAGTCCACAAGAAAGTTAACGCAATGCTAAGAAGGCCCGACAGCTGTCTCATAAACTGCATCACTCGCCATACAGATGGGACCAACACGATTTTTACCACTCTTCTCTGATGGTACTCTTGAAATGTACGACGTTTGTGGGTTGATTAATCTGCCATCTTAGTTTACACAGAAGCATCTGTTAGATCCTGAACCACAGGAACAGGAAAAAGAGGAGAGAAGGAGGAAGCTCTAACATATAATCTAATTGTAAAATATCCACATTGATATTTTCTAGGCACGTAGCTTTCAAGACACCAAACGCTCTCAGAGGACAGCTGTGCTGCTGCTATAACTTTGCTGTAACATACATATATGCACAGAATTCACAAAGTTTAACAACTAGAGGAAAGCTACAGGCATACAACAGCTTATGTCTTGCAGAATTTTCTTTATTTCATTTGCACATGGGATTACCTCAAAGTTCTTGGCAAGCACATCCATGTGCCGAAAGAGGGACCAAGGAAGGACAACAACAGTGAAAAGACAGTAAGCTTTACAAAACAAAACTCTTCTTTAGCCCAAACCCAGCATAGGTCTGACAGGTGTAAAGATTAAGCATAAAGGATTGTTTGGAATTTACAGCAGTTTTCAGCTAGTTGCCTACAGCTATATGCATCCACTACTGGGTGACTGAATGACCAGTTCATAGCCAGCAATCTGAGCTCTCCCTTCAGCACCTGACAAAGCTTTGTCTTAAAATAAAAGAACCAAACCAACTGTAGAGAGTGTACATTTTCTGTTGCAGGGTGAGTGTGCATGATGCAACAGCGGTTCCTGGACTGTGCAACTGCTATGGCTGTAAGGAATGAAGAAAAAGTATACCTAGCAAATGCCAGCAAAAGCCACTTTCCCCACACCAAGGACATCTCTTCATGCTTTGGAAGAGCAGTAAGACAGGGACAGTTGTAAGTCAATGATGTCAAACACTCTTCCCACATTTCTACAGGCTGCATTGTGCAGAGGCCTTTGCTCAGTAATAAGAAGTTGAGGAGTCTCTGTTCACATCCACCAGTCAGCTGTTTCCCTGGCAGAAAAGTGCCCCAAGCAGTAACTACTATTACTGGCTAGAGAACCTGAAAAATTCTACCACAATATTAGTAAGAAACAGAATTGAAAAAGTTTAGATCTTGATTTAATGGTTGTTTTGAATCACATCCACAAGGACACTTCAGAGTCTTGGTCTACTTTTGTAGATGCATTGTGGTGCCACATTGGGCTCCTCTTTTCGAAGTAGCACACATGCTGTGTGCAAAAGCTCTTAAGCTGCCAGCTACCAAAATTTACTAGTTAAGCATGGACCAGGCAGTATATTTCTAGAAATACACTTTTTTTTCAGCTGAAATCCTAGGCTTTAAACACTTTAAAGGTATGTTTTCATTTTGATCAGCCATAACTAGGCTATTTGATTAAAGTAACTTAATAACCTTTTAAATCCTTCTCTACAAAAACTCCCATAGTTTAAAAGTGATTTTGTACTTCCATTAAATGCCAAATTGCAGCTTCTTAAACTGCTTAATCAGTTTCTAATCAATTTAGTTCTTGCTCCTGAAGCAGCCTGTCAGTGCTGAAATTAGAATTAAAAAACAAAGGACAATTCAGGCTGGCACAGATTTTGGGAGCTCTGCATCCCAGCTTTCTGCTTTATACAGCCATAAGATCAGATCAGGTTGCCCAGGACTTTATCCCGCCTGGTCTTGAACACCCTGGAGGATGGAGACAGCACAATCTCTCTAGGTCCCCTCTCAACCACTTTATGGTCCTCATGGGGAAAAGTTTTTCATTATGTCAAGTCAGAAAATAAGTTCATGTTCTTGTTTATTTCAGTAGAACTCCCTGTCTTCTGATTTCAAACTATGAAGTGATGAATAAACCATGTGGTGCGGTTCTCTGGCCTGCCAGAGGTCAGATTAGAATAAATGAAATAATCTCTGTGGCCTTAAATATCTGGATATCTCTCTCAGTGACTCTCAAGACAGAAAAAAACCCAAACCATTCCATTCACTGAAAATCTGAACAAGACAGAATTACTCCAAATTTAAGGCTGCAATGAGAAGGAGAAAAAAAAAATCTAAGGCAACTGAATGTGCCTCATTTGGGAACCAGGGCCTGAAGGGACCACAGAAGTAGACTGCTGCTCTCCTTCTTAACTCCTTTCTTGACACTGCCAACACATACAGTGAAACATGACAACTGCACAACACCAAAAACTGCAGCTGTCCCAAGGACCTACTGGTTCCTGCTCCAAATTATTTCTTCAGCCTGTTTACCAAAAAGCACAGAGATTTAAAAAAGTTTGTGTGTGTGTGTGTGGGAGGTACTTTTCAGGTTATGGAGTATTTAAATTGTCCATATGAGCCTGGGAAATTATCCCTTAAAAGGTGTTTAAATAGTCAGACTACTAGGTGCCTGGAAGAGCAACTAGTATCTACTGAAGAAAAATTGTTTAGCCCAAAGGTAAATAAAACCCCAGCATGCTACAAAAATTCATGCTGGGGACTAATATGGGTAGCTTCACCAGAGTGGCCTGAGCAGGCATACAGAGTGAACTCTCCTCCATGTTCTTCCTGTATTCCCACTCAGTGAGGGCTGAAACAAATCAGGGTACACCGGTATACATACAGAACTTGTTTCCAGAGCTGTCAGCCCCTTTCATGCCTTAAATCCACTTAAAATAGGTAAAGGTAATTGAGAATAATGGAAGTAAGAACAATAGCATAATCATGCCTAAAATCCTCTACAGATGGTGAGGCTGTTTTCCAAAGAGGGTCCTTAAAGCTTTGCTACAGAAAGTGGTCCTAATATTCAGCAACTGTTTCTGTCACCTGCATACAATTTTTGATAGCTCTCCCATTGCCATAATGGCTCCTTCCTCTCCTGCCAGCCAGTTTATTAGTAGAAGAGTGTCTTGAGGAGGAGGCTCTTTTCCAGCAAATGAAAAGACCAGGATGACTGGAGAAAGCAGAGAGGAAATAGCACCAGACTACAGGCAGTACATAGACTGGTAAGAAGTCATAGCGCCAACGTAAACACTGAGAGGATTAAATACAACATTCATAACAATTTATAACTCAGCCGCATTTATGGCTTTTTAAACCACAGAGGAAAAAAAACTACCACCATATTAAAAAAAAAAAAAGCCCACCAAGCTTGGCTATCCCTATCTTGAAATTATTTTCCTTGAAAGTAGCTCCTCAGTGAAAGTTGTACTTAATCCCATTATTGAAATCCTTTTTTGACAGTTTGCATGAGATGCATCAAATGACAGAGGACAAGTTTAATAGGATTAAGCTCAGAAAAATGTGTTCAAGTTTCTGTAGACAGCTTCCATGAATCCCACTCTGGATCTCTTCACCACAGTCATTTGCTAATCGAAAGGTCAGCCCAAATCCCACCCACTGGCCATACATTTTTCCAGAACAGTTCTCTGCAGACCATATGCTACACAGATTCAAAGCAATACACGGATCTCTAAGTTACAGCCGTTCAATGCCTTAAAACTGTTGTACTATCAGTAAGGACATACCTGAGCCTGTTTTGTTTTTACAGCTGAGTCTATCAACTTTCCATTCTATTTCAGTTTCTTTGAAGAATGAACAACTGATATTTTCACTATCATTAATTTCTCAGAATGAGAACAGAGGTCTGCATTAATAGTAAGCCTATGGTGTATCTAACCAAGGGCTGCTGCAGAACAGGTAGGAACAAAGAGTACCCAACACAACAACGAAGCCTCTCTCTCAGATCAACTTTGAAAAGCAAGACATGTAACACTACATGTGCTGAGTGACTGCATTTCATTCAACAGCTTTACAAGCAGTACTCAGGCTGGTAGGTGTTATCATCTCTCTTTTACAGATAGGGGATTAATGTGCAAAGGAATCAGAAAGACTCCCTTCAAAGAAAAATAACTTAGCCAGGAAAAGACCCAAACTCCCCTTTGATCGTTTTGGGTGCCTAAGTAGGGGCTTGTTGAGAGGAGAGGTATCCTGAATGCCAAATTCAATGCAGTGTGCCTCTGTTTCTGAATCATAAGATCTAAGGCCTCCCAATCAATTTTACCAACAGTTTCACAACACAAATTGGTGCAACAAGAAGATAATGAGCAGTGTGTAGGTAGTCTCTATGGTATCTGCAACAAGAGCTCAAGAGGCAGGGAGGGCAGAATATGGATGCAAGTGTTGCCCCATGGAATAATAATCCAAAGGGCATCTGTAAAATCTCTTCATGGGACTGTTGGGTCATCTCGGTCTGTAATACAACCATGGTGCAGTCCACCACGCCACGAAGGCTCAGGCATCTGTCCTCTCCCCCTTCCTTTGGGTAAATTCAGAATGAGATGTAGATTTTTTCAGGCATCAAACATTCCTGTTCTGACTTGTTATGAGAGTCCAGCCTCATTCTAGGGACCACAGGTCTTTCCTCTTTCTCATTTTCTTCAGATTTGATTCTATCTATGACAGGAGGAGCTGCTGGGAGGAGAAAAACAGTAGAATGAGAGTATTTACTGATCCCATTCCTAAACTTATAATAAGTAAGCCTTCAGGGTAAGTTTCTACAAATGTATCTTACTACAAGCATAAGGGAGGAGCATCTAGAGCTGAAAACTTGTGTGTACAGATTATTTGTTGGTTCAGAGAAGCCCATCAGCATGCCTGTGTGTCACCTGCTCTCTCCATGCTTGCAGATAGACCACATTTTCTGCATATGCAAACTGTAAAAGCAGAGTAGTACCGGAATACTCCAAGATGGAAACTTGGTATAACAAAAGCCTGCAGAAATATCAATGGAAGCAAAATCACATACTTCACTGCACCTTCAACTAAAAAATCCTTCACGCTGAAGAAATTTAAAACAACAAATGCTTGAGAAATCAAACCCATTTTTCACTACAGAAAAATACAGTACTGCTTCCTTTGAAATGCTCCTCCTCCTTGTTACACTGTCAAAGTCCAGAATAAAAGATATGGTTATTGCCGCCTTTATACCTATTAGTGTAGAAAAGTGATAGGAACTGGGAAGCAAATTGCAAGTTTGATTGGACAAATAGCTTTCAAGGCCAAGAATAAGGTATTTCAAAGATCAGTAAATAATGACAGACACAGCCTCTTGATGTATCATCTACTAAGTAGCAGCAATCCCTAGCTGCATATAAACTGCAAAATATTTGGATGAATTAATTTTATCACGAGCATTCTTTTTGTTTGTTACTCATCCGGGCCAAGTACCTATATGTAACAGCTCACATTTCTTACAGCAAGCTCACAGCTTTCCCACTTGCAACAACTGAATCTGGACTCCTTAACTAAAACTGCTAAAAGTTACTTAAGTACACTGACATCTCTAAGGTATTAAACATCCTGTCCTTTTTTATTACCTGCAGCTACAGCTAAAGATTTAGCATGAACAGTGAACTGGCCTACAAAGTTCTCCTCATTCAGAGGAACCTACTCCAGCAAAGATACTTCCACCTACTTGTCCCACTCTTCAAGAAAACTAACTATAGTATTATAAAAGGAGAACTGTGCTGCCCTTAACATTTCTCTCATCTGGGCTGTCTGGTTAAACCACAGCAAAGCTTGTTAGTTATATATAGTCTTAGAAACAGTAATTTGGAGAGTAAGTCACTTCCCAATGCGCCATTTTCACATGGAAAATCAAGAGAGGATGAGAGGGCAGAGTTCACTGCGTTCCTGACTGTCCACTGCCTTGTGCTGCACATAGCTGTACCCACTTCCAAGGGAGGACACCACTCTCATTAGGCTTTGCTTTCCATCTGTTCTGTATCTGCCTAAGTGGCCAGGCAAAGTGCAAAGCAATGCAAACTTGATTAGATTTCAACAAGCTAATAATGCAATGCTCACCACCCTTAGTGATTAACCTGAGAGGCTTATCAGGGACACACGGTTAGAGTGAAAACATTTTAGGCTAACAAACCCCACCATATCTAGCAGCCACAGTCAACATTTCACACTATTTCTGCAAGACACCCTCCTCCTCCCCGCCTGCTGTTTAAAGGCTTGAATTTCACAATCCCTAAAAATTAGGGCAGAAGTAACATGGAATTAGAGGTAGTTTATGCTTTCAGACTTCTTCCTCGCACTTACCTACACTTGTAGGAAATATATCCTCGTTGTTGATCTGCACCTCGATCCAGTCCATGAGAAGATTCATATATTGGGGTGCTGGCAATGCTGTGGGCTTCTTGTACTTTATGTCATCCTGCCACCGGTACTCATACTTGGGGCCTCCAGACATCACTGGGCAGGTCCTCTCTGTGCAGAACTCACAGATAGTTCCATAAATGAGGTTGATCCTATTGAAGAAGTCAACAACATGGACAGCCACCCAGTCATTTTGGTCTTCTCCACTGGGCAACTGCACAGCCGCTTTCAAGTCCACGCCTGAGTTCAGAGAGGCCTGTGCTCGTTTGTGAAGTTCAAACCTCTGGGTTCCAGGTTCAAACTTGCGTTTTGGGCGGAAAGTCTTATCCTTATTAAAGACTTGCTTGAGTGCTATGGACATGTCTGCTAATCTTCTGCTCCACAGAAGCTGGCAGAAAAGCACAGCTGAGATTTAATGCAGGTATCTGAAAACAGTTGCTCCCTATCACAGGTCCTGCAGACACTGTTCTTTTTCTCAAAGCTTGTTATCAACTTCAGAGCAGTCTACTAGCTCTTCCTCTTGAAAGCCTGTCCGAAGGCTTCATGCCCCTAAGGATATGTAAACAATACACATTAGTGTTATGCTCAAGTCTGGCCCTGTCATTTTGTTACTGTTCTACCATCATTTTCTAGTTATTATGAGCAGAAAAGCAAATATGTAACAAGCTACCCTCAAACACTGTCCAACTTGTAACCTGATAAACATTTAAAAGAAAAAAAAAAATGTCTCACTTTTTAAAAGTATTAAGGAATTAATTTTTCTGTCCTTTTAAAATATCTACTGAAATAGAGGCTTGTAAGTTATAAAGATGGGAATTCAATAAATCTTGTATAATCTTCCTATCTTTAGGTCATTTTCAAACCTTTTCATTTTGCTGCATTTTTTCAGTAGAAAAATACTATGTTACAATTCAGGCAAAATACTATGTTACAATTTAGAAGTTTTATCTAACTGGTCCAAAAGCGACTGATGGTGCCTTTATCACCTTGGTTAAATCACCAAGCAAGATTTTTTTCCATATCTGTTGTCTATTTTTAATTTTGCAAATCTCATAAAACCTAGTTACAGTGAAACCTAGAGTAGTGCACAGAAATAATTCCTGTTTCCCACAGAACGGTACAGATATTTTTCTTGACCCATTTTTAGGAATTCAGTAGTGGTCTTAATTTTCTATTTTACTCTTTAGAATGATAAGAAAGCAATGGTGAAGCTGCCACTTTCTTTCTAGCTCTATTCATCATCTCTACAGAGGAATACTTGGCATTGTCATTCTTACAAAAGGAAGGGCATAGACTTTGTGATATTTCACCTAACCTACTCTAGCAATAAAGAATGATTTTAAGAGCCAGCCTGACTGAAGAAATAAATTGCTGCATTAGTCTTGTTTGTTCTTACTTAGACACATGCAGAAAAGCATTATCATCAGTAAATGTAGGCAGTTAGGACATGATAGGGTAGATAGGGCTATTTCAATTAGACTTTGTTTTAGTAGTAAAGGTTTTATGACTAAAGACGGAGAGTAAACCTTTCATGCTGTGCATTAAGTTAAATAACAATATGTTTTAAAATCGTACAGCACTGTAAATCCTACCCTATCAGTGGCTGATGAGTTCTCATCATGGGATGTATGTTCCACTGTTTCCCTTAACAGAAATCATGTCCATTTAAATTTTACTAGGCTGTATGTGGAAAGTACTAAATTCTGCTGAAGACAGTTGCCCAAAGATTTGCTTAGGGGCAGAAAGGAAGAAGTGTTTTTCGTTTTTTTTTTCTTAAGCACCACATAACTGAGCAAAGAGAAATCTGCTGTGCTAGACTCCTGTACCTCCACAATAAAATATAAGTACCATAAAAAATCCTCTCCCCAATGGCTGAAAGATTAGCATCTAGCCAATTTGCCAGCAAGCAGCAGCTAAACAAAAACTGGAAAAAAGCACTTGTTTTTCCTTTTGCTGATTGTATGATGGAGGGATATTTCAAAAATGAGTTTATAAACAGTCATTCTTTCTGTGACAGCAACATATGAGAATCCTGAGCATTCAAATCCAGAGACCTTGAAACCTGACAAAGTTTGGGGAAAGATAACTTTGAACAAAACTAACCTTGGAACAATGTAGTTAAGTGTCATTGGCAGGAAATGAAGCAACTTCAAAGAGACAACTTTGCCCTGCAGTTTGTTGTTTGTTACTGAGATCCATAACCTCCAGCGTTCAAATACTTTGCAGCAGTCAGCTATTTAAAAGCCTTTCAAAGAACAGGTGAGTTCTGCTGCAAAGACTGAGCTTGTGACTGATGCACTTTGAGATGGCATGGAGCCAATGTCCCAGTTTGAAATAATAATGATATTAGCTCTAGAGTTTTACAGCTCGGGTAACTATTTTTTCCCACTTTAATATATTTAGCACTCTTATGTGGCTATTTGAATCCTCTCCTTACCTGTAAATATTCACCAGAACATGCAAGAGCTTTTTATTTAAAACAACAAGCTGAGCACCAAATAAAACTCATCTTCAAAAGACACATTTTGAAGCACAGTACTCACTGCTGTTAAACCTTTTGCAAGAGAAACAGAAGACACCATATTTTATAAGCTATTTTCTACTGAATACGCAAACATAATTAATCATATTACATACATACTCTTTCCCACTCTTCTCCACACATTTAGTAAGTCTGCATAAAACCAATTAATGCAGAGAAAACATTCAGCAAAAAACTCATTATCTCCAGTCTTTTGTATACCAGGAGTCACATCTTGAAATTGTCTGTGGAAGAACATATACACCATGGTCAAATTCAACCCAAAGACTAATCCAGAAGATGCCCCTACTATGCAGCCAAATGAAACTGTTCTTTAGCACACCAAGGCAGAATCAGAACAAGTAAGAATTTCCTATACATTTCCTGTCTGGAGAGTCTTCTATTCAGCATCTTGCAATAAAAACTAAGGCTCTTCCTCTTTCATTTTTCTGTCAGTTCCCACAATACAAATCTACATACTACCTTTGCAAAGCCGGAGTGTAGAAGTAAAACTCACTGTTTAACGTCTCTTAGAGACTCAGCTCTGCCAACAGCTGATTTTTTTACTCTCTTTTAAAAAATGTGACTGAAGGCTGTGCAAACCCAGGGGATGGACAGACTTGCTTTCTCATGCATTTTCACATGCAAGACTCCAGAACACAAAAGTGTACAACCTGAATTTCACAGAAGTACTGTGGTGAATCAGCCCTTCGAAATATTTTTTTGCATGATGCCTCCTGAGGGTTATTAGCCATCTAATTAACCCTTGTCTTCATTCAAAAGCTAACAGAAATGAATGAAGAAATAAGCAAGAATTTTGAGACTCACTCCCTTGCTTCTGAAACAGACTGCTTTCCTGCAGATTACACACTGCCCTTACAATCCTTCCACTTAAGCAACCAGCTCAGTTAGGCTTTTCTAAAGAGTTGCAAACAGCATCACCATTACTTCTCTCAAATAAAGAAGCTTTAACTTTTCTCACAAGACAAAAGAACAGGCTTACCTGGTTTTCAGCAGAGATTAAACACAGACACCTTAAGGTTTGGATCCTTCAGAGGCTGAAGGTAATGGGAAAGCTCTAGCCAGAGCCTGTGGGCTCTAAAAGCATCTTTACTGCTCAGGCAATAAAGTGGCTTAGTGGCAGGATGGCCACTCCTCTGCTTTGCACTGAATCACTAAGCCATTGCAGGAACTCATTCACCACTAGACTTCCAACATGTTGCTGCACTGCGTTTGAATCAACAATCAGCAATGAGAGGTCTGTCATTTCATCCCAGATCACATACTGTCAATTATGACTTTGTAGTGTTAGACTTACAAAACAAAGCTGATGCTTCAAAATTATATAGCATTAGCAAAAGGAAAACTCATCAGACAACCTCAGCAAGAAATGGTGAGCAAAACTTCCTGATTTTTAAAGCACTGAGAACATAACTTGGCTTCTTGGCCAGCATTTTCACTTCCACGACAATTTTCATCTGATGAGAACGAGAAATGCTCTCAGTTTCATTATCTGAATTGGTCTTGGGAGAGTTACTTCAGAAGAAACACTCTGAACCATGTTGTGGCATTGGTTATATTGGATCATAACTCCCTGAAATCTGTGGTAGAGTAGCACCCACCCTCCTTCCACGTAAAATTAAATTTCACTATTGCTAACATATTTGGCACTCTCATATCATAGTAATGCCAGCAGAACTGCTCCTGACTTATACCTGTGCCAAAGGTAAAACTGGATGCAGCTTCTGATCTGTTATGGCAGTCCTAACTATACAACGGAGCATAGAGAATAGCGTTGTGGCTCATGGTGTTTGGTTTGATGGTATAAAGATACAGTGTTTTGGATGCTCTTCTTAAGTAGATGCTTAACATATGTCTGTCTGGTACGGGTAGCTCAGACAGATTAATTCCTTCCAACACTTCAGCTTCTCTTCTTGCTTTTCAGAGCAATGTATTTCTGAACAAGTGAGAGTCACCAATAGCTTTTCCCGAGGGACTATTCCATGGCATGAATAATGCAGTTGGGTGGATTCCCTTGCTGGTAGAGGGTTCCTCATTCCCATGACTGAGAATGGTATCCACAACTTAGGGGATGATTTCAGAACAAAGAACCAGACCCTCACAAGCTGAATCCACTGTGTCAGTGCCACAGTAACTAATGCTGTCACCAGGCTTATGTAGAAACATGCACATACAGAGACACCAACTCAGTCTAAATATCAGGTATACAAAGTCAACACATGGAAATAATAAACCAGTCCCACCCATGCAGATACCACTAAAAAACCCACCCACAACAAACCACACACCTGAGTCACTGCTGAGTTAAAAACACACTGTATCACTTAATCATATACTTTCTATTAAATCACAGGTAATAAGAATGTTAAGTCACAGACTTTATAAACACACACCTTTCATCACAGCACTCTAGTGAGCATTGCACAAACCTCAGAGGGCTGCTGGGAAGGTAGCTGGTATAACTCCCATTTTATTAATTAAGAAAGTGAGAAGACATGACTTCTCTAGCATCAGACATACAGTAACCTGTCCATCCAGCAAGATACTGTCTGAAAACCAGCTCTGCATTAGCCGATTTTTACATTTTTCTTTCCAAAACACAAGTCTGCATCTTGAGCAAGTGCATGGTCTGATCCAAAGCCAGCTGAAGCCTGTAGGGAAGCACACGTTGGATCAAAATACCGTTAAGGTCCAATGTCTTGTAGACTTCCTGTATTTGGCTTCACACTTCACTATCCATACAAAGGGATATTTTACTATGGCCACATTAGACAACTGAGGCAGCAAAGACATCATTTGGAGGCACATATGCATACCATGCTTGTTTCTGATTGAGCAAATGTGTATTTTTTCTACTTTCAGGCTCTTGTTTGAGACCCAGTATTATACTATATAATGAAAAAGTTCTCTGTTTTAACACACTGAAGCATTAAGAGTTATTCAGTAGGGAAAGGCCTGTCCTGAAATCTGAAAACACCTTTCGTACTTATGAAGCAAAAATCAGCCAAGTGAGTAGGAACAATAATATTCCATGTATCTTACTTACATTCTTCAATTTGTGCAGTTCAGCTAAGTTTCACCAGAAATCACACAGAAAAACAATGTTGTGCAACTATTTGTATTCGTGGTGAAAACTTCATGGTCTCATAAGACACTATTCATGGTCAAAAAACCTCCCCTTACTAACCTACAATATACACAAGGAGATTAAGATTCGCTTTATGATTGTGCCAGAGTCAAAAGGTAAAAGAAAAAAGATAAAAGCAAATTTAGATTACTGAGAAAATGTCTCTTTAAAGCAGCATACACAAACACAGGAACCAGGTTCTGAGTGTCAGTCAATCTTATCCTACATTACATCCTAGCCTCAACAATTTTGCAAGTTCCATAAAGACTAAGCTTGCAGAAATAAACGTGTCTGATTATTACTGTAAGAATTAGAAGAAAAGTGTAAACAATGTCTCAGTTTCCCAGATGCTGGCTTGGATAGCTTCTTCCAAGTAAAAGTTTTCAAGTAGAACCATCACTATTGAGGACAACAATGTCTTGCTGCAGCTTTTGTCCATGCTTTCTGTGCTATTTACAGGAAACCTAGAGCATGTCAATTAATAAATACAATAACAATAGTAAACAGTAGTAGCACCCACTGAAAGGAAACTTACTGATATAATTTGCTTTTGTTTATTGTTGTAGAATTGTCATAAGCTTTAGGAGAAAAAATGGGAATTTGACTTAAATTCTTCTCTAAGAAAGGGTTCCTGGGGTTTCTTGAGTTTCCTCCCTTTCCTCTAAAGCTACTGGACTTTACCTTATCTATCCTACCATAGACTAATCCTTAGGTGATAACCAGAGTAACTACTCTGCAGCCCCAATGTACTCAGGTGGAAAGTGCTGACTGGAAAGAAGCCTTCCCACAGTCAGGAACACTTCCTGCATATAGCAACATCCATTCACCTGACATGCAATAACTAGCCTTTGTTTTGCCTGTGTATGGGATAAAAAAGGAGCAAGGGATTTCATGAGACTTACAGAAGCCACAATTATAAAATTTCACAGAAAACAGCATAAACAGTATTTTCATAATCAAGGTGTCAAGGCTCAATGGAACAAATATAAATGACATGGTTCTTTTCTTTAGACTAATAACCACCCCATTTCTAAGGTAAAAGATTGGAAAGGGAAAGCAAAATATAATGGTTAACTCCCTATAAAACTGAGTACTTTAGAAATGAATGTAATTGTGTAACATGCAACAAATAGTAACTAAATTAGATCAGCTTCCACCTGAAAAATCTCTAAAGCTATGCTAATACTATAGCAACATTTAACAAAAGGAATGAAATTATGCTTTATGATTCCGTCAAAATACAGAGATTTTGATAGGGATAGAATGGAAAAATAATGAACAACTAAAGAACAGGGTCAGTTCCTCTGTTGTGACCGAGTAGCAATAGCTTGGGCGGTCAGGGGATAAAACATGACGTTTGCAATCCTTTTTAGACAAATGCCATTACTCATGTTATCATCATACTTGTGAGCATGCTTCAGAGGTGAAGTTAGGTACAACTACTGCATTTTAGTATCCCAATGCTTTATTTACAACCATTTAATACCACTTCTTTCAATGAATTTCCTTTCTATACAGACTACAAAAAGGAGAAGGGAAGTCTCTCTTTCCTTTCAGGTACATCGTTTGTACAAATCAATTAGAAGTTGACCTAAACAGAGTAATTTCTAGTATGAAGTACATGAGCTGTCTTGCAGCAGCAGAACCAGATATCATAGAATGGTTTGGGTTGGAAGGGACTTTAAAGATCATCTGGTTCCAATCCCCCTGCCATGAGCAGGGATACCCCCCACTAGACCAGGTTGCTCAAAGTCTCATCCAACCTGGCCTTGAACACTTCCAGGGAAGGGGCAGTCACAACCTCGCTGGGCAACCTGAGCCAGTGTCTGACCACCCTCACAGGAAAGAATTTATTCCTAATAACTCATCTAAACCTACCCTCTTCCAGTTTAAAGCAAATTCCCCTTGTTCTGTCACTACCTGCCCTTCTAAAAAGTGCCTCCCCATCTTTCTTGTAGCCCCTTCAGATACTGGAAAGCCACTATAAGGTCCACTGGAGCCTTCTCTTCTCCAGGCTGAACAGCCCCAACAGGAGAGGTGCTCCAGCCCTCGGATCATCCTGGTGGCCTCTTCTGGACTTGTTCTAACTGGTCCATGTCTGTCTTGTATTGGGGACTCCAGAACTGGGCACAGTACTCCAGGTGGGGCCTTACAAGAGCAGAGTACAGGGAGAGAATCACCTCCCTCGACCTGCTGGCCACGCTTCTCTTGATGCAGCCCAGGATACAGTTGGCCTTCTGGGCTGCAGGCGCACATTGCCGGCTCATGTTCAGCTTCTCGTCCACCACCACTGCCAGGTCCTTCTCTTTGGAGCTGGCCTCAAGCCACTCATTGCCCAGCCTGTATTTATGTTTGGGATTGCTCAAATCTTAGGTGACAAGTGCTGTTTATTAACCCATGTCAAGCACACTTTTCACCAGGGAGATAAATGTTTGTTTTAACAGATGACTTGCCCCTCAAACAGTATCGTTCTAGTGCCTTTTACAAGTATTAAATGTAATTACACCTCAACTGAAGTTCTGGAAAGGTACACTGATCACCATGAAGATCTGGCACGCACTTCTTCATTGCAGGTTTATATTGTACCAGCATCCATGGCATTCTAGTCAGGAGCATGGCCTTACTGTAGCATACAGTTTATGGTGAAATGAAAGAGGTATATCTCAGAACTACAGTGAAGAAACTGTGAAAAATGCATGGTTTAGATTACACTGCAGTTCAGCTGCTGGTCCTCTGCCATCCAGGAATTCAAGGTCTTGACCCTCTACAGACTGATAGTCATGCAGGAGTATGTATGGACATAATTTTTTTTCTGAAAAGTCAGTCCTGCCACACCTCCTCCCCTTTCACGTTCCCACCTTCTTGCCATCAACCCCTATAATACATGGCCTATGTGTTTATATACCCCCTTTCAGACAGCATAAGACTGAGACAAACTGCAATAATTAAACAAATGATCAATTTTTCATCCCAATTAATGTCTTCGATTCTCTGCTTGGCCACACAGCACAGGGAAGAGGACAGCATAACGAAAGGTCTGTGTGGAAGGCAGAGGATTAAGCAGATGGAATAGGAAACCTATGGGAATACCTTTTCAGCCATGGCTACTTTAGTGAATCAAAGTGTTTGCTACGATCATTGCAGACCTCGGAAACCTTTAAAACAGGTGGGGAACTCCCTTTAGCTCAGGCAACTGCTGAGGCTACAGTACAGAGTGACAGATCACAGTGAAGCATGCGGTTCTGACTGTGCCTTTGAATGCTGTTTTTTCGGTTACACACCCAGGTTCTTCCAGTTCTCTCCCTAGTTCACAGGCTTTTACCAGTCTGAGCTGTGGCTAGTACATGTGCAAGCACAGTCACTAAACCACATTCCCTGCAAGTACACAAACAGCCTCTGCTTTCAGTTGTCAAGCCCTTGTGACCTGCTACATCCTTCCACCACTAATAAAACAAAGCCTTTATGAGTGAATATGCCTGGTTTCACCATTTGCTGTGACAATCATCGCTCTTGTAAACACCGGTTCAGCTTACTGCAGTAGGAGTAGCCATAGAGGCAGCTCACTGAACCCTGCTTCTGCCAAAATTTTTCAGTCTCTGCAGACAGAGTGCTACCACAATAGTTAGATGGTTGTTACACTTGCAGTATGCTTATTGCAGCTTTTACTGCAACAGAGAACTGTTACCCTTAATTCTTTTAAGAAATACAGAGGAAGGGAAAGAAAAAAGAAAATTTTAATGGCCTTACATGGTGATTCTTTATGATAATACACATTTGTCTTCTCCAGCTTGTTTCATCTCTGACTCCAACCTGCTTCTAAAGATGAAATTTTGACTACTCTGCAGTCAGTGGGGGCTCTGACACTGACTTCAACAGAACTAAAATTTTACTCTGAACACTCTCCTTTGACAAGACAATAAGAACTCCTTATTTAGCTATGGTTGAACTTCATATATCATTTTGTTCTGTTCAGCTTAATTCACTCCTAAATCTACATTTTGGCTTTTAAAAGCATGGTTACAATTGAGTAGACAGTGAGAAAGTTAAAACACAATTTCTTGCTCACTCCTACAAAACATCACAACATCAAAACATCCACAAAGTTCCCATACAAAAGCCTAAAACTAAGTCCACTGAAAAAAATGCCAGTCAGGTCACACAGAAAAATGTGGTCTTAGACTTCAGGTCATGCCCTTACTCTTCTCCTTTGTGTACAGATCAGCCAGGAGGCAGGTCTTTTGTACAAGGCAATACAATAGCTTATCCCCTAAAACTTCAAGAACCCTACTCTGCATGCAGCGGCCCAACTCAGTTTTATTTTTGCAAACTCAGTTTTATTTTTTGGTCTAAATCTTAGCTTTAGGAAACCATGTGTATGTTCTGCTTCAAGCAAAAAGTCTAAATCATATATTCCACCTCAGTGACATTTCAATTAAAACCACTCATTTTCTCATCCAGGGAAAGCATGAAGAGAAATAGAGATACAAAGGTGGAGTCATGCTATGTACACTATGTTCTGTATATAGTAGACAGCACAGTGTACATAGAGGGGTGAAGAATCTGCTAAATGTATGTACTCCCCCATAAACCAGGCTAGAAACAGAATACCTGGGGTGAGGTAATCATCCACAGTCCAGAGCTGTACATCAGCAGTTTTGTAGGACTCACTTGGACAAAAAACCCAGTATTTTCTTTGCCATCTGTGATACCTGAAATATAACAAAAGCAAGTAAATGAAGTCAGAGACACGATATATCAAACAGTTAATGTTGGAAAGAACACTGAGGGTAGCAACTACCTCCTCTGGGGACAGCCACCCTCCTCTCCAATACAACTGCTGATGTAATACGGATTGTTCTACCATAACACACCTAGGGAGAGTACAGGACAGGAAAAAGTGTGCTGTCCTTTAATGCAGTTTAGCAGACAGTAAGTAGCCAGGACCATATTGACTGGATAGCTGTGCACACACTATAATGCACCAGCACTAGAGGAGCAGTGCACTAGCAATACGCTGTAGAGAACAACTGCAGAACTGCCTCCCTTCTACACACCAAAGAATAACTTTCCAGTTTATGATTCTACTTTAACTTTCTAGTGAACTAAACTACTCAAAGCCTTTTCTACATACTCTTACCCCGTACTATGCTTCAGAAGGCATCTAACACAGCAAACAAAACTTCCACTCACAAACAGATCTAGAAGGAGGGTTTGGGTGGTTTTTTAATTAGTCCCTGTGGTACACAGTTTATAGGCAGAACTAGAGTATTTGATTACTCTTTAGAGTTTGTGGTCAGAACAACTCTCATCTGGCACCAGCTCTGAGATCAGGTTTTTGTGCTCTTCTAAACCTTTTTGCACCATGAAGTACTCTGCTTCCAACCACGTACAAAAAAATGTACTCTGACAGAGCTATAGGACCACGCTCTTAACAGATACAAAAAGAGGAAATCTTCCTTCACTGCAAGCTAAGGATCTGGTTTTTCAAACTAAGCTGCCCAAAGCTGTGGCCAGTAAACACCCAATAATATATTATAGAAAGAAGGGAACAAATCATTATTCATATGAATATATATAACATGGAAAAAAGACCATCAGGGAAGGTTAAGATTGGTTCCTTTCAAGCAGCAGTTTACTCTGAAGCAAAATAACTGAGTATTCCTTGTGGTTGTGGTCTGTGCAGCCACGGCTGTGAGCAAACATGGAAACACAGCTGGCAATCTCTGGAAGGTGCAATTTGAAGGACTTTTCTTTGAACTGGCACTGCTCAGTTTAGCTCTAACCAAAAGCCAATGCTGATTTTAATAAAAAACTGGCTGCAAAGCTGGCACAGTTTGAAGGTGGGAGTTGTCAAGGTGGCTAAGATTCCTCCTACAGAACTAGTTTATATAGCATGTTTCCCACACCATAATTTCTGTAACTCTCCAAGATTTCTGACCAAGAAAAACTGACAGCTTCCTCTTTCTACTCGTACACTTGTGTGTAGTACAGGTTGTGACTCAAAAGGAAGGTCTCCATCTCTCTTAGGTCCTGATCACAGTAACACCATTAAAAACTTTTATTTGCTGGTATCACTAAAATGCCAGTAACAAGGTTCTGTGGCAATATTTCTTATGAACTCTTGAAACCTTAAGGCCACTTCCCACTGTACCTCGTCTCATGGCCTCACATCTCCTACAGCAGAACGAGACAGAAGAGCTTTGGAGGGAACTGCTAAAAGGCACCCAAGTCCAGACACTTCCTGTAAAGAGAATACAGATGCTGGGGAACGTATGTTGCAAAAAAGGGTGTCTTATCAGAGACATATTCAAACCAACAAGTGGTTACAGCAGAGGAGGAATTCACAGCACCTCAAATACATCACTAAACACAATGTGTATAACCCATACACCAGTACGATTCTTATTCCCTCAAAATAAGATTTCGTAGACTCACACACTCATATAACCCTTAAGACATCAGAAGCAGAGACTGGTTCAGAGTGATTATAGCAAAAAACCAAACAAACCAGGAGATCACTGAAGAGAGAAAACAGGCTTTGAGAGATTGGAAGCAGGAAAGCCACCAAAATGTGTGGAGGAGACATTGGGGTAAACAGTCCTGCACCATCTGCACTCACACTCAGTCTTCCATCTTATTCTTTTAACAGCTCATTCCCAATTTGAAAATCTGAATATGTGGCACTTTTTTATCCACTAATATTATGCTGCTGGAAAACTAACTTGAAAGTATTCCCAGGAAGGATGCAAGATACAACTTTTATGGATATTTTTGAGAACCTTACATAAATCATTATTCGTACATTCAAGTTAAATTTATTTAACTGAAAAAAAAAACCCAACCCCAAAACCAAGACCAAAGAATATCCTCCCAAAACATCACTTATAGCTTGGTCTTAGATGGTGATTAGCACCTGAGGTTCCTACTGTACCCCAGCCCCTCCCTGACTTTTGTATAGTCTTCCAAACAGGAAGCACTCAGTCAGCAACACCCTTTTCACCCAGTGGCCTAGATGTCATTCCCTGGCACACATCCTAATAGAAACAAGAGCATCTGTTATATTGTCCAGTGTCTCCATGCCAGGGTTCTGTACCTCTTTCCCTCTCCTACTTCCTATCAGAAACATACATCCTGCAACACCCAGAAGATAATGGCATTGAGATTTTTTTTTTCACTATATATTTAGCACTTCTACTACATGGCTTTATTATATTTATTTTAACATTTTAATTTATAGAATTTTACAGATTCTTTAACACACTGAGAATGCTGATTATGTTCACACAAATTTTAGCACTTGTAATTTATTTCTAAATTGGCATTAAGCCAAAATAGCCTTAGACCTAGTGCCCTTTAGGAGGCTTTCATCATTCTGGTTGCTATATGAATAAATGGTTAGGAAGCTGCATTGCTGCCTTGCTATTCTTTATCCCATTTCAATCCCATCTTTTGCCACCCATGGATTCCATACATTGTGGTTTTGGTCCAGTCCCAAATTATTTGAGTAAACCCAGCTGTATCACATACAATGTCTGCTATTAGAGAGGCAGATGTCATCATAATTTTTGAGGCAGCAATCATTACAGATCTCAAGAGTACTCCCAAATAATAATACATCTGCACTCGGAAACGCGTGCCACCCAGGTGACTAACTGAGAAGACTGAATCCCTATCCTAACACAGCAGGGACAGAAGTCCAAGTTTTCTATAGGAAAATGAGTGAGAACGCAGGATAGCAAGCCACACAGCAGAGATTCTAAGAACGGAGTTTTTTTGAAGGAATCCCTGTCTTGCAGACCACTACTCTGGCTCCAGCAAGACCTGAAACTTAGACTATAGGTATTTCTCTAGGAACTACCAATAATACCCAAGAAGTCCCAAGGAGCAAATCACTGGAGGTGTATCTGCAGATGCCACAATTACAGCAGATTGAATGTCAGTTAACAGACAGTTTCTCTCAGACTGCTACACATGCTGAAAGCACACATCTCAGCAATGCTATAGGATCAGAAACAGATTTGGAAATGCTTTCGCCTATTGGGTTTTTTTTTCCCCTATAAGGAATTCCTATCACTTCTAGTCCTCTCTTTGTTCCAAAATATCATCTTCACCTACCATGAGCTTTTTTTCTCTCTCCTTATTCACTCTTCTGCTCAGTGTTTCTCACAGTTATGTCCAGGAACTGCAAAAGGCTTTGGTTTAAGTGCCAGTTAAACAGGAATTTAGAAGGCTGACAGCAGGCACTAAAGCAAAGGCTGCTGGCTACATCCCATTTTGTCTCTATTGAGTTTCCAATTCTAGGTTCAACTGTGGAAAACCGTCAGGCAAATACACAAAGAACGTGTAAACCACCTGCATTTGCTGCTTTTTATATCATCACGTGCAGACAGGTTCAATTATTAAATTATTGCATGTGTGTGGGAGTACCTGCAATTAGAGAAGTATTCTTGCACACTTCCTGTAGTATGTTGTCCTGTTCTTAAAACAAGTTACACAGCCTGTAAGACCAGAGCCTGTCATCCAATTCTTGACCTGCTTGCTCTAAAATAAAATGAGATTAGCTCCATTTAGGTCAGATCTAGACAGATGTGGCACACTTGGGAATTCAAAATCAAGTCCACCTCTCTCTGATTCATTCTTTAATACACCTGCTTAAGCTGGCATGAAAAGTGTGGTATAAATAACATATAATTTAGACAACATGATCACTGTAAAGGAACATGATAAATACAGGAAAAAACCTAAAATACTGACTACATCAGTTTTAATTAAAATTGAATAATCTACTACTGCCAGGAAACCAGGATTTTCAAAATTCTGCTAAGCATCATCACTCTTCTGTTTCTTTCAGCTACAACTTCCTTATTTTAAAACAAATATGAACAGTGGCACTATATTTTCCACTACTTGCTAAAAAAAAAAAACCCAAAACCCATAACCCAAAACACCTAGTTAAAACAACAGGCAAAACAGGAACATTCTGAATATGGAAAAATAAAGAGTTAACTTGCAATGCAAGCATACATGCAGATCCAAATGTATTTCAATCACTGGATTGAAGAGGAGTTAAATTAAGCTCATAGCAGTAAAATGGTCATGCCGATGTATTCCAACACAAGAAATCACGTAACTGTCCACCCACACCTCTCTAAAGGCCTGAGATTTACTTTATTATAAACATATAGATAAGTCTTGAGAATATAATAAAAATGTAAGGGTGCTTCTGAAATTGTGTAGGCTCCATGCAAACTGTAGTATCACAGAGTCACAGCATGGTGGGCGTTGGAAGGGACCTCTGTAGATCATCTAGTCCAACTCCCCTGCCAAAGCAGGTACATCCAGAGCAGGTTGCATGGGATTGTATCCATGTGGGCTTTAAATATCTCCAGAGAAGGAGACTCCACAACCTTTCTGGGCAGCCTGTTCCAGTGCTCTGTCACCCACACAGTAAAGACGTTTCTCCTCATCTTCAGGCGGAACTTCCTGTGTTCCAGTTCATGCCCATTGACCCTTGTTCTGTCTCTGGTCACCACTAGAAAGAATCTGGCCCCATCCTCTTGACACCCACCCTTCAGATATTTCTAAGCATTGATAAGATCTCTCAGTCTTCTCTTCTCCAGGGTAAACAGACCCAAGTCTCTCAGCCTTTCCTCCTCAGACAGATGCTCCAGACCCCTAATCATCTTCATAGCCCTCCACTGGACTCTCTCCTGTAGCTCCTGGTCTTTCTTGAACTGGGGAGCCCAGCACTGGACACAGTACTCCAGATGTGGCATCACTAGGTCATAGTTTCCAAAATCCAATGTAATTTGGTGAAGCAGATCACATCTACAGAGAGTTACACAGATATAATATGCAGCTGTTCTGGCCTACAGAGACATAACAGGTTCCCTTAACATTCTATACATTTCCTTCAAAACTTGTACATTCAATGTAACCTAGAGTTTTTCAAGAGACACACCAGTGGAGGCAGAATATAACCCTTAATTCTTAATACATACGTACCTATCTAACACCCCTTAAACCAAATTATATAATACCCTGCAAAACTCCATGGAACAGTTGTCATCTATGGTAGACTGGACACATATAACTTTTGCTTGTTGACAGCATTCTTTGGATATACTAACTCCTATTTCATCTGTGTCGCAGAGATACTGTATCCAGACTGTGAAACTGCATACTCCGTCCCTGAACTGTGCCTCGCACAAAAGATATTTCAACATACGGTCACTATGGGGTAACCTTATACGCTCGCTTCTGATCTGTCACATCCCTTTGTCATTAGGACTGCTAGATTAATTGCATGGTTTATTCCACTATCAGGCAGATGTTACAGAACAGCTTCACTGAAAAAATGTGGGAAACATTATATCAAGCATTGCGCTTCTTGTCTGCGTAGGACTTTATCGTATTTTGGTTTCTGTGACATTATCAGAGGAATACAATTAATCTATGGTGCAGATGGTGGGTGCACTGCTGCGCTGCTGTTCACAGGAGCATTCAAAGATGAGACTTTGCTAGAACAGATCCCAACAGTGCAGGCAGCAACCCAAACAAGGGAATTGGTTCAGCTGCACTTCTTTTTTTGTGTGAAGGTACAACAAAATGGACTGAGGAGAGGGGACGTGTATGGGCAATACAAGGAACCAACTAATTGTTTCAGGTCTCAGTATCCCTGAAACCTAAAACAATCCCCCCGCATTGCTCCTGTCTGCTTTGAATTGAAACACTAGCATGCACACAGAAAGATCTTCAGGAACAAATTTTCAGTATGAAGACAAATTCTCATTTAAACTCTGTTCACCCTAAACAGAGACTAAGAAGAAGGCATGCTTTGCTTCCCCAAGATGTAGGTAAAAAAGAGCACAGAACAGCACAAAACTATCCTATCTACGTAAAGATTTTAATTTACCCTACCATCAAATTAACACCTTATTTTAGCAAAGCTGCAATCTTTTTGTGGGTAAACATGTTTCCACCTAAGTTCAAATGTCAAATCAAGTCTCCACATCAGTTTTTGCAGACTGAGTATCAGTCCTCCTCTGCTACCATACCCATACACATTCACTCATGTTTACAGATCTGAAACAAATTATCTGCTAGTAGTGCAGTACATCAGTCCCAAAGAAAAACTATGATGATGACCCTGTGGGAGATAAGCTGTAACAGTCCCTTTTAACTATTTTTGTTAAAGGAAAAAAAACACCTCTGGAAATACTATACCTGTCAATCATAAGATGCAATAGGATGTTAAGGGCCTCCTAACTATGAAGCTTTAAGAGCCAATTCTTTGTGAGGATTTATCATTTCAGAAAATGTACTTCCAATCGTTCCTTTCTACAACACTGTACTAAACTGGTCCACTAATGTAATTCAATCTCCTTTCTACCTAACAAGTGGTAAGAGAGTAGTCTGCAGGACCAAGAAAGATTTGGCTTTTCAACATGAAAAATCATGGCAAAAATATACTTTTAGTGGATCTAATTTTTTTCTGTGCTTCCCATCAAATGCTTTTGAAAACAAATCTTGGCACTTAAGTGTCCTAGACATGTTTGAAAAATAGCTTTTTCAACTATTCATCAGATGAAACATATGGGACCACTGTACATTCCTTCCTTTAGTTTGACTAATAAAATAGGACTGACCTGTCTAAAGAGAAGCTTAGCTCTGATCATTAGAAACAGTACAGACTGTGCTGAATTTAATACTAATGCCTGATAGTGTATAAACACAGCAACTGGGACATAATAAAACCTCGCAATTTACAAGTGACAGGGCAATATGAATAACAGAATCATGTAATACCTATCAGCTTAATTTACTGCATTGCTGAGCACAATTCCATATTAAGAGTAACTAATGGACCTGCCTTAGAAATCTAATAATAACTCAGCAAACTCCAGCTTTCTGGACCAAATGTCAGATTATATGGCATAATAAACAACCATACATATTAAATCAAATAAGTAGATGAACAAAGTTCATAACAAGCAACTCCAGCAACTCTCAGTTATCTATCAGTAGCTTATTGTGTGGGAAACCTGTAGAAGGGAGAGTCAGGCAACTATGCTTCTGGACCGACATTGCCTAAAACGGGCTAAATTCTCACAGAGCTTGGAACTGAACAAATTTTACCTGTATGATTTACAGAGACCGCAAAATTTGAGCCAGGGAGACAAGTCATTCTGAGCACAGCCTGATTAAGCCACCTGACCTAGCCGGCACTGATGCGTCATCACTGCACACTCAGGACACAGAAACATGTTGGCTTTGCAGTTGCCAGCCAAAAGTACAGTTACCAGCTCAAAGTGTTGCTACACAACACTCCCCAGAGCAGGGAAACCTGGGATGCCTTCTGGCCCTTTGGAGTACACTGGTCCAGCACTATGCTCAGGCTAATTAGTGCTCCCCTAATGCAGAACACTGGTGGCTCTAGCACAGATAAATACAGTAGTCCAGCAGGAGCAAGCACAGCTGCCACTGCCATGACCGAGAACATGGCAAAAATTAAAGCCTTCAGGTGAGCCATGTGGGTTATTGTTATAGCAAAGTACATAAAGCCAGGGAATTTATTTCTTCTGCATTGAGGTGTAGGGCAGTGGTAAAATATAGAGGGGTTACAGTTAGAACCTCTGGGAAGGGAATAATCTGTTCAGATATTGGTATTTCTGCTGTGGATTTTGACACATTTGGTTCTTGTTTAGACTCTCATCATAGTTAAGGAAAATAAATGCATTTCTACAACATGACTCATCTCATCATAGACATGTAAAACACATCAGATGCATCAAACTTGAAAATGCTCATCTGCCTCCTCTAACAATAAAGGCAGCCTGAGGTAATGAGCCCAGCTATGCAAGTCTTACAGTGCAAGCTAGAAGCTGCAGATCCCACCCTTAACATCCCTTCATGCCCTCATCACTGGCACATCACTAGATTACGGGCATGCTCCTTTGCCCATTTTTATTCTACTGTCTTAACAGAAGCACAACTATGCTTATTTATAAAACAAGATTTCATTAATACATCCAAGAAAAACATTGTGTGATTCTCTGATGCAAGATATTATTAGAAATTAATAATTAGAATGTAAATATTGTATTGAGTCTTCATATAAAAGACAGAGTAATACTTCTCTACTGATTTTAATACAGCAGTGTAGAAGTGCCTCCCATGGCAGATGATACTACTGCAACAGACTAGGAGACCTAATACCCTCATACATACATGACTTAAAATCTACAGGACAACTAAAAAAAAATAATCCCTGACACTTTTTATCTAATCCCATTCAAGGCCTTATGGTTTTAATGCAGCCCCTGGGTGTCCTCACACATACTGCACTGAAACTTCAAAGGTAGTCTTTCCAGACTCACTCCTCTTCAACAAACCTGAGTGGGACAGCTGGGTTACACAGGCTTCTCCCAGCTCACGCTCCAGTTTTACCGCTAAGAGATGGATCATTATTAACATTATTTGCAAGTGCCAGGTCACTTTTTTGGGCAGAATTGCATTTGGGTGATTGTATTTTGTAAAGCAGTACCCAGCAGGACTCAAGACTGTCTAAAGCAAAAAAGCAGAAGCAAAGTTCTGCTTTCTCCAAATCCCTCATGAGAGAGAAAAGCTGCCTAGGTATGCAGTCAGGAAGGAATGCAAAATTCCCAAGGATTTTGCAAGTAAAAATGTATTTTTCCTAGTTCCTCTGCTCTCAGGTCACTAAGGGAGTTACATGATGCATCCCTTGTGCTGTGCACTACAGAGATCAGTCATATTTTTTGGCAGCTCATTCTACTATTTTCCTCCATCACCGGGGACAAGACGCTTCAGCAGAGGGCTTTTCAGCCTAAGGATTTTTTGTTGCAAGACAAGGTCTCTTAAAGGTAATGTCAGATAAAGATTTTTTTCAGGGATTACAGTGGAATGCCATCAGTATTCTACATGCTTTACATTACATTTTAGGACTTTCGTCCCCTACATATCCAATGGAAGCACACTGCACCTGCAATCAAACAGATTTAGTGACACTGCAGAAACCAGTAAATTGCTAGCACAAAGCACCAGGAAAGGCTATGAGGGAAAGAAGGCTACTCCTGCAAGTGGAAGGAGCTGTGGAACCCAAGAGGAATTTTCTTTCTTTATAATTCTTTAAAAGCCATTAATTTAATCAAGTTGTGTTTGCTGTCTTTTTATGAGTATAATAAACTAAAAAGAAATCAGGTTATAAAAGCATTATAACAGTGAAAGACTATTCAGTTTGGTTTTCAAATGCCCCCTCTCTCTGCTGTAAGATATAACCACAAAATTCTTATCAAAACCAATCCCACTGTCTCTTGTGTAAAATATTTGCCTCCTCAAGTGCTTTGAGAACAGCAGATGAAAGGAAGAAACATGAGAGGAAGTCATTTGCCCAAGGTCACACAGTGGGCCACGAGCAGACCAAGGAAGAAGTAATTGCCTCTTTCAGAGTTGCCATCTGTTCATAAAGTTAGACTCCAAACATGTTCTTGAATTGGACTCCATTTAACCCAGCTTGAACCTGCTCAATGAAAGTCCCAATTTCCACCAGATAATGGAGTCCTATGGATCCAAGATGTTCACACTGGAAATGAACTAAGTCTGGACTTGACGATGTCAGAAAAATGGGTAGTACAAACTTGTCATCTTCTTATCCCTCAGGAAGTTTTCTTGCTGACTTGATAGGATATTGCACCGCTCTTAAAGTCTCAATGTCATTAAACTAGAATAGGCATAGTCATAATTATTAAACTGGCATGTTTGACCCACAAGAAGAGCAGAAAATAGCGGAAGTTGCAGGTGCCAGCTCATGTTCCTGGCAAAAGTATGGACATGACTCATTAGATTTTTTGGGACAAATGGAAGAGGATGAACTTGATTTCCTTTATGAGTTCATCTTTGTCTCCTGCATGCACTCTAGTCCTTCGTCTAACTGCATGATAGTCACCTCTTCTTCACCCTCTTGTTTCTTAGCTCTGGAAACTGTACTAGTTTTCAAAGGAAAAGCAATATTTTAGACTGAAGAGATTAAGTTCTGGGGAAGAAAAAGAAAAATGGTAACAAGGGGCAAACTTAATGTGAGAAAATGCTAAACCTCTTTTTAAGGGTCCAAGGACCAGTATCTTCTCTCCCATTCCTGTGCCTCTTTCCAACATAGCACATCTGTCTATCAGTCTGTGATTAATAGAGAACAGTTACTCATTCATTTTGGGGCACCTAGAGTAAAGGCTTCTGTAGGTTTGAACTTATTCAGGAGATTTCCATACACTTCCAACTTGCGTGTAGGTTCAAACCCTACCACAGAGAATGGTTTTCTGGCACTAATTACTTTGGATCAGGGGAAGAAGATGTATCTCCTCCAAGCTGAATTATCACCATCCCACTGAAGGAAGAAATCAGGCTTCCAGTTCCTAATAACCCTTATGGTGCTAACCACAACAAAACTAAGGCAAAAGTATTTTAATTTGGGAAATTATTTTGTTCAGTCTCCCATTAGAAATATCATGTATTATATTTATGGAGATATTACTTATAAGGGTACATACTACTTACATGGACATGCCTTATAAGAAATTAAAACTCCTTAGAAACAGCTTGCCATCGACCTCCTCTGCTCAAGATACAAAGGTCTTTGTGAGTATCCCATCCCAACTCTCTTTACAGAGATCCAAAGACTTAATCCTTCAGCCCAAATTCTGTCCAGAGAAAAGACTGTCAGTGCTAAGCACTAAGTGCTGGGAGTTCCCCCTCCTTCCCACTCCATGCTGGGAGATAATAGGTGCATCATATAATTATTAGTTGCTTGGCAGGCAACAGCAGTTGTCAATACCCTTCCTGTGGAGTATTTTAAATACATCTACTGTAAATCTAAAGGAAAAAAAACAACCAAACAAAAAAACCCCTACTCACCAAGTTAACAAATGTACTCACTTCATGGATGAAATAACATCTCTATAAAGTAAAGGCCCAAAACAAGCAGACAAGATGGATAGAAAGAGCCATAAACCCAGAACAACACTTTCCCTTCATTTATCAAAATACTCTTTAATTTTTAAAAAATGGGAAATAACACAAGGAAAACCTTACCATTTTAGCACCAAAGAAATTTGATGCAGTTTGCATAGAAGTTACTTCACTTCATCACCTTGCCAAGACACAAGAATTTGTAGACTGAAAATGTGTTGTTAGTAACCAGAATCGTGCAAGTACTTGTTTTCCTTTGACATGGAGTGTGGAGGGCCAGCTGACAAGTCAAGAAGTTTTTAAAAGCAGTTCCCAAACTGGTCAGTCCAGCATACAGCTGTCCTGGTTGCCTGGGACCTAAATGCTGGTAAAAAATAAAGGCATCTTTCTAGCAGCCGCAGCAGAGGAAGAAATAAATAAAAGAGAAGAGAGGTAACTACCAACTCTCTCTGCTTTTACGTCTCAGATGATGAGCTTACAGGGCTGTCCTCTTGCCTATCATCACTAACAGAATACCAATAAGTGGGAACTGTCTTTTAAATATTCGTCCTATTCAGTTTTGCTCCTAAGAATAACCAAAGATGACTTTGGACTGTGGGGGAATTCCAAACCCACACAAATGCTATCCTACCGAACAATCCAACTGCAGTGCAAGCCAGAACCCTGCTCCATTTACACCAGTGTCAATTAAGTCTGAAAAAAGATCATACTCCATTCTTGTTACAAAAACACTTCAGCAGTCTTGAAGAGTACTACATACAGCACTAGGTTAAATCGAAACCTGTTCTGAGCTCACATAGGTATTAAAAGGGTTAAAATTTCTCTTTCATAAAATTAATTCTACCCCATTTCACCCCTTCTAATGGCTGAATTGTGAACAGGTGTGATACTAACTGCACAGTAGCAGACAGGACTTTTATGTCAAATACAGAATTTCAGACAAAAAAAATACACAACAACCAGAATATTTTTTGCATTTTAAGCAATGACATAACAAGTAAGGAGCGTAGTGTGGACTGCTGATCTTCTCTACCAGGAAGCCTGTCTGTTACTTTCTCAACTGTATCCACTGAATGAAAGTAATTCTCTTCCCTCCTTCTTAGACTATCATGGTATAAACAATAATGTCACTGCTGTAAGAGTTTTTCTTACAGAACATTTCTAGTTTATTATTTTAACTTGATGTAGGTAACCAATCACAGGTAATCAAAACTGCCAAAATAGTGGTGCATCTCGGGGATTTGCCTTGTAATACCTTGTGGTTTGGGACCTGTAAATTTCAGTTGCTTCACCCTTTCAATATAGAGGTATTGCTGTGCTGGTTTGGGCAGGAAGAGAGTTAATTATCCTCATAGCAGCTGGTATGGAGGTATGTTTTGGACTTGTGCTTAAAAGCACTGTTGATAAAACAGGGATTTTTTTGTTATTGCAGAGCAGGGTTTACACAGAGTCAAGGTCTTCTCTGCTTCTCACACCACCCCAACAGCTTGGAGACTGCGGGTGCACAAGAAGCTGGAAGGGGACATGGCAGGGATGGCTGACCCCAACTGACCACAGGGATATCCCAGAACATATGACATCATACTCAGCACATAAAGCTGGGGGAAGAAGAAGGAAGTGGGGGACATTTGGAGTGATGGCATTTGTCTTTCCAAGTAACCATTAGGTGTGATGTAGCTCTGCTTTCCTGGAGATGGCTGAACACCTGTCTGACTATGGGAAGTGGTGAAGGAATTCCTTGTTTTGCTTTGCTTGCATGGGTAGCTTTTGCTTTACCTACTAAACTGTCTTTATGTCAACCCATGACTTTTTTCAGCTTTACTCTTCCAGTTATCTCCCCCATCCCACCGGGGCCAGGGAGTGAGCAAGCAGCTGTGTAGGGCTTAGTTGCTGGCTGGGATTAAACCACAACATTTGCCCAGCAGATAACTCCTGCTGCATAAAAAGCAGCCCACAGGAGTACACATAACAGAACTGTCTCAGATAACAGAAGTGTCTCTGTGGTTGATGGTTTAACAATCATTAGCAAGGCAGGCTGCTAGATCTGCTGGTAATCACCATTTTCATGATGTGACCATCTCCCCAGGGAAACAAATCTTATCTGAAACACCAACACTGACCAGCATGGGGGGGAGCCAAACAAGCAGAAATTGGCATGGTTATTACTCCTGTTGTCAAACTAAGTCAATGTCAATACTCTCTGCCCTCATCTTATTTCACATGTGTTCATAAAAGTCCACTGCAACTACACTTGGCAATAACGCTTAATTTCAAAGACATATCTATGTTATTAACTTTAAACAACTTTTTAAGGGAAAATATACAATTATATCTCTATTACACTTCTCAAACAATTTCCTAGAAACAAGACACTACACAGCTCAACTGTCTGTCTTCCCACAATAACTTTCCAAACCACCATCCAGCTTCCATGACATTTGAGAGAGTGGTTCAAATCTCAAAATAAATACTGTCCTCCAGAGTTCACAAAATTAGCAGCTGGACAGGGATGAAAACAAGCCTACTGACCTCACTAAGGAAAAATCTAATCACTCAGCACATGTGGAGTTGAAAATTAGTTACAGTATGTCTTCTGCCTTACCTTCTGAAAGCTTTGACAGAACATGAGGAGAAGTTGGAGAATTGAGTGAAAGGAGGTCAGAAATCAGGCTTCATTAGCTCATGAAATAAAGTTTTAAAAACCATAAACACACTTGGCACATATAGTCAAGTCTTCACCTCGCTGTATCTGGGCAATTCTGCATCACTACTCAGTTAGGAGTCTTCCTACAGCCACACCACATTGTTCAAGGCATTTCTCACAAAAACTGCCATGCTGAAATAAAAAGAATTTGACAGCAACACAAAGAAGTTTTCACTACATCAGAATAATAGTTGCTCTCCACTCAATGTAAGTGACCAGAAATACTGCTATTTGTTATTATGAGGACGATACTGGATAGCCTCGAGAATCACCGTATGCATATACTGCAAAGTCAAATAATATTAATGCACATTTGTAGCATCTAATACTCATACAGGCGGACATACAACACAGACTGATTTGTGTCTGGCATCAACTCTGCAAGAGACATGTCTGCAGCACACACAGTAATCAGAAATCTCAGGTTAAACTGGGTTTTTATTAGCTTGGTTTTAAACGGTTTTGCTCTGTTCTATATCCTGCAGCCAGTCTCAAGACCAAATACTCGAAATGAGGAGCTGAGACCCTTTGCAATACAGCTAATGCTTCCCCCTCCTGCAAAATGGGACTTGTGAGTGTCATGATGAGACAAGATCACATGACTAGTTCAGGTTGCCTTCTACACAGCACAGGACTCTAGACTCAGTGTCACATCTCCTTTTAAAAACGTCTGAAGGCGAAGAGACCTGGACCAAATTGTCAGCATCACTCTAAAAACTAAGAAAATATTTCTTTTTCCTCAGAGGCCTTACCATGGGAAATCAGCAAGATGAGATCATCCAAGCCTAAATAGATAATCTCAGGTGATCTGAAGGCTGCCTGCTGATGAAAGCAGGTCCTGCTCCCCTGATAATAGCCAAGTTCTTCAGGTTGTCCTTATGTGCTAGCACTAGCTCTACTCTGATTAGCCAGTCCAGGGTACAAAAACAGACAAAAAATTGTCCTTTCCTCCGCCACCTCTCTGAAAGAAAGGGAAGGGGATTGGCTTTCAGTCACATTAGTTTTCCAAGCTGCAACAGCCCTAAGATGAAACAGGACCAACTCTTTGGCTAAGAGCTAACTATTAGATGAATTTGTCTATGTGTGGTAAAACTTCACCCTAAGCTCGACATCATCTGTGCCCTGTTAAAGGCTTGCTCACAAAAGTAAAATGACGGATAAAGATCTCTAAAAACAAATGCAGCATGAAACATTTCCTCTGCAGCTGGGGATAAATGAGGTGGCTGGGTGGAGCTTTCCCCATCATGTTTATTGGATTCTGCCATTTAGGTCTAAGAGTTTTTCACATCTGAGAGAAAAAATGTTGCGTTGTTTGTGCTCCTCCTAGAAAGAAACAAATATGTTTAGCAGAAAAACCAAATGAGCCTCTCTTCTGGAATGTAGTCTGGCATTTTGGTCTTATTTTACCACACAAACACACAATTTTAACAAGACCCACACTGACTACTACAAATGAGAAAGCATTGGGAACTCTCTATCTCCTATGACTGTGGCAATGCTTTTCATGACAGCTATTTTATTGGCTGCCAAGGTGACTCTCTTTACAGACAGATGAACATTAATGCTAGTTTGTTTATTACAACTGATTGCAAGCAGATGAGAACACTAGAGTCACAAAAATCTAACCCAGGGTCTGACAGTGCAGCCAGACAGAAATTCCCTCAGAAAGCCAAACAGCCGTTGTACGGTATTCCACCTCCATTCTTCTAGTAGGCTTATGACCTCTACTTTTTCCCAGTGGCAGATACTCCAATAAAGATCAGTGTTTTCTTCTTATCCCTGCAAGTGTTCCTTCACTTGTACAACCCTCAATAACATGAATGACGTGAGATGATAAGCAGTTACATGGGACTGTGGATTTCCTATGGGAATTGCTGGTGCCCAGCTGTGATTTGTTAGAGTGGGCAGAATCCAACAGCCCAACAGAGGTGAGTCTGCCGCGGCTCCATGCGCCCAGGTCCAACCAGCAGGGGGGTTGAGTGTGCATTCCCAGTAGGCACACACATGAAAACACATGTACAGCACATATGTACACATACACATGACCAGATCAAAGCAGACACACAGAGCAGTCACATGAATACCAACAGCTTCTTCCCGTTCTTCGCTTTTGCTAAGCAGGGTGGAGCGATATATAGGGGATGCATGTATGTACAAAGTGAATCCCTCTAGCAGCTGGGCTCAGGCACATCACCTGCCCTGTAACTGTCTGGGGATCCCAGCACCTGGACATATGGCCTACCAAGTCTTCAGCCTCACTCCACTTGCTGGTATGGACCCTCTCACACACATGTGCACACACACATACAGAGCTCCACAGCAGATGATCATGACTCCCTTGGTCCCTTCAATAGCCAGCCCCTCCAGTGGTGTCACCCTCAGTGACAGGTATGCACATGGCTCTCAGACTACACTGTCCTCCCACTGGATAGTCTGTCTTGATGCTCTCTAGCAATCACACTTCACTGCATACCCTCACTTACTGTAGTCACTAGCACCACGGTCACACAGATCTCTGACCCCTGGTCCCAGTCCAGCTGCTCACACTTAAGTCCACTCATTCTGGTCTCTCCAGCTGCTGGTACCAAACACACAAGGCCCTCCAACCTGTGGTCTGACTCTAGATGCTGGCACTCAGACCCCATACTCACACACTCCTACAGAATACAGTCGCTCATCCAGGGAAACACTTAGAAACCGAGTTTATTAAGAAGAGAGGACATACTGCTGCTCAGGTGTAGGGCACAACTAGAGAAAACTATTGACCAGCTGCTGTTTCCACATGAACAGTCCTTTTTATCCCTTTATCCCCCTATTTCCACAAGCTTGTTCCTTCCCAAAACACACAAATCCAATCCTTTCCCTACCTTTGGTTCCTCCCCTAAACATCCCCTAAATGTCCTGTGTCATCCTGAAATGCTCTTCCTGTAATGTGTCCCCTCCCTCTAGACAGCAACCCCCAGAAAGTTCGTAAAGTGCTCTAGCATTGACTCATCTTGACAGATTTCTCTCCCTCATCACAGGGGTGAGGCTCCCCCAGACGTCCTTCCTCCCAGTCCTTAACTGGTGTTCCTGCCTGCCACTGTGTCCCTGTCCTCCTCTGGGCTTGCGGAGATGGGCTTCTGTTGGGCTCATGGCTCCTGTGATGGGGCTGGGAGCAGCCGGGGGCAAGATTTACTCAGGCTCCCCCACCTGCCAATGTCTCTGCACTACATGTGCCTTTTCTTCAGCACTTCTCACCATGCTTCCACTAGATAACCTTGACACAGAGCCTGAGTAAAGCTGCATAACACTCCCAAGGCAGGTACTCACTAGCTTTATCTATCTTGTAAAGATGTAGTCAAAATATAGGAATACTAAAAGACACCATGAACCTGGGCATCACTTAGGTGACTTCAGATCTAGGTCTCACTTCCATTCAGTTGACTCTTAGTCCTTTGTACTACACCTGTTGCTTCAGCTTTAACCTCTAAATTTTGTTTTCAGCTCCCACCTGGGCCACAAAATTTTCATGTCCTCAGCTGCTCTGGCATAAAATGGGATCCACAGTCCAAGAAAAGTTCTTTAGCCTTCAGTGAAGCATGACAGCCTATGTGACTACAACAACAGGGTATTTTGACACCTCACACATGTCAGACATACAAAATCTGCAATGGAGTTATATTTTAAAATTATTATTTAAAAAATACAACAAAACAAACGCCACACATTCTATCTTACTAGAGAAAGAATGGTTCTTCTAGCAATTCTAGGTCCCTTGACTGAACTCCAGAGAGCTGCTGTAGAGGTAAGACTGTAACGTGAAGCTTAGAAAAAAATGAAGCACTGAAACAAAAGCACAGATTCACAGCTCCTGATTTGCTCATTCAAGCCACTCTTCTCATTCCCACAGGGAAAGTATTTCCTGTGTTTGCAGGAACAGCCAGCCATGGGTTTAGAAAGGTTCAGTGTGGGTAGATTGGTCTCAGGGCATACAGGTTGAACAACAGGGTAGAATCTCTGTGTATATCTCTCCTTCCTCTCACTGTTTTCAGAGAAGAAGAGTTTTAATTTAGAATACATTAATCTTCATGTCCATAAACAGACGTCCTCAAAGTAGGGGAGTTAAAACACAGTACCATGGAGAGACAACTCCACTTCCCTGGGAAGGAATTATCCCTACTTGTCGCTGGATAAGTGGCACAAAGCCAAGAGGTCTCTGATCCCTCATCCTAGCCAAAAGGTTCTTCTGCAACTAATATATTTCATCCTTTACCACCCACAATCAGCTCATCTAGAAGTCACTGTGAATGGGTTTTCCCTTGGTTTTGGGGTATTTTTTTTAAGAAAATAAAATTTCTTCAGCTTTCATGGCTAAAAGACTCTTAATTATTGTTTAATGCCACCTTGAAATTGCAGTATTTTTTCATAACATCCAACTAGCTCATGGATCACCAATGAAATCACAATGGAAGAAAACCAAGGGATGACTGGGGATGCAAGTCTGCTCTCCAGTGTGCAAACAGGATAAAACTGTTTTAACAGTGAATCAGTTCCAGCTTTGCCACAAAACATTAAGCTGTTTTTCATGTTGCTAGATGAAAAGACTGGTCCTCACCTGATTTAAATCAATGTTGTTCCATTTTATGCAACAGAACTACCCATACGTACACCAAATTTTAATTTTCTCTTGAGACTTTTGCTGCAAAGAGTGAACCAAATTAAAGGTGAGATGAATTAGTATCTAATTCTGAACCATGGACAGACATTAAAACCACATTCCCAATGGGAAAGGTTTTGGATCAGACTCTGATCTCTCTGGTATTACTGTACAGACATCCTTACCACGATTACTTTAGCTGTAACCTAGACATGGATCTGATGTGATTTATTCTCATACAATGCCTTGAATTAGCCCATTTAAGCTCAGCATATATAACACATCTCTCAGCGTACACTTCCAGCCATGCATCAAGAGCTCATTCAGCCCGCTACTCATTTTTGTTCCGCTCAGTCAAGTCTACTAAAGCAAGAACTTTTTGACACTGTAACCTCCTCAGTTAAAAAAAGAAATGCTCTACTGCTTTTTTTAACGTTAACTTTGTCTCAAGATAAAAAAGTCAGAGAAACATATTTCCTGCTGCTGCTTTACACTGCATGTAACTATTAGTAAATGCACCCTGTGTCTGGCATCTTTTGTGACAGACCTAATTTCAGAACTTACAGTTAACCCTCTAGTGCAAGCTTCAGTAACCTTTTATTACAGTAAATTTCAACAAGACATCTTGATCTTCCTAACACTACATGCTAATTATAGTTTAGCTTAAATCATTGATATGTGCACAGACTTAAAAAAAAAAAACAAACAAAAAAAACCAAAGGCAATACCTCCAACTAAGTTTAGATTCCTTACAAACTAGAAGTCATACATATCTTAAATGTGCTAAGCAATACAAACAGATGCAGCAAACAAAAAGCAACAGAAATGTACTAATCCTGTCTTTAAAAAAGACAAACCAAAACAAAACTGAAAGAGCATGTAATACAATGTCTCACCAAAAGGTATCTGTGGCAAATCCATGCAAATTTACCACAGCCTTCTTGATTCTGTGTCCAGTCATTCAAATGCAAAACTATCCTCCCCACATTTTCATTCATAAATCAACTTATCTGAAGATCTCTGGGTGTAGATTATTTATGACAATATAACAGTATTACTACAGCATTACCATCAGCAGTAGTAAAACAAGAAGAGTAACTACAGGAGCATTAATTTTTTAGTAGACCCCTATTGTATAACTGCTGCAGTCATCCTGAGGCTTGCTGAAGAAACTGCTGATCCATAGCAATCCTTCAATCTGTCACATTTTAACAGGTCCTGCTAAGCATCAACAGGATTTTTTTTTTTTTAACAAAATACTTTCTTATCTCAAGAGCATCCAGGAGTTCCTTTATTGTTTATATCAAACATTCCTTAGTTTCAACATTTTCCATATTCTTTTCAAATATCCTTGTAATTATGCAGGATGAATTACATGTCCCCTGGCTTTCTAAACTCTAGACGCTTCAGTGACAAAATCACTTTGTTTCACACATAGATTTAGGAATCCAGAAAGATTCCCACAAGAAGAGAAGCAAATCTGCCTACTAAATGCCTTGTAACTTTTGTTTATCTTAATATTCAACCCAGTCTTCCTTTTCAATCACCAGCGAGTTCTCACATTGTGATCACAGGGACGAGTTAAAAGGGCGAGTACCTCACTAGAGGAAGCAGCAGAAACCAGGAACGTGGCACTTTGCTAGTGCATATTCAGGAGCCAAGCAAGGACTTTATTTTCAAGCCACAGTGCTCAGAACTGTCATCACAAAAGGCTGAGACTCTTCTGGAGACTTAAAATTAACATGCTGGTGGCTACCTGCAGTCCTACTACAAGCTGGCCCAAAGGCTTGATATTCAGAGAAGCAGACTGGCCAGACACTGGGAAACATGTTCCAGCATTACACTGGCTGGAGTGGTCCTGAAGATAGCACATTTTGCAACCATGGCAAGTAAATTCAGCCTCCTTGAGAGCCTGTCTTCACAGGAGGAGGCTTCAGAACAGAAGTTTTCTTTCTCTGAAATGTAAACAGTTCCCCTTCTTTAACATAAAAGCATGCCCTCCTTTACAGCTCTAAAAATTTAGGCTAATTCATCAAGTGATTAAATTCAAGAAAGCTTCTCTGAGCAGTGAACTACCAGAGGTTTTGGAGAAAAAGACATCTGTAATAAGAGTTATATATACTTCTTTTTTTGCCAGCCTAGTGATAGAAACATATGCCCCTAGAGAATCAATGCTCGTGTTAACAACAGGGTTATGCTGCTAATAAAATTTAAACCACTCCCCAAACAAAACAATTTGTTCTACCAAAAAAGACATTTGTTTTTAAATCAACAAAATTACATCTTGCTTACAGTGCTTATCTGCATATCTGTTAGCTGGGGATGTGATTCTTTTTCACAGTCTTTGCCAACTTAAGCACAAAAGTAAAATTTCTCAGCATAAAGCAAGACTGCCTGTTCTAATAAGAATATAAGAAGATTAAACGCCCTTATCAGACTCTAACCTGATAATCTGTCCACATCCTTTGACTGACTAGATTGACTCACTCTTTTTTCTATTAAATACAGTCAAAGCAGAAATTAGCAAACCTTTCCAACTGTTTGAAACTGAAATCAACAGTAAACCTTGGCTAGATCGTAGTTAATAAAAATGAAATTCCTACAAAATGAGTAATACCCAGCATGTCACACAGAGAAAATAAATTCAGAGACATGAAAGAGAAGCACATGAACACAGACAAGACAACTAAGAAACTGCAAGCTCACAGCTGTGCAAAAAGGCAAGGAAAATAGTGACGACTACTCTATCAGCATGACCATCTTGCTTCAGAGAAGTTTACTGCAAGTTTGCATTACGTTGGCATTGTACATCAAAATCTCACATCCAATTTGCCTTTTCCAAGGAATCAAAGTGAACTACCACAACATGAACTTTCTGTGCAAAATGGGTGGCTATTTTTCTCAGCAATGTCTCAGTGAAACAGCTGATTTCAGATTCCCCACGGTGATTACCAAGGTCACACAGAAGAATGTCACAATGATCATCTATGAATTCCTCCAACAAATCTTCCAGCTATTTAGCAAAAATCTTCCTGTTGGTGCTTGGAACACAAGCAAGATTGAGAAATTCAAAAATGGAATTCATCATCAAATTGAAGAATTAGAGACATGTTTGTCAGAAGAGCTATCAAAAGCAAGAAACAGCTTTCAAACATGGATCCTAAAAAGCACTACCTTCAGTGTGAAAAAGTACTTCCACAGAATCATCAATTTCCTAAAAGACAAGCAATACAGCCACTGTTCCTGGGAAGCAGTTCAAATTGAATTGAGAACTTGCCTTATAATTTTTGACAGCCTTATGAAAAAAACCACATCGTAAAGAGGTAACATCTTCTATTTTTTTGATTCTTTGTAAGAATCTGATCATTTTCCCCTTTTTGATAGGTTGTTTTCAAAAGCATTCCATGCTCTAAGTTGAACATTTAGAGTACTCAAGTGAAGGGACACTTGGTATCACTACTTCTGTAGATGATAAACTCTTTAAAAAACAAGTGGATATTGCTCCTCCATATTCACTCTTTGCATTATAAAAATGTTTTGTGGTCTTTCCACAGACCAATTGTTTTATGACCTGAAACTCTTGCATTTGGACACTGCATAGATTTTACTTTTGCATCACTTCACTAATGCAGAAATAAGTACAAGATGCGGACGTGCATATGGAAGGCAGACCTTCCCAGAGTCTGTATGCTGAGTTTACAAATCTTAGTTTACATATCTTAGTTTACAAAACAGATGGAATTTAACATGACTTGGACCTCTTTAAACTCAAAAATAATGATGGGTAGATCTCCTGAGCTAGAAAGTCAATTCCCAGCTTTGATGCTTATTTTGCAAGTAGACTCATCTCTATATCCTATAAGGATATAAAACCCATCTTTCTATACAGCATATTCAATAACTACAGCATGGACTTTCAGGACATGTTAGTTCACAATGCCGTATAAAATATGTACCAGCTCTATCTACTTTGAGTTTATAACTAAGACTAATCTGAAAATATTTACTATATGGCCACAGATGCAAACAAATTTATTTAACTCCTCCCCCATCTTTCTTTCCCTCATACAGGCAGAACCAACCAGCACTTTCATCTTCATCAGTTTGACTGCTACTCAAGAGACCTTGAATAACCTGGGTCTCAGTACCACTCCCTATATATTAGAAGACAGCATAAGTTCTGACCTCAGATTTCTAAGCATATCTAGTTCCTAAAATAAGTTTATCATAAATGGAATGTGTTGAATTGGTATGTAAGAGGAAAAGAGTTAAAATATTTCTATGACTATATGGGACTGGGGAAGAAAAAGGGAATATTCTGAAGAGAAAAATGCTGTTATCATTACCCGAGGACAAGAATCTCAACATTATGCCTGAGAAGCCTGAGGGCTGGACAGCAAGTTTAGTCCCATGTCTTTCCTTTACTTAAATGGAATATATACTTCAAAATCCCTTACCATTTTGGGAAGGTGGGGGCAGGGAGAAAACTAATTCTGGATGTAGTGCTCTTAGTGGAATGGTATTATTATTCCTGATCCCAGGAATACAACAACAGAATACTTAAAACTGTCTAATTTTAGGCATCTAAATTAGACATTGAGATCAGGCCCACCCACTTCACTCTCACGTGCTCCTATTTTACAGAAACAGGGGGAGGAGCGAATAGGTTTCAGACTCCTGATTATAAATCTTCTTTCAATCACCAATGTAACAGTTCAGTTCTTTAACTGGTTGCATAGGGAGCAGAAGATCAATTTGGCACACAGTTACTATTAAACTCCCAACAACTCCATTAATCAATCTCTGGAATCTCTGTTTTCTTAATTTAAGTGCTTTGCAACTACATTGACAACACAGTGAGATTTGATAGCAGCAAAGTATGTTCAAGCACATTTAATTCTGATTTTATTTTTATTTGCTGCTTTTAATGTATGGTTACTGTTGGGAATTAATATAGTCCAATTTTGGATACCTAAACTTAAGGAAGTGGCTGAACAGAAACCCATGAATTTAAGGTTTTCCGGTGTGTAATGCACCATGTAAGATGATCTATGCACCTATATCTATGCTGTACATAGTTCTCTTCCTCAAAAGTGCATTTGGATTTCAGTCTCTGAAAAGCCAAGAATCAGCTCAGACTTCAGTAGATATGACTGGACACAACCTTACACATTGTGGGAATATAACAGAAGATTTGCAAGGACCGTAAACACGCTCAAGGGACTTGTAGCTGGGGCACCGAAGGCACATACATCACACTACTAATTGTTGTTTAGTGCTTGACAAGCAGAGCATCTGCATTTAGATAACATAGGCCTGTGACAGACTCAAGGGCACCCTAAACATGCCTGAGATTCCTAACCCACTGTGAGAAAGATCAAAGCCCAATGGAAAACTACTGCCTGTAAAGAAATTCTTAATATACAAGCAAGAGAGGCAGGTTCAGAATCTCTCACTCCCGGTTATGTGCCTCTGCCCCGGGTGCTGCTGTGGAGAAACACCTGTTTGCGAGGTAATGAGAATAAATTTGCTTTTTGCATTTTATCCACAGGTTTTGTGGTTGTTCCTGTGTCCTCCCTGTGTCGGCTCATGCACACATCCTACTAGACTCCATCAGTTCTTCATGGGATCACATCATATTTTGGTTAGGTAATGACAGCACCAGGAGCAAAAGCCCATTCCTGGACAGCGTGGAAATATTTGCTTCCTTCATCTCCTCTTCTCGGGAGGAACTTTCATGAATCTAAAGCAGATATTCCTGTTAACTCGTGCATGCTTTGTTGTCAACTTGGCACCAAAATCGGGAATAAACTCCTTAACACCAATGTAGTCTGAAGAAGCAGGCAATTCTTTATTACAGTGCCAGATGCACGGGGGATCGCTCCGCCTATCATGCCTACCGAATCATTTCTCTACAAAGGCTTTATCCTTTCAAGACATGTATATTCATTACTTTTCCAATAAGTCATTAACATGATTCATTACATTTCCAGGAACTCATTACTATATGCAAGTGTCCTGCTCACATGTGCACTTCCTCTCTCTGGTGGTCATCAAGGTCCTTTGATGGTCTTCAATAGTCTTCATCACTGTGTCCGTTGGTTGAACTTTCCTCTCACACATGCTCAGTTCATCCCCGGGCCTGTTTCCAACAATTTTACCCATCTTGTCCCAAGAAGTTGGCCCACCATGTTTTCCCACCACATCCCAACAATCAGTAAAACAAAGAGCCTAAATGCTTCTATGAACACTAATGTAATAAATTTTGATTTCTTAATTACTATAACAAAGATACATTGTTATTAAATTTAGTACTAAGTTAATAATTAGAAGAGGCTTAGGATTTTACAGTCCCTTCTTATTAAAGTTTCTATGGTTACCTTGCTCAAAGCTAACAATCCTAACTTATACATTACACATTCCGATTTTTTACTTCTTAATCAAACCCAACTCTTCTATATAATCAAATCTTGATTATTTTAATCAGAGTACTTCCAACAAATTGTGACTCACATTTCAAGATGCAGGAGGGTTTTTTGAAACAGGGAAAATAGAGGTTGTAAAACCATACACTCATTAAGTGATAATTTAGGGTATTGAGGTGAGCTTAACTGACTAGAGTCAGCCAGCTAAGCATTTATAGGGAACAGGTGTTTAAGAACTGCCTATGCTAGCTCTCTGCAAAAAAAATCTTTGCTTTTACAAGTTAATTATATTTTATAGAAGAAAAAATAAGTTACTATAGTCAATACTATTTTCACATTTCCCATCTGGAATTCAGCATTAAGCTTCAATGAGGATATATATGTGCAATTTTCTATTCCTGTGGAAAGAGTTGCGCTGTCTTGAGATGGAGTATGGTCTTCTACTATTTGAAGTCAAGTAACTTTAAATCTTGACCTTTACACTTACAGGATCACTCAGAAATAAAGTACTGCACTTTTATACAAAAAATTCTAGACTAGTGTTGTTACATGTAACTTTTACAATTAATTAAACTTTTTGTAGCTGTTGTAACTTTTCATGAATACTGTAACTGGAGAAGCAAAAAAACCCCAAAACCTGAATATTTGTTCAAGTTTTTTTTAGATTGTTGTTTTTGACAGCACTCTGGATATACATCACTTCAAAGCCTACCGTATCACGCGCTCTATTACCATGTCAGCGAGCACTTCCATACAAGAACAAAGGGAAAAGAGATACTAAAATGAGGAAGTAAAAATGGTATCCTAAGACTCTTAGAATTAGTACAGAGATTCAGTCACTTAAAATTTATTTTAAGAAAAAAAATTACTACATTTCAAGATCCCCTAACTGGACAGTTTCTTGACTATTTTGTCAAGTACAAGAAGAAGGAGTGGAAGTCCACATTTTTCAGGGAATCATGATCTGAAATGTTCAGTGCTAGCATTTGAACAACGCTGGTCAACGAAAGGTTGGACCACTTTGAAATATAGATAGCTGTGAGATGGAAAAGACAAATCGCAGTTCTCCCAAGATTTAGAGCTGGAGTAAGAAATGTAGGACCAAAGGGTGAGGGGAAAAAAAACCCAACCAACCAACCAAACAAAAACCAACTTCATTTCTTACAGCCCTCAGCCACAATACTTTAGTTTCAGCGACTGAGAGTACCCCCAGTTGAGCCTCTCCAAACTGTTTTAAATGCCTGTTCAGCACCCGCTCCAGTCCCTGATTTAGAGATATTTGCTTGATTTGTTTTAAAATCTCAGAGCTACACAATTATGATAGGTATATTTTCTATATTTTCATTTTTGTACCCTTAAATGGTAGTAAGTGTAAAATTACAAAAGCAAAAATACAAAACCAATGCTCACTACAGTGGGGAAAAACTTATTTTTAAGACAGGAGAGGTCCTATATTACCAAGTACCTGGATACACTGCATGTTAGCCACTGAATTTGCTACTGTCTTTCTGGATTAAAAATCTGCACCTTTTGATAGCATGAGGGTATGTTCAATCTTCATACAAAAATGGAAAATCCTTTTTTTCTGATTGTATTGGTCTGGTAAGGAAATGCTTTCAACAGCAAAAGCAGCAGATATTTTAAATTAAATCTGAATACAGATTTTGTAGATCAAACAGATCTTGAAAAGTCTTGACTGAAGAGCCTCCTGCTCTTAAAAACCATGTTCTCATTAAACTACTTGATTAGCCTAAGTCCCTTTTTATGTTTTTGGGGTAAATCAAACTATAGTTATGGTTCATAAGACAGGACGACCTGATTTTACGCTCTCTTCCTCCATTCCCCACTTTTCAATCCCACATTCTGGTCCTGCTCTAACACTTTTTGAGCCCTTTGCTGAGCCTTCCAGACAGGAAGTTATCCTAACAAAACAAACAAAAGCCATACTTTTGTTCCAAGGAGAAGATTTAAAGTAAAGCATGGAAGAATGCCCACTACATATGAGAACCAGCACAAAAGAGAAAGGTGAGTGAACACCAAGACTGCATAACAGCCACAGAATAGCAAGCAAAACCTCCTCTTCTGTTGTTATCTGGTCCAAGCTCCTCTAAAAGAGCCTCTCAGTTACTGTTTAAAACCATATAGATCTGCGGCCACACCTACAGTTCATTTGTAAGCTCGTTTTTGCCAATATACTACTGTGCTAATTACCCATCACCAAAGAAGCTTACTGCAGTAGTAAGCTGGTAGTTTCAATAGAAGTAAATTTAATTTAAATTTAATTGTGTTAGTATTAAAATTCTGTATCAGTCATTTCAGCTTTCTGTCTCCACCATACCTGCACAGGTCTAAATGCTTGGCTCAGAAGAGGCTCACAAGACTTGTAATTGTCAAAAGTTACTCCTGAAGCATCTAATTCTGAGGTAATATCCTAGAACAGAAAAATTAAAATAACATTGTGCTTTGTGTATAAACCATTCCATTCAAGATCACAGTTTCCCTGACTCATGATAAAGACTGAATATTAATGGAAGACCAGTCTCATGTTTTTCCTGTAACATTTCTAAACAACTGCTATTCCTAATGACTCTGAGATCCATGTGTCCTGGTTTTTAGCTGGAACGGAGCTGGGTTTCTTTTTCAGTAGCTAGACTTGTGCTGCATTTTGCTTCCAGCCTGGGACTCGCTATGAGAGAGACACTGATAACATACCAGTGTTTACATTTTTGTCTCTGGAAGTGAAGGACTTTGTGTTCTGTTAGTCCACAAGCACAAGATCTAAGTGGGGAGAAGAATATTTAAATTAATAAACTTAATTGATAGTTAGATATGCCAGTGGGGTATTCCATATCATATCATGTCATGACTAGTGAGGGGCTCTTCCTCTCTTGCTCTCTTTGGCTTTTGCTCGGGCTCTCGCTCTTCCGGGACTGTTGCTCCTCCGGGATCGTCATCTGGGAAGAGGCTGGGCTTGGTCAGGAGGGGGGTGAGCTATAACACTGGGTGTCATTCTTTTGCATATTTTGTCACTGTTATCATTATCACTACTATTTTAATATTAGTGTTATTTTAAGTTTTCTCTCTATTATTAAACTGTTCTTATCTCAACCTACAAGCCTCCTTACCCTTGCCCCCCAGTCCTCTCCCCTATCCCCTGGGGGTGGGGGAAAGTGGGTGAATTACTGTGTTGGCTGCTGGCCAAGGGCTAGCCCAGTGAAACTATCATACCATGTTCTCAGGGCACTTGGCCATCTATGCTTCTCTTAGTTTTTGTTCCAGAACACAAGTACCTTCCTTAGGGATCTCAAATGAAGCTGAGTACTTTGCTGGCATTTGATAAAGAAACATTTATTGTGAGCGAACTATCAGCAAAGGAGCTGAAGTGATCTGGTACAGTCCCAAGTTCCACATCACTCACTAATGCACTCTAAGCAGCACCAGCTACCACCCCCAACACTGTGCAAACAGCATTAAATCATCATTCCAAGCTTCTTGATACAAAACAACATCACACTATTCTGCATGCATCTCCTTTTGTTCTTTAGCACTTACTGGAGCTCACAGTTAGTTGATTGTACTCTTTCTACCTTATGTTCCTCTTGTTTCTACCCTACCACCCTCTTTGAGATGTGCATACGCTCTGTTACAAAACAACAGCTTCCCCCCCCCCTTTTTTTTTGTGTGTGTGCCAGGAACACTCTTTCTCTGCCTCACAGAGTGGAGAACCAAAACTATCACAAATGTTGGTACACTCAGAAGAGTCTGCAAATCTTAGAATAACATGCTTTGCTATGGTGGAAGGGGGAAACAGGCTCTCCACCTACCTACTGCAGAGCATCCAGCCCATAAACTCTCCAGTCTAAGAACGTCTGAAATTGTCTCATGAGTATCCCTCATTATATACAAATCATATCTGTGTGTAAAAACACAATTAAATGGGTCAGAGAACAGAAACAATCCTGTTATATCTATATAAGAAATCACTTCAATATAAGCAGGGGTGGGAAGGAGCCTCAGTCACCCTTTATCTGTTTGATAATCATGCAGGTAACCTGTTCTTGCTCTAACTTGATTTAGGACACACCCCTGCATCAATCAGAACATTTTGGGAGCAGCCCACAACCAGCCTCAGAAAAGGCTGATCTGACCACCAAATGGCACCAAGAGATCTTCAGATCTAGATTCTAGATCTTCAAATGCCAGCCGGCAGCAGTCTTGCCAGAATACAGACAGATGATCTGCAGGGTCAATCAGCTGCAACCAGGACTCTCCAGGAGCCCCAGCTCTGTACTTGCATTGCAGCTGTTTTCTTTCAAGTCAACAGTGGGCATTTCTGTATTTTGCACCAGCAATTACTTACTTCTCCATAACCAACCCTGGATCAGACTCTGAGAGCAGCTGTCAGGCTGTCACATGGTGATGCTGCAAAGATTTGCAAAGATTTCAAATTCTGTGTTCCACTCGTGAACAAGGAGTTTAGCACAAACCATTTTTTCATTGAGCAACCTTGAAAACTAAAAGCAAAATCCAGCACCTTGAGCCTGTCACTAATGACTAAAGACCTGGCTGATCAGCTGCATGGTAGGTTTCTTGAGACAGTAACTTCATCCCCAACATGTGAACCACAGCAAAATTGCTGTTTTCAGTGGGCTGCACCTCAGCGTTTGCCATACCAAAAGACAAACTCCCAGCCCAGGCTGCCAGGGCTCCCATCCCTTTGCTCAACACGGCTACAACAGGAGCAGCAGGAAGGGCTCTGGATCTCACCTCCCCGCATCCGAGTATGGCAGAGAAAGGCACCCCGACGAGTGGACTGGGAGGGGGGCACAATACCGGGTTTAAATAAACAGGGTGACGGGGGCAAGACAACCCAAACCCCAACGTGATGAATACTTGACTCCTTCTTTCCCTCTTTAATCTACGTGCCCCCTCGCCCGCCCGATGCCTGACATGGCGGGCGGCAGAAACCCCCCGCGGCTTGGTGCCGCCAGCTCCCAGGCACCACCGGACGGTAACAGGTCTGCAGAGCCAACAGCTCCCTCAGCAAGACCGAGCAAAGCCCTGGAGCTCTGGGCGAAAGCACCTACCTTTCGGAGATGGGGTGGGGAGGGGGGAAAAAGAAAAAGGCCCTTCGGAAAACGCACCTTTCCGCGGGCTCCGGGACCTACACAGAGCCGGTGACCGCGGAGGCCAGGGCCCCTCACAGGGACCGTCCCGTCCGCTCACACGGCGCCCACCTGCCGTTCCGGCCGGGACAGGGGGTCGGTTTAACCCTTCTGGCCACTTTCCGAAGGCGGACGCCCCGGGCACGACGGCGGCGTAGGAGCGGGAGACCCGCCCCGGCGGGCTCGAGCACCGGCCAAGCCCCTGCGTTTGGCAGGTGTGGGCCGCCCGCTCCGCGGCGCTGGGAGCAGCTGAGGGGTGGGGAGCACCTCCATTTGGGCTGAGCGGGATGGGGAATGGGCGGGCGCCCGGAGCGCGTCCCGCTCCCAGCGGGAAGTTTACGGAGTTGCGGGACCGACCTCTCCCCACAGAGGGACAGAGCCCGCCCCTCACACGGACGGACCCAGCGCAGGCCCCCCCGCACCTTACCTCCACCCCTCCGGGTGCCGCCACCCTCCAGGTGCCTTCCTCGCCGGACAGCCAGGGAAAGGACGCGACAGGCCGACGGCTCGCCCGCGTACCGCCAGCCCCGGCAGCAGCCAGGCGCTGCCCCCCGCCCGGCCCCCACCGGCCCCCACCGGCCCCGGGCTCCCGCCGCGCAGCTCGCACGCTCGGCGCGGCCCTCGGTGGAGCCCGCCCCCTGCTGGTCCGGGTGCGGCCAGCGGTGGTAGCGGCCGAAATGGCGGCGCTGCCCTCCGGGCTGCTGGCCAGCCACGCCGCGGCGGCACTGCTGCCCGCCCTCAGGGGAACATGCCTCCTGGGGTGTGAGGCACCGGCGGCGGCTCCCCGCAGCTCCCAAGGCGCCACAAGGCCACGCCGCGGCAGCCCCCTCCCCTGCGGCCACCGCCTGAGGGGCAGTCTCCTTGCCCCCGGCCACAGGACAGGCCTGAGCCTACACTGTACATGGCAGAGCCTGGGGGAAAACTTACCTCGGTTTAGGCGACGAATGCAGAACTTTGATTTGACCTGTAACGGGCCTGTAACAAGCAGCAGGAAAATCTCAACCCCCACCACCTGCTTTTACAGGGCTCCTAGATGCTGCGCTCTGGAGGTGTTTGCCTTCCACAACACTGTCCCTTTACCACATCAGTGTAAGACCAAAGACGACAGACTCTTTCTTCATGGCAGGAGGATAAGAGAAGTAATTAGGTTCACATTGCTGTTTTATCAGCTAAAGGGATTTTGGTATGTCTAATCCATGGTGTTTATGGGAGTAGGCTGGTACACAGCCCTTTGTGTAACTAAATCCACCTTTGCAGTTACATACATTTAACTGGCTCAGTAGGAAAAAAAAACGCAACACAACCAACAAAACACATTCTACCAGGCTAGTATATATCTACAGCTTGAACAGAAAGCTCTTTCATGCTAAGAAAGATTTCAGAGGCCATCTGATCCATCTTTTGCACTGGCCAAAAAAAAGGGGGGGGAGGGGGAGGAGGGAGAGATGGTAACAGCAGAGACCGGTTTCAGTATCACCCAACTCAAAATAAAATGGCCGCATGTCAAACTCTTTATTCTTAAGTGTGAAAAATTCAGACCCGACAGAAATCCAGACTGAGTTTAGGAAATGCTGTTTTCACCAAGACTGAGTGAACAAAAAACAAATTCCCCTCGTTTCAGGCAGCAGAAACCCATGAGGAAGTGTACAGCCTAACAAAGATGCAAGACGAAGAGCCATGCAAAGTTGAAGGCATTCTTCAGAGAACAAGAACAGCATGGCAAGCATCGACAAATGTCCCTGAGCACTGGTCAGTCTCTCCTCTGAAGGAATCGTATCTCAGAAGGCATGGAGGAGAGAGCTTCCCACTTAACAGGTTTGCAGAAGATTGCAACAAATCAACAAGGGTTCTTGAAGATTGGTGTTGCTTCCTTTCCCACTGTGAAAGGCAAAGGAAGGTATCCTCTTTTTTCCTTCTATGCACCCCAAGTGTACCAACTTCTGTCTCTCTGCAAATGGAGATAGAGTCAGGCAGCAATTCCCATGAGGCAGCGGCAAAGCAGAACCTCAGCTGGCCTGAGAGAAGGGCTGAATCTGTGGCCTCTTAGGTGGGAGCTTGGCTTAGGAGCCATGGAGTGATGAACCAGAGGAGAAAAGGTGAGTGGGGAACTAAGAAATTGCCAGCAGTTTGTGACTGAGGGGGAGACTGAGTTGCTTGGAGGAAATACCGTATTGTGACTGATTAACTGCTCTTTCCAAACATGCAAATAAAGATAGTGGAAGCAACCCTTGTACCTTCACAAACACAGCAAGAACAGCCTGAGAAATTACCCTTTTCCAAACAACTTTTTAGTTTACTGTGGCAGCCATTAGGTGTTTCTCACAGAGCTATCTGAACAAATAGCAGTAGAAATAATCTTTTTGATAACAGAATGAGCAGGCTTAAGTCACTGGTTGAACTGCTTTTTAGCTCATTACTGATTCCCTGCTTTCAGGCAGTGAGTCAGTCCTTTCTTTTTCCTGAGCTGCAGCTGGGTTTGACGTTGTCATTACTGTATCCCTTCTATGTAGGAAACAGAAGGTAGTAAAATATACATACAGAGAGTTTGTGGGATCGGACCCCTAAAAAGGAGTAGGTAAAAAAGAGAAAATGCCACACCCAAGACTTCCCGAAGTATTTGGAAAGACTTAAACATAATATTGGGACAATACCACATCAAAACCAGCAACACAGTAAAACAATTTTCAGCCAAGTTCCTATTAAACAGAACTGAACGACTTACACAAGCTGTTGTTTTCCCATTGTCACAGTGTCCCCAGAGGTTTAAAGTTTGCATCCCTCTAAATGCAGCTTGGAAAGATCTTTTAAAAGCGTAGTAGGTGTAGTTGAGAAGATCTATTTTGTTATATATGCTCAAACAAGGATAGACGGTGTCTTTGAGGACAACATTCTCTTTTCTGTGTTTCATTATCACAAGCATACCAAAACCTGTCAGCTTTGCCTAGGAAGAATTTTTTTTTGGTGACAAACCACAGTCCAGAAAGGACAAACTATAGACACGAGTCTTTTCCTGAACTTCAGTCCACAACCCCTGTCTTCTTTTCTAACCCTCACAAACTGCTAGAGGTGTTAGTGTACACTGCATCATTACCATGGCCATGCTGACCAGCACTCTCAGTGGAAATTGCTCCTTTGCTGCTGGAGAGAATCCTGAAACCAGGACTGTGAACCTAGTCAGTTAATTAACTTCAGCAGAATTTAACCAGCAATCGATTTAGTCATGTATGCTCTATTATTCTATGCCCTATACAGCAAAGATGCTGAAGCCAAGGGTCTTTCCCCTTCCTACCTAGGCACAGAGCCCAAGGAAAAAAAAAAAAAAAAAAAAAAGTGATCAGGTCTTCAGATTAATTGTTGTAAGCATGAGTGAACTGAAATGCAATTTAATTCAGCATCGAGTGGTTGAGGACTGCTGAGTATCTTCCACTGTTGGGAATCCAGAATGGAGAACAACATAGATGGGGCAGATTATAGTGTTACAAACAATTTAAACTAGCAGGAACAACCTGTTGTGATGTTGCTTTGTTTGGTGCTAGATGTGCTTGAATTCTCTGAAAGAAGCAATATCTTGCAAGTGGAGCTTACAAGAGTTGTTTTCCTATGGCTCTTTTCTGTCCGTTTTTCGTTTTCTTTTGGGTTTTTATGCCTGATATGACTAAATTCATGTTGCCTCCTTGGTAGATCATGAAGTTTGTGTACATCTATTTGTTTAGCCTGACATAAATTTGCATAGGACTTGCTGGAACATACCATCTTGGAGATTTGTATCTGTTAATCAGTTTATGAAACTGGCTATCAAAATTAAAGTTGATCTGGGGACAGGGAGAAGAATAGAAACATGTACGTAACCAAGATGCTATCATAAACACTGTTCTCTTGAGAAAGCTGGGTAAAATTAGAGCTTGCCTCATCCTCTTTCTTTTTTCAAGTGGCCAGTTTATGGTTTTGATTTGAGTCTACAAGGGACTGCTGTGGCTTTGTTAAACACCATTTAAACTTAGAGATAATTTTTTACTCCCTTCTGCATCAGCTTACTGATTTAGTTTTATGTCAAGGCCCTGAATCAGCTTAAACAAAGCCAAAGGAGGCCATTGCTAAATACTGGCTGGCCTAATCAACTAGGGTATTTAAGAAGTTATTGTCTGCTCCAATTTTACGATGATTAACACCCCTAAAGCTGAGTCTGCTTTGCTAAAACAAAATAAAACGTCTTCCTTTAGCTCAACCACTGTCAATGGCGGTTCAGACCAGCTGATTTTGCGCTGAAGTAGGTTATAGCAGGCTCTCATGTCACAGATGTAGGCATGTGGAGCTTCAATACAATGTGACTAAAAAAACCTTGGAAATGTAACTTAAACAACTCAATCTGGTTTTTGAAGTATGTATATATGTCTTGGTTTTTCTCAACACCCAATTCTGTGTATATTAGGACTGGCCTTACTACCGACTATATGTTACAGAGCTTTATTGTAACCACGGGACTATGCCGTGCTACACCCTCTGAGCTTATAGGCAGTGACTTGTGACTAAGCTGCTATCAGAGGTATTGTGTTTCAAAGTTCTCTTACAAGTTAAATAAAAAACACTTTTTTTGAAAAAAAGTAATTTTTCACGGCTATTAAAACTAATACCCAGGGTACAAAGGGTGCCTTGTGATTTGAGTAAGGAAGGAGGAGAGACTGCAGCAAAGTGCCATAATGGAATATGCCTACATTTTTACCAGTTTTGGCTCAGTGACTTGAATGTGCTTATGCAGCAGAATATCTGGAAAGAAGGAAGAGAACACTATGTACCTTTCGTGTCTGTAGAGGAGATCTTCTTCTATGGTCACCTTTCAGAGAGTTCTCTTTTTGAATGACTTGGCACCCCTGTGCCATCTGTAGGAAAATGATACAGCAAAAAAATGGAAAGCAAACAAAAAAGCTTGACATATGCAGAGAATCAATCAATGAAATGCTGAATAGGTTAGAACCAAAATGCAATGCATACAAAATTAAATATACTTTCTTACAGGATTATATCTCCCTGCACTCCTTTCGGTTGGTCACCCGTAAGGTACTTCATGTCAGTATCCATCAAGACTGGCTCAAAGCCAGGTTGGATGAGGCTTTGTGCAGCCTGGTCTAGTGGAAGGTGTCCCTGCTGATGGCAGGGGGGTTGGAACTGGATGATTTTAATGTCTCTTCCAACCCAAACCATTCTATGATGCTATGAGATTTTAACAGCTCATCGTTGTTCACAGCATAGCTGTGCTGTACACAGTACCAAGCATTAACCCCAAATTACGGCACAAATACTGTTGCCAAAAAGACAAATTCAAGGCCGTAATCCTCTTTCACACCATACTATCCCCTTGAAATTCCTATGCTTGGCACAGATCTAGCATAGTTGCTTCTCAAATAGTTATGGCAACATGAAGAGTATTCACCAACTCAGGTGAGGCCACAACAGGCAGCAGGTTGACCTGCAGTGGCTTGGGCTGCAAACAGCTCTAGGTGCACTGCTGAGATGTCCGTGCCTGTGTTGGAAGGCAAGCTGGTGCTGGTGTTGCTGAGGGAGAGTCTGAACTGCAGTGGGGCCGGATCTGCTCTCTCAGGAGCAGGTGTGACCACTGAATGTCTTGCACCTACTGCTGCAAAGTGTCTTTTCCATGCATTAATTCCTAGCTTTATTTCTACTGCCTAGCCACCTGTTTTATGTGGCCAGAACAACTCAGACCCAAAAGTGTGGTACCCACCTCTCTCCTATATGGGACACAGGGACAGTTTACCTTCCCTACTATACACACATGCACCTGTGATTGCAAATAGACTGTAGAATTTAATATTTTTTTTAATACAGCAATACATCTAATATGCTTTCTGATGCTGTAAATATTCTTAATAGAAAGTCTAAATACTCTACTCCAAAGTCCTTAGACTCACATGTTACTGTGGGTTTTTTTTTAAATGTGGTGAGCATACATTGAAGTTGCTGGCATTAAGCAGAAATATTATAGCAACAAACCTTCTCTCTGGTGTGTTTAGGAACTGTGCTGCTAGGCCTGATTTTTCATTTACTCCAAAGCATTACACCCTGTAAATCTCCCACTGGTACACGTGGTAAAAGAACATGGTTTGGCAGGGGGGATTTCAATCAGTGTCCTTGTTGTGATGAGTGGACACACAATCAGCTTTTCATGTATTGACTTTGCAGTATTATTTTTTTTTTAAACTGAAAATGGCTTTCTGCAATTTGGAGATGTTCTGGCATATGCAGTACAATGGCAAGCAGCAGCAGTGAATATAGGGATTTAAAAAGCACTGTAAGACTAGCTTTGCCATTCTTCTGACTGGCTCACAGAGTATCTGCAACCAACTCCTGCATAACAGCTACTACTTGCAACCAGAGCTCACCATGCCCAGACCTGACAAGAAGCAGTACATGAAAAGAAAAGATACAAGAACTCTGAATAAAGCTATTGGATGGCCCCAAAGCTTTATTAGGGCTGGAATCTTTTTTCGCTGATATTGGCCAAAGACTGTGATGATCCTGTCAAAAGCCTATTTTCTGGCTCAGTGATTCAGAAAGACAGCTATTCCTTCTGCTAATTGTCCTGATAATTATAGTTGCCCATAAAATAATTCATTTCCAGCAGCTGAATGACATCAGCGGGAACATTTGGTGGCCTTGTAGCAGTGCCAGAGGCCTGAGCGCATTTTGGTTCATATGTGCCATTGGTTGCCTGCCTTTACTCCAGCTCTGTCATAACTGCCTCAAGAGCATGATGTCTGGGCTGAAAATTTGGTGAGAGGGGACAAGAAAATAACCCATATTAACTGGGGTCTGACGCCCGCAATAACTTGTGGGTAGGGTACTCAGTTACTGCTGTCTCAGCACTGTTTCACAGAAGGAGTCCTGTTCCGTTTGGAGAGCAGCTAAACACCAGTGGGCTAAATTTGTTAGTGGTTTCAGGAGCAAGAGAGAAACACTGCTGAGGTCAAGAGAATCATGAATGATCTTGTTGACCTCTGCTGCCTGCCTGTTTCCGCTCACCTGTGGGATATTCTCACAGGTTTCTGTGGCTGCCAGCTGATAGGGAGAGGCAGGGACTTGCGTATTTCTATGGTAGTGCAATCTCTTTGGTGTTTACTAAGCAGTGTGAATGATGCTAAATTTAAGGAGGAAACACAGAACCTACAGGGAAAAGACACCATGTGACCAAATTATTGGCCTTGCTTTTGCATTAAGAGAACTTTTTTAGACCTCTCCAATGCAAAATATAACCCCTCTGCTGGCATTAGGTAATGCCTTTCAGATTTTATCTTGAGTACATGGAAACAAGTTTTTGCCCAATCTTAGCAGCATAAACCAAGAAAATCTTCCACTCCTAGCAATAAAGAGATTATACATTTATATGAAGGTGATCAAGGGTGGAACTCAGTGCCCTTTGTCCTTTTGAGATTAGAGCATTGTTTGCCATTCCTACCCATCAAAAAGTAAACAGCAAAATCCAATTACTGTTTTCTCTAACTCAAACACTGCTCAAGGCTTCCCTCAGGACAATGGTTGTATTCAGGCTGCTCTCTGAACTTAATTCTTAATTGTGACTTCTCTTTAGAATTTATTTGCCAAAAATCTGTGAATCAGGGTGTGCTGTAATCGTACTGTCTTTTGACAAAACAGAAGTCCCCTCCTCTTTTCTTTATTTTTTTAAATCCTTGCTTCTTCTCCCTTTCCCCTCCAAAAAAGCAGATGTAGTTTCAGCTCAGGATTAAAATGGCAAATTGCTCTTTGCATCAGAAGCTGACAGAAGACACAAAAGTTAGCTTTCAATGCCGAGGCTTTTCAGCCAATGGGACCGCTTAAATGGTGAAGATTTCTTGAGGATAAAGAGTAGAAGCAATGCTTTCCTGAAACTATTGGCAAAATTGTATCTCCTCCTGGGACTGCTGTAACATTAGGGTAACATGAAGGCACTCTCTCAGGTGCACAAAGCACACTCTGGTTCAGTTTCCAGCTCCATTAGGAGCTATTTGATTGAGGATTTTGTTTTCAACCACACAAGTCACATTACAGAGCAGGCACAGCCAAAACCAGCTTTCCCCAGTGATCCCATATAGCTGATGGATGGAGTTGTGATCTCTCCAACAGGTGAAAACTATTACAGCCTTTAGAGCACCAGACAGGGTGGGCTGGATGCTGGTTAACTTGAGGACATCAGTTATCCTGGTATTTAATAGAGAAGGTATACCCTTTTTTGAACACACTCTGAATTATGTTTCCTGTGAAACCCATTAGGTCCATGCTGTATTCACTCAGCCTGCCGTTATGGGGCAAATACCTTAGGAAAGAGAGGAAAAAAATGGAAATTGTGCAGAATTTCACTACTCTTTAAATATTTCAACCAGATTTTGAAGGGAGACCCACCATGAACCAATGTCTGCCATACTTCATCACTAAACACTTGAGAACGTATATAGAGTACAGAAAAGTTAATGGTTTCTCTTGGACCCCATGTGTTATAAATGACACATCAGAACAGTTTGGGTATGAACATACACTTTAAAAGACCCACATACACACAATGATAAATATTTTTGCTTGGCACTTAATCTTACCTGTTGAGTGTTGACATAGCATTTTAGCACTTTTCAGAAAGAGGTATAAACAACAACTGGAAAAGCTGTGGATTAAGTTGTTTCAGATGCAGGCTGGCTTATTCCCTATCTGGCCCTAATCTCTCCTTCTATTTAATGACACCGTTCGGATGCCAAAGCTAATTTGGAACCTGGCAGCCCACTTATTAAGCGGGACTTTATGACAGGAGAGCATTACACTGCTGCTCAGACAGCTGCACTGGCTGCTTGGGAGTCTCTAGGGAAAATTCAAAGCTTTCAGGGCTCTGATTGTTTTGAATCTGGGTTATTTTAACAGCAGAAGAGGCACTCAGCTTTGAGAAGCCTTGATATAAAAGTGTGTGGCAAGGGCACTTGGATATTCAGGTCTGTTTTTCCCCAGATTGAACTCCCAGATGTGTTATTAAGGCCTATTTTCCAGTCTGACAAATGGGAGAGGGAAGGTTAGGAGAAGCTCTTTGCAGCCTATAATTAGTTTAGGTGCTAAGTGCAGTAGTATCAGCTGGTAGAGTATCTAGATGATGAAATTCTGTTATTTTGAACATAATTATAAATTAGGAATACTATTCAGTCCTTGGAAAGACATTGCTCATGTTTATGTCTTGTAAAAAGTACCTAAATTAAATATACCCTTTGAAGTTATTCTCTGGGGCTCAACAAATCCAGAACACTAAATATTTTAAATTTGAATTCAGACTTTTATGACAAGAGAGACCACAAAGCACATTGTAATGTATTTCCCTTTTTTTGAAAAAAAAAAAAAAAAGTTACTGTACCCTTAATTCACTCTCTTATCTAAAGATAACACTATCATCTTCCATACAAAGAAGGTTGCCTTAAAGGCCACAGCATGGACAAAGTGTTGGTTCAGTGAAAGCGATGCACTTGCCTGAACAGCAGGCACCAAGATGAGCGGGCTGATGCCCCCCAGAAGGGCTCAGACCCATGCGTACTGCCGTGGGAGCGGAGTACTAAAGGTCATTCTTTACCTGTCACCTGGTTCTCTCGTTCAGCCTGAAGGCTGCAGGCTCGGTGCATTTCAGCTTTCTGCAGGGATGTGTTGGCTAACCTTACATGTACTGGCTAGCAGGACAGAGTAATCATTTTTATGTCTGTGCTCTTTTCGCTTAGAAGATTTATAGGAACATCCAGAAGAATACTGTAACTCTTCACTGCATGTACAGCAGTATCACCTACATCCTACAAGTTTTGCAAAGTTGTTTGTACCACAGCAGTTGAAGGAAAAGCAAAGGCACAGTACTGCCTTCAAAAGTACACAAGGTATTCCATAACCTAAAGGAATGAGATAAATACAACTCCAAAACACAGTTAAACCACAAGGCTTACATTTTCCAAGGTGACTGTCTCCTTCAAACAACATCAAGGACCCACTAGATAACTGAGGCAGTATTCATAATCTAAAATCTCGTCTTAAAGCACATGACTTCCTCCTTTTTAATTAAGTTACTGGCTTTAATAATAGTCCCATGTCACAGGGCACCAATTTCATGACCATACATAAAATATGATGTATTCATTAGTTAAAGAGCAGGTAGCAGCACACTGCTTTGTCTCCCTGAGATGTGGAAATGTGGGCTAATCCATCACAAGGTAAGACTGTGCATTCCAGCTGGTGAAAAGGACTAATGTAATGGAGTGGGGATTGCGTTTCAATACACAGAGCTAGTCTAGACACCCCTGTGGATTATGTGCAGTGGTACAATTTGCCAGGAAATACAATTCTCTAAGGAAAAGCATAGGGCTTTGAATAAATAAAATAAAATGTGCGTAAGTGGGCCCTGCCTGCATGCAGAAATCTTCTTGATGTAACTCCAGCAAGATTCTACAGACCTAGGCATGAAGTCTTCTCCAGACAGTGTCCTTGTAGTTATCAACATTGTTCTCATAACAATCCCCACTGAAACCAAAACACAGTGCTTTCTAGATTCTAAAAATAAAATTAACCCTATCCTAGCAAACCCAGGACACTAAATTACCAATGTTTGTGTAAATGCATTCCCAGACTACATAAACTAATCACTAGTTATCCATATCCAGGTGGCCAACCCTTTTACATCAGTCTAATGGGAAGGACTTCAAATTACAGGGAACATAGGAAAGTGAAGAACAAAACTCAAGTTGCAGTTCCTTTTTGTACCTCAGCTGAGAAAGCTCCATCCCCACTACTCTGTCCTTGGTGTCCATGCAGTACATGCACAGTAAGGTAGAGAATGTGTCAGTGCTTTAATTCCTTCCATTCATAGGCACATGACACAAAAAAAGACAGTACATTCTGGTACTGAAAACCCTCAGTGGTTTCTGAGTCAGAGACTTTATGCTCTAGAAAAAAGATTTGAAACTGAAGAGAAAAAACATATGTGTCAGTCCCAAAGTCTCCTTATGTGTAAATTCCATATGCATTTTTAATCACACATAGTTGTATTGCCATTTTTTACTAAAATGTTGCAAGGTGTTCTTGTTCCTGTCACTGTGGATTACAATCTCACTGTTTTAGTTTCTAGGAAGTCAGTATGGGACCACTGGTTTTGCTCACCAAATTTCATCATGATTTTTGTATTCATGCATGGTCCCATGAGCCTCTCTGAATCTGCTGGATCCAAAGAGATATGTCTTTTAAATCCTATCAAATGATTAATTCAGTGAGGTCTTAATTGTCTTGTGAAGATCTTGAGGTGAGCTAGCTCATGACAAAACATTCCTTACAGGTACCTCCAAAGTAAAGTGACAGAAAAGATATCTGAAACACCCTGAAAGTGATGTCCATTCACAAACCAGGATCCAGACTGTGAAATCCCAACTCCACCTCCTACACAGAAGGAGGAACCAAAGGAAGAGATGAATCCTAGTCTGAAAATATTGGAATTCACTCCTGTATTACATCAGAGAAAATGTTTTCTTGATATATTTTTCCAGGTGTATGTCATTCTGGGGGTGTTTCTGATTTTATATTCGCTAAATAACTTTAATGAATTACCTGAAGTGTGAGATGGTTCAATCAGGACTACTCCAGCTGAATAGTTCTGTGATCATTATATCTCAATGGGGTCCAACACTATAGTAAATTGCATGCAGAAACATGCAAGGATTCAGAATGCCTGAGATGAAAGGACAGAGAATTTCAGTTTGTCAGTTTGGCCCTTGAGCAAGTGAGACTGCCACTTCTACAGGCCATAACACTCCTTGTAATAACCAAGTAACAGAGTGTCAAAAATGCCCTTGCATAAAAAGCATAAAAAGCTTAGGAGAAGTTACTTCCATTATGACTTTCACAGTTCAGCAGTTGCTGTAGAAACAATGAAGGGCAAACAAAATAATCTCAACTGAAATAGCTTTTACAAAGAATTGTTCTTCTGGTTGTTTACTTGCATATATAGGCAACTTAATCACTCAAAAAAAATCAGAATTCTGTCATATTTGTTTTCTTGTTCACATGCTGATTTTTATGTTACGCCAGTAATTGTTTACAAAAACTGTTACAATGATTTACAGTTCTGATCTCATTGTTTCCAAGTGCCTTAATAAAAACTAGTTATATGACAAATTTCCAGGAAAGTAATTAGTAAGAGCTTTGTTTACTTTTTCCTTTACCTTCTGCTTCTCTTTCCCCTTCCCTTCCTCCTGAAAACCACTATGGCCAGAAAAGGGAGCAGGGAAGCTGGATATCAGAAATGTCATCTCACATCGTGAAGATTCAAGAGTGATTGTGTGAGCACTTTTGCTGTGCAGCCAGGAAGGCTCTGTGCTTAACAAAGAGGTTTAACTGCAAGGGAGGACAGGGAAGAACTTAGGCTGGTCTTTTGCCCCCACTAACTAAAAAAAGATCAGTGTTATGGAAACACCACAGGGTTTCATTGGTCGTTTTGGGTGTCCAAATGAGCAAATCTGTCATTAGCTGATAATTAATGACATGTTTGCATCATTAAGGCTATGAAATACTGTGTTGCAGATATGCCTTCTAGAGCCTTCTAGAGCTTGTTACTGACAAGCCATGTCTGGGCTCAAACTGACTTTGGGACATGTCTGCCCTTGGGACAAAACCCAGCTGTTTTGTTAACTAAAATTTTCTACTTTCAAGAGCTTTTTCTGCCACCCTTTAACCCAGAACACTATTAAAAGCAATTATACACCTAACAGCAAACAAAATTTCTCCTTCATAGAAATCACTTATTAAAGAAAACAGTATTAAAACATAGCAGATCTTCAATAATTCTTGTTCTGGACCATCTTTAGCTGGTTTAAAGTGTCTCACCACAATTACTTAACACTGATTAATGAGGTATAAACCCCATCACTTTTTATCTCTGCAGTTGGCTGCCTGTAGAGTCATTTGTACTCATCAGAGCAATCTCTGGACAAAAAAAGTTAGGGTAACAACCCAGAACATCAAAAAGCTGTTTAAAACCCACACTATTCAGGTGACTGTAGAGTCACTAGAGCTGTTTTTTCAGATATGCTCAGCACACCAAGCTGAAACCCTGACATACTGCCATGATGTAAGGAACGTCCGTCCAGCTTGTGGTGGATGGCATTTAGCTCTCTCCTGCCTCAGGCATCAAGGAAACACATAGGTGTTGCCCTTGGTTCTCTTTCCTCCCCTTACCTACAGCCTCCCCACTTCCCTGAGCCAAACAGCTTTCAAACATGAAACACTAAAAATATCCTGGTTATCAAGTCTGTCCTTAAGTCAGCAAAGTCTGCACTGCTTAACCTTATAGACGTGGTTTCAAACAGTGTCAGAACCAGACGGGTTTTGCTTTTGTTGGAAAAAAGCAACAATGCTGGTTTTAATAATGGCTTTATTTTTCTCCAGCCATTGGCGAGATTTGACATGCAGAATAGTCAGCATTCCACAATTTCTGCCCACAAGCAAGTGTGAGATGGCTCCACGATGCCTTGCATCTCTGTACTGCAGTTTGCTAATGAGAAGCCAAACTCCTGAAAACTGGAGATGCTGCAGCACAGAAAGCCCTTAGAGAGGAACCCTGTAAAACTTCGAAGTGGAATTAAATCAGACTGCATTTGCAACACAGGAACCTACAGCAATGAACACAGTAGTGAGTTCCTTTCTGTAGACTGTCTTGAACAAATTGTGAAAAACTTAAACATACTAAGTTTTTCCATGACCTCAACCTATGGCTGGTGTCAATAGATGTTTTTCATTCCATTTCAATAGCCTCTGATCGAGCCATTTGTCTTCACAAGCATTTAGATATATTGCAATAGTTTTAAAAATTCTTCTTATAATAAAGCACATACAGAAATACTTGCTGAGACATGTTTCTGCCTGCTTTGATATGTGCTGCATCAATTTTCTACTACAAATAAAAATGTTACCTGCATTTAGTGATTAGCTGGGAGGAAGGAAAATGGTGGAAAGAATCAGATAAATCTTCTAGCACTAGAAAGAAAAGTACAGTAATCCAAAACAGATGTGAGGAAAAAAATAGAGGCACGTAAATACAATCATTCTGATATCTACTCGGTTTCTGCCATTCAGATTTTTTTTTTTTTAATACTGAAAGATCAAATTCATTTATGATAAAAACAGACACTTTTTCTAACCAGATCTCAAAACAGATTAATTTTTGCCCCATGCCATGCTATCTTTAAATGTAAAGGCCTGTTTGTATTCCTTTTTCCTCTTCTTTTGGAGCTTCCTGGATAATTTACTCTTTCCTTCTCTCCTTTTTCTATTCCAATTTTCTCCTTTCTGTTATCCTCCTTCCCTTTTAGTTTCATTTAGACACTCATACCCATTACTTGTGATGAGCTGCCTGGTCAGAGGTTACATCTGCAGCAGTGTTTCAGTTCACACCAGGAATGTCCTAAAATCTTTCACCTGATCACCCGTCACTCCTCACTGTGTTTTGGCTCAGCTAATGGACTGCATGAAAATGAATGGGCAGAGTCTCTCCAGCAGCTAGCGAGCAGTTGGTGTATGGGATGGAACTAAAACTCCTCTGAAGTGAAACTGCTGAAACATGTAATGGACTTCAGGTCCTCAGCACCAATTATTTTGCCACAGCATGTCACCAAGTGCTGACATGGTGTAAGAAAGCAACAGGCTTGCATTTGAGTAACCACACATCCACTAAGGCTGTTCTGTGTCCCGTGCATGCACCCGCTGGCTTTCATCCTAGTGCTATGGTTGCCACACACAGCTTTAACATTCTTAGCCTCTCTTTGCACCTTCCAACCACTGGGCTCCCCAGCATACCACTGATGGTCTCTCACTGCTCTGCCCTCCCCAGCATCCTTTTGTTCTTGGTCCTACCCTCCAAGAAGGCTTTGGTTCAGTTTCCCTGAACTCCACGGATGGATTTTTTTTTTTCACCTTCTCACTTGGGAAGAGTATCATGCCCAAGCAACTCCTCCTTCTTCCACCCAAATCTCTTGTTTGCACTGGCGTAATTGCTGCCCTTTTAGCATAGCCATAACCATGCAGTTCACTTTTGCTATGTCATTGTGCTGTTCTTCCCAGCTTCTTCCTCAAAATATTCTGTTAATTGTTTTTGCTAACAGAGAGCATTTGAAATCCCACTGGCTGCTCCTCGATTGGTTTGGTCATGAGCTCCACCGACTGCAGCAAAGCTTTTCTCAGCAGCTGCCTGCAAATAGATGGGAGGTCTCACACACTGAGCTGGGCAGAGAATGGCTTTGTCACCTCTGGCACTGAAGTTAGCTAAAAGCCTCCTTTTCACAGCCCAAAGAATCAATCTTCCATTGTACAGCAGAATAACACTGGCTTGTGTTTCAGGAAAGAAGTAGCCCTATTTGGGTTTAAAAGAAAAAATGTTTTCAGCCTCTGCACAATCAGGCTCTTTGGAGTTCAGACAAATAGCCTCAAGTGAAAAATACTTAATTCTTCCTAATTTGAACCGCTGCAAGGCCATGGGGATACCTCCCCCTCCATATGAAAACCTCTCTGTTCCCCCACTGAGCTGTAGAGCCAAAAGGCAGAATTCAAATAACAAGGGCTGGCGGGAGGCGATCCGGGCTCCCACCCTGCTCCTCTTCCTTGGGTAAGCCGTATTTAGCTTGAGCTCAGAGCACCACACTGTTGCTTCTTGGATTCTTTCTTCAGTCTCCTGCAAAATAACTTAATCTCTCTTCCTCTGTGCCAGACTGCAAGCATCTTTTTTTTAAGCTCATTTCATACTTGAAATGAAGAGCAGATGCAGGAAGCTCTGCAAACAGCTGAGACCACCAGGAGCACCTGTATCCTCACACAGATGGGGACTGGCCTGCAGCTTTCAGAAACAGGGCTGAAGCTCTGTTTTGAATCTGTTGCGATCAAGTTTCTCTATGGTTGCAGCCCGTGGCTTCATCATCTCTCTGGTTGTTCTTGGCTGCCCAAGGCTAGCCTCAAAATTGCTGCAACTTCCAAATATTATCCCTTGTAGAAGGGCCATGCTTGATCCAACACACATTTGTTTTGACATCTATCCCAATGCATTGGTTTTGTAATATGTGCCATTGCTAAGCATCAGAAATTAAGAAAAAAAAGGGGACTAAAAATGAAAGTTTTTAGCAAAATGAAAGGCACCTCTGGTATTTCCGAATTTGCACTCTCAAATAAGATTACTAGCAGAGAAAGTATAACAAAGCCACATAAAATGCTTTAAGATTTAATGCAGCCTCCACCAACACAACCATTTGCTCAAGCACTGCAATATTTTTTATGTGTACACACTCTTGATTAACAAAACTCCACAATTAAAAAAACTAGATATATTCTGACACTAATGTGTGAAGCTACTCCTATAGATTTGGCATTTTTTTTCCGTAATAAGCACATTTACAAGCTGGCACTTCTCTGGAACTAATTAAAGACATCACATTGTCAGCAGATCTAGAAGACCAGTCAAACAAACAGACATTTATTTTCACATGTGACAGAGTGGTAGGTTTGTTCACAAATGGACAAAGAAATCTATTGAAATATGCAAAGATGGGAATGAAAACTGGGTGATTAGTTTTTAAAGAGACATTCTAAAAGTTAATGGAGATCTATGGGGTTTTTTTTAAATGTTAATATTTTTTTTCCTAAAGGCATTATCAGAAAGGTAATTGGAATGGGTTTTTAAATATTTTCGTCACATCTTCACAGTTTACATTTTATTTATATATATATTTATATATATATGTGAAAATTTTGCCTGCAATACAAATAGCTGTAAATAGAGCTCAGCCAGATGTCAGTGTGGGCTGCAACTATCCTAAAAAACATTTAGAAAAATAGCTGCCTTTTAGTCAAGAACTCGAGGGACAGAGAAAGGGTCTAAAGTATAATTCACATTTTACAGAGCCACCATGACAACTAACAGCTGGCATCAAAGCCCATCTTTATTTGATAGAGTTACAGGAAATCAAACATCCATGAGTGCTCTGCAGTTGAGACATGGATCATTGTGGATCCCAGAACCATAACCACAAGGTTATTTTGTGAGGTGCTGTGCTGCTACCCCATGGTCCTGTACCTATAAGGAACCTTGTTAGTGCCCCTCTGTTTGCCCATCCTGGAGGTCCTGGCACTGAAGGTGCCTCATGGCTTTGTTCAGTTGGCTTCCTGCACATTCTGGAACTCACAACCTACTTAGCCTCGGCACATCAGAGGTCTGATGGGGCACACAGTCCCACAGCAGCCAGGGTCCTATAGGAGGCCTATGACAGCCCACAGCCGAAGTGTGAAAACCAAGTTACTTTGCTGCCCTAGTATGTGAACAGTCGGTGTGTATGGTGAGAACCTGCTTGTACTCAACAGGAGACAGGCAGGGGAATGGATGCTGAAGGAAAGTAGTTACAGCTAGGAACTGAGTAAGTCCAACCAGGCTGAAGTGAACAATGGTAGGGGAACTTGGGAGTACAAAGCCACTCACATTGAGCTTTGCTCTTAGTAAAGCCACTTACGCCCAATATTGTCTAAGTGACAGCTTCAGAAACACCAAATTTGGGTGCACATGTAGCAAAACTAAGACCAATAGGGAAAAGCAGTCCGGTGTGGGATGCTGAGAGGAGGTTGGTGGGGGAAGGGAGATGCAAGGGTGGCACAAAAGTCAGCTTAAAAAGAAAAAAAATAGGGAGTAAGGTATGAAATCGGGCAGAGAAAAATGGAAGGTGGATCCTTCAGCAGCAGCAGCACAAATGTCTGCAGACAGCAGTGATGCTGACCTGTGTGCTCCAGCCCACTGGGATGCCAGAGGGGCCCTCCTTGGACAACCTGTCATCAGGTCTGTGTCCGTCAGATTTGGTGTGGGAGGAAATCGATTTGAATGCTAACAGAATTGTAATTTGATTGCAATTATGTGTTTATGTGTTTCACTGAACTTCAAACCTATAATGAACAGTTTCATAGATAAGCCAAATACTTTGCATTGTCATTTAATTACCACCTGGTATATCTGATTGCCTAGATCACTGAGAATTTTGCTATCCTACCCATTTTTTGTAATGTGATCATTAATTAACAAACATGTTAATCAGCTTGCATCAGACCTTGAATCTCCAGCCTGAAGGGCAAGTGTCAGACCTTGGCAGTAACAAAGCTAAAAGCAGACTGAACCCAAAATGTCCCTTGGCCTGCCAGTGCCCACTTCTCTGATAAAAGCTGGGATGAAGTTAATTAGTCATTACTTATTGTCTGGGTCCTTTGTATTCTGTGTGCTTTGTCTGTGCAGCTGCCCTTGGCTACTGAAAAAAACCCCAAATGCCAGAAGGTCCTTCCTTCTAGGTTATCAGAAATTATTTCCAAATACTGCTCTCACAGAGACAGGACAGGGAACACCAGCAGGAGACAAACGCAGGATTAATCTCCAGTGAATAGGCAGCCTGAGACAGACAGAAATCTCATCAAGGACAAACTGCTTTGCTTCCCTGTGCGTGACTGCGGAAGGCTGAAACTGCAGTTTCATCAGTCAGCTGCATTACTCAACATTTTGACAGAAATATTGAATTACTGTATGTATGGGCTGCAGTACTAAATTTCAGTATTCCCTGACCTGTAATTTCTTATGTTGCTGCTTCTACTGCAAACCAAAAGTCTGGCAACCGTTAGTCATATTTAACTGAAGCTGGAAAGGCACTCTGATGTACTACAGTAAGACAATTTTCTAAAATGGAAGAGAAGCTGGAATTGAACTTAGACTTACAATTAGCTTTTGGCTGTTGTACATTTTCAAGCATTTTGACTTATTGTTAGATACTGGTTAGGGATGAAGCTTCAGATGTTTGCCTTTGAGATATCACTGAATCACAGCATCAAGCTTTTTCTCTGACATTCAGCAAAAAACATCCTAAGTGATTTTTACCTAATTACCCTTGCTTACATGTCTACATTCCTCAAGTCTTTGCTTCCTTGCTACAGATGTCTTTACAAAGAGACCTGATTAGTCCTCATATTTCAAGTAAAGGATATGCTGCTATTAATTTTAATATGTGTGCTAGACCCTGTAGATACCATATTCCCGATACCTAAACTTTTCTCTCTCGGATTCCTATATTAGTGCACCCACAGTTTCACTGATGAATCCTGGGCCTCCTTTAAGCTCTTGTACACCTGTGTTGTCGCAGTAGAATTTATTCAGCCCCTGCTTTTATCTGTGCCATTGGAGATACTCAGAACTCACCAGACAATGCCACGAGCAACATTGAAAGATGTTGGCCTGGTCAGAGCAGGGGGTTGGACCCACTGCCCTCCAAAGGTCATTACTCACCCCAGCTGTTCTTTGGTTCTAAGCATCAGTGACAGCAGCCTGCCTGATGGACTGTAGCATCACTGGACAGTATGGGATGGCAGAGACCTTGGTAGGGTGCACTTGGTCAGGTCTGGGTCACAGAGATGTTAAACAGGACAGGCCTCGGGACAGACCTTGTAAGACCTCAGGGGGCATTGGTCTCCAGGCAGATATGACCTAGTGTCCACCACCTCCGAGCAGGACTGCCCAGCCAGGTATTTACTCCCCTGGTAGGGCACCCACCCAGAGCCTAACATCCAGCTGGGGTACAAGGACATTGTGGTAGAGTGCTGGAAGCCTTGCTGAAGTCAACATAAATGATACCTCCTGTTTTCCACTTCTCTACAAATCCAGTCATTCTATCACAGAAAATAATGAGGTGGGTGAGGCATTATTCACTCTTGGTCAAGCCATGCTGACAGTTCCCCATCACCTTTTTCTCCCTCATGTGGCCAGACATGTGCTCCAAGAGGACACATGCCATGATTTTCCCAGGCACCTGAGTGAAACTGGTCAAACTGCAGTTTCCCAGATTGTAATTTTGACCAGTTGTCAGGGACCTCCCTCCATCTACATGACAATAAAAATAGGAATATAGAATCATAGAATGGTGTGGGTTGAAGGGACCTTAAAGATCATCCAGTTCCAACCCTCCTGCCATGAGCAGGGACACCTTCCACTAGACCAGGTTGCTCAAAGCCTCATCCAACCTGGCCTTGAACACTTCCAGGGAGGGGGCATCCACAGCTTCTCTGGGCAACCTGGGACAGGGTCTGACCACCCTCACAGGAAAGAATTTCTTCCCAATATTTAAACTAAAGCTCCCCTCTTTCAGCTTAAGCCATTTCCCCTTGTTCTGTCACTACCTGCTCTTGGAAAAAGTCCCTCCCCAGCTTTCCTGTAGCCCCTTCAGGTACTGGAAGGCCACTATAAGGTCTCCCCGGAGCTTCTCTTCTCCAGGCTGAACAGCCCCAACTCTCTCAGCCTGTCCTCACAGGAGAGGTGCTCCAGCTCTTGGATCATCCTCGTGGCCTCCTCTGGACTAACTCCAGGAGGTCCATGTCCTTCTCATGTTGGGGACCCCAGAATTGGATGCAGAACTGCAGGTGTGGTCTCACGAGAGCAGAAAAGAAGGGGAGAATCACCTCCTTCAACCTGCTAGCCATGCTTCTCTTGATGCAGCCCAGGATACAGTTTGCTTTCTGGGCTGTGAGTGCACATTGCCAGGTCACCTTGAGCTTCTCATCAACCAGTAAGTCCTTCTCTAAAAGGCTGCTCTCCATCGATTCTCTGCCCAGCCTGTATTTGTGCTTGGGGTTGCCCCGACCCAGGTGCAGGACCTTGCATTTGGCCTTGTTGAACTTCATGAGGTTGGCACAGCCCCACCTCTCAAGCCTGTCAAGGTCCCTCTGGATGGCATCCTGTCCCTCCAGTGTGTCAACTGCATCACACATCTAAAAAAAGGGAACAATTACCAGTTGGCATTCCATGTCATTTAAGCATAATTTCTCTCATCTTTTGCTTTGAAAAGCTGCCCTATGCTAATTGATCCAACTTTCTTGCAGGGTAGCTGTATTATTTTAGTTAGAACTGATGTCAGACCTACTCAATGGTCATTGTCAGGACTGGGTCCTTTTTTATAGTTCTGACCTTTAATTGAAGTCTTCTGTGTTTGAAACCTCTGGACAGGCGTATGAACAGCATGGCTTTGAGAAGTGGGATAATTACTTCCTTTAACCAAAGTATCACAGGAAAAACCTTGTAAATAAGGACATGTTGCCACAGAGTTTCCTTGGTGCTTTGCCCAAGCTGGATGCCTAACAGTGCGTCGCTTTATGCCAGGACAGATGTAAACAACACAGCCATGTTCTAGTCATGTGCAAAAAATCACCCTGCATACTAATGCACACGGCTTATGCCTCTTTACTGTTGAAGAGAGGACAAAGTCTATTATTTGTAGGCTCTGAGTAGACAATAGAGGTGAGTGACATGCCTATGAGATAGCCCTCATATTTTGGACCACTTTCCTTTGTTTTCACAGATCTGAGAATAGAAAGGCAAATCTTTCTAACACCTTTTCCCAGCAGAGAATGGAGCATAAATGTTCTGGCACTCTGTAGTGGTGTATCATCCTGCTGGCTCAGGGATAAGAACATTATCAAAATACCCATTTTGCTCTGGAATCAAACTGACATTACGACATATTGATATACAGACTGGGAATATCCTCTGTGGTCCTAAGAAATACAGCATTCCAGTGGACGTCCTTCTGTGCTACTTTTACAGGTCTGCAAAGACCAGGAATCAAGATCAAGGAAAATGTGCTACTAAAAATGCTCTAAAACACTACTCTCCTTTCAAATCCAACTGGAAGAAATAAACTTGCCCTGTTCTTTTAACGTAAGGAACTTAAAGCCTGAAGAAAGTATTCACTGACTGCTAGATAAAGTTAATTTCCTAAAACATTTCTAAATTCTCACATCTGGGATTAAAATTTTTAAAAGTAGAGGGTAAATTTTTATTTGAGCACATCAGAGGCATAGCAAGTCACACCGATCTCAGCCTGAAATAAGTAAGTCTTTAACAGAAACAGAAGAACTATGTAACATACAACTTTCTATCAAAGTCAGTCTATGATTCACTATCTCAGCATAATTTTAATTTAATAAGAAGAAAATAGGTTTACTCTTTATTTCAAAGGATAGAAGATAAGTATTCTATCAGATACAGAACAGGAATTTTATGAAAAAAATGATCACCAATTAAGTAAAAAATTGTGCATGAATTTTATTAGAATACTTTGTTTCCTGAGCAAGATTTACAACACAACATGCAGATGCATTTAATAATTTACTTCACTATACATTCTGCACTTGTGACAGTTGTGCAACAAAAGTAGCAACTGAGAAAATTTCCAGCTTTTAGTAATTCAGTAATTTCAAAATGCGACAGCATCTTCAATAAACAGCTTAACTGTTACTAGTGTCAATGTTAAGTTTCCATTACCTATTAAGCTGAAGTCATTAATTTCAGCAGCAGGTTTAAAGCTCTTTAGACTTAATAGAAACTGCTACATTAGAAGTTTCAGCAGTGTTCACTACATTTTTTTCACAATCTGAGACATGAAAGTAAAAACAATCAGGCTCTTTCCTAATGGATCAAATGAGTAAAAACAGAGAAGTAAATAATAATGGTAGGAAGACAAACAGAATCTCGGCGTATATAACTCATGTCGGCGTAATTCTGACAAGTTCTTTTGATGAAGCACTGAGCTCACTGCAAGAGTCCTACACCCATGTGTAGCAAAAAAATGGCTCCACAAAATGTAATTTTATTACATTTAATAAAATTAATACCTGCTTATTCAATCAGGTAACGCTGATGAAGTTTATTCACACAAATGGTGTGCAGCTGGGGCTCATGTCTTTCAGAAGCTCTAAATATTTAACTATAAATCTTTTTCTTTCAGGAAATGTAAGGGAATTGTGGACATCTAAATAAAGGAGAGTATTCCTTTTAAAATCTGAGTATTAGGCATTTCCGATAAAGTTGTGAATCTAACTTTTGTTAACTTTTATGCCTCGCTGCATAAGACACTAAAAGGCTATCTTGAAAACAGAAATGTATTCACTGGGAGTGCTATAAGCAATTTAAGCAGTAAAGCAACAGTGACTTCTCCAATCACAAGTGCAGCTCTTTCACAATGAATACTGACTTTCGAGCTTATGCTAAAACACAACACAAATATATCCCCGTGTTTGTCCAAAAAGAGAAGAAATACAACATGCAGTACAGATGCACCGGTGATTTCAATGTAACACACACCAACCATGAGCCAAAACTCAAAAAAATGGTTCTGGACTAACCTGGCACCACATTGCTCTACATGCTACTGAGGAAGAAAGGTTGAGGCATACAAGTAGAAAATGTGGTTTTATTTTCAAGGAAAGCAAAGAGGGAGATGTTCTAAGAAGAAAGAGGAAGACTGTCAAGATTATTGACTAGAATTCACTTAGTAAATTGCTAATCACATTAGTTCATAGCTGTGCTCATCTCTGAATTAGGGTTAGTAAATATATTAATGGTAATGTAAAAAAAAAAATATATATATAATGTTTTGGTTTTTAGTTTGGCCATAACCTTGGTGCTCTTTGGGAAGGTCTAATACTTTAATCTGACCATCATTCTAACTGACAATGGAAAAGCCAGCACCAGTTTACACACAGAAAGACTGAAACTGCTGCTGAATGAGACAAGTTTTCTGTTTTGTGTTCTGAAAGAGCTCAATTATGCTGGATCACTGAACACTTCAGTGTAGGATGGCCCGGCAATCTGTGACAGAATATCCTGGTTGACAATTACATGCAGAAAGCTGCTTAAATAATGACCCAGTTCCCATGTGCTGTGCAGAGTGCTGCTATTTAAGCTGCTAATAGTCAACAGTTTGCACATAAGAATAGCACTTTGTAGCATATTAAAAATCTCAAACATCTTTAAATGCTCAAATGAAGGAGCCAGTAACATTAAAAAGGGAAACAAAAGAAGATATATTTCAGATTTGTACCACATAAATAAGAACAAACACTTTTAAAAACTCCTTTAAACTCTTGGAAGGTGACTATTCTGCAACCTCCACGATTAGAGAGGATTGTTTTCTGTGGAAACACTAAAAATACTGACACAGCAGAACAGGGCAAAACACACACAGGCCTGAAGAAAGTCTCTGGGGAAAGAAAATTAAATGTTTCCCTTTATGGTACACCAAAACAGGTTAAAATTTATCTAGTATGCCCATATGGGCAAAGGAGCCTCTGGTAAAACGGACTTTTACCTTTTATCAAGTCAATGACTGTCACAAGTGTGGTGGTCACACTGACAAGATTTCTTTTCGTGCCATGCAAGACCACGGTGTTACACATTAGCAGTGAACTTTAAAACGTCATGAGCATATCACGTTCTTGTACACTCGTGTAGAACGGCCTCCCAAAGATAAAAGAATGTAGACCTGGTTTGATCTTCTCAGCCAAAGCCATTATTATGTTAAGATCGCCCTCTGCTGTTAAGTCAAGATCTATCTTTAAGCTACGAAGAGACTTGAAAGGTTTTTTCCCTTTTTGCCTGCAAGAAAATAAAAAAGGGTGTTTTAAAAAAGAACAGAGGAAGTTTCTTAAAGCCTGTTTTCTATTATCTATTATCTGTTCACTTACGTGTCATCCTCTATGTATTTTATTAAAGTTAAGGCTTTTCGGTGCAGGACTAGCAGAAATTGTGCAAGGAAAGTACTCCTTAGAGACAAGCCAGGCTTCAGATGAAAGATCTGTTAAAAATTATACCAGAAGATTAAGTAGACATGAGAATTCAAAAATCATTTTAAAAATGTGGAATATAAAGAAACACTGCACACATACGTAACACATCCTTAATTATAGCAAAGAAGGCACATTAACAGCAGATTTGTAGATACACTTAACATTATTTCTTAGTTTTCTAGATGCCCAGATAGAATAAATTAAGCTGTTTTGCACTTATTTTTGAATAAAGTATTATTTTCCTCTTTAAAATGACCTGAAATCAATGCCAGTCAAGTAGCTTTCTCAATCTGTAATTGTAGACACTGCTGTACAGAAACAAAAAATGTGCATTGTTTTTCACATGTAAGAAGAGTTTCAGTATTATACTAATAACACAAGTATTTCTCTCTCTAGTTACACAGAAAAAAACCATAGCATTAGTATGAAAAAGAGCTACCAAGCCAATAAACTATTCATGTTAAATTATCTGTTACTAGGGCTCAAAGTACTGAACTTTAGCTCTTGTTTTTTTCTGAAAAAGCAACAATTACCTGATCCAGGAAAGCTTTTACTAATGTATCTCGGTGCAGGATATCTTGAAAGACATTTCTATAAAAAAGAAAGCAAATAAACATGTGAGGTAATGCCATGATGGTACACTAACTGTCCAGCAGTTGTGCACAGCAATAGCATTACTGCTTTCAACCTGGCAGAAATTAAAAGTGAACTCAAAATTTTAGTCACTTATAATTCTGCTATTTTTAAAGCTAATAAATAATTTCAAAGCAAAACTTTCAGATGAAATGAACTAAGCCTAGGAGAGCCATTGGGCCCTGTCAAATACACTTACGTCTGTTATACCCCTAATTAAAACAGGCAATATAATTAACAGAAGATGGTCAGAAGTATCACTGAAAATGAATTTCAGTAACATTTAATGCAACAAAACTACTGATGGAATCGGTAAACTCCTCCAAAACAAATACAGCTACCAGAGCTGAACAAGCTTCTTCAAAGCAAAAAAACCTCATGTACTTTACTAGAAAGTACCCTTTGTACTACTTTTATTCTCTTCCCAAATCAAGCAACTTTAAAAGATGTGACAGAGAAGTACATACAAATCAGGTGTGAAACTTTCATCTGTGTGGATAATACGATCTTGAGACATTTCTTCATCCGAATTAGCTCTCCAAAATGCTGTCAGCTCAGATCTCATGTATCGTCGTTGGTTATAGATGTGTTCATGACAAGGGGGCATCTGTTTCACTGTATTGACATCTACATCTATATGTGTAGTAGGATATGGGGCATACATTACTTGACGGAAGGGCAACACAAAGCTTCCTGTTGCATCCTGTTTTAGTGAAAAACATTATTCTTCTAGTTACTTTTTTTAAAAAAACACAGCTGTATTTTAACAAAACAATATTAAAACATCATGCCTAAATTTTAAATCCCATTTGTTTAGATGTGTTTTGTTTGAGAGAACTGGTTGCTGTAGCCCAGTAAAAAGTCCTTCATACTGGATGATTCCTTTAAAGTAACTGTGAAAACAGGTACCAAGGTAACCTGTGTATTACAGTATTCCATCATCTGGTTCGTGAGCCCATTAACATTACAGTACTATATTTATCTTTTAAGTTCTGACTGCTTGCTAGAGCAAGAAGCATTATTTTTCTTTTCATCTTTACCCATTGCTACAGCCCTTTTAAAATACTTGGAGATTGTAGGACTGATGGACTGCTCTTTTTTGGGTTTGGTACAACACAAAGATTTAATGTCTTTTGAGATCCTAGCCCCAAGTAGGCAAGAGTATTATTACTGTACCTCAAAGTATGGGAACAATTCTGGACAATACTCCAGAAACAGATGTGTCAGAGAAAAGACTGTCTTCAAATATTAACATGCAAATAGGTACAAGGAAAGCTATAGCACCACAAAGGAATCAAGGGAAAATGACATATTTCTTTGAACACGAGTGTGGGTGCATGTGTACATATGACAAGCAAATGCATACACATACATTGAAGAATTTTCTTAAACTACAGTAGAAGAGAACTTTCCTAAGCATACTTACTTTGAGTAAGCCTTGAACAAAAAGTCCTGACTCGTATTTGAACGAAGACTCATTTCTACAGAGTCTGGAACACTTCCTCTCTGATGGTGTAAGAAACAGACACAATGTTCTCACAATCTGCATTAAAAAGAACAGTGTTGAAAAACCTGAAAATGTGAGGAATTATGTGATCTTCAAATGCAATTTCTGACTAGAATGTATTAGACGTTTCAAAAGTTGAACCAGATATATCATCAAGCTTATTAAAGAAGCCAAAACTTTACCGAGGTCACAGAATAGTGACATGCTCAAATAAGCCATATTACTCCAACTTCTTGTCAAATGAAGAAAAAATCCAACACTTGTTAGCAAAGTTTGGTTTTTAGCCACCTGTGTAGAACAAGTCACTTCTGCTTTCTGCTGCCTCTTCCTACTACATAAACATGAGTTACTGTGATTACCTTCCTAGCTTTTTAAGCCTCTTTATTTTATTCACGCTATATTGAAACAGCAGCTATTGTCTTCAATCACGCAGTCAATTTCCTAAATAAGTATCTATGCTTATTTCCTCAGTAATTTCCTCAAACTCTCCATTAAAAACAACCAAGGTACTTCATTATCCATTTTCAAACTCCTTTGCTGCAACAGCTACAAGTAATTATCTCCAAACACAAAGATGTATTCCATTCTGCTAATCTTTCAGTCTTAACCAGTGATGTCCTATCTGTGTCTATAAGGTGTCTCTATCCTTGTGCAATCTGTTTATGAAGTACCTAAAATGATAACAACTTAGTTTTCTGACTAATGCTTTTTGCCACTTAATGCAAGATGCAACGTGGTTTGGTTTTTTTATTTTAAGAAAAGCTAAAGTATGCCACAAAGAAAGCAATTACTTCAGAACAGTTGCACCGTGACACAAAGAGCACACTGCTGCTAAGAACCTCTGTAGAATTTATGAGATATACCCTGGATGTATCTGGAGATGCACATTCTTCTAGATTGGTTTTTTTTTTCCTATGGTGTCTAGCTTATCAATATGTTATTTTACACACTCATAACCACTTAGACCTTAAAGCCTTTTAATTAATTATTTTACGAACTATAAACTTTAAGCTTGTTATAACCACTCCATTCCAAGCTTTAACATTTCCTCTACTATGCTAACTCAATCAGGTGCAAATCTTGCATCCCTGAAACAATACATATTAACTGTGGTTAGCTGATTTCAGCTAAGAACTCAGAATTCTCTTTCCTGTGGTTCCCCTGCTGCTCAGGATTATTTTTAATTTGATTTACTGCTCATTTGATCAGAGGTGCTTCACCATCGCTGCCAGAACACACGAAATAATGCATTTGCGCCCCCACTCCAATTTTCATAAAGCATCGCAAACTGCTTATTTCAGAACACAGGTTTACTAAAAGTGCTTTGAGTTTTCTAAAAAGAAGACTATTATATTTCACTTCACCAAAGAGCCCTATGCACTATAAAATACCTAATATATAGTATGCATAGTCTATAATTAATATATAATATATTCAGCAGGCCCACTTTTCTTAATTTTTTTTCACACTGAAGCAATACACACAGATACATACATATATACCAAAAATGGCATCAACTTTGAGAATTAAAATGAGTTTTTCCTCAAAGGAAAGTGTCAGTCTTACAATATAAACCAGAGCTCAATAATTAGTACATCACTATTAAAAACATAATCAGACAGAAAAGCCCATTACACAAAAAGATTCCCTATGAGAAAATGAAGTTACCTGAATATACTCCTTTTCCACATGTCCACTGTAGGACCTTTGTCAGGGTCTCAGGACATGAGGCTATTGTTATGGTGTGGCCCAGAGGCACCAGTGTAAATTGAAAACTTACAATGCTGCATAACTACACAGCACCTTACCCTCACGGCTGTATTAGTATACTCATCAAGTGCAGTGGGGCCTAATACCTGAGGGCTCTAGGATTGCACAGTTTTATGAAACCCTTCTTTTCATTCCCAGTTGCAGGGATTTTCTGAATCAAAGAGGTTTATTAAAGGACTCAGCTGTGAAGGTAGAGAGGTAACTGATTTAGTGAAATATATTTTCTTACAAAGAAAACAACATTTTCTTCATGATTTCTCTCGCAATAGCCTAACTGAAAATTAACTTCAGTGGTTTTATTAGAAGGGTTGGAGTAACATCCTAATTAAATGCAAGTCAAAGGGAAATCTGTCTGAACAAAATGCTGATAGATTGCACTATACTAAAAAGAAATATGCTTTAAGAAATATTTCAACAGACAGAAAACACAAGTGTATCTCTTCCAGGAATTGCTTTCCATTTATCTGAAACTAGCATTTTGGTATAATCAAAAAGCTGTATAAAAAAACCCAAACTTGGAGAATTCTAATACAGAAAACATCCTAATTTGATTTTTCCTTCACATACTGGGTAAGCTTAAAATAAGCATCAATAAACTCTCCATTTACACCAAAATATTAGAGAAAAAGCAGTTCAGGTGATAGTTTCATACTGGTTCAAATGGAATACTTCATAATTAGCTTACAATAGAGTTAAAAACAGTAACAGCATGGGGAAAAAATGTCTACCACAAAAATGTAATTATTTTCTTGTTCTGAAATGACAGCTTCCGAGACTGACCTTTTTTCCTCCCAAAAAGACCATAATGATGTATATACTCTTCCCCATTAAGAGGTACAGCTAATGCTGCTTATTGTTTCTAGATCTGAAAGCTCCTAAACATCATTTCCACTGATGTGCTCCTGCAAGTATGACATGGAGAGTGTTTGCTGTTATGGGACTCAGTTTTAGGGATTTAAATTTGTACTTTGCCTCTTTCTAGTTCTTCTGGAAAGCTGAGTCAAACCTAATTTAAGATCTACCAGTTAAACTATAAACTTATTTACCAGTTAAGTTTTAAACAGACTGAAGATGAAGTCAACACAAACACAGCTACGAAGGAAAAAATGCTGGAACGGTTTAAGGTCCCAGTAAGCCTGCCTGCTTCAACATGCGTTTGTGACTATAGATTCTACAGCTTTGAGGTGCCATGAAATACAAGCAGTTCATTATGCAGAAGCACATTCATTCCCTAGTGTAAGAGAAATAATGCAGATATTAATTTCTTAGGAATACACAGACAATATCCATTGACATAGCTGAACTGAGCAAGCCATTTCAGACCTCTTCAGTTTGTACATTTTAGCTAACAAACCTCATTTTAAATGCTCGGACTAATTTACTACTCATTTATATACAGTGTCAACTAAATTAAATACATTGGTTGTCTTACAGCTGACAGAATACAACTGATAAGGCAATTTTCAGGCAGAATTATCAATTGCTAGACCAATCAGCTGAAATAAGATAACCAGACAACAGTATTTCTTCCTTCTTTAACCTCAAGTAGGTTTATAGATAAACCTTGTTCCAAATAACACACTAACACTACTAATAATCAGTATTTAAGTTTGGTTTATTAGAAAGTGCATTACCTTATTAACTTTTTCTGCACTGCTTCCTACAACTACAGAACAACCACAGGTCTGCAGGTGTGAACTAATTGCACTGTAAATAAAAACAAACATAGGTTAATACATTTAATTAGACTTTTCAAATAAAACAATCATAATCCTCACAAGATGAATGAAGTCCGTATAGTACCAATATAGGCCCATACCCATAGGACTCTCAGAGCTGTGTGGGTTGTTGCTGAAATCCAAGTTCAACAGTATTCACATTTTCATTTTGATGACTAGAAAGACTGTCACTCAGAACCTCCAAACAGCAGTTATGGAGGAAACAAAAACTCTCTACTGCTACTACGTAACTGTATTACAGAATCTGTATGAAGTATTTAATCTAAGGTAACAGAAGACATATTAATAACGAAGGATTTGAAAGCATCTTGAAAGAAGATCTATCCCACAATTGTCTTCATTTTCTAAACTGTGGATCAGAACCCAGTTTTGGGAGGCTTCGCAGGTAAACCATTCCACTCTTAGTAATGACATGGGCAAGAGCACGTCACAAGCTTGAGTCTCTCAGAATACACAAAGACATGCTGGAAATTGAATGAGCTTGTCTTGTGAGCTGCCAGCAGCACATACCTGATTTATTTTATCTGAAGTTTGGAGGGTGCAGTAAATATACCTGGACTAACCCTGACAACTCTTAACTTGTCCTTAAGAAACTTATGTTGAGGTTTCTTATCCTCATCCTACCTTTCCCCCTGCACTTTCTCAAACCAACACCAGGCCCATAGCTTTAAAAAGTCTAGATACCCTAGAAGGTCCAGATGCTATTGAAAAATTTTCTCTGCTATGTGTAAATATACAAAAGTACATTTATGCTATCTTACTGAAGGATGCATTGTATGTGATTAACCAGTTCTAATAAGCACCTCTAATTGGTAAGGACTACAACAGCTACACTCAGACTCTGAAAGTCTGGTAGACTTTATAGTGTGCTTGCTACTATTTATTTTATCCAAGTATATTCTAAGAGTTAAATTTAAGGCCATCTGAATACTTACGAATTCTTGCTTGGGGGCAGAAATAGATGTTCAGTTACATTTAGAAGTTAATAAGAAAGTACCACTGCTTATTTTAGAGGTTGATATTGTTGATATGGCAGTTTATTTAGTTTAATCAAATTTTTATTTCAATTACAAGTATAAATCCATAAAAACCTGTATTTAAGAGTTGAAATCTGAAACTAAATAAGCTGATGTGCTTTGTAGGTAAGCTAAAAAGCAGATATCTGGAGCTTTCACACGAACGGCTAAGTTCTTAATTTCTTTTCAGGACAAAATTTCCAGGGAAAAGAAGTAGCAAGAAGAGATAACTGGCACCCTACATTATATTACCTGACAAATAAATCTCCATTTGGTATAAGAATAGCTTATCATTGTAGGATCAATGGCTCTAGTTGTTTACAATAATCCATTCCATGGTATTCGCTTAATTATTCTCCAAATTTTCTATGGAACTAGATAGTACATTATTGTGAAGAATTAGTTAATTTAACAAATGAATTTCTGTAGTAGCATATGTGATGCTGTATAAATAGATGGCACTAAGCACTATGTAAATAAATGCAGTTACACTGGAGATGTTCTGAAAGGTAAGACCAGTTAAAATCTATGAAATAGATTTCCCACAGGAAGAGACCAAGTTGCTCGTGAGTGCAACTACTTCTACTTAGACATTAAAAACAAGAGAAAAAAAGATAAATACATAATTTGATAATAAGTGTTCTATATGCCATACCATTAATGACTGACTCATAATTTATGCAGTAAACACAACCTAGGGTTTTTAGTATATCATAAAAATGTAAGACTTTTGACTTATATCCTTATAAAATTAAATAAGTATCAAAGAAAAAAATATATTTGATAGGAATTCTATTATCAAGCAAGTGATGCTGTGACAACACAGTCTACAGAGATGCAGCTAATAGCTCAGAGCCATTCTTCTAAAAATCCAGCAATTTCTGCAGCATATTACAGACAAAAATCTCAAAAAGACAAATACATCATCCTCTCCGCTCCTACAAAGAAAACTAATCTAATACATGTTCACATGCACATACAGACAGAGATATATATAGGCACACACAAGTTTAAACCATTTTACTGCAGCATAAATCAAAACTGAAATTCATACTTGAGGAGAAAGCCTTCATGGCAACTATCTCCAATGTCATCATCATTTAGCACCGTGTCACTTATCTGAAATGCAAGTAAATATAAACAAAGGTTAGACAAGGATCTGCAACACCTTCCGATTACTTTATTTTTTGCTTTGAGTGATAGGTGGAAACTGTTTGGGAACTATTTAAGCTAAGTTGCAAGACTGCCCAAAAAAAGCACACAACCTTAAGAAGGCCTCTGACTTCTGACTTCAAAGCATTTTGAACATGAGAAAGTCACTCAGTTATTAAATGTTCTTCACCAGTCAAAAGTCAGATTCCTCCTAGTGTTCTTATTCTATAACCTTGTCCAGAATAAAGTTAGTTCACCTGAGATCACTTCTACTTTTGTGAGAACATTAAACCACACTGAAACAGGTATCAACATTAAAACCATTTACTTCCCATTCATCCTCAAAGGGCCTTTCCACTCCACTCCACTCATAAATGGTCTCCCACCTGGTCAGTTTTGCCAAGTGCTGACCATAAAGATCACTGCTAGTACTGTTATATTCACCAACCTAAAACAGTTTTGTTAAACCACGCCCTTCAGGACTTAGGAGAACTTGATGTGAAACAACTGAAGTGTAAAATAATTTATTACAGCTGTAGGGTTTTGTCTGCTAAAGAGAGTACCAAACCAGAGTGCCAAAGCCACTTTTTTATTCAGACTGAAAAGAACACAAGGACTTACGTCTATTTCTTCCGGAACACTGTGTGATTTCATCGATGAAAGGAGTTCCATTACAGGAATGACTTCTCCTGTCAGCATTGGAATAATGCTCTGTCCCTGTGCAATAAATAAAATGCTTGAAGTAAAAGCACATTCTGCAGTATGAGAAATTACCACAAACATGAACTTGCACTATTACATGCAAAACATCTTTAACTTCCTATTGTTTGGAAGTGTGGTATGAGCAGAAATTGATTCACAGACTTCTTGAGCTTTGCTCATCAATAATTATGAACTGGAAACATCCGTTTTGTTTCTCAGCATCATGCCTAAGATTTCCAAGGTCCTATGTTAATTTTCACAATCAACTTGACTGGCCTAGATAAGGAGTATTTGGAGTGAGACAGTTTGATCACACCATACACGTGCAATTACTGCTAAGCATTTTAGATCCAAGTTGTTTTAACAATGACAGGAAAGCAAAACCAGGCATATTAGTTATTAACATACAAAATTACTTATCTGATTATCTATCACAAGAAGCTGAAGCCACAATTTCACATTTACAGTTTCAGAAATCAATTTTTTTTCAGTCTTATCCATTAGATCTCCAACCACATTCCAACACGACAGACTCTGTACACCTCTGTTAACTTGAAAAGGTAATGACCTAGTGAAAAACCATCCTTGGTAGGAGGTGAACATGTACCTATGGAAGCTACTACATTTACATAGCTTCAAGTTCAAGTAAATCACTTTCATTTTCTGAAAGGTAATATTCTTCATAGATTCCACTTTACCCATAAGTGATGAAATATATTTTCCTTCAACTTGTTTGCAGCTTCTATCATCCTATCTTCAGAAACTTTGCCTCCTGTGCATGGCAGGTCATCAGCCAGTCCAAAGTATCTTCCTGGATCCCAAAAATAAGAAGCACCACCAACTTCTACAGTCACCAGATGCAGTCAATCAGTTTTGTGACGATGTGCCATACGCATCAACCAGCTGACCCTTACCTGATCCTCCATTCTCTCCGTGCCTTCCAAGACAATCTTCTGGAAATGTTCTTGCCTCTCCTGAGCAAGAGAAGCAGTTAAACATAAACGCTCTGGTATTTGTTTATATATGTATGCACACAACAGTCAAATGGTACAGTTTCTTCCCTGCGGAGTCATGCTTCTTAGATTCAGTTTCGATGTTCAAGTCTTTTTTCTTTTACAGAGTTGACATTAGCAGGAAGTGATGTTACTTTAAACAGATCAGTGCTTCCTGCTCTGACCCCCACTCTCACAAGCTTGGGCAGGAGTAGCAGGAAAGGGAGGGTGTGATGACAATGACAAAACATTAATTTTCTTCATTATAGATCAAGAAAATGCCAAATGATCATATTATGGTGCAGAATTCCACTTTATGTATGGATTTTTATTTTCAAGTGGATAAGGTACAGACTGATGGTTCCTGAAGCAGCAAGAAAAAAATGAGACCTTCAGAATGAGAAAAATTATTTGCTTGGGGGGGAAAGGGGGCAGAAAAAACCAGAATTTTTTCTACCTACTTCTTGAGACACTGACAACCCTTCAAAACTGTTTTATAACCAAGTACAGGAGACATGAAACCTCAAAATACACAAAACACAATGTACAAGAGACTGGACAAATATCTCAAAACAGACTCATCAGCAGCTGAGTAGCAAACCGTATTCAAAATGAAACTTACAATGGAATCAAGTTATTATTCACAAGGAGAATTTGGCATTAATCACTGGAACAATCAAAACAATATGCAAAAAATGGACGATGCTGCAAGAACTAATGATATCTTTTGCTAGATGCTGACGGGCTGTTGCATTTTTATTGGTTACTCATTAGTTTCCCATGACTGAACTACGCAAAGTTGATCAACTTCAAGTGGGAAGAGTTTACATAATAAGTTTACATCTTTTGAGCAGATGAATAGGGAACAAGCTACAGTAACTTGCCCTAAAGCCATAATAGAACTTGTCTAACCATCTAAAAGAAGTATCTGTGAAAAACAATACTGGAATGAGTCAGATTCCTTCGGGGCACAACCATCCTCAAGTCCAGTGTCAGTGAAGTAAGACATCCTTCACAATGAAGATCCTTTGCTTTAAAAGAAGTCAGTCTTCCTGAAGATAAGGCTGAACAAGTGGTGCAAGACACTTCTTTTTATATATATAACTGCTCAAAATTATTAGACAAACATCTGGAACAAAAAACTGAAGAGAATAAAAAAGGTTTCTAATCCCATATAGATGACTTGCTTGGAGTTGCTTGTCTTTGCCAGTCTGAACACTGTTCCATGTGTCTCCTAGTGTTGAGTTCAAAAGATCTCTTCTAAAGTCTAGCTGGAACTGTTGTCTGGCTCTGTACAGAACTCATGAGAGCTGATAACCATAACCCTTAGAAATTACAGAACAGATACATAGTTCCTTTCAGATATAACTTCAACATTTTTTGTTCTGTTTTAGCCTAGTTGATCAACTGCCTCAAATTGCAAACTGCAAGATAAGCCTGAGTATTACCACTCTAGAACTCTTGCCTATATTTTAACCTACATTTTCAAAGCAGTTTTTTCTCTTCTAGACAATGCTGCAGAACTGCAGATACATGCAGGGATCTTTGATCTTCCTCCAAATGAAAAAAAAAAAGAAAAGAGACAATAAATGTCTATTTCAGAATGTATCACTGACTCAGCTAACTCAGTTGACCTATCTGCTTCAAGAACATCTGAAAAACAATGAAGAACTTACTGACTAATTTCTGAGGAAACTGGTAGAAAACATTTCTTCGTCAATCTCAATGAACAATCTCAATGCCACTTGAAGGCTATTTCTCTTGTGGAAACATACTGAGATGGATCAATGTCCAAAAAGAGAAAAGACACACTATAGTTAAGAATGATGGATAATTCTTATTTGGCCACTCACATTAAAAGTCAGTACAGAGGATGCAAAATGACAGAGAAGCAATGTAATCCAGGACATGAGACAGCATTCACTAACAGCAAAAGCACTAATGTCCAGCAGGCTTTTGGAACAAGATTAGGAATGAAGTATTTGTTTCTATGATATTGAAAATGAACTTTATGTGCTATCCTCCCTGCAGAAAATAAACCCCAGAAGCATCAAGAACCAATCTGATGGAAGACATTGACAGCCATCATTAGCCAATACAGCAAAAATAAACGGAGTTTTTTCATGTGGCAAAAAGGAAACAACACCACAAAAATTAACATCAGCTTATTATTACTGGAATCTTAATTAGTTCAGATAAGAGCGCAGAAAAAGGAAGTTTAAAATAAGTTGACGAGAGGTCTAGAAACAGAAGAGGAACAAAAACTTTATCAGACAAACATGCACCAGCATACACATTACAGCTGACATGCAATCTACTGCTCTAAGACAAATTGTACTCCATGAAGACGACAGAGATTTTAATTTTTATTATTAGAAGGTTATTTATTTTAAACAAAAATACATAACAGTTTTCACTTCATAAGGAAACATCCATTAATGTACCCAAAGGCAAGAGCTGCAATTCTTCAGAAAAATTTAGCATGTTTTCCTTTTTTAATTTCAAAAGTAAAAATATTTGGACTAAAGTAGATGCTTTTTCGTGATTCTCCCATTAGTTTTACAAAATTTAACACCTGCCAAACTGTTTGTTGATACCCCTTTTTTGAAAAATAAAACTGCAACTACAATGACAACATTAAATATATCAGATCCCTTTTCTGGACCTCAGTAGTGAAAACAATTCTTTGAAACACAGTACATTTACAAATTACCTAGTTTACACACACTAATTAACACAGTTAAAAGCAGCAATTTATATCAAATTCTGAGAGATTAAAAACTGTACACAATATCTATTTTACCTAGATATCCTAGCATAAGTTATATTATCAGGATAAATCACATGTCTAAAAATCCCAGCCTTGAACCTGCTGACAAATTAGTAACTTTTAATCTTCAAAATTGTATATTTGTAGAGAGGTCAGCTTCCTCCAACTTTTTGTGCCTGGACTGCTACATAACAGGGGTCACAGAATCTTAATTCTTGCTTTTGCTCAAGAAAACTTGGGCAACTGTTTTTAGTAATGAACAACAAACATACCTTATGCATCCATATTCTTCCTTTCCTTATAATATGTGTTAACCTATCCACGCACACTCTGTGAAGCGGCAGGTAGAAGCCAAGTTCACTTTGTGGAAGTATAATTGATAGTCCGTATGTGCTTCTGTCTCCATTCCAGTTTCCATCAAAGATTAATGACACAATGATTACTCTTTTTTCTGCCAAGACGAAGAACTTCACATCTATTGCACCGCTTTCTGCGTTCCGAAGTATTTCTCCATTCAGTGTGTGGTTAGCAAGAAAAGTTATTTCACCATCACTGAGAAGCACCTGTTCCGTCTTCGGGGCCCAGATATGCCGCACTCGGGGGCCAAGAATATTGTCCCAGTAGGCAAAAGTGGCAGCTAATAAAGGTGACTCACCATTCAAAGAGATCTCTGTTTTAGCAACTGCAGGAGATGGTGGTGGACAAAGAGCTGACATGCCTGCTTCCTCCCTCGTGTATACTGCAAATGCTTACATCACCTAAAAAACAGTTTTCATAGAAAAAAACCAAAATTAGACCAGCACTCCTTATTATCTAATTTATATTTAAGATTTAATTGTAGACTTCATTCAAGAAGGAAATGTATATGCATACCTTCCACATAATGAAGTGGTATGCTTTACAAATGTTAGTCAGACCTCAAATACCCTTTACTCACCATACAAGTACGATGAACCTGCACAGCATTCAACTTGTGTAAGAAAAATGACATAGGATAAATATATCCTTTACATCATGGTGACACGCAGGGTGTTGTGATACAAGACCAATGCTCAGCACTTTATAAAATGTATTGACGGAAAATTCTTCATCTTGCATAGACATAAATCCTTAAATATTTTCCCTAGCAGTTTCCAACAACCCTACAGCCTCCCCATGTTGATAAGGCTGCAGAAAATAACATGACGTTTCACCTTCCTGAAAAGTTATGCTAGAGTCACAGGAAAACATTAAATTAAAAAGTTTTAGGAACAAATTCAACTCAGGATGGAAAGCTGTAAAAGCTAAAATGCATGTACCTTGACAAAACCTGACATGACCAGAACTCAGCCTTTCTTTCCTCTCTGTCTGCAGCATTCCAGATGACAGCAGAGGGGAAGCCCCCAGCGTCAGAGGAGCAGTAAGGCCCATCTCACTGACACAGCTGTCCCTTGCCAGACCTCTAGCACTGTTTCATGTACCTTAACATTATTTTTTTTCTTGTGAGTGTCCCAAACAACATCGTCCAGGTGCATTTCCTCACAGCAGGAGGGTAAAGGACCTTTCTCTCAGGCACGACTGAACAACACCAGGCTCTCCCTTGCCAGATGGTGACCGCCTGGCTGGGAGCGGGGCAGCCGAGGCCGTTTGAGGCTCTACTCGTGACTTCACGGTTTTCAGGGAAGGCAAAGCCTCCTCAGGCTCATGGGCTGACCAGGGACTTCCTCTCACCACAGCCTTTCCAGAAAGTCCGGCCGCGGCCAACCAAGGCAGCTGCGGCACACGACGCCCGGCCGGAGGCCGAACCACCGCGCTCCCCGCCTGCATCGGGCCCATCTCGCACCCCCCAGCTCTGGTCTGAACTTCGGGACGGACCCACCGCCCGGGGAGGCGGCTGGGAGGCGAGCTACGAGGAGGCCCAGCTCCCTCCCGCCGCCAACGGGAGAGGACGACGACGGCCCCGGGGCGGACACCGCAATACCCCCCGCAGCCCCAGCGCCCCAGCCCCGCGCCCGCCTCACCTGCGCACCAGCCACCGCCCGGCGCATGCGCCCGCCCCCTTCCCGCCTGCCCACACAGCGGCGGGCCTCAGCAGCGCTCCCGCGCAGGCGCGGCACCGCCCCTAGCGGCGGCAGGCGCGTCCCGGGGGTGTGGGCGCGGCGGCAGCTGGTCCGTCCCCGCGGCTGCGGGGCAGCGTGGGTTGGCTGCTGGCAGCGGGGAGGCGGTGTTACCTCACCGCCGCCGGAGGGAAAATGGCGGCCAGCGGCTGCCAGAGGCTGCCATTGCCTCGGTGCAGTGGCAGCCGTCTCCGCCGGTGCGGCGGGGACTGCAGGCCAGCGCGCTCAAGCCGCGCCGCTGTGTGGGAGCGAACAGCCCAGCTGCGCCCCAGGGCAGGCACGAAGCTGTGTTGCCGCTGGCGCAGGGAACCAGGTGAAGCGACAGCTGCAGGGAGCGGGGGCGACTGCGTCGGGCCCGGCCCGTGATTTTATGGAGAGGCTTTTAAGCTTGAAATAGGAAGTTAATAATGACAGAATTAGGTTCGTATCCAAACCGACTGTATGTAAAACAGAGAAGATGCTCTTGTTTGAGATTCATTTAGTTTTACAATTGTACAAAAGTACCTTTACCTGCTGTTACTTTTGCAGTCCAGTCTGCCTGACCATCACCATCGTCACTTACATGTAAGAGACGTTTATTTACAGCCTGGAAAGGAGAAAGGCCCCTCAGAGGTGAGGACACAGTGCTGGTCCTGCAGGCTCCCTCCTCTCTGCTGTACCCTGAGGAATCATGTCTTCAGCAGCTTGAACTTCCCCATAGGGGATGTCTGAACAGAGCACAACAGACCCAAAGTGTGATTTTTTTTGAGCAATACCCTCACAATTTAACTGCAAAAATCACCCTTCTCAAAATGCCTATAATGTTAGGCAATTGAGTAGCTTCGCATCAAGAAATGTAGTCTTCAGCCAGCTAAAATTTGCCTTTTAGATTACTTTTATTAATGACTTAAAATAAACACTGAGCATAAAATACCTTACGTCTATGTATTGGATTGTAGTTTTAGCTTCCCAGAAGCAGAGCTCCCATAAAAGTAAATGACCACACAAAATTTATGGAACAATTATACAAGAGCTTGGAGGATTCCACAGCAGAAGTAAACTCTAGTTTTAAAAGTTGCTGATGCTCAATTTGCTGAATTCAAAGATCAGGCATCAAACCCAGTGGAATTTCACTACTTGTCTAAATGTAAACCTATGCAGTTTATATAAAAACCGACTTTGTGCATTTAGTTTACATTTGAACAGTGAAGATGAATGTAAACTGCTTCTTGTGTAGTTGTAGACACTAATCTCTACAGTCAGAAGAGTGCACTGGTATTAGATAAGTAATAGTGTAGGAATAGTGGGCTTCAGGAATGGGGAAGTAGGGTTTATTTTGTTACTGAATTGTCATGTAGCTTTGCATAAGACAGTTGGTATTGCTGCATCAGTTTTCCCATTAGAAACTGCTTTGAGAAGTCTATGTTTAAAAGCAAATTACCATGTTATATGAAAATAAATATTAGCATGAATTACAAATTTATTCTTTTTTCTTGAAGTAATATATGAGCCTCTGTAGTTGCTGCAGTGGTATTATTGGGAGAGTGAAAATTCTTACTGTTGTAGCAATACTGATTGTTGTCTTTACTTTTTTTTTTTCTTTAAGTTTTTCATACTTTTTTCATGCAGAGGAAAGAGTAACAATCCCATTGCATATGATTTGAAGAGACTAATAGTGTTTCTGCAGGTGCCTTTTGTGAGCACATCAGAGTCGTGGTGATGGGCTGCAGTGTAAGCAGATGTTTTTTTTCCCCCTGACAGAGAATACATCTGGCTATGAAGCCTAATGCTGCACATCTGCAAAGAAATTAGAGTGCAGAACACAGAAAATATGAAAATCAACTCAGGCTCTGAGCTGAAGCAAATCCACATTTAAATTTTATTTACTTATGTTTTTAGTGTGAGATCCTGAATCATCATGGTAACTGATGTAATGCTTTAAAATAAGGGAGTATGTAGGGGAAGAAGTGAAAGGGATGAAATAAAATATAATGGAATTCAGTGGCTCAGCTTGGTGGAGAAAGGCCATGGAAATACAAGGTATTACCTAGCTAGCTGCTGCACCGGAATCATGTACCCACTCAGGCCAATGCAAGTTTGTACCACTGCAAAATACTGATTTTGAAGAAAGCTCATTTCACAGTAATAAAATTGATGTGTTTCAGCCAGATCACATTGCCACAAAATTAATACACAAAGTAAAAGAGCAAATGGGAAGGGTTGGTTGAGGTTGCAAGAAGCAGGATTGCTTGGTGGTGCTGCCAGATATAGCTCTAGAAAAAAAAGAGCTTGCACTCCCATGTCCTCAGCTATTAATTCCTGCAATAGGGGAAGTGTCTCTAACTGATGGATTGAGGCTGTAGTTTCACATCCGTGTTAAAACCAGTGCAGTATGGTTGCACTGTCACTGTCATGTTTATGATGAGTCCTTTGTAACTGCTTTTCACTTGTTCTTAGAAACACTGGCCTTAATAAGTGATAGGGCCCATGCAAATTTGATCTTGACTTGTGGATATAAATTAGTTACACGCAGGTTCTGATATTGATTCTGGCTGCATCCCACCAGTTGTTTGTATGTGGTGCTGTCCCAGGCTGCTGTCATTATCATGTTTACAGAGCACTAAATGCACAGACATGGCAGTGTAGGGGCCATTAATTACTGTGACAGAAAGCAGCCTGCAGTTCTAGAGCCACTCAGTGGAAGTTAACAACTTTCAAATGAAAAGTAAGCATCCAGAATTTTGGAGTGCTGAGGTATTTTATCCTGAGAGGACTCCCATGACTTTTCTGTTTTTCACCATCCTTTAACACATGGAAAGGTGATTTGATCTCTTAAAGAAAAGTATTATATCTCTTTGCGCCCACGTGACAATGACAAAATTACGGCTTCCTGTAAGAAAGATGCTCCAGCTCCTTAATTAGCTTTGGGGCTCTCCGCTGGACTCTCTCCAGAAGTTCCCTGTCTCTCTTGAACTGGGGAGCTCAGAACTGGACACAGTATTCTATATGTGGCCTTACCAGGGCAAAGTAGAGGGGCAGGATGACCCCCTCAACCTTCTGGTCACTTCTTCTTAATGCACCCCAGGATACCATTTGCCTTCTTGACCACAAGGGCACATTGTTGGTTCATGGTCAACTGGTCATCCACCAGTACTCCCAGGTCCTTCTCTGCAGGGCTGCTTTCCAGCAGGTCAACCCCCAACCTGTACTGGTGCCTGGGGTTATTCCTGCCCAGATGCAGGACCCTACACTTGCCCTTGTTGAACTTGATCAGGTTCCTCTTGGCCCAGCTCTCCAGTGTGTCCAGATCTCACTGAATGGCAGCACAGCCTTCTGGCGTGTCAGCCACTCCTCCCAGCTTCGTGTCATCAGCAAACTTGCTGAGGGTACTCTCAGTCCCTTCATCCAAGTCACTGATGAATATATCAAATAGGACTGGACCAAGAACTGACCCTTGGGGAGCACCACTAACCACAGGCCTTCAACTAGACTCAGCACTGCTGATTAAAACCCTCTGGGCTCTGTCACTGAGACATCTCTGCACCCACCTCACTGTCTCCTCATCTAACCCACATTTCCTAAGCTTACCTATGAGGATGCTATGGGAGACAGTGTCAAAAGCCTTGCTGAAGTCAAGGTAGACAACATCCACTGCTCTCCCCTCATCCACCCAGCCAGTCATGCCATCACAGAAGGCTACCAGATTGGTCAAGCGTGATTAGTGAATCCATGTTGACTACTGCCAATAACCTTCTTTTCCTCTGCATGCTTAGAGATGACCTCCAGAATGAACTATTCCATCACCTTCCCAGGGACGGAGATGAAGCTGACTGGCCTGTAGTTTCCTGGATCCTCCCTCTTGCCCTTTTTGATGACTGGAGTGACATTGGCCTTCCTTCAGTCCTCGAGCACCTCTCCCATCCTCCATGACCTTGAGCTTGGAGGAAGTGTCACATGAATATTAACCATCTCTCTTGGGTCCCTCTACCCTCCAAAGCCTTAGCCCATGAGATTCCTCAAAGCAGGTCTTTGAAGAGGCCAAGGTTAGCCCTCCTGAAGTCCAGGGTTGTAATCCTGTTTATTGCCTTGTTTCCTCTGTGCAGGATCCTGAACTCCATCATCTCATGACCACTGCAGCCAAGGCTTCTCCAACCTTCACATCCCCAACCAGACCTTCATTCTTAGTACCAGGTCCAGCAGCACTCCTCTCCTCATGGGTTCCTCCACCAGCTATGTTAAAAAGTTATCATCAATGATATGGTGGAATCTCCTGGACTGGGCTTGTCTAGCTGTATTGCTTTTCCAGCAAATGTCAGGGTAGTTGAAGAAGTTTGAAGTTCTTCAAAAGAACCAGGGCTTGTGAGCATGAGGCTGCTTTTAGCTGCTGGTAGAATGCCTCATTGGCTTCCTCATCCTGATCCGGTGGCTTGTAGTAAACCCCCACAACAGTGTCACTCATATTATCCTGCCCACTGATTCTTACCCATAAGCTCTCAACTTGCTCTTCATCCTCCCCTAAGCAGAGCTGAATACATTCTAGTTGCTCTGTCACATAAAGAGCAACTCCACCACCCCATCTCTATGGCCTGTCTTTCCTAAAGAGCACATAGCCATCCATGACTGCATTCCAGTCATGTGAGCTATCCCACCATGTCTCTGTAATCATGGCCCTGCGTCTGCACACAGATCTCTAGTTCTTCCTGTTTGTTTCCCATGCTGTGTGCATTGGTTTACAGGCATTGGTTTACTACAGTGTGGTAGTTTCAGGCTCATTCCCCAGTTGAATGTGATGGTGTGACTGTTGCTATTTTGGACCCCAACCCCCCTGAAGCCCTTCAGTTTAAAACCCACCTCACCAGGTTGGCCAGCCTGCTACCAAAGATACCCTTACCTCTTCCAGACAGGTGAACCCCATCACTCCCTAACAGGTCATAGTCAAAGAACCTTCCATTATCATAAAAGCTGAAACCCTCACAACGACACCAGCCGTGTAGCCAGGAGTTCATATATAATATATGTCTGTTTCTATCTAGCCCCTTTCCTCTAACTGGCAAAATGAAAGAGAAGACGACTTGGGCACCAATATTTTTGCCCAAAGGGCTTTATAGTCCTACATTATTCTACCCAGGTTTTGGCTTGCGGTGTCATTCATCCCCACATGGAAGAGTAATAGGGGATAGTAGTCTGTTTTCCTGACAAGTTGGGGCATCCTCTTGGCAATGTCATGAACCTTAGTTCCTGGAAGGCAGCATACTTCTCGTGATTCTCTCTCTGGTCGGCAGATGGGTGCCTTGGTGCTGTTTAACACAGAGTCACCCATTACAAGCACTCACCATTTTTTTTTACACTGTCCACTGTGTGTTGCTGTTACATTTTCACTCATCAGGCCTCCCGCATGGGAGTCTATGGCTGTTAAGGCTTCATATCTGTTTGTGGTTGTGATGCTGGAGGGTGGAGGCTCTAGTGGATTTCTGCTTTTGTGGGTCACCAGGGTCCAGGATCACAGAATGCCTCATTCTCAGTGGTCCCTGCTTCAGGAGCATGGTTGCGACACCACCTCACCTCCTGTAGTACTGCACAGCCTTTGAACTGTTTCTTGCAACTCGGCCACCTGATGTAACAGGTCACCAACCTGTACACACCTTGTGCTGGTACTTCCCTTTTCACCAGGAGAAGGGTCTGGGCCCTCAGTACAATTTACTGCTTGTACTGAGTTCCATCTGGGTGGATGCGTCAGACATCTTGGGGGCTTTCTCTGCAGGGACACTGGCTTTAGCTCTGAGGTGAGTGCCTTCCATTCTGTCAGAGACCTGGAGCACTTCCCTGGGCTGTGGGGCTACAGGTTGGTTGCAGCATCCGTCCTGCACGCCCTTGCCTTCTCGCCCTGCCTTCGTAAACTGCTGCACCACGCCCTTCTGACGCCCCACGCCCTGTTTGCCCGTCCTGGTTGCTGCGCTCCTGGTTGCTCGCACTGCCTGGGGCTGTTTTAAATCATCTGTGGTTGCCCCTGGTAATGCCCCCGGGGTGTCAGCCCCGCTGGTGAGATTTGCCACTCCTGACAGGACTCTCTGTCACATCCGTGGGTTTCCCTGGCTCCATGAACCCGCCCTTTCTTCTTCAGCACATGCTCAGCCATGGAACTTACTGTAGCCGCCACTGTGCTTCTCATTGACTGGGACTTCAGCAGGAAGCTTCTTTAATACATGTTACAAATGAAAAAAGCAGCAGAAACTCTAGCAGCACTGCTTGTTGGGACCATTATGTATGCATTTCTTGCATCTGGGCAGGAACAACCCCAGGTTCCAGTATAGGCTGGGGAATGATCTATTAGAGAGCAGTGTAGGGGAAAGGGATCTGGGAGTCCTGGTGGACAGCAGGATGACCATGAGCCAGCACTGTGCCCTTGTGGCCAGGAAGGCCAATGACATCCTGGGGTGCATTAGAAGGGGTGTGGTTAGTAGGTCAAGAGAGGTTCTCCTCCCCCTCTGCTCTGCCCTGGTGAGGCCACATCTGGAATATTGTGTCCAGTTCTGGGCCCCACAGTTCAGGAAGGACAGGGAACTGCTTGAGAGAGTCCAGTGCAGATCCACCAAGATGATTAAGGGAGTGGAGCATCTCCCTTATGAGGAAAGGCTGAGCGAGCTGGGCCTCTTTAGCTTGGAGAAGAGGAGGCTGAGGGGGGACCTGATTAATGTTTATAAATATGTAAAGGGTGAGTGTGAGGAGGATGGGGCCAGACTCTTCACAGTGGTGTCCAATGATAGGATAAGGGGTAATGGGTGCAAGCTGGAACAAAGGAGGTTCCACTTAAACTTGAGAAGAAACTTCTTTACTCTGGGGGTGACAGAGCACTGGAACAGGCTGCCCAGGGAGGTTGTGGAGTCTCCTTCTCTGGAGACATTCAAAACCCACCTGGACACCTTCCTGTGTGATCTCATGTAGGTGTTCCTGCTCCGGCAGGTGGATTGGACTAGGTGATCTTTCAAGGTCCCTTCCAATCCCTGACATTCTGTGTGATTCTGTCTGTGATAAGCAACTTCTTCCTCAGTTTCACTTCTTCCATTGAGTTTTTCTTCTCTTATTGAGGAAGACTCTTGGATGTATTGATGAAAATGTGTGGCAACATGCTATTTTTAAAAGCTGTAGATTGTCCCTGCAATTTGCCATGACCATGCATGCTGTTGGCAATCAAGCCATTGTCAAGGAGTTTCAAGTGGAGGAAATCTTGTCCTTTCCTCCAAGGTTTATGACAATGTCCCAGTACTACTCTGTTAGGACAGGCAGATTTGTGAATTATTTTCAAATCCTCTGTATGAGTGGATTAGTCTTTATCTACTAATGGGCAGAAGACTGTAAAATCCTCTCACGGACCTTCCATCTGCCATGAAAGGCACTCTGGAACATTGGACTCAAAACAGACCAGGTACCTGTCATCACCAAGCAAACTGTGCTGAGCAATTGCATTATTTTCACAGTCAGGTATGGCTCAACAGGTTTAGTCGGGAAGTAGGATGCTTGATGAACACTTCTGTACCCTACTGTTTGCTCACCTGCTAGTACTGTTAGTCATTGGACAAGGGACATCAGGGAAGCCAGCAAGGGCAATTTATAATCCTTTTTTTCCCCCCCCTTTTTTTTTTCTTTTTTTTGCTTTTTTTTTTTAAAGTCTGAAGATTTGTGTACTAAAACTGGAAGTAGAGACTTTGTTTTGTTCAAGTTTTGAATCTAAAGCATCATATATTTTGCAGTACTTTGCCCAGCAATTTTCATGGATACACAGCATTTTCATGAGCCTGACATAAAAAATTTTGAGACACAGTATTTCTGTGCTTGAAGGTCTTCTTCCACTTTTAACACAGTGCTAAAGTAGACACATTTTAAAAACACTGATTTTCTACTTCTTATTTCCAATGTCATTTCCTCTTGAAAACAGGTCACTGATTTTCAAGGCTTCTGCCTTATTGCTGTGGGAAGTGTTATACCATGCTAGGTGTAGGGAGTGCTTGTTTCTGAAGGAATTATGTAACTTCTTATAAAATAACCATTGTGTTCTCTCCAAATGCATTAATGTACACTCTTAAGCTGGATAGCAACATCCATAGCTTTGGAATAGGTCAGAGACTTGCTCCACAGTCAGCAGAAGCTGGTCAGGAGATGAGTAACGAGCCCAAGATGGGTAAAATTTTTTCTCATGTAGTACCTAAGGTCAATGCTTATAGGTTTGGTGCAAGGTTTTTCAGGGGAAATGGTAGGGACTTTCTGGAAAGTCGAGGTTGTGTTGAGGGAAAGCAGCAGGGTTTCTGATATCACCACTGGCTTGGTCCACCCTTACCAGGTCTACTTAGTGTCACCAAAAGACATTGCTCCATAATCAGAGGCATTTTCCATAACACTTCTTGTAAACTGAAGGTCACTGAGGACAAGCAAGTTTCCTCAGGTCCGACCCAAACTCAAAAGCAGCCAGTGGATTCCTCCTAGCATTGTCCAATTTGAGACCCAGTGCTGAAATTTGTTCAGAGGTTAGCCAAGGTCTCAACTGCCACCAAAAGCAGACATTGTTCTTCCTCCTGAATTCTCCTTATATGCAATTTTCTGTATCCTTGACTGTTATACATCTGCTTTTAAATGTTTTTTTTCCAGTAAGAAACTATTTGCTTTTCACTTGTTACCTTGGCTACATCTATGTATTCTTAGTGCTTCAATGTGTTAAAGCAAGGTACAGAGCTGGTGTGATAACCTTTGGTAGCGTGATATGTGCTTTGCACAAGATGACTGAAGGAATTAAATAATGAACCTTATGGTACAGCTTCACTTGAAACAGCAAATAAGTCTGCAGATAAGAGGCAGGATCCACTATATCACAATTGCTCTTCACAGACTTTTCAGCAAGCTGATCAGCCATGAAAATGGTGGCTTAGGTCCCTTGTTCATCATTACAAAGAAAGATTATAGTGAGGAACTGCAGGGGGTTTGGAGGGCTTGGTAACATGGCAGAAAGCAGGTATCTACATGAAAATTGTGAAAATGTACATACACAGATGAGTCTTGTCTTCACAACAAGATTAATTTTGGTTTCAGGTATTTCAAAATGCTTTTTTAAGTGTAGGTTGCTGGATTTATTTTGTAACCATCCGCTGCTCTACAACTGTAGAAATATTCAAATCTCCATTGTCAAATCAGGCTCTAAGTGTTCCATCATATTTAGTGACATTAAATTATTGGTAATCAATGAACTATGCATTCAGGATCAGTGTCAGCAATATAATACACAAACTGATACTAAATGCTTGCAGAACACTAATAGCCACTTACAAATTTTTATATTCCTGTCTATAATCCCAAGGAGTTATAATGACATCCACGCATGCTGCCCCTCCCAGTTAAGTGGATGATTGGGTGTGTAGGTCACAAGCTCACATCCCCTCTCCTGTGTACTGCTGTGTGAGACAGAGTGCTCCAGCTGCACCTGCACCCGTGCCACCCCTGAAAACCAGAGCCACATGCCACTGAGGAAGCCCCCTGCAAGGTACCACAGGCACATGCCAGTGGGCGTTCCCTCCCATGTCCTTCACAGTGAAGGGGTGCAGGTGCCCACCGGTGCCCTGCAGGAAGGCTGCTCTGTCCACGCAGCACCAGGAGCTCTCGGGGTGTCCCAGGGCTGCCCTGGCTGTGCTGCGTTTTGCTGTCTTCCTCACTGCTGCAAAAGTTTCTGCTGCTTTTATACTGCTTTTCAGGCTGACTCATTTTTTTCCAGAGACCCTCTTAATTGCCTGATTACTGTTTAATCCATCTGATAGTCATCTTCCCCAGTGTTGGACAAATGCTCCTTGAGACAGTTTTGGGCGTCCCATTTACATTCACTGTTACACTGGTGTTCCTGTCTGATCTGGTTTTGTTCTCTGGATGCCTTTCAGGAATCCCAACAATCACTCTCACACTCTAGCTATCAGAAATCTGAGCAGGGAATTAACCATAGAAGGATGGTTTTGTAGCTGAAAGGAAAGGATGGGGAGCTGTAAGAGCCAAATTTTGTCCTGTCTGTTTGCCTGTTTGTAACTTGCCATACACTTAAATGTAAGTACACAAGACATTATAAGAGTAAAAACCAAAGCATGAAATCTTAGAACTAGGACAGGCATACACTTTGGATAAAACACATTGTTGCTTTGATTTCCAGGTGGAAAACACTTCCACACATACCTAGAGTGTTGATCACTCCTTCTAGAAGTGTGACATAGTATTCTGTATTAAATATCCAACAACTAATTAAAGATAGCTTTACTGTTACCCATGCTGCATGGCCGTGTCAGGTTGTCTGTCTCTGTCTCTGTCACTGACTGAAGAGCTGCTAATTTTAGAGGAAAACAGACTGTGACCAGAACTTCCTGTTCAAAAGGGTTAGGGGGCAATTCCCACAAGCTAGACAATGTCTTTTGGGTGCTCTAAGAGTGTTTTGAACATGTAGTCTTTCAATTAAAATACTTGAAAAGAGCCTTAGTAACACTGGTGCGTTCTGTGCCTGAACTGGCACCAGCTGAAGAGTGATCATGAGTTAATGGAGCTATGAGTGCTGAGCTAGTCTACCAAGCTGTTTAGTTGGCTTCATTGTCTCACTGCTAGTTCATTTGAATCTCCACATTACAATTCTTTTGACATTATTAAAGCATTTCCAGGTGTTGAAGAACCTGTTATTCTGTCAAAAATCTGGTACCCCAAATTCATGCATTGCTAGAGGATTGTGCTTATCTCTCTGCTGCTCTTCTATCTATATGTAACAGGAGACAGCTGGATTTTGTGCAGAGCATTCTTATGAACTCTTAGGTGCATAAACTTCTTTGTTCCTCCCTTTGAGCTAAACAATATTACTACAGCTATTTTTCTACAGCTCCAAGGCCAAAGAAATATATTCCACCCCACTCAGGCAGACTAAAGGTGTATATTCAAGTCTTCCTCAGGACACATAGCACCTTTCTCCAAGCAGAGGCCTAGCAATTGTTTGGAAAAATATCCCACAGGTCTTTTCCATTTCCCTAGTCTTTGGGTCGGCACCCCTAGTGCCAGATTCTGTCTTCCATGCACAAATAGTTCAAATGGATTTGAAAGGTCTGACAGGCCCAATGCCAGTGCTGATGTTAATGCCTTCTTGATGTTTTGAAAGGCTGTTGGACATTGTGGCTGTTGGACATTGGCTGTTGGACAATCACCCTCTGATTCCATCAAGGTGTTATAGAGAGGTCTTACCATAAGTCCATAGTTGGGAATCCACAGTCGACACCAACCAGCCATTCAGAGGAAAGTTCTCTGGCATTCCTGGGTTCCGGTGTCTGGCAGATTGCCTCCTTCTATTCGGTTCCAAATCTGCGACATCCCTGTAAGATCTCACAGCCCAAATAAATTACCATTTCTTTTCCAGCTTAGGCCTTCCTTTTGGACACCCAGTAGCCTCCTTGGCCCCAAAAGTTCAACAGGCTAATAGTAATTTTTAGTCATTCTGATCATGGTTCTGCTGCCAGTATTATGTTATCCACATATTAGACTATCAGTCTTTCAGGATTGCTTTTTCTCCAAATTTCTAACTCTTCAGCTAATTGCCATGTGAGCTGTATCTTCCATCCTGTTGTAGGATTTTCCCACTCAGAGGCAAATAATGCCTGACTCTTTTTCTCTAGAGGTATGCAAAAGAATGCATCCTTAAGATCTAATGCTGTAAACTATTTGTGCTTCTCTTTTAAAGCTGTTAGCAAAGTGCACGGGTGGGCCACCACTGGATGCATATCTTGCACTATTGAATTGATAGCCCTTAAATCTTATACCAGCCTGTACTCTCCACTTCCTGGTTTCTTTACAGGTAGGATTGGAGTATTGTACTCAGATTCACATTCTACTACTAATCCATATTGCATAGCATTTTCAAGTATTTTCTTTAATTATTTTCTTGCTTCCAGTTTTATAGGTTATTTTTTTTTGCCTTACGAGAATTGCTCTTTCTTTGAGCATTACCTACACTAGTTCCACTGCTTTAGACTGACCTAGTACCAGAACAAGGGTATTATGGCATCCTCTGTTTCTTGAGGAATCCCTTTCCCTTTCGGGGTGTCCTGTAACGCAAAAATTTTCACCTCTATGGCCTTTGATTCAGGTACTAGCAACTGTATGTCTCCATCCTTAAAAATTATTTTAGCTTCTAATTTACTCAATACCTTTCTTCCCAATAGGGGAATAGGGCAATACAAAAACTTGTGTGTAAAAATATATGAGGCAAATCCACACTTTACTGGACAAAAGAAAGGCCTAGCTTCCCTTTCCTTCATGGCACCAGCAGCCGTTAAACTTTGATCACTAAACTTATTCTTTCAAGTATTCAAAACAGAGCATGCCACCCCGGTATCTACTTTCTCATTCCTTGACTTTAATGTGACCAGGGACTCTACTGGGGATACTTCTGAGTGTGTCCCCAGCCCCCATCCATCTGAATCCTGTCCCAGAGTCAGTAACTCCATCAACCTAGAATTCTCCTTCCCTCCGGATGGAGTTTGTCTTGGACCCTGCCTGTATCTTTTATTTTGAGGACATTCCCTCTTTCAGTGCCCTCGCTGCTTGCAAATTGCACACTGACCCTTTCCAAGAGAGGTATATGGGCTTCCATTCCCTTTTCCAATTGTCCATGTTTCTTACAATTTTTGTAACTTCCTTCTAATATCCAGATTTGATTGCCCAATAAATATATTTACTGGTGACAGATCATTTCCCTCTCTGTTTGGATCTAAGTCAGAATATTTCCAAGCAGTTTCACATAACTTCTCATAAAATGCAGACGGTTTTTCATCCTTTCCTTGGATAACCTGGTAATTCCATTTTTCACCCCACATAAAATTAGCCTTTGATTTCCAAAGTCTGTGGTGATTTATGAGGATTTTCCCTTTATGTTCCATCCATTTCTTTCCACGTCTTTACATCAGCTACAGATAAGGGCACTGTTACTCACACCGTCTCTCCCTCTGGTCCTACTGCCTGCCTCAGAGGGGCTTGGAATACAGCTCCTCCTCATTCAGTCCGTCCCACAATCAGACTGGAAGTTTCACTCCTAAAAGCTCTTTCTCTTTTTCCCTCCTGACCTTCATCCCTCCTATTTTTTACTTGCCTATTCCATTCTTTGATACCAGAAGCTCTTTCTCTGTCTCATTCCTGATTTCCACCCCTCAGCCCTCTATTTATCTATTCCAACCCCATAGCACAACCGACAACTGAAACCCTTTCTCCTCCACATCCTCCATATCGTTCAATAATACCTGCTGAACCATCACTGTTTCAATCGATAGCTTTCCCATTATCCATTTCTATATTCAGAACATTAGCATCCTTAGTAATCAATCCATAATCCTTCCAACTCCTGTAATTATTTCACAGAGAATAAATCAACATATGGTACCTTACCACATTTTCCTTCCCTCCTACAAAACAACCTTAACTGTAAAATAGTATTATATTTTGTAGTTACATTCTTTGGCCATTTCTCCTGCTTATCCAAGGTACACATCAGCCACCAGTGATTACAGTACTCTATGAGCTGTTTCCGAGTAAGAGGATCTTCCCTGGTCTTGCCCCAGTATTTCAGTATATGTTCCAGAGTAGATTTTTTTCCCCAAAAAAATCCACCCCCACATCTGCCGAAGGCTTATTTCTCATTATGAAACAAAATAGAGTGCAACACGAGATAACAAAGTAAAAACAGCACAAAATGCAGAGAACAGTACAAAAGACAACACAACAACGTAGGGGACTCAAAACCTTTATGTCTGGTGAAACCAATTTCAGCTCACCCTTTAAATAACACAAAGAATTAAAAAAAGTAGACAAAAACCCTGACACAAACAGGGACTCTAACCCCTTAGGCACCTTTTACACCTTTTGATGACAATTATAAAGCACCTCGGTCCTCTTGGCCATCTGCTGCCATCACTGATTGTAGCTCCAGCACAAATACCACACTTGAACAGAGCTGTATGTGGCTCAGGAGCCAGTCCTACAGACATCTGGACTCAGCAGCGAAGAAAAATGACTGTTTCTTAGGATCATAGGAGTTGCCAAGTCTCATGTCCTTTACATATAGGCAAGTACTTAAAATCTGGGTACAGCTCAGCACTTTAGCATCAGATAGAAGGAGCCACATATGAGAGTGTGTCTTTCAGTATGGGTAGGTGCAGGCCAGGTATATGTAACCATATGATGAAGTGGCTGCTGGCTGCACAGATTTTGGGACTGTTGAAGGAGACTAGGGTTCTTCAAGCAGCCCCAGAACTCGCTAGCAGTCATGTCAAATGCATTTAGCAAGCCTGTTGGGCTACGTTTAAAGAATTCTGATCAGTATATGATGTCAGTTTAGAAATACAAATAGAATTCCATGATACTTAAAATGATTGCAGATGCTTATTCATCTCTTACAGTTAAGCCAAACACTGGCATGTTACACAGAAAGACCTTGAGTATCAGTGAGGTCAGCAGGAATAAATCTGTATAAATCTTTGTATTTTGCTGTGTCTTCTTGCTCTCTCTATGTTTGGTTTTATTTCCAATGGGATCAGTGGCAAAAGTTTCCTTTAGATTTCCAGGAGAGGAGAACCTAGCATTGAGGCAATGCAGGATGTTATTTTCTGCAGCCATCAATGACAGCTTTATCTTAACAAGTGAGTACAATTCAGCAACCTTGTAATGTGAATGACTATTTTCACTGGAGAAGATATTTGATAGCTTTCCTCACCTCCTTCATTTGCTTCTGCTCTGAAGTGTTGCATCCAAAGCTTGGTAACAGACTCACACTTCCTGTCTGTGGCTTTCTGTGTTAACTTCAGTATTTATTTCTCTGTCCTTATCTTTCAAGCTTGATTATCTTGTTTGGTATGTTCAAATATTAGAGAGTATTTCTGAGTGATACTGAAAAAATATGTTGTGATTCATCAAATATTTGTTTTAGTGGTCGTTTGACTGGCTAAACTTGCAGTGGTTCATGGTAAGTTTATGTCTTACAGAAGCTTCTCTCCACATAACCTAGTAATGCATTTTTATTTGATGTTTAATTCCTACTTTATTTTCACATCTTACTATCATGAGCACGACAGAGAAAACATAGTGTGTTCAGATACTTTGATTTTAAGAACTGTTGGTGTTGGCATCGTTACCCTCCTTGATAATTTCACACACACACACTCAGACTTGTTCCCAAAGTCACATTCACTCAGTCTTGACTTCCTTATCAGGAAGGAGACTGCAGTTGGACCTGGAGAGTTGGGGAAAAAGTGTTGATTTTATGTTTTTCTGGTCCTTGCAGTAACTGATTTTGGGTGTCAGTGACCGAGTCCCCAAGCATCCCTGGGCTTTTTTAGGTGCATTTCCAAGGAGCTTCCCCCATTTCCAGGGACTTTTCCAATTTTACAAACCACTTTCTGCATCTAAATATTATGTATGTAGAAACACCTGTGATCTGCCTCTTAATTGAGGCTTTTGCCTCATGTTACAGCATGTGTTGTTTTATTCATTGGAGGATTTGTTGTGTGTTGCTTCTGTTTAGTCTAGGAGTTACTACATTTTGCAACAAGCCCATGCATGTTGTAGCTAGCAAATAGCAGACCTGTGCTTGAGAATTCAGAAGCTTAGTTGTGGACATTCACCCCTTCACCCCTACGTTATCTCCTGTGTGTTGATGTTAACAATCTTGTCCACCACATTTACTTGTATCAACATTAAAAAGTCTAAAGAACACAAACTATTCTATAGTCTGCTTTCAATTTTTCTTTTCCTGTACTTTCTCATCCGTTTTTCTTGTAACATGCTATTAATTTTCTACTTGGGATTAAAATCCTGTCAGGCATTTTAAAGCTACTCTGTCATGTGGCTTGATCCAAGAGGGATAGCCTAATGTGGCCTTATGTGTCACTGCCTCGTTGTGAAAAACAGCTGTAGTTTTAGATGATGCTGAAAACAATCAGCAGTTTCAGACAAAGTTCTGAATTTCTAAGGACTGCTTATAGCACTGAGGTACCACATCCAGTATAACAAGTGCTTATATTTAGGAAATATAAGAAAATATTCAGATATATAGAAAAAATGAAGAACATATAGCTTTCTCTTTCATCTTCACAAGCAAAGAGAAACACAACTCAAAACCTAGGTCTGTCTTAATTCTTTCTGCTTTTGCAGAATTGTGGAACTTCAAAAGTTGAAGGAACTACTTCCTTGAGTAAGTAGCGTGGATTAATATATAATTAGATTAATGATTTAGATTAATATCTAAAAAGAGTAATGCAGCCAGAGAGCAATAAAATTGGTGACTTAGAAATATGGATCTAAGAGCAGTCTTCCTTGCCACTTTGTGACAAGAATTCATAATTTCTGCAACACTTAACTTCACGGGAAGTTGTCCAATATGTCTCTGAAATTTCCAAGCGAATTGTAAGCCCTGTACACTCTCACTGATCGGGGTACAGTAGCTGGTATCCTAGGCAGAAATAAGTAATAGAAATATGAGATATTAGCACATGAGAAATTGAAGTTCAGGTGCTGATGAATAAACTCATTCCAGAGAGTTAATGAGTGAATATGGAGTAATTTTTTGTTGTCCTAATAACACCTAAGATTACTAAAAGAAGCATTGCATTTGATGAGGAAAAGATAACACTTTTTTCTCCACTTCTAGTATATTTTTTTCAGGATTTATTCATGTCAGAGGCAGGAAACTGATGTTGGAAGCAAGGATTAAAAGGCCATCATTTCCATTTGTTATTCAAAATCAGTCAGCATGTAAGATCAGAAATTCTGCCTCTGATTTTTTTTTTTAATTTTTATTTTTAGTTAGAGTCCTTGAAAGTTATTTTCCTTTTCACAGACAGATCTAAGTAATCCATCAGTCACGGCTACTGAAGCAAGACAGGAGTTTGCCCTGTTCTAATAATGCACTTTACAAGAAACTTAACACACTGCAAGTCTAAATCTGTAATCCTCAAGTTAGCCAAATACTTGTAATATTAATTAGTAATTGAAAAGTATTCTCATACGTTTACTCTGTTCTATCAGGAAATGTAACAAAAGTGGCAAGGAACAAGCTAATTTCTTATGAAAATAAATATTTGAGATCAGTAGCAGGAGTTCACAGTCTTTGCAAGGAACGTGGCTCTCACTAATGAGTTCAAAGCAGATCTGCTTCTAGGAGATACATGAAGGAGAGGGGTAAATGGCAGCTCTTTATGGCATTTAGAACCTGACACTCAAGGGCTTGTTTCAAGGCTTGAGGAATTGGAATGCACTCTCTCCTGTGCTGCAGTGCAGCTAAAGAAGCAGGGGATGGTATGTTTTAACCTGTTGATTGCAGCATGCTTTTCACCTAGGGAAGAACAAAAAATGATTTTTTTTTTTTTTTTTTTTTTCCCAGCAACCTCCAGAGCACTTCTAGGACTCACGTCTTTCCTAGCTGCTCAAATTCCCTTACAATAAGCAGACTTTTTAATTGTAGAGCCTTTTTTGAGTACACAGAAGTCAAGATACTTATCTGGTCAAAGGCATGCTCAGTAAAATTGCCACTATCAGTTGCTTTAATCTGTGTTTGTAATTACTGTGCAGATGCCATGGGAGCTTATACGCAGCAGAACAAATGACAGCAGAGCCCTAACATCTCTTCCACAAAAGTTCATATGCGAGCCAAATTCTTGGCACATGCTGAGGTCATTATATAAAGTGCACTTGCACTTTAGCAGCTCTCATATGCTTGAAATTTCTATGGCAAGATGGTAATTTAGAAGAAACACAGAGGTTTAATTTGTTATCCCCTTTACTGTACAGGAGGCTGGTGCCAGGCTCTCTGAACAAGGGTCACTGTAATTTGATGTGGAGAGATTTCCAGTCTCTAGTGGAGTATGTGGAGTCCTTCTGACCTTCAGGGCTCTCAGCAAAAAAGCCAGGAGTGTTCCACTTGCTCTCATCTACCGTGAAGTGGTTTTGGTGGCCTAGCATGATTTGCCAACGGCTACGTGTCAAACAGCAGCATCCATGGCCACTGGAGGAACACTGCCAACCATCTAAAGATGCGTGACTGTCACCAACTCCCAGTGTGCTTTTACTCTGAAATGACATTTCAAACAATATTGAGACATGCTTATTACTAACCCTCTTCTGAAGATAAAAGTTCAGTTTGCAGAGCATCTTTCAGAGGATTTATATTAAAAATAAAGACTAAAAAAACCCCCACTATATTACTGACTCCCGCATATCTGACAGGGAACAGGCAGAGCTATTTTAATTAATTCAAAAATCCAAGAATTTATGCAACATAATAACATTTAGAAAGTTGTTGAATAAAGTGAATGTAGGTCCCTCTTAACCTGTTTTGCAGTGGTTTACAGCTACAGTCTGTTAACATTGTCTTCGAGGATGATATGAATTTACCAGTCCTTTGATTGCCACTTACAATTTCAGATGTAATTAAAATTTACATGCTGTGGATCTGAAGATTGCTGTATTTGATCTCTCCTAGTGAGGGGTAGTATATCTGATAATTAGTATCCTTGACCATCCTGACTCTGACAACCCCTGCTCCCTAAGTTCTACAACCATATTAATGAGAGGTTGTCCAGATATTTTCATGTAGAGCATGAATCCTGTCTTGATATGCATATCTGAGAAAACAATCTTGTACAAACAGGACACATATAAAAGTCAGTTATTTTGTTGATAGAAGAAACAATATGAAATTATAGACAATGCTAAAGGTGCAGAACACAAATTAATAAGACAGGAAGCTGCACCATGTTGTTATCTACATTTTGTAATTGTTATGCTCTCTCAAAGATTGTGGAGGAGGTCAGCCACACAAAACTTAATGTCATCCTGCAGTGATTAATTATGGTCATGTGTAATCTCAGTCAAGAGCCGGTAATGAGCCACTTGCATTTTCCCATTCAAATATTTCTGTTGAGCATTTTGTCAGTCTGCAAATTATGTTAAATATTTTTCTCAACAGATGAAGACACTTCACTCAGCAAAAACAGCACACTTAGTCACCCAGGTGGGAGGAAGAAGTTTTATGTGACGTCAGCAAGTCAAAAAGTTGCATAAACAGACGGAGTGGAGGTCTTGGGATCCAATCACAGAAACTTTCCATGCCCAAAGAAACTAATAGAGCTGGCTGCAAGTGGGATGCTCTTATGTAAGGTTTTCTTTAACGCATGCAGCCTGAAACATAAGGAATCTAAATATGATCTTGATGTGAACATATTGAATATCCACTCTAAAAAAATCCCTGGCCAACTCCACTTTCTTACCTTATTAAGAACATTTGTAATGATACTGTGTTAGAAGTTATGATGCTACCTTTTCTTTCACTTCAAGCTGGCTTGTTTGAAGGGTGATTTCAAGTGAACTAAATAACAATTGAAGCATTTCTTATATGGACGTTAGCAATGTGTATAAGCCCCAGAAAACATAGTAGGTAACAGAGTAGGCTGGTCTGAGACTTTGCTGTCCCTGGGATCAGGGAAGGAAGTACCTTGCAGGGACTAAGTTGGCTACTGTGGCATACGATGCGGTATGGAAGGGCATATGTGAATCCTCAAGGATTTAATTGAGTTACTGTTATTGCCTAGGCTTTTGCCTGTACTTTACACTGCATGTGGTTGTAGGAAAGAGCAGAGGAACCTTTTAACAAGCCAGTAGGGAGGAATCCGAGTCAGCCTCTAACTCCTGCTGGTACAGAGGACCAGATTAAATGTCATGTGTCTCACAAGGTCATAAGCTTTAGATCCACAAACACAGAAACACCAAATCTCACAGAAATTATGATTAATGCATGCTCAGAGAAGTTAAGTGTGTTCCTAATGGCATTACAAATACTAATATGTATTTTAGGAATTGAAAATTGTCTGCATTATTGGTGGAGTCTGAAGTGGGACAACCAAAGCACTTTAGTCAAGCAAGGGAGCAATGTAATCAGCTTATAAACTCAAATGAATTCTCTTTTGCCTAGTGTTGCATAACTGGTTCTAATCTCCACAGAAACCTAATTTAGGGATCTTTTATAACATTGTTCTATTTCATCCTGCAAAGTCACAGGGGTACTTTTAATTGAACTTGGAGTGCATTATTAAATATTCTAAGATATTACCAACTTCCTAAGTGGATATAAGTTTAATTTTTATATTTTTTAAAATGGAAATGACAAAAAACATCAATTGTGTGCAGTGTTAGAGGCATGCTTGAACAACATTTCAGCTAAACACAAAAAAATTGTAAGCCCAGCATTCAGTCAGAGAAGGCTTTCTGTTGCCTGAAAGAAATGCAGTAACGATGGCATCTGATGCAGACCAACAAGGTTATATACTTTGGATATAAAATTGAAGAAGATGTGGCATATAACTAAAGAATATGCAAATAAAATGCTTCGGGCAAATAGGCAGTACTGCTGATTAAACAAAAGGGTGCTGTAATCTATCTCTACTATTTCAATTTCAAGTTTATGAACAGAAGTGAAAAGAAAAAAGTCTTTGGACAAATCACATTGGAATGGGGAGAGGAGGTGAAATTCTACTTACACCTGTGTAAAGTGAAGGACAACAAGATGTACACATCTGTGAAACTACAGGGTTGCTAAAGAGTATGCTTTTACAAAAGTAGAGGTGATTAAAGATGACATAGAACATGTGTTGACAGCAGCAGGAGATTCCACACTAGATGTGTAAGCAGTGAAACCTTAAAAATGACACAGACAGACAGAAGATTAGTTGCTGAAGTTTTCAGCAAGTACATTTTGATAGCAAATATTTGAGAGGTGGTCAAATTGCAAAGCATTAGCTTTCATGGGTGGGACCAGTACCACCACTGGGTCTGATGGACTGCCATGGAGCTTGTCCGACTTATGCTAGAGAAGGACATCCTGCAAAAAAACATGTCAGCAGTCGGAGGACACTGAAAAGTTTTATGTTTACATATCTGCAGCAGTTATAGCACAGGCTTGTAAGCTTGACACTTGACATTAAGGTGCTCACACTGCTATATGAATCGCCTCTATTTAACTCTTTTCACTGAGAAAGAGGCACATGTCTTGGTAGGATTCAGATGCACTATCCTCACAGCAAGAATGAGTTAAACTTTATAATCAAGGACTCTGGCTCCTGTAAAAGATAATTGTTCACATTTTTACTTTGTGATCATTACAGCTAAAAAGAGGGTAATCTTGCAACTAAATATATGTTTACATTTAGGGAATTAGAGATCATTATTATTGGAGTTTTTAGCAGGCTGATAAAGCAGGCCAATTTTAAACTCAAAAGCCTTTATTAAATTCATTCATTAACAACTCATTTTGTGCTAATGGTTGCTACTTAACACAATACTAATAATCTTTACTGCATATGTAAACCTGTTTGTCCTTAACACTGATATCCTAAATCACCTCTGTGTATGTGGTACCATGAAGTCAGGGCTGATGGCTGAGTCCTTGGTGGCCTCGGTCATGGATGTGAGGGTGATCAGGATTGAGAACTCTTCAACAAGAGAAGTCTGATGATATGTGGGCCTGTCCTCTTCCTTCTCTGTATTTTCTCTCCCTGCCTGGTGATAATATGCTCCTTGCCTGCCTCCTAAAAGAGGGATCTTCTCTGCTTCTCTTCCTGCGTACCTTGGTTCTGGTTTTGTCAGTTATCCTTCAGTTGTATGCCACAGGATGTCCTGCCTACTGCAGTCTTTTGCATTTATCTTGTCCTTTGGCAACTTTTTCTTGGTTAGATACTTCCTGTGTGCAACAATATGTATACCTGTTTCCCTTGGTCATGGTCACATTGGTCAGACATGCTTATGCACTGTGTATGGCTATGCTGTCACAATGGCACCAAATACTTAGGTTACACCTTATGGTACGCTTATGTTGGGGTCAAGGCAAGCTAATGTTAGTTATACTCTACGTAGTGCACTCCTGGTGTTATAAATCTCAGCTTTGGATACGAAGAGCTTAATCTTTCTCTAAGACAGGAGTAATGCAACATGCCATCCATTTTGACATAAGGAAAACTCGTTTGACCTCATACTTGTGCCAGTCTCTACAGGAGGTAGCAAGGATTAAAGGCAATGCTCTTGAGACAATATTCTGCAATCCAGGGGTTCTTCTTAAGACTAGATCCTGGTTTTGTTTGTGTTGAAAAGGAGTCTTGTTGATGCAAGGTGGGGAAGGGGGCCAAAAAATATATCCTGGTTGTCATATGTTCAATCCTTGGAGCGACTGAAACACCTAAGGAAGACAGACATCTGAAAGATGATGCAAAAGCTATATTCACATGCAAAAGAGTGCTGGGTATGTCTCATCCAAGTTCAGATCAACAATCCCCAAAAGAATTAAGACAAAGAAAAAAAAGGGAAATGTGGATGAAGTTTTGTATTTCTTAAAAGGTATTATTGCAACTGAGTCATCCTTGGATATTGTTTTAAAATCTTATTTTATGTGGATGAAAGGCCAGCTGAGATCACACTTAATATGCAGTTGCATCAGTTTTGCACTTAATTTAGGCAGGATCTGGATGCATGGCTTATTTATTTGTATATGTTTAGACCAAAAACATGGCACTGAATACTGATACTATTCAATACCATTCCTGTACTGCAGACTGTGTTTGATGCAGACTTGTATATAGCTCTGAAATGCACATCCCTTCTTTTCAGAAATCTCAGAAGGAGAACTCAGTACTTGTACATCTGGAAACTTCCAGTCATAGAGATTGTGTTGCACAGTTCAAATGACTTAGGCTTTAATTTTAGCTGGTTCTAAAAAATATTACTCTTCTGATGCCAGTTGAAAGAACTCTAAATGATAAGCCCTCCTGAGTATCTAACTGGGCATAAACAGTTTGTATTTGGAACACCTGAAACTAAACATCACCTTAATGAAATATATAACTTTAATCTTCTTATATCTTAGTATAATAGAGAAAGAACACATGGACGCTTTCCGGAGTGATGTGACTGAAGGCAGTATCGCAGCATGGTGCACAGAAATAACCAGTTCCTCAGGATGGCAATAAAAAGAGTATGGTTTGTTTTCTCAAAGACTGAACAAAGGTATTCTTAATTGGTCTGACTAGAAGTATGGAAAGAATACAGGAACTGCTAGTATTATCCATCTCGCAGGTATTGTAAGAGAAAGATATGAGTGTTATATATATTCTGTGGAAACTCCCTAGGGAAAACAATAATGAAGGGAAACAAAATCCTCTCTGCTATGTCAGCAACCAAAATTAAAACAGATGCCAAAGCATATCATTAAGAGAGACATTTTCCAAGACAACAGTAGTTCAGTGCCCGAGTTACACTGAAAATCCCCCTTTCAAAGCTTCTTGCAGCTGTTGCAATAACTCTCATCCTTTCCTCACTCAAAGGGCAGAAAAAGGTCTGTAGGACAAGTCTCTTGGTAGTTGCACAGAAAAACAGACGGGAATAAAACAGAAGGATTCTAAGCTATAGCTTTTTAAAAGCTGAGTTTTTATATCATAAATTAATACCAAATTTACCCAGGGGAAAAAATAGTCATGTTACCCATTTAAGGAAAAGCTACAGGAACACTAACATAAAAAAACCACAGTATTATCTGATCTCTGAAACATGTACCATCAGTGTAGTCCTCATGATACTGACAGTTGGAGGTTTCAGGATGGAGCAGGCAATAATAACCCATGTGGAAAGCAGAGGGGTTTGGGGAGTGAGAGTGGTGTCTGGAGAGCCACGCCCTCATTGCCCAGGGGATTATGCCACTCAATCTGTAGACACCCAAGTCAGCCAGTCAGTCTGTCTCTGATCAGTAATGACATGCTGCTCCTTTTATTCCTATCTAGCATCATTTCAGGTGAATGCAAAGCTTGTTCTTCTTTATCTGTAATCTTTATTACTTAACTGCTTGCACATACAGGATGTGAGTTGGAGGCTCCTTCAGTTATTTGCTCGCTGACCCATTTGACCTTTTTCTTTAATTTGGTGAGCATGTGCCTGGCTGTAAATGGCAGCAACTCAGTAATGAAATAAAAAGGAAAAGCAACATCCCAAGATTTATTTCTGTATTTTTCATCCTACCAGGTGCACAATATCCACTCTACTTCCACAGATAGCCCACATGTTTGTTTGGTTTGGTGTTTTGTTTCTTTTTTTTTTTTTTTTCCTGCAGGCCTTTTAAACATCTAATTTCTTTCTGGTTAAGACCATTATTTTTATCAATTACCTAAAGGTTAGACAAGATGTGTGCCAAATCACTCTATGTAAGACAGGCCAGTCAGAAGTGAAGTCCAAGTAGACTTGCCAAGAGTTCTACCAAAGCAATGCACATAATACTCTATGGCTTAATCAGGATGACAGTGATATGAGTGCAGTGGGGATGTGCCAAGATGCAGGCATACATAAACACCCAGAGTAGAACACATAGGTTTCATATGATGCACACTTACCTCCAATTAAAATTATTTCCTGTATGGTTATAAGATAAGTATGGGTATTGTCATATTACTTGGGAAGGAAACTGATACTTACAATGAAAAAAAAAAAAAAAAGGGTTAGAGTGTTGGCCCCATTGAAAGGAGGGGTTTTGTTTGGGTAGAGGTTGTAGGAGGATTAAACCAATATTCAGAATTATATCAAGTTTATCAAGATGGGAAAAAAACCCACCCAGCTATCAAATGGATATGTGAGGTTATCATAAAGTCCTGAAAATTCAGTTATCTCAGGAAAGCAAGTGTATTGGGTTTGTTTGGCCCAGTTTTGGTAGCAGGGAGGGGGTGGGGCATAGAGGTGGCTTCTGTGAGAAGCTGCCAGAAGTTTCCCCCATGTCCAATACAGCCAATGCCAGCAGCTCCAAGATGGACCCACCGCTGGCCAAGGCCGAGCCAATCAGTAACGCCTCTGTGATAACAGAATTCAGAAAAAAAAAAGGGGGAAGAGAAAAAAAGCTGCACACTTTGCAGCAAGAGAGAGGAGTGAGAAGATGTGGAAGAAACAGCCCTGCAGACACCAAGGTCGGTGAAGAAGGAGGGGGAGGATGGGCTCCAGGTGCCGGAGCAGAGATTCCCCCGCAGCCTGTGGTGCAGACCATGGTGAGGCAGCTGTCCCCCCGCAGCCCATGGAGATCCATGGTGGGGCAGATGACCACCTGTAGCCCGTGGAGGACCCCACGCCGGAGCAGGTGGATGACTGAAGGAGGCTGTGACCCTGTGGGAAGCCCGTGCTGGAGCAGGTTCCTGTCAGGACCCGTAGCCCATGGAGAGAGGAGCCCACCCTGGAGCAGGTTTGCTGGCAGGACTTGTGACCCCATGGGGGACCCACATTGGAGCAGTCCCTTCCTGAAGGACTGCACCCCATGGAATGGACCCAGGCTAAAGCAGTTCGTGAGGAACTGTCAGTCATGGGAAGGACTCATGTTGGAGAAGTTCATGGAGGACTGTCCCCCGTGAGAGGGACCCCACGCTGGTGCGGGGGAAGGAGTCCTCCCCCTGAGGAGGAAGGAGCGGCAGAAACACCGTGTGATGAACTGACCCCAACCCCATTCCCTGTTCCCCTGTGCCTCTGTGGGGGAGGAGGAGGAAATTGGGAGAGAAGTTAAGCCTGGGAAGCAGGGAGGGGTGGGGGGAGGTGTTTTAAGATTTGGTTTTATTTCTCATTATCCTCTGATCTGATTGGCAATAAATTAAAATTTGTTTTTTCCCCCAAGTCGACTCTGTTCTGCCCGTGCCAGTAACTGGTGAGTGAGCTCTCTCTGTCCTTATCTCCACCCACGAGCTTTTCTCTATATACGTTTCTGTCTCTGTCCACTTGAGGGGAGGGAGTGATAATGGGCATTGGGAGGGCTTTGGTGGGCATTTGGCACCCAGCCAGGGTCAACCCACCACAGTTTTTTTGGCACCCAACAAGGGGCTTGATAAATTTGAGATAAGGCTAGTAGCTGAGAGAGGAGAGGTACCGGGCCAAACATGGACTGAACATGGCTAAAGAGTGACAAGTGGGACAATTGTGGGGCATTCCTGTTTTTTAATTGTGGTGAAGAGACAAAGGGTGGATTGTGTGCAGATCGTCCACTTTTGTCTGGTGTTGTGATGATGTTATTTTGATTTTGGTGTGGAGAATCTTTTTTTATTGATGCGAATGATTTTGTGAAGATTGTGTGATGATTGTGAATTTTAATGATAATTCTTAAATATGTGATTCACAGAGGCGAGGGTCACAAAACTGTGCTCTGAGGGGCTGCTATAGGGAAAATTAACTCCATCCCAGCCAGACCCAATGCAGCAAGGATTTTGGAATAACTACAAGGAGTCATGTTGCAGCTTAAGCTTTTGTAAGTTTCTAAAAAAAAAAAAAGTCTTACTCAAGGTGTACCTTATTTATATTTGTGTGTTTTCTTTTTGATTTCTTTACTCATATGTATGTCCTTCCTCTACTTACCACGTTCATCAAATTGTGCAAGATGATGTAATGAAACTACAATAACTGAATAGAGAAGCTTAGAAAAAATAAAAGCTAGCGGCCTTTCTTTTAAAATCAAAGATCTTAGAGAACCAAGAAAAATAACTGCAGCAAAACATGGTGATTTCTACAGGGAATTTGTCCCTTATGTCTCTCACAATGGAACCATGGTGAACAGTCTTAAAAAATTAAATCATGTATGCCAAAATGAACACAGGAGTGAAGGGATAACAGTGCATGGGCTGTATCTATTTTTAAAAAAGGCTATTCTGTGGAAAGATTTTAATGAAACTGGTAATATGGCCTTACACATATTCTTTTTTACACAACCTAAGGTTTCAATACTGTGTTGAAGGGTGAAGGTGTAATTTTTTTAATTTTACCTTTCATTTTACAGAGAATGAAGGAAAATTGATGTGGTATAGCTGACTGTGCCCTTTGGTGCACCATCTTCTGTGTTAGATACTTGCCCTTTTTTTCAGCAATGTTTGTGAACCATAACAACAAAAACAGCTTTTTTTTTTTTTTTTATGAAAGCTGTTTAGTACCTCTCCCCTCCTCTCTGCTGTGATGCCTCTCATTCTGTGGCAGCAAGCTGGGTACAGTATTTCAAAGGCCTGAGTAGGCTGTGGTGGGGGAGAAAGCAAGCCAGGAAAGGAGGTTTTTGCTGACTGAGAAACAGGGGAGAGAGCACAAGTGAGACCTGCTCTGCCTGCATGTGTCTTCAGAGGAGGGAAGGGATGGGGCTAAGCTGCCATTACTCCTGCTTCCCAGAAAAATGATCGTACTTCAGGAACCCCATTAGTACCGAGTAAGCTCTAAGTGCAGCCACTCTGGGAGCTTGGAGAGTCCTCTACAGAGTCATTTCATGATACTGATGTGTCTTTTCACATCCTCTTTCTCCTTATTTGATTTAGTCCAATGGTTTTAAATGATGCCATTGGAGGTGAACTGCTCCAAGTAAGAATCAGCACAAGGACTTCAAACTTATAGACTCAGTCAATGCCTTGGGGTTTAAGAATGCTCTAAACCTAGCTTTTTACATGTGCTGGAGGACTCATAATATGCCCCTCTTAAAAGGCATCCTTGTCAAGGAACGTATACCAATCATTAAAGCTATTTTTTCCTGAAGTTTTAGGTTAGATCTCCTTTTTAACACAATAATGAGCAATTAGGTTGGAAATATGTCTTTTCTCATCCATTTTTTTTTTAACCCCATGTCCTATACCTGGTCTATCTGTGAAGGAGGTGTCATTTAATTGAAAAAGTGAATATTGGATTAAGTGTTGAACTGTAGGTGCTCAGCCATGGCTACAGGGCTGTGCAATCAGACAAGCAAATGCCTCCAGCTTTAGTTTTTGTTTTTGTGAAGGTTATGAGTACCCTTCTTTCACTAGTCATCGCAGCTTAGACCTAAGGTTACAGAGGGCTGAAAATGGCTAGAAGTCCACTGACGTGCACTTCACTTGTGTACTAAAATTGATCATAACCCATGTTCCTAACTTCACAAAATATGAGCCAGTGAGCGGTGCAAATGCCTGTGCTTGGGGACAGCAGGGCCAGCCCTTGTCAGGAGGAGGTTGCTGCCACACCCCAGTCAGGTCCTCGGGCTCCCCTTTCCAACAGAGCCACTGCCCAGCAGCATCCTGGCAGTCTTTTCAATAGCTGAAATGCATTTACAAAGACTAAGTCCATGAACCACTTCTTCAGAAAGGGAAAATATGCATCATCCTCTTCTGAGAAAGGACAGAAAAAAGATCAGTGAAAGCACATTTCAGCTGACTATGAAATTACAATAATACATAGAGCATAAAGAAAATTAGTAAGCTTAGGAACACTGTGTATGCCTGTCTCATTCTCAGCAATTGCTCCCTTTATTATTCTCGTTAAACTGAAAACAGGCAGACAGAGATGATAAAAGATCTGTAATATTTTGTAATAAAAAAGCTTAATGCATGGCAGAAGATACAAAGACTTCAGTGAATTAATACAGAAAAGTTTAATAATTTCCTTATGAATCTAAGGAAAAAGGGAAGATTTTACTGATTTACATTGCTGCATGTTGGTTTCCAATCTCTAGTTCTTGTGCAGCGAATGCATTACTGAAGACATGGTGATAGCTGGGTGTTCAGCCATAAGCATGCATGTCTTTGTAAAAAAAGCGTTTGCTGTTACCAAGTTGCCCTGGGAGACGGGCTGTGGCAGGCTTTTGCAGCTCTCCTCAGTGACTGACGTTCTCTGGGCATCAAGGCGAAGTGTCCTGATACAGAAACTGGTGTTGGGATACAAAGCTAAGAGAGAGACAGAGGGAGGGAGACCTATTTTCATGGTGTCAGATCTGAAAGCATATTGGGCTGACAGTGCCTGAGACTGGGAGGGGGGAAGTTCCATGAAATATGTGCTTCAGCAATGCAACAAGAACAAACTGAGTAATTTTTGATAACCAGAAAAAGCCTGATCATTTTTAAACTCTACAGTAAATAGCAACAGTTGAGCAGTGGCTCTTAGTATCTGCAATAATAGTTTGTACCTGACCTGCTAAGAAAATAGCAGTTTTTCAAAGTCCAGTTTGTGATATTGACGCAGCAAAAATTAACTCAGAAAATTTTTGTTCTATGGTACAGGTGTAATGGAACCTATATGTCTGTATGGTATTCCACTGGCTTTCCTCATCAAGGGGTAAATAAACTTTAAGGTAATTTTTAATCTGTATGTAAATTGGATATTGCTATATCATCTATAGCAAGAATCAGCAAATAAGTAAGGACAGGGGAAATTTGCAGAAAAACAATACAAAAAGAAGGCAAGTTCTTGTCCAACAATTAGTCAGACATTGATGGAGATGGTAGGTTGGACTTGTTTTAAGGGCTATTCCAATGAGTTAGTAGTGAAGTGGTTTATTTTTTCAGCACTTACAGTTTTTGCTTCAGCAGGAGAGTGCCATTTCTCTCCTCTGATACATGTTTTGTACACCTGTGAGTAAATCTATACTTGTGTTCTTATTGTTGCCTGTTGTGTGTGTTGTCATTAACAGGGCAAACACAGGATCCACCCTTACCATTGCCACAAAAAGCAGTGAATGTGGCAAAATGCTACCAGCCCCGCAGGGAACTTGGAACCACTCTGCTCATAGATAGCTCTGCTTCATTTTGGTCCTGGCCAAGGCACCCTGTTGGCTGAAGGACGGCTTGGTGGCCCTAGAAATTATCTAGTACTGGAGGTACTATGTAGGGCACCATTTCTGTAAGGGTTGCTGCTCAGATCAGCTGTAAATGAAGCATTATCTGTCTTGCAATCCTACTGTGAATGAATACTTTAATGGAATAACTTAATAAAAGATCTTTGATTGACTGATAGTGCTAATGGGCAGTTATGAGAGTAACACAGCCTTTTCTAAAGTTTTTGGGAAGGAATGTGGTGCTCATCCCGGAATTTCACATGTAAAGGGGAATTGTGCTGGCAGAAGGGCAACTGAGCAACCTTTACCCCTGACCACCAGGGAAAGGCGGACAACTGGAGCCACTGCAGCCAGCAAGCAGCTCACTTCAGAGTCTTTCTTCACGCTCAGCTCTGAATTATGGGGGGTTTATTCTGTTCTCCATCCCTGTCTTCCAGCTCAGGGGACTGAATACCCTGAGGATAACTGGTCTGACTATTAAAGACCAAGGCAAAGAAGGCATTAAGTACCTCAGCCTTTTCCTCATCCTTGATGGCAATGTTGCCCTCTGAATCCAATAAAGGATGGAGATTCTCCTTGCCTCTCTTTTTGTTGTTAATGTGTTTGTAAAAACACTTTTTTGTTATCTCCAACAACAGTGGCCAGATTGGGTTCTAGCTGGGCTTATGCCTTTCTAGTTTTCTCTCTGCATGACCTAACAAGATCCCTGTACTCTTCTTGAGTTGCCTGCCCCTTCTTCTGTTGATGGTAAACTCTCCTTTTTTTTCCTGGGTCCCAACAAAAGCTCACATTCAGCCAGGCAAGAAGAAGAGGCAATGATTTCTAACTCCATGTGACAAAGAAATCTTTCCAAAAGTGAGGGCAGTATGGAGTTCTGTAGGGATATTTAAAAAAAAATCTGCAAACAGGCTGCCATAGTAGATCACAATACCATTCATTAGCTTAAACAGTCTGTATCCTTCTCCAGTGTTTGCTGTATTCAGAGAGAATTACATTCTTGCTTAAAGCCCTTTTTTACTGGTCACAACAAGCTGAGCTTCTTCAGTCCTCTTACACAGTTAGCTCTCCATCACTGAGCTCAGAACAGGTTAATACAAACTGCAAAATTGCAAGGAAGAGCTATGAAGATGAAAATGCATGGCCAAAATGGTGCAAGAAAGCTACGGCTTCTGAGGTGCTGGATTAGATAACAGTCTTTCAAACTTTTTGAAAATAACTGATTTCTTCTCTGAAGGGCTCTGTGTGACAGATAGTGTTTGTCAAAGAGCAGCATGGTGTCGTTTTACAAGTTTTGGCATAAAACTGTCCAAAAGTTTTTTGTTTTTACAGGCAGGCAGATGGGTTCAGTCTTATCTATGCATCTGGTTAAATCTAAGGTAAACTCCAAGGTATGGTTATTATGCTGTTGGTTCATACTGCGACCCCTGCCAAGCTGCACAAGGTGATGGGAATGGAGCTGGCAAGGTTCAGTGGAGCAGCGTCAGGGTGCAGATGCAATGCTACAGGGAGCCATGCCTTTGTGCACTTTGGAATGCTAATGTCAGGCATGTGGGGGACAGAGGGCTTTTCTGTCCGGAGAACATCCAGAAGACTGCCTCCATAGGAGTTATAAGACAGAAACATGCAGTCTTGCAACAGCACTGACAACTATATTATTAAGGGAGGGTAAAGAAACTAGTAACTTTGCCAGATACCTTTTGTTGGGGAAAAAACACCTCCTCAAACCTTTTAAACATCTATAAAGAATATTTATGTGGGAGTGTGGGGAACATGGCAGCTTGTAGACCAGGGCCTTAAGCACTAAATCAGCGGATGACCCTTGTTTAGAATATCAGTGAAGAATGTGATAAGCTTTGAAAAGATTTCCATTCTGCCCAAACTTCAGCTGCTGCACAGTTCTAACTGCATCTGAGTACACATTTAAAATCTGATTCAGCAAAGCACTTCAGTGACTTATTTCTTGTTCAGTGATTTTCCTCCTTGACCTGAGCTACTCTGCTGTTATGAACTTAAGAACAGCGTAAGAAGCTATGACAAGTCAGTCTCCCTTTCCTGCAAAGCTCCCTGGGTATTTGCTTCACCTTAGATACCTTGATTAAACAGATTAATTTGTGAAATTGCTGGTTGCCATTGGCTAGTCAGTCAACTAGAAGGATTCTTGACATGTTCATTATGTTCTGCTGCAGACTGATGCAGAAAAAGGAATCAAAGACCAAGAAGTATAATACATCTGATCACAATCAGAGCAAAAACTCAGAAAAGGGGAGAAAAGATCTTAGCTTGTAGTGTCTTAAACCTGAGTCTCCCTAGGAGGGGTTCTTTTGAGTGGAAACACTTATGAACCTGTTCACTGCATAACAATTTCAGTGCTTTATCATATCACCTGTTTTTCACCTGTCATTTGGCTGCGTGTTCGTGGAACTGGGCACTGGAAGCTTTGGGGCCTGTACTTTTAAGAAGCATTTTTGCATGTTTACAGTTCACCTTAGGCTGCCAAATGTTCTTGTAGGCATCTAAGTACCTATGTCACAGGGCAGTATCAGAACACTGAAATATAACAGTGGGGGGAAAAAAATCTGTACAGTGTTTATGATGTTTCCTTTTTAATTTATATAAAATTTTTGTTTGTTTTTGATAAAAAACCGATTCAATGTCAGAGTTAGAGAACCTGAAGAAAAGGATTTAGAAAGCTAACTTTGGAGCCAAATTGGCATGATTGTGTTCACCCTTTTTTTCCATTTTGGTTGTAGTACAAAATTCTCTGGCAGTGGTTGTTTTCTAGAGATTTTCCATTTAAAGTTTTTATGCTCCACAGTCTAATGCAATGACTTTGAGGAGCAGACAGAACAAGGAAATCTTCATATAGTTATCAATAAAACCCAGAAAAAAATACTACAATTACAAATCATAGCCAATTTGTAATTTTTGACTGTTTCAAACTTTTGACTGTATTCAAACTGTTTTTCTGTTTTTTGGGTTTTTTTTTTAAATTTTATTTTAAATAAAGTATTTTAGTGCCCTTTTGAAGGAAAACAGAGAAAAAAAAAAGATCCTAAATCTAGAAACCAGTGAACTTTGAAAAGAAGCAAGCATACTTTAAAAGAGAGCTCTTGGTGCTCTGGAGATATTATAAGCATCATCAATAATGCTCCAAGGAGCACTGGCATCCTTTTCAAACCTCAGCATACTTCACCATTCGGGAAAGTTATGTCAGAGGATATCCCAGTATTTGAAATATGTACCCATGCCTTTTGTCATTAACTAAACTTCAGTGGATGGCAAAGAGTCCATGAGGACCTATCATACATGCGTAAGCCACATAATAGCCCTTGGCAGCAGCTGGATTTTCTTAGCAGGATCCTCAGGAAATGGTGCTCTTCCTCTTTTCCAGCAGAAGAATTAGGTCCTGGAAGAGTCTGGGGAAAAGCTAATCCTGCAGTAGCTGAGAAACAGTCATTCCCATATTCATACCTTGTTTTTTTCACAGAGAATGTAATCAGTGAGCAACCACACCAATACTGGTAAAACTGCAAGAAAATAAAAGTTTGCTTTCCACTAACTCCAGACCAGCTGCTCTTTCTGGGGTCCTGGGCAGTAAATTTACATAGTTTGTCTGGTGGTTCTGGGTGAGGAGTATCAAGAGCCCTTCCTTTCTCATCTGTCCCATCCAGTCCCATCACCTGTCTTAAGGAGCAACATTTCAGGCTGTTCTGGCCCAGTCATAGCTTTCCCAGTTATCCTGTCCCATCTTAGGCTCATTTGTGGCAGCACCTTTTGTTGAGGGTCTTATGCAATGTTCTCGATTAGCATCTTCCTCCCCAGCCTCAGTTAAAAGATCCATCTGCCCAGGATATGTTCACTGCTCACTGCTTTCCTGACTGTCCTGGCCTCCCACAAAACTGCAATACCTTCCAGCTCCTGCTGAAAAGTCTTGGCTGCACTTGTGGCCTTTGCTTGCAGCTGTCACAGAAGAACAACCCTCTAGACCTCAGAGACTGGGTCTGACATCCACAGCAAGAAAGGAGGAAAAAAAACAAGTGGGAAAACTTGCACTGTCTCCCCCAGCAACTCAAGAGAGGCAGAGACAGAAATATGAAAGGAGCAGAGTTCAAAGACAGTGACAAACGTTCATCCTTTGTGTGCGGAGGACTATCACAACTCCTTCTGTAATGACCGACCCACCTTAGTTGGCAGGAGGTAGCGGCTCCGGCCATTCCTCCAGTGAGGTTCTTGCTGTGTCTGTGGTGTGCTCTGTTGGCTGGCTCTCTGCCTCTCAACCAGAGATGTTGTAATAGTCAAGCCCAGAGATTGAGCCTGAGATGCAGTGATGACTGCAACAAGACTACAGTCAGCTGAGGCAAGTGAACCCAAGTCACTTAAAGGTAAGTATTACCATGGAAATACCTGTTCTCTGCATCCATGAAGGGCAGACCAACAGGGTGGCAGCATTAAACAGCAATGAGGAAGAATTCACTTGAACATCAGGAGTGGTTTCTGATGTTATCCAAGCCCCAGAAGAAACCATCCAGGAGGGTGTGACTCTGCCCTGGGAATCTGCGGGAGCAGGCCAGATATGCACCTGGCTGGAGTCACTGTGGTGGTGCTGCTTCAGCTTCATAGCAAGGGAACAATTACATTGATTGCAGCTCCTGCTAAGCTTTATGATTTTACAAGTGTATTGCTGTGTGCAGGAGAGAAAGAGGCTCTGCAATATCAAAAAATATAAAGTGTTCCCACTGGAACCATGTCTAATTAGATCAGCCCCTCCACCCCCTGCCAAAAAAAACCACTCAGACTAGCAAAAAGTGGAATCAAATGCTGGAACAGGACTGAGGAGGCAAAGCTGTTCTGATGAAGAAACAGTGTCATAGAGGAATGTGACAGAATGTCTCATGCCACTCAGGAAGAAACAACAATGTTTTCATCTAGAAAGGCACAAATTTTAAAGGCTTATCAAGTTAAATTAAAGGGTGACATGATTAGACGACAAATTAGCAGTCTGCAAAAATGAAGACAACAGCAACAATGAATCTACCCAGGATTTTAATTTCTGGCTATGTTGCGTATCATGTTTATTTGTAACTTTATTGCCCTACTGGGATTATAACCCCTCTGCTTAAAAATTACAGGCCCCTGCCTGATAAATTACTGAAGGCTATGTCAGAGCAGGAGTAGAGAATGAAAGCTCTGCAACACAGATCATTGCAATCAAATGGTCTTGAAAGGAGACATTAAAATTTTAAATGGCATTAGGGCTCTTAATTCAGAAAGAAAGAAGCAAAAGCAAGGATGGGAGGAAAGGATTAACAAGAATGGAAACTTCAGTATTTCACCTTCAGAAAGAAAATAATAAGTTGCTTGGCAGGTATTATTGCCCAAGACCCCTACTTATAGTCTGCTCTATGTTTAGCACAAGACTGAGTATCGATTCATATTCTCTAAGTAATGCAGCTCTGCTAAGAGGCATTGATCTAGGTTAAATGACATTTGATGTTTAAAAAATCGAGAGTACTCAGAGACATCTTAATAAAGCAAGGTCAGGAAGGAAGCTAGGCCTTTATGGGAGACTCATTTTTTCCACTAACCTCCTCAGATCACGACTGAAAAGTAATAATTTTTATAAGCAAAGTATTTCATATTAGAAATGATGGTTTCAGTACAGTGTGTGGAGAGTGGAGAATCTCCCCATGCATACCAGAAGGGGTCACTGTTGAAAGCAAAATAATCTTCACCAAATCTGCATCAAGAAAGTGCAACTACCTGAGCCTGTACCTACAGAGTAATAAAAATCCACGTAACTGCTTTTCTCCATCTTCCTGATGTATGATGCCCTGTCATGAAATAGCTTGAAAATGTCCAGTCTTAACTGAATCTTATACTACTGATCTTGAGAGGAATAAGTGCATGTTTAAAGACTGGAAATGAAAAAAAACAACACTCCAGCCCTGCCCAGATCTGGAATAGTTGTTTAATGGTTAGAAAAGATTTGTACAGAGCTTTGCAGTGGTGAAGTTATAGAAATCCTAAGTGCTAAGACATTGAACACATGCAGCAATCTTGCAGTCTTTTTGCACGTACATGATTCTTGTCTGCAAAGTAGTTGGACAATATTGGGAGAATATTTACTTTCCCAGAAGAGAGACAAATGTGAAACTTCGGGAAATCCCTTTTAAATCTACACAACATATGTTTATGCAGGAGTTTGGAAGGGCGTGAAGACAATGATTCTTGAATTGGTGTACCTTATTAGATGGAGCTTCTTTAGAAATACTGTGCTTTGCGTATTTTAGTTTTCTTTGTCGCTGTAACTACTTGACATCATTGACTTTGGCCACAATCTGCTGAGGATAACTAGCTCTTCAAAAATCAGTGGTAAAATAAAATGCTACAAAAACATTCAAGAAATTCCCCAGAGATTATATATACAGAGCCCTGAATTATCTTTTCACTGAACATAGCATATCATAAGGGAAAAAAAACTTTAAGATATTTTTTAAAATTCAGTGATAGAAAGTCCACCACAGTCAAGTAGGTCATTCCTCTAGCAACACTTAAGAAGACATTGACAGTTTAATGACATTTTGGTCTTATGCAGTGAGCAGCAAGCAGCCTGAGGCCAACAGAGGCCCAGGGCAGTGTGGTGCCTCTGCTGTGAGCTTGTCCCACCTGCACAGGAACATGGCAAGGAAAGTCTGTGGTGGATTCTGGGTGGAGGAGGAGCAATTCTTTCTCTGCCAGAGGTAAGGAAATGCCATGTTAAGACAGAAGGAGTTCAAGTTCGAAATAACAGAATTGCAGAAACTGAGAAAAAGAAGTTTTAGAAGAACAAGTGAATTTGGAGGGAAAGAGGAACATTGGCAAGAGTGCTTGGAGAAAGAAAGGGTGAAAATGTGGTTTTCCTCATTTTATTTGTCTTTTTTTGAGAAGACGAGTGCAATTTTAGTGATGCAGGCTGTCTGTTCCTCCAAATAGAAAAGTACAACTGTGTTGGTTGCTTGTTTAGCACCCTGATGAATTGTTTGTGGAATAGGAAAGTTATTACTCACATCTTCTGACATGGAAACATCACCTGAAGTTTTTCTCAGATACAGAGCAAGAAAGATTACCAAACTTGCCTGCTTTAATTGTATTATTGTTATTATTATTATTATTATTATTATTATTATTATTATTATTATTATTACTACCAATTTTGCTAATTCTGTCTGTAATAGGAATTGCTTTGTTCTCAGTGTGACACCATGTAAGTGTAGTCCCTGTATAAAGAGCTTGCCCTTAGAAATCACTTCTGTCATCAGCATTCACCGTAATTGAGATAAATTTATGTTCACAAAGTAGCAAATGGCTACAATGAAGTAAACAGAAAACAGATTATTATTTTTTTAAAAAATAAAAAGCATTCATATTTAAGTTCCCCGTTAGTATTGTTTGGTAATCTTCTGCATGACTAGTTTTGTGCTTCTACTTGATGCTGGTTCCTTCATCTTGGCACATTTTAAATTTCTACAGCACCATGCGCTGCTTGCCTCATTACACAGGAGTGATCTATGACAAGCAGACTTGTTTACACATGCAACCATTTCTAGGACCTTGGAACTGGCAGCAAAAAATAGCATCTTGTGCACAGTCTGTTTTTCCAGTTCTCGTGTGCTAGCTTGATCAATCCAGTTGTTTCTCTTGGACTTTTCAGATACAGAAATAGATCATTACAATATGTTCAGCTGATGCTAAGATATGCCAAGTTCCCTGCTTAAAAGAGCAGGGTTCATTTCACAATTCATATCATACTCATGGTAGTGCTCAGCAAATAATTGCTTATCATTTGACATTTTGAAATCAAGATTGTCTCTCCCAGAGGGATGCTGCAGCGCACACAAAGGTTATGAGTCTGGTACAGAAATTATTAGGTAAAGAGCTGTGATCTGTGTTAGGCAGAAGAGCACACTACATGGGCCCTTACTTGCTTTAAAATTTAAGTCAAAATTATCTCCAAAATGCCCTAAAAGTATAGCAAAAGAGACGATGATTGAATTTTAGAGGGAAACTGACAGCAAACCATACCTCCATCTGTAGAGCACTAAAATGTCTGTGATTCCCTAGCAGCCCTCTAAGCTATTGCAGGTGTGGAGTGCAAATTGCTTTCCTTCTTCTTCAGACTATCATGACCTGACTATAACCTGAGGCCAAGATGTTTCTAAAATGAAAGTACAGAAGCAAAAGTAAATATTCTCAAATGTGTTTGGGAAACAAACATCTAAGTTAATGCCCTATGTGCCTTGCTAAAGAAAAACACCCTACTTATTTCAAAATATGCACTATAGCATAGCTGTAGCTGCTACAGCATAGCTGCTGCATAGTTACTGTGTATGTAATTTTAAAAAAAATATATATTTGTGCTTGCAATACTGTCATTCGCAAAGCTGTCTAGTTTTGTAAACTGAACTTGCAATTTCATTCCTGTCCTCTCTCAGATTTTGTGTGCAGTTGTGTGAAGGAGACAGATTGGTGGACTCAGGACCTCCCATCCCTGAGCCAAAGGCAGCAGGTTCCACATGAAGCACAGGATCCCCTATCTGCTTGCCACCAGGTGGAGGAGGGGACCTAAAAGTTGGGGGGAATGGAAACAGGTCCCTCCTTGGAGAGGCCGGAGAGGCAGGTGAATCTCCTGCCGACCTCCCTTACCCCCCAGTTACTGCTGCACAACAGGGATGGGGCCTTGGAAATTGAGAGTCAGGAGAGTGAGGGTGGAAAGGAAAGTCACCTGGGAAGACATCCAGGGCGAGTCAGTCACCCCCACAGCTCAGGATTAGTTCAATCAAGAAAAAAAGGAGGGTAATTGTGGTAGGGGATTCCCTCCTGAGGGGAACCGAGGGCCCCATATGTCATCCAGATCCCTCCCACAGGGCAGTCTGCTGCCTCCCTGGGACCCAGGTCAGGGATATCAGCAAGAACCTCCCTGGCCTGGTGCGGCCCTCAGACTACTGCCCACCTTTGGGGCATTTTATCCCGGCTGGTAGTGACGAGATTTCAGAGAAATCTTGTCCAAAAGCAATTAAAAAGGGCTTCAGGTCATTAGGGAGACTGGTTACAGGATCAGGAGCACAGGTAATGTTTTCCTCAATCCCTTTAGTGGCAGAGAGGTCTCCTGACAGGAACAGGAAGACACACCTCACTAACACATGGCTCAGAGGCTGGTGCCACAGGCAGAGTTTTGGTTTCTTTGACCGTGGGAAGGTTTATATGGCACCAGGGCTACTGGCAAAAGATGAGACACACCTGTCTCAGAAGGGGAAAAGGGTCCTGGGGCAAGAATTAGCAGGGCTCATTGACAGAGCTTTAAACTAGATTGGAAGGGAGAAGGGGATATAATTGGGACTGCTGGCAGTAACTCTGGGAGGTAGATGCCTGGAGAGCACCACATGGGGATTCCAGCTGCTCCAGCCAACAGGGCAAAGTCAAATTAAATGGGGCCCAACTTAAATGCCTCTATGGCAATGCACGTAGCATGGGCAGCCCCTCCTTCCATGATCTGTAAACTCTCCTCTTCCACTTGAGTTTGCTCAGCAGTGCCCTGTTTAACCAAGCAGGTCTCCTGGCTCCATTCCTTGACTTCCTACGTGTCAGGATGCTTTGATCTTGAGCTTGGAAGAAGCAGTCCCTGAATGTTAACCAGCTATCTTGGACCAATTAGAATGAGTCCAGAGGAGGCCACGAGGATGATCCGAGGGCTGGAGCATCTCTCCTGTGAGAACAGGCTGAGAGAGTTGGGGCTGTTCAGCCTGGAGAAGAGAAGGCTCCGGGGAGATCTTATAGCGGCCTTCCAGTGCCTGAAGGGGCTCCAGGAAAGCTGGGGAGGGACTTTTTACAAGGGCAAGTAGTGATAGAACAAGGGGACATGGCTTCAAACTGAAAGAAAAAAGGTTTTAATTAGATATTAGGAAGAAATTCTTTCCTGTGAGGGTGGTCAGACACTGGAACAGGTTGTCCAGAGAAGTTGTGGCTGCTCCTTCCTGGAAGTGTTGAAGGCCAGGTTGGATGGGGCTTTGAGCAACCTGGTCTAGTGGGGGGTGTCCGTGCTCATGGCAGGGGGGTTGGAACTGGATGATCTTTAAGGTACCTTCCAACCCAACCCATTCCATGATTTTATGACATAAAATAAGTTTAAATCCAACCAGATGTCTGGATTACAAGAAGCACACTTTTGTTATGTTGCATTCTGAACTCTTTGTCAGTGTTAATCTATAATTTAGTGTATATATTTTGTACATATCATGTTGATATATATGTGCATGTACATGTATATATGTAATATTTATATAGAACAAATTCCTGATTTTCTGAATAATAATGGGATATTTCTTTGCATCTTTCTTCAGTACTTATTTGGAAAATTTTGCTACTGGTTTTCCAATAATTTAAATAATCCAATGAAGTTCTGGATATTAGCTGCTGGGTATTAACCACTCTTCCTGGTAGCAGTTGGGAGCACAAGAAACATTCCTGCATGTTGGAGCCTACATCAGTGTGTTAAGCTGGTCTGGCCTCAGGCCAGCATGTCAAGCAATATATTGCTTGTCTCTGTGATAGCATTGCAGGCTACGGCATCACACACACACACAAGAACCCACCATGTCCACTATTCTGGCACACTCAAAGGAAGTGTGTGCTGTGACAGGGGCATGCTATGTGCTTGGTTGATGTCACAGAGAGAGAGATGACCATAAACGGCAAAATTCCTCTCACAGGGATAAGGTGCATGCTGGGATTCCTTCCTTTTGAAAGACTGCTCTGAAGCAAATAGATCTGGAGGAATATATTACTTTGCTACAGAGCCACTAACATAATTATGGTGTATGGAAAGTTTATTTCTATGCATTCATTCTGCATCAGTATCACATGTTTTAACAGAGATACGGGGTAACGATCCAACACATCTTCCTACTCCAACCCAAATAAAGCTGCAGATCTCTTCCAGTGCAGATATAAGGCACTCAGTATTTCTGCCTCCTTGCACGGGCCTCCAATGTGAAAAGCTGTTAGCAGCTCTGTGGTGGAAAGTACTCCTGCCATTTCTCCAGGTCCAACCAACTGCACTCAGTGAAAGCAGATTTACCAGTTTAACTGGTTTATCTCAGAGATTTGCTGAAAGACATTTTGCTGCTAGTCAGCATAAGGACATTATACTCACCTAAGTTTATATGACTGACTTATCTATTCAAACATGGTCACTCCAAAACTTAATTTTGGGTCACGTTATTCAAATAGGGATCAAATCTGATCCAAACCATATTGTTTGGATCAGGCTACAAATACATCTGCATTGCATTGTAGATATATGTGGGTAAATTAGTCACTGTGGTCTGGCAGCTCAAAAAAAAAAAAAGTCAATTATTTTTTTTTTTAGATAGTCCTGGTTTTTCTAGGATAGTTATTTTTCCTGTTAGAATAGCTGTGTTTTAGTTTCAGTGTAAGACTTGTTTTGAGAAGAATGTTGATAAAAGTACCAATGTTATTAGTTGCTGCTGGAGCTCAAGGCCACCGTGTTTGGCTGCTTCACAGCTGCATCAGGACTGGCAGGGAGAAGCGCAGTGAATAGCAAACCCCAAACTGGCATTTGGGTGTGCCAGTGAGATATTCCAGATCATATCACGTCATGTCAGAATATTAACCAGGGCTGACCAGAAATCAGGGGTATTCTCTCGGGGATTGCTTGGGCTCGCTCTGCTGGGGTTTGAGTTTCAGGACTCTCTGTTCTAGGATCGCTGGCTGGCACAGGCTGGGCATCAGTCAATGGGCAGTGAGCATTGTGTATTACTCATTTGCATGTTCTGTTATCACTGTTATTATCATTAACATTTTATTTTAATTACTAAATAGTTTTTATCTCAACCCATAAGTCTCCTTGCCCTTTTCCTTCCAATTCTCTCCCCTACTCCCTGGGGCAAGGAGGGGAAAGTGTGAAAGTAACTGTATTTGGCTGCAAACGAAAGGACTGAAACCACCACAAGATATAGAATTGTTTTAGGATTCTTCCAAAGCAAGCCTTCTGCCCCACACTAGTTGTTTGTCGTTTGAGTAGTCTAATGAGCGGAATATTTGAGGATCTCTAAATTGTAAGTGCATTTATACATACTGCACTGAGGGCTGTGTATGTGAAATGTCACCTCATTTCGTAACTAGGAGGTAAGAGACAGAGATATTAAATGAGCTGCTCTAGATCATCCAGCAAAACTGTAGAACTAGGTATGGAGGTAAGAGGTCTTCACACCCACTACAGTTCCTGAACAGTCAATCCTTTTTCAATACGAACAATGATATTAATGACACTTAGACACAAATGCATGTTCTTGCATGGAACTGAGATGCGCTAGGGACACTACATTAGTTCACCCTGTATCTTCTCTCAGAGATAGACCTTCACCTATATTTAAGATAAAGCTTTGACGTTTGTTGTAGAAAAAAATTCACCCCATGAGAGAGTAATCAACATCATTGAAGAAACACATACCTATTGGCTAACTATTTCTGCCTGTGGACAGAAAAAAGTTTACTATTTTCACAGCAGATTTTGTGTCAGTAAAGGCAAGCGATAACTTTTTTCTCCGCAACCAAAAATAATACCTTTGTGGAAACATACAGACTTGTTTTATGAAATCACTCTTCAGTCAAGTTTATGCTTCTATCAATTCTCAAAAGTGAGTCACTATTTTACAAATTTAATTCATATTCTGTGCATATTACTGAATAAGAGAAAACCAGGAGTCACCATTTTCAGTGGCAATGTGGTATAGTTGCATCCTTTATTGCAAACATAACATTCTTTTTGAGCTTTCTGAAGACAGCTACAGAGAGGCACTCTTTCAAAATGGATGAAAACTGGAGTACTAAAAATGTCTTTCCTCCCAGTTAGCTAAGTGCTTCTAGCTGCACCTTTAGGCTTCTTGCAATGGAAGAAGTTCCCAAAACAAAACAAAACAAAACAATCCCCAACCTACAACTTTTTTCTCATAGTTCTGTCATTTCTGTAGTTTATGCCATGTTATATACCTGAAATTCATCCAGGATTGAGCAAATTTAAGAGGTAATTAGAGAGCTAAGTGTCAGCCAGCCCTATACTTAAAACCGTCAAGATTTCCTTGTCAAAGAATAGCCGTATATCCACTCACCTAAGGCACACAGAGAATTAATTTCTGTTCTGAGTAATTCCTAGTTGAGGAATTCAGTGGTAAAGAATTAGTACTTGCTCTGCCAGAATACCTTGTAATTATCTATGTAAGCCATCAGATGTACATGGGTAGTCTCAGGCAATGCCTAATATCTGTGGTCCTTATGGTTAAATCAAGGCTGTAATTTTTGCTTTTTTCTGTTCTACAGAGCTCTATTATTTCAACAAAGAAACACTTTAATAAAGCATGGAAGACTTGTATAAATGAGCCTCACTCATGCAGAACTCTTCTTAATGCATTCCATATAAAACTCAGGATGAAGATTTCTAGGCAGGTTTATGGGGCACTTAAGTGACCATCCACACTCATGACCTGGACCTATGTATACAAAGGAAATTGAGTTAGCAGTAGACAAGAGATTTCACAGTGCAAAGAGCTACCAAAAACTAGTTTATTCCTCACAGCAAGCCCACAGACTTGTAAAGCAAGCCTCTTGGCAGAGAACAAGGAGGTATAAATAACCCTGGTTTTCCGTGTTCTCCACCACTGTGAAATAGAGCACAGTCCATAAAACCTGTGATGTGTTACGTTCAGTGACAACTCAGCTGACATCCGTATGATGCACAGTGGTCTTCTAAGAGTGGGCAGAAAGAATAGGGGAAAAACAGTGGGAGCACTTGAGAATGGGAATAAATTCCCTGTGTTCTCCTTCTGCCAAAGGTAAAACAAGGGATTTGGGCAGATGACTGAGGGTACTAGCCTCTCATTCAGCAACAGTGGTTTCACATGCCCCACCTGCCAGTTGATAAAATGCAGGAAAGTAGTGGTGTTAGGGCATGCCACATGAAATTTGGGATGCAATTCCTTCCTTTGTAGATACTATCTGCCTCTGAACAGGCCTTTCTAAAAAGGATAAAAGAACATGATCTATTTGGGAGTGGAAGTTAAGGACAAATCATAACTGATCATAGACCTGACAAAAGACAGATGTGGGAAAACAAGACATAAAGTTTCTGAGGAAAGGCCAGTGGAAGACATGCAATGAAATAGAATTGCTTGGCATGGGTTCAGTGCTCATGCCAATTCTAGAAGGTATTTAGGGAGTTACCATGCTCTGAATGAGTATCCCAACACCTTAGTGGAGGCAAGCCTCAGGTAGTACAACAGCAGTACAAGAAGAACGGGAATGGGCTGGATGACAGAAAAAGAGCAAAAATTCTGCTTTAAAAGTCCGACAAATGGGATAGAATCCAAACACACATCATTATCAACATGAAGCGTGTAACTCACAGTTGCATGCTAACCCCACACTGAGATGAGGAAACTGTCTTGTCAAAGGGGCAAGTCCAGCTCTCCATTCTCTCATACCACCACTGTGGTGTTGGGTCCAGAAAACACATTACTGTATATTCAACTTCAACAGACCTGACCTGACGGAAAACAAATCTTTTATATTTACATGATGAAACATTTTCTAGTGGGTCATGACACTGAAACAGGTAACTTCACAATTGCACAGAGACACAAGACAAGGGAAGGTGGCAAGATATGTAGCTGGAGGATTTGAACTGCATCGAATTTTAGCAACCACTTACAGTTATTCTGAGTTGTGTTTAAAATAACACTGAAGATAGGCCAATGGTGGACTACCACAATTGGTTGAACATGGGGAACCGCCAGCATTTACCAGAGATTTTTTTCCTACATAGAAAAAAACTCTTGTTGCTTGGAGTTTTGCACTACCTTTTCCTGGACTCTTCCTACTGCCTAGGAAAGAGGTGTTTCACACTTTTGTGTTCTTCATGACATCGTTATTAGGTATGTCTTTAATTTCATTAGTGAGTATCATGATTTCTGCTATTGCTACTAAATAAAAACATATGTTCACATGTGCATATGGACATTATTTTCTTATCTACCTCATTAGTTACAGCAGTAGGAGCAAATTAGGCATATCTGAGGATGCAATGTTACAATTATCTACCATAATTGGTTTCGGGAGTTTCCAACATTGTATTTTATTTATCTCACAGTCACAGCACTACTTCAGAACTGAAAAAAGCATGATGACTGTTTCTTTATTTAGCAAATTATCTATCCTGGTTATACTGTAAATAGCTCCAAACAACTTCATCCCTTAAATGCAATTTTATTTTTTTTTTTCCCAAGGGACTCTGAAAGTGATGAATAAATACATTATTTGACTTGTTCAAAACTGGTTCTATGTTTTAGACATATGTTCTGTTCAGTTAGAGGCCCTTTTCTCTGACTGTCCATACTGTATATGACAGATACTTAGTCTGGAAGGGACCTTTGGAGATCTCTATAATCCAGCCTCTCACTCAAAGCAAGGCTAACAACAGAGTTAGGTCAGGTTGCTCAGAAATATTGTTGCAATGTTTTAGGCTAGTGTGCACCCAAAATTACAGGGATAGCAAGTTAGATTTGAAGCAATACACCCTGGGGTAGGGATTAGATGATGATGTCCTAGAATTTTCCTGGAATTGGCCTCATGGACAGAACTTGGATAAGCTAGAGAAGAGTTTGAGAAACTGAATTTCTGACTTATGAAAAAAGACAAAAAATCTGGATATAATGTTTTAAAATTGCAAGGATGTAAATATATAAGTTATGACAAAGCGGAATCAGAATTTAAGATGAGATATGATTATTTGAAGTGAGATAATCTTTTAAGAGAAAAAATAGGCAAAGAATTATCAAGAAGCAATAGCTACTAGGGCCAGGGAGATTGTAGGGCTGTACTTTAGAAAGAGAGGAGTGGTCTCATGACAATAACAATGTGGAAAGCAAGCCCAGCTGTTGGGAGAGACTGACTGTCAGTATGTGGATTACTGTTGTTGCCATGCAGATGTTGACAGCAGCATTAGGAAAGAAAAACAATAGGATGCTAGAGTGACAAAGGTTTTTTAATGATTACACTGGGAAAGCATCATGTGATGTAAGAAAATCTCAGGGACAATCAGTTGGTCAGTTCTCTTTGTTACCTTCCAGGTGTTCATCTTTGTCATGCAAAATGGAGAACAGAAAAAGGAAAAAAGATATAAAACAAAATCTGAAATTATTTCCAGCAGGGTGAGACCTTTACACATCTGTGGTCACGACCATAAAGTTGCTTCTTTAGCACAGTACAACAGAGCTGCTGCCTGCACCTTGAGGATGTTTTGATTTTCATCTCTAAGTTAGACTATGCGGAGTAAGTGTACTTGCATAGGTACATCCAGTCTTGCTATGACAAGGCTGCATGTGTGAAATTGTATTTGAATTTTCAGATGGTTTGAGACCTGTTGGCATGTAGAAACAATAGAAAGGAGGAGGTGGGGTAGAAGTATCCCATAAAATGTTCTTCTCAGCTTGCAGTCTTCTCCAGCTTTCATTCTGATCAAAAACAATGACAAAAGCTTTCCAAAAGGCACATTTATTTAACTACTAAAATGAAACAATTACATGAAACTTACTTACCTAATGCCTTGTACCCAGTGATTCTGTTCAAAGTGATTTTATACCCGTTGAAAGGAGAACAAGTCTCAGATGATCACCTTTTGAAGTCAGAGGTGTGATAAGGCTAATAACATGTCAGAAAGGATACTAATGATAAAGTGATGAGACAGGCATTTAGGCAAGTGGTGTCTTACTGAAGCGGATGGGGAAGCTGATGTTACTGAAACTATTGAAGCTGATACTGGAAGACAGTGGAGACAGCTTGCTTATAAAAAGTACAAGATTTGTGGAATCATAAGGACCTTTGAAGGCTGTTAAAAAATATAGCAACAAACACATACGTAATGTGTTTTTGCATTGCTTGACCTCAGGCTGATGTTCCTCCAGAACCCTCTAAACTTCATGGTCAAACCTTGTATTGGGTTTGTGTGGAGGAGGATGAGTGATAGAGTGGGCTTTGGTGGGCATCCGGCCTCTTGTCAGGGTCAACCCACCACAAACCTGCATAACAAAACCTGCAAAAAACCCTAAAATAGATGAGTTGTGTTTTCGGAGCATGCTAAGGATTAGGAATCCACTCTCCCATTTTTATTCATGTTGACATAATCATAAATGCAATTCTGAACGTAGCTATGCCGTACCTGAGAGACAGCATGAAACCGTTCAAAGTAGCGCTGCCACTTAAACATCTCATTCCCGAGCAATAAATTCAGGAAATGGTTGCAGAAGTGTTTCTTGTAAGCCTGACTGATACAGGCTGTTAGAAAAGTAACTCAATGCCAATTCACTGAAATCATAAAATATTGTTCAAACAGTCCCTGGTCAAACTCCATTGGTTTCAGAAGGGTAAAAAGTTAATATACATTGTCAGAAAACACCATTCTGCTTATTACCTAAGTAATTGGAAACAAATGGCTCATGTTTGCACAAATGAAGATAAAGACTTTGCATGTGGCACAGTAATTTTTTTAAAAAATTGTGTCAAATCTATTGTGAAGATGGAAAAGTGAAAAAAACCCCACAGCATTATTGAGTGTACAGATATAATGATCCTGTTAAGAAGGCTACAGTTTTAAAAGAGTACCTCTGATTTTTCTTGCAGTGTTCATATTAGTTTGCATAAACATACATTTTCACAACCCAGCCATAAAGTCTTCTCCAAGCAGCACACCCTGTTAACTGTCAGTCACACAGCATCCAGCCAGCAATCCCCAAATGTCCCTTTTTGTTCACACTCGCCACAATGAAACAATACACTGACTGATTAACAAAGCTGAGTCTCCTGCAGTGTTTGTAGGGAGGATTTTAGATTAGAAAAATGGAAAGATGGAGACCATAGTGCTGTGGATCTGTGTTCCCTTTCACATGCTGCTGGACGACACAGGCTCCTGCCATGGGGATATCGGACTGATACCCCAGCCCCAAAACTCTGTCCATGTTTCTTAGAGACCTACCCAGGGTATGCACAGGACAGCAAGGTAAGTAGAGCTGGGTATTGTGATACTTTCCCAGCAGAAGGGGTAGTCAGGAGATAGCTTGAGACTTCTGCCCACTCACCTTCTGGCCTAATAAACTGTAATCCCTTCTCTGCCCATGTCTAAAAAAGGAAAAAAAAAAAAAAAAAGCAACAGCAAGGGAGGAGGTGGCCAGCCCACCCTGCCCTGAATGCATCTGCAACCCATGGATCTGAAGCACCATCACTGCAAAGAGAAATGGAGATCTGTTTGGTCTCCTGGCTTTTTCTCCTTTGTGATTCTGCTGTAATGACTGTTTTAAAAAAGGGCATTCTTGGATATTCACAGTGACAGATAAATGGCCTGTTCTGATCTCTTGGGACTGCTGTGCACTTTTAAAATTAATTTGCTTTGAACTCCTGATTTGTAAAACCCTGGAGGACTACAGAGTCCTAAGTATAAGCTGAAAAAGAAAGCAATAGATGAGGAAGGTGCCTGGGAGTTGATTGTGCCCCTACAGTTATACACAGGGTGGCCAGCCATATATAGTATCTGTCTATTCTGACTGTACTTGGAGGCTGTGAAAGACAGCGCTGCAGACTGCAGGAGAACTTTCTGCTGTGTGTGGAATGCCGAGCTGTCATCCCATGTTTAGAAGCACTCTGCTTTGTTCCCTTGAAGTACTTTTGTGCTTACCATTTCAGCACTTGTCCCAAGCTTACACATTACAGGACAATATTTCTGATGGCTATTTTGATAAAGGCATACTTAACAGAAGAGCTCTTTGATTTGAATAATCATATCAAAGACTTTTCTTCTGATTAGGAGGCAGAGTACTGTCTTACACAGGCTTTTTCAGCTGAGGCTTTCTGTTTTAGTTACTTTCACAAATTCACCTTCTTGTCATACAACATCTTCTAGTCCCATTCATTTTATTCTATGCTTGCTGACAGAATCTGGACTCTTCATTTCAGCATCGCTCTTCAGAAATGCAATTGACTCTAAGTACTACTCTATTCTTCAGGTCATTTAATTGCAGCAAATTGAGCTCTTTTGAAGGTGACAGCTCTGCAAATTCAAAGAGTTCTGATCAGTTCAGAAAAATTGCTTTCAAACGTAACTTCCTCTGACATTACAAAACTTTCTGTTAAAACTTTTTCCATTTCCAGACTATCATTTTGTTTCCGAACACAGATTTCTTTCCTTTTTGCTCTAGTGGCAATTTTGAACTTTCTGGTTTTTTTCCTCACTTTGCCTCATCTTGCAAACTGCTCTACTAAATTTCAGACCATTAGAAGCACACTCCCCAGTCCAACCCTGCGCAGTGGTATTGCGTTTTGTACTTCCTCTTCTACCGCTGCTAGCATTACCTGTGGAGACGCAATGCCCCATTCTGGAGCCTGCCTGTTTTCTAACTCAGAGCCACACCAGCCTGGAATTAAATGCCCTCACCCCTTCATCCAGCGGGCTCCAAAGGACCGTCTGACCCTGGCACTCTGTCCCTTTGGTCTCTGCCTGCAAAGAGATGGGACCTGCAGGCCAGCAGTGGATTCAGGAGTGTGAAGTGAAGTGACTGCTTCCTGTGTGAAGGAAAAGAACTGAAAAAAGAGGATATTCTTTTTTTTAATGAAAAATTGTGTGAAATTTTCCTTCTTCAATCATTGCTCCTCCATTACCAATATTCATGGTTACAGATTAAACTCTCCTTGTTAAGTAAAAAAAAAATAATGTTTGATACAAGTGTGAGCTCACAGCTGTGGCATCAGTTAGAAGTTTGTGGATCCCTGAAGAGCAGCAACTAGCATATTGAAAGCCATATGCACATGAGGTAACTTAATAACAGCAACATCAGGGTAGCAAGATGATAAATTTTTACTGTTCTAGTACCCCTTCCCCATCCCTTTCTATGCTCTTGCAGATCTAGATTTTTATGTTTGCTTTCAGATTTTCTTCTTTCCAATATTTACTAGCACAGTTATAAGTGTGGTTTTTTCCCCTTGGTGTTTGCAGCTGAGTGGGTAATAGCAAGAGGAACACATTTGTGTAAATGTCACGATTAGCAAACCAGTCTGCATTAAACCTGGCTTACCTCTTTACGTGCAAGATCTCAGGCATCCGTCAGGAGAGCCTTGGGGAATTATGACCCAGACAATAAGTTTTTTAAATGCTAGTGCCATACAACTGTGGTTTGATTAAGAGACTTTCCAGTACAGCTAGGGAGCAAAATTGCAAGTTCTTTCTTAAAGGAAGGTTATCTTTGATTCTGTTTTCCCAAGTCACTGTCCAGAGTGCTTTTTACTCTCCACTGACAATCTCTGCCATCTTGTGTACCTTTGTCCCTTCAATCTTGACTTTACATCTTGCAGCCTTGGTTGGTATCTTACCCTCCTTCAGTGCACAGTAAAAAAATATACATTTTGCTTTATACCACAAAACAAAGGCTGCAAACTTCTTTCTTACAACCAAGAATATTAGCAATAACAGAAGTAGTGCATCTGAAAAGGTTACTGAAGCTAATGTGTTCAAAAAGCCCTGAAAAAAAAAAAATCAAAGCACTACACTATTGAGCAATTAGCAAAGGTGTTAAGTCAACTTACTATGCAGTCATCTTCACTATCAGACACAACTGATTTGGGAAGAAATGGAAGGAATGCTAATTAGTAATTAAATAGGGCTGCTGGGATTCAAAATCAGGGGGGTCCCTCTGTAGCAGAGCAGGGGAGAACTGATCTTTTCATAATCACCATTACAGAACCTGGTGTTTACTTGGGCAACTGAATCCAAGCCACATAGGAACAATACAGAAGAATCAAAGAGCAACAAAGGCAGCTCTCTGCCCTGTTTCTGTGTATTTTTAAATTTGAAATGAATAATAGATGATACCATTCTATAAAAATATGTACCAAACAGCAGCAAGTACCAGAACGCTGACCAGCTCAGTAACTTAGCTCCAGCTTCTTGTGCTGATTATCAGAGATGCTGAGCACAGTCAGCTCCTGTTGATGCCTCATGAATTTCCATGTACTTGGTATAAGTTAAAGAGGAAAAAATCAGAGTAATTCATATTGTTTTGTATAATCACAGCCCCTAAAACAATGTTGGCTATAAACTAACATAGACCAGTTGTCTCCAGTTTCTTTAAGTATGTTGAGCACAACATTATTCATTTCAGTGGAGATATGCCCAATGTAGGTTGTGGTAGCTAAAGATGAGGAGCAACCTGACTGTTTCAGTAATAATCTGCAGCATATGCGTTGAGGATATTCACTCTCTTTTGTTATGTTCTGCACAGTACATGCAGCCTGGCATGTGAACTATATTAATGTCTAAAACATCTGAGGGAAAACTGTGCACACTTACTTGCTTAAATGAATAATATTTACCACAAAGCACCCCTGCATTCATGAAATGAAGGAGAACTCACAGAAGGGGTCACTGTAAAGCAATATCATTTATGGTTTTTATTAGAACCTGGTGCTCTAATGCTAGACAATAACATCATTCACAAGGGAATAAGAGCTTGTGGGCATATGAATAGGGAGAGTTGTACAATTACAGAAACACCTGTGCTAAATAACCTTGCACTCATCCCCTAGGAAAATCTGCATGCTCAACAGCCCTGAAGTTTCTCATGTGTATATTAAGCAGCAGTATAAAAGCATGGTGTGATATCAGAGTGTCAAAAAAATTCTTCAAGGGCATATATATAAAACCTGTGGTTTTACTTCAGGTTTGTTTTGTTGTTTTTTTTCTCCTCCTAAACACTGCCTGGAGTCTTAAGGCATGTTTTACTTCTCAGAACATAAGAGACCTCTCTCTACATAAAGAAATGTTTTTCATCATAACAAGCACAGCATCATGCCCTGGTGGAAAGAAGGTAATCCTTGCTGACTTACAACAGCTGAAGGTCTAGCATTCTTATCGGGGTATTTGCTGAAACATGTCCAAAACATGCCAGAACAGTGGTGATCCTGATACTTCTTCTTTGGACATAAGAGGTGTTTCTTCATCTTCCAATTTTTCAGAGCCTCCTGCATTTGTGAGCTTCTGGCAAACTACCTGCCAGAATGAGTAATACTGCAGAGTGGGTACTGGCAGCCCCCAAGGCAAAATACATTTTATTAGGGATCTGACATCTTTCAGACACTCATGTATCATCATACAGACACAGATATTTCAGTCTCAAGTGATGCTTAGCACTAGCAATTAGCTCAGTGTGTGCTCACACACATTCAATTGCACACACAAAGACTGGGTTGCAGGCTTCTCTGTAACAGTGCAGACACAGCTTGGTTGGATGCCAAATTAAAACAAGACAGAGCATCCTTCATGGGTCACTGTTTGGCTTAGAGTATGTTATAAATCTCCCACTGGCTACAAGTTGTTCTATTTAAGCACAGGAGATTGCTATAGGGATGATCATTTATAAAGGCAGGGCTTCCGTTCCTAAAAGTTATTGACCTATGTCTGTCCTGTTTCAACCACAGAATGACCCTCCCCAAAATATATAGAAGTGCAGAAGGAGATTCACTATCATGACTCTGCTACAAATTAGTTTCATAGACCACAATTAATCTGCATTCCCCCTGCTTCCCCCTTCTCCTCCTCCAGGATGACATCTCTTGAAAGTTTTTCTTGCATCTGATACGCAGAAGGGAATTTAAGGAGACATTGGTTTTGGATTTAATGAAAACACTTGATATCAAAGAGCATTAACTATATAGTCCTTAGCATAGGGTGAGTCAAGATGGAGAGAAAAATATCACATCAGTAAGTCCACCCAGCTGGCAGGGCAGAATATAATCTCTTGAAAAAGTATACAAAGGTTTCCAAGCAGGTATGATACAGGACTTTCTGCAGGGGAAAAGTCCAGAAATTATTATTTTCCAACTGATCCATGAACATGGCTTTAATAAGGCTGAATTTGCGGTGTCATGGTGCAAGCATCAGATATGGAACAAGAACTGGTGTTGGAGAGGCAAGGCCAATACTAGTGACAGCTCCAATACCTAATGACAAAGGAGAGTCTCTTCTGTGTTCTGGAGTGTGACAGAAAGGCAGAGGGTCCTGTGGTTATAAGCTGTCCCTACTAAGCTGCTCTGTGGCCAAGGAATTTCCCGTATTTATCACTTGAAGCACCTCACTTGGTCTTTATCCACATGCCTCAATTTCTCAGCATTAAATGTCACTGCTGTCTCTGTTGGGAGATTTTATAGAGGTATGGAAATTATCTAATGCTGCACTGTTATCACAGTTCCATGGCCATGCTGTGGATCATGGGCATTAACAATGCTATCAGACTAACTGAAAATTTGTTGTTGGACTCCTGGGCTGACCACTAGAGTGACACTTCCATTAATTTTAGGAAATGAGTTGTAACACAAACAAAAAAAACTTGAATTCCCCCTAGACATCTTTGAGTAACCCATGCTAACTCTTACCCACTATTTTTCAGGACCATAGACTAAAATGCAGTAGCAGTTAAAAGATGAACGTTGTTTAAACAGCTACCTGTATCGTATTAGATGCATTTAGAAATTATTCTGAAAATAATTAGCATCCCTGAAGCAAAAACTCAAGCTGAAAATGGAGTAGGTCAAACCATAAAGTCAATTTGAACAGCAAGTCAGATCTTTATTTAATATGAACTTTATGAACTCTCCTGCTGTTTGAAGCCAAAATTTCCAGATGGATATCACTTTCCACAGGGAATCAGAAGAGAACTGCAATTTACATTTTCACTTTGCAATGGATGGAGACTAAGGGAACACTTGACTAGCTCATCTACTATCACAGCAGTTTGGCCTGCTTGTACAGAAAATATACCCTGTAAAAGCACCTTCCCCCCACCCCCCTCTCTCCCACAGTGTAAGTCAAATCTACAGCTTTTGCAAGGAATAGAAAGGCAACATATTGCTGAGATAACAGGAAAACTATAATGGCTTTGCACTTACAGCAAACTAAGGGGAGGACAACACAGCTTATTTGGCAGTTTTTCTACCTTCACTTCCATTTAAAAAAAAAGATTGTAGGAAGAGAAATTCGAAGTGTATGCACAAATAATCAATCCATATTCTGTTTGGAAGGTAAGAGCAGGTGGGAGTTTTTGTGTGGAAGACCTAAAAGAGAAGAAACTTCACCTCATATTGTTCTAACAAACAGCTTTTGTACTTTGATACATTAGCTAGCAGAGTCAGAAGGATGCTTGCAGAAAAAGCAAAGACAAGAAAATCTGTGATGACACCATTACCTCAGCTAGACTTTTAATCCTGCTTTAACTTCCATTTCAAAGTCAGTGCCATAAGATAGTTTGCATATGCATCTGCACACATGTATGTACTCCCTAGATCTGTGAGACTTTACAAAACTTGCCAATATTTCCAATGTCCTGTGCCCAAATTGACTCCAACATCACTCTTCCTTTTGTATTTGGTGAGTGGAGTGGTACCACAGTTATCTCTTGCTCACATGCACCCTACTTATTAGAATAAAAATGTACTCAATTCCATTTTACCCTTTCCCACCATCTGGGTTTTTAAGTGTTATTTTTTTGGGGTTGTATTTATTACTAACTAGCCTGATAATATTTAAATCTGAGTATCTCTTATGTGTGCATTTCTGAGGCATTTATTGTCACCCACCTACTAGGTAAGACTTTCTAGTTCCAAACTTCCCAATTTTGGTTAAAAACTTCCTAATAAATTCTGCAGAGAAAATCTCATTTCACACTTCCTTTTAGAAGGGGCATCCTAGCCAAGACGTGATAACTTTGCAGCCTTCATTGGTACAGCTCTCTTCTCTGTACCAGTAACTCATGCCACAGCTCCGTAAGAGGTACAGTCTTGATGGCAGACCTGTATTTGTCTGCGTGCCGTTGACTGGTGAATCCAGCTTCAGCTAGCTCAAATACAATTCTTAAAGACAGAGGTATGATGCTAAGAAATTCCCATCTTATTACTTGACCAACACAGTGCCCGTATACTAAAATTAAGAACTGTGAGTCTGAAAGTTTGGTGTTTATTCCAACAGTATCAACGAAAAGAAACAAACACTACTTTTCAAGCAGACATTAACCTTTGAAAACTTAACTCTTCTGGCATGTGGTAATACATGCTGAAGACTAAATTAATTTTGTGTACAAAAACCAGTATAACTTCAGAACACCAGAGAGGCTTTGGGATGTAAGTTTGATAAGGGTGCTGTGAAAAAAAACGAGGGAGAAATTGATGATAAAAGGAAAAATTTGTTGTCTTTTTAATGAAAGACTTTTGCATAAATTTTCAAGGAAGTTCATGCTGTTAATGAGCATGATAGAAAAATAAATTTGTTTCCTTACAAAATCTTGGTAAATGTATTGATGTGTACTTTTAACCTTCCAAGAAAATCTGGGTTTTGAAAAGAGAGAGACAAATGGACTTTTCTAGACAAAGCAAAAAACCTAAAGCTTATGGAGAGATGATGTAATGAAAATTAGTTTTAAGATTATTTTCCAGAATAGCCTTATTTATGAAACAGAAATTTTTGTAAGCCAAAAATATTAGCAGTCTTAGCAAAACTAGGACTGTGAAGAAATCGGGAAGTGTGATTTTTCTAGCTTTCTCCATGCAGACTAGAATAAATTTTGACCTTGGGTGACTTTTCACTCAGAACATCCACTTCCAAAACTTCCAGCAACTGAGTTTAATTGTAAGATAATAAAATGTTACACATCTTGATTCATGAACTTTAACTGACTGTATGTATTGCCTATTGTTTAAGTGTGTTGCAATTGTTTGAGAGAGTTTAAAAGCTCTCAAAGCATTGCCAAGTTAAACTCCAAACCTTTCTTATCCCTTGAGCCAAAGGGAGTGTATAACACCTATGTCTACAGAAGCAGATCCTGCTCCCACACCCTCCCACAAGTGTCCTAACTGAGCGAGTCTGCTTTGAGTGCTGCTGCACTTACAGCTTGAGACTTCAGCTCCAGAACAGCTTTCCACCGTTGCTGTCATGCAGCAGTCACGGCTGGTAAGAGTAAAAAGCCTCGTATTCCTTGTATAATTATCACTCTCCACTAAAGTGGTATCTCATGTAGAGTTTCAGAAAGTGTGAGAAAATAAAGCTTGTGATTTCTATTAAAGAGTGGACATAAACTCACTGAAAGTTTTCTTTCTTGAGGGGGAGGGAGCTGAAAATATTCCTTACTGAATATTGAGAGTATGGTCAGGCTTACAAAACATTCTGATTAAGGAGAAAATGCTGATTCATTTCCACTATCTGTCAGGATTATTACTTCCAGGGAGTGGTTTATGACACAGCTGGCACCAAAACTCACAGCCGTATACAACACATCAACACAATGGTTGTATCATTTTGACTGGCCCTTGCTTGAGTTATAGTAATGCAGGCTCACACTCTTTTGTTACAGGAGGCTTGTGTCAGCATTTCTGCTTCTGCATAAACCCATTTGTTGAGGAGATTATCATAACTCAGCCGTAAACATTATTCTGGGGCTGAATTATTATTATTAGCAGAAGTAATACTAATACTATCTTACATTTATATTGTGTCTTCCAACCACAAGAATCCCCAGACACTTCAATGCATGCACAGGGAGTATCATAACTTTACCAGTCCTGCAGCATAGGTACTTTTCAGGATAAAACAGAACTGTCACGCTGAGCTAAACCCAGAATTTTTTCATGGGGAAGGAAACATATTTAACACCTTCTTATGAGCAAGAAGCCAAGTGCATTTATTTGTACGCTCATGCATCCTAAATATTCAGTGAGACCAAGACTGCACGCCATTAATTCCTAATCATGAATGCTTTTTAATTTCAACTTTTATGTTAATGTGAAAAAATATATTTAGTATGTGATGCACTAAGGTTTATGTGCTTAACAAAACCTGCATTAAAAACAATTACCATTTTATGGATAGGGGAAAATGAAATACCTTGGAAATTAAACAAGAAATACTTCTTTGTCTGACCAAATATATAATCAGGGGACAAAGAGTGTGGATGTATGAGACTTGTGAAGTGAACTTAAACCAGTGTGTCTAAGGGAGGAGAAGAATTGAGGATAAAAGAAGTAGCTACACTTCTGCTGTGAACTCTCTTTAAGGAGTCAAGTCAGATAGCCTCGATACGTATAAGGCTTTCTCTACGTATTTTTTGACTTAAGCCATTAAGATAAATTAAGTAATTTCTACAAAAGCCCAAATAATTTAAAGTCTCACATTAAAAACTGGTTGCCTGGAAAAATTGTGATCCAATGAATACAAGGGGGAGTGTTTGGCATCCATAAACATGTAACCACCAGTAAGCTGAGAAGTAAGATGAGACTGGCAATGGGAAAGGTTTTGTCAGAGGAGACTGCTGAAGCATGTTGTTACAGGACTTTTCCCAGAAAGAGATAGATCCCATCTTCTCCAGGCATGACAGCCTGCCTGGGATCTACAATAGGGCAAAGTCAACTGAATTACCACAGAGGCTCAATCTCCTGCAGTGGTCCTGGAGCTGGAGCAGAGACAGACAGGGTGAGGCCCCCCTTTTCTCACCAGGAAGCAGAGCTCTAACACTGAAAGGTCACACCATGTGTTGATTTGCAGGGACCTACTATAATTCCAGTTTCTGCAAATCTGGGACTATTAAACCTTGCATCAGTCAGGAAAAGTTTTCTTCAGTTTATTAGAGAATAAAATGTTAGAAGCTAAGGTCACACTTTTTTAACACAAACATGTTCCATAACATCCTGTTTTTAAAGTGCCTAAATAAAGCAGATTGACTTTAGAAATATGCTGACACTGTAGCTTCAGCACATTGAATCACAGCCTATGATGAAGACATGACCTCATAATACCACAGAATGATCCATGAACCTTTTATCTGGGAATTCAAGAGCAGCATGATCCTTTGTCTACTGGACTGGTAGACTCTGCCCATGCTACCATAGGGAGCACTTCATCCAAACAGTACTCCTTTGGGATACAAGATGGGCATACCATCTATACAGGATCTTTGACAGCAGGTATCTTGTTCCTGAATACCCCCACAATGAGGAATATACAGATCCAGATTTAAAATGCTCAGACTCATCTCAAATTATATCCATTATAGAAAAGGAAACTGAATGATAGAACAATTTTAAATTTAGCACTAAAAGAAGATCACTAGGCTAATATCTTCCTTTTCACTATTAAAGTAATGAGAGAAGATTTGGGAGATAGAATTGATATCCATCTATAATCTAACTTGATACTAAAAATCTCTGGGTAAAATTTCATTGCTTATGACAGTCAAGAGATTAAACTAGATAACCATATGAATCTTTCCAATCTTGAGCTGTATTATTTAATTCTAAAAGTATACAGGATCCCTCTGACCATGGCACTCAGTGCTGAAATATTTGATACACATGCACAATTTTTTTTGCTGCAATCTAGTCAGCATTTGAACCCACTGTTAACACAAGGTTCAAATCATTCCCTGCTCCAAAAGGTTGTGTGGTTGCCAATTCAAATTTTAATAATTCTTAGCAGAATAATAATATGAGAGAAGGGAAGCGAATACATTTGATAGTGCAGCTGTCACATTCCCATACCACATTCACCGATATTGGCTTGATAGAGCTTTCTGCACACACGACAATTTGAAAAAACCCAATACCTTCATAAACTCTCGGGAAGAGCGATGAAGTTATGCTCTTTAACTCGATTAATAGAACTATATTTGCAAAAGAAGAAATACTTTTTACAGCTATCCGGTTGTGGGCAGCATCTCTGTTTGAGCTGGTGTTTCATGGCCTTAGATTTCTTTTTTTAAGCCATAGTCAGAGTGACTTCAGTTTACAAGCACTTATTATAGCAATGAATATTGCTGTCATCCTGAGGATGGCATTTTATTGTAGAGGATATTCAATTCCTGTTATGAACAACCAGTGGTCCTTACATGTTGGCTAATTCTCCAGACCTTTAGAAATGTCCAAGCAACTAATGAACACACTTCATTAAATCTCTGTAAGGAACAATTATCATCCCCATTTATCTATTAGTCCAATTACCCTTTATTACTCTGTTACCCACCTGTCTGTTTTCACTTTTAATACCACAGATGAGAGGCTTAGCAGCCGTGGATATGTGACCATGGGAACTACTGCCCATGGCCTAACAGATCAAACACACACCATAGTGTCTCCATCCGATATCAGGATCATTTGAATGTCCCGATCTGATGCGGTGGTCATCCTCTTTGTCTCTTTCCTTCTCTCCCTCCTGCCCTTGCCTGTGCAGGTCCTCCCTAAATACCCCTTTGAGGGCTGTGGGGTTTTTTTATTTCTTTGGAATACTAAGAAACATGTGTTAGTATTTGTCCACCTCTTTTGTATTAATATATTTTTCCAGCTTCACAGCAATTACCTCTTGTAACTAGGAATGCTTTTTTCTTCAGAATGCCAAATATAGGAAGTTTATTTAAAATAGAAACATGTCTGAAATATGTTTCAGACCAGAATTTTGACAAATGAAAAATGTATTTTGTGTCTCTTTTCTTATGAGTTGCAGGTGATCCAAAATCATCAGACAATCAAGTATTCACTTCTTAGTTCCTGTTTCATGCAATAAACTTGACCTGGGTTTCACAACAGGGTTATCTTAAACATCTTAAACATCTGTTTCAGTGAAATTAGTAGCTGCCTATTTGAAAGTAGTGCTTAGGATCCCTTACCAACAGAGGGCAAGAAAGCTTATTATATGCTCTCTGTCAGACTAAGACGCTGGCATTTCCTCAAGACACACATTAGTGTCCCCAGGTTACCACCAAATCTAAGTTTCAGTGCATTGGTCCAGTCACTTAGACTAAGTTGTCTTGCCAAGTATTACGATGCTTCTGCCATCACATCACCAACATATGGCTGATGGCAAATAACCTAGCTATTATTTGCACATCTGCTGCGTAATGTTACGTTAGAACATTACATGCACAATTATGTTCAATTATGCTAAACAAATCTATTTCACGTAATGCTGAATCTCCAGGGCCTATGCATGTTTAGTTACAGGAAGTTTAGTGCAGGGTGGCAGATGTTGCTGATTTTTTAATCGGATAATGCATCTAAAATGTCATGTGCACAACAATAATTTCATAACAGATATTCATTTTAGGCAAAAGAATGAAAGTAAAAATTCTTGACTTTTTTTGTGCATCAGTGGATACACAAAATTTAACATGCCAGCATCTAATCTTGGACACATGTGAGGAAGCAAGGCATTTTTTTGGACTGCAGACAAGTAAGCGATGTTTCTCCTTTTTTTTTGGAGTTATTTCCAATATGACTTGAATGTGTTAGGTTCTCTTATATCCTATCCCTTCCAACGTTGTCTTATCTGTTTATCCTTTTTCCTTTGCATGGAGCTTTCCTATGTCACAGATTTCACTCAGGCACTTTTTTTTTGCCCAAAGTCTGTTTCTGAAGGGATATATGTTCAGACTACAGATTAACACCAACAGTGGGACAGGGTCAATAGAACACTCACTTTGTAAGGTGCAAGATGTATTCCTTTCTTTTAAATCTTTCCCCCTGTCCTCATCCTCAATTCATATATGCTAACCTGGCTGGTCAGATTGTGTTAGCAGTCTGGCCAACACAATACACAGCATTAAGGCCAGAAGTTTTAATCAGTGAGGACAGAGGTTTGCTCATGATGTGCAGTAAATAGCATGCTAGTGCTTATCGCTCAACTGAATAAGCGATCCATGGTCAGAGAATAGTGGTATTCCTTTAGGATTTAATCCTGCAAGGTATTTAACACTCCTACTTCAGCTACTATAGATGCACATGTATTGGGTTTGTGTGGCAAGGCTTTGGTAGCAGTGGGGGAGGGGGGGACATGGGGTGGCTTCTGTGAAAGAAGCTGCCAGAAGCTTCCCCCATGTCCGACCGGACACAGCCAATGCCAGCCGGCTACAAGAAGGGACCCGCCGCTGGCCAAGGCCGAGCCAATCAGTAACGCCTCTGTGATAACATAATTAAGAAAAAAAAAAAGTAAGAGAGGAAGAAAAAAAAGCTGCACACTTTGCAGGGGGAGAGAGGATTGAGAAGATGTAAGAAAAAACAACTCTGCAGACACCAAGGTCAGTGAAGAAGGAGGGGGAGGGAATGTTCTAGGCGCCGGAGCAGAGATTCCCCGCAGCCTGTGGTGAAGACCAGGGTGAGACAGGCTGTCCCCCCGCAGCCCCTGGAGGTCCATGGTGGAGCAGATGACCACCTGTAGCCCATGGAGGACCCCACGCCGGAGCAGGTGGATGCCGAAGGAGGCTGTGACCCCGCGGGAAGCCCACACTGGAGCAGGTTCCTGTCAAGACCTGTAGCCTGTGGAGAGAGGAGCCCACGCCGGAGCAGGTTTGCTGGCAGGACTTGTGACCCCATCGGGGACCCGCGCTGGAGCAGTCCCTTCCTGAAGGACTGCACCCCATGGAATGGACCCAGACTGGAGCAGCTCGTGAAGAGCTGTCAGTCATGGGAAGGACTCACGTTGGAGCAGTTGGTGGAGGACTGTCTCCCGTGAGAGGGACCCCACGCTGGTGTGGGGGAAGGAGACCTCCCCCTGAGGAGGAAGCAGCGGCAGAAACACCGTGTGATGAACTGACCCCAACCCCATTCCCTGTTCCCCTGTGCTGCTGAGGGGAGGAGGTGGAAAATCGGGAAAGAGATTAAGCCCGGGAAGAAGGGAGGGATGGGGGAGGTGTTTTAAGATTTGGTTTTACTTCTCATTCTCCTCTAATTTTGATTGGTAATAAAGTAAATTTGTTTTTTCCCCCAAGTCGAGTCTGTTTTGCCCGTGCCAGTAATTGATGAGTGATCTCTCTCTGTCCTTATCTCCACCCATGAGCTTTTCATTATAATTTTCTCCCCCTGCCCATTTGAGGAGGGGGAGTGATAGAGTGGGCTTTGGTGGGCATCCAGCCTCTAGCCAGGGTCAACCCACCACAGCACAACAGTATATTTCACATTTCAGTTTTGTCATATCAGCTACTAGAAAGTACTATCACTATCTGGTGCCATGCACTTTCAATCTTTGCCACACCTCTGGAGTATTTACTCCTTGGTTTTCCTTCTGAATCACAGATAGGAGTGTGTGGCAATGCTGAAGCCTGTATTCCAGTCTAGATATAGGAAATCCCAGAATGGACCTTTTTATATCTGTATTCCCACCTGATACTGAAAAATATATTTGTGAACAGTAATATAAGTAAGTTAGTATGGCAGCAAAAGTGCTTTTTCAGGAAAATACCAGCTTTTTTAATATATTCATTACACAGCACAATGAAGATCTATGGCCTTCAGTACCATGGGGCTCAGGAAGCTAAGTGCGAGGTAGAACATCCTCTGCAAGACTGTAGAATTACTGGAGGAAGTGGAAAAGATCTCCAAGTAAGATCTCTTTCAGTCCACGAGTGATCGAAAGCCAGATGAAGTCCTTATTCTTCACACACCCCAGTAAAGCAATAACCCAGTGAATAATAAACACCTAAGTCACAGGAGATGATAAACAGTGCACTCCGAAGGAAATTCTCCATTTCTTGGCCAAAATATTGCAGAAAAAGCAGATGCCAAGGGTAAACTTATCTTATTCTTTAAATGGTGGAGAAAGACTGTTTCTTTTGAGAGCACCACTGCCAGACAGGGCTTTACCAACTAATGTGCCCTTGCCAGATATTCCCTGTCACATAACTTCTTGCCACACCCTGCAAAAAGCCATGAGGCAATAAAGCATTATAGGAAATTTTGTGCTTGTGAATCCTGGTCAAAGGAACTAAGCATCTGTCAAAAAAACAAGGCTGACAGAAGGATTTCTGTTGTGTGTCATGTCCCTCCCCACACCCCACTCTCTCTCTGTCCCCCCCGCCCCACCCCCTCCATGTCTAATAGTTTTATTTCAGTTTGCCCCAAATCTGTGATTTAATATAGAAATGCTATGTTATCGTAGAGACCATAATACCAAAGCTAGGCTCAGCAGATGGGTGAACAAAGAAGTTGGTAGTGAGGGTGCATTGGGGAAATGCCTCCATGATATGAAAAGGTCCTCTGTCCTCATCTCGTTCAGATGTCCCTGGTCCAGCATCCACCAGGCACAAGCAGATTCAGGGCTATCTTCTGTTCTAGTTTGAGCTTAAATAATGTTGCCTTGATTTTCCCTCTGAAGTCATATTTATTCCATGTCAGTTGGTTCAGAAGCGCTTACTGATGAGTTATAAAAGACAGAACAGCACACATGCCCTTCCCATAAATCTCAGCAGTGTGGACCAGCTCCACTGTTTTTTGAGGCTCTGTTGCCTTCCCTGTGTCCCTTGCTGTCCTCCTGCTCCAGAGGGGACCAGGTAGTGTGACAGCTCACTCCTCATCTCACTTCCTGCTGCAGACATGTGATTCCACATTGCCATTGAAGGGATTTCCAGGGGCAATACAGCTCAGTACAGTGGTCTCCTGTAAAACTGTTCTGTCTTTTTAATCCTACCTCCAAACCCAACATATTCCCTAACTTCCTGCAACCGGTAAAACAATGTACATTTGTCTCCTCCTGCATTTAATTAAAACAAATCCATGTCTTATAAGGCATCTGCTCCCCACCCCTGAATTGCAAGAAAAAAAAGCCAATAGCTTGTTGCGGGGGTGGAGCCTCTGACTTTCAGTACTGTAAATAAATCTCATTTATCTTTCTCACTTGGGAAGCCAGCAAGCAGAAGTATGCATTTGAGGAAGGAGACTAGCTTGCTTTGTACCGTAGGAATGGTAGCTAGGGACGGGGAAGACAGGCAGCTGCTGGGGGAGAACACTGGCCTAGATTATTTATAATGATAAATGTAAGTATCTTCTCTTCCTTCCAAAACTTTACAAGCACCAACTGGAGCACAAAGCTGACTTGCTAACCTGTTAAAAAATAGCAAAAGCCAGTTACACAAAGAATTCTACTGTTGCATGGTTAATGCATTTTGATGAGGAGGGATTGTACTCATCAGCAATAAAATTCTTTAACTATAAATTGACACCTGAGTCTTCAGCAGCAAGGCTTTTATGCAAGATTTCCATGAGGGTAAACAATATTTGGAGTCTTGTGCTGTTCTTTTTAAATGAGCAATTAACCCTAGGATACATTTAAGGGATTAAAAAGGGTAATTTGTTTTTATAGTGTGGGAGCACACTTTATTCCTGATCTACTTTTTTTAGGTGCAAAGACAGTTTTCAGTAACTTGGCTGCTGAGCAGCATACCTTCATTCATCTCAAAGCTGTCCTTTTAGCAGCTACAGAGTAAAATTTAGGGAGTGCTCAAGAGCAGAGAGGATCAAGATGTACCTTCTGAGTGAGGAGAGTATACCAATGGGACCACCCTGGTGGGAGTTAAAGGATAAAGCATCATTTGAAGGTGGGGTTTTGGGATCAGGCATTTCATGTTGTAGTATTGTTATGAGTGCAGCATAGGGGATGGGTACTCAGTTTGTCTGGGCTGGTACCCATGAAATGCTCCAGGTGCAGAATTTCTTGGCGAATGCAAAGCTTCCTCCCCCTTCCCTCTTAAACGGGCTGGGGCAGTGGCAAGAGAGAGAGAATTACTAACAGACTGAGTGTGATTCTGCCAGTTTGCATCAGATGGTACCAGTTTATGGTGGGAGGAACAAGCATTTTTTGTGTGTGAGCACAGCATAGATTTCCCTCTGCAAAGGAAAAAATATTTTTTTAAAGTGAATCATTGCTGTGAAGAAAATCAAGAAAACTCAGTTCAAAGAGCACAATGCACAGCAACAATCGTAACTAGTTCCCTCACTTGAAACCATTGTGGAGACATTTACCTTAGGGATGTACATGAAAGCCTTGAGATTCTTCCTGCTCTTATGAGAAACTGTACCAAGCCTCACTGACCTATTGCTCAAGAAAGCCTGGGGCTTTGTCATAATGAACTAAGAAGGAAGCTGAATAGATTTATGCTATGTGGAACAACTCAGGAAATAACAACAACAACAAAAAAAACCCAAATCCCAAACCCTAAACTTCTATGCTGAAGCAGAATGCCAATATTGCTTTAACTAAATTCTATCTCCTGTACAAAAGCATTCAGCAGGGACTCTCTGTATGGGGTTTAACTGCTTTCCTCAGAGATCCCTCATTAATAAGGACCAGTTGATAGGCCAGCTGAAGTCTGGGTATATCCTTCAGCTTTGTGACCTCTTTGCAGAACGAGCATGTGTCCATGATACTATTTTCCTCTGGTGTGTTGCAGAAATTAATCACTTTTCTGCATGCAGGAAAACTTCCCACGTGTTGGATGAATTTTGCACACCATTCAGTGCACACAGAAGCCAGACATATGCTTTTGTGCTCATGGATGATTCTCTGGAATGCAAATAGGGCCATTTCCAGCCAACAAATCACAAATCAGAGTTAACTGCAAAGACAGAATAAGCCTATAAAACTACTTTGACTTTACAAAGTGCAATCCTGCCTTCGTCTCTCCTTGTCTCTTAGGCAGAACTTCAGAAGTACTAACACTTTCACATTCAACTTTTCCTCCCCCTGTTCTAGGTTTGGACTTGCACAGTGCAGTGCATAGCCCACCTGCTCACTGTGAAGATCATGGGAAACAAAATACAGAAGCCTGGAGTGCAGATGCAGATCTGACCCTACACTTTGTCTTTGGAGCTCTCAAGTGTGGAAGAGTAAAAATGAGCACAGCGTGGCAGTTGCCAGGGGAAGTATGAAATAAGTGGGTGCATAAAATACAAAACAAGACAAAAACAGCCCAAGAGTGCAAAAGGGAGAGCAGGAAAGAAAAGCATGCAGAGGGGAAATAGCAAGAGAAAGAGACACAATTGTTCTGAAGAGGTGCTGTAGGTAGGTAAATGCATGAAAAAGGAAACGTGACAAGCCTTCAATCCTCCCAAAACACTACTAACCCTCTTATGCAGGAAACTAAGCCACGCCTTCCCCTAAATACTCAGCTCTTCCTTCAGCTATCCAAATCTCAGCCTGCTGTACAACGGCCATGGTGAATATGCCCATGGGTGGGCAGGGCATGCCCCAAAATCTGGGAGGGGTAGGAGGGGCAAAGGTTAGGCAGAAAATCTTATTTTACAGGTCAAAGAGGTTTTACTCCCCAGCTGAGGAATGGCAGCTGTAGGAGGCACCACCTGGTGCATCTTGGCCAGGGATGGTGCCACTCTCTCAGCTCTTGGTGCAGCACAGAGATGAGAAATTTGCATTTCAAACACATGTTAAAGAGAACTATGATGTGTGATGAGGACTTGTGAGAAAGAACAAGGTACTGTGTCAGTCAGAGACCAAACTACCCAGCAAAAGCTTAGCTTGGGTGACATTGACATCCAAGACAAGAACAAAAATTGTAAGGGCGGGGGATGAAAGATCTCAATCTGCAGCTTCCTGTGTGGTGAATTAGCTCCATAAAATGCAGAGGTAGAAGGCACAGAACAAGGCATACTACAGCCACATGTCTTAGCACATTAAAACAATTGGTTTAACATGCTCTAAAGAGCTCATAAAATCACTCCCAACATTAATTCAGTTTACTATGCTCTTTTTATTCCCATGAGAGAAAAACACCCCCCCCCCCTTTTCATTGTACTTTCTCCAAGAGATTTAAAATTTCCCAGGGCAGCACAGGTTACTGTATCAGCAGATTAACTAGCAAAGATAATTATAGCACCATGTTACTGCCATTAGAGTTATGGTGGTGTCAGCATTTCTTTTATAAACTTCTGTTATGAGGCTGACACAGCCATAAACATTCACTGTAACCTGACCTACAGGACCATGCCCTGAGACCCAGAGGTCATTATTCTTCATTGTGTCTTCTCAGTTATTACTGAAATTTTTCTGGGTTCTGTTTTTATGAAAGCCATAGAAAGAAATATAACTTCTATGTCTCCATTTTGTAGAAAAATGACTGATATACTAAGATTTTAAAAGATTAATGAACTGAACGTATGTTCAGTAACTCTTTCAAAATTAAAAGGTCATAAAGCTTTGGAGTGCCTTGGCTTAATGATCTTACATGGCTATTGGAATAACAGAGTATTGAGCCCTGAGTGTGTTTCATGCACTAAAGGAATCTTCATGATAGAGAGCACTGTCAGCAAAGACTTATTACTCCCTCTTTAACCAATCTGCTTTAGGTTGTCTGTGGGACGGAGAAGCAGTTTACCTTTCCTCCATATCTCCATTCATCTGTCTGTACAATAGTTGAGTGGTCTACACTATGAGACTTCCTGCAGTTTTCCAAAACCATCAGGCCCATATGCTACATGCTTTGGCCTCCTCTTGTTCCTGCAACCCCAACATCCAGATTAGGAGTAAAGAAAAATTCTACCCTAGGATTGTGGAGAGAAGCCGAGGACTATGCTGATGGTGCATGGTTTGCTTGTGCAGTAGCAGCATAGTAACAGGGAGTGCCAAGTGTGAAGTGGGACGTGACAGGTCAGATCCCAAGAAAATCCTTAGGCAAAGGCCATGGGTTAGTATCTGCTGCCAGTTGCCACCGTTTCTGTGATTTGCATACCAGTAAAAGCCGAGTGAAGGAGGTTTTGTGAAATGCTGATCCACCTTGGTAACGTGTTGATAAGTGGGTTCTTTATGCATGTGTGATGTTTTAAAAACATACTTGGAGTCAGATGCCTCTGCTTGCACGGTGACTGGCATATTTTCTGCATTGATTTTTTTCTACCAAATCCAAGTCCCTTCTGTAACTGTTTCTTTTCTGTAATAATACCAAGCCATAGCCCCAAGCCAGAGAGCTCCTTCACCAGCTGTTGGGGGGCTACTTCCCAAGAGTCACAGGGGCTGCTCTCCCATCCCTTACTTAAAGATCTGCTGCAGGAGTCTGTCTTCTCCTGAACTGTCTTTGCAGCTTCTTTCACAATAAAAGTTTGGCCACATTTCACAACCAATTTCATATGGTTGCCCAACAACAAAGCAGTGGACAATATGATGTCTTAGTAGATGACTTTTTTTTTTCCACAGAAAACAAGTCTCCCATAAATATTATGTTTTCTCTATCCCTTGTTCTAATTTCAACATGTATATACATATAGGCACCGCAATGACTTCTGCTTAAAATTAAGGATATCTATGTCTGAAGGCTACTTAAGTTATAAACCATCCAGCACAAGAAACTAGTGCCACATCCTTCACTTAAATTACCATATGACCACCCTTCTAGTTAAAAATATCCATTTTCAAGATTTGTTAGCAAAATTTAAGGCATTTTTCTGTGAATAGACACTGACAGACAGTTTGCTGAGTACACACCAAACACAAATAACCTGTGTCCTAGTCCTGAGGGTACAATTGCATGGTTTGCTGTATGGTAAATGATCTCATAAATCACCTTCATGCACTGGCACTTAATTGTCAATGTGTTCCTTTTAAATTGGGACACTTAAGAAAGACGGAAAAGGAGACATTATTTCCTGGAACTAGTATCTTTTGAAAGAACCAAGGTGTATGTATTGTGACTGGTGTGTAAAATTGTTCCTTCTGAAGCCCAAGGCAATTCATGGGACAAGAAATTCAAGTCTGGAAAGTAGGCTACTAGACCTGCTCTTAGTTGTCTCTCTTTCACAGTTCAACTGAGTGTCAAAAAGCTTTGCTTCAGACAACATCTCAAAAAAAATTTCTGAAACTCAGTAGTATAACTAAATAAATCAATTATCCACCCTAACACCTGTATATAGGTAAGAAGGCTGATGAGGTGATGCAGGAGGAAGAGGCATTGACAAATATTGATGAGTTTCAGTTCTCCTCGTATTCTTATTACACTAGATGATAAAAGGCTATTACCACCACTCATGACAGAACAGAGAGGAAAAAATGCCATCCCCAGTGAAAAACTCCATTTATTTGAAAAGAGTCACAATATGTTGTGTTACTTGCAAAAACTCTAGAGGCATACCCCAGTTCTCCTCGTAGGTCGGTCACTGTTATGGCTTTATAGATTTATGAGGACCAAAGGAAAGTCACTGTGGTCCACAGAGCCCTCTCCAGATTAACTGCTCTGTTGCCAGCTTCTCTTCAATAGAACAGGATCCTCCCTTTATATGCTACATGCACGCACTTATGAATGAGGAACACTATTTGCTGAAGGATTGTTATTGTACCAGTTCATGAAGCTTTTTCTCCATGTGATATTAAGTTAATGACCTAAAAACATCTCTTCAGGTGGGACTCCATATAGAGTTTTTTGCTCTGGAAACAAGTCCAATTTATTTAAGTTCTTCAACTGCTTTATGATCTCATGCAATATATTTCTACCATTTAAGAACAGTTGACCATCACCAGAAAATTACAGCCTCTTTTTCCCGTAGCAAGCATGCTGATTACCAGAACTTCATACTCTGTAAATGTTTTCAATCTTAAAAAAAAAAAAAATGCCAGTACTGACTGGACATTTGTAGAATAGCAATACTGAAAAATACAGTCTTGCAACACAGTAGAATAGAAACATGGAAAAGCTTTCTGCATTCAGAGGAAACTGTAAAAATGTCAGACGCTGTATGTTTCTAGGCATCCATTTGGCATGCATTCAGGCATTTACCACAGCTGTTAAACTGACAAGAATTAAAGAACTTCTGTAATAAAGACCACTTGGGGTTCAGCTTGTGCTTTTTAATCTCAGGTTTGCCATGGACTGAAAACAGGAGACAAAGAGGTACTCTGCTTTTGCTGAAGCATGGTATTTAAAATATGTGATAAGTAGCTGTATGCTGTGCTGTTAAACTGAATGCTCAGAAACAAACTGGATCTTGGAATTAAGATGACATAAGCATGTGGGCATATTAGAACTAAAGTTAACCTGGACAGAAAGCTGACAGTGGTGACAATGGCACAGCAGTAAGTGCTTTGGCATGAGACAGATGCTGGCTAATCAGACCCACCAGTGACCCAGGATCATTAGGTTGCTGTCCTGCATCAGTATGCCTTCACTGCTCCTACATGTTCCTGCCTTCTTTCTTGCCTAAAAATAAACCTACCAGAATTGTGAATCGTAGAGGCACATTGTGCTATCAACTGCTTTAATTTCTGCAGTTATATTCAAGGGATTGTACTTAATATCTTTTGTGGTGTGTCTAAACTTACAGCAACTCCTGACTCTAATAAAGGTGTGAAACCATGGTTTGTTTTTTTGGTTTGTTTGGGAGTTTTTTTGGTGTATGGTTTGGGTTTTGTTTTTGGTTTTGTTTTTGTTTTTGTTTTTTTTTTCCCCTTAAGGATTTCAGATAAGGATTCCATTCAGGTTTAATATAATAGTATTGTGGATTTAAATGAACACCATCTATGTTACTTATACTCATAACATTGCCTTCCTCTATTATGCAAGATTCACAATTTCATGTCTTATTGCAAATGCATGGCTAGAAGCTAATACATGCTTGTTCTTTAATAATACTTGGAAATGAGGAAAATGTAGTTACAAAGGATACACTCCCCATTAACTTGTTTGTACACTAGAGTAGGTCCAATCTTAGCTGCAACTCTATAATAGTTTTCTCAATGAACTGAAGAGTGAGAAATGAGCACACAGTGCCAATTTCAGCCTTAGCATCAGGAAGGGATTAGCCTTTAAAAAAACAAAGATACAGTTACCAGCCCTGCTGTTTGAGGTACTTGGTTTCTCACTGTTTGCACACTATCACTCAGCAATAGCTGCAGGAGCCTCCCTCGGTTCAGCATGTCTCAATTCACATGTCATAGGAACCAGGGAAAGGAGCAGTGCCTAAGCAGGGTTAGCTAAACCTCCAGTCAGTACAAGTAAGCAGTCATATGACTTAAGATACATTTATGTGGCGATGTAGGTCAGTCCTGGGAAACCACCACCTTTCTCACGAGTTGAGGCAAAGCCCTACAAAGCCGCAAAATCTGCTTGGTAAGAAACGTAAACTTTCCCATCTGAGCCTTTGACTCAAGATCTCTGGGGCATGCAGGACAGTGATGGATTTCCCTCTCTTCTGCTAAAGAAGCTTGTGACAAGATGCAGAGTTGCTTTCTCACTGTTCTTCTCTTGCCTTTCAGCTGTTACAGAAAGTAGGGTTATAACAGCAGAAGGAAGCAGAGCTACAGGAAGCTCCATGAGCCTTCCTAAATATGGAAAAAACATCGGTGAGAGAAGCAGTGGAACAGCATGTGCTGCTAGTGGCTTCCTTCTTTGAGAAGTGAACTTTCACTCGTCTGCTGTGAATCCCAGTAGGCTAGAGACAGAGGAAGATGTCATATAGATTTTTCCATACTTAATAAATTCCTTAGGGTCCTAAACAGATGGACTGTGGCAGAAATAGGCAGTTTTGGGTACACTTATAACTCTCAAGCAATCGAGATTTCATCCAAGTGAATAAGCACTTTTACTCCCAGAAACCTTAGGAAATTAATAACTCATACCATAATCAGGGCTATTCTTGGAACAATGCAGAGGCCAAACATCCTTGCATATTGCTGATGTATAGCTCCTGTCTGCAAAGATTTTCAAAGCTGCTTTTAGCAGCTTGAATGCAAGAGAATCAGGATGCTAAATGAGGTTCTACCTGAAATCTGTTTCTATCAGAAAAGTTCAATTTCTGAGTTGTGATTTGTATGTTTGAAAATTGTCATGTGCAACCTATCTGTAGCCACAAAGCAGATCAAGGAGTTAACACATATGGTATATAACAAAGGGCAAGAGTTTAGCATGATAAAGCTATGTTAATTCAGTACCAGCGAGCAATTCCCTTTGACATGTATCACTGTGTTAGGTTTCTCCGTATTTTGTCTAACACGAAATAAGTTCAGATGTGAATTCCAGATTTTCAAACTGATCAAGAACAGATCACTCTAACTCCAAAACTGGTAATTATAGTGGAAAAATTATCAGAGAAGAATAAACAGGGGGAACAATTCTACAGACACACAAGTTTAAGGGGATATATTAATCTGTGTTTATCTATAAAAAACTCAGAGTAGACTAATGAAAATATTATTTATACTTCTCTATATGAGACTTTGTCACTTTGTACCAAACCTGAAAACAGGTCCACACTTCATGTCTTTGGTTGCAACAAGTTTTACCATTGTGACTCTTGAATCCAGATTTGATTTTTTTTTTGTGAACAAAGGAAGAAAATGTTTGTTATTTTTATCAGTAATAATATAGCATATGTAGCAGAACTGTAACATCGAGGTACACCCCTATTCTTCTTTCCTGGTGTGCTTGTGACTCACACAGTCATGAAGTGACTGATTTTGTACAACTGGAGTTTCAAATACACTTATAATATTCGCAAGCTACACAACTGTTTGTTTGAACTAATGTATATTTGCTGAAAGAGAAGCTGCACCTGACCCAGAGATGCATTCCACTGAAAACAAATACAAAAAATGTCTGAAAAGGAAAATATCAGTTTTTCTTAAGATTAAGATATATTTTGATTGGCTGAATCTAGCCTTAAATGTATATTCAATAATCTGTTCTGAACACTGAAATTAAACGTAGCCTCACTTACATTAATGAAGATATGCTAAGTACCATAAATTTTGAATCCACCCTGAAATAGTCTGAGGTAGAGGGCAGTAAATGGCCTTTTAAAGCTGGCAGGTGAGGGTGAAAATGAAACTGGTTTTGAGCAAGATAATAAATACAGATTTAGCAGCTTAACCTTATGCAACTCTATTTGCAAATTTTGGCCTTAGGCTAAAATGGCACAAGATGATCAGTTTCTTCTTGGGTAGTTGAAAGTACATGATTACAAAATCCAGTGGGTCTGTATTAGCTTTGTTTTATTTCTCTGTTTCTTCAGCATCTCAAAACCTCTCATTGTTCTAGTAACAGATACATAAATTGACATATGGCAACCATTTACTAGAATAAATTTTGCAATAAATTAATCTTATCCAAGAAAACAATTTAAGTAATACAAAAAGGCACTAACCAGAATGTTTTCCTGCAGAACTACAAACTACCTTAGGCACTCTTTTGAAAGACATGCTATCTTCTCACTAAAAAAACTGAAATAAACACTAGCCCAAATAGCTGCTAACAAATATTTTTTAAGGAAAGCCAACTATTACTATATTATTTTCTTAATTCAAAGTTCTTAGGAATAGTCTTCTAAACATAGGAGCTAACACTTTTGAGCTAGTTTAAATTTGTGTTATGCTGTGAATTGGATAGCTTTCAGCTATTGTATGATTCTTTTGTGTCTATGATTTACAAGAGGTTTCAGCATATGAATCTGCAAAGCCCAAACTTCTGGAATCAGTTGCTGACACAAATTAAAATATTTCAGTATGCAGGGATGAGTTCTCTCTGTTCTCTTCTGGTGGTTGGTCTGCATGGGCTTTTTCTCTTGTCCCACTTAAACCACTCTTTCTAATGGATGATTTCTTAAGTATCTAATTTTCTACCTGCACAGCAGGAAGCTGAGGTGCCTATCTTAACACTGAAGACCTTTAAGGGTTAAAGTTATTCTATTCTGTAGATTTGATGCTCTAAATGATAAAAAATCTGAAAAACACAGAAACTACAATGGAGTCTTGTGAACTATGTGCTGGAAAATATTTTGCTTTTCTTGACCATAGTCCTTTCCATTGTGTTAAAACTATTTTCTCCCCCCAGACATGTAACAAGAAAATGCAGATGACTGTTTATGGGATACACTGAACTATTACTGACAATAATGCCTATACTTTTAGTTAATGATGGGTTGTGTAAATCTTTTTCATCTACAACTCATGTACATCTGTCTTTTTGTTACAGTCACAAACCTCTTTGCATTACACAGAAAAGACACGATGATTTCTGGTGATAGAGGAAATGTAGATTTTTATGTAAAATTATTTTCATTTCATTGCTTCCTTTCTAAAGGTAATAGGAAACTGCTAAAGAATTCCCAAATTCTTTATGTGTAGTCTTAATAAAAGATGTATTTTACTTTTGTAGGCTTTTTACATTAATAATGAAGACAAATGCAATAGTAAATCCCCTAGAAGGAACACTTGTCAAATAGTTTAATATTATCTATTCTGAAGCTTTCGGTTGAATCCAATTAATATTACTGAGTGAGAGTGGAGGACCTTCAGCTGATGTTTTTCAAATCCATCAAAAATCATAATGAATACTTGTGTCCATATTATGTCTAAGCCAAGTCCATTTTTCTGAAATGAAGGAGGATAGGAACTTTGCCAGTCATAAAAAGCTATATTTTACATTTAAATTGTTAATCTTGTGCTACTATTCATTGCAAGTAATTGATTTCTTAATTGCATCTCCTCAAGAATCTAGTCTGTTCAAAGTTCAGCAACCTCTTGCTCATGAGACCAGCACAGTACAATGTCCATGTATTTGCCTGTTATCAGGATTTCGGTAATGAACTCACTGAGATGCACCCATCAAAGATTAACTAAGAGAAGAATGGGATGGTTCATTTTGTGGAGGATTTTCTATGCATAAAGGAAACCAGTGTCACTTTATTTGCAATACTTAAATTTTATCAACTTAGATTAGTAGTTTTAAAAGTCTCTTTCAGCCTTCTAGTAGGGATATGCATCACTGACTAGTGAACAGGCAGACTGGCAGCAGGCTGTTTCCTTAGCTACTTTTTGAGAACCCCTGTGTCTGTTTCCTCCACACACCAGAAATATGCCAGTTGAAATCCATTGTCTTGGCAAATAAATGAAGAAGGCAGGACATCTGATTAGAAATGCTGGAAGGAAAGAGGATGATATAATGGCTAATGAATTTATTTCATGTTCATTATTCTGCTGCAGGACTGTATCCAAGCCAGCAAACCCCAAATTTTGGGCATATGTAGGTTTCGGCTGCAAAGAAAAGAAGGCATTTCGATGCCTTGAAAAACTGTCCATCTGTGCAGTTACACTTACTGGATAGAAAAATAACTCAGCCATTTTTGAAAAGAGAAAGAAAGAGATAAACTTAGTATGAATATAAATGCATGAAACTCCCGAAAAATACAACAATAGGTTTCAGTTCATGAGTGTGGTATAAATGTATTTAGTTGCCTTGCTTGTTGTGAATTCAAATCTGCCAGGGGAAAGTACTGACTCCTGTATCCCACCATTACTAGCTCACCCAATCACTTGAGTGTCATCTTGGTAAGCTTTGCCACTTCCTGGTAAGTTGATTATCTCAGTTCATATTAAAATCCAGGTAAATCCCAAGAGATTGTTTAAAATGGCACTGGAACATTTTACATTTAGAACAGTAGATTATATTTTGTAGTATTTCAGTTTTCTGTATACTTCTCAAAGAAACCACTTTTCCAATTTAGGTAATTATGAATGCTATTTGGGAATTTATGCTTGCATTATAAAATGCTAACATTTTGCACATATGGTTGCTGAGTTTAATTCAGAACAGCACTGAGAGACCATTGCTTCCATGCTGTTAAAGTGCAGATACATATAAATGTGTAGATACGTCTAAATATATAGGTGTGTTATAGATGCCTGTAATTTCGAAATTTTATGGGGATGGGCCCTCAGGTCATTGTGTGGTCACTCACTTGCCTGGATGCAATCAGAGGAGCTGATGTATGACAGTAAAATGGATGTTACATTGGAGGAAGGATGAGGACAGGGGAGGAAAATTGTCTGAGGATGACCAATGCAGTGTAAAATGATTTATATGGCATCCTGGTTGCAAAGTAAACATAAGCAAATGGCTTTATTGAATAGGCATTGTTTTCCTGATCAAAATGTGTCTTCTCTGTGTATAATATTTGTGTGTATTCATTAGTATTATTTATAGCAGTTTTCTTTCCTGCTGCACTCCTACATCAGCAAGCAATTGCTTACATGCTGATCTATCATTTTAATGCAGAGAAAAAGCAAGATCTTGCAGAATCAGTGAACAAAGATTTTGAGGAGAGTATCTCAGCTAAGCTAAGAAAAACCAACTTCGGTGAGCTGTTACTTGCATCTCAATTGGAGGTACCTCAGTAGCTTTGAAAACATGCTCTTAGATTGCAGAAAGAGCACTAAATGAAAGCAAAAAGTTGAGGATCCACTTAAGCAAACTCTCTCTGATACAGTAAAATTTTGCTGAAACTGAAACTGGAGCCCTTTTCCCAGCTCAAGGCCAAGCTGGGACATGCCTCTCCCAAAGCAGAGGCACAATCACTCTTTGAAAGTCAGAAATGGGACTAGAAGTACACACAATATCTGTTCAACCAAGATATGGAAAACAATAGCAGGTCTGTAATTTCAGTTTTTCTGGACAGAAATAGGTGCTGCAAGATTGGAGGAAGTCTCTATGGGACAGCATTTTGCAGAGTTACCTAAAAGACATTTTCTTGTGTGTATTTTGTAAGTATATTGACTAAAAATAGGATAAAGTGTACATAGTTAGACCAATTAGGTTTCTGAAAGCAACATTCCACTCCTCTTTCTGTCACTGCTTGCCCTAGTAAGCACAAAATATAATCTCTGGATATCTCAAAGATTCAAAGCAAAGTTGTGATAGTTGAATGCAAAATTTCACAGGTGAATTTTAGTGTTTAGTATTCTCACACACTTTAACAAGTGCTGGTTCCCTATAAGTACTACTTTTCAAAAATATGTCAGCAAATTATTGTAAAAGCAATGCAAATATAGAAATTACCTACTTTGTTTTTTGTATTTTATTCACAAAAAAGCAAAAGCAAGCAAATCTGCAATATTGCTAAAAAAAAATCCCCAAACCGCTTTTGAATAAAAACTGTAACATATGGTAGGGAACAGAAGATATTTGTGGAAAAAAAAGTTGAATTCATACTTGGATGGATCTGGTTTTACAAGCTCTTGTGCATTAAGAGATTAGGTGATATTCTGTTTTGTGATTTAGTGAACAGTGAGAGATTTGAATACTGTGTAAAACAGTAAATAAGGAAGTTTTCAGTGAGGCCTTGTGTTTTTCTTCTTGAACAGCCTGTGCTCTCGTACCAAGTCTATTTGTCTATTCTTAGACAAAGTTCCTAAGTAGACACTTTTATATTCTCACTGTGTTTGCCTACCGTTAAGTATCCTCCCCTGCCTGGCCCAATCTACTGTCCAATTTCAGTCAAACTTGATGAATGTATAGAATAGAACAATTTGAGGTAACATGACAAGAATCGTGCTTCATTATTTCCCTTGCTTACAGAATGGTTTGTGAATTGCTGACAAGAAAATTAGGAATCTGCTTTTCACTTCAGCCACACTGGCCAACATTTTCTGTCACTCAATTTGTCTGATGTCAGCCTTTGTTACTGATGCAACATAATAAATACCGCTTTTGTTGAGTTTAGTATCTTATGTAGCTACTTACTCACCCAAAATATCTTAACAGACAGTTTGCTTTACACCTTTGTTGTACAGATATAACTGACTATCAAGGATGCGCAGGAGCACCAGGCAAAATGAACTTATATCAAAGATGCATACTATCACAGTGTAAATAATATAATTTATGCAACAAGCATCCATTTAAATTAATAAAGTACAAATGTCTGCAAAACACTTCAATTTCACTTAAGTTCTGCAAAATTTTTGTCTTTGAAGAAGAATTAAGAAGTTATTTTTAAATGTTCTCTATATAGTTTTCATTCTGGTTCTCTGAAACAATAGTTAAGTTTTCTATCAATTTCAATGATATTAGCATAGGATATTAAGGTGCTGAAAACTCAACCACAGCATAGGAAGGACTGCTGAGATGACTGCAAAAGAGCCCTAGTTGTGTGTAATTCAAGAGGCTTCAGTGGACAACAAATAATGTTCCAACAGTTTGCTGGAGAAAAGCTGAATTTCATGGCCTTCCAACATTGTGCTGACAATTTCTGGAGAGAAGTTCAGCAAGGAATTATATAAAAATAATTCTATTTAACTTACTGTTGAAAATTGTTAGATACCTTTATCACCTGTGTAAAAATAGGATCTTGAAGTGTTCATAATCAAGAATCAACATGTAAATTGTTGAAAGATGGACCTGAAATTCTTCTGCAACTTTAACTGGGATGCCTCGCCTTTCACTTGAGAGGGTTTTGACACTCAGGGGAGAACTCAGTGCATTTTTCAAATTTTACTTCTGAGTCAGGACAATTAAAAAATTTAAAAATCAAAAAGGCAGAACTTCTGCAGTGTTAAGTCCATCAAAGATTTGTAAAAATAAGCAAACAAAAAGAATTGTAAAAGTCGGAACATCGTGACTCCTGTAGAAATAATTTTAGCTGACAATACTGAAGTCCTTTTGTGACATTGTCAATGCTTACCAAAAGAAGTGGGGTTTTTTTTCCTGTGTTGTTTTTTTTTTCAATATGAATCAATCTTTAATGGGCCATTGCTGGTAAGCCTCTCAAACACAGTCCATCCCTGTGCACCTGTAGCAAGACTATAAGCCTAGAATCAAAATGGATAAGTGTGTTGTGGCTGCTTTTTTTCTATAATGGGGGACTGGTCATGACAGGGGATCTTTGAGCCTTGGAAATTTTAGTAAGTGCAGCATTAGAAGTTTTCCTGAATCATTTGGAATCTGATTGTCCCTCTTCTGTTTTCTACCTAAAGGTTACATAAATATAAACTCAAAGAATTTAGAAACTCCACAGGCAGCTTTGTGCCAAAGGCAGGAATGTCAGATTTTGTCCAAATACCAAGGCTTGGGGTTAATATGTTTATTGCTATGTAATGAACCAAACTGCCAGGGTGAGACTCTTTCTTCATCCAGAAGGGACTTGACCCTGCCTAAATCTTCTTCAGAGGAGTCAGGCTTCTCCTACCGCCTGGTGTTTGAGAAGAAAGAAGGGGAAAGAAGGCCGAAATATGGAGGACTGTTAAATATAAAGGTCAAAGTTGTGTCATCTTGTCTGAACGATTAAACCCAAAATATGGATAAGTCTAACAGAGGCCATCACCTCTACCACTGCTTTTTATTTCCAGGCTCAAGATCAGCATTTGATGGCTAAACCATGTGACACCATTTCTAGGTAGAGCACAGCTGTACAACCCTAATGTTGTTGCTGTGAACACCTTTCCTTCCTCAAGTCCTGATATTAGATATATACCCATCCATTCAAAGAACCTGTGACGTTATAGAGATTCTGGCTTTAGGAAGGGCATTAAATGGCAGGACCAGATGAATTTCTGGGACAAAAATTAAATTGTTTTCATGGAAATGCATTAAGAAAGAAGGCAAAAATAGTGCTATCACTATATCTTACTATTCTGTGAATATTTCTGAGAGACAAAAGACAACATGATCTAGAAATAACTTTTCAGTTGTAACAGATAAATCAATCTGTATTTACACAGGAAATACTTTAAGAGTTTTGTTCATGTTTTAAACAGCAAAGAGTGTCTGTTGTTCTTCCTTTGGCTGCATCTCATTTCCCAATTGCGTGTTCATGTAGCTTTGATTCAATTGATCTCCATGGCCACTTGTCATTGCCACTCTATGAAGGGTACCTACATACGGAAGGATTTTTTCATGCATGCAACAGAATAGTCATTCATTTGTACTAAATTTTCATGATCTATCCTTTCAAAATCAGAAGCTTAGTGAAAAAAATAGCTCAAAGCAGCCTGATGCCAGCAAAACTGCACCTGTTTTTGCTTTGGATTCTTGTGCTTTGATGAAGAAGGAAAGAATAGAATTATTATACACTTCATTTCTGGTTAAATAGATGATGAAGGCTTAAAATAGTCTGCCAGTTAGAGAAGTGGCTACTGTACCAAAGCTGCAGGAACATGTTATGGATGTGGATCATATGGAGTAATGAACATAACATCAAAGTTGTTTCCCCTAGGAGGTTAAGATTAAGACATTCACAAGGGTTTAGTGATTCTGCACAGTAGGCCATCAGTCCCTGAAACAGATTCCCACCAGGTCTAAATTTCATCAGACATCTAGAAAATTAATCTGTTCCAAGTGATATCTCAAGCTGTCAAAACCATTGTCTCCGTAATTCTGTGCTTAAGATACTGTTGTGTTTGCTTTTAAATTAGTTTAAGGTTCTCCTATTCATACTTCCATACTTCAATTTTCACTGAAGGGTTCACATGAAAGTTATTGTCTAAAACCACCTTCCAGGTTTGTCCCGATCCGATGTCGGGATCATTCAAATATCCCGATCCGATGTCGGGGAAAAGTTTCGATATGATCCCAAGAGCGAGATTAAGACACAAACGAGGTCAAATGCTGCATTCCCGAAACATCATTTATTACCAAAGAAAAAGTAATAAGGAGGGTAGCGATAGGACAGAATGGAAAGAAAGATGGAAATCAAGCAAGGAGTCGGGATAGGGCAGCAAGAATAGTCACCACCACGGGTCCAGCGGCGAGGCGACGGTGAAGGGGCAGGTGAGGAGGTCTCAGTAGCGTGTTCCACGTGGTGCAGCGCGGCGTGGTGCGGTCAGGCAGTCAGGTGGTCGTCCTCTCTGTCCCTCTTCTTCTCTCTCTTTCTCCCCGCTTGCTGTTGCCCATGCAGGTCTTCCTTAAGTACCCCTTCGAGGGCTGTGGTTACCATAGCAATGGCACGTCTCTTTGTGCCCCCCAGCACTGGGAGCAAGGACATGTCTGGGCAGAAGACCTCCCGTGGGCAGGACATTTCACAAGTGGGTAGGGCACCTTCACAAGTCGTTTCCAAAACTCAGTGGTCTCGTGAAAACAATCTTGCCAATGATCAAACAATCTTTGAGACAAGACAATAGTGCAGTTCCTCACAAGGTTTTTCTTCCATAACATATGTTAGCTAGACTTTCCCAAAGAGTGAGTAAGTTGTTACATCTGTGAGATAATACAAAGATACACTCCAGAAAAAAGCTGTTCAAATGATCTGTATGGCTTTTATGGTGATGGATGACAAAATATTAATAACTATGGAGATTTGAAAGTGCTGAACTTTAGGAGAAATGCCCTCATAACAACTAAACATGGTTACACAAATGTGTTCCTGAAAGAAAACTACAAATAAATCATAATTAATTCACAAATGTTAACAAATTCTGATATATTATTTTGATAGTATTTACCTGGGACAATTCTCATATGGCTCCAGTGGATCTGTGTTTTTCCAAGTTAACTCTGGAATCAAAACAGACTGTACAGTGTCATCTCAGAAAGGTAAATGGTATCAGGCTGAGAAACTAACAATAGGCTCAGTTCACCTTTCAGCACAAGTCAGTATCTAGGCTTTTCTGGACATCAAGAAGACATGATTGCACACCTCAGGCCTAACTTAACACCATGCCATAGAAATCTGTCTGAAGCGTAGCTGTGCCAAATACACAGTGCATTAAGCAGACTGACTAGACAACTGTTGAAGACATCCTTCCAGGTCAAAGTTTGTCTATTTTGTTATTAGAGAAGATCAGAGGAATCTTTACAAAGCATTTTTAATCTAAGCATAGTTGCAAGCTGTGCTTTTTGGCTCAACTGAGTCATTAATGGCATGAAAAGGAACAGCGAGCCAGCTCTTCTTTGAAGAAATTATGTGATAATGATAAGCTGCCCAATCCTTCAGGAGAACCGACCATTTTGTAGAACAGATAATTTCCCTCTAGTTGAAAGAACACCATGAAAGCCCCTTGAAGGCTGGCAGCTGACATGGAGGGATGGGGTTTTGTTCTGCTTTTGCCAGCCAGTCTAGGCTATCAGCCTAATAACTCTCTCAGTGCCTTATAACATCTCTATGTAGACCCATTGAGAGCCCTTGATCACATCAGAAAGAGAATAAAGAGCCCTCCATACTCATGTAAGGAGGAAAAACACCAAAGCATCTGCTTCTGTGAAAACAAAGCTATATAGCTGCTAACAACATTTTACAGCAGCATCAGTGATGATATGAATAGCAGAAGTTTGAATACCATTTCTAATCTCCATGCTCTTTTTCGTTAGTCAGCGATGGAATAGCATTGCAGCTGTTTTGCATTGGGGGAGGGAGCAGATAGCTGTCAAAATACTGAAGTTCAGGGTGGGCCAAAAAGCTCAGAAAAATGTGGCATTCCTCTGAAGCTATTGAGAAAATAGTTTTGTTGGAAGCAGCCACCCAACTAGGTTTATAGTTCTGTTGTGAAAGGTGTGTTCAATAAAATAGTAATAATGAGGAGTAAGTCAGCTCCATCCAAAACTGGAATTTCCCTTCCAGGCAAGACAAGATTAAGTAGAAAAGAGAAGACCCTCTCTGAATAGCAGAGAGGAAAAAGGAAGCTGTAACATAACCCTCCACAGCTTCCCTTGCACCCAGATGATTGCACTGGCAAAGCCTGTGCATGGAGAGCACAAGCTGAAGCTCTTTAAGGGTCTGTGGTATGTCTATTAGATCCTTATGAAGTGGCTCAGGACCAACTGGGTTAGAACAGGCTTGATTAGCCTGTACGTGACGTTCAGTACTACAAGGAGGTGTGGTGGGTTGACCCTGGCTAGAGACCGGATGCCCACCAAAGCCCACTCTATCACTCCCCCTCCTCAAATGGGCAGGGGGAGAAAATTATAACGAAAAGCTCATGGGTGGAGATAAGGGCAGAGAGAGATCACTCACCAATTACTGGCACGGGCAAAACAGACTCGACTTGGGGGAAAAAACAAATTTACTTTATTACAAATCAAAATCAGAGGAGAATGAGAAGTAAAACCAAATCTTAAAACACCTCCCCCATCCCTCCCTTCTTCCCGGGCTTAATCTCTTTCCCGATTTTCCACCTCCTCCCCCCAGCAGCACAGGGGGACAGGGAATGGGGTTGGGGTCAGTTCATCACACGTTGTTTCTGCCGCTGCTTCCTCCTCAGGGGGAGGTCTCCTTCCCCCACACCAGCGTGGGGCCCCTCTCACGGGAGACAGTCCTCCACCAACTGCTCCAACGTGAGTCCTTCCCATGACTGACAGCTCTTCACGAGCTGCTCCAGTCTGGGTCCATTCCATGGGGTGCAGTCCTTCAGGAAGGGACTGCTCCAGCGCGGGTCCCCCACGGGGTCACAAGTCCTGCCAGCAAACCTGCTCCGGCATGGGCTCCTCTCTCCACGGGCTACAGGTCCTGATAGGAACCTGCTCCAGCGCGGGCTTCCTGCGGGGTCACAGCCTCCTTCGGCATCCACCTGCTCCGGCGTGGGGTCCTCCATGGGCTACAGGTGGTCATCTGCACCACCATGGACCTCCATGGGCTGCAGGGGGACAGCCTGCTTCACCATGGTCTTCACCACTTGTTGGGGGGGGAATCTCTGCTCCGGCGCCAGAGCCCATCCTCCCCCTCCTTCTTCACTGACCTTGGTGTCTGCAAAGTTGTTTCTCTCACATCTTCTCACTCCTCTCTCCAGCTGCAAAGTGTGCAGCTTTTTTTCTCCCTTCCTTTTTTTTTCTTAATTATGTTATCACAGAGGCGTTACTGATTGGCTTGGCCTTGGCCAGCGGCGGGGCCGTTCCTGTAGCCTCTGGCATTGGCTGTGTCGGGTCGGACATGGGGGAAACTTCTGGCAACTTCTCTCACAGAAGCCACCCCATGTCCCCTCCCCCACTGCTACCAAAAACCTTGCCACACAAACCCAATACAGGAGGAAAAGGTATTGACTCTTAAATCATAGTTTTTCTGTAGTCTTACATTGTTTGATGGACTTGGTAAAGGATAATGGGCTCCCATCTGGTTTACAAGGGAAGAAAATATGCTATCTGCAACTGTGGCTGAACTCATGCTAAGCAGAGCTCTGACGAGGAGCATCTCTCACTGGTTCTCTCCCAGACCTGTGCAGTTGCACTCAGGGAATGCACAATATTCCCCCTTCCAAGCTTTAATCCCTCCCAGCATGCCACAAGCAGGCAAGAAACAGGCAGCCTTCCTCCCTGGCCTGACCATTCAGAGTTATACAGTTGTGACTGAACAGATAAGAAAAAAATCTTACCTGCGACTTCTTACAGGAATATGTATCCTATGAAACTGTATGGACACTTATTTCCAGATACTTTGTATCCTCTTGGATTATCTGATTTACCTGTGTTCCTTCATTTCTTACTACACCTCAATGGCTCTGAGGAAAGGCTGATGTTCACAAGGCATCACAGGGAGCACAGGTGAGCAATGGTGACTGGGTACACTCATCCTCTAATTTCAGACAACAGCTCATACTGTTGTGTGTACCAGCTTCCAAATGACAAAAAAAAGCCAGGCAGAAGCCATGCAATAATGATAAATGCTCCAATAGTTTATTCCATAAAGTTTGTCAGACCATTCTAAACCATGAAAGCACAAACAGTCCATGAGTTCAAATATAAGTTTTCAAATGAGTGCAATATACATTTGTGTAGCATTTGCACCAACAAATCCATCATACTGCAAAACACAAAGATGTAAAAGCAAACACAGAGGCACAAATGAACTATTGTTTGTCTGACCCAACTGAAAAATCTCATTGCTACAAAGGCACTAATATAGTAACGAGTACTACCGTAGAGAAGGCTTAGGCTTGCTGATAAAACTCTAAAATTAAATGAAAATGAAGCTGTAATACTTAATGTATTTTAGATGATGGACAGCTGCATATTCTTTACTGCTCAGGTGGGACTGATGGAAGTATGGGATTGGGTTGAACTTTGAAGAGCAGAAACCTGGTTTGTGCTACACTATGTAGTATAACAGATTACACAATTCCACACAGAATGAGATTGAAAAAGTTTAGCATAGGCTAAACTTCCTTAAACTTTCCTGCATCTAATCTAAGAATGAATGACAAAAACCCACAGAAAACCAATTGGCATTATTTGCCATGGAGTGAACACTTCCTTGATGAGTTGTGATTTTGCCATGAAGATTATTGTATTTTATTTTCTCACAGTCATACAACATTTTGTGAAAAAAATTATGAAAACCATATTTGAATGACCCCTTAGCAGTTTCTGTTACACCCTCACTCATCAGATGTCGTATGTCTTGTATTGTGTCAGATATAATTCTCTGTAGGTGTTATGCAAGAGGTGTAAAAGTGTAAGTGCAGCATTCCAGGGGTTGGTGCAAGATTGCACATTTCCCCTGCAGCAAAGGGACAGAAATATCCATGAGATCAGTTTTGGGACAAAGTTTTAAAAGTCTTTTTGGTGAAGGGCAGACCCCGTGTGCTTTCACCTGGACAAGGTGAGCCAGAGAAGTAACCTAGTTCTGCTACTATGTTGGGCAAGTTATTGCTATTGATGCTATACCTCCAGAGAAACCAGTGTCATTACTGGCCATGGAAAGTGAGGCCATGGGGTTATGTTCAAAGAACTTGGATCTTGTACCTCACATCTCTTACTAGTGCATGACTGTGATGCCCGCTGGCCAGAAAAGGACAAGTGAAGGATGGGAAAAAAGCTATGAGATTACTGTTTTCCAAAGGAAAAGCCTGCTGCCTGTGACACTCAGCCCTGGGGATAAGGACTAGGCAAGACTCCTCTTTAGTTTAAGGCCCTAGTTTGTGATTGCCAAACCTTTACTACTTTTTTTTTTTTTTAAATACTTAGCCTTTTCATCTTTACTGTCTGTGTTTGAGACCAATTGGAACAACAAACAATCTGAACAAATAGTCCTAACACCACACCTAATTTATAATCCCCTGGAAAAAAAGAACTGTTTGCTCTAGGATGCAGAGAACATCAGGATATAAAACTCAATAAGGGAGCAGAGAAAATGAAATAGAATCTGCGAAATAGAATCGTAGAATTGTAGAACGGTTTGGGTTGGAAGGGACCTTAATGATCATCTAGTTCCAACCCCCCTGCCATCAGCAGGGACACCTTCCACTAGACCAGGTTGCTCAAAGCCTCATCCAACCTGGCCTTCAACAGTTCAGGGAGGGGGCATCCACAGCTTCTCTGGGCAACCTGTTCCAGTGTCTCACCACCCTCACTGTGAAGAATTTATTCCTAATACCTAATCTAAACCTGCCCTCTTCCAGTTTAGAGCCATTTCCCCTTGTTCTGTCACTACCTGCCCTTGTAAAAAGTCCCTCCCCAGCCTTCCTGTAGCCCCTTCAGGTACTGGAAGGCCACTGTAAGATCTCCTTGGAGCCTTCTCTTCTCCAGGCTGAACAGCCCCAACTCTCTCAGCACACGTTGCCAGCTCATGTTGAGCTTCTCATCCACCACCACTCCCAAGACCTTCTCTTCAGAGCTGATCTCAAGCCACTCATCGCCCAGCCTGTGTTAGTGCTTGGGGTTGCCCTGACCCAGGTACAGGACCTTGCATTTGGCCTTGTTGAACTTCATGAGGTTAGCACAGCTCCACCTCTCAAGCCTGTCAAGGTCCTTCTGGATGGCATCCCATCCCTCCAGCGTGTCAACCACACCACTCAGCTTGGTGTCATTGGCAAATTTGCTGAGGGTGCACTCAATCCCCCTGTCCATGTCACTGACAAAGATGTTGAACAGCACCGGTCCCAATACCAACCTCTGAGGGACTCCACTAGTCACAGGTTTCCACTCAGACATTGAGCTGTTGACAACAACTCTTGTGTGACCATCCAGCCAGTTCCTTATCCATTGAGTGGTCCATCCATCAAACCCACATGTTTCCAGTTTAGAGACAAGGATGTCATGTGGGACAGTGTCAAACTCCCTTGCACAAGTCCAGGTAGATGACATCAGTTGCTTTAGCCTTATCCACCAGTGTTGTAACCCCATCATAAAAGGCCACCAGATTGGTCAGGCACGATTTGCCCTTGGTGAAGCCATTGCTGGTTGTCACCAATCACCTTCTCATTCTCCATGTGCCTTAGCATAGTTTCTAGGAGTATCTGCTCCATGATCTTGCCTGGCACTGAAGTGACACTGACTGGCCTGTAGCTTCCTGGGTCTTCCTTATTTCTCTTTATAAAAATGGGGGTGATGTTCCCCTTTTCCAGTCCATGGGAACTTCACCAGACTGCCAGGACTTCTCAAATATGATGGATAGTGACTTGGCAACTTCATCTGCCAGTTCCCCCAGGACCCACGGATGCATCTCATCAAGTCCCATGGATTTGTGCACCTTCAGGTTCCTTGGGTGCTCCTGAATCTGATCTTCTCCTACAGTGGGCAGTTCTTCATTCTCCTGGATCCTTCTTTTGCTTTTTAGGACTTGGGCAGTGTGGGACAAGCCCTTGCCAGTGAAGACTGAGGCAGAAAAGTCATTGAGCACCTCAGCCTTCTCAATGTCCAGGGTGACCAGTTCTCCCGTTGCCTTCTGGAGAGGGCCCACATTTTCCCTCATTTTCCTTTTATCCCTGACTTACATCTAGAAGCTTTTTTTGTTGCCCTTGACATCTCTGGCCAAATTTAATTCTGTCAGGGCCTTGGCTTTCCTAACCTGATCCCTGGCTACTCAGGTAATTTCTCTGTATTCCTCCCAGGTTACCCGTCCTTCCTTCTGCCCTCTGTAGGCTTCTTTTTTGATCCTAAGTTTGTTCAGGATCTTCGTGTCCATCCATGCAGGCCTTCTGCTGGTTTTGGCTGCCTTCCTCTTTGTTGGGATGCAATGTTCCTAAGCTTGGAGGAGGAGATCCTTGAGTATAGGCCAGCTGTCCTGACACTCTCTTCCTTCCAAGAATTCATCCCATGGTACCTGAACAAGCAGATCCCTAAAGAGGTCAAAGTCTGTTTTCCTGATATCCAGGGTGGTGAGCTTACAGTGCACCTTTCTCACTGCTCTAAGGATCTCAAATTCCACCATTTCATGGTCACTGCAGATAAGGCTGCCCGCAAGCCTCACATTACCCACTAGCCCCTCCTTGTTGGTGAGAACAAGGTCCAGCATGGCACCCCTCCTCGTAGGTTCCTCAATGAATAGGAGAAGGAAGTTGTCCTCCACACATTCTGGGAACTGCCTGGATTGTTTGTGGCCTGCTGTGTTGTCCCTCCAACAGATATCGGGGTGGTTGAAGTCCCCCAGGAGGACCAGGGCTTGTGAATGTGAGGCTGCTCCTATCTGCCTATAGACAGCCTCATCTGCTTGGTCTCCCTGGTCTGGTGGCCTGTAGCAGACCCCCAATGTAACATCCCCTTTCCCTGCCTTCCCTTTAATCCTTACCCAAAGACTCTCTGTTAGCTCCTCATCTGTCTCCAGTTGGAGCTCGATACACTCCAGCTGGTCATTGACATAGAGGGCCCCACCCCCTCCTGGTCTCCCCTGCCTGTCGTTCCTGAAGAGCCTGTACCCTTCCATTCCAACACTCCAGTCATGGGAGCCATCCCACCATGTCTCTGTGATGCCAATCAGGTCGTACCCCTGCAGGCACACACACATCTCCAACTCCTCCTGTTTATTCCCCATGCTACGTGCATTGGCATAGAGGCATTTAAGCTGGGACCCCAGTGAAGTTGACTTTGACTTGCTGGCTGGAGCAGCTGGAATCCCTGTGTGGTGCTCTTCAGACAGGTACCTCCCAGAGTTACTGTCAGCAGTCCAGTGAAACTGCCAGTGTGGCAGAAGGGTGGTCTGTGATGAACAACCAGCATAAAAGGGGAACACCAGCTCCAGTAAATGGGGATTCTAGAATCAATTTACCTACACCCCCCTCTCTGCTGGCTGAACCAATGTTGAAACCAGGACCAATGATATCTGTCCCTCTTTTCTCCTTCTCTTTTCCTCCTTTCTTTCTCATAATGTAAGAGACAAGACCCATGCAAGTGGTAAATAATGACCAACTCTATACCTAACTGTATCCTCTTAAGTGGGTATTCAGGAAATACCTGCTATTAGTAAGTAAATGCTGTTTTTTCTTTTCAATTACATTTTGCAATGCGTTTTATTTTTAGAGAATATCAGAGACTGAATTGAAAAAAGAAAAAAGCTGCAACAGGATGTTATTGAACCAGAAATTAAGCTTTTTTAACAGGAATATCTTCAAGAGGCACTCCATATATTCCAAAGTCCTACCTGGAGACGTGAATACAAAGCAAGACAAATGTTAGTGGCAAAAATGGCCAGGCAGCAGAATTATAGTCCTAGCCCTTCAATACCTTTAGTTTGAGACCACTGAGCAAAGGTTAAAGGCTTAAATGATTCAATACATGAGAAACCAAGTGAATTTTTAACACTGAATATTTGAAATGTTATATGTCTCATTTTTTACACCTTTTTGATAAGCTCAACAGAGTTAGGGGTGCAAGGAGGAAGCAGACGTGAAAATTTTGTCTCATTTCATTCTGCCTATAACTTACAACTTAACATAACTCGTATAAGTAGCTCCTTTCATGTTTCCACATTTCAGGAAACATTTCCTTATTTGGCAATCTGAAAACACAGGAAAGGAGAGTCTTGCTTTGCAGTAGTCAGTATTGCTAATGTAGTTTCTTTTGCTAGAGGTGTGCTCAGGTGCAAATCTGAAAATCCAGCTGCAAGTCATAGCCCACTGCTGTAATGGGGTGGATTCACTGGGACTCCCACAGGGGCTTACCTCAGAGAATGACCCAGAAGACCCTGGCATAGTCATATGTAGGACAATTGAATACACATACCATAGCAACACAATTACACCATGTGACTTTGGGTTTATATTCCTACTGAAAGTCCTTCCTCATCTCTGTTATTATAGTATAACTATTTCCTGCTGCTTCAATAAATATTCAGCTCCTCTTTTATCCTTACTAGCACCTTTAACGCTAGTGTTCATGTCACAGACTCTGAAACTTGAGGTTAAAAATTAATCTGAATTATACTTCAAAGATAGATTTGTTTGTATCTTTTTTCATAAGTAATCAACACATTTGTAGGAAGTTAAGTGCTAATTGCAAAGTTATTTATTATTACCTTTATGCAAAACAGGTAGCATTTATATTAGTAAATGCAGTGATATCGATATCTGAGAAGGCACATTGTTTGACATGCATTTTATACTAAGTAAATTTTCGCAAGACAAATATATCAGACTAAATTATACATTCCCTTTCCTTCTCAGAGAATTAGCACTAGAGGGGATGAATAAAACTTACCTATTAAGTAAAATTACCAAGGTTTGTGGGTCAGTCATAGAGGAAAAGTAATCTTGACTCACAAGTTTGTTTTGAGAATTTATCCATGGGAGCAGTGTTGCCAACAGCAAGCATTAAGCAAACATGAACCAAGTCCCAAGAGCTGTATGCTTCTGAATCAATCTTACATCAGTCCTGAAAGGTGGTTATCACCCAGGGTATGAATATTTTAATATATACTGCATACTAGTTCAACATAGCCAGAGGACCAAGCTAGGAAAATCCATCAAGATTACCACAGGGGCTGATAGGGAATTCTCTTTCTCACAAAACATCTCTCTGTCTCTTCTCCCATTTTGTAAAAACTGAGCAGCATCTTATCTTCAGTGCTGTCTCACTACCTAAACAAAGGACAGAGAAAAAGATTCATGTTAGCCCATTCTGCAGAGACCATTTGCAACCTTAACACCTTCCCTTACTAGCTTTTGAATCTCATCACCGGTTCCTAGAGCCTGGAACCACTCTGCTAAGAGGAGAAATGCGTCTGCTCTAGGAAAGAAGTTGAATGAGGGTACTTGAGGAAAGCAAAGTAGAGAGAATAATGAATAGCAAGAGGGAGATAGTTTAATTTTGATTTGCTTCTCTTCTCTCCTTGTAACACAAGAGAACATTTTAACATATTTAACTCCATCAAACTGCAAAATTATATCAAAATAATACTTTTTCATTTATTATGTCATCAGACTGTGTAACTCACTTTCCAAGGAGTTATTAAAGATCTGAGCATACCAAGATTAAAAAATGCTTCTTTCTCCTCAGTCATTCACTTGAGTTGCCCTAAAAGGAGCAGGAAAAGGCTGTTCAAATGGTATCAGCTGGTATCAGATTTTGTTGTATCTTCTGACATCTTTATGAACTTTACTACTACAGAAAGAGTTTCTTTGTAACAGGCTGGAGTTAGCTTTTACTTGCCCAGAAAACATATTGCAGAATTTGTAAAAAATTTTAGATCTTCTGTAGGTTTTCATATACTGTGGTGCCTGCCATTTACACAGCATTTGTTGCTGAAGGGTATGTATATATTTAAATAATGCTTCATTTTAAACTCACTTGCAAAATATTTCCTTCCTCTATCACAGCCTGAAGATAAGACTTCTTTAGAATATGGATTAAATAGCATTTTAGTCTTCCTGTACAAGCCAACTGTGTGCACAAAAGCAGCAATAGAATCTTAAATTCAATTCAGAATTTTGTTGCCTTCCTAGAGAGATTTAAAATAAAAGTGTCAGAGAATAAAAGATTTAAGGGAGGATTCATGGCAGAATTGTGTAAAGCCAGGGACCAAAAAAACCTCTTAAAGGCAAATTATAATTGAAGGGTAGTTTCTCCTCTAAATATTTAGAAAATAGGAATTTGAAAGATTGGTGGGTATACAGTTTTCTTCCTCAGCACCTTCAACAAAGAGAGATGATATTTTTAGAGCAGAAAAATGCATGTGTCCTCTTTTCCCATGAGTTTGTGTCCACTGTCACTATTCACTTTCCACTCCTTCAGTCTCCATCCTATATTCACTGATTTTCAGACAGACTTCCCAGCTCCTCCAAGTCCCACTCCTGCTCTGCTGCTTTCCACTGCTAAGTAATATCTTCAGACAAGTAATATCCTTTAACTGCCAGCTGTGAAGCATGAAGAATGTGTCACAGCTGGTTTCAAGCTGCACACATGCTGGATGTTATCTACAGCAGCTTTTACTGTAGATAACAAACATGAATTTTGGTTCTTCACATAGCTATTAATTTTCTCAAGATCTGTTGGAGCTCTTTCTCTGATATCTTTTCACACCTTGGCCAATCAAAATCTACATAACAACAATTTGTAAGTTTTAAGGGAACTTGCAGACCTATCTACTCATATCAGCTTTGTCTATATAGAAAAGTAGGCTGGAACATAAAAGTAAGAATTAAAGGATCAGATATTATCAGGATTAAATCAGAAGGAATTTTGGGGGATCTTAATTCTCAGTGGTCTCAGGATATTTATTACATAATTTTTTCCTCTAACTTTATGAGATTTTCCACTCATACCTGTGATTAATCTAAGCATAATTTTCTGCAATTTTTGTAATTTTAACAGGTCTTTTTGGAATGCAAATAATCTGAATTGGTTAACATATTCTAGGTGTGATTTCGTATAATGGTTTGAATATTGCACTCCATCTTCTGGAATTGCTCTCTCTTCTTTCATTGCTGCTTAAAAGCACATTCACCACTGGCTGTGAATGAGATTGCAGGAAAAGATTAAAAAGCATGTGTGCTTTATGATGTAGCCACCCTTTGTCTTGACAAGAGAGCCATTACTGGTGTAGCCCTGGGTACATTAAGGCCAACTTTATTCTATGTACATAGAGTAAACCAGTCTTAGTTTAAATTAGGTAAAGACAATGACAACCTAACACAGTACATCAAATGCCACCAAAATCATAAATCTAAATGTATATCAAGAGCACTTGGTAGCTTACAATGTACCTGTTGTATTCAAGATGAGGAAAAGTTCATTTCTCATATTTAGGTAAGGGAAAGATGCATAGAGACCTAAAAGCACTGACCCAGCCTCAGTCTTTGAGTCCACCTGTGTAGGAGGGAGCTGTTCTGTTCCAGGTAGTTGCATAATCACATTGGACTCCCTTTCCACTTCAATGTTTACACAAATCCAAACCAGAGATTACACTTGCAAAATTCTTGACCACTGATGAAACAGAGCAGCACAATATTTGTATAATATTTCCATTTTTGTGAAAAAATGTATTTGCAACTAGCTATTTCTTCAACAAAAACCTACAGGTCAAGAATAAGTGCTGTGGGAAAACATTTAAAGATATCTGTTTATAATTTAATACCTCTTAATTAATATTTCCATATGAATGCTTTTGAAAAAAAACCACCTTATTTTGTGTATCATTCCTCTTCATGTCAACATTCAGTTTTTTCCACCCAAGGTTGGCTGATCCTGCTATAATTTTCTTCAGAGCAGACAAACAGTGATTTACCAATACTCAATGTATTCAGATTACCAGGTTCCATTTGTGAGAGGGGAAAAAAAAGGCAAGGTACCACACCAGCATAGATGATAGACATTTGTAGCATAAAATATTAATGATATAAAATAATTTTTGAACTGCTTGCAGAGCCACTAGTTCAGACAAAATAAATGAACAGAGACTAGAGTTTTAAATATAGTTGTTTTGCCCTGCTTACTGTTACCCAGGACAGAGTCTGAATTTCCTTGAGAATTACTGCTGACTTCTCCAGTAAATTTTGACTCTAGTGTTTACCATTGTGCTCAAGACTGAACAAATAATAAGAAAGATTCATCAAGGCTGGAACTACTGAAGTCAAAGCAACATTAATTTGCAAGTGTGGGTTTCACTGTTCAGAAATACTGCCCAGGTAGGAGTAATTATTTTTGTCTGGAACACAGTGACGGGTAAAACAAAGATTATAGAGAAGGACTACCACAAACCAGCTGTTGACAAAACAGAAGCAGCCCACAATTAGTGTTATTTCTGCAGTTAGTGAAAAATCAAAGAATGACTTCTTAAACTTTTGCAGCCACTCTTTTTTTTCCCCTTAGATCTATCATCTTCACTCAGCCCTGTATTGTACTCTGTGTGGGAATAATCCAGAGTAGAAAGAAGGCAGTTTTCTTAAAGGATTTCATTTTTTCCCTGCAGTTGTTTTTAATAGGACTTGAATCAATTGTCAGTCACCAAAATGTGAAGAAGTTCTCTTTATACATCTGTGCCTGGACTTGTGACCAAAAAGATGCAGGAATAATTAAAGCCTTTTACAGAATGTCAGTTTGCCTTCATGAGAACATGCTAGGGCTAGCAAAACTCCTAGATGGCCAGTTGAGAATCAGGGCAAATGTGCATAAAATAGACTTTAGTACTCTGATGCTCTTTTCTAGATGGTTTTAAAAGATAACTCAGGGCAGAAGGAATCCTGGTCTTTATTTTGTTGATAAGGACATACCATGACTTCTCTCTTTTTCAGAAACTTCCTGAGGACTTTTTACTCTGTATAATGCTCAGAGTATTAAGTTTTATTACATTAATCAATGCCTGGGGTTTTAATATACTCTTTGTCCAAAACTGGGCAACCTAGCTAAGTATTAATTACTTTTACTACCATTTGGAATTTTTGATGTTCCTCTTCGGTAGAGATATTAAAAGAATTTCTTAATATACACCACAGAAACCCCAGAAATAATTACATTCTTCATATTAGAGAAAAGAAAATTGATACTAATATTTTAACTAACCTTCTCAAAAGATTTCAGGTCCCTTAAAAGGTGAAGGGCTCCTTTATTCAATTTTATTACTGTATTGCAAGCTTTCTTCTCTGTCACTCATAGAAAATCTTTCAAAGTTACAGGCCAATTTCAGTCAGAGTGTCTGGCCTAGGGACACAGTTTATGTTTTGTGAATTTCACTTAAATTCAGCTGATGAACTTCCCATTTTGTAGTGCAAACACAGACAAAGCCACCTGTATAGCAAATGTAATTCTGACTCCCTTCAGTTTCTGTCCTCTATTGATAGAAAGGACTGAATTATGGCAGCACAGCCTAATGAAACACCCGAGCCCAGGACCCATACAAAGATGCATGCTATCTTCAGTAATATCCTGCATAATGCTTCTTAGCATTGCATCCCCAGAGCCCAGGCAGACTTGCCCAAAATCAGATTCACAGAGTGCAAATAATATTTGTTTCATTGTGCATAGTTTGTTATCCTCACCATTCTAAAGAGCAAAAATTCAAGATATAAGTCCCTGTTGAAACTTACTGGTAAAGACATTCTGCAGCCCTCAGAGGGCAAAGCCAGAATATGAATTTATTTTGTGGGTTACAGGTTTTCCTACTTCATCACATCAGAGAAGAAAAACAGTATTTAGGGAAGACATATGGATTCAGAACTACTGTTTAGTGTTCATTCTAAAGGATAATGCTATACATACCTCACAGAAAAAAAGGAATCAAATAATCTAATTATAAATGATGTAAACAGGAGAGACAATGTTATCAGCACTTGATCTCAGATAATCTATTCTGATGCGGCCTCGGGATGTTATTAATCAGCTCAACTATGCAAAAGGAAGACCTTCATATCTGTCAGGCAGCTGTCCCTGGACAGCTCATAAGTGCCTTCCAGTTAACAGGCAATCACTTATAGTCTATCCCTGATCATTATCTCAAATACTTGAGAAATTATAGAATGATTAAAACAGTGAAAAATCCCATCATGCATTGCATTGACTCCCACATGTCTAATTCTTACATCTACCTCTGAACTTTAAGCTTGCATGTTAAATTTCCCTTGCTCTTAGTATTTATCCAGTTGGATTTTCTCATGGCTTTACTTGAATAATTTTTCATAGGCTAGTAACACTCTTTCTAAATGGACAAAAAAACGAATGTTCTTTTCAGGCAGCCATTACGCCTACTGCTGTTGCATGCACTACCTGAATTTTTAGCCAGTACTTCATTCTGCTTTTCAGCAATTAAACAGGTGAAACTATACTACCAATTGTAAAAGCTTTTTAATCTGGAAAAGGAAGAAAAAAAAATATGTTACCAAGCAGCTAAATTTAATATAGAATTAAGAACCAGTTTATATAATCTCCCACTCATGCAGTTACTGTGCTTCCAGAGACAGACATTGTACATCATGATGTACATCATCTTTGTCTAGCATTGGACTGTCTACTGCATTCTGTACTTTTTCAATGACTTGTTGCAATTGTGTAAAAAAGCAGAATTTCCCTAAACATATATAGTGTTTTTTACACAATGCATTTGTGTAGACAGTTCTCTTCCACCCCAAAAGAAACAGGAATTCCTCCACAGGTTGCTTTCATTTCAGTCCTTCTCCAGGGTCCTCATTATATCTTCTAATAAATCTGGGATTAGAAGGCTAATACTAGAAAGAAAATGCCATAGGATGTGAAATGTTGAATAGGAACAAACACATAATTTCAATTCAGCTATAGTACAAGAAATGTGCTTTTTGGGGAGAGAAAAAGTAACTTTGTCCCAGCAGGCTTAATACTGAGGGGAAAAGGAGAGTGGGAGGAAAAGAAGACATATGAGAAATGTATTCTGTGATTCTGATACTGAATTGCTTGGTTACTCACAAACAGACCTGTAATGTAGAAAGATGGTGAAAAGGATGATTCTATGATTCTTGGATTTTTCCAGGTGCTCTGAATATGTGACTCATCTGCTGTGCAGCACCTGTTAACAAGCAAGTAAAAATTAAAATCCCAAGTGCTGACATAAGCAGAAAATAATAAAAGTAGTAAATTCTTTAATAGATATGATGTACAATTTACATATTTTCAAACTTGTTGCACGCATGTTTGCTGGTACCAAAGACTACATTGTGGAGACTGTTTGTTTTCCGGAAAGAATTAAATTATGTTCTACTTCTGAAACTGAGGACCACGTGGATCTTTACCACTATAAATCAGAGAGGTTCTGAAGGAGAATTAGGCTGGGAATCCTTTCCCAGATCTCTATTATGTTTTACTGTGTTTTTAAAGACCAACTCTCTTTTTTTTCCTTCTGTTAAAATGGTACATTTATATGAATCCTTTGTTTGCAAGCATGGTCAGTAAAGAGTTGAGCGCTATATACATGCATTAAAGAGACCCTTTGGGTCAGTGCAATTTGAGTTTACTATGTGCTATCTTTTCTACTTGCTTTGTCCTTTGTAAACCATGGTTGTTCCTCCTCTCTCTGAGGTAAAGTAGATCATGCGATCCCAATCAGCCCCTTTCTATACTGGGTAATAACTTGTTCTATTGTTACCTGAATGTTTAAACATTGATAATGCAGCTCTGATCAGGAGCAGCAGGCAATGTCAAAGAATTGCTGGTGCATTTTATTCTTGGTTTTCTGCCCATAAAGCATTTAAGCTTGGAAGTTGTTAAGCTTGGAAGAATAAGTTAACTTAGTTTAATATTCCAGGCTAATAAATGAAAATTATGCGTATATATCATGTTTCAGTTATGTTCAGTCAGTGATGTAGTTGAGCTGAAATTCTAGCAGTGATATACTTCAGGTTATAGGAAAGGCAATATTTCTTGTATAAACTTATTTTCGTACTGTGTTATGGCCACTATCTATGATATATTACCCGGACTCTGAATTTTAGGGGAAATACAGGAAACACTGCCATATGGTGAGATCTCCATAAACAGTCTATCTCATTTTCCTTTTAGATAAGATTGAATTAGTGCTTTTCTATCCTGTCAGAAGGCAGCAACATGCTTAAACTGATTTCCAGAACAGGACTGTGAAATTTTAAAATAAACAGATTGTTAGAAAGACACTACAGAAATGCCAACAATTTGCATGCATATTGATAGTTACATGTATTACTGTTTTGTATTGATTTGATCACTCCATTTCTCCATCAAAGCATTCATTCAAAGCTTTGGGGTTGCCATAGATTGTGACTGTGTGCTATCTAAGTTTTAAGATTTATGAAATATGCCTCCTTCACATACTTATACTTCTGTAACCAGGTTAATTAGAGTAGTAAATAGTTTTTAAGGCTAATGAGGGAGACGATTAGTTCTTCTGTGAGATTTATATATTATTACAAATAACTAGAACATAACTTTATAGTATTTGTAAAAGCACCTCTATCAAATTATGTTGATTGATTGTACTCATTTTATGAACTTCTGGAAAAATATACAATCCTTTTTTTTTCCTAGGATTTGTGTAAGGTATCTGGCAAAGAAAAAATGCTAATTTACAGGTGAAACAATACATTTAATATTTTGATAGTTGTATCCTCCTTATACCCTTATCTTCAAGCCTTAAGCTAGTTCAGTTGCATATAGTTTATTTACTGATATTGATATTGAGTTAACTGGAAATTTTCTATGCAGGACCCTGCACTTATTTGGAGAGTCTGCCATTACTGCCTTCATTACTGATCTATTACTGTAGAGAGAAAAAGCAGAGCACCTTGTATGAGCTATTCAGGGATCTTATTGCAATGTCAGCACTCACAACTGTGCAAAGTGGTATCTTGAATATCACTCTGCAGCAAATATGATTGGTTTGGAAACTCATTTTATGACCTTGACTTCCTTGCCCCTTTCCTCTGCAACCTTACCTCATCTTCAAGTGGTCCCAGTCCCTTCCTGACACATTTTCTTTTTTTTAGGTCTTTGAAACTCAATATTCTTGGTATCTTGCAACAATACAATTCAGTGTCTCTGGAGCCAAGGGAACTATAGTTGAATTACAGTCACTAGGGGAGGAGCAAAAGGTAAAGAAGTTGAGGATTTGGCTAGAATAAGTAATCATGTTACCATGTTTCTCAGCACACCCCTGAAAGAGATTATTTTATTCCATTCCATTTCATTCCATTCCATTTCATTCCATTCCATTCCATTCCATTCCATTCCATTCCATTCCATTCCATTCCATTCCATTCCATTCTTCACCTTTGTCTGAAAAAAAAAAAAAGAAAAAAAAGAGATATGGCTAAATGAAAAAAACAAAAAACAAAAAATGTGGAAATTATATCTGTACACCTGTCTTCCAGAAGCATCTTTTCAAAATGCTTAAATCTCCTCTCTATTATTATCTGAGACAGCTGCCAAGATTCCCTATCCAGGACGAATTTTGCTTTCTGGTGTAAATCACACTGGTGCTCTGAACTAAAGTGAGAGCCTGAATACATTTCTGAGGCTTCCTCCCACACAGAGATTTTACTAACTTGCAGATAATGTCGAGTTTTATGTTCTGTTCACAGTAATTATCATCTCCAGTAGCAGCATACAACTTTGATTACTTGAGAATGAAATTTACTAAGATACTTAAAATTTTCTTTTTATGTGTAGTTTAAATTGCCAATAAAAGGTATAATTCAAAAGATACAATTTTTCAGAGCATTAAACACTACTTATCAGGATACTTTTTGAGAGAGTCTGATTAATATTTCATATTACTTACTATACCTTCAAAACGGAATACTTTCAGGATTTGCTAAAACATCGTTTTGCCTTTGCCTGTGGTAGATTATACATGGTGGGTCTAATATTCACACAAGTGTAAATCAAGAGTTGCCCAGCAGGTGTGACTGTTGCAGTAGCTCTACCTGTCTTATCCATTTTTTCTCTCAGCACACAAGCAAGCTTTTGTTCTTGGGGAGACGTGCAGCTTGGACCTATAACAACCCTGCAGCATACACAAGCAGCCCTGGCAAGGAGGAAAGGAGGCCCAAAAAGAGAATTGGTTTGGTTCCTTTGAGTTGTGTTCATAAGCTGTATTTTGAGACAAAGGGTCTTTGATGTTAGGACTGCTTTGCCATCTGCGTCATTTAAGAACTAGTGCATAGCAGTCAGCACCCAGGATCCACCTTGTAGTTTCCTCAGCTGCATTCGTGTCAGAAAAGGAATCAGTATTGTGAAAAAAGACCAGGAACTTAAATCTGATGTTCCTGCTATGCTAGCATCAGTTAACTGGCTTCTCAGTAAATCAGAATTCACTGGAGGAAAAGCATGTCACAGGGAGGTCTTTTAAAGTTTAAATTTTTATCCTTTTGAATAAACAAATGCAAGCTGCGCATACCTAAGGCGAATGTCCCTAGAAATATAAATATTTAATTTATGTTCAATTTTATCTTCTCTGTGACATATGGCCATGTAACTGAAAGTGATTTGTTTCCAGTCAGAAGGCAGAAATAGAGTATCTGGAGAAAAAAGTGGAGTATGTTTTGTGGGAAAAGGGTGACAAAGTATTAAAACGGCATGTTTAGTTTGGACCATGACTAAAATAGTTTTGGCATACAGATGTTTCTTTGTATATAAGCAGCAACCTTATCATGGGTTTGGGCACATGTGACTGTTTAGAAAATAGTTATTTTTTTTAGAAAGGGATGCATTGCACTGTACAGATTGTTAGTTACTGTATTAGTATCACCACTAAATCTAGCAAAATCTTACTCATTCTTTTTTTTTAATTAAAGTGGTTAGAAACTGAGACAATTCCTTGGCATATTTATTTTCCTTGAAATACAAGAGCCTGTGAAAATATGATGTCCCATGTTACTCGTGAGGTCTGAGAAATTGATCAAAGAAGCTTCCTCCAGTCTTCAGATCCATACACCAGCTCATCAGATACCATGTTGTCCTGGTTTTCGCTAGGATAGGGTTAATTATCTTCTTAGTAGCTAGAAAGCACTGTGTTTTGGTTTCAGTGAGGATTGTTATGAGAACAATGTTGATAACTACAAGGACACCGTGCTTGGGCAGTTTCCAAGAAGAGAGGACTGGAAGGGGGGAGTGGAGAAGAAAAGTGTAGTAGTGAGTAAAACCCAGAACTGACAGTTGGATGTGCCAATGAGATATTCCATATCCTATTACCTCATGTTTAGTGTATTAACCAGGGCTGACCTGAAAGGGGGGGATTCTCTCGGGGATCGTTCAGGCTCACTTTTCTGGCACTGCATTTTCAGTTTCAGGGTTCCTTTTCACTCCTCTGGGATCATTATCAGCGTGTGGTGAGCAATTGTACTGTGCATCACTCTTATATAGATAGTTGTTATAATTATTAGTCTTATTATTCTTATTATTTTAATTTTATTTTTACTCCAATTATTAAATTGTTTTTAACTCAACCTACAAGTCTCCTGACCTTTACCCCTCCAATTTTCTCCCCAATTCCCTGGGAAGGTTGCGAGTGGCTGTGTCTTGTTTGGCTGCCAGCTAAGTTAAACTATCACACATGTAAAGAAGTCATGATGCTAACTTACACCAGATGATGATCTCACCTTATATGTATATTGGTTAGGAAAATAACATACGTGTTTAATATGTGAATATGCTGCTAGGGAAGCAGGTCTGAGAAGAAGGGATTATTGACTACCTTAAGGGGAACAAAATTGGATTACATGATTAGGGCATATCATTCTACAAAAGTAGAATGCACAGGCTTTTTAAAGAAAAACACATTCATATAACTCAAAGGATTGAAATTACTGTAATTAATGAACAGTTAAACATCTGTGGTTAATTTCAGCATCCCAGAAGTGCCTGCAAGGTCAATGATCATTGCAATTGCAATCAGCAAATCAGCCTGGAAAGTCTCTCTGAAAGCTTTGCAGAAATGATTTAGATTTTTAAAACTTGAGTGTTATTTTTCAACTCACTGATTCTTCTAACTTTGAGAAACACATCATGAACAAGCTCAGTCCTACATGGAAGTGTGCAACGGTGTTTGTGACATGAGGAGGGTTTATAACTTTATTTGGTAAACAGGTTTTTTTACTTATTTCACAAAGAATTGCTAAGGGAGTAAAGGAAATATCTGAAGATTTCTGGATTCCCCTTACAATACTGTAACAGAAGTGTTTTAAAGGAAAGATTTAAACTTTTCCATGGAGGCTCTCTTCACTCTCTGGGTCTTGCTTTCTAAGACACTTGGCTGCCATACTGTATGGCAGTGCTCATGTATATACCTGCACATTAGTCTACCTCAGCAGGGTGCTTAGGAAGAACATGGCAAAACAGCAGACTGGATTATTTTTGTAGATCTCCTTTGACAAGATAGAGCTGCAGTTACTGATTTTAGGGTGGTTACAGGGAAAGAATGTTTATCCCCTTTTACAAAGCAATCAGCTGAAGAGCTCTGCTCAAACACTCATGTTAATGTTGGTGACTACTGGGAAAAGCTGCTGAGGATTTTTTGCTTCATACAGCCACAGTTTACACTGGATCTGCTTTAAGACCACGGGACTCTTACAGAAATGAACAGAGAATAAAAAATAGCCTTATCTACCCAGCAGACCAGATTTGGCAACTTGTTCCAAAATTGACATATTTTGTATCTTCAAACCATAACATAGAGCTTAGTCAATGCATGGGAAACTTCAGGATCAACTCCTTCTTCATTTTCATTAGTAAAAGTTTCTTGTTCAGCACAGGAAGAAAAAAAAATATTTTCAGGAAGAAAAAAAACCAAAACAAACAAACAAACAAAAAAAAACCCCAAACCAAAAAAACCCACAAAAGACCTGCAAACTGGGGCAGTCCTCTTTAGAGAATAACTGCTTGTAATAGTCTCAAGAATTAATGGTGTGGCTTCACTGAATCATTGTTACGCTTTTCACTACCCAAATATTGAAGAACGACCTTTTTTAATACAAAAAAAGGATCCAAGAAAGATTAAAATACAGTCTTGAAGTTCTTATAAAATCATAAAATTGAATGGGTTGGAATGGACCTTAAAACAGTTCCAACCCCTCTGCCATGAGCACCTTCCACTAGACCAGGCTGCTCAAAGCCTCATCCAACCTGGCCTTCAACACTTCCAGGAAGGAGCAGCCACAGCTTCTCTGGGCAACCTGTTCCAGTGTCTGACCACCTTCACAGGAAAGAACTTCTTCCTAATATCTAATCTAAACCCTCCCTCTTCCAATTTAAAACCATTTTCCCTTGTTCTGTCACTACCTGCCCTTGGAAAAAGTCCCTCCCCAGCCTTCCTGTAGCCCTCAAGTACTGGAAGGACAGAGTAAGCTCTTCTCCAGGATGAACAGCCTTAACTCTCTCACCTATCCTCACAGGAGAGGTGCTCCAGCATGCTGATAAGCCTCATGGTCTCCTCTGGACTTGCTCCAGAAGGTCCATGTCCTTCTTATGTTAGGGGCTCCAGAACTGGATGCAGTACTCCAAGTGGGGGTCTCACAAGAGTAGAGTAGAGGAGAATCACCTCCCTCGACCTGCTGGCCACACTTCTCTTGATGCAGCTCAGGATATGGTTGGCCTCCTGGGCTGCGAGAGCACATTATTGGCTCATGTTGAGCTTCTCATTCACCTGTACCCCCAAGTCCTTGTTGTCAGGACTACACTCGATCCATTCTTTGCTCAGTCTATATTTACGCTTGGGATTTCTGTGACCCAGATGCAGGACCTTGCATTTGGCCTTTTTGAACGTCATGAGGTTGGCACAGGCCCACCTCTCAAGCCTGTCAAGGTCCCTCTGGATGGCATCCCGTCCCTCCTCTTCACTAAGGTACCCTTGACAGGGTACCCAAGTACTGCACCTGTGTATTAAAGATTTCCTTTTCCTGTATTGCAAAAGGTGAGATTATATGACTACTCTTGTGCTGGGAAGGCAGCTTTGATGCATGACATTCTAGGTAAGTGATTTTAATACCCCAGTTATGTATTGAATTCCAGCTGCTATGGGTTGTGATTTAAAAATAAACACACTAAAAAAGTAATTAATTTTCAGCTCTCAAAGTGGGTCAGGCAAACACTAATTAAAGTTTCCAAAAAACATCTTTTTTTGCTGCTTCTCACAGGTCAATGCTGTTGCTGGTATCTGTGAGGAAGAGGAAGCTCAGATTACACAGCTGGCATCATCCTCTTCCTTTCACAGTTACAATTTTAGTAGGTTTAAATATTGCTTTGAAAGGCCACCTTATTTGCTTAATTATGAAATGAATGGTAGCACTGAAACCGACAGAACCATTGGTTGTTTGTTTTATTTTGTGTTGTTGCCCCCACTCAGTCTGTAAACACAGTCTTTGCAGGTTATATATAACCAGATTTGTCATAATATTTGTTTACTTGTGCTGGACTTGTCAAGGTCCAAAGTTTTTCTGCAGCAGGTGGTTTACAAATATATAAGAAAGAGTGAATTCAAAGGTAATATTCTAGCTAAATGGAAGACAGCACAGAAACTCCTTTTTTTTTTTTTTTAATTTCTCAAGGATGAGGTGCATCCCAGCAGATATGCACTTGGTTTTTTTGATCATGCTTCAAGCTGAGGCCTAAGCAACACACTCGTGAAAGCAATGATGAATAGACATGGGTTTAATTTGTGTTTGGAATTGGCACATTCTTAAGCACTATGCTGTACACAAGAGCCCTGTATTTCTTACAGTCAACTTCAACTCGCCCTACCTTTTGCAACATCTAACTGAGTGTTTCAGGGCGCCTCTGATTAAATACTGAGTGTTTTTTCTTTTTTGCTTGGTGTCTCCCATCTGTGCTTACTTGAAACACAGTGGAATGTCAAAGCTATTTCATATCTTGATAAATTTTGAGCTTTTATGCAAAAAGACAATGATCAGTTTCAACTCTCTGTAGAAATTGTGTTTTTCCCCAAAATGTGTGTAAAAATACATTTTAGATTTTTTAGCTGTCTACTCACCAAAGTCTCATGCTGGCTGGGGACCTCCACTCTAGCGGCCTTCTCCTTTTTTGCATAAAAATTTTCCATAAAATTTCTCCCAAGGATATTTTGTAAAGTCCTGTTTTCATATTCTACTCCTCTCTTAGTGTGATTTTTGAACACCAGCTCTTCCACTGAGGTCTGTTTCTTTATGGATCATCTTGTTGTTATCTGATACATTGTGCAGGCAAAAAGGTGTTCAGGGAGATTTTAAAAATAAACTTCCTCAAATAAATGTTTGAAAGAATTGCTTCTACTCCTCCTCATCCATATTCTGTGCCATTCTGAACTATTGGATTGTATAGTAAGAAGTTCTAATCAGGGCTGAAATGGTTTCCCTGAAATGTTGGCTCCTGGTAGTCATGGACATGACGTGCAAAGCCTGTAGGAAAGGGCTGTTGCCTGTGCTCCTCCAGGGCTGAGCTGCCTCTGACCCTTGGAAAGATGGAGCTGGGGATACCATGACCTGAGATAGACCAGTTGGTGGACTCAGTTCTCTCCTTGGGTTTAAAATTAATTTCTATGTGTGAACATGGAATAATGACGAAAGCCTAGTACATAGCAGGCTATGAACTACTGCTTCATCTGATTCTGCCCACCTGGCTGTTTGGTATTTGCAACTCGCTTCTCTAAGAGCCCAGAAGTCTGGAGGTGCTATGTACACAGACCTGGGACAGAATGTAACTATGTGGGAGGATACACTTAGCAGATAAATTAGTGACAGAAAATCTGCAGCACTCATTTATTTTCCCAGATTAAATCTTTTTTTCTATCTGATGCCATTATTCTCATCTCTAGGAAAAATCACTATTGCTGAATTGCTGCCAATTACAGTTAACCACCAGTTAATATTTTAATCACTGCAATACTATTCATTCTACCCAGAGCATCTCACTCAACATTTGCTCAGACTACTATGATGTCTTAGCACCCAGCAGACACTTTCAACTTATGGAAAGCTTTTTTCTGCCCTCAAACCAAATTGCAATTTTTTTTTCTTTCTTTTTATCTGTGTTAGTTATTATAATGCATTTTGCATTGAAAGGGGTTTTTTTTGTGTGTTTTTTCTTTAATTCAACGGAACACACAATCATGCTATCACTTATAAGTATCTTGAATCAAAACTTTTACCAAACTGCAGTGCAGCAATTATGCAAATAAGTGGCTGAACAATTTCAGCATTACAAAATTAGCACACTGTATTTAAGAATAAAGAAAAAGTTATAATGTATTTTAAATATTTATGATAAGTTGTTTATCACAGAAAATCAGCACAGCAACAATTTTGTGTGTTATTTCCTCTACTAATTTTCTCTTGGCTTACAACATGCTGTTATGACTAAGACTCATTTGAGACATGATCGTCAGCTGGTTTAAATTAGAGGAACCCTACTGATTTTGATGAAGTTCTGTGGATTTACATCAGCCAATGAGTCTGCACCTCTTCTACAACATGCTGTGAGAAAGCATGCCAGTGATCTGGACTTCATGGAATAGGCTGTGCTTATTCTTTTACTGAAATCCCTTTTTTGGCTTACATTTTGTCAGGCTGCATTTGGGGACAAATTAGCATTCCACATTTTTTTTGCACTCTGGAGCTGTATAGAGAAGTCTCTGTTCAGAGGCTCCATTAAGTCCTAGCCCTACTCTAAGCAGGCTTGCTTTAACATGTCTACTGACTTTCTCAGGCCTCCTCTCTATTACACTGGGAGAAGACTCACCATGCAAACCTCACTTGCAACCACACCAAATCCTTCTTGTCCTGGGTTTGGTTAGGATAGAGTTAACTCTTCTCAGGGAATTGGGAGGGGGGCTGCTGGGTGACATCATGCTCAGTATTTAAACAGGGAAGTTCTGGGAGAAGGGGGCTGCTTGGTATTGTAGTTCACGAGCCGGTCCTGCAGTGAGCCGTTTCGTTTATAATTTTTTTATGTTGTAGACTCTTTTGTTAGTATTGTTGTTGTTTGGTGTTGTTTCTCCCTTACTATTCCAGTAAACTGCTCATGTGTCAAGCCCTGAGCCCTGTTCCCTCCCCATCCCACTGGAGGGTGGAATGGACAACAACCCTTCTTGGTTAAACTACATCTCTTCTGTTGCTGCTTCAAGAAATCACGTTTGAGGTTTTAAAATAATGTTAATTTGCAATTATTAGCCTCTAACCTCTGGCTCTTGGTTTGGGCCCTCTGAACACCATTCAAACAGCTGTTCAGCTGCATGTCCCTGGAAGGCATTTTCAGGTGACTTCATCATGGAAGTCACCAGATGCTCTCTTTGCACTCCAGTCACTGCTTAGGAAAAACACATGAAATGAGGCATGGCTGTGATGTGGGCTAGACAGGTGAATGCAGTCTTCCCCATTTAGGATGAATGCAACTAATGTGTACCCTGATCAACTTTAAACATAAATTACTAGCTAAAGGAGAATAATAGTGTCACTGTGCATACATTATATTTCTGGATAATTTAAAATTCTCCACTTTAAATGAAAGGGTCAGCAGGAAAATCAGTGGTACATTCAGAGCTAGAAATTATATCAAAGCCAGGTGTCCTCCAGATTTTACTACTCTTAAGAGAGTCTAGACCATTTCTTTCAGAGAGAAGCAGCTATGACTTTTCCCTTCCCCACATTCAACAATCTTTTCTGCATCTCAGCAGAAGCCCATAGGAGCTCGTGAGAGTGTTTTTCTCTGAAGTTTCGGATCGGCTATCGTGCCCCTCCACAAGTGTGTTTTCTGATTTATCCTGTGCTCCATTATAGTATATGGAGTCAGAGCTCACTTGGAAAGCAATATTTTTTAGTTAAACTAAACAAGTATCTTCAAGATCCAATATAGAAAACAACAGTTTGAGAGTCAGGAGCCTAGTTTGATGGAGACCTGTCTTTATGCTTTGTGCTCCCATTGTGTAGTACAGAACACAATACTCGCTGTGGTAAGTTTGGTGGGTTTGTCCCATCTGAAACCATGGGAAGCTTCTAACAGGGCTTTGCATCAGGCCTTTCTTAGGCAATTTTCTGAAAAACACTTGGTGATAAACTCTGCCCTTCTCTCCCTCTCTGGCTCTTGCTTTGGATATTTCGACTCCTTGGCTTTGAATCTTGTTTCTAATTAGCTGATTTTATAATTTTAAATTTAGGCTGACATTTATAAATGACCCTGATCATTTCTTTAGACTCCAGATAAATTAATTTTGAGCAGTAGTCAGGCAAGAGCTCAGCTTGGAACCCTGGAGAGGATGGTGTGGTTCATGGTGGAGCCTCAGGAGAGAAATTACCATAGGAACCATTGAATTATACAGAGACTGGGAAGATTGTTCCCGATGTAATTCCCTTCCTCTGTGTACCCTGGCAATCACGGAACTAACTGATGGCAAACAGTTCTGCACTGAGCACTGGTCTAACAGATCCATACCTCTGCTATATCCATTTGTTACGATCCTGTGGGCCAAACAATAATGGAATTACTATTATAAAACAAAGCTTTAATGAGGCAGTAGGAAAGATGAGCAACAACGGGCCCATACAGTGACACCCCAAACACCAATAGCAAACATAGGATCATGCTGGCTATCTGTTGAGTAAAAAGAAGTGTCTCCTATCACTTCCTGAGAGCTTGTGGTGATGCAAACCCCCTACCCTGGGCCATATTGTTCTGTTAACGCCAGCCTACATTGTTCTTATTTGAATCAAGTGCAGCAGGCTGAGAAAACCTGGCACTTTCTGATCTTGTTTGCTCGAGTAGTGAGTTGAAGCAACCTGGTACCTTCTTGTCCTACGTACAAGTACAGCAAGATGGGGTGATTAGGCATTCCCTAATTGCACCTGGAACTCCTGTTGCCTGGGAAATGTACCTGAGATCCCTCCTGAATGGACTGCAGCCCACTCTGAAACTTGCCAAGATTAACAAAAACAATGGGCACAACAACAACAAAACCCAAAAATGAACAAACAAACAAAAATACCCCAAAACAAACTGACTGAAGTCAATCATCTTGAGATCCTATAAATACTGATCCTAATTGAAGCCCTTTAGAACTCTCCAGGATTGCAGCAGGCTGCTGCCTGTATTCATCTCCTGATTTGGAACACCCTTAGAGTAGATTTTTACTGTCCAGTGCTGGATGACAGGAATAACCATCTGCCACAAGCTGGCTAGAGGTATAACTGTCTGATGATACAACTGAAGAAGAATGAGAGTGATTAATTTCCTATAATTTTATTTCATAGCATTTCAAGAATCATTTGGGTCCCAAAAATATATTATAATCAAAAGTAAAAGAAGCATCTTAATAATAGCTTAACCTCTCTACCTATACTTATACCTATATCTGTATATGTATGTGTATGTGATATAACTTAGGGAACTCTGTTAAACTTTTTACTAAATTGCTGTGTTGATTATAACAAGTTTCTGATTATTAGCTGATCAAGTTTGTGATCTACTATAATATTGTTAATGAACTTTAAATTGTTGCTACCTCAAAATCACACAAAACACATAATCACATGTTAAAACACTACACTGAAGGCCCTACACCTAATCCCTTAGTTATAAAACTGTTGATCAAGTCTGGGACTAGGAGTGGATTCAGCCACACCTAGACGCCTCTCAGAAAAGTTTAGGAAACAAGGGGGTCCACTCTGAACCTTGTGACTCAGTGGGAGGTTTCCCTTATCACTTTGTTAGATATAAAGAGTTGACCAATTCTGGGACTAAATCTGCATTTAGCTGCACCTAGACTCTTTGCGAAGGAGTTTAGAAAGCAAGGGATTCCATTCTGAACCTTGTGACTCAACAGGAATGCCTCCCTTGTCCTCTCTTCCTAATCCCTGTATCAAGCATTCCAGTTGGACTCTGATTTAATTTCACTTGATCCCTGTGTGAATAACTTCCTCGCATCCTCATACAAAGAATTTCTTCAGATCTCTGTATAAGTAATTTTAACCCAATTCTATTTTGATTTTTCTCTCTATGCTTTTTCCATGTAGTAAGTAATATAGTGAACCTTGCCTTATAATTCTGTTAAGTCATGCTTTTACAAATTCATATTAAAATATCTTTTTCTAAAATTTTTGATGGTGATTCTTTAAGCAACCTTAACTTCTTCCACACCCATCTGTGACAGAGCTTAACATGAGCTACTTAACTAAGAACACTTTGTATTTTGTTTATATTCCTGAAAGTTACAATAAAAAAGACATAAGATACCCTCAGACAGCTGGAGAGGAACAAGTGCTATGGACCATTTAAAACAAGGAAACATATCTTGGTAATGTTCAAATGATTTTGTGTACGTATATACTGACTGTACCTTTGTCTAAATACTTAGCAGCCTGGGCTTGTAGATGCCACAACAGAGCTAACGTTTCAGTTACAAGTGCAACCCTCTTTTAACGTGAGTTATGATGATCTCAGGAAAAAATCTTTCAGCTTCATCATTCATCTCAGCCATGAGGGATTACCTTTTCTTCTTCTTACTTTCTTTAATTCTTTCTTTTTATTTGAGGCTTTAGCAAAAGTGGTTTGGCCATTTTTGGACTATGGAATTAGGAAAAAAAAGATACTTTTCCTACAGGTCACATTTGAAAATGTTCATAGAATCACAGAATGGTTTGGGTTGGAAGGACCTTAAAGGCCAACCCACTTGCAGTGAGCAGGGACATCTTCAACTCAGTCAGGTTGCTCAGAGCCCCATCCAACTTGAACTACAATGTTTCCAGGGATGGGGCTTCTACCACCTCTCTGGGCAGTGTTTCACCACCCTCAATCATAAAAAATTTCTTCCTTATATCTATTTTAAGTCTACCCTCATTTAGTTTTAAACCATGACCCCTTGTTCTATTACTACAGACCTTGCTTACCAAAGCAGAGTAGAAGCGCAGAATCACCTTCCTTGACCTGCTGGCCACGCCTCTTTTGATGCAGCTCAGGATACAATTGGCCTTCTGGGCTGCAAGTGCACATTGCCAGCTCATGTCCAGCTTTTCATCCACCAATACCCCCAGATCCTCCTCCACAGGGCTGCTTTCAATCTCTGATGATGACATCCCTAAAGATGGCATCTGTAGCTCTTCCCTTGGCCAGTGATGTAGTCAAACCATCATAGAAGTCCACTGAGTTAGTCAGGCATGATTCAGTCTTGGTGAGGTCATCCTGACTGTCTCAAATCAAATTCCCATCCTCCTTAGCGTAGCTTCTAGGAGGATCTGTTCCATGATCTCAGGCAAAGAGGTGAGGCTGAAAGGTGGGTAGTTCCCAGGATCCTCCTTCCTACCCTGTTTAAAAATGACTGCAGGGTTTCCTTTTTTCCAGTCACCAGGGACTTCACCTGACTGCCATGACTTTTCAAACATCATGGGGAGTGGCCTGGAAACTACATCAGTGAATTCCCTCAGGACTCTGGGATGCATCTTGTATGTTCAGGTTCTTCAGGTGGTCACAAACCTGATCTTCTCATGAAGTGGGGCAGATTTTACTCACCCATTCCCTGCCTTGCACTGTCCATCCATTCAAGAGGTGTGGGAAGAGAGGTGTTGCCAGAGAAGACTGCAAGGCAAGAAAGTTGTTGACTGCCTCAGCCTTCTCCTTGTTCATTGTTACCAGTTTGCCAGTCTTGCTCATCAGGGGATGTGCAGTTTCTTTGGCCTTCCCTTGCTGGCTGACATGTGTAGGAACTCTTATTATTATTTGCCAAGATCAGCTCCAGTAGCACCTGGGCCTTCCTGACCCCATCCCTACATGACTGGGCAATGTCCCTATAGTCTTCCCAGGATACCTGTCCCTGCTTCCACTGCCTGTGCATTTCCTTCTTCCCCTTTAGTCTCTTCAGCAGGTCTTGACTCAGCTATGCCAGTCTCTTGCCTTTCTTGTCTGATTTCTTGCACCTTGGTATCAAGAGCTTTTGCACTCTATGGAAACCATCTTTAAAGATCTGTCAACTCTGTTCTGCTCCCTTGTCCCTGAGGACCATTTCCCAGAGAATCCTATTGACTAATTCCTTGAACAGCTGGAATTTTGCTTTCTTAAAATTCAGGGTCCTGACTTTTCTCTTTGCCTGTCCCATATCCCTCAGGACTGCAAACTCCACCAATGTATGATCACTGTAGCCCAGGCTGCCTCTAATCTTGACATCAATCAGTTCACTTGCATTGGTGACCACCAGGTCCAGTATTGCATTCCCTCTGGTAGGACTGCCTGTCACCTGGTTTAAGAAATTATCCTCCATGCACCTGGGAGTCTCCTGGATTGCCTACAGCTTGCTGTGCTACTTTCCAGAGATGTTGGGGTGGTTGAAGTCCCCCAGCAGGATGAGAGCCTGTGAATGTGATGCCTCCTTCAGCTGGAGTAAGAAGGCTTCATTAATAAGCTCTTTGTGGATAGGAACCTGTGTGAGTGGGTGGCTGTGTGGGGTTTACTTGCTGTTTGGGATTAAACCATGACACAGAATATCTAAAACATGGAGTGAATTTCTCTGCTCAGAGGAGACTAGAAAATAGGACTCAGAGATATGGAGCACAGGGTTATTTAGTTCTGATTTATGTCACTATAACGTAAAAAAAAAGTTTTAGGAAAATGGAATGAAGGGAACTCCCTGGTTCCACTAGCTTCTACAGATTTATAGTTCTTTTTAACGTGTTCTCCAAGACATAGGCTCAGTATTAATGTAAAGCCAAGTGGAAAAAAATAGCTGGCATGCATGTATTAAATGCTGTACTCATTTATATGAAAGGGCAGCAACCAGAGTGAGCAGCACAATATTTTTTTGACAGAAACTATACTGTTTTCCAGCCTAATCAGTCAGAGGGGACTTGAATTTCCTACTGCTGCTCTTTCAAGGTAAAAATGGCCTTCACCTGAAGAATCTGTAACGAGTGGAAAGTGCTACTTGTGGTTTACACTCTGTGTAAAATCTGTCTCAATCATCCTAATCACATCCTGCAGCCTGAGCTTGCTGAAAGCAAAGTGTGGGCATCAGAAAGACTGTACATAGGAGATAGTATGTCACAACATGCTAGATCAGCACTCTGTAGGCAGAGACATCCTAACACTTCCCTTCTATCATTACTCTGTATTCTGTTAATACCTAGCATTTTCACATAATGAGCTATAGCAATGTCATAGTTTAACTTGACTGGCAGCCAAACACCACACAGCTGCTTGGTCACTTTCCCTTCTCCCTATAGGGGATAGGGGAGAGAATTGAAGAGGTAAAGGTAAGGAGTCTCGTAGGTTGAGATAAGAACAACATAAAACTTAATAATTACAATAATAATGACAATTATAATAATAGAATATACAAATGAGCGATGCATGGTACAATTTCTCTCTACCTGACAATAGTGATCAGGGGTCCTCAAACTACGGCCCTCCGGCCAGATACAGCCCCCCAGGGTCCTCAATCCAGCCCGTCGGTATTTACAGAACTCCCTGCTGCTCCCCACCCCTGCCGGGGGTTGTGGGGGGAAACCAAGCAGCTGCAGGTGACTTCCTGCCACTTAATCCACCCGCTGGCCTCCGCAGGCCCCAAGCACCCGCCGGGACTGGGCTGGAACCAGCGCCTCGTCCTCATCCTGCCCCCCTGCAGCGGGTGAGAGGCGCGGGCATCTCCTCTGCCAGGCAGGCTCGGTCGGCAGCCTCTGGACTGCGAGGTCCAGCCAACTCAGGCGAATCGCCAGAGCCCCGGCGCGGCAAAGTTCCTTCAGTCCCTTCTGGCCACCCTTTCTGGACTGTGCGGCCTGGCTGAGGAGGGGGGCGGCGGCATCAGCGAGGTGGGCGACTCCCCCGTCTCTCCCTCCCTCCCTCCAGCTCCCAGGCAGGACAAGCAAGTCAGCACCAGTGGGAAGCGCACGCACCATCATCTCAAAGAAAAGAAACATTGACTCTGAGTGCAGGGTATTCCAAGAAAAGTGGACTTCTGATTATTTTTTCACGGAGTACAAAGAAAGAGCTGTTTGTCTGATGCGCCAGAATTCAGCGTTGGTGTTCAAGGAATACAATTTACGTCGACACTACAAAACTCAACATAAAGATAAATATGATTCTTTGATCGGACAAGTGAGAAAAGATAAAATATTAAGACTGAAACATGGATTGACAACACAGCAGAATACTTTTATGAAGCAAAAGCAGCTCAATATATCATCACTTCAAGCAAGCTATCAAGTTGCCAAGCTCATAGCGTGCACTGGCAGAACATTCATAGAGGGAGAATTTGTTAAAGAATGCCTTCTTTCTGTTGCCAAAGAGATGTGTCCAGAGAAGGTGGATTTATTTAGTACAGTGAGTCTTTCAGGACCTACAATTACATGAAGGATTGAAGAAATGGGGGAAATTTTGAATCTGCAATTGCAAAACTCCTCAAAAAAACTCATTGGCACTCGACGAAAGCAACAATGTTTGTGATTCTGCACAACTTCTAATTTTCATCTGTGGGACAAATGATTCTTTCGAAGTCACAGAGGAGCTGCACTGAAAAGCATCAAAGGAACAACTACAGGAGAGGATATCTATGAGGAAGTTTGCCAAACTATGAATGATTTGGAGCTGGACTGGGGTAAATTATTCAGTGTGACAACTGATGGTGCTCCTAGCATGCTGGGGTCCATGAAAGGAGTGGTTGGAAGCATGGAAAAGGCACCTTGCGTTTCTGACAGATGTAACAGAGCTACTCAACAATTTCAGTGTCCAGCTTCAAGGAAAGGGGAAGCTCATCTGTGATATGTATTCACATGTGAAAGCATTTCAAGTCAAATTAGACCTGCTCACTAACCAAATAAAGGAGGAAAATTTCTGCCATCTCCCCACAACTCAAAACCTGTCTGCAGAAAAAACAGAAGTTGCTTTCCCAAACAAAACATGTATGGATGTACTAGAAATGTTGCAAAAGGAGTTTCAAATTAGATTTAAAGAGCTTCGTCTCCATGACCAGGACACACAGCTCTTCCAGAACCCATTTGCTGTTGACACTGAAACTGTTGATCCGATTTACCAAACGGAATTGGCCGAACTACAGACTTGTGACTCGCTGAAAGATGCATTCAAATCAAGCAGCCTTACTAATTTCTATGCATCTGTCCCCTCAGGGACATACCATAATCTCAGGAACCATGCACTCAAAATTGCAACCATCTTTGGCAGCACCTCTGTCTGTGAGCAGAATTTTTCCCAAATGAAACATCTGAAATCTCCAATCAGATCCAGACTAACTGATGAACACTTGCATCACTTGCTACAAATAGCAGTGACAAATATGGAACCTAACACTGACCATCTCATTAGCCAAAAGCAGGCCCATAGTTCACACTGAAATATTATTTGTTTTTGCTGATTACAATTGTTCTTCATTTTAAATATTGCATTATTTTTCCTGGTTTTTGTGCACTACTACAAATAAAATTTGTGCAGTGTGCATAGGAATTAGTTCATTTTTTTCCAAACTATAGTCCAGCCCCCAACAGTGTCTGAGGGACAGTGAACCGGCCCCCTGTTTAAAAAGTTTGAGGACCCCTGATAATGATCCTGGAGGAGCAAAAATCCTGAACCCAAAACCACAATCCCAGAGAGAGAGGGTTAGTTTTCTGGCTAACCCTCAATTATGAACTTGGTGCTATACGATATGGAATAACCCACTGGCACATCCAAATGCCAACTTGAGTCTGTTAATCTTAGTATGCCCTCCAAGTTTCTTCTGCACCTGCAGACTAGCAACACACAGGGAGATGGAAAGTCTGTGATTTCTTAGCAACAACTGAAAACATGAGTATATTATCAACGTTCTTCTCATAGTAAAGCCCACATTGAAACCAAAATACAGCACTATTCTAACTACTAAGAAAATTAGCTCTACTAGCCAAAATCAGTACAGGCAGCAAATAACTTATTTCTACAGCATATCCAGGTCTTTCTCATCTCTTTGGGTATAGGAAGCTATAATGAGACAGAAGAACAACACATAGTAAGGACAGGATTTTGATGAACTTGCTGTAATTCATCAGTGTCAGCCCAGCACCCTGATACCTTACTGCATGATGATGGGGCTTCAGCATCACCAGTAGTCATGGCACTTGCTGCTGCCTCTCCTGGGTGCAGCTCTTTACCTGCCATGCATCTCAACTCTCCTGTTCTTTTGTGAGTGCTAACAGATGTGCTAAGAAACCCCAGGGTCACAGTTTGCAGGTTTACAATATCACGTGTCATGTGTCTGGATAGATATCCAGAAATCTTTAATCACATCTAGAACAAGATGGATTAAGGTAAATTAAAAAATGCAAGTGTTGATTTATGACATCCAAAATAGGCAACACAGTTACACATATTTATAAAATTCACAAATTAAGAAATGAAAGGAAGATTATTCAATCTACTTACAGTAAAGTGGAAACAAAGCAGCATTCCTTCAGCACTTAGGAGTGCCCTTTCTCCTGAGAGTACTTTTAAGTCTTCTAGCAAGAGCCCTCTGAGGGCCTACATCCAGTCTAGACCTTTGCTGCTTGGTTGGGACTGACTCAACACCAGCCTCCAAAGTTCATTCTTGCAGTAACAGGGCAAGAGCAACGGCACACCAGGGAACATGGTTCATGTCTGCATCTGTCAGCTACCATAGGTCAGACCTGGGAATGAATTGGATGGTTGCCCTGTCAGAAGGCTGAGTGGATGCTTCCAGTGCCAACACCAGCAAATTTTTAAAATGAGATGAATCAGCTTAGCTGGGAAAGGACACAAGAAACTTTATTGTGGTAGGAGACATTGCTTGGAGATATGTTTAGACTTTTGTGACTCTTTCCTATGGGTATTACAATTAAAAACCTACCTGAGCAGCTCAATTCTCGTTAGTCATTACACCGCTAAAGACAGATAGATGATTAGATTTAAGCTTCTGAGATAAACTTAAGAGTCTTTTCAAGTCCCCTTTTGCTCTCTTGTAGCTAAGACACTTGCCCTGCTAATCTAGGTGCTGTAATAAACAGATAACGTGCTGCCTAACAGTGTGATCTGCTAGGGATGTGGGAGCGTGGGAGAGGGTTTGGTTGCTGTTGTTTTATTTCCTTTTTGGAGCTCATTTTATTTCTTAGGTTGCTGTGTGTGGTGGTTTGACCCACAGTGGGACCATGAGGTCCTGCATTCACTCCCCTACCTGGTGAGATGGGATGGGAGACACAACAAAGGGGGCACAGGGTTAGGAATGAAGGACAGGGAGGGCTCACTCACCAGTGATGGTCATGGGCAAAACAGACTCAACTTGGGGAAGAAAATTCAATTTAATTCATTGCAAATCATCTGAGTAGACAAAACAACCACATCTTACAACACCTTCCCCCACCCCTCCCTTCTTCCCGGACTCAAATAACTTTGCTCCCCCTTTCTCTACCTTCCCCCCAAGCAGCACAGGGGACAGGGAATGGGGGTTCAGTCAGTTCGCCTCTGCTGGTCTTCCTGGCATGGAAGTCCAGGAAAAAGATGTTCCAAAGCAACCTTCCCATGGAGTCACAGACCTCTTTGGGCTCAGTTCCAGGCTCCGGCATGGAATGTCCACAGGCTGCATGAGACTCTCCCCCATTCTGGGCGTCCACTCCCTGCTCTGGCTTGGGGTCACAGTTTCAGTCACATTTGCCCTCAGGCTCAACTTGTCTGCTCCAGTGTGGAGTCCTCCATGGCCTACACGTGGATTCTGCTCCACTATTGAATCTCCACGGGCTGCAGGCTCCTTTGCCTTCTACTCCATGCAGTTGAACTGGGTGTGTAGATCTTTTTGTCCTTCCTTCTGCAATGCAGCTCTCTCTCTCTCTCTGTCCATCTCTCTTTGTTTTGGCTGATGGTCATCTTTTTATTAGTCAATAGCCACACCTCCAGGTTCTCTCCACCTACTCCCTTTCAGGACAGTCCTTCCCCTCACAAATATGGATTTGCGGAGACATTTCTCTACTGCTCATTGGCCCAGCCTGGGCTGGCGGCAGGGGGAGGGTGGGGGGTGGGGGTAGGTGGTCTGCTTTTGGAGCCAGGGGAGCTTTTTGCTCTCATAAGGTTGCCCTTCCATCACTACCCAAAAAATCAGCTTTCCCCCTTGCAAAAAAAACCCCAACACACTCTGGCAAAATCTGATTGCATATTTCATAAATTGCCATGCTTATGCAGGCCCTGTCTCTAATACTTTCTGCCTCTCTGTCTTCTGTTTGCTCGTTTACAGGGAAATAGAGGGCATGAAGGAAAGAAAAACAGCTAGAGGTCTCAAAGTCCTTATGCAGAAAAGCTAGAAACAACAGCTCAATTAGTTACTTCCATATCCAAAAGCTTGTGCCAAGACAGCATGGCGTAGCCTCTCAAATGCATATTAATAGAGCCCTGCACTCACTACACATAACACTGAAAGAAAGACATGATGACAGTCAAACTGACGTTTTCATATTTTCAGTGGTATGGCTTGGCATGTAAATTCCTTGGCAAGCTACAAAGCCTCATTCTCCCCTAACCTCTGCTACAAATTTATTCTGAAGGACATGCTGTCAAAAGCAGTATCATCTTCTTAATTTCTTTTGCCATCAAAGCAAACCCCAGAAGTCAAACCAAACAAACGGAAAAAACCCATCATTACTCTGAAAACTCAGAAGTATGATTATATTACCAACAGCCTCATCCATTTAATGTTTAGATATTGCTGTCAAAGCAGTGATGTCATGAAGTGTTTGGAAGAGCTCTGTGCTTTGCCTACCCACAAGAGCAGAGCCCTGGGGGCTGGTGGATGGTGCAGATGTGCAGACCTGGTGTCCTTGAGGCCTGTGCCCTTGCTTTGAAGTTGCTGGTTGTTTCTCAGTTCAGGGAAACTAGATGTGCCCTGCAACTTCCTCTTAAGAAGCCAGACACACTGGACAAGCAAATGGACGTGCCAGCCTGCCTGCAGCACAGTGATCATCTTCTCCTCGCTTTCAGGGAAAGCAATCAAACAACAGTAGATATTTCAGCAGTTGAAACAGTACAAAAACTCTTTTTTTAAAATAAAACAACTATAGTAATTTAAAAGCAGGTTCAATAGTATGTATCTAACCACACTGTGCTGTCTTTATGCGTGAGAAACAGGCAACTGCTTGGTGGAGAAAGCTGAGAAAGTGCTGTGCTTTTTAGCCACAAAACTGTTAACACTAAACCTTAAGGTGTGCACATTCATAACATTAAAGACCAATATACTGTCCTAAACTGATAAAGATGTAGGGTGACACTTGTGGTTGTAGTTCTATATACTGAAATAGGATAGTGCTGGGCAATGACAGGAGAAACCAGTAATGAGTGAATCTCATAAGGGCTGTTCAGGTAAATAAAGATGATCTTGCACTGATTCAATCATAACACTGTGAAAAACAGTCTTTCTTGGATTTTTTTTTTTTTCCTGTTGCAATGTGACTCAAGCATGGAAAAATGACAAGTGATTTGAGGACTTTTCTCTCTGTATCTAATCCTTTCTAAAATCTACCTGGTATTTATTCCAAATACTACTACTACAGTGTATGGGAACCTAATCATTCTGGTACTAAGAATGAGCTCAAGATTTTTAGACTGGGTGCTACACACAGTCAAATCTTTATCAAGATTTTGAGATGAAATTTCTGTCCAGCTCTTTTTATGAGTGAGACTCATATATGCAAATGTTGTTCCCAGATTCAATTTACAGCACTCACAGTTTTCATAAGTAGTTGAATTTAATTTCAAAATTTGATATTGTCTGTTAACATTTAAATTGTTGTGTACAAACATTAGTTCTAGGCAGCAACTAAATCTCACGGTTACAATTATACTCAAGCCTTGTACACTGTACGTACTTGCATTTGACATTCATTCAATTGAATTTCTTGCTGACTGGAAACGAGTGAATTTTTTTCTTTCAGCCAGTGGTGTCATAAAGTCCCAAAGAGAGGCTTGTGGAGTTCTGGTCTGTGTTCCCTATGCTAATTATGCATTCATGGCACAACATGTACGGGCTTCAAAGGCATATGTTGTGAATATGTAATAACAATTTTATTAAATTTACTAATGCTTGCCGCAACCAGCTTTTACTAATGCAAGAGAGCGAGTGGGAGTTCTGTGTGCTATGTGCTCATTATTTAATAAGCAGGTTGTACAGTACACAGACTCTGAATATTAATGTATTTCTAAATATAAAAATCACATTTGTTTGAAACTCAACATGCAAACAAAATAATGCCAAATATAAAACTGCAAAAAGTTGCAGAAAGGGATCAATGTAACAGGAAGTAAGACAGATATTGGCAAAAGGTGATTTGCACTGAGCGATGGGAGTGTACCAAAGTACTCAAAGTACTAGCAGGAAACAGAAAGCAAGAGTTTGGCTTGGACAAATGACTACTATAGAAAGGAGTGTTTGGGATGCAGGTAGGATACTGGTGGGGGCTGTGACAATGACATAGATTAACACTGAAGATGAAACTCACATAATGCTGAGAAGTGGTGCATATTGGCTTCTCTCCTAAATCATATACAGAGGGTGAAGGAGGTATAGTCATTGGGAATTGCCTTGCCAGATGTTACAGCACCATGAGAAGGGCTAAAATATAATTTTATGCATGTATCAGCTAATATGGTGCATTCAGGGTTCAACATGATGCTCTTTTCATCAAAAGTGAGTACCTTATCATAAAAAACCCCAAAAAGCAAGAAAAAGACTAGTGATATTTCAAAAGGGAGGTTGATTTCCTAGTACTGAGCCAGTGAATTACAAGCATTTCCCTTAAGCCAAAGAAGTGTAAAAGTTAAAGTAAGGCAAGTTAGTCCTGCATAAAAGCAATATGGAAGGGTTTGAGTGGTTTTGGTAGTCTCTTTCTAGAAGAGGAGTTTTGTATAGCCTGTCATGAGAAAAGCCAGCCACACATCTAGAAGAGAAGACAATTCTCTTAAGAGCTCGAGGGAATTGTGAAGATAAAGGCTGTTAGTACCTTCACTTGATGTGGAGTAAGTTTATACCTAAATATGTACAAACAAGAGGAGTATTGCCTAGTAATTTTCTAGGAAAGTTTATTTAGGGAAGACATAGCAATGACAAAACCTATGAAACACAGGAACAAATGTGAATTATAAAACAAGTCCCCAACAGAGAAGAACCTCCTGCATAACTGTGTTTTGGTTCTGGATAAGAAAGGCCTGGCTGACATGAGATGTCCCCACAAGGATGCAAGCTGTCACTGAAAGTGATAATTAAGAAATCCAATATACTGCTTACTTAACACGGTTTCAAGATGTAACAGGAAACTGCTCCAGTATTGTTGTAGCACACTGTACTGTTTCTGATGTCAGAAATGTATCCATAAGCCCTTGATCTTTTAAACAACATGTTCTCTTTTCCGGAAGAAAAGTGTGCATAATCTCAAGCAGAGGAGCAGTGGAAATAGCTTGAACTGTGTTAGCTGTGTGCTGGATGCAGGGGAAGTATCCCTCTTGTTCCTGTTTTTTTCTAACTGAGAAGTCAAATAATTCTTTTCATTCAGCTGACATAGAAACCCCACCAACTTTGAAAAGATTTGTGAGGTACAGAGACCAAAGATGGATGTAGTTACCTGGCAACCTCTGGAAGGTTCATAGCAGCAACAAGATACATTCTTTATAATCCCTGAAAAGTCAAGCCCTTCTTCTGGGGCACAGAACACTTCTCTTTGGTTGTTCTCACTGCAGTTAGCTTTTTGTTCCAACTTGATCTGGGCCTCTGTGCTGTAAAATTACTTCTTTCATAAACCTGCGTGTACATTTTTAAGAACAACACCTTTATCCTTTACCTTCATGCAAATGCAGAGCCACAAATCCTTTCTCTTGGTCCAAAAGTATCTCTTCTCAGAAGTCCACCCCTACAGGGATTATTGAGCCAATAATTCTGTCTCTAGAAATTTTACAAGAGTTTTTTAAAGCACATTAGCCTTAACTGGTTGGCATAAGAAATACTCAGATCCCAGGTACAAAAGGTATTTGGTTTCATAGACCTCCTGGAGCTCCCATTGCATCACTGGCTTGAGGATATCAGGGTGACCCTGGAAAAAAGCTGCCCAGATGTCATGCTGGGGGTGATCCACTGGAGTCCTGTGCACCATCCCTGCACTTCCCTGCTCAGCCAGGAGTGGAGTGCACTGCAGAGAGAATGGTGGGGATGCCATGGGGTGATGAGGGCTGTGAGTGTCTGGGCATCCTGGAGCACTTCCTGACTGGCTGTCAGCAACTGAGGGCTCTGTGGTGAGCATTTTATTGTACTTTAAAGTCATCTTCTGCTTGCAATGAAAACTTTATGGGCTGGAGAGGGCCCTTGCAGAGGGAGCAGCCTGGTTTTCTACTGGCCCACAGTATCATTCTGCTGCAAATGTGCTCCATGGTGCCTGGCTGCCTGAACCAGGCAGGGCCAGGTAAACACAAGGGATGGCTCTGGGATGGGCATCGAGAGCTGCCATGGCAGCACCCAAAGCACCATCCAGCACCAGCCAAAGCTGCACATGACTCTCTAGGCCTTATTGTATTTGGTCTGGCTGGGATGGAGTTGATTTTCCCCGTGGCAACCCTCAGAGTGCTGCGCTTTGTATTGGTGGCTGGAGGGGTGTTGATAACACACCAGTGTTTTGGTTGCTGCTGGGCCACGCTGGTGCAGCGTCAGGGCTGTCTCTCCAACACTTCCCACCCCACACACACCAGTAGGCTGGGGTGGGGAAGGTCTTGGGAGGGGACCCAGCCAGGACAGCTGACCCAGACTGACCAAAGGGATATTCCACACCATACGACGTCTGCTCAGAAATAAAAGCGAGGGGAACTGAGGGGGAAGAGGGGCATTCGTTACTTCTGTTTGTCCTCTAGGAACTGCTTCCTGGGAAGTGGCCAAACAGTGTCTGCTGATGGGAAGCAGAGAGTAAATATTTTGTTCTTTTATTTCTGTGCGGGCAGCTTTGCTTTGCTTTTATTAAACTACCTTTGTCTCAACCCATGAGTTTTGTTGGGTTTTTTTTGTTCCATCTTATTTTCGCCCCTCCCCATCTTGCTGAGGAGGGGGGTGATAGAGTGTGCTTTGGTGGACATCTGGCATCCAGCTAGGGTCAGCCCACAACACTTATGCACGTGCAGCAGGAGTTCAGGCACAAACCAGGCTGGACCAGACTCTTCTGGTGCCTGGGGATGAGTATTGAGAGTGGTGCAGTCACAGTTCATTTCTTGGGTCCATTGCAATGAGCCAGGTCAGCGGTGCTCATCTTGGCAGCTCTCGCCCTGTCTGCGCTCCTGCCACACTCTCATTTGTGTCTCTCGATGTTCCTCTGGGACCTCCTGCAATGCTCCTTTCCATTCCCTCCCCTAGTTTTTTGTCTTCTGCTAGGTATTGATGTTTTGCACTAGTCACCAAGGCCTTGGCAGTGTTGTCCCATAGCCCCATTACATCACTCTGGCATCTTCTTCCTTTCAGTAAGGGATTTTACTGTTAGAAATCACGGTGTAGCTGCCAAATACAGTTGTCCCAAGTCTTGTCTCTGCCTTGGGTGCTCCTGCTTATTGCCCATGCCCCCTAGCAGCCCTGCACATAGACTGGTTGTCATGGTCGAAGCCAGTCATCAGAGAGAAATCAGGGCAGAGCAGAAGTGGCACTACCTGGACAGTAAGAGACTAGCTGCCAGCACGTCTGTCTTCAAAGCAGAGAAAAGTTGTTCCTTTCTGTGGGGATGGATGTGCCTTCTCTTTGGCAATGGTGACTAGCAAAGAAAGGTCTAGACAGCAGGGAAAGGGCTGTCAGTGTGGTGGGAACCACAGGGCAGCTAAAGGCCCCTGGATAAGCATCTCCTTGGCACCCAGATCCCATCTCCTCATGCTTGCCTAGGGACAAGGCACTGAGGCAAATCCTTATACTTGATGGTCCTGAGACTGGATGGGGACACCGCATGCTGAACTTACCAGTCAAGCACTGGTTGGAAAGTGTGGGGAAAGGGCAAGATGGGAGATGACACTCACATGGCAAGTGTTATCCTAATCAAGGGACACCAATTTATACATGCAGGAAATTCAACCTCATTAGAATATTAAAGAAAAGCTTTTTTTCTTTATAATCAATATACTCACTGGAATGTTACACGTATTTCCAAAACTACAGCAGAAGACAGCCTCAAACATTTGCCTTAAAAAACACAAGTGAAACAGTAATGGATTTTTATCTTTATTTTTTCTTTTTTTTAATAAAGTATTTTATTTTTTTGTCTCAGATGAAATTCATAACCTTGTTTCTGATAAGACAATTGAAACATAGAAATCAATTACAACAATGTGCTTTAGAGCTTTTATTTCTTCATTTAAGTAACTGACAATTTGGAAGGACACGGACAATAGGGCTGTAGCAGAACAGTGTTGCAATTAAAATCAATTTCTATGAAAAACAATTACAATAGCTGTTGAAAATCCAGGAAGGCTTGATCTTTTGATCAGAATAGACTGCAGTTTAAGAAAGTATTTGTAATGGAATGAGGTGGTTTGTAGCTTTCCTTTTTGAACAAGGAGAGAGGAGAATCCTTGTCTTAAGACAGGATCTGGAGGGAGCATTTTGTCACACTAAGAAAATAATTTTGCCATCAACAAGTATATCTATCTTTCTGACTTTTCATTCAGAGAAAAATGCTTGTGGGTTTTTTATGGATTTCCTCCTCCTGTTTGCAGTGTTTAGTTTAGTTTTCTGCTTCACTATGTTAAGCCCTATAGAACAGATTGATTTCCCACATGCCTTTTTCTGTGCAGTTGTCTAAGATGGCATGCGCATTCAGCAAGTACTCCCTTCAGTTCTCACTGACTTGAACATGGGCCTTCCAGTATCTTGACTTGATGGTCTTGAATGGCAAAATGGACGTACATTGGTTAATCTCGTTCCCAAGGACCAGTTGTTATTTCAAATCATGCCAGAGAGGCCCATACCTAAGAAACAGTTCCCAGTGACTGCTGAATGTGAGGCAGTAACTGGCCATTGACAATGAAACGTGTTTCACTAACATTCACAGCAAATTCTGCTGGCTTCAATGATAAAACAGAAGCTGGGAATGGGGTAGTTCCAAGTGTTTGACTTGTGTATAAGTAAAACAGTCTTGATTAAAAGATGAAGATGAGGATGGCCATGATTCAGCATTGCAGCAAATAGACAGCGTGATGACAAATTCCCCATCATAAACATTGGCAGCAGAAATTTGAGAAGTGGGTACTTGTTAGCTTTGTCTGTTAAAGAGTTGGAGTACTTGTGGGAATGCTAGCTTTATTTCAATAAACTTTAATTAGAGAGTAGAGAAACTATGGGATGTATTTCTGGTAGTTTTGTAGAAGGATCAAATGGAAATGCTTTTGTAGTAGTAGTCTGAGTGCTTGGTGTGACACTTGAGAACCTGACTATTGATGTTTGATTTGCATTCATTTCAGCATCTTTGACCTATAATCAAAGGCAAAGTGACAAATATTCAGAGGTTCTTTAGGAGATGAATCATGTTTTTCAAGCATTGCAAAACCACTAACCAAATGAGGCATTAGGAGGTCCTTTCATGCAATATACCACTGAATTGCAAACCTGACAGTGTCTAGTAGGTGTGCATCTTTGACGACAGTTTTATTTCATATACTGCTGCTGCTCTGCAAGAGCATCTATTCTACAGCTGTTGGAAATGTTGACTACAGGGCAGACCACTGCTGTCACCACATTGCCAGCATCTTCTGGAGCACTTTGGGCAGCAGGGGTTGCATTTCTTAAAAAAAGGTTTTCTTTCTCTCATAACGATGTTTATTACTGCATAGCAACCTACATACAAAATTACCATTCCTCACGCAGGGATGGCTGAACCATAACTCCTTGGCTTTATAATCCTTAGGGAAATGGCAGAATCTTCCTTTTGAAAGGTAAATATTGTTATTGTATTCTCCAGAGAGTTAGAGGCCCAGGGATTTTGATTACAGCTCAGAAATCCTGAGTTCTATTCTTCTGCTAGTGTTACTAGCTGACAGCTATGTCTTCCCCAAGTCAGGTAATGCTGATCTTGTATCCTTTAGCAAAATGTGACAGCCTGCCAAACTCATGAAAGCCAACACAAGATTCCAGAAGGCCCATTATAATGCAAGCTTTTGTGTAAGTCCAAGGGCTGTATTGTCTCTAACCCCTTTGCATGGATTGCCTGTTCTATGTAAAAGCAAAGTATTATTTGTAGTGCATTGGAAATGATGCACTGCACAGATGCACTAAAGTTTGTTAGCTTTTCAAGATGAGATGTTTGGTTTCAGTGATAGGAATACTTGACATAATGGATGTAATCTATTAGTCTTTGTACATACAGCAAAGAGCTCTCGTAGCAAAAGTAACAGATTAAATTTATTATCATTGTGTTCCTATAATAAAATAAGTGTGCTCTCCATCACTTGTGCTTTTGAGTTATATAAATAGCAAAGTTACTGGAAAATAGCTCAGAAAAATATAACATCCACTCAGAGACTGATGAGGTAAATAAGATCTTCTAGCTGGTGATTACAGCTCTAACTAGCTGAATGTATCCCCTAGCTATTAATTAATAAACCATCTCCTGCAAACCCAAATAGTTTCAAAGTTACTTAGACAAGATGGTAAGTATCAGTGTCATATAATTTTTTACACAAGTTTAAATTTATTTTCTTCTCTACTATCTGATCCTTTATTTTGCTGACTTTTTACTGTATTATGTTTCCCCTTGATTACTAAACTTGAAACTTTCCAAGAATGGAGGCAAAATAAGGCTTTCCATGCTGCCGAGTCTGCAGACAGCAATGTCAGGTCCTTTGCAATAACTCTGTGTTTCTTAATCCAGTAGTTTCAGATTTATTAATGTTTTTCCAGCATGAATTACCAACCCCTCTCTCAGTCTAGATAGTACAGGAGATGAATAAAGCCCTTTTTTATAGTGTATCATCTACACCTGTATGTGGGAAGGTTTTATGATGCAGAAAATCCACTGTGAGCATTCCCCCACGTGAGAATAACTCAGCCTTTGTGAACTGAGTTTATTAATTGGTAAATAGTGTGATTTCCCATCTCCCACTACCTTTTTCAAATACAAAAATGTTAAAACCAGGCATTTCTTAAAATAAACTTTGGATGCCAACATTTGTTTATTTAAAGGTTACTGTAGTATCCAATATAGGGCTATTAACTGTGAGACAAATCTTCTATAGTGGATCTGTAAAAGTATAAATATTCTCAAAAATTTATGAAAGTGACTGTGCTCTAGGAAATTTTTGATACCTTTTAAAGCTGAAGTTGTGTTTGTCTGTTTAAGAGTTATCTATAGATATTACATTTTTTAAATGAAAGGAGTAGCTCTGGAGAGCACATTTTTTTTGTTTAGACTCTGACCTTAATGTGGATTTTTTAAATGAATATATCAGTGACTGCTTGATGTGATAGTGTTTTCTCTGCCTAGTTTTCATGGAGAAAACTAGTATTTTCTTCTGTTGTAAGAACTGGAAATTACACATTAGAACCTGTGATATAGGAACAGGTTCCACCTCTTGAGATAGTGTTGGGTACTCCAAAAAAGTAACCTAAATCACATAAAAGAAATCTAAAATTTAGGGTAGAGGAACCTTTCAAGGAAACAAACTCAGTACTCTCAATGCAGTTGTAGGAGCAATGTATCTTTTTTTCATGTTGTACTAAAGGCAGTAATGCAATACACCGTAGACTGTCAATCAGATGACAAAATTAAAGGAAAAAGAAAGAAAATGAAAATAAAGCAGATTCTTAACATAATCTATAGTTAGGTTTAGCCCACAGATTAATTGCATTTGGCATTCTGCTGCAGAGGAAGGTACAGTGGTGCAAGTCAGCCAAAATAATTTGGGAGATGTCAAATGCAAATGCAGAAGGATAAGATTTCAGGAGGCATAGGAGAGCTCAAATTCAGCTCCTGTCTGACTCTGTTCCCAGCAATCCAGCAGGATTTCAACCTGCTTCTTCCTTTCCTGAGGTAGCAATAGCAACTTTGTTTTCCCCTTCTAGTGAATAGGACCCTGGTTTAGAGGATAATAGGTAATAAATCTTATTTCAGATGGTCTGAGAAAGCAGAAGCAGAATTCTCTGCTGGCAAAAGTACCTAACTGTGGGAGCGTAGGAGTAGCAATAATTTAGGTTATGGCCTGTTTCCTTCTTCAAAGCTGATCTCTGACATAGATTTGTTGGATTTTGGCAAGCCTCAGGGGTTTGGAATAGCTTTCAAGCTCAACAGAATCTATTTTTCACCACTTAATTTTTCTGGTGCAGTTACAGTGGAGTTTGAGTACTGGTGATTTCCTTAGAAACCATGTTTCAGATACAGATTCTCAGTACTGGTTGCCTTCCAAGTGACACACAGCTGGTGAAATCTATCTTTCTGCTGTGCGCTCCACGGTGCTGGGAACTGCCAGGCTTTTTTCTTCCCATATTAGCTTGATTGGTATACCCATCAATCACCTGTACACACTGTGCAGGTGGAAGTGAGGGAACAGGATGACTGATAATTTGTATGGAGAATAAACGCTAAAACATGTCTGAATATCACCTAGGTTTTTTTCTGTGTCTGAGGGCTCCATGCAATGAAGGAGGAGTGAAGGTGTGTAGGTGAAAAATACCTTCTAGAGTCTTCTCTTTCTGACTGTAATGATTTATATTGTCAGTTCAAGTGAGTTTGAGCAGATAACCTGTTGTGAAGACTTGGCATGAAGGAACTCAGCTTGGTGCTAACAAAACTGTATTTTTCTCATCTTAGTTTCTTCCACTAGCCCTTGAAAAAAAAAAGTGATCAGGTACAATAGGGGGAGCAATGTAAATTTCTTCACTTTTCCCAGTAAATTTTGCCACTCCATGGAATAATTTATTTGGGTTTCATTTTGGATAAGTATAATACACATCATGACATAAGCCCTAAAGTAACTTTTGAAATGACATTCAGGACAACTGTCTTGACAAACAAAGCTTTTTTTTTTTTTTTTTTCATTATATTCGCATATTTTGCTCAAACATGAAGCAAACTTATGGACAAAGCCAACTTGTCATGTGCTTCATGGATCATAACAGCAAGGCTGTTTCATTTCCCATCCATACTCATGATCATATATATTAAAATAAATTACAACACATTTTTTCTGGTTAACCTTGTCACCTTTTAAAAACAATATACATTTAATACTTGAAGTAAGAAAAGAACAAAACAAATATAACTCTTTTTTTGCACACACAAACATATACATATGAACTACATGTGCTTGCAAATAGATTTCAGTGAGTGTGATAATATTTTAATATATGCACTATGGCATTCCCTCCCCAAACAATGAGATACTTGTTAACATATAGACTTGCCCAGAAGCCAACTTCCTACTATATGGCTGTAAGCTAACCAGATCAAGCTTGTAATTTACGTCCGACTTACACAGTTCCCAGTGTGATGAAGCCAAAGTGTCATGGGCTTTTAGGTATCAAAATGATATAAATTAATTCTTTAAGAAGCTATAATACTTTGTTTTCTGAAAGATCATAATTATTAATCTGTGTACAAGGTGACAACCATTTTCACAGCTGCCTTGAAATTTCAACCCACTGGTCTTGGCTTATGTGTGAGGAGATAATGTTGACTTGCAAACACCACACACAGAAATACTTTAAAGTTATAGATTTTCTTTTTCTTTTGCTTTTTCTTCTTTTCTTCCCAGAATCTACATTTTCATATTCTCCAGCTCAGTTAGCAGTGCTAAATATTAAAGGTAACCAGAATGGAAGGTATGCCACAAGGTGAGAAATAATAAAAACAAAAGTTCTGCTTATTTTCCACTGTAGCTTTCCCTTAGTAGAAAGCAAAAAACTTCACATTCCTTTATCAAATTTCTAGTGTAACCAAGGAGTAACAGATATTGCCTGACTAGAGTAGAAAATCTGTTTCAGTTTCTTGCTTCATTATTTCTGCTTCATGACAATTTTGGTACCACTTTGAATAAATACAAATAATCAAACTATGAGGTGAAAGTCTACACTCTGCTCTTTTGTATTCTTCTGTGAGCTATCTGAAAATGAAGGATAAAGCATCCTTAAATTTAGGTTGAAATAAAACATGGAACATTTTCTTGACTATGCCAGCTCTTTCCTTATTCTTCTGAGGCTACAAAGATATTTATTTCCAGCTGGCCTCATATCCAACCACCTGCTTCTAGTTAAAGAAACAACCAACCAAAAAAAAAAAAATCCCTCCCAAAACCCCAAACCTCAGATTCAAACTGCAGATTGCTTTTGGCATGTAGCTATCTCAGTAGCAAGAACCTTACAGAAGTTGGTTTATTTCATTTGCATGAGGAGGTTTACTCAAGCTTTTTCTTCCTTTTTTATTTTTATTTTTGGCTTAAAGAAGGTTTAAGATCATGCTTTGAGATCTAGATTCCAAAAGGCATATGAACATTCAGTGAAACTAAACCAAATCCAGAGATCTTCATTTGGCATCACAGTCATTTGAAAGTGAGAAGGGAAGAGGGCAGAGCTAGGAGACAGACAGAGACAACATCTATCACTGAACCAACTGGCTGTGATCCTTCTCAGCTCCCAAGGGAAATTATTGAGTTTGTAATTCTTATTACAGGTGATGGGAACAGGATATCCAAATTGCTTAGCTAACTTGAAAAATCTCATTCATTGTTTCAGTGATTCTAGAGCAATCAGTCCCTTTGCCTTTTCAAAAAAATTTCCTCTAACTCCTCCAGGCACAATTAACTTTTAAATTACTGGAGGAAAGCTTTGTTAGTTCTTCTTTCCTAGTTCTTTTTATCACTAAGACCAATCAGCTAGGATACTGAAAATTCAGAAAGCATGTATCCAAGTGTTTTCCTACATGCTGTTTTATGGCAAAACTATAGATTAGCTGCACCAGATTGCAGTTTCTAAGATACTGCTGCTGTGTTGGTTCTTTCATTTGAGAAAACCAGAGTCACAGTTCAGGAGGAGAGACAGCTTGACCATGTACTCCTTTCCCTGTTACTCCATGTCAAGCCACATTGTGAGGTGAGAGGACAGGAATGGACAGAGCAGTCATCGTGCTAGCCCCAGGTAGGCTAGGATCATCCAGGGAAAAAAGGTAATTAGCAAGCCAGACAGAATAATCTTCCCCTTCCTTGTTTCTTGCTAGAAGTTTCACTACCAGGGATGGAGATAGAACACACTGTAGCTCATTTATACGAATGTTGCCCTCTTTGACTAGAAATAAGTAAGGATTATCCATTTTTTACTGGCTAATGGATCTTTTTTTTTTTACAGGATGCATTAGTGGATGAGCCAAAATAACTATATGACTGCAGTTTCTTTGCTATATTTGTTAGAACTTGCTGCTGTCCTTGTGCAGACAGAATTTGCTTGCTCTACTGGATTTTCAGCTAATGCTTTGTCTTTTTATGGGTTAAAGGTGGGTTTCTAGCATTCATACATCCCAAAGGTTTTTCAGGAGAAGTCCAATATCTGAAACTGATACTAGGCAAGGTGTAGGCAAGTCTATTTCTACATATCTTTTATGTGAGTCAATCACAACATGGCCTACATTCCAAAGTTCCTCCACAGCAGTTTTTCCTTCTACCTCAAGGTTTAGATAAGACTTTCTATTAAATATTAATGCTGATTTTTTTACTGTATCTCATATACCTCAACTACAGTTTGCGGTGTTGAGGGTGTAATGTAGCTTAATTTCTTAATTTTCTTTACAGTGCTATAATTGTTACCATCCTAGGTGATGCAATACCATAATGCAAGAAATACAGAAAAAAAGATAGCTACCATTCACGTAAAAGAAGAGACCTTGAATGGCATTATGATAATGATGTCAACTTAATTTTTAAAAAGTTTAGTTAAAAAAAATACCTAGTGACATCTGTTTGTACTCTATGGGCTCAGAGTCTCCTGGCTGATTCTAATTGTTTCTGGAGCTGTTGACCCTATTGGCACTGGGACCGTGTGTGCATGATGACATAGAGGGGGAACAGAGGGTAATAGCAGTCTCCTAGCCTGCATCTAACTGAACTGATGTTGTGGACAAAGCCTTTCTGAAAAGAATGCTTACAAGTAAATAAGAAAGGAAGAAGGGGAAAAAGACAAGAGAGAAGCAGCTCAAAATGTAAAAATAAGGCTGAGGTGGGGTGTTGCTTAGTCTTAATCCACCCTTATATCATTGCAAACTTTTTTCTTAATACATTGCAGCAGTGTCCCCTCTAACTCACTCATGAAAAGTCTAACCACCTGTACATCCAGCCGTTACCAGTCCGTGGAAGTAGACTTCAAAATGTATTTGTGGGAGGCTCAGCACTGCTCTTACAGGACCTATTGACAAGGATACTGTGGTGCCTGCTTTCTCATGTTGTTCTGCTAGTTTTGTCATTTTCAGTTTTCTCCTTTTCTGTAAAACTATTGCTGCTTCTCAGGGTCTTACTACACTGACCATCAGGTAAGTTCAGGCTTGGCCTTGTGCCAATGCAGGGAACAGCTAGTATACAAGTCAGAGGTAGGGGAAAAACCTCAGTTCCCTCTTTTAGTGTCAGATGTGCACTGTCCACCTGTTTCTGAATGTGTGACAGGGGAGCCATATAGGTCAGATGCCTTCTCACAACCCATTCTTTCTCCTCTGAAGTAAGATAAACTGGTGTCTCTCTGATCTCTAGCAGAGAAGGAGAAGTGACTCCTTCAAGAAGCAGGATAGGCATTCAGCCACTCTGTACTTAAAATGATTGCCAAAAAGGTGCCTATCTAGGTCTGACCCTGACACTGTATTCCTTATTCACTCAAAACAGCCACTGTGAGCATATGTCCCACGAATACATATAAAGAAGACTATATGGAGCAAGACAAAAGCTTGTCTCTGACTCTTGCTGTTCTCGCTTATGTTAAGAGATGCCATATGCCTTACCAAATCCATGGTGAAATAAGTAGGCTGCAAAAAGTAGAACATTGCTAGAGGCAGGGAACAAACACTGATTCATAAAAACTAAATACTGACTGACCTCAAGGCGATACACATAACGCTGACAGCTCTGCAAGGTGGTGCTCAGCAAGACCAAGCGGTGTTTTCATCACCAGCACACATTTCACATAGGTAACTAAGCACATTACTGCTCTGAAATCCTTGCAGTGCACTAACAATGCACTCACTTTTGAGAGTCATTCTAAGGGAAGAAGGGAATTCAACAATTCACAATTAACCCTAAAAGCACATTTTTTTCTAGGGGTTTTTTTTTGAGGTTTTTTTTTAAAATTGTGTCATTTAATATGAAGCAATCAGCTGCAACTGTCTAGAATTTAGGAGAAGTTTTGCTTCTAACATTGATTTTAACATGATTTTAACATTTCATTTAACATGAAATGACTGCAGGGGCAATAAATTAGTAGTTAAAAATGACAATTATGAGGGAAAGGCACATGCAAATGTCTTCAATGAGCAGTTCAGAAACACTTTGTTTTATCCCCATTTGTTTCTTTAACTGCCCACATTAAGGTACAGTAGAGTTTTGGACTTCAGTGCGGTGTTTATTATATCAGCAAAAATAATTTCCCTGGTGTTGGAATTTAGTCAGGGGTTATTCCATTTTACTAATGTTCCACAAACTGTCATAGAACAAAGAGGAATAGTCTCAAGCATCTCCATAAATATCCAACTAGCTAGTTCAGAGCATAAAAAAAAGGAAGCAAGAAAACCCAACTCTAAACTTAAAACCAACTAAAGTGAAGAAAATTCTAATGTTTGCATCCTCCTCAATTTGGTGACCTAAAATGGAGCAACGATGCAACCAAAGATCAGCCACTAAGAAAAGAGATTCTCAAAATTGCCTAGCCTCAGGTCCTACAGTGATGTTAGGGGTACACCTGGGGAGCACAACTGGGTTTTACAATATTTGGCACATTTCCCATGATAGGAGCTAGAGAATTTTATCCTGCTTAGAAAATCTCTGCCAAAGAATGTGGATACTAATTTTAGAAGCACATGCATCCCATTATAGGTTTGTCTGACTTTGGTTTCAAAGTGCTGAAATCTAATTTTAAGATTGGACACAGGCTCTTAAATCACATGAATCTGAACTTTCTGTCTTATAATATTTTCATATTCATTTTGGCTAAACATGTACATTGTCATGATTAGCCTTACTCCAGGTTATGCCAATAATTTATAAATTTTATTTGTTATCAACCACTTAGCAACAAAGCTATGGCTCATAATTACTGGAAAATTGAGAGGTGGCTGGGCAACTCTGCATCTTCCCATTGCTGACAATTTAAAAATAAGAATAGTAGTATCAACAATAAAGAATAAACTTTCAGTTCTGAGCCTTTTGAGGATTTGGTTAGAGGCATAAACCAAAAAAAAAAAAAAAAAAAAGATTACTTGTACTGAACTAACATTCCCTTTCTCTCTTCTCTTCATTAAAAAAAGCTTCCTAAAACCTGAAAAAACTTGTCCCTCTTGCTCTAAGATACTGCCCCTGAAAGAAACTTAACCACATAGTTATTAAAATGGCATCAAGAATAGCTAAGTAATCTGTTCTTGGAAATTAGCTTTGCGTTTATGTGTTATCTACAAATATACAGGATGAGAATGACAGTGGCTAGAGGTTCATTATATCTGGCAGTATGTTAGCCTTTTTGTGGCTACCATGTTTTGAAAATTATTTTAGTATTATAATCCCCATTTTATGCACAGACAACCATAGCTTACCTGGCATTGGAGAAGAGTTCTTTCCTAGTAGCAGAGCATTTGTATGTTTTAATTGACTTGTACAAACAGCAAGTTGACCATATTTCCCAAGGAGTATACAGAACGCCTTACATTCCTTCTTTTTGCCCAGTACACATTATCATTTTAACAGTAGCTTTAAAATTAAAATTAGGGCTAACAAAACCACCTCTCTCTCTTCAAGGTGAACTCAACTCCTCTAAGCCAGCAGTGTCTAGTGGGTTGCCTTCCCCTGGGTGAGATCCAGGGCTATGTTACAGTAAACTGGTCCAGTGTGATATCACAGATATAAAAAATATTCCATTCTGTATCAAAACTAGGCACATGCCTTATATTTTTATGAAGAGAAGATCAACAGAGTTAAGCAGTTTCGCTCTCAACTATTCATCTCTGGCCTTCTACATGAGGAGAAAAATATCTTATTTTATTTCTAATTGGTAACTACAAGAGTCTAATTTGGGTTAGATGGTAGTTAAAAGGAGGGTGACATCACACTTGGTCAGTATTGGTGGATATCTAAAAGCACAACCTCTCATTTGTATTGCTTTAAAATGTACACAGTATAGATGTAGATTAAAAAAAAAAAATAAACCCTACGAATTTTTGGGGTGTTGAACCAACTAGAAGGGATGATGCAAGGTTTTACCAAATGAGATCTATAGATACAAATTTCACTGTAGAGTATGTTTTAGACAAATGTGTCTTTTTCTTTAAGTATGTAAATCCTACACTGTAGGTTTTTCTTTTTCATTTTGTAGTGGTAGAAAATGCTGAACAATTGTCCATGAGCATGAGCCAGCGGTTCATTGCTGATATCCCCAGAATGCCAATATTTGCAATGCAAACAGTTAATACAATTTACCAGTTCTACGAAAGGCCCTGACATATCTGCCTCAGGTTCTGGAGGCTCTACTGTATAACCACAAATAGTCTTTCCATTTTCATGTAACCTTTTGATACAGTGACAGCTGCATTAAGCTGCTTCTGCCTAGCAATTCCACATGCCAGGCTGGTTTAATTGGTTTTAATGCCACAGAAAAAGCATTGCTAGCAGAATACCATCAAATCATTTTCATATTGAACCTTCGTGGTCCAGCAACCTCCCCTTCAACCACAGCACCATTGTTTTTGCGAGGGACATATTCGAGGTCAATGCTGGTTTTGTGTTTGCCTTTCCCTCGGCTCCACACAAAAAGAAGGAGGAAACAAAATAAAACCACTCCAAGGAATGTGAAACAGCCCATAGCTGTGGACACCAATATTGTCTTAAGGTCCAGAGAGAAGGTGTTTGTATTAGTTCCATTGGAACTTGTGTCGTTGGAGTCTGTCATATACATAGGGGTCCTGTTGGCATAAAGGAAACGGTCTGAAGTAAACCCCTTTACCATAAGGGAGGCTGAATAGGTGTCATTCCCAGCTGCGTTACTTGCGATGCAAACATATATCCCAGTGTCCTGATCTTGAGCAAATCGGATCTCCAGGGTGCCATCTCCCAGCACAGTGGCTCTTCCATTTGATTTAGTTGTGATCAGCCTCCGGCGTGGGGTAACCCAGGATATGGTAGGCTGTGGATCCCCGTCAGCACTGCACACCAACTGCACCGTCTGCCCTTCCTCCACCACCAGGTACTGTAACTTCTTGTCTTGTATCTTGGGCTTCTTACAGGTGAAGTAAAAGGAAAGAGCTGTGCTGTGAAAGTCTTTGAATGACCTCTCTTTAACACTGTCTGGACCAGCACACATCGGTGGCTGGCCTCCAAACTGCAAAGTGGGTTGCCTCTGTAAAATCCAAAGGAGGCGGCAGTCACAAGCTAGAGGATTGTTGTTAATGCAGAGGACCTCAAGACTTTTGGGGGAATGGAACACATTCTCTTCTAGGGTTTCTAGCAGGTTTTGGGACACATTAAGCACACGTAAGAATCGGAGCCCTTGGAAAGCGTGTGATTCAATGGTACGTAGCTGGGCCCCCACCATGTGGAGTTCCTGCAGGCGCACTAAATCTGAAAGCATGCCTGCTTCAATGGTGCTGATAGGGTTGTAAGAGAGGTTCAGATTTGTCAGGTAAACCAGATGTTTAAAAGCAGAGTAAGGTACTGCAGACAGGTTGGTGTTGGTGATGGAGAGAGAAGTAAGGTTGAGACCATACAGACTGTTGGCAGGTAACATGTCCAGGAGGGGCCAGGCATCTATCTCTAGGTCTTTCAAGCGAAACAGTCTTTTAAAGGCATATGCAGGCAAAACATTAATGTTAAGCTGTTTCAGATGCAGACTGATGAGGTTGTGGAGATGAGAAAGAGCTTCTGTTGGTACAGCTGTGAGGTTGCATCTCTCCAGAGTGAGCTGTTCGAGGCTAAGCAGTCCGCTAAAGGCCCTGTGTGATATATAAACCAAATCATTGTCCCCAACCTCCAGGGATTTTAGGTTATGCAGATCTTGGAACATGTAGTCCAGCAAAATGACAATCTTGTTTTCACTTATATCGAGCTTTGTTAAGTTTGACAAACCAGTGAACACCCCAAGGGGGACCAGCTTCAGACGGTTTCCTTTCAGCCTCAGGGAGCGCAAGTTAAAGAGATTGTTAAAGGCTCCAGGCTCCACATTGGCAACTATATTGTCACTGAGGTCAATCTCCTCCAGCAAAGGGTACGACGTGAATTCCTCAGGGTTGATGCTCTTCAGTCGGTTCTTGCTAAGGTCCAAGATTTTGGTCTCAATGGGAATTCCCTCTGGGATGGACATCAGACGCCTTCGGTGACAGCTGACGGACTTATTCTGTGCTGAGCATTCACAGCGGGCCGGGCAGCCTATGGTGGGGCCCATGAAGAACAGCAGCACAGCCAGACCCAGGAATGGCTGCCAGCATGATACAGCTGTGTGACGCATGACTCCACTGATCTGGTCTAACCCTCCGTCACGGGCCTGTGGGGGTGAGGATAGGAAAGAGGAGAAGTTAAGTCTGCAGCAAAATATAGATCTCTGCCATTTTTACAGTACCATTTCAAAGCAGGCACATGTGTTTTCATTTGAGGCAAAACAACAAAACCTATTATGAATGTGAAGAGCAACAAAAAAAGCAGATTTTTCTTCATTATCATTGGGCTTGTCGAAGGATCCAGATGTCAGAGGAGACAAAATAACTTTTCCTACTGCAGACAGTAAAGGAGGTTAGGTTATATTCTTTTCTCACTCTCAGTGGGTCTCCTCAAGACAGTGCTATAACTAGCACAGAGATAAACAACATACACTCTGCAAATAGGACTAATCACATTTGTGATAAGTTTACAGCTCTGAGCCTCTGTGAGATGCTATGAAATTAGGTTTTTGCCTTTCCTACTCATGTTAGTGTTTTAAGGCAAACCTTAATGATCTATTATCTTCAAGAAAAGGTGCTCCTTGACAATGAAAAGACTCCTTTTAACTTTTATTGCATACATTACAGCTATAAATAGATGGAGCTTGTTTGCACATACACATACACACTCAGATGAAGAAGGAAGAACTGGTGCATCTTTGATTAGAATTTGTGTTAAAGACAAGTTGATTATTTGCTTTTACCACACAGAGAGATTTTATGTGATTTTTAGAACCAAAGGCCTAGAAAGGGTTTACAAAATACATCTTTGTACTTCCAAGACATGTAAAGTAGCTCTGAGGGAGAGAAAAACATGCTAAGATGAACAGGCTGTGTTTAAGTAGCACAATGTCAAACAAAGTCCAAGAGATTCCACTGAAATCACAGTTAGTAAGAGATTTATTCATTTCTGCCTTGAGATTAAAACTGAGGATAGTAGAAGTCAAGATAACCTCTATTAAATTAACTGCCCTTCTTCAAAGGCTGTACTTTACAGGTTTAGTCACCAAGGCAAGAGACTTTTTAAAGGATACCTACTAAATGAAGATACTCAATAATTCATTTCAAAAGAAGAAAAAAAAAGCATAATGTAAATGCTCATCAAGGGAAGGTATGTCTGAGACATTTGCAGAGTAAGGCACACAAGGACTGTAGAAGTGCCTTAACTCCTGTGGTGCAGCCAACCTGATAAGGCCAAATGTTAATACTGGGAATCAGGCTTCACCACATCAATAAACCTTATAAGATGCCTCAGGCCTTGTGAGACCTTTTTCCAGATTGGTTAATTTGAGCTTCATTTTACTTGTACTTGTAAAATTTGTTATGTAACTCCTGACTGTAACTTCCTCTCAAGTCTGGACAGGTGACTATTGCCCAGCTGGTCCTAACCATAATGACAAAATTACCCAATGACCAGGCATTCACTGCCTGACTTGCACCACTGGGCTTTGAGAATCATCTGGCTAGTGCTTAAGAAGTTTCCAACTTAAATTTGAGTCAAGTTGTGTTGTTTTGGTCATCTATGTGCAATCATGTGGATTGTATTATAAAAGAAATCATCTGTATACAGAGAAGGATTTATAGACTTAAGCAAATATGGTATAACTAAATTTATAATGCAATATTAGTTATTTTAGCAAATAAGCTGTTTGAAACACAAAAAATACATTGTGTCAACTCTAGATTGATGAAGAAGAAGCTCCCACTGGTAACTCTGCTGCAATGACACTGTACTCCCCTGGCAAACAGTTTGGGATGTCATAACTCATGCGATCATCTTGCCTGAAACAAAGGATTGCCATCTCAGAATGTGGGTGATCAGAAGGCTGGGGAGTCAATATGCAAGAAAAAGAGTGCAGACTTAAATCTACTGATTTTATTGTATCATAAACAATCCTCAAGAGAAATTGGGTGGTTTGGATTGTAAGCATTAGCATTATCGTAACTGAACGAAGTAATAAACAGCTGTTGTACCTTGACTATTAAAAACTTAATTAGGTGAACAATACATTCACTTGGAGCTGCATATAAATTGTGGTTTTCAACTGACCATAAGCGAATGGTGAACATACCACTCCTCATAACTGTGGAAGAACCTCACTTGTGACTGACATGGCTTCTTTTCACTCTGACACTTCTACGCAGAGACTAATAACATGAGACAAATTGCACACTGGTTTTGCAACGCAATCTGGGGACCTGGATGAAGACTATTCTTTATCATACTGTCTATAAAAGCACATTTCAACTTTGTCCTAGAAAGGTAACCTGCTGAGATTAATTTAGTTTTCCTCTTAAGTTGTAGTCTTGCAAGTAACTATTGCTAGTTAGGTCCAGCTGTGACAAAGGTTTTCAGAGACAAACCTCACTTCATTAGTCACTAAGTTAAAACTGGCAATCTATAGGGGTCTGTGAGTTAGGTGTTTGCAATGAATTCAGATCAAAGGGGCTTTCAGGTGCTCTGATCATTACTTTCAGAGCTCAGTCTATGAGGTTAGTGCTTTCATACTGATACTTCTAGCATGCAGGGAATTCATTTCCTATCTTATTCACCTGATGAATGAAGCACAAAGTAAACAGGTTCAGTGGAAGACAAGAACCCCTGGAGTCTTTGTTTTAGATAGCAAAAATATGAAATGCGTTTTGCAGCTACCCAAGCCTCTTGGGTAACTAAAGTAACTAAAACTTCTGAGGAGTATAAAGTAGAAGAGGGGTAGTATAAAAGATGATAAAAGGATTTTTTGACTGTGGCTGCAATAAAAAAATGTAGTGTTAATAAAGCACTTCAAACATTAACAGTTGCCTTCTGCAAGAGCACGTGCACACAAATGAAGATGGATATGCATTTATCAATAAGAATGTGTGCATGTGTGTGTATGCCCTTGCAGGCAAGCAAGATTTAGAACTGAGGTATAAGCTGGAGTAAATTACACATCAATAAGGAAAAAAAGAATAAATTATATTAAATCATAAGTCCGAAAAAGAAAGATTACTTGGATCAATAAGTACAGGTTAGAAAAAAAACATAAAATAAATGGATTATTTCAATTTACATTGACTCAGATGATAATACCATGCTCCTAGCTAACCACTTCTGCAAGTACACTCTTAACTTTGAGCTGCTTTGTGCAAAAATGACTTTATCTTCATGATGCAAAAAATTTAACCTTACCTCATCATACAAAAAAAGGTAAAAAGGTCTAGCAAAGGAAGTATGGACAAATTAAAGATTTCTGACTTTTTGCAGGATAAGGTGAATGTTGGGAGATGCCTACAGTGAACTTCAAACAGCTATTGCATATGGTCCGGTTTGAATTTAATGGATGGGAAGAGGTATTTTCAGGACATGTCCGGTAACATCACTAGTAGAGTCTCCCTGGTGCCTTCAGTGTAAGAACATTTTGAAAGGACACATTTTCATCCCTAAAGTATATTTTTTGTGATCACCATTGCTTATTATTATACAATGTTACTGTTTAAAAATCTGTATGAAATTACACTATTAAAAGGTATTTTTCATTGCAAGAATCCAGGTTTCTCACATTTCTTTAGATTTGTGGGGTGCTAATTAACTGGCAGCCCCATTGGCACTGTGCTGAACTATCAGTGTCACTGTTCACCATGACATCTATCATCCCTGCTTAAACAACCAGCACCATATTCTTTTCCTCTAAACATCTGCAGGATTACCTCTTTATCCTTTGCATCCCCCTGCATAACTTTTTTCTACTGTGATATATACAAGAAAGTAAAGTATATGCATACAAGTGTACATATATACATACACATAAGCTAAAAGTATAATCTTTTTTGCTCTGTCGTACTATGTTTTGCACAATGGAGTACTTATCTAAAATTATAGCTTGTTAGCAAAAAAATTCTAATAAAATAACAAATAATTACAAACTGGCAGGTTTTGTATGCTTGAATGTGAATGAGAACATGTTAAATTATTTTCTTGACCTTTCTGTGATAGTTATCACACTTTGATACACTCTGGGAAATGAAATATAACAAGGAGTTCCTTATTAAAAAATAAAGATTAAGTAACTACTTTTTTTTTTGTCTTTCTCTGGCTCTGTTTCTTAAGTTCAAAGTCAAGAGTTAAGTTACTCTTGGCTGATACTCTTTTTGAACACAGAGCTTCAGTCAAAGTTCAGCTTTGCAATTAAGAAAGCTCATTAAAGTTATTAGTTAATAGTTCTGTGTGATCTCACCCAAAACAGACACCTCTACTGCTTTGAAATGCAAATCATTTTGCACAAAGTTCTGCAGCTTTGAATCTACCCATAAATGCTTTATAAGAATGTGTGTTTACCAGTACCTTGCAGCTTTTAAATTGAAGAACTATAATAAATTTAAAAAAAAAGGCAACCTGATGCTCCCTCAGATCTCTGTGCAGTTCTGAATATCATAGATAGGAATGTGTCAAGCCATGCAAATGTTCTATATATTGTACCACTTCTCCTTCTCTCTCAGACTAATTTTGAAGCCTTGATAACTAAAAGCTCAGAGTGCTTTTGACCAGGCTCCTTTCCTTGTCCAATCTGATGGATGGACACTAGAGTGTGGGAGCACACTTTAGGAGAGTCAGATCCGTTTCTGTCATTAGCTGCATGTTTGATGCCCCAGCCTGGTAGTTTTGATCTCACCTTTCCCTCCCTTTCTCCCAGCCTTTCAGACAATTACAAAATCCAGTGGTTCATATCAGAGATGACAATTTTGCCTGATGTTGAGGTCACTTAATACTTCCTCCTCTAAGAGCCTCTTTTCAGAAACATAACTGCATTAAATAAACCTTCTAGAATTAAATGTTGCAAGAAAAGTATCTGACCTGTACTGATTATTCTACTAAATGCTACCAGCTAACCCTAAGAACTAGTCTTAGGGTTAGCTGGTAGCTAAAAAGTCTCTGTTTTAAGAGTGTTTTAAACTGTATCTGTCAATCACATTGTTCATGGCATAAGGCATCAAGATGAGTTTTTTGTAAGCCTATGCAAAGAGAAAGTAAATTGTTCTTCCTCTATAAGATTGTTTCACCTCTTGGCATTTCTGTATTTTGGAGCAGGGAATAGATACTGAGGAGTATGAATGATCCAGTTTTTGCCATTTCTGTCAGCATCTATCACACTTCAGCAAGCAGTAAGCCAAAACCTTTGCTCAAACCTTTGCAACAAACCACCCTTGCTTGTATGCAGAGTAGACAGTTACTGAATATAAGCAGCTAAAACTGCTGCAGATTTTACCTGTGTGGTGGTTTGACCCTGGCTGGGTGTCAAATGCCCACCAAAGCCCACTCTATCACTCCACCTCCTCAACTGGACAGAGGCAGAAAAATATAATGAAAGGCTCGTGGCTGGAGATAAGGACAGGGAGAGATCACTCACCAATTACTGGAACAGGCAAAACAGATTCAGTTTGGGGGAAAAAACCCAAATTTTAATTTATTACCAATCAGACAAGAGGATAATGAGAAATAAAACCAAATCTTAAAACACCTCCCCCACCTCTCCCTGCTTCCTGGGCTTAACTTCCCTGTCCCCCCAGCAGCACAGGGGAACAGGGAATGGGGTTGGGGTCAGTTCATCACACGTTGTTTCTGACGCTCCTTCCTCCTCAGGGGGAGGACTCCTTCCCCCACACCAAAGTGGGGTCCCTCTCACGGGAGACAGTCCTCCATGAACTTCTCCAATGTGAGTCCTTCCCATGACTCACAGTTCTTCATGAACTGCTCCAGTCTGGGTCCATTCCATGGTGTGCAGTCCTTCAGGAAGGGACTGCTCCAGCATGAGTCCCTCACGGGGTCACAAGTCCTGTCAGCAAACCTGCTCCACCCTGGGCTCCTCTCTCCATGGGGCCACAGATCCTGACAGGAACCTGCTCCTGTGTGGGCTTCCCACGGGGTCACAGCCTCCTTCAGGCATCCACCTGCTCTGGTGTGGGGTCCTCCACGGGCTACAGGTGGTCACTGCTCCACCATGGACCTCCTTGGGCTGCAGGGGGACAGCCTGCTTCACCCTGGTCTTCACCACAAGTTGTGGGGAAATCTCTGCTCTGGAGCCTGGAGCTCCTCCTCCCCAGCCTTCTTCATTGGCCTTGGTGTCTACAAGGGTTGTTTCTCTCACATCTTCTCACTCCTTTCTCTCGCTGCAAAGTGTGCAGCTTTTTTTTCTCTTCCCCTTTTTTTTTCTTAATTCTGTTATCACAGAGGTGTTACCATCGTTGCTGATGGGCTCCACCTTGGCCAGCAGTGGGTCCATCTTGGAGCTGCTGGCATTGGCTCTGTTGGACATGGGGAAGCTTCTGGCAGCTTCTCACATAAGCCACCCCATCCCCCAACTACCAACATCTTGCAATGCAAACTCAATACAATCTGTGTGGTGCAAATTTTTGCCCAGCTCAATGTGGTTTGGGAAAGTATTTACTCACAACCTTATCTCAACTACCTATTGCAATTCTTTTGGAAGACCAGCTGATCTCACTTTCCTGTGCTCTCCTATGATGCTGGACCAGACCAGGTAAGGGAAAGGAGGTTGAGGAGTCCTTGCTGCTGGACTGCACCAAAGTGGCAGTGGTGGGAATTTTGTCCCGGGGATGAATGCAAACAGACTGGGAAGATGACAGAGACAAACTGAAATAATTTTAGGGACAGTCAAAAAGAAACATAAAAATATTAGACTTTTAGAAATGTTCTTACAGTGAGACACAGTGCCTTAAGGAAGATTAATTAAATCCTGACTGTGGCATTTTCTGATTAGAATGTGCAATCTTGTGGTGAGTTGATCCTGGCTTGATGCCAGGTGCCCACCAAAGGCACTCTATCACTCCCCTTCTCAGTTGCACAGGGGAGAAAAATATAACGAAAGGCTTGTGGGTCAAGATAAAGAGAGGGAGAGATCACTCAAACACTCTCAAGGTCAAAACAGACTTGATGTGGGGAAATTAGTTCAAATTGTTACCAATCAAATCAGAGCAGGATAGTGGGAAATATAACCAAATCTTACAAACATGTTACCCTCACCTCTCCTTCTTCTGAGGCTAAACTTCACTCCCAGTTTCCACCTCCTCCCCCAGCAGCAACAGAGTGCGGACAGGGAATGGGGGTTGGGGTCAGTTAATCACACATTGTTTCTGCTGCTTCTTCCTCCTCACAGGGACAACTCCTCACACTCCTCCCTTGCTCCATTGTGGGGTCCCTCCCATCGGAGACAGTCTTTCATTAACTTCTCCACTGTGAGTCCTTCCCATGGGCTGTAGTTCTTCACAAACTGCTCCAGCATGGGTCCATTCCATGGTGTGCAGTCCTTCAGGGACAGACTGCTCCAGCACGGGTCCCCCACAGGGTCACAAGTCCTGTCAGCAAACCTGCTCCAGTGTGGGTTCCTCTTTCCATGGGGCCACAGGTTCTGACAGGAACCTGCTCCAACGTGGGCTTCCTGCGGGGTCACATCCTCCTTCGGGCTCCCACTTATTTTGGTGTGGGGTCCTCCATGGGCTGCAGGTGGACAACTGCTCCACCATGCACCAACATGGGCTACAGGTGGTCATCTACTCCACCATGGACCTCCATGGGCTGCAGGGGGACAGCCTGCCTCACCATGGTCTTCACCACAAGTTGCAGGGGAATCTCTGCTCCGGAGCCTGGAGCACCTCCTCCTCCTCCTTCTTCACTGACCTTGGTGTCTGCAAGGGTTGTTTCTCTCACATCTTCTCATTCCCCATCCTGCTGCTGTTGCACAGCAATTTTTAGCCTTTTTAAAATACGTTAGAGGCACTAACAATGTTGCTGATGGGCTTGGCCTTGGCCACCGGCGCGTCCATCTTGGAGCCAGATGTCATTGGCTCTATTAGCTTTCCACAAAAGCCACCACTGTAGCCACCACCCTGCTGCCAAACCTTGCCACTCAAACCTAATATAAATCTTGACATTCCTGCCATATGTTCTTTCAATGTAAGAGCCAATGTGTAGCAAAGGCTTTGCCTCACTGGGTCTTGTACCAGCAAATTATCTAAGTTAAGTGTATTGATCCCAAACTCTATCACAAGCCAAGTCAAGCCTGCCTATACACTCTCCAAAGGATGATTCTCCATTAAACCAGAGCATCTCACAAATTATTTAAGTGAACTATGGTGTTCTAACTTCCCTTCCTCCTTAATCAAACTGCCTTTACTTTTGCAGAATTTTTGTTCTTCTTCCCTTCATTGATCTCTTAGGCATTTCAGCATTAAAATAAACTGCCAAATATTAAGTAGCTGTCTATCTGCATCCCAGTAACTAATAGACTGGAAGAAACCTTAAATAGCAGCATCAGCAACAACAACCACCAGTCTGACAGTTCATTGAATTGGAAATAAAGTTTTGATTCAATTATTTTGCAGTCCTAGGATCATTCCCTAGGATAATTCTCTACTACTAAGTCATTAGGAAAAGCTTCATAGGCTAACACCAACTCAGAAACTACAGTCAAGTTGCATTTGTTTTCAGAAGAAACAGTTCTGGTTTCCAACACTACTCTGGTTGTGCTTCTAAGACTGAGACCCAGACCAGTATCCCATTATAACAGACATGATACAGAAACAGAAAAAAAAACCCAAAAAACAACAACCCAAAAAAGCTAAATACCATCCAGAGAAACATTTTGAATGACTTATCCACTAGTACTGCTGTAAAACTGGTTAAAATATTTGTACTAAATGCTATAAAATGAGACAAGCGGGTATAGTTTTTACCCCAAAGGCTTAGATTATTGTTTAAATCAAAGTGAAAGAAGCAAGTGCGTCAAGCAACAGAAGGTAAGGAAATCACGACGGTCAATTCATCTGATTATACAAAGTTCCCGTACAAGGCTTAGAAATACAGATCATCTGAAATTAAGGAAAGAAATGAAACCACCAGTACACATTCTGTTTCTAATTCAATATCTTTAAGATTGATTTACCAATTTCTTACAGTTGTCACAGAGAAAGTGAATCTCAGGAAGAAATTTGAAGGAAAATATAATAAACCTTAAGGATTATCTCAAAGGAGATATTCCATGCATAAATAACAGGAAAATAAAGTGGAGATATTTGCAAGAATTGTAGACAAAATGACATTCCCACTGGCATTGTTGGTAACTTGAAAGGGTAAGAGGTTTACAAAAAGCTTATATGAACAACTATGTGAAGGGCTGGAGAAGAAGCTTGGAGGTAAAGTAAAATTCAGAAATTTTTTTGCATGGATTAATGATATAAGTCAACCATTCAGGTTGACTTATAATGCTACTATCATATCCACACAATTAACTACCTTATAAAAACTGGAAATATTTTATATAAACAGTTTTTTTACAAAGAATTCTTAATTGAACAGATTACTAAACTACGATGAACAGCACATCTTTTCTACCATCGATTCCTTCTGAATGCAGAAGCAAATTTTTGGGAAGTATAATTCTTCAAAATTACTTCTGCTAAATTGTTCATTTATCTCTAGTAAACAGTATTGCTATTTTACTGGTGAAAAGTAATGGCACTAAGAGGTAAATTTTAAGTGGGAAACACAAATATAGCATAATTACCATGACTATAGATGTGTTGATGCACCTGAAAGTGGTAATGCAATAATTAAGAAAGATACAGACTTATTTATCTGAAAACAGGGCAGCTTCTTGGTAGTTTGTATTACATTTTGTTGGGGCTGCTTAGTATTGGAAGAGCACACAAAAACTGTAGCTAAATTCAATACCTAGACTTGGTGTTAGGTGTCTCTGCCTGGTAGTCTTCTGAGTGTTGTGTGACTTCAAAAATGATGCATATTATATTAAAAGACCCCACATTTTCACTAAAATCTAACTTTAGTGCTTTAAATCTAACTGATATTAAGCAAATATCCACCTACCTCCATTTCACTGATGATTCTTGCAAGATTTTAATGTTCCAGATACTGAGAATGACTTATTACAGGGGAAGAAAGGCAAAGTTATTGTAGTACAGGAGGGAAAACCATACGACAAGAAGTAAAGAACTTGGGGGATGCAGCAGTGATAAGAGTAAAATTCTCTTGCACGTTAGGATTCGATATTTTAAAGTGGACTTTGTGTTTCACAGTGAACCTAGACAGGTGAACCTTAGAATGATCTGATGCCATGAACAGGACACTGAACAAGAGGATGTGAAAATCTTAAACACTCTACTTGCTTTTCATATGTGCACTAAGCAATGCAGTCTGAATAAATTAACTCAAAATTAATTCAGTAGAAGGCTAACTGCACTGATTAAAAAGAAGGAAAGGATGTTTCTGTCAACAGCAGTTCTACATGAAAAGTAGAAGATGAAGAAAGAAACAGTCTTTCTTCTAAAACTGTCTGGGTATAGCAGTAAAGATGACAACCCTGTTGCATGGATAGTATCTCCTGTGTTGAAAAAGAGGGATGGAATTCCCTCTGAAAGGGAATCCCTCTAACATCCATTTGTCCCTCAGCTTCAATGAGTGACGAGCTTGGTAATGGAAAGCTACTGATAAAAAGAAAAAAAAAAAGGAAGCTGCTTTAAATCTGGGCTAGTAGCAGACTTTTGAGGGCTAGCACACTCAAGCATAATTGAATTTCACTTCAATAATCCATTTAGGAAGACATAAGCAATCTATATTGGATCTAGGACATAATAAGAAAGGTTCTTGATATAATCTGTTATAAATGGATGTTTCCTTCAAATACCTGCATGTTAAAGTCCAGACATTAACATGGCTCTCAGAAAAAAAATTAACTGTTCTGGTAATGTGCTGACTGCCACCTTTGCAAATGGAAACATTCAGTGGTATCTTTAACAATATATTTTGCAAGTTTCTGCCCATTAGCATCTCATTTTGTTACATTTAACAACAAAAAATCTTTGTTATCTTATCCACACAGAGAAGAGGAAAGCTAGATGACAGTGCCCTTATTGGTTGTTAAGAGAAGGAGAGACATTAGTGTGCCACGTGTACAAGGGAAGCAGGTGAGAACTTTTTCCCTAGCAGTTCTAGGTGAATACAGAACAGGACAAAAGGGAAACCCAAACTCCATGATCCTCCACAGACTACAGATCTGGTAGAGTTAATTTTTAATGTCAAGTACAGTCCTGTGATTGCAGTCACCAGGGAAGGTTTCAAACAATTTCAATCTACTGACTTGTGTCCCTGCAATTTTTTTTATGGCAGCAGCATACTGCCTGGTGACAAATCGTGGCATATAGAGGATAAAGCATGTGCACACAGAACGTGACCATGTCATATGCAAGGTTTTTCAGAGCATGGCATAGAAGCAAGTTGCTCAGCTATCTGATGCTGCTTTTTGTAGACTGCAGGAGTAGTCAGTCTGGAGAGACAGTACAGGATCTACAGCACTACATTTGGTATATTAAAAATAAGCACCAGAGAATAAACTCATCTCTTAGTCCTTGCCAGAAGGCCCTCTGCTGATACAATGCTGTGGAATTCAGAGTGGCTATCCCAACAGAAATTTGTGGCAAGCCCTCAAGGGTGGCACAAAGGAAAGAAGGGATATATTTCAGCTCATTGGTCAACACTAATAGGTCGTGCAATAAGAAATTGCTTGATAGACCCAAGTGTACCCACTTAATGGCTCAGATAAGGAAGATACCCTAGGGACAGCTGTACAAAGCTACTGCACTTTGAATTAAAATAGAGTTGATCATAATGTATACACTTTAACGAAAAATGAAATAGTGAACTGCCTTGGGGATTTCCTGTTTGCTAAAGGCATTCCTAAGATATATTTAGATCCAAAATCAGCCTGCAGAAGGGTCAAATTAGGACATTTGGAAATAAAACCTAACATGTTGACAGATGAACAAGATTCAACCATTAATCTTTGCTATAGTCATACCCATACTTCATGAATATTACTCCAGATAACTACTGGTATCAGCATGATCTGAACTAAGCTACCATGTTGAGAGAAAGAGGAAGAGAAAGAGACAAAATATGGAAGACACAAAATAGTTGAAATTTTGACATAAGATTTTTTCAGCTGGGTCAGAATCATAATCAAGCCCTTGATTTGAGCCTGGTCCATTGCAGAGCTCCTGGTGTCAGAGCAGTGCTGTAGATAGCTCCCAAGTGAAACAGTCAGAAACATGCTAGCTCTTCTACGCCTCACAGCCAAACTATTCTTTTTACAGTTGAAACTCATTATTCTGAGCATTTACTGTCACCCATTTGCTGAAATCTGTACTCACATTTGCTAGGGTATCACTAGCAACTTTCCAAGAGCTTTTCAGACCCTGGCAATGGAGACTGTTGCCTCATGACTTTTGTGGCTTGGTATTTCACAGAATCACAGAATGGTAGGAGTTGGAAGGGACCTCCGAAAATCAGCCAGTCCAACCCACCTGCCGAAGCAGATACAGCCAGAGCAGGTTGCCCAGGATCACACCCAGCCAGGTTTTTTAATATCTCCAGAGAAGGAGACTCCACAACCTCTCTGGGCAGCCTGTTCCAGTGCTCTGACGCCCTTAAGGTAAAGAAGACTTTCCTCATCTTCAGATGGAACTTTCTGTGTTCCAGTTTGTGCCTGTTGCCCCTTGTCCTGTTGCTGGGCACCACTGAAAAGAGCCTGGCCCCATCCTCTTGACACTTGTCCTTTAGGATAAGATCCCCTCTCAGTCTTCTCTTCTCCAGGCTAAACAGACGCAGGTCTCTGAGCCTTTCCTCATAAGGGAGATGTTCCCCTAATTTACGTATTTCTTTGGAAATAAGAAGGATTTCCTGAAAATCTGCACTTCATTCCGTTAGTGTCAGACTTGATGAAAGCACTTTTTGTACAACATACGGCGTCTGCTGCTTGAATAAGTATATATTTAGTAAATATTTCCTTTAATTATTAGGAAAAGACAAATAATACTTTCAAAATATCCCAAGCACACTTATTTTCCTGGTTAATCACAAAAAAAGGACTAAAAAGCACAGCTTTCCATATTGGTTACTGATCTGCCCTTCAATCTAGCCCTAGTTAAAAGGGCAATTGTGTATAGCTGTAAAGATAGTCTAGAAACAATTTTTTTTCTTTTTTTTCTTTTCCAGGGTGTCCTAGTTTTTGCTAGGATAGGATTTTATTTTTTTTATTAGTAGCTAGAAAGCACTGTGTTTTGCTTTCAGTGAGGATTGTTATGAGAACAATGCTAAGGTACAAGGACACTGTGTTTGGGTAGTTTGCAAGTGCAAAGGACTGGGGGAGAAGTTATCAAAACCCCAAAGTGACAGTTGGATATGCCAATAAGATACTCCTGATCATATCATATCATGTCCATTATATGAGGTCTGATGGGAAAGGGAGGGGTTCTCTCAGGGATCACTTGGGCTCGCTTTTCTGGGATTGCGATTTCAGTTTCAGGGTTCCTTTTCACTCTTCCTGGATTGTTATCAGCATGTGGTGAGCAATTGTACTGTGCATCACTCATATATAGGTAGTTGTTATCATTATTACTCTTATTATTCTTATTATTTTAATTTTATTTTACTCCAATTATTAAATTGTTCTTATCTCAACCTAGAAGTCTCCTGACCTTTACCCCTCCATTCCTTGGATGGGGAAGGGGGAGAAAAGGGGGGAAGAGCTGCGAGCAGCTGTGTCTTGTTTGGCTGCCAGCTAAGCTAAACTATCACACAGGGGAAAGCAGTCTGTGTTGGTGTACTCCTCCTGCTTCCTAGAGAAATTGACGTACCACACCCACAGTGGGTGGTGCTCCATGCTGCAGTTGTTCCTGTTATTTCCAGACACTGATGCCTGGCAGGAGACACTTGGGTCCTGACAGAGTTGACCTGATGCAAAGCTACAAGCACCAGAACTGCTGCACTGTCCAGGTTCTTTTGCACCCTGTACAAGCTCATCTACTAACTTACTGTCTTCTGGGAGATCAACAACAGTTCTTCATAACACTGCTATACTTCCTTCTGCAAGTTGACTAGTGAACCTAAACTATACTCACATTACATTTGCAATAGTTTTCTTCCTGGTTTAGATCTACAGACTTCAGCTCAAAGATGGAGATTTAGCTTACAGTATAATTTGTATCTCACTCTATAGCTTTACAAAAATCAGAAGCGTTTTTCTCTTGAAAAATATTTTAACTTTTGCTGAAAAACTGTTTTCCAATAAATTATTTTTGTCCCTTAAGACATTTTCTACAACTCTTATGTTTCATTAAAAAACATAATATTCTATCAGAAAATGGTTTCAACAGATAATTTTCAACCAGTTCTATGTTTATGCATACTAGCACACACAAAAATGCACATATGCTTAGTAGTCTTTAAAGGAGAGCACTGTTTATAGCATCTGTAATAATACTCTCAAAGAACAACATACCTGTCCTTCCCCTAAATAAAATTAATGCTAAAATATCTTTCTGTTGCCAGAGCACTTTCAGATGGCCTAACTGAAAAACTAAAATAAAAAATGATTGCTTGAGTATCCTTGGATACACCCATCCATAATGATACTTCAGTTTTATTCCTAATTAAAAGATCATTATTATCAAAGACCATTATAAGAAATCCGGATGAGACCATATCATTTGGGATCTTAAGACTGAAGGCACCCATGCTGTCAACTGAAATTCACTCATTCTAAAGCTACTGTAGGTGTTGTGTGCAATAAAGTTTTATAGTACCACAAGCATTGATATGCCTCTTGATGAAGGCTATATGTAATATTTCACTCTTTCAGTTAGTTTCTAGCTCTGAAACGTCACTTGGGCTTAGTAGCTGGAAAAATTGAAGAAAAAAGAAGAACATAAGGAGGGCAATTGGGTTACTCTCAAAAGCATTGCATATTTTCAATATTACCAGACACAGGATCAGGGACAGTGATGCAAACGAGGAAGATGCATGAACAGGAGCTGTTCACAGCAGATCTTCCTTCATCTCCTCCAGTGGAAGATATGTTGCACATCTGTGTCACTTCTGAACAGACACTACCACAAATGCAAAATCTCTGTAATGACTGATGAAAATAAAAGAGGCATTAATTTTACTTCAGTCCTGAGGGGAAGATTGTGCCCCCTGAATGTGAAGGTGAAAGGATGTCTACGAAGTAAAGGATGCTGGTAATTTCCCTCTATTCTGAAATATATTACATGACCTTTTCCAAACTCCTTGCCAGAAAGTTATAATTGATTTGATTTGGAAAATTCACTGATGTCTTAAGCTTTATTACTCATTCCAAAGATAAACATTGCTAGAATGATCTAGAATTTGAGAATGATCATAAGAACAGTGTTTACTTGTATGCGTATGTATAAGGATGATATCAGTTATTTGGCAACTGAAATTTTCTTTTCAGGCAGTTCCCCAACTAGGGCTGATTACTGTGATCATGCTTTTAGTCACAGAATCATAGAATATCTTAAGTTGGAAGGGACCCATAAAGATCATTGAGTCCAACTCCCTGCTACTTGCAGGACTACCTAAAACTAAACCATGCCTGGATGACTAAGAGAGTCATTCAGACACTCCTTGAACTCTGACAGGCTTGGTGCCATGACCACTTCCCTGGGGATCCTGTTCCAGAGACCAACCACCCTTTCAGTGAAGAACCTCTTCCTAATCTCCAGTCTGAATTTCCTCTGATGCAGCTTCTTTCCATTTCCTCATGTCTTACTGCTGGTCACCAGACAGAGATCAGCCCCTTTCCATCGCTGTCCCTCGCGAGGAAGTTGTAAACTGCAATAGGGTCACCCCTCAGCCTTCTCTTCTCCAAGCTCAACAAGCCAAGTGACCTAACATTAATCATAACATTATAGTTTTACTATGATTGGTTTGAATACTGACCCAGTTGTACAGCCCTGTCAAATCAAGCTTTCATGGGTAAAACCAGTAGATGTCTACTTACTAAACCAACCTGTGTCAGGGTGCAAGGACTTATCTGTAGTATCTTGTGCTACTTGAAAAAGTGCCTGGCCAAAGAGTTGGTAAAAGCCTGATGCTTAAAAACATATTTCAACAGAGTGGTGAGAACTGTCCTCTTCCTCAGTGTAAATGTGTGGTCTTTTGTACTTCTTTCTCAGAGAGGGCTCAGAGTGCAGGAGTTTGGGCTGAAATACATGAAGGTGCAGACCACGTTGCAGTGCAGAGCACTGCAAAAGGTAAACTTGTGGCTTGCACTGGCAACCCTTGAGACCTCTGTGCCTCTTGTAGGCAGACACCTGAAACCTGAGTGTGGTTCTTAAGCAATCCACATGAGACTCCCTTCTGGTGTGCTGATGTCTGCATGGACATGTTGTTGGATGGCAATCTCACTGCTGAATACAGGCATGGCTTGCTAAAATGACATTGTAGTTTTTGAAGAAAGTTGAGTGTTTGGTGTCACAGACTAGCTACTTTCAGCTAAGTGTTCCCAGGTGGCCAAGAAGGACAATGGCATCCTGGCCTGTATCAGAAATAGTGTGGCCAGCAGGAGTAGGGAAGTGATCTTCCCCCTGTACTCAGCACTGGTGAGGTTGCAACTTGAGTGCTGTGTTCAGTTTTGGGCCTCTCACTACAAGAAGGCCAGTGTGGTACTGGAGTGTGTCCAGAGAAGGGCAACAAAGCTGGTGAAGGGTCTCGAACACAAGTTTGAGCGAAAAGGAACCTTGAAACTGAAACTGCAATCCTGGAAAAGTGAACCCGAACTATCCCCGAGAGAATCGCCTCCTTTCCTGTCAGCCCCAGTTAATATACTGAACGTGATGTAATAGGATATGGAATATCTGACTGGCATATCCAACTGTCAGTTCTGGGTTTTACTCACTACTACACTTTTCTTCTCCACTCCACCCTTCCAGTCCTCTGTTCTTGGAAACTGCCCAAGCACGGTGTCCTTGTAGTTATCGACATTGTTCTTATAACATTCTTTGGCTCAACTGAAACCAAAACACAGTGCTTTCTAGCTGCTAAGAAAAAAAATAACCCTATCCTAGCAAATACCAGGACAACTTGTCTGTGTTAGGTCAATGATTGGACTTGATGGTCTTAAAGGTCTTTTCCAATTGAGGCAATTCTGTGATTCTGTAGGAGGAGGAAAAGGATCTTGTTCCCACTCCAGTCAAAGGAGCTTGCCAGTGGTATTACTGGAAGCAGAAATGATGTGAACCAAATTCCAATTAATTTCTTCAGGCAAGTAATTTTCCCAGTGGCTGTGCACTTGTGTACAAAGTATATGGTCGGACACATACTAAGTAATAGTAAGATTTTACTCACTGTCAGGCTTTCCCTAAGCTTGTAAGCTTTTCTGCAGCTTCGATGCCTCTGGTATAGTCTCCTGCAGCTGGATGGGACTTCCTCAGGTAATTAAGGAAGATATAGAAATACTCTTTTTTTTTAATATAACCAATGGTGGGTATCTCAGATCAGAATACTGAATTTTCCTTCCTTCCTTCCTTCCTTCCTTCCTTCCTTCCTTCCTTCCTTCCTTCCTTCCTTCCTTCCTTCCTTCCTTCCTTCCTTCCTTCCTTCCTTCCTTCCTTCCTTCCTTCCTTCCTTCCTTCCTTCCTTCCTTCCTTCCTTCCTTCCTTCCTTCCTTCCTTCCTTCCTTCCTTCCTTCCTTCCTTCCTTCCTTCCTTCCTTCCTTCCTTCCTTCCTTCCTTCCTTCCTTCCTTCCTTCCTTCCTTCCTTCCTTCCTTCCTTCCTTCCTTCTTTGTTATATAAACTGAATTTAGATAAGAAGACCTTTTACTTCTACACAGGTTCCTGTATCCTCAAATGCAGCAAAATCCCATAATACTTAAAAGCAGAGGAACTACTGACTGTGACAGGATGACTCATATACATGAAGTCAGTCAGGTTAAGGATGACTGTTTGCTCAATAGATGATGTTTCTTTTCCAGTTTTTCTCTCTCTAATCTTCCTATAACTGTCTAGGGGTTTTATTTTTCCCTCCATGATAGAAAATCTTTATTTTTTAATAAGGTCATTTAAACCTAATCTTTTCTACTAGAAAAAAAAAATCAGAAAATGTTGTGCCATCACATCTTCTATCAGTCAGTGTAATACAAAGCATACACTTAGAAGGCAGAAACAAGCAAACAAAAAAGTGCATTTCTCTAAGTGCTTAGACACACTTAGTACAATGATAATGCCAGTTCTGATATAATTTGGAGCCTCTAAGTTTTAAGCTAATCTTCTGAATCCCAGTTAGAGAAACCAAGTCAACTTTTACAGATTTTTCAGAATGTTGAGTTGGAGATACTGTGAGCCCTAAAATATAGAAGCAAAGACATACCAAAAAAGTTTTTAAAAGATAAAAAGAAAAAAAAAAGGACAACAATACAATATTATTTTTACAAAATTTTAGGATTACTTCATGCTAAATATGTGATTGCAAGGAAGGTCTGATTACTGAGGTCTGAATGTCTAACATTGCTTATGTAGTGGCACTGTGGGACAAGTTGGTAAATGGCAATGGTATATGTGGTAGAGAGTAAACAGCAAAGAATTGCTGTGCTATCTGTGCTTTTACAAAATAAAAGCTTCTTCTGTAGAAAAATGATAGAAAAGCACACTAAACCTCAGTGCTGTGATTCAGAAATCTCCTGCCTGAGCTTCATTTTCAGTGTTTGGGAGCTCTGAGAATCACTCAGGTAAGGAAAACTACACACTTCAATTATCTTCCAATATTTGACAAAGAACACAGAGTTAATAATGGGCATTATATCTATTTATTGAACCAGTGATTCAGGATGCCTCATTCTGCATTGTGCTTGCAGGTCTTGATGAACTGAGTGTTCCCAAAAACACTTAAGAAAAGTCTTGTATAAAACCAAGAACTGGTAGGCAGTTAGACATTCAGTGGGATATTTAATTACAAATAAAATGAAATAAAAATAAATATAACACTCTTATTAGGGGAAGGCAGATTACCTGCAAAGTTCAGGTTACACAGTCTATATAGCATTAAAAATTACAAAAAAGTCTGTATGTGAGCTACGAAGCCTTTGGCTAGTGTAGCTGAGTAAGTAGCCAGCTACTGTCCTCCAGTCATGCTTGCTTCTGGATTTCTGGAATATTAATATGTGAATTAGGAAATGTTCTGTAATAAGTTCTGGATCAAAGTCATGAACTGTGATTTTGACCAGTGATGCTAAAGAGCATCTTCACTTTCAGTGCTGCCTGAATTTGGGGAACTATAATTTCCATGTTTATTTCATTAACAACCGCCACATACTTAAGGAAAAAGGGTTCTCAGCTATTACTGTGGGAACAGATTTTTAGTCAGTATCTTTCAGCAGGGTCCCAGGATAAAATCCTTCACTGTGAAGATAAGTATCCAGTTTTATGTATAGCTTAGCTGCTGGAAGTGAGAGAAAATTCATAAGAACTAGGCATATATTTTGGCATTTGAAAGGACCACAACAGTCTTGAAAAATCCTTGACATAAGAGGGTGTTCAGTACAGCAACTGCTACTGTGCATGCTTCTGGTTCCCCGACTAAGGATTTTGATCTATAACATCTCATTGATATTATCCTGGCAGATCCCTGCACAGTGACAGGACAATGTAGTTGGTCCTACTTGGGTCTCCAGTCTGTCCCTTAGTTTTGGCCTGCTCTAAGGAGAAGGGAAAGGAGCAATATGTTAAATGGCTGACATCATGAAATACCAACTACCAGCTGGGTAGATTGTTGTTTTTTTTTTCTTTTTGGGGTCCATCAGGTGATTAGTTCCTACAGTCTTAATTAAGCTTGAGCCATTTGAAAGGAAGCTGACTAATTTTCATATTGATTATTTTAATGCATATATGTTTGTAACTTTTAAGTATAATTAACAGACAATTTGGAAACTAAAATAACTAATTTGTTAAACATACTGTCAGTTTATGTCTAAGGAAGGGCAGATGGGCAGATTATGTATTTACAGTTAGAGACCATCATGTTTAAGTGACTTTTAAGCCTAGGCTTCCACCCAAAAGCAACACGTGGAAGAATCTACATGTAGAACGGTGTTATGAAATGAAATTGAGTTTTGCAGGTGATAGTTTGATAGCTGAGCTTTTGCAACAGACCACTTGTAGGCTTTCACTAGGCATCACTTCTGAAATGTATCACATAAACTTACGAAGCCTACAAGATTCTAGGACACTTTTTATTTCAAAGATGTCCTATGTAAAATCAGTCAGAGTGGGAAGGTCACTTTAATCCTTAATGAAATTAGGATTTTTAGATGATTACTGTGCCATCTGAGACATAACCATGACAACACTGTGTACAAATGAGTACTGGCAACATTATGTTTTTTTCTTCTGTGAAGTTTTGACTCAAATTCTTATGGATTAAAACTTCATTGATGAAGAAAATGCATTGTATCTATCTACAAGGCTGTGAGCAGCATTTCTTCTCCCATACCAGTATCTCTGTTTTCTTTTTAACACAAACACATTTTAAACAAGTCACATGGTTGCCAGTTCTGTTCGCAGTTAATGCCTGAAAAGCTGAACTGCAAGTCAATTAAGACAGTTGGTCAATATCCGTCTTGCTGTTTTAGTGAAAGGAAATTATGCTGGTAAATTTACATTGGTTCTGTTAATTGGTATATATTTACTGTCGGTAAAGAGGGCGGCTCTTTCTTTTTAAACACTGCTCTGTCTAACTTTGCTTAAACTGATTTTTATTAATACTTGATACACAATGATATGTTCTTCTTTAAGAAATGCTCTGTTTAGCTGATTTGTGTAATTTTCTGCATGGCAACTACATCCAAATGCTGATGTGTAACCACTGACTGTAAAGATCTCATGAACAAAAATTTATAAGGTGAAGTTAGAATCAGACAGATGTTTACAGAGTGCAACTTGGAGTTTGATCAACATTTTACTGAATTCTGTACTATCAGAGTACCTAGAAGAGGATTTTGGGGAGTTACAAAGAGTGCTGCTATCTACTTATCACTCAAGCATATCGTTGAGATGCAGTGACCAGCCTTTGTCACTATAAGGGAAAAGAAACAGCCCAAACTTTCTGGCTTATATACAGATATAAAGAGGAGAAAATAAGCTTCAAATGCCATTTATTCCCCTCTGCCTCCTCTGGGACTGAAAGAATATGTTCTGGTTGAGCATTTCTCCCTCTTTTCTAATACATCTTGCCATATGGAGGAAAGAAGAGAGAATGAATCAGACTTCACATGGGGTAGGATGATGGGGAAAAGGCACAGAGGAGGTGGGAATGGCAGTCGGAATGCAGACCCAAAATCCCCTCAAACAGTTCCAAGCAGCAATTTGGCTAATCACTGTAATTTGGAATGGCTCCACATCCTTAAAAAAGCACAGGGGAGGTGGGTGGAGAGTAGATTAAGCATATCAGTCTCTGATCCACTTCCCACTGCCTGGCTAGCAAGCATGTCCTCTGCATCCCTTCGCACAATCTGGTGGTGCTGGTGGGAGGACCTTCTGGTCAAGAGCTTCTGCCATATGAAGCAGCTTTCCCAAATCTGCCTGCTTCACTGAGTAATCATTTCAAGCAAGAGCTCAGTGCTCTTCCTCCCTTTTAATGACTCTCCCTGTATTATTAACTTTTTAACAATGCAAATGTTTTAGCTATGGAAATCAACCACAATACCATCTGACCAAATGAGCCTAGACAGCAATGTTGTGCTTAGTTACATTTCAAGCAAGCTCAAACCCTAACTGACTGAGTAGATTTTAGCAATCAGAACACTATAAAAAAGCAAGATGATGGCATTTGAGGAATGAGCTTGGCATGAACATTAGTAAGTATTGCCTTTATCATCTCTCCAAAGGATGACCCAAAAGGAGCCTTGAAACTTTCTTAATGTCTTGAGGAAGAAAAGTAATCTTTATTCTTGCCTCTCTAAATTAAAAATATTGGGACTAATATAAATGTGAAGTGTGCTGTTTCTGAATAAATAACAAGCCTTATACAAATAGTATAACACAATTAATTGGAGCTTATATAATTGCTCTAGAAACTGAAAAAAACCAAAACAAAACAAAACACAAAAAACCAGAACAAAACTCTGTGAGTTTTACATTTTGAATTGTGAGATTTACATTTTGAATTCATAGACTCTCAAAACTGGGTAATTGGGTTAAGGCTGAGGTTGCTGTTTCAATAATGTACAGACCTAAACAGCAATGGATAAACAATAAGCAAGCAACAGTTCAAACAAGACTTCTATTGCTAAGGAGCGCCTTACAAATTACGTGTTTATCTGAATTTACTTGAGGAGGTTTATGAGTTTTCTTTGCAGAAAAGCAGATCTTTGCAGTTTTAGTTCATAAAAGTTTTAGTGTCCTGCCATTCCATCTGGTACTAGCTGGTTGTTCAGGCAGAGCATTTGCCATGTGTACAGGAACTGGTTTTAGACAGGTATAAGTATGTACTGCACTTGCTAGTTTGAGGTATGATCAATAAAATTGACTAAGCATCTGTAACAGAGACCCAAAAAGTTAATCTTGCATGCTACCACCTTATTTTGCTAAGGTGATCTACTGCTTTTTATACTTAGATGTGATTCATAGCTTTTTCAGTGGAAGTGATAACTTTGCTCCCTTGTCTCAAATTTTAAATTACACTTGCATAATATGAAGTGTGAAGTGTCTATGGCAGTCAGCTCCTAGAAGTACAAGGACTTTAACAGAGACAATTTTAATTAAGATAGCATTAGAGGTCAGTACTTCACACTTCCATTTCATTGGCCTTTTCAGCATTCCACTCCCGTGCTGGGTAATATTGGGATATAATCTATACATTTTAACTTCTATCATATTCTACTTTAAATGTACTGTTGATATACCAAAGGAATACCTGTTCCCTGCCCTAAATTCCAGAAGCGATGCAAAAAAAATCTCAAATATATTTGAGTAACTCTGATACATGACAAATTATCTGGAAATATACACCTATATCTGCATGAAATTATATGTGCCATTTGAGGAAATGCTGAATACATCATCCTCAGCTCTGATTTAGACTCTGTTTCTCAAAACAGCTGCTATACTACTTGAAATATCTTTATCACTGACTTAGCAAGACATTGATGAATAAGTATTTCTACACATATAGTCAGCCTGATTCTCATGTGACTTCAAAGACTCTTTACACCACTGGTGAGTCTGAAAAGTTTTAAGGCAAATATAGAAAAAAATGAGCATAAAGCAAGCAAGTAAATGACTACTTCAGGCTGAGGAGAATAAAGAAATCCCAAAACAGCTATGATACTGAACATGGTTTTCTCCAGTTCAAGTCCAGCATATTTAATTTTTAATGTAAAGAAGCCATTTATTATTTGGCAGTGATATCTAGAACAACGTTTGATTCTCATACAGAACAGTAAAACCATAATCAGGCCACATTAGCAATGACAACTTTAGCAAAAGATAGGTAATACTCATGTAAGAACTAGGAATACTGCCAAGAAGAATTAAATACATACCTTTTTCTAAAAAATTTTATTGTCTTAATAAATATATAAAGCCCTAAAGCAAAATTCAGACACAAATATCCATAATTTTATGTACTCTGTATTACAGTATACTAGTGGTGCAGTAGCACATTGAACCTGCTCCATATTTAAAATAAAAATTAAGACAGGAGTGAAATGATGCTACTGGAATATGTAATGTAAGAAGCATTTTCATTGCAATTTGAAAAATACAGAGTTTCAAAACAGTTCTGGATGTAGGCAGAATAAGAAATTAGAGTACAAAACTTTAACAATCTTTTTCCCAAGTGCTTACTCTCAGACCTCCTTTAAGAGCACCTTGCGGGAGAGACAAGGAACAAAGAGCTATTATTCAGGAGAAAGGATAGCATCTTCGCACAGTATTACAATACTAGCACTTTGGAGTAGTGTTTCTTAAACTCTTAAACTGGTTAACTGACAATATATGAAGCCCTTCATCATCCTACACACAGCAGAACTGAGTTGAGAATACAACCATGAAAGGCAGCAAAGGCTGAGTATTAATCAGAAGACCACTAATGCCAATGGCAAATTTTAGACAAACTTGGGGAATTTTTGAACCAAAGCCGGGAGAAAAAGCTCTCTCCCTCATGTGGAACAGTGCACAGATCTTTTAGAAGCTGTACGACAAGATACTGTGATGTTGAAAAAGTGGAAAAGGAAATCACGTGCTTATCAGGACCAACAAAAGTCAATGATCTTGAAACCTGTCCGGGGCCAGTCTGTTCAGCGTTCAGCTGTTTGCAAGCAGAGGATGCTTATAATATATTAAATTTAGCATTAAGATACCTATGCTGAAAGAAGCAGATTCAGAAGGTCTGTGTTATGTCATCTGATGAAGCCAGAGGAGGGAAAAGCACAGCTAACCAGTCTGCTGTCGTCTGTGGATACAGATTTTGTAACAAGGCTTGCCATCATCTATGGTCTATGTCACCTCTAGCTTTTATAATAAATGAAATTATGGGAGCATAACTTCTGTAGACTATTTCTGTTGCAATAAAGTACTTTGTGTGGCAAAGGGATGGCCTTAGACTAATAACATGTAAATGACTGTGTATCATTACTGAATGTGATACAGCAGCAAAACCCTAAAATATTGGTACAGAGAATTTGCTGAGAAAGATTGTTTGATCCACATAGGATCTCAACAGGTCTTAAGTAAGTCCTGTTCCAGATGTATGGGATCAGTCCCTGTTTCTGCTTTTTGATTTAAAAGCCTATGAGCTGGGTTTTTGTTTATTTTCTTGTTGTTTTTTTTTTTTTTTTTGGGGGCGGGGGGCGGGGTGGGGTGTTGTTTTGGGTTTTTTTTCCTCTCCTACGTAACACTATTCACTTTAAAGGTCCTGACTGAAATCACCAGCTCCCCTGCAGCTGGATCCTAGACTCTCCACCAGCAGGTCTGGGCCACCTATCTTGTTTTTTCTTTACTATCTTGATGCCTTCTGTCAAGTCTTGCAGAGCCCGTGTGAAAATGGCTGTGTAACACTGCTCTGTGCTGGTGGCTGCTGGTGGCTGTGAGGGTGGTAAGCGCAGGGTTAAATTCCAGCCCAGAGCAGCACCTCAGCACAGGGAGCCATGTCTTCTGCTTAGTGAACCATGATAACCTTCTGACACCTTTGTTTTTTCCTGGTTTCTTCAGGAGGCAGCCAGGACCCTGGCAAACTCCAGCTTGCTCACATTTATCACTTGGACACTTCTGGTGCTGCTGCCACCAACAAATGAGACATTTTAATGGGCTAGATGGGTCCCTGCCTAACCTGGTATGGCTGCTTTTATCTGCTGCAGTACAAGGTGACCCTGTACACTAGGTAGACATGGTTTGAATTTCACCTAGAAGTTGACCTGTGTCTTTAGAGGAAAAGGATTTTATATGTATAGATTCCTCAAGTGTCATTTAAATGTTTCACTTTCATAAGTGTTATTTATTTAGTGGGAATTATTTAGTCCCAGAAGACAGAAAAATGTAGGCATGGATAATGCCTATATGACTAAAGAAAACAACAACCTGCATTACATTTAAAATTGTTAACTTCAAACAGAATCACACGTATAAGCAGCATTTCCATGCTTTAATACTGATGAAATAATAAAGTTGATATGTGGAATTCATTATTTTAAGTGACCTCTTGCTTGCTTGTTTCTGCACACCCTGATTATAGCAGTCATACCATTATCAACAACACCCTGTCTTCTTCTGAAAGCCTATCACAACAGTTAATGCACACATGGATTTTTTTCCCCTGCTTCACAGAATCGAGAAAAAAGTATGGTGAAGGGTTGTTGTGCAAAAGGCTTTCAAACATAACACTGAAGCAGAGAGGCACTGAGAGCCTTTCCTCAAAAACCTTGTGAGTTTATCAGCAAGGGGCAGAAGCAATCCCAGTGTAATTTAGCAGATACAATCCCAGTTTAATTTCCCAAAGCCACTAGGTGTCCCTGCTAACCTACGGCAGCAGCTGCGCTCCCCATTCTTGCTGGAAGATACAAACACAATTCATAAACCTGTCCAAAGAAAATACAGCACTACCAAATCAGGCAACTGTTCTTCACAGCATCATCTGCCCAGCTGTGCATCACTTCATCGTACTGTCCATTATTTTTCCCTCACAGTCTTTCAGGGCTGTGATACCTACAGGCAAGGTCAGTACTAGTCAACTGCAGTGTTTCCTGTTCATTAAATAAACCAGGTATGTCCTTGGCAAATGTTTTTTGAGACTGCAGGCTTTCCGAAACCACACAGTTCTCAATCAAAAGCCAGGAAGTTTTCTGCCGTGTTCATCACACTGAGTGCATCAAACTGAATAATGCAGCAATTATTGAAAAGGGCACAGATACTCTTTTAATACTGCCTGAATAAGACAAATATATTAAGGGACCATTCTTTTGCTTCTCCATTTTTACTATTCTCTTCTTTTAGAACAATTGAGTTAAATAAGATTTGATTTACAAGCTCATTTTTGGGAAGGGACAGATTTTGCAGTATTTCAGATGCAGATTGAGGGACCTTTTAAGCAGCTGTAAAAGATTGTAGCATGTAGCACGGCTCCCAGTAATGCCAAATAAAAATCTTATTTATCTGAATGTGAAAACAAGCTCTTTAAAAGTAACATGCACTCTGTCCCAGAGCCAGATGCTCCGTTCATTTTTCCTCAAGAGCAATGATTCTTAATTATGTACTGAACTTAATCCACTGGAAAAATCTCCCCATTTCCACTAGCAAAGTCCCATTTTTCACACTTAGTTTGCTATGGAAATTCTGAAGAAATTCAGCATGAATTTTTCAAGATTCAATGACCAGCTCTCTCTGCATCATTAGAGCCCTTTAAATCTGCAAGTCTGTACAGGTTAATGTCATGGCTATAAAAGCAAAAAACACAGTAGATTTTTGCTCACTACTCCTGGTTGCCCTCTTGGTGCTCTTTAATGCATGCACAATAGTGAAATATAATGTAGATAAGTGCTTAATGAACGCTGTCACGTTTTCAATACTGACTTCATGCAACAGATGGTTCTCAGGCAAAACAGGAAAACTGAAATATTTACTAAATTAATATTATTTAAGAAAATTTTCAACCATTGTCAGAGAAAAGAAAGGAAAAATGGAGAACACATTCTTTCAGGCTAATCTTGATCTTAATTTCTTTAAATTGCCAGAGCAAAGAAGCAGAGAGGATGCATTACCCATAAAAAGGAACATTCTTTCTATAATGTAGAGAGATGCCACTGATCAACTCTGAAAAAACTTAACTGTTGTCACTACAACTTAAAAAGTCTTAACTGTCACCCAAAGACTACTACCATTCCTCCATTGATAGATTTAAAAAGACCACAGGCTTCCTCAATTCTTCCATAGCTTTTATTTCTGTTAATTCATTTCTCTATTTGGGATGGACCAGAAATGAACATTACACAAAACTGTATTACCTACTTTGGTTGATGCTGGTTAACTTAGAGCCATGGACAGTCAGACCATGCTGCTCCTGGTGGATATTTGTAACATATCATGTTTTTGTGACACTGTCCTTTGATGAAATCACTGCATCCAACATATTATAATAAAACAAACAACCTGGGGAACCCTTCCTATGCTGGCCAAAGCTGTCCTCCAGTTCATCATTGACATTGATCAATCACTAATCATGAGACAGTGAGACATTTAGGAAGAATATTTTAACTGCAATACTAATAAATGCAAGTAAAATTCAGGTCATAATATCTAATAAGAATAAAACATGAAAACAAAGAATAGGATGAAATCTCAGCACAAGGGTTAGCACAAGGCCTCATGTGCTATCAGCGTACCATGCAGCCTGCAATCGACACTCTAAAAAGGAGTCTTTTGGGGAATCAACTTTAACGTCATAAAGAAAACTGTTAGCCTTGATGCAGAGGAATTGATTTACAAACTTCAGGGTCAGAAGCATAGTTCCCGGAGCCTTTTATTTTTTTTTCCTTTCTTCTCCTTTCTTTTACTTTGCTGCTCCAGTTAACATGCACACAGTAAGACATGATTGACAACCTCTCAGTGATGCTGTGTTTCAAAGATCAGGCAGATTTCCATGGCCTTCACTGAAGCAGAGCTGTGGGAAGAGACCAAGCTAAAGGGAAGAACAGGTCATTGCTTGCAGGAGGCAATCCTCCTGCAAGAATGAAGCTTTATGCTAAGAAGCAGCAGGATGCAAGAGGAGAACAAAACAGCAGAGGGAAGAAAAAAGAAGGGTGGAGGGGGAATAAAATTAAAATGAAAACATAGTAACACAGGAGAGACTATGGCCAAAAAATAGAGGAGTTTGGGTGAAAAAGAAAGCTAGAGGGAAAAGAAGGTCTGTTCTTCTAAAATGAAAAAAGGTTAGAACAGACGGAAAATGATGAAAGATAAAAGATATTGCATTTTTCCAAGTTCAGCAATTAACTTATTTTTCTTTGGACAAACTATTCCTATTACATGCAACTCAGTAATAAAATAGGATTTCTCACCTTAGCTAAATTAAAAAAAAAAGGGAAGAAAAATATTGTTTGTCAGCAGAGTGTTTATGGCAAAATCTGTAATTCAGACAGAAGAAAAAAATATGTTAATCCTTTTCATTAAACAGCAAATCTTTGCAGGATGGGAAAAAACAGACTTTCATAGCAAGGCCACTGGCATGTGCAGAAAGGTTCTAAGGCTCAGAGTGGGATTCAGGAAATACAGGCATGTACCTGGCCTCTGTCACTGATGTTCCACTTGGGTCAGAGTCATTGTCAGTTCTTGGTCTTGAGTCACTCTCAGTTCTTCAACACTGCCTTTGTCTTATTGCTTTCCTCACTTCTGTAACTGATCTGCAAGCCCTTTGGGAACTGAAAGCCTCTTGCCATGAGAGCATGAACTGCTGAGAGCCTTTTAGCTCTCACGATCCCATAACTCACATAAAAATTACTCCTGACTTTCTCTCTGCTCAGCCCATTGTGCCATGCACCTGGCAATGGACTGTAGCCTGGTACTGTGGTTCAGTGTGTGTGCAATACTGGTTGTACCTGCACTGGTATCACCAACCACACATAGGCCAAAGGTGTTGTGTTGCCAACCTGTGCCCTCTGTGCTGACCTGTTCCATCTAGGGTGTCCTCACTGAATGGTGCTGGGGGTCCTGGGTCTCCCTGACCCTCATGTGGTGGGTGCAGACCAGAGCTCCTGCAGCCAGATGAGAGTTAGGGAAGGGATGCCCAACTGCAGAGGGGTGTGGGACAAGGAGGAAATGCAGTTCTCTCTTGTGCTACCAGCTTCCTGGTGGCTGAGCTCCCATGTGAGGGGCCATGGCTTCTGTTTAGGGTTGGGTGACTTTAAATAGAGGTTAACTAAGGAATAGGAAAAGAAAGATCCCCTTCCCATCCCCAAGCACTTTCATTTCCAAGAAACCTTGAATTTCCTGTACTTACACAACAACAATTTATTTTGTATTATTATGTTGAAATATAAGTGTTGTCGCCATTTGCAAAACACAACCTGTATCTCATTATTATTTCTGAGACTGAAGTTTGTTGTTTTGTTCCACCAAAGCCAGTGCTGCTCTTGCTTTTGCTATATGCAATGCTATAAGGGCATTTTTATTAGCATGAATGTCATGTACTCAGACGTTTCTTATCTTTGTGTCTTTGATTTTGTGAGGGGGTGAAAACTGCACCGCGTTCTTACAAGAAAAATTAGGAATGCAATATTTAGTTTTTGTTTAGTTTTGTTGAAATTATTTCTCGTTGTTTCTCCCCATGTTGTCATTAGCATACCAGAGTCAGAGTGGGAAGGGGTTCAAAGGAGTGAGAAACAAGCCCATGAGAAACCCCCCAAGCTTATCAACCTCAGACACCACAGTCAACCATATATATTTCCTCATTATCCACATTCTGTTAAAAGCACTATGATTGATACACTAGCCCTAGCTCCTAAGATGTCTTTGCTGGGGACAACAAACTTGGTGGCTTTAGAGTCACACCAAGAAGCCTTCTGTTGATAAGCAATTATCACTGGGATGAAAGGAGAGAAGACAAAGTATTGGTCTATAAGACAGGAAGACAATACCATTCACTTCAGTGTTATCATTATTTCAGGGTAGCTACTTCTGAGGAGCAAACATATGGGAAGGTAGATTGCTTGAATATATTTATCTAACATAATAAGGATGCTGAATGCAAATTAAGTAAATCCACAATAAAAGAATCCATTATCACATTTTCATGAGCTTTAATAACAAAATTCTTCAATACTTTCTGAAAGCAAGAGTCAAGTTCCAGATTCTAAAATGGAGTTGGAGTAGCAACACTCTGAGCATAAAGAACAGAAGGTTAATAAAAAGGATGGATAGAGAAAAAAGAAAGTGAAAAGTAATCCATGTGCTTGAAGACAAATACTTAAACAAAGTGAAATATTTTATACAGCTAATATTTAGAAAAGACTAGCAAGCTAGAAAGTTTATAGAATTGCATTCACAGATTTGGATTACATCAAAGCCATGTCAAACAGTACAAATCCTCAACTTGGAAAACTCAGCAAGATTTTTAAGATGAAATTTACATGTATAGTTAATGTAGGAGAAGCTGTTGCACAAATCTTAGTGTATATTCACTTTCTTCCTGTTTAAAATGCGTTATTTTTCTGTGTGTATCTCAGTAATTTCTGCACTGAGAGGCCACAGTAGCTCTACAAATGATATAGGAACACATTGTATCTCAAACCTCTGGTGTCTTCAGAATGAAAAAAAAACTAAGCCTAACTATAAACACCAGTCTCTGCCACCAAATAAATGTGGCAAAAAAACCCAAACAAAATTCCGAACAGAAACTCTTTTCCTATAGGTAACTTCAGAGATGGCGAAGTTCTAGAGAGTTGTTCTGCTAGAATATTGAACTCCTTCTCCTGAGTAAAGACATTAAAGGTAACCACAATTTAGGCACCAACAGTCACCTCTAGCTATCTTGTGTGACAGGTGGATCCAATGCCCTGCTAAAAGGAGTGGTCAAGACATGCAAAATCCACATCTGCTGGTTTGCATTTACAGTTGTGCTACAGACATGTAAGACTTTGCTCTAGCCATCTTCTTCCTTGAGAGACTCCTTTCATTAAGAACATTATGCTTAGTTCAGCAAACTGATTATACCTTTCATTTCTGTTAATGATTTGGTATAATCTAGCTAAACATTTCTTCTCAAGATGTACTGCCAGAAAATCTGCAGCTCATGCAGCAGCTTCTTATGAACACGATTAGCAGAACTGAACAACCACAGGCTTGTGTAAGGACATATAAGCAAGGTAAGCCAGTATCCCAGCATCCAGTCTCATCATGGATGTCACATATGATAGATTTAGCTTTACTTGTGTACCATTTAATACAAATCTGTTTCCACGTCACTTTAGTTATTTCAGTTTATTTAGTTTTGCACTGCCAAGAATCAGAGAAATAAGTCCAGAGAAGGTATCATATACACTATATAAAAGAATACCAAATTTATCAACTGGCTGTCTTATGCTTAATAATTCTTCAAATGGTTGTTTTGAGCTTTGCAAAATTTGGCATTTTCAGCTTAGTTAAGAGTCCTGAGTATAATTTTAGGTGACCACAAGACCAATCTTTTGTGCTAGCAGAATCTTTTCTATGCCATCTTTAGATTAGAGAAGATCATGCAGCTGTAATTACCTAGCACATAACTAAGGTACTATGAAGATGGCCTTTTCTGTGAATCTCTACTTCTGCAACGGACTCAAGACCCAGAAATAAAAAGTAAGGAATGTGTTTTGCTGCAGAGTTTGAAATCCCAGATGTAAAGACCTGGTCAATCTGGGAACCAAGGTCACCATGCCAGCTCTGATAGCACCAACACACAGAGCTGAGACAAACTCAAACAGAAGATCTTCCCAGAAGATGGCACAAGGAGGTATCAGTCATGGCTCCCTACAATGCAGATGTCTCTTAGCAGATTCAATGCACAAAGCTGCTTACTCATACTTTCTGCCATAATCTCACTTACCTTCTACCATTTTTTACTAGCCATGACAAAAGCTTACTGTATTAATACTTTAATGCTTTTTTCCCCATGCCTTCTTTTACATTCTCACGCCCTTCATGCTACTTTGCAAACAAGATGCTGCTAGTATTCTACTCATAGCCCAGTCTACAGATTCCAGGCTGAACATATCTGCATACACTGACTATGGATACAAAGGAATGTATTCCCAGCTCATGTGAAATGATAGAAACTTATTGCACCCTATAGATCTGTGCTGTTTATGCTAGCTAGGTAATCTGTTCCTCCATCATTTACTGTCACAACAAAACTTGTTAAAACAGTATATTCTATTTTTTAAAAGAAATAATTTTACCTCACAAGGATTCAAAAGTCCAAAGAAAATACTCTCCTATTACTATGTTTTAACTTCACACAATAAAGTCTCATTCAATATACAGATAGCATCTTAGTGTCTTTGTAACCAATATATTCATGTCAGCAATCAAATCCATGAATATTTTTGCGTTTAATAGGTATAATTTCCATGAATCACTAATGGAATCAGTAGGAGGACATAATATGTATGCAAAAAAATGAGGTGATGCCCTTCAGAATCCTAGAGGGATTTCATCAGCACAAAACAGCCTATTTCTTTACTCTACAAAGCTGGGGGTTTTCTTCCAATTAGGAATTTCATAGCAATCTGTAATGCAGCTCTAGGAGGCCATGCTGGATTATTTTTTCATGTTTTGTGAACACTATTTAAAAAAAAAAAATCAACTTAGTTGCCTGGAATTGAAGCTGGTTTTTAGCCTGGGAAATATTAAGCAGTTTGGCTAACACAGCCATTTCCTCCTCCCCTCACCCCCCTCCAGTTTAATTTAAGATGATTGGGTGAAAATGCTCAGGTCCTACATTGAACGTAGAAGACTGAATAATTTGAAAGAGAATTAGTTCATTAATGCTTTCAGAGGTAACCAGTACTTCATCACTAAAAAAGGGGTAGGAATAATTCAGTCATTGTAGAGCTTCAATTCAGTCATAAACTGTAAGCAAGGTTCCATACTTTGATTTTAATGGAGATCCACATTGCTTTTAATTGGCTTTGTATCACAGACTACACTAAGCCTCTTCACATGCAGGTTTTTAGACCACATTGTGTCTGTGAGGTATATTCATATACATTTAAAAGCAGAGTCATTTATTGTGTCTGAGAACACTATTTAGTGATAACTGCAGGTAATGGGCAACCTTTCCTCTTGCCCTAATACTCGCAAGGCAAGAACCATTAGTAAACTCCTGCTTTTAATTATCCAGGCATTTCTGTCCTGTTTCCTGCCACCCATAAATACTCCCTCCTAATATCTAGCACTTCCAAAGAACTGCTATGCATGTTATTTGCAAAACTTCATCAATCTGTTTGAGGAAGAAGAGTCTCTATGGATACTTATTTTTCCTGGCTGGCAGAACCTCTGTTATGGGAAGGACATTAATCAGTCTGTAAGATTTCTTTGTGACACTTGGCACATATAGAAAAAAACAAGATTTTATAATTTTTATTCTTATTGAAAGGAGAACACTACAAACTCACCAACCAGCTGCAATGTGGTGCATACAGTGGATCAGCACATCCAACACAAATAGCTTTCATATCAGCTGTGGTTATATCTTGCTGGCTTGTGTCCAGCAAGTATATGGGCTACAGCTGGCTTACAAGACAATGTCACTGTTGGCTTCTGAGACTGTACATTTTGAAGCAACTTCAAGAAAACAATATGTGGAAGCAAGCATATTCCAGAAATATGTGGAAGAAAGTGTTTTTCCCATAGTATTGACTCAAGCTTTCTATGTTGTTTTGAGGCATCTTTCTTGTCACATTACAAAAAGCTTTACGTGATGTACATCTCTGCTATGGCACAGGTAATAGTTGACTTCCCTTCCCTAGTGCTTGATACAATGACTAGGTACACATGCATGCTCCTCACAAATGTCATTCCTTCCATTGTGAGTGTCCTTGTGCTAAGCATTCAGCTGTTAGTAAAAATAATTTTCAAATTTACTCCCTTTTGAGTACAGCGGGGGTATAGTAGTTACTATGTTTCAGTTAGATAAGGTAAAGACAGATTCTGGAACCCTGTCCACTCCATTTGCTTGAGTATACCAAGTGCCAGTGAACCATGGACATTTTCTTTATAATGCAGTAGGTAAGGCAAATCCGAAAGCAACAGGAAAGGAAAGACATTACCTATGTGACACTTTGCATAGACTGGTGAGCATACACCAACTGCACAGAACACACAAAGAATAAGGAATCAACTGGAGGAAAGGAGAAGCTGAAAAATGGGATTAACTGAGGGAACTGATTTATATATATAAAGAAGAAGAATACTTGGTATTGGTAAAATAAGCACTTAGAATGCCCCTAATATGCTCTTGGAAAAGAGGCCTTTTGTTACCAACATATATACTTCAAATTATATCATAAGCACCCCACATATAGGTATTTGGCTTCAAATAAAGCCAAACACAAAGCATGCTGGCTGTGACATCTCAGGCAGTTGTGCCATGTAAGCAGAAAGTTGAGGTATCCCATCATTGCTTTATAAGGCAGAAGATGAGATGAATTAGTAGGTGGAAGTCCACAGCAGGCTCAGCTCAGTAGCCATTTACAGGCATGTCTGCATTGCAGCAAAGCAATAGCAATTAGAAAGGTCCTTTCCACTGATATCCCTGTTATTCTTGCATAGTTGTTCTTTGTATGATAGCAGCACAGAAGAAAAACAAAATGTCTGAAGTAATTGCAATTGCATTATCATGTTAAAGCTCATTTTATCATGGCTTTCTGAACATGATCTTCAATTTTCCAAGACACACTAAAGCAATAAAGCTGAACAGGATTCTTACAAGCTCTCTGGGCCAATCCATCAGGCATAACTGTGGAGTTATGCCAAAAATGAAACTGGTTCCTGAAATTTGTCATAAATGAAAGATTATTCACATTAAATAATATATTGCAAACACTACTTTCAAAAGCAAATAACTTACAAGAAATCTGCTATTAATACTCAGATTGCAAGGCTACCCGACAAGTTCATACAAACGTTTTTCTGATTTGAAGGTATTTTAAAGATGACTCATTAAATTAGGAATTCAGTTCAAGCACAGGTATCAGACTGCATTTAATGAATGAGATGGGAATAATAAGGCAAGAATTGGGGTACACATAAGACAGCAATTCTGCACAAACAGAACAGTTTTAAAACATGAGAGGTGGGTAAAAGAGGAGACAGAAAACACAAATTAGAGGATTTTTTTTGTCCTTGCCATAAAGAAAAAAAATGTACTTTTTATGAATGCAAATTATTACTTTATGGAAATAACAAAAGAGCACAAATATGAGCTTCTGTTAACTGCTGTACACAGTCAAAAAGCTTCTGAGTGTCTGGCTCCAGTGCCTGGAAGGCCAGTGCAGAGGGTTGCCCCTGGCTGGACAACACGTGCCCACCACAGCTGCTCTATCAGTCCCCTCCTCAGCTGGGCAGGGGGAGGAAAATATGACAAAGGCCCATGGATCCAGATAAGGACAAGCAGCTAAAGAGACATGGGCTAAACAGACTCAGAGAAAATGAATTGAATTTCTTACTAAACAAATCAGAGTAAAGTAATGAGAAATAAACTACCTTCCATCTACACCTTCCTTCCTCCTGGGCTCAACTTCACTCCCAATTTCTCTACCTCCTTCCCTGCAGCAGCAGAGGGAAATGGGGTATAGCGGTTGCAGTCAGTTCATCACATTGTCTCTGCTTCTCCTTCCTTCTCAGACTCTTCCCCTGCTCCAGCATGGTATCTCTCCCATGGGAGACAGTCCTCCATGAACTTCTTCAACATGAGTCCTTCCCACAGGCAGCAGTTCTTCACAAACTGCTCCAGTATGGGTCCCCCACGGGGTCACAAGTCCTGCCAACAAACCTGCTCCAGCATGGGCTCCTCTCTCCACGGGGCCACAGGTCCTGACAGGAACCTGCTCCAGTGTGGGCTTCCAGCAGGGTCACAGCCTCCTTCAGGCATCCACCCATTCCGGTGTGGGGTCCTCCACGGGCTACAGGTGGTCATCTGCTCCACTATGGACCTCCTTGGGCTGCAGGGGGACAGCCTGCTTCACCACAAGTTGTGGGGAAGTCTCTGCTCTGGCACCTGGAGCGCCTCCGCCTCCTTCTTCCTCACTGACCCTGGTGTCTGCAAAGTAGTTTCTCTCACTCCTCTCTCTGGCTGCAGTTATGCAAGTTTTTTTTACTTTCTTCTTAATTACATTACCCCAGAGGTGCTACCAGCATTGCTGATGGGCTTGACCTTGGCCAGCAGTGTGTCAGTCTTGGAGCTGCTGGCATTGGCTCTGTCAGACCTGGGGGAAGGTTCTGTCAGCTTCTCACAGAAGCCACTCCTGTAACTCCCCCACTACAAACCCAAAATATCTGGTTTTCCAAGAAAAGTTGAAATATTATTAAAAAGAATAGATAAATTAAAAACTACAATAAGAAAATCCTAGGTCTTTGAATTTTATTCAAATGTGGAAAATAGCAGACACAGACACAAGTCTTCAGGTGGTCAGTTTTGTTGTACCAAACTTGCAGATTTTGGAAGAAACATTGTTCATTTTTTCTAACAAACAGGGTTGTTTTTTTTTTTTGTAATATGACTTTTTTCAAATCATATGTGCAAACTAGAACAGTGCAGTGGATGAAGACTGGACAGAATACAACAGGGAAGAAAAGTGAATGAATTAACCAAGACTGGTTAAAATCAATTTGTACAAAATTAGAATAACTTACGATTTCAACTCAAACACAAGCAGAACTAAACCTCCCAAAATGAAATAGTCCCAGCAGTAATGTAGAGTTACTTGATTTTTTAAGTTGTGAATGTTTACAAAAATATCTTGCAGATTTTATATGGCAGACCTCTGCTGTAAGAATACATTACTTGTAAAGTGGATGGCTGCAGGTAACTGGTTTTCTGAGCACTGCTGAGTAGGAGGGCATGAAGGCAGGGATTCTGGACTAGGTCACAGGAAGAAAGCCTTTGTTCTGAGTGAAAAGAAATATATTATGGAGGTAACTGGGTCTGTCTGGGACAGGTCCTGAAACACTGTACACAATATGCATAAAAAGGAGTAAGGCTGAAAGGAATTTCTTCCCATATAAGAGGTAAATCTTGAGATGTGGTCAGGAAACACTTGCAAAAGCTTATAGAATAAAGCAGAAAATATTAGTAGGTAAAGCTGGAACTGCCTTGTGAAGGCCTTGCAATATTTATTTTTTAATTATTATTTTTTACTCTTAGTCTTGTAACTGCTTTAGGAAGTGGGGTGACAGATGGTGCACAGGCATTTGGAGGAAGAACTTCATTATGAGGAATGTAAAGCACAAAAACTACTTTTTTTTTTTTCTCTTTCTTTTCTCTCCCACGCACCTCCCCCCCTCCAGCCCGGAACGTAACCAGTGAAATGTGGGTTTTCATATAGATTTTCTAGAGAGGATATCTTGTTGGAAGGGTATGTGATTGATCATCCTGACTCAAATACTTTAATCTTTCCTTTTGCTTTCTGCTATTGTGAACTTTGTGATACTTGCAGCAGGAGGAGGTAAGAAGTAATAAAAATCAAGTGAGAGGATGATTTTTTGAATACTCAGTGCTCCTTTTAAGGTACTGTTCCATCAAGACTTATTGTCCCAGCTGTAGTTAAAATAATTACAGAGCAATTACAGTCTAATGAGGAAGAATGTTGTGATCTACTCAAAATGAGTAAGAGAGAGAAAGTAGTATTCCTTGGGACTGATAAAGCCACCTTATAGGCATGTTACCATCCCATAAAGACAACATAAAATCTAATGTTTGACAGCTAAAAGCACCAGTCACTGATAAACTTTTCTGTACAAAGGGAGAGAGAGTTCCTGCTTCGAAGGACTGTCCTTAAAAACTGAAAGGTTTGTGCAGAGAAATGTCATTTTCTTTTCCATCTTCCATCTGGATTTTATACTATTTAAATCCAGAAAGTAGGTAAAGTAATAAGATTTTCAAAGTTATTTTAAAAACCTTATTTCAGGAATATATTTGCAAGGATGGGCTCAGCATTTAAGAGGTGATCTCACACTGACAAGAAGGGTAAAAGTGAAACAAAGGGTTATCCAACTTTCAGGAAGTCTTCAGTTCCTAAGTGCTGAATGTCCTTTTAAAATCGTAGAATCATAGAACAATTTGGTTGGAAAAGACCTTTAAATACCTCCTGAGATGGTGACTCCACCACTTCCCTGGGCAGCCTGGTCCAATACTTGACAATCCTTTCAGTGAATAATTTTTTCCTAATATCCAACCTAAACCTCCCCTGGCGCAACTTAAGGCTGTTCCCTCTTGTCCTATCATTTGTTATGTGGGAGAAGAGACCAACACCCACCTCACTACACCCTCCTTTCAGGTAGTGGTAGAGAGCAATAAGGTCTCCCCTCAGCCTCCTCCTCTCCAGACTAAACAACCCCAGCTCCCTCAGCCACTTCTCATCAGACTTGTTCTCCAGACCCTTCCCCAGCTCCGTTGCCCTTCCCTGGACATGCTCCAGCACCTCAATGTCCTTCTTGTAGTGAGGAGCCCAAAACTGAACACAGTACTCGAGGTGTGGCCTCATGAGAGATTATGGTTCATAAATGAGATTATAGTTCATAAGGTATGTGGTATACAAGCACTATGCCAACTACAATGCAGTACTGAGATACTTGATCTGGCTCTTGTAAAGGTAGGAGCACAGTTAAAACTAAGGGCAGACTTCTCAGTACTATATTGCAGCTCTTGGTTCAAATTTACCTTAGTCAGATAATGATTTTCATTTATTTTCAGTGCTTATTATTCAATGCAGGTGAAAAACTGGGCCACCATAGATGCAAACTGATGTTTTGTTATGCAACTTGCAAATTATGATAGCTCTTCACCTTTGCATAAAGAAGAATTTTCATGGAATATATGGGAAATCTCATTTCTGCACGGACTCGATAATTTACATCAGTTTTTCTCTCTGCTTAGCATTTAGTTGAATTTCTAAGTATTATAATAATCACACCATTACACCTATGAATTTCTGCATGAAGCCCATCTGTAGGAATGGTAAAGAAATAAATTTTGTGAAGTCATAGTGATGCTACTGGTGTGTATTGTATGCATAAAATCTAGCCTTTACTCCTATCTTCTCCCTCCTGCTCTCCTAAAGGTTTTTTAATCAGTTACCCTATGGATCATGATTTCTAACCTCTTGAATATACGTTGTCATTGCATTCCTTTGTAGTTGCATTTTAACTTATGTCCGGGACACGCTGCAGATGAGAAGCAAAACACCACAAGGAGAAACACCTAGGACTGTGGATGTCCAAGTCAGTTGGTGTCAAAGGTGACTGTGCTGCATTCTCATCATTCTTCTTTGTTTCTTTTAGAAATGGATCATGCAGACACCCCAATAATTAAATCCTTTACTTACTGGAGGTTACAGCAGTCGGTAATGATCCAGACATTGCACAATCAGCAGGCTGCATTCATTTGTTCTGCTGCTTAACATCACCACTGTGAGAACTTCATTGTTTATTATGGCTCACAGGCAGTAATCATTTTACATAACATGATGATTTTTTTTCACTCAATTGCTTTCATGCTTTAGGCTGATGAGAATAATCATCATGCAACAATTCGTTGCACCTCCACAGATGATGCTTAACAATTCAGGTCACTGAATACACTATATATACATTTGTGGGGGTACATGTTTTCCTTTTGCATCTTTTAAAGGATAAGAATAAAAATCTGGATCATCTCCTTCTTTTCCTCTGGGCTGAGAACACTAGTTAAAGTGAAAAGACTAACAGCGTCCAGTAGCAGGATACTTTTCTGTTGTCATATGAAACAATTCAGAAGCTAAAGATGTAGATGAAGGATTAGGACCAGCATGGACACAAATGAAAGAGTTAAATCCACTGGGGACTTACTTTGTTTGAGGATTTACTCATGAATAATTCAAGCTGTATCCATTTTAATTATTGGCAGATGAAAATACTCCAGCAAACTTTTCAGCAAAGAGATATAATAAACACTATATTCTTCAATGCACCCAACTTTTGATCCACTAGTAGCAGCTTAACATAAATACAGATCTCATCCCAAAAGGTTTGCACCTGATGTCCAATTCATCATTAAAAATAATGCTAGATGAGCTTGTAACTGGTACTGTGAAAAATTTTTTGCTCAACCAAAGGGGGTAAAGCATGCACAAGTTTGAAAATTTCTTAACTGAAACAATGATGATTTCAGGGTAGGGAGGACTTAAGCATAAATTATCTTAATAAAGAGGCAAATTTACACAGAAAGACTTCTGTCCTGGAGATGAGGATTTTGGGCTGAGTTCTCTGCACAAATCCATTGAGTCAATTCACTTTAAGAATTAAAAAATATAAGATAGGTGAGAACCATGACAGCAGATGTCTGGGAGAGGGCAGCAAAGGATTTCACAGAATACTCAAAAATATTTCACAGTTTTAAGTGTATTTTGTTGGTTTTGCCCTTTTTCCTACTTTCCTTCTCATAGATCCAAAGAAAGAAGAGGGTTGATCATCTGTAGAAAATTTGGCAAAGCATGTATGATTGCAAGGCAAACTGATTCAGGAATCAAGATTTCTGAACAATGGAAGATCTCATGGAAGGAGACACAGAAATTACATTAAAAATGATAATTCCAAACTGACTTTGCTACTAAGCAGGAGCAGATGAAACTGTAAGCGTCGGTGCAAAATAGACAATATGTGGATTTGAATGTATGATTAAGAAGTTTGCAAAATGAAAAAATGGACAAGCCTAATGTGGGAACTACTCTCTATAGTGGCAATATTTTGAACATACTGGAGAATTACATTTGAGAAACTCAGCAGAAAACTGGTGTGCTAGTCACTCTGTGGTGAGAGAAAAGCCCTTTAGACAGTGGGGAAGAGTAAGGATATGATGGTATTTAAGGGAACAAAATGAAGCAGGTCCTAGGCTAGCTTGAATGTATGGGAACAGCTGAGGAAAAAAATTACAAAGAGACAAGTATCAAATCTTGCCTTTTCTGTAGTGATCGTATTAAGACATTGATGACCAAGATAACTTGCTTATCACAAAGGACTACACAGGAAATTACAGCAAAGTAGCAACAATGCAATACAAATTATTTGCTTAAGCTGTGGCAAGGCACTGTGCTGAGTAGACAATATTTATTATGGCCAAAGCATGGTTGAGAGAAAGAGAGTAATCCATAACCACAAGGAGGTTACAAACAGGAAATTCAGCAGTCCTATTCAGAACAAATAGTGGAATTATGATCTACACAAGCATGAAATTATACTTCACTCAGTGAGTCTGACCCTGACATTGCATTCATAGCACCTGTTGATTAATGACATAATATTTATTTAGATTTCCGGTAGCTCAGTAACTGTAGATCCAGTCAGGTTTTTTATCTCCTTTTCTGACTTACCTAATTATTTCTCTCATGTTGAATGAGAGAAATAAATCTAGTCTTCTGCAATGCCAGCTATTACCATTGCATAGGAAAGATAATCAACCAATTACAGAAAATCCATAAAAATGTTATATTAGGGATTCTATTCTTAAGTCATTTGGCAAAGCCCTATCTTATTGTAACACACCTGCCTGCAGCAGCCTCTTGTCCCTACAAAGGGACCAGAGAAGCTACTAAAGCTCTGTTGTGATCAAGGGCCAGAGAGCAGCAGGATCCTGCTTCTGAGCAGAGCAAATGCTGAATCTAAGAGGTAACTTTAGAAAGAAGAAAGCACAGAGATGCTGCAAAGATGGAAGAATATTTAAACTGCGCTTTCACTAGAACACTTAAGTGGCATAAGTGTCCAGTTATTCAACATCTTACTCAGATATGGCAGAAAACCCAAAGGAGACCCTTCTGAAAACACTACACTGTAAAGTGGGTCTGGCCGAAGGCTTCTTTGACAGCACAGTGATCACAGCCTGTGCGCCAGTGTAAGAGGCACAGGTGGTTTCTCCCTCTTCTCTACAGCTTCTTAGCTAAATAGAGTGAAAAGTCAAGTGACAGCACTGCAGGAATCCTGAGAAGTAGTGAGATACTATAGCAGCACTGGACTATATTCATAATTTAGTTAATAATAATGGAAGTGATATGTAGAAAATAAGAAGGCCATAATGGCAATGACATCACAGATTTCTTTTTTTAAACCAACAACCTGTAGTCATATGTCAATGTTCAAAGTCTTAATTGAAAATGGAAAAATCCAAACCCCCAAAAGAAAAGCCTTTAGCTCTTCTGACTTTAAATGATATTATAAGGAATTCACGTCTTTTGATGAGTGACAAAAAAACCAAAAACCAAAAGAAGAGCACATTTTAAAACAGGTCATTGATACTCTTCATCTCTGAAATTTTCAAAACATAACTATGTCAGTGTAAATTTGCAATAACTTATGTATTATGATGCAGATAACTTGTTAAAAAAAAATCAAGCCTTGAAATAGGAAGCTTAACACTTCTTCTTACTTAATACTAAGCCATAAATTGGAACAGCACTGAGGATCAGCCTCTACCTTCATTATGCACCGTACAGGAAATTCCTTCCTATTTGAAGCCTTTGAATCTGTACGTGGAGCTAATTACTTGAATGTAAAGCCCATGTCAACTCGTTTTTAATGCATCAAATGGAGCTTAAATTTTCAAGAAGGCATGGACTGTTATGCCTTTTAAATCAGATTTCTGTTCTATCCTGCAAATTCCAGCAAAACAAATTTCTTAACAGGCTTCATATCTCAAGAGTGGAACTGAGGCTTTGCCTATACCAGTCCGGCATTCTCTTAGCTGATACAGCTCAGAGCACAGTTACTACTGGGGCTGGGCAGGGAATTAGCAGCAGAGCATTTACTGAATTAGCTGAACCTCTTTTCAGGTTCTCTAAGACAACTGTCAAATCTGGGTTATCCTCAAACTTTACTACAGGTAATTTTAAAATCCCATCAAATTTTAATTTAATTACATATGCCAGTAATTAAGTAGTTTTTCTTAGAGTTTGATAACAAGCAGATAATGCATAGACTTTGGGAGATTGTGCCCAATGTTTTGAGCATGGACTCTTCCATTAAAACTCTTGCTGCTCCATCATTATATATGTTTTATATTCTGCCGGCTACACACTCTCCAAAAACTAAAACAAATGGTGTGTGAAGCATATTTCTTTTATCTTTACAGGTGTTAGAACTAACACCAAGGTAAGATCATGAGTCTTTCAAGGTCTTGAAAGAATTCTGCCTTTGAGCCAAGAAATCTGTTTTTGAAGTTTCAACACAGTGTGCTAATCACTGAGAACTCCTTTTTTATCATTAGTCAAGTGCTGTTCTGCTCTTGCAATTGTTACTTCTCTGGTTTTCTAGAGAAAAGGCATGTTTAACAGCCCAAAATGTTTAAAATTGGGCTTTAAACCCAATCTTTAAAAATGTTAACATCTGTAAGGCTAGAACTCTTCTTTCACTTTGCCCCATTAAAAAAAAACCCAAAAACCCAAAAGCGCTTGCTCAGTGAACTGTGATCAGTGAATTTGTCCTGAGTGACTTTGTATTTCTTTTCTGACTTGCTCTTCAGAGAGATTCATGTAGCTGGACTGAAGGTGCTTTACGTGAGCTGATAAGACTTCGTTATAACGTGGGCTTTGAACCAGTGAATTTTACTGCAAAAAATGAAAATGTTCCTTAAAACTTGATCCAAGAAATAGACTAAAAGGACATAAACTCAACTAGTTGTACGGCAGTTGTTTTCTTAGCTCCCAAGTGAGACAACTGGGAAATGCAAAATGCTTTTCCCTTTATTTGTTTATTTACTTGGGCAGTACTTGCAAAGCTTTTAAGCCACTTCAGACTCAGTCTTGAGACTTACAATGACCATTCACTAAAAGGCTGCAATCCAGGTGAAAATGGGACTTCTGACCACTGTCTGACAGAGTCCATATATAATTTTTTCATTGGTTGCATTTTATAGTAATTCCTGTTGGTCAATGTACACTACTGCAATGTTTTATAGTCAAGTTGTTCAAAGCATACACAATAGTGTGCTTACACATTACAATAGTATATTGCTAAAAACACCTCAACACTTTTTTACTATTTGTTACAACAATTCACCTATGATTTTTATAATTTTGGAGAATTATCCACATTGTTTTTCAATGTGGTGAAAATGTATTCTTATTTCAACTTTAACAGACCTTTGTAAGTTGTGAACTTCAAAACTGGGGCTTCGTTCAAACACTTTAGAATTATGTATCTGTGAAATGCAATTGTGAAAGAAATGGTTATTTTAAAACATACCATAACATATGCTGTTTGTGACAGTCCCTGCAAGTTGTCCTCAGTCGCTCAGCAGGCACGCAAGCAGCACCAAATACCTGCCTTAGGCAGAGCAAAGGAGTCCACACTAAGTTTCCCTCCAACAATGCAGCAGGACTACGGACAGAGTGGATTAAGATTTGATCATATTTTGAGCTTTATTTGGTTGAATAAAATAATTCATTCAGCCTTTTCAAGGTGTGACAGGGACACCCAAAAAAGCACCTAGCAGTAAACAAGGACACACTAAGCACAAGGGAACTGAGACTTAGTTTGACATGCTACTCTGCTACAGTTTATCAGGTCAAGGTTTTGCCATTCTTCATCAGCTACCTCCTGTCAAATGTCAGAAACAAACCACTAATTCTGGTAGCAAATTCATAACATACTGATATTTTAAATATCTTCTGAATCTGGTGTTTTTCCTACTGAAATGTATAGATCTTAACTCAGCTGCTAGTTATAAAAAGACAATGGGGAAAATGTCCCTTTTCTTAGTAAAGAATTATTGCTTTTAAGAATACAGTTTGCTTTGAAAAGGTTCAAGGCCTTTTTTTGTGTGTGTGAGTGAGTGAGTTAACAAGCACAGCATAGTATGTGCTAGGTATCATGAGAAGTTTTTAAGATTAATTTTTTCCCTTCAGTTGCACTACTTCTCAAATATTCTATGCTAACTGTTACGTCCTTGAAACTCCGCTATACTGCTTTTTCAGTTATGTTTTTTTTACTACCGAGGCAGATGAGGATTCTTTAAAAATTAGCTGAAATTCTCTAAATCCCTAGATGGCTAGTTTGTACCCCCAATAACTACAATTAATTATTTTGTATAGAAAATGGGAGGTAGTGGTCTGCAGCTGTAGACCAGAAACAGTAGTGATACAAAAGCTTCCATAGAGAAACAATGCATTCTTCTTATTGCTTGAAGTGTTTTTATTAATTTAGTTGTCTCACAAGATTTATAATGCAGTCATTAACAGCAAGGATTTAACCTTTTTTTTCATGCAGTACTTGATACATTAAATAAAACAACCTAATATTTCTCCCTTGAAAAAACACCCACCATATTATCATGTAACAGACATTTTAAATTTTTATGTCAAGGTTTTAGGCAACCGGATACAAGCAATAATATATATGCATATGTATACATACATACATTATCTGCAGAGCCTAAGAAGAATCACAACTGCAAATTTCTTATGGCAACCTAAGTATGCCACTGCCATTCCATGCATGTCTTTGCTAAAGGGTAGCTGCTCCCAGGTTTCGGGTTGGAGACAGAAGTCCCAGAAGCAAGCTGCTAAAGTGCTTACAAAGGCAGAAAGTAGAAAAAGTTAGCAGATAACAATCAATAGTTTAAAAAAGAATTCTCAAGAAATTTCTCAAGGTATTTCTTAAGTAATTGTCCAATTTTTGCTTTTTGATGCTATCTGAAAGATTGAAGTGGTTATCTCGAAATTGCCTAGCAGCTATGAAAAGGCAAAGGACACATCCAGGGAAGACGTGTGCACTTTTAGGAAAGGGCATAGGCAAGATTTCATAATGTCATAGGGGCTAATAAGAACTAGTAATTTTTTAATCATACAGATTTTTTTTTTTAAAAGTATCTTTCTGTACAGTACAAGGCATTTCTTTCTCTTTCTATTACAGTGTGTTCCAACTAACCTCTCGCTTTAGCAGACAATAATTTTGCAGGGTTTGTATACATGTTGAACTTGCATGTGTATGCTTGCTGTTTCTTACTCACCCTTGTCATAAAAAAAAAGCATGGTGTATGTGATAGCTTGCTATGAGGGGAATAGATCAGTATTTCCCTAAAATCTGGAAATGTTATACTTGAAGTATTAAAATTGTCAACTCTATATAATTTTTTTTGTTATAAGTTTTAAAATGCAACCTCAAACTTAATATATAACAAAAAAGTTTATACATGGTAATTGCAGAACCAAGAAGAAAAAAGATACTGATGTGTGATGATACATTTCATATTAAAGATAAATGGATAATGGGGAAGATACACAATGACAAATTAGATGTGGAAAAAGTGATGGGTTTTTAAATTTCTGTGAATCATAGTTTATACTTTATCACTATTTTTTTTACTTTTTCCTTCATTTCTCAATTTCACTGTCCATTCTGTAGCACTTCACCAAATTGCATAATGAGAATTGTAGCTTGTTAGATAGAATTGTGGAAAGTCAGATGCTAAGGCTATACATATGTCTTCTCTGACCAAGTAGAGTTATGACTTCTTACTGCTGTGAAATGGATCAAAATTCAGATAACATCTGGTATTAGTGTTTGACATTGCCATAAGAGTACTGGTTTGCATGCATGTGCTCAAAAGGTACCAGACTGAACAGAATATCAGCATTTACTTGCAGATAGTTAAATAAGATTTACCACAAAGCTACACTTCATGTTCTCTTACTGTGCCTCTTTCTCTCATATAAGATGCACTCTATACATTTTCAGGTCCATGAAAAACTAGTGAGTTACACCTACAGTGTTTGTTAAACCGAAAAGCTGAGCTAGTTATACAGATAGAAAGGTTCACTCTTGAGATGTACACAAATCTGGTCAGGAATTAATGGATGGCTTTCTCCATTGACCTGCCTCTTTGCTAAGAAAACAAGGGAAAGTTGAAATCTGGAAAAGAAACACATGTACTGCTGCTTTCTACCATCTTGCTCCTGCTCCTACTGCTCCACTTAGTGCAATGCATGTATTCCTCAGGAACTATTATTATATTTGTACTATTCTCCTCCTGTGTTCTACCCACAACTCCTCTCACAGTCTTCACTACCACAGTGACAGTGTCCTGTGACACCACAACATACTCTCTGCAGACACTATGCATCCCCAAGTGAAAGAAATCAGGCAAGAGTGGCAGGAAAGCTGCATGGTTGAGCAAGGAGTTCCTGTAAAAACTCAAAGGGAAAAGGTCTATGAAATGTGGAAAAAGGGTCTATCCACGTGGGAGGAATGTGGTCAGGGCCTGCCAGGATGAAACTAGGAAGGCTAAGGACCACTTGGAACTAAATCTGGCAAAGGAGGCTAAAGACAACAAAAAAGGTGTTTTTAAAGTATGTGAACAGCAAAAGGAAGACTGGGGGAAATGTGGGCCTGCTGTTGAATGAATGCCCTAGTAACAGGGCATACTGAGAAGGCAGTGATACTGAACACCTTCTTTGCTTCAGTCTTCATGGCTAAAATTGCCCCTTGGGAATTCCACAGGCAAGAGGCAAGAGAGAGTGTGGAGAGAGGAAGACTTCCCCTTGGTTGAGGAGGAACTGATCAGAGATAGCCTAAACAAAATCAATACACACAAATCCATGGGCCCTGATGGGATGCACCCATGAGTGCTGAAGGAGCTGGTGGAATTGATTGCTAAAGCACTCTCTTCGAAAGGTCTTGGAGAATGGGAGAGATACCTGAAGACTGGAGGATAACCAATGTCACTCCAGTCTTCAAAAAGGGCAAGAAGGAAGATCCAGGCAGCTACAGGCCAGTCAGCCTCATCTTCATCCCTGGGAAGTTGAGTGACATATTTTTGATACCATCTCTAAACAATTGGAAGAAAAGAAAGTTATCAGGAGTAGTCAACATGGATTCGCTAAGGAGAAATCATGCTTGGCCAGTCTGGTAGCCTTCTATGATGTCATCACCAGCTGGGTAGATGAGGGGAAAGCAGTGGATGTTGTCTACCTTGACTTCAGCAAGGTTTTTGATACTGTCTCCCACAACATCCTTGTAGCAAAGCTTAGAAGGTATGGGATAGATGAGTGGATGGTGAGGTGGATTGAGAACTGGCTGACTAGCAGAGCTCAGAAGATTGTAATCAGTGGCACAGAATCTAGTTGGAGGCCTGTAACTAGCGGTGTTCCCCAGGGGGTGTTCCCCAGGGGTCGGTACTGGGTCCGGTCTTGTTTATCATCTTCATCAGTGACCTGGATGTAGGGATAGAGTCCAGCCTCAGCAGGTTCACTGATGATACAAAGCTGGGAGGAGGGGCTGGCACACCAGAAGGCTGTGCTACGATTCAATGAGACCCAGATATGCCGGAGAGTTGGGTGGAAAGGAACCTGATGAGGTTCAAGAGCAAGTGCAGAGTCCTTCACCTGGGGAGGAATAACCACATGCATCAGTACAGGTTTGGGGCTGACCTGCTGGAGAGGAGCTCTGTGGAAAAGGACCTGGATGTGTGGGCGGACAGCAGTGGCCATGAGCCAGCAGTGTGCCCTTGTGGCCAGGAAGGCCAGCAGTATCCTGGGGTGCATTAAAAAGAGCGTGGCCAGCAGCTCGAGGGAGGTTCTCCTCCCCCTCTGCTCTGCCCTGCTGAGGCCACATCTGGAATACTGTGTCCCGTTCTAAGCTAGCCAGTTCAAGAGGGACAAGAGTCTTCTGGAGAGAGTCCAGTGGAGGCCACAGAGATGATCAGGGGCCTGGAGCATCTGCCTTATGAAGAGAGGCTGAGAGAGCTGGGACTCTTCAGCCTGGAGAAGAGAAGACTGAGAGGGGATCCTATCCATGTCTATAAATACCTGAAGTGTGGGGGCCAAATGGATGGGGTTGGGCTCTTTTTGGTAGTGCCCAGTGACAGGGCAATTGTCAACGTGCAAAAACTGGAACACTGGAAGTCCCTTCCATCACCTATGATTCTGTGATTTACCACATCTGCAGAAAAGAATAACTCTCATCCTCTCTCTCTTTCCTTCTCCTAACAAGTATCAGTAATTACATGACGAACTACTTTAATTAAAATTATGAAGATGGCTCTAATTAAAGAAATGTCATTGCCCAACATTCCAGTAAGTATACAGGTTAGCTAATTCCATGTCTCAGTAGCCCAGAGTTTAAAACAAAAAAAACCCAAAACAACAATGACAACAAAAGGATGTTCATTTGCCTGTGTCTTCAGGGGCATGTGTGTTTTTTGATGAGGAAAATGCTACAAAAGCATGTGCTTTTTGTCTCTCCTGATGAGGTTTCAGAGCTTGTGCAGACAGCTCTGAGACTACCACACCACAATGCAAGTTGGTTACTCACAGACTCCCATGCCAGTTGTAGAGTAAGCATGTTGTCCCATGCTATTCTGTCTTTTCCACTGAACAAATATTTGTGGCACATATGCAGGGTATGGGAAACTTTTGAGATTTGGAGTTTGGCATATGGAGAATGAATTGCTGATTTCTAACCACATCTAATAATGTCCATGAGTGAAACTAGATACTGACTGGCAAAGATAGATACTGCAGTAGTATCCACAAGCATAAAGACTTTTGTGTTTAGCAGAAACAGTTACTGAACTCCACAGAATAACATGATAGTAAAAGTCATGGCTTCCCAAGCTCTGGTAAAAATCATGGTATTAAAAGTCTAAGAGGAGCTTTTGAAACATACCAGAGAACATAAAAGGAAGTGGGAAGCTAAACTTAGCTTTTTACTCAATAGTGCTGGGTGGAAAAAAAAGACGTGCTTGAAAAATACACAGGGGAATCAGTGCTGGTTTTTATTTAGTTTCCTTTTGAAGTTGTCTTATTCTGCTGAGCTTCAGACTTGCATGACCAGTAAAAAACACCTTCAAAAATCTCATTTTTATATAAGAAAATAGACATGTCAATTTCTAATGACACACAACTTTGAGGGTCACATATTTTAGACCTTTTTTTTTTCATGGATCTCTCCACCAAGAAGAAAGAGGAGGGCTCACAATTTTATCTTTGTTTTCATACTTTTCCATCTCCTGATCATTTTTAATGTACTCATAAAATGTGTAGAGAAAAAAAACAGATCAAAGAGATGAACCTAGCTGAAATGATGCTGGAGGAGTCCAGGAGCAATTTACTGCTCATTAGGAAGGATCTCCACAAAGATCAAACAATAACATTGGAAATCCAAAGGGCAGCATGGTATATCTGTGTTGAACTTTGAGCTAAAGAGATGGTTTTACTGAAGCAACATAGCTCCAGCAGATGGGATCTAATCTCATCAAAAACAATCCACCCTCCCACTTTGCAGTCTCTAAAATCCCTTTGAGGAGCCATATGCTGCTGCAGCTTTTCCAGTAGGTTATTTCCAGTGGCTTAAAGAAGAGGGTCAGAGGCTTAATGTCTATGTTAACCAGGCTACATCCATGTAGCCACTCGTTATAGAATGGCCAGTCTTTGAGACTAAATAACCACTATTCAACCCTGTATTAAAGGCAAAATTGCATGCCCACCAGGATCATGACAATTCTGATGATGATGATTATTATTATAATTACTATATGCTTATTGACCCTATTAGGCCGCTTCTTTTGTTATTTGCCATCAATGTTCTCTTTTTCTGGGAATCAATGCTAAGACAAGATTACTGCTACACCTGAGTGAAATTCAGTGTGTATCAAGTGTGTTGGATAACTGTGGCCAGTCAGGTCCTGGGTGACTACCAGAGGACTCACTTTTGATGAACTTACTTTGAGAGTCGATTAATGCAACTCTCGAATGGAGTGAAATGTGAAGAAAAGTCCCTATCGATGAGGCTGGGTAGTGCAAAGCTTAGTTATTTTAACAGATGTTACTGGTTGTGTAGTAACTTGAAGGGAATTCAGATCATACCCACCCCTTTTCAGCCATGCTCTGCAGCAATTCACAAAACACCCTTACATGTCATATGCACAGTGAGTGCTGGTGACCAAATATAAGGTGATTTCACTCTCAGTTCCTTGTCATGCCAGGACTAAATTCTATGTGATTGAACTGAATACAGTTGAAAGGAGCAGAAGGCACTGAGAGTGACACTTGGACAAGGGCTCTGAGGAAGGGGCTGCATATCCTATAATTATATGACAGCTGCATCTTTACTTACTAGATGCAGATGGTTAGCAGACAGACAAAACTTCTTTCCTGCCTTATGCCTGTGTCTGTCTCTTTCTGTCACTGTTTTTCTTCTTTTTCAGTCCTTACATAGATACTCTGTAAGGCTCCCTCCAAGGACACTTTATCACAGCTGCCATAGGAGTCTATTTTCTTATAGGACCCCTCTGAGTCATGGGATCAGGTGGGCACTGCAGTTTTGCTTTAAAAGGTTTACAATTTTTAAGGCTTTGAAAGTGGGCAGAAGCACAAAAGGTCCTATCTGCAATCCTAATCTGATATTTTAATGTTTGTACTGTGCAGCCTGATACTTTTTATAAGATTCAAGCAATAGCGCTGTTATCAATTCTCTGATGCTTGGATGTCTGAGTACTGGAGACACAGACATCCTTTTGTCTCAAGCAGAAAATCTTCCACCTATATCAATATACCTAGAAAACTGTTATTCTGAATTCAAATAAAGCAGACTTTTCAGGACAACAGCAAATACAACCAGCAACAAAGCTTCACACACAGTTTTCAAGAGTTCCTTGTATTTGGACACAAACACACTAAGCCAAAATCTTGATTCTTCAATCCCATTCTTCCTGAGCTGAGATGGTAGGAGGTCAGCTCCAACTTAGTCCTGAAAGTAAATCCCCTGAATAACAGAAGAATCAAACTGTCTCTAGAAATGTGTGCAGCTGTTCAAACTTGTAGGCAACATAGTCTCACTGCTGCTCCTTTCATGAAAAATCAACCATATTCTTAATGTCATCCTTCCCACCAAGGCATTGTAGCTTACATACTAGAAATAGTGAAATGTATTTCACTCACTTTAAAATTTCAACAATATGGCCATAAAAATCAAGCATCTCTGAGCACTAATGCGGTTAATTGAACCTCTCTGACATGTAGTCCCTTAGGTTTCATATGATCAGAGTTCAGAAAGATACACCATGCATTGAATACATTATTCCTTTAAAAATACTAGGAAAAAACCAAACCAAACCAAAACAAAGACACTCCTGTTCTGAGTTTGCTGTTGTTTTTAATCTAATAATACTTTTCCCATTCATGTTTTTTTGATGCCAGGTTGCTTCAGAAATAATTTGTTTCAAACTCTAAGATGCTGTTACTACATGTAAGGGACACTACTTGGTAGGGCAAACAACTTGCTCTATAGTTCTTTAAAGTTCATTTGATTTCTAAGCTAGTATATACACACACCCCCAAGTATATACACACATTAAGATGTATATATACACAAGACTATTTCACATTAGTTTTTACATAAAAATCAAACCTAACATTTTTAAGGGGGAATAGTTTCACTTTAACACCCAAACCCTCATTTCATTTAAAGAAGACACAAGATTGCAAAGAAAAACACTGAAAACTTGGTGAAGACCAGATTCAAGGTTGCAACAGTACCTCTTTTTTAGGTATATGTGTTATGACAGTTTTTAAATATATAATGCTTTTTCCCACAAAGAACATTGACCACTCAGTAAACAAGCAGAGAATGCTTTAAGAGCATCTGTTCTATGTTTTGTCTTGAATTTAACTATAGAGCAAATGTGAATCCCTACAGACCTTGGTTACCAACACAACCAAGATCTGCTCACAACACAAGCATTTTTTCCACTAAGGCTTTTTAATGGAGCTCATTAACACAGAACCAACATTTTAAATTAATATTTAGTTTATGAAGTGTTGTTCCTGTTCAGGCAGTCTGTGTCCATCTATCAAAAATCCCTGATCAGATTTAGGACTTGGCTACATCAGTTTTTGTTCCTGGTTTCTACTCTTTCCTTTATGATTGTGCACAGCCAACCCCAGACTCTGCCTAAGGTTCATGCTGCCTATATCATCTTGTCCAGTCTTGTGCTCTTGGTTCAACATTCCTTTTCCCTGTCTTAAAGGGGTCTTTTCAAGGAAAGAGAGAAACTGCTGAAGTGGAGGGAAAGCACTGGAATGGTAATGGGAGGCACTGTATGAAAGATGGAGCTGAACTTGGCAAAGTTTGTCCATAGAGTTGTTGCGTGATGACAACATGCACACGTCAAACCACAGCTGGGTGTATTCTCAGTGTTAGCTGATGCAGGGAGAAATCAATATTTAACAGCATTGGTGACCCAGTCCTTCAATTTGCTGGCTGGGACTATATTATTTAACAACATAGACAGACTATGCCACACAAGCTTATAAATATACAGCATTCTTGGCTCTGCCCATAACTGAGCATTACTTCCATTGTATACTCTGCAGATGTTGGAAATTGCTTCTGATATGAAGTTTGCCTTGTAAAACTATATCTGCTATAACAAGTGACTATTTCTAACAGACCTGAGAGGGAAGAAAAGATGTGGAAGAGCTGAGAAGCTTCAGCCCAGAGTAAATGTAAAAATATTTGTTATATACATGTTGACTTCAAAGCAGATCTTCTGCTTCCCAGCTCTGTACCAGATATGAGACTGAATTTGGGAGCTCTGAATGCCAAATTAGTTCTCAAGCATCCTTGTAAAACTTATCTGAGTTTCTTAATTCACATTTCTCAAGATGAATTACTGTTATCAAATCCAAGCAGTGCACATGATTCATTTATCATTTACAAGAATTTTAAGATGTCAGTTCTTTTCAGCATTTTTTTTTTTTTTAAACCAGCAAACAACTTCTGAGAAGTTCAACCTCTGCACGTTCTCACATTAGGACTGTACCATTAATTCTTCTGGCTATTTCTATGACTAACTTGAAGCAACCTGCTGTTAGCTCTTCTCTGAGAGAGCTTAGAAAGAAAGAGGAAGTAAATGCTTCCTTTTCTCAGGGACACTTGGTTACTGAACTCTGGTTCTTACTTTGTATTGTAATTTTTCTACAGTGCTTTGTTCTCTTAAATTGCAATAATTGATTCTGAAGAGACTAGACAGTAATTCATGTTGGCTTGGATTTTTAAATTTATTTATTTATTAACCTCCAAACCTACTATAACAATGGTAACATAAAAGTTTGGAATTAAAATTTCATTAGTACTTTGGCAATCACTCAAGGAGAAAGGAGGTTCCATCAGCACAATGAAGGACAGTATTTGGTCTGGACTCCCTGTTGTCAAATCCACTCTTTTTGCAATTATGTTTTTTGAGAAACATGGAGACCTGCCATAGATTTCAGTGGAATGCATATTTCCCAGCAGTTAAAATTGAGATCTTATGAGAGAATCACAGCTGACATCTTTATGGAGATAGACAGGTACCAAAGACAGTAAATGATGGAAGATTTTGTGGGGAGGCAGGTGGGCCTGCCCAGGGGACTGAGCAATGGTTGTACAAAATAGGATGATTATGTCTAGTCCTTTCACAGTGTTACAATCTTCCCAGAGGAGGTTAACAAAAATCAGAGGAGGAGATGAAAAGACAAAAGCAGCCATGCAAACAGGAAAATGGGAGTGTTCCCTCTCTTCAAGCCTGCTTCTCCATCTACCTGGTAGACGAGGAGTGAGGAATGCAGTGACACCAGGAGTAAAATGGGACCCCACCAACATAATTCATACTTCTCAAGATCAGCTGGTGGACTGCTCCTCCAGTTTTCTATAGAATGGAGAATGAATTTCCTAAACTGGAGCAAAAACCTAATAAATGAAGAGACACTCTGGGACAAGTGCTGACTTTTTTGCAGGTTCATGCACATTTCAATTGTGTTCATGGACATGTCATTTCTAAAAGGCAAATAAAGGTTTGGTGTTTTTCAGAGGTTTTTTGTTTGTTTTGTTGGTTGGGGTTTTTTTCAGAAAATAATGTTTTGGTTTTTTTTTAAAAAAAAGGATGTGGGTGAAGAGAACAATTTTAATCATTAATTTTTAAATGCTGCAAAAGAACAGAGCACTTTGAATGATAAGAAGTGCACTTTGCAGTGCAGGGAAGAATTACATGAGCAGTGCTTTGCCTTTTGAGATTATGAGCAGGGCTAATAAAGGGCAGGCTCATTTGTCAGGAAGCAGCAGCAAATCGATCGTGTAAGATCACTCAATCTGCTGCTCCCCTGCTACGTGTAGGACCAGGCAGTTGGCAATTCACAAGCTAAGCCCCACTTGCTGACGCAATTTGTAAGGCTCATTTCCCCCAAGCCTAGGAAATCCCTTCCCCTGGGCACTGCAAACCCAGGGCGCAGCTTCTGCTTTCCTCCTGATGAGTCCTCTCACACAACAGATCAAATTTGAATCAGGCTGTGGCAGAGGGCACAGCTTGTGCAACGTTTTGTTTTTCATAAAAGGCTTCAAGAGTGACCTTGTCTGTCATTCCTCCCATTCCCTCTCACCAAGGACACAAACTATTATTGTAATGCACATGAAATCCTTGCAAGAAAGAAGCCAGTACAACCTGGCTATGAAATGTAAGGGCTACATCAAGATGGCTGTAAACATGAGTGGTTGTTACACTCAGATGAATCTGCATCCTTGAGATAACTAATGCATTCACTGGCAGGTCTTAAGTCTGTCCTACTGAGCCTGACAATACTGCCTAGACAATAATGCCATGTTTGACTTACAGATGGAAGTAGCATGCTTTCACAAATTTGAAAAAAACCCCACACTAAAAACCTGCAGCACCCAAGATATTCACGTAGGAAAACAGTTTCAAACAAACTCACTGGTGTGCTTACCTGCATCCACTTCCCATTCCTACTCCTACACCCACTGATACAGTTGACCAGCTTTGTGGTGAACAAGGAAGGAAAGCAAAATCTGCTAGTTCTGCAGGACAGCCATGGTACAAATAAGAATGGCTTGTATGGCATTGCAAATCTTGAGGTCAGACAGGCTTGTGGTCCAAGATATGGAGTATCTACAAAGACTGAAGTAGGACTATATGTTTTCCTTCAGCACTTTCTACTAGACCTTGAAGGATGACAGGTCCTACCTGTATTCTTCAACACTCCATCAGCTTTCATCTATAACCTTTTATGTGTACACTACATGCTTCATGTGCAAGTTCTTTGAAAGCATTGCCTGCTCTTATGTGTATGACACTGTGTGGTACCGGAGACAATTAATTCAGATTGACAACTATACCTTGTGACAGATTACACATACTAATATTTCAATGAGTAAATTATTTTCTCTCATTGAAAGATTAACACTGTATCCCATGTGGAGAAATGTACTGTGGAAAATCCAGTCTTTCTTACTGATTAGCTTACTAGTGTAGAGGGAAAAGTTTCATGGTTTTTGAGGTTTTACACATATTAAGGATTTCCAAGCACATGCTTTTCCCCATGATTCAGCTATTGGATACTATTCTAAAAGTGCAGTCTTTTTTGAATCTGATAATTTTTTTTCCAGATAAAAGGAAAACTTCTCAGACACAAAATCAATGCCTAGAAAAGTCAGTGTGACACAAGTTGATTGTGCTATTTATAAAATATTTATAAAATATTTTTAAAATATTTTGTATTATCTATTCAGGTTCCCATACCTTTCTTCTTACTGCATTCAACATTTTCAAGAATAAGTGGGCCTTCATACTTATTTCAACATCTCTGTAGATAACACGAATATCTATATTCATTTTAAATTCAGAAGTTGCAAAGCTTGAATAAACAAAATCAAACTGCAGATTTTGGATTCAGATTACATTTCTTTGCTCTCTTGCTCTAACTCTTTGCTGCAGATCACAGAATTACAGAATTGCCTAGATTGGAAAAGACCTTTAAGATAATCGAGTCCAGTCATTAACTTAAAACTGACAAGGGCCTGACTAAACCATGTCCCTAAGACAGAATCATTACAGCTTTGTTAGGTAAAGAGTATAATCAAAATAGCAAATTTACTGAGCTTCCTAAGGAAATTTACAATGTCACAGAAGACCTCGTCCATGGGTATTACTCCTAAGCATTCTGTTACAAATAAATAATTATTTCTACAAGTGCTATAATTAAATAGTGAACAAAAACTGTGTTTTGGAAGAATAAAATAAGAGGTTGCAAAATATATGGTTTTGTGTACCGTCACTGGCAGTTTTCCTCTATGGCCTCTCTTTTAAACTTTCCTCCACGGACTGTTCTTCATTTGGATGTATTTTAAGACACTACGAATTTTCAGTCAGGATCTTCAGATATAATACTGATATTCCTTGAAAATTTTATCTCTGGTATCAGAGTTCTGTAGCTACTTCTATGAAAACCTTTTTAAATAACAAAGCCCTCTGGCAAAGTTTTCAGAGCAATTTAGAATGCTTCCACCATTATTTGGATTATAGCAAAAGCTCAAATAATTCATAGGGATTTTTCCCACCTATAGTTTCTATGACTCCATCGTGCAATGCAAACAAGACGGAAAACATTTCTCACAGTATTGTTTTTGTTCTTTTTTAATCCCAGAAGTGTCTTCTGAAACAGGAGTAGATGAACACCATAATTCTCATATCGGAGTGAAGCTGGGTAATAATGAGCCTGTATGTAGTTTTAATCCTATAAGCAGTGCAGTCACATAAGCACAGAGCTCTGTATGGACTAATTAACTCTGGGTTTGCCAATAATGCACTGCAGGACACAGTGTGTGTGTGATATTGAAATCTGTATAGCATTTTGGGGTTTGGTACAAAAAACACACACAGAGACAAATGGGGTAGGGACAAAAACACCAGTTCCACAGGTATTTCGTGACACAGAAATCGTAACACCACTGGCCTTCACTCAGAAAATCCAGCTGCACGTAGCATTGATCAGTTGTCAAAACAGACTTTTTGTCTTCATCAGCTTCACTGTGAGTGAAGAATTCATTTAATGCTTTGATGATCAGAGGTGTCTGTGTTTGCAAACAATAATGTGCCTAAGCACATCACACAAAGCTTTTCCTGCATCTGCAATAAAAATAGATCCAACACCCCTCAAAAGTAAATACATTTGTAACTAAGGCTACTTCAAGCATGGACAGAAATCTCTTAGAAAGACAGTTCTATACACACTAAAAATAGAAATACATCAATTCAGCTAAAATATTCTAACAATTTCAATTAAATACTGCAGATACCTTGGCTTCACACTCAGAACTCACATAGTGCAAATATTCACCCTCTCTTCCCAGAAATGTATTCAAAGTCACAGATCAGCCTTTAAATTGTAACTTTTTTATTCTCTATTTTCTTGAGCCATGTGTGAGCCTCCACACAAAGTTTCAAGAGCTCTCTTTCCCAATCCCTCCCTTCTTCCTCTACATTTGCTGCACTTACACAACTGAATTTGCTGGGGTCATCCTGTTGCAGAAACACTCAGCATTAAAAGAAGGAAAAAAAAAGATCAAATAATAAAAGGTCAGATCACTAAGAGGGCTGCAGCGGTAGCAGCAATGAAAAGAAACTGTAAAAGATGCAATCACCTTACCATTCATTTTGGCTTCCTGCTGCCCTTAGTGCTTTCTGAAGTGGACAGCAGTTAAGTGGCAGCGTTCCTGTCTTTTAAGTGCCTTTGGCTGCAGGCACAGGCATTTTCAGAAGTGCTGCACATTTAACCTTGTTCAGAAAACTACCTTTGTAAGACATAAGCCTAACTGAAAAGCAGTTGAGGTTTCCAGAGCGTTATGAGATCCTCTGTGGGCAACAGCAGGGCTGAGTCACAATGGCGAATGAAGATGCGCACCAGTCTGGATTGTCTTGGTATTGTAAACCTAGTACGTGAGGGGTAGAAGACCCCACTGGCTTTGAAAAATACATATGCAACACCTCTGTTAGAGATGGTGCAAAATTCAACCAGTCTTGCTTGCTAGCAAGATTTGGGCACTATATTATCAGTTTAATTAATCACTAGGGCAAATTGTACCATGCTGCTCTGAATATGAAATAATGGTTCCATCAGGGACAATTAGAGCACAGTTAAAACACTGTAGTTTTCTTGAAAACTATTCAGGTAAACAATTGTGGGTCCTGCATGGGACTTCTTTTCTAATTAATCCATAGAGAATGGAAGTATTAGCTTTTCCTCAACAAGACATTTCCTAATATGTGACTGTTTTGCTCTTGCTTCAAGTCTTGCTGGTAATTAATGGCAGATTTTCATATAGGTATCCATTCCGTCACCATAGCACCCTCTTAGAAATGCTTCTCCTTGTGGCACAGCAAACTGCTATGCTATTACATCATTCCCAAAGGTACCACATGTGACATGACATAATAGCATCAGGGAGAAAAAAAGTGTTCACAGTGACATAATGTTCCAGAAATGTTCTTTGGTGATCAGAGAATTTACAGGAAAGGTAACCCAGCTACTCCACTGATCAGGGGGAGGCTTGGTGACAGCAAATTATATTCAATTCCTGTGAATTTAGGTACTTGCAAGTCACTAGAAGTAGAAGAATGTCTATTTGTTTGGAAATTCAGCATCCCTAATAAACACACAAGTACCTTTAATCTAGTATCAATATTTAGATGTCTGATTTCAAATTCTGAATATAAAAGAGGGCTAACTAGTTCTGTTAATCGCATTTAACTCAGTGGTGGGATGGAAAGCTCACTTCAATATAGCCCTATAGATTATGTGGCAGAACAACTATATGCAACACATGACCAGATCAGCCTCACTGGAAGGAAAATTTTTGGTACTTTTACTAGAGTATGAAAATGTGCACTCTGTTCTCATAATCTCTCTGTAGTTTTCGCATTTCAATATGAACATTTACTCAAAGATGAGCAAATTTTAACTCCCATTTTCCACATTGTACTGAAGTTAAACTTCTGGAACAATTCAGAAGAGCTTGAGACCTACCACTAGCTTATTGTCTGGTTAGCATTAAATCTGCTCACCCTACAGATGTGTTGCCTTGTAAAAGCACCATTATACATCTGAGTATTCTGAGTATATACCTGAGTTACTGAGAGTTACAAGGAATTAATATGGATAGGCTGAGACTGTGAGGGAAAGTAATGGAAGGCTTTACCTTAGGTTGAGGTCCATTTCAAAAGAATTACATTCTTGACCCAAAGAGCCACTTGACTCAGCTATCATAGCTAAAATAATAGCTCAAAACCTTATTGACTCCCTTCAAACAAGGTACTGAACGTAGGAAGCATCTCATCTGAGACCTATCCAATAGCTATAATAGCTATGTATGACTTGATCACTTCTGTAAAAGGAATGGCCTAGGGATGTCTGGTTCACTCTACTTATGAAGTTAACCCAACATGTTTAGGCATACCAGCAAGAGCAGACACAACATCTTCTTTGAGGAAAATTTTGAGACCTGCCTGAAATTTCCACCTGCAGGGCCTCTGTACCAATCAGTCAAAGACTTCATTGTGAAGGTTCAGCCAGTCACCCAGTTCCAAGTGTGCCCATCATCTCCAGCCAGACTATATTCTCATGTCTACTGACAGCTGGCTGCACATACCATCCTCCTGTCCCCGCCCTCCACCAGCTACTGAGTGGTGCAATGTGTGTGTGCACACTCACCACCCTGAAAACCTACAGTTATAACTAACAGATAAACTTGATTTTTATACTTCTTTCTTATAACTTAAGCTCCATAACACTTGTCACAATCTTAAGCTAACCCCACAAATAAAATCAATCAAATCCAGTCATTGTTCATTGTCTTATTTCCAAAACCTTACTAGGTTTATATTTTGGTGCCTTTTTTCTTTTGTTTTGATTTTGTTGTGGCTTGATATTTTAGAAGTGATCCGAGGCTAGCTTGGAAAGTAGTGGCTGCCTCCTCTGTCAAAAAATAAAGAATTTTCAGATGTTGCTTAATTTCTTTCGTGGTGACAGATACCCCAAAGCGTCAAGATTTCCTCAAGCCACTGCAGAGCCCTCTCTAACACATACAAAAGCATAATTCTGGGTTGGTAAAGGTGAGCAGACTGAGAGATATCTCTGTCTCCTTTGACTGGCTGGCACAGTCTTTGTGGCAAGCATCAAAACACTGCAATGAAGGCATCAAACTTATTTTGCACTTACTGATTGTTACCTCAATGAAAAAAAAAAACCAAACAATAAAGGTTACGCTTCTGGTTTGTCCTATTCACGGGATGCCCCAACATCTCACATACTCCTGTTTGTACAGAATGACAGTACTGCTCCTCTTTGTGTCTCAGAAACAGTAATTTAGAATATAAAAGCAATTATTTTCCAACTAAATAGAGATGTAAACCATAGTAGTACTTTTTTCACTATGATAGTGCACTAACATTCAGTCGAATAGGCTTTTCATAACCCTGGAAATTCTCAGACTGCATCCAGGTTAATAATGACATCAGAGCTATGAATGTATTGGTTCTTACTGGATACCTTAAATTATTTGTCTGTGTGAGTGAAATACAGTGTAATTTCCTGCTGCTTTCCTTCAGTAGCATCTTACATTGCCATTTACAGTGTAGATTTCAACAATCATCAAGTGTGGAAACTGAATTTTTGCTGACTGATTATAATCAATGGCAAATTATAGCATATGGCATCTTGAAATCAGTTCTTTAATTTTGCAAGTTCCTCCTTAATCAGAGAAAGCTACGGATGTTGGGTTGGGCTAAAAGTGACAAAATTGGCTTTACTGTAGCTATTTTGTAAGCTACATGATTTAAGATGGTGTTCTTAGTCCAGCTACTGCTGAATCCTACTGGGCAATTTCTGAAGAAAGGACTGTAACTTGACAGATAGAGCTAAGCTCTGATGCCTCAAGGGCCTATCACTCAGGAAAAGGAGCAGGCTGCTTGTTTTCTGGTAAGAAGACTTTTGGTGTAAGGGCTGTTAATCCAGCAGACTGCACCAAATGCAGACAAAAAGAATCTCTTGAAGAAAAAAAAAATCCTCTTTGTGCACTCTTACGTTTCTCAATAAAGAATGTATTTATTCTTTCTTTGTGCCTGTAATTCTATGCAACAACATTGGCTACATTGTGCTGTGACATCTTATAATAAGGGCAACTGGGGAATATTTTTCAACAGCATTTCACCCTCCCTCCCATGCAGGTCTCTCATGTATCATACTCTCCTAAGTTTTAAACTGGAAATTAGGTTGGTAGAGCAGTCAGCCTGACATATAATAATTGGAGTACCATAAACGACGACACCAAGCTGAGTGGTGCGGTTGACACACTGGAGGAACGGGATGCCATCCAGAGGGACCTTGACAGGCTTGAGAGGTGGGCCTGTGCCAACCTCATGAAGTTCAACAAGGCCAAATGCAAGGTCCTGTATCTTGGTCGGGGCAACCCCAAGCACAAGTACAGGCTGGGCAATGAGTAGCTTGAGGCCAGCTCTGAAGAGAAGGACTTGGGAGTGGTGGTGGACGAGAAGTTCAACATGAGCCGGCAATGTGCGGTTGCAGCCCAGAAGGCCAATAACCGTACCCTGGGTTGCATCAAGAGAAGCGTGGCCAGCAGGTCAAGAGAGGAGATTCTCCCCCTGTACTCTGCTCTCGTAAGGCCCTACCTGGAGTACTGTGTCCAGTTCTGGAGCCCCTAACACAAGAGAGACATCAATCAATTAGAACGAGTCCAGAGAAGGGCCACAAGGATGATCTGAGGGCTGGAGCACCTCTCCTACTAGGAAAGGCTGAAATAGTTGGGGCTGTTCAGCCTGGAGAAGAGAAGGCTCCAGGGAGATCTTATAGTGGCCTTCCAATACCTGAAGGGGCCCTACAGGAAAGCTGAGGAAGGACTTTTCATAAGGGCAGTTAATGACAGAACAAGGGGAAATGGCTTTAAGCTGAAAGAGGGTAGGTTTAGATTAGATATTAGGAGGAAATTCTTCACTATGAGGGTGGTGAGACACTGGAACAGGTTGCCCAGAGAAGTTGTGGATGCCCCCTCCCTGGAAGTCTTCAAGGCCATACTGTATTCTCTGTGTGTGAAAATAAAAGTCACTCCTCCCACTTAGCCTCCTCCTAGTTTTTACATGGAATCTAATGATACCTGAGAAACAAAACCTCATATGTTTTATTGGCAAGTTTTCTTACCCCCTGCAGCTGAATCTGTCTTCCCCGGAGCCATCAGAAGTGGTCTTGAAAATCTCCCATCTCCAGACCTGCTTTTGGTGACCCATTCTTGCAATCCTCAAGATGCTTGTCCCTAGTGTCAGGCAGCATTTTATTGATATATCCTGAGTGTTATTCATATGTTATTCATATTTCTCTGAGTTCATCAGTGTCTCAGCTTGTTATTCTCATGTTTCCCAAGAATAATAGAGCTTAGTGAGGCAATTTGTGCTCAGCTTTTGCAGTGTGTGAGTGTAACATATTCTATTCAAAAGTATTGCAGAAAAAATAGCAACTATGTCTAATCATCTTTCCTCCAGAGATTTAAAGCACAGTAACATTCTCTCTAGCTGTACTCAACTGTTTTTTAAATAATCTTTTCTACTACAGAATTGCTCAGATACTTCCTTCAAAGGAGCACTTTCCCCTCCCTACTTTGGCTTTAGTTACTGATGGAGACTCACTTGTGATTATGACTCACCAGTGTAAGTAAGGAAGAATGTCTCTAATGTCAGCACAGACACAATGGAGTAATAAAGAAGAGAGTCGAACCCTTAGCATCATGCTATATGCAAAGTTGCTTTCATTTACACTTTGCTGATAACACAGGGATGCCTGCTCACGCACTGACATAGCTTTGCACTGGATTGCCTTTTCAGACAAGAGGGGAAATTTTTGTGCCAATCTAGTCTTCACTACAAATTTAACTTTATTCTGAGAGTTGATTTAAAGTATTAAAGGATTATAATGAAGTATTTTCTAAGGCAGGCTGCAGCAGCACAACTGAAAACGCTCCAATTTTGACAGATTTCAGTGCACAGGAGGAAAGGAATTTTCTCCTGCTGCATTGTCTGTTCAGCTCAGTGTGCAGACCTGCATTCATCCTCTCATGCATGCATGAGATCAAGTATCATGAGGCATGAACAGAATAACAAATTAGATATTGTAGGTCCTTCAGCCTCCATCTTTTACTAGGTAGCATCTCAAGTACCAAAAATGTGCATCAAGATATATTATTTAGAGATATTTTAATCTTAGACTTTATGTAACAGGGAACAATCAAACATTTTAAACAATATCATTGACATTTTGCAGGATACATATATTTTCCAGGTTCTTCTAGGTATGCTTATGAAAATACCAAATTATTCCTATTTTAATTTGAGAACTTAGAGAGCAAAATGCATGGAATTCAAGGGAAAAAACTATCTTGAACATTTCCATTCAAAGAATTTAAGAACATATCTGGTTAACCAAGTGACTAAAATCACACTATGCTTGTTTTATCTAATAGTTAATGCAATCTATTCTCTGTTTGTATTGCTTTAGTGAAAAGAGTACAATGTGTTAATTTCCCTCAGATTTTCATAAGTTGCACATAGGATATGAGCAGAGAGGAATTGCATACAGCACACAGGCTCTGGATCAACTTTACAGCTACTGTTCCTTGATACCATTCACAGTCCAAGTAAGCATTACATTTTGGCATCTCTATGCCATCCTTCAAATCATTAAGCTATCTGATTAAAATAGGCAGGTTTGATTTTTATGGTATTGGTTAACAATTGTGTGTCTTTCCAGGTTTGCCATACTACAACTCTATTGTTTAGATTTTCTAATAGGAATCAAGTTTGTTTAAAAGTGAAGTGGCTGATGCTTTTCCTTGCGCCCTCCTATCTTATGATTTCCGTGAGATCATCTTCACTGAGTAACAATCTAGGATACTCCAGACATGGAATAATCACAGAAGAGTCACCTGTTTTACATCAATAGGCTGGTTTGTACCTGAAACATCGTTTCAGATCAAATCAATCAATTTCTCTGTACATGAGGCTTGATCAAAATTTTAATAAAATCAGCCTGACTTAAATGTTATACTTTGGAGTCCTCATGCTCTTGCTGTACTTCATGAAGCCAGACAATCTTTTTCAGTTTTGCACTTGTAAGCCAGCTGCTCTATGTTGAAAGAAATAGTGCGTGTGCTAACCTCAACCTGCCTTTAAAATATGCACATGAAAAATTGATTTAATGCTACAGAGGTGAAGTGTTAACATATGAAAGCAAACCAGAGGAGTAAAATCATGCATAAGTTCTTTCAGCCTAGCCATCAGAAATGGTTACCTTGGGATTTTTGAGAATGTGATAATTCTTGCCCTTCTGGCTAGTTTCACACTGACGGGGCAGAAAGAGTATGCTCAGGGTGAAAACTGCACAAGTCCTCCCTGACATCTTATTTGAGGATGAAATCCTACAGAAAAGAGCAACACGCAGCCAAGATCTGTTACATTTAGAGCTGCTTCTCTGTTTTCACTATTCCCTCCTGTTTTCAGCAGCGGACACTTTAGCTCCATGTGTAATTACATTATGAACCTCTGTACCCAAGATGTAAGGCCCAGTTATACCACAAACAGCAGAGAATTTCTGAAGGACGTTCTCCACGTCCACTAGAACATTCCAAGTGCACAATCTCAGGAATGTTTTTCATCCTGAAACCTGTTGCCTCAAAAGTTGTCTATGACTCTTCAATTACCTTAGGAATTATAATATAAATAAAACAGTGCAATTGTTGTTGTGATGGCCCAATAGACTATACCAAAAGTTACTTTGAGAAAGAAAGCCATCGATGTTTAAATACTAAGCATAAAAGGAAGGCAAACTTGTTCACTGCTTCTACAGTTTACTCAACATCTTGAAGAATTTGGATCAAGACCTGCCACAGTATACTTTTTCCTTTATCCTTGTATTATTTTGCCAACATATATGGGATTTCACAACAATGAAACCAATCTGCTTCTGTGGATGGAGTAACAACCAGCAGAGACGTCTTATTGCAGGAGGATATCTCTAGACTTTGAAGAGTCATTTAAAAAAAAAGAAATTAAAATTTCTTATTGAAGTAATTTTCCCATTTTTTGATGAAGTGCAGATAGAACCACCTGATGAGGAAAAGAAGAAATATAGGTTTCAACAAAAATATAAGATCGCATTTGTTATGCCATAAGGAGGTCAACAAAGCTGGTGAAAGGGCTGGAAGGCATGTCCTTGGAAAAGTGGCTGAGGACTCTGGGTTTATCTGGTTCAGGGAAGAGGAGGCTGAGGGCCATCCTCATGGCTCTCTACAGCTCCCTGAGAAGGGGAAGGGGAGAGGGAGGTGCTGAGCTCTTCTCTCTGGGATCCAGTGACAGGATGCATGGGAGTGGCTCGAAGCTGCATTAGGAGAAGTTCAGACTGGACATTAGGAAGCATTTCTTTACAGAGAGAGTGGTCAAACACTGCACCAGGCTTCCTAGAGAGGTAGTTGATGCCCTGTTCCTGTTATTGTTTAAGAAGCATTTAGATGATGCCCTTAATAATATGTTTTAACTTTTGGTCATTCCTGAGTTGGCCAGGCAGTCAGACAGGATCATTCTAGGTTCCTTCCAGCTGAAATACTCTGTTCTGTTCAATCCTATTCAAGTCTAGTCTAGTCTATGTACACTTTCTGTTGCCCTCAGTTTTATATTTTAATTTTTAATTACATAATTTTTCCTTTTACATATTTTTACTTCAATTAATTCCCATTATCACTTTGATTCCTCACAAAGGTAAAAAAAAAAAAGTTACGAATATGAGCTCTGGTGCTAACTGATAATTGAAAAAGGAAATAGAGATTTAAAAGCAAGGCAAAAGGTAAACAATAATAAGTAGCATTGTATATCACTTACAATATGAACTGAAATAAAAACAAATGTTCCAGATGGTGTAGAATTAAGTACAGCTCCTGTACTGAGACTTGCAACCACTGCCAGAGGCTCCCCTGCTTGATCCTCTGCTGCATGTGTCCCATGAGTTTCCATCTGAAAGATTTTGGTAAGAAACTTGCTCCGCTGGGAAGCATAGTTACCCAAAACTAGTCCCTGGAAAGGGACACCATTAAATAAGTATACCCTTAAACTTGAAACGTAACCTACAAAACTTGTGACATTGGCTTGGAAGAGAGGGGAGGAAAAAAAAAAAAAAAAGAATTTAAAATACAGTGACATTTCCATTATGGAATCAATTTTCCCAAATGGGCTGCAGTTTTCAAAGCACAATGCAAGATTTCAAGATGATGTACTATGCTTTGCTGTTTTCTGATTAACAAAAATGTTTTCTCTTTGTTTTTGTTTTGCCAAAAACCCCATATTTTTTTGGTTATTATTGTTTTATGCCAGCCATTTTGTTTGTCTTTCTGAAATTTATGATTTCAAAGAAAATAAAAACTGCATTGCTATAATCATAGCTGTCTAAAAAATTCAATCAGAAGATAATTATAATAATAAAAGCTCTTTCAGATTCAATGAGTTACAACTGGTAGGGTAATAATTGTTTCTGGAAAAATAAGGGTGTTTTTTCTCCCTTTCAGATGAGTAATATGGTTTGGAAAGGTTGTACTATCTATATTTATTCAAGTCACAAGATGAGAATGAATTCAGTTTAACATAATTGACAGGCATCCTGAGGAAAGGGAGATGAGAAATTAGATTTGTTCTTGGTCCACCTGAATTGCTAAGGTTTAATGGGATTGTGAACACATTTGAATAGTGCTCTCCCTTTACACTGCATGTTTTTTGGTAGACTTACCCTAACTTATAGCTCCATCCTACTGTGGTAAAGAACAGAATTTTATTTTGACTAAAGTGTGATGAAAAGTTAAGAATTTCCATTTTGTCAAAATATGAGTGAAATACGGTATAATGAAATTTTTGTGATATCCAGACTTGTTGGGCTACTCCACAAGGTATTTCAATTAGATGTATTCCTGTTCTGCAGAATTCTTTTTACTGAAGGCTTTATTAGGATCCTTCTCTTCTTCTAGGCCTGTTTCTACCAAATTAAGAGGAAATTACTAGCTTTTGAGATAAAACCTTCCAGCAAATTTGGCTGCAACTGAGGAGTTTGATAAAAGTTTGTTGGTAGGAGATCAAGTCAGAGTCAGAGAGTATGGCTACTACAGCCTCCTTATATATAGGAAACAAAGCCATCGCAGCTACCTATTCCAAGGAGCTTACAACTTGAAAAATGACAGAAAACAACAAATGCCTTTGCAGGTGAATATGCTCAAAAAGACAATCCTGAAGAAGTGGTCAGATAATAAGAGGATTGTTCCAAGCACGTGAGCATTGCCTCCTCCAGGAAGCTGTCATGAGAATTATGAAGGAATTTGAAGGAAAATAATGAGGTTCTGCAGGTGTTTGTAGGACAATTCTAGTTTGGGTAGAGGGACAAAAAAAATCAAGCAGATAATGGTGATGAGTTAAAATGACTTACTGTCAAAAATAAGCCACCCTTACATATCAGCAGGCAGACCCTAAATTTGGGCTATTTTTGGTGAGTTTCTCCATTCACACTGCATGTAATTGGACTTGTCAGTGTTAGGTTTAGGGCTGTACTATATGATCTTAAAGTACTTTTCCAACCAAAATAATTCTATGGTTCTATGATTCTATAATTCTAGAATCTGAGAAACACGTACTGCTACTTCAAATTTATATGCTGCTGTCTTTAAATTAATGATGGCTACTGTTCTTAGGTGAATCAGTCTTTCAAAAAGCCTAATTAAAAAGTAAATATTTGGATGATTCCAATGTGAAATATAAAAATATATAGGCTTTTGTGAATAAATCCCGTTTTCAGCCATCACATACTTCAGCAGATACTCAAAGCTCTTTTTACATTTTATTTTGCAAAATACTGCAAAACAAGCAAAAGTACCTTAAAGCACTGGTAGCATTTTCTGCACTGTTCAACCTCTAACTTTAATATACAAGATTTCTTAATGACATAATTCTGAAAAAGACTTCAGTGTCTATAGCTCCTAGCAGTCACCAAAGACTGTAGTGGTTGTTCAAAGCCTCAGAGACAGGGAGAAGCAGATTTCAGTAAGAATAAAAGTAAGAATAAGAATGAAAAATAAAAATAAGAATAAGCATAAGAACAAAATTAAGAGCAAGAATAACCATAAGAACAAGAAAGAAGGCAACATTTTTTTCACCATTTTTATGTTTTGTAGCTAAGAATTAATCAAAAGTCAGTATTTCTATTTAAGATACTGAAAAGTCTTTGATCAGTGTAATGAAATTAAGGGACTGAAGAACTAGTGATAAACTATAAACATTATTTTATCTAGCTACTATGTAAATAGCAGAAGACTATTTCCAGGGAAAGGCTAAACTGGGCTCTTTTATGTAATGGGTGTCTAAATATCTTTCTCTGTAGGAAAGGCATATGGCAATAGATAATTTTGTTCTAATCACAATACTTTTCTCTGCATTCCTGCTTGCAAATTTTCCTTGCTGCTTTATTGTTTTCAAATCTTCCAGTTCTCAGTAGTAGAATGGATGGATTCAAGAAATGTTACACAGCTGAAGATAGAGACTGCTATGCTACCCTTTCATAGTCCACAGTAGTTTTATCACTCACTGTAGTAGGAAAAGGATCAGTCCCTATACATGGGAACCACTTTAGTTTAAAGTAGAACTTTAAAAAATAAATTTAAAAAACTTTTGCAACCTCCAAACATATGAATTGCTTACTGCTAACTGGGGGAAGAAGGGAGAATTCATTTCAGAAGTTGTTTGCTAAAAGGCATGAACTCAGAAACAGTCAGCCCTGACAAATCACTTATGTTTTCCACCAAATAAAATATTTTGACATTTTTGTGGTTTAAATGAGAGCTGCCAAGAGCTGTTCACAGGCAATTCAAATTCTAGTGAGTAAGTCACTGTAGGCTGGCATGAATTCATACCAGCATCTTCCCCTGTCAATTACCCTGTCAGGCCATCCTCCAGTTCACTCTGTGGGTGTAGAGATAGAAAGAGCAGCATAGTCAGAAAGCATGTGGATTGTCCCATCTCTGCAGGGTGCTTCAGATTGCCCCAGTCCTGGCAAACAGTGGCCAGGGTCAATCACACTCCACCTTCCTTCCCTCCTGCTCTTCACAGACACTGAGCAATGCTTGAGCACCAAGTCAGAGCACAGCCATGCCTTCAACTCACCTTCCAGTACTGAATTATTATCTGGCCAACTCTGTCTGTTGGAGAGGGCTATGTACAAAGGGTCAAGAGATATTTGCAACTTGGTTTTGTGTAAGACATATGCAATTACTGACGTCTGCTGAGGTGCCCACACCCTCTTGTCCTGGGAATCCTAGCACTAGCCTTTTCCACTACTCCAGGTTATGCAGGAATAGCAGAGATGTGGAAAAGAGATGGAACAAAGCATGGAGATAATGTTGTATAAATAAGAAAGATCTAGAGAGGTTTTATACAGGAGGGAAGTACAGGAGGGAAGAGAAATGGAGTAGCATGCAGGAAAGGCGAAATAAAGGTAAAAATACTCAGAAAGAAAACTGCAATCAGAAAAGGAGAAAAGAAAAGGGAAATACTATAGGTTCTTAAACTGGGTGAGGTGGAAAAGAAGTTCTAAGAGAACAAAAGGAAAATTGGCTGATGCTGAGACATGACAGACTGGAAAGAAAAGGGAAGCATGTAGGAAAGAATATGTAGGAGACAAAAGAAACAGGCAACTAAAAAAAATAGGGCAGGTATTTGTGGCAGAATAAGAAATGAAGAAATCAAAATGAAGGAAAATGCTAGAGAAAAAGAAAAGGAGAAAAGGACCAGAAAGAAGTAAAGTGAGGCAAAAATGTCAGGATGAAACGAAGACAATGAAATGGGAGATAGACAAAAGATAAAAGGAAAGGGTGCAGCTAAAGCAAATAACCTTGGGATGGGCTAAATTTTATTTTATTTACTTGGAATCCAGATTTTAACTATTCTTTGCTATTATTTATAAATATTTACTGAGTAAGTGGCACCTTACAGGTTATATCACTCTTGTTAAGGGATTGAAGATATACAGAAAATTAACTGGGTTGTTGAAGCAAACAAAATCAGTTTTTAGAGGTCAGAGTTTTTTCCAAGATGGTAAAATATTATTAATACCTAGTAGGAAGTAGATTAAAGGATTGCAGTATAAATTAACAGCCATAGTAGGTTGTTGCTGTTAAAAAAAAAAAAAAAAAAAAAAAAAAAAAGCTACTTTTCAGTAGGATTTTAGAGAGCAGAAGAATGGTTTTTGACAGAATGGCTAACGAGACTATGGTAGATGGAGGAAGAAAAGTATGAGGGCAAAAATTTGACATGAAAACAGAGGAGCACACTACCTCAGAGCTGTGGATCTGTGCCTTGCAGTGAAAGAAAATTTAAAAAAGAGAGAATTTGTGCAGAAACTTGAAAGGTGAGGCAACCAAATGAAAGGGTGGAATGGGTAATTTGCTGAGTGGACTGGAATGAGGGGTGGTGGGATGGCTAATGTCTGAAGCTTCTGGGTGCAAGCATAACTTGGGGGAGGAGTGGCTGGAGAGCTTCTCTGCAGAAAGGGATCTGAGGGTACTGGTCGACAGCAGGCTCAGTGTGAGTCAGCAATGTGTCCTGGCAGCCAGGAGGGCAAACCACATCCTGGAAGCACCAAACACAGCACAGGCAGCCAGTCAAGAGAGGTGGTTATCGCTCTGTATTCAGCATTGGGGTGGCCTCAGCTGCAGTGCTGTGTGCAGTTCTGGGTCCTGCAATTTAAGAAGGATGTGAAGGTGCTTGAATGCATCTAGAGGAGATCAACAAAGCTGGTGACAGGGCTGGAAGGCATGTCCTCTGAAAAGTGACTGAGGACTCTGGGTTTGTCTGGTTCAGGGAAAAGGAGGCTGAGGGCCATCCTCATGGCTCTCTATAGCTTCCTGAGGAGGGGAAGGGGAGAGGGAGGTGCTGAGCTCTTCTCTCTGGGATCCAGTGACAAGAGGTGTGGGCATGGCTCAAAGCTGCATTAGGAGAGGTTCAGACTGGACATTAGGAAGCATTTCAAACACTGCACCAGGCTTCCTAGAGAGGTAGTCGATGCCCTTTTCCTGTTATTGTTTAAAAAATGTTTGGACAATGCCCTTAATAACATGTTTTAACCTTTGGTCAGCTCTGAATTGATCAAGCAGTAGGACTGGAAGTCCTTCCAACTGAAATGTTTCTCTCCTCTCCTCTCCTCTCCTCTCCTCTCCTCTCCTCTCCTCTCCTCTCCTCTCCTCTCCTCTCCTCTCCTCTCCTCTCCTCTCCTCTCCTCTCCTCTCCTCTCCTCTCCTCTCCTCTCCTCTCCTCTCCTCTCCTCTCCTCTCCTCTCCTCTCCTCTCCTCTCCTCTCCTCTCCTCTCCTCTCCTCTCCTCTCCGGGATGCCATTTTGTACCTTCTCTTTCCTCCCACACTTCTACCCTCCCACACTTTTACCACATTTGTTAACAAGTACCTTATCCTTAAAAAGAACTCAAGCTCATTCATTCCCATTTAAACAACCTAAAGTTTCATCTGAATTTGGCAAAAACTCTTTTATCCAGCCCAGACAAAGTAAGACCGTAGCAGGACTCTGCATTAAACAGTGTTCAAATTATAGCAAAAAAATGGATTTAGTTTCCTAAGTAATGCTGCTATTATTTCTGGAAAAAGTGTTGTCTAGGCCTTTACAGTCAGGAGGAAAGTAAAAATTAGGATATATATGTATTTTGACATCACAGAAGGATCAGAGATAATAAAATAACACTGAGATACGAAGAAGACAAAAAAACTCCCACGTCATGTTAAGACAAGAGCATTTATCTTGCTTTAAAACAAAGAATGACAGGTAAGATAAAAGAAGAAGCCCTATTATTTTAATTAAAATATATGCACATATGATGAAAATAGAAATCAGAAATTAAATCCTGCAGCAAAAAATTCAAACATCTAAGAATGTTTATTTTGTTTGTGCTTTTCCTAAACAAGTTGTTTTCAATCCAGTGTCAGAGCAGAAGTCTCTCAAAAGAACATCAAAGCAGACACAAACATTGTTTAAAGCAGCTGCACACTTCCGCCTGAAAAGACTACTGAGGTTTAACACACCAAAAGTTAACACAAAGCTGTGACTTCTTAGTAACTATGGTGTGCTTACAAGACAAAAGGAAGCATTTTTAGCACTGCTACCATACCTCAGGACATAGCTGAGTAAGGATTTTTACAGACATTAAAGAACAAAGGAAGAAAGTCTCTGTTGCTTCCTGACTTGATGCTGTTTCAAAACCGAAGGAACAAAAAAACAGTTTGAAGAGAGGTGACTTCTTAAACCTTCACAGATCTTTCAGAAGTGAATGTGTCTCCTAATGCTAACCTGGTTTAGGAACTGAAGTCACAACGTCCAGCATCATAAATATGTACCTACCTCGTATTGCCAGACTTTCTCCTTGAATTTTTGGAGGCTTGTTGGAAAGCCTGCATTGCAGACTGCAACATAGAGAAGAAATACTGAAACTAGCCTCATGCCAGCAGCAAGGTAAATTGTTAAATGTAGTAAGATTCTTTCACTTTCACAACCGTCCTTACTGTAGGACAGTTAGACTGCTACTGTAGACTGTTAGTCTGCTGTGTAGGCAAGTGAACTTTTTGAAAGAGGTAATTTCAATGCTTTGGAAAAAAAAAAAAAAAAATCTGTTCTCTATTGCCAATGATGTACATTTAAAAACTCATAGAAGAGAAAGGAAGAATAAAATGCAGAACTCAAGCTAAAACTCTCTTGTCACCATGCTGATATATGCTGAAGATGGACTGGTCATGACTAAATGTGAAACAGTCCTTATCCCTATCAATTTATTATGTATTTAATATAAATTAATCCTTATTTAATGACATCTTAGTCATTAGAATCAAGTTTGCATAGATACAGATAGACAGAGAAATAGGTATAATTGGTGCTACCAAAGTGTAACTTTTTTGTGTGAAATGAAGGTCAGAGCTAGAGACAGACATGGTTTTATTATTAAAGAGATGCCAGACTTATTATTGATATACTTCCCAGGGTATTTATGTGATAATTCCATAGTTGAGGCTTCTGGGGAGGTTGATTAAAAATGTAAATGATTGCTTTTCTTGCCTGGAGAGAATGACACACTGTACACACTGTAAAGATAATCTTTAAGCAGAACAGAAAGTATTGCCTGCTGAGTCACTCGGCACGTTGTCTCCTGGAAACAGTAGGTCCTCCTTGGGAAAGGCACAGTACCATGATCAAACACAATCAAAAGTAAAAAGTAAATAAAGACAAAGATAAAGGGGAAGCGACCTCCTTTTCCTTTCAGTTGTATAATAGCCTCATTACAAAACATAGTTTGCGTACAGTGGGAGAAGGAAAGACATACGTCCCATGTTCAGAAAACTATGTAAGTCTTTGTGTAATTCTGTATACACAGCCCCCATGAACTTAGCTAAAACTATACATTTGTTTTCAGGTACTACCAAGACAGGAGTTTTAGCATAAACTGCCATGAGCAAAAGAGGAAATCATACATTGCTCTGGCTAATTTACAGAGCTTAGTCATGAAGGTGCTTTGGTTGTGTTCACCCAGTGGTGTTTCAAGAACTTTACATCTCTGCTGATGTGATAGAGAGAAGTCTAACAATGCTTCCTCCTCATGTTTCCCCGGAAACAGATGATGAAGGCTTTTTTTTTTTGTGCCACAAGTTGCATTTTAAGAAGACCAGAGATTGTGGAAAGGTCTAGTGTTGCTTTGGCTGTTCACTACATGAAAAAAAAAAAAAGGAGAAAGAAATAGAGATTAATACCTTTTACCTTCAGAAAGCAAATACTCTGTAGATTAGATTCCCTGTCTCTTCAGATAGGGCATCTGAAGGGGCTAGGAAAAAACTTTTGTTCTGAGAGGTGAGCAGAAATAAGAATGAAATCTTTCAGAAAAGATCTGACCAGAGTTCATTTTTTTTTTTTTTCCCAGGGAAAATACACATCTCTCATGACTTCTGGAGATCAGTTAGAAAAAGTTCCAAAATGATGTTTCAGACTTGAACTGCTCATGGATCTTGCAAACAGATAATGTGGATTTTTTCTTCCTATAAAGAGCAACCTGAATCTGCCTGTGATAACCAAAAACAAAGCTGAAAATTAAAAGCTGCCCACTTCAGTCACAGGTGTCAACCTGCACCAGTAGAACTGCTGATGGATGCATTTCCTTTGTTACTTTCATGGATAGGAAAAAAAGCCTTTCTTGCTATCACTCTTACACTTTCAAAAGCAGTGCATAAGAAACCCCCCAAAATTAGCTTTATCTCAGCTCCAGAAAAGAGTGAATTTCTTTCAGCTAGTCTGTTTTTGAGACAGACATAATTGGAGACTTAGAGAAACCAGAACAAATCCACGACTGTCTAACTGAGAAACTAATTAAATAATGTGAGAGAGGAGTGGCATGAGGAATATGTGACTGTGAGTTTGATGTTATTTTTCTTCCTCCTATTTGCTTGGGTTTTTTTGTACCTGAACCTCCAAGCATACAACTCAAAACAGGAAGAATCAGGAATGTACCATTTTACCATGAATTAAAAGCTACTTGCACAGCACTACAGTTATTACAGTTGCTTGAGACCAAGAAAATGCATGAACTAGTGAGGAAAAAGTACTAATTAATATCCTTCAGTTCTGATGAACAGAGCTAAAAGCAGGGGGTTTTCGTTTGGTTGGTTGGGGTTTTTAAAAATTATTTTATTCCTTCTGTTGTGGTGGAGTGGGAAGGAAAGCAAGGAAGCACATAACTGCGTATGCATACTGCATCTTCATTTAAATTCAAATGTCAAAATATCACAAAGGTTTTGAAGATTTAAGTTGTAACTTAATTCAAATTTCTTATAATTCCCACACAGACCATACCATTCTAAATGTGCTTATAGACCCAAAGTGATTTTTATTAAACAACCCTTCCATTTCAGCCATTACCATTGTTAAAGAAAGAGGAAACAATCTTGACTAAAGAAAGCAAACTCTTAAAAAGACCTTTAGAAATAGATTGTTGAGAATGATGGCAAAAACTCTTCAGAGGATGGTACTGAAATCACTCACCCTTCAGTATAATTAGCAAAAATTAAACTTTTCAAAGAACAAAAAATATTTTTTATGTTGCTTTGGTATATATACGTGAAAAAAGCTTGGCATAACCATGTAAAATATTTACAATCCACAGTATGTATTAAAGATACATTTATTTAGCTAAGACCTAATATTTTAAATTATATTATTTAAAAAATAAATCCATAACACAACAGCAGTCTCAGCCTTTGCTTTCTTATGTCTTTAACTTCACGAGTTGCTAAAGTGTGTCAAGGCCACCCTGCAAATCCTCTGGCCTAAAAAGGGCTGAAAGTATTCATACGCTGAAGACAACTTTCTGCACTTGCTGAGTGGAGTGGTGTGTCACTGCTGAAACAATCTATGACAGTTTGCCTACACTGCCTACTCAGGCACAGCATCAAGAACAGAAAAAGCAGTATAATCCTTACAAAACAAAGGAGTATAAAATAATTACTTTCTAGAAGAATAAATCAACTCACTACTCATCTGTCTTGTTAAATTTTTGACCTCATCTCATCTCCCTGCTTCAATTTCCTTCATGACACTTTAGCCTTCTGTTCCTCTGGCTTTCCCCTACATTCATGTGTTTCATTTTGAGACAGAGAGTCTCTTATTGACCCCTCTACAAAAAACTAAGCCAAAGGTACTCAACACAATATTTTTGAGGAGAAGAGTGCCAGAATTAAAATGTTTGCTATCACTGAAATGGAAGGTGATTTACAAATCTGACACAGGAACTCAGAAGAATAATGCAATTCTGGAATAGTATTAGTCAATTTCCATAACAAATTCCTTTTCCAAGGAATCATAATGATGATAGGTCAATGTAATTTATACATACATTTCTATGGTAAATACATATGGGATACATATACCTGTACACACATGGGCAGCATAGATCCCTTTCATACCTTCAGGATACAAGTATAACTTGTTTTATAGGAACAATAACTTTTTTCCGGTCCCCACATCTTCACATATTTTCTCAACAAATGACATTTGTTTTGCATTCTTCTTATGTAAGAGGAAACGATTACTGATACCCAATTACTAGTTCAGGCACTGAAGTCTTAACCAGGAATCTGGCTCTTATGGACTCCCCCTTAAGTCTAACTGCAGGGCATGCTGATATGAGATTAATGGAGACAAGATTTCACTGTCATAGGTAACAGAGTCAACAGAAAAGCCACGGGCACATTCAGAGTTTATTTGAGATAGACCTAGATAATTCAGATCTGAGTCTTATTCTAATTTGCTTTATAGGCACTGAATCATAAGAACAATGTGCCTTCTTATATAATACAAAGAAACATAAAGCTGTCCAAGGAGGTAAAACCAACTTCAGCAATGTTACAAAAATGAGAGTTAGGGAATGATCTGATAGATTCAGAGGCAGAAAATGTCGGGTAGTCAAAATGACACTCAGGTTAGTTAAGGACATCTAATAACCTAGAGAGAGCTTAGAAAGCATGCAATATACATTTTCTGTAGCAGTGTGTAGTTCACCTAATGGAGGAAGCTAATCTTCTAGTACACTATTCCCCTTTAAGAAAGCACAGTGGAAAAGAAGTGGAAAAGTTTGTTTTCAAAGTGGCAGCTGATTTGGTAGGTTCAGTTCCAATGCTTCCCTGTCTCCAGATGAAAGAAGTACTAGTGTGGGGCTGGGAGTCAGCCCTGCTGTCATGCAGCCTCATTCAAAATCATTGTCAGTACTGCCTTTTGACAACCTGAACTTCTCCGTGATGTGGAAAATGTAAAGAACTTTCTGCACTCCTGATTCAGTCTTCTCTAAGCTTTACTTCAATGAGTGCAAAACCAGAATGATTCTCACTGTGCTATGGATCCTCTTCACCATTCTTGGCATAATGAAATATAATGCAATTCCTTGACTGCAGATTGCTTGCAAACCACCGCCCTCCCCTGCCTCCCCGGCCCCGAAGCCTCTGGATGTTTGATTACCGGGAGAGTCAAGTCTTCTCCTCCTCCCCATTTATTTTTGGTATGACACATGTTATCCAACTGCACGAAATAGATTCTTATAATACTGAATTCAGTAAAACATGGATTTATTTTATTTACTTATGAGCTTCTTTACAGTGGAAGTGCAGAAACATTTGATTTCTAAGAGGTATGAAGTGAAGGAAGGAAAAAATAAGCATCCAAAATCAAACAAAACTGAAGTTCCTGTCCTAATAAGATGTCTATAAAAAATTACCAGAATATCCTCTCTTTTTCATACTTCATCTGAAAAAGAGGGGATGTAGGAGTTGCTGCTCTGTTAACTGAAATTGAAGCACTGGCAGGCTGATGAAGGGACCAGAAGTCCAGCTAGCTGGCAGTGGTTCATACTACAAGGTCACAGTGACTATTATACCATCCTGTATGTCCTCAGGTTGTACTGGTACCTACCACTGTAACTCCATCCCCAGCTTTCATTTAGCAGTCTAGAAAGGATAGATGCCATCTCTTCTACAACTCCCACACCCCGAAATTATTAAAGATTTCATATGGCTATTGTTCCCAAGGAGACTGATACTTCATTTCCATGTCATGACTCAGTACCACAGAAATCAGGGAATAGAGAATCAGAAAAAAAACCCCATAAATGCTAAGCCCAGATTGCTGTGAGGAAAACTGTGGTGGTTTGACCCACAGTGGGACCATGCGGTCCTGCATTCACTCCCCCCACCTGGTGAGATGGGATGGGAGACACAACTAAAGGGGGCACAGGATTAGGAATGAAGGACAGGGAGGGCTCACTCACCAGTGATGGTCATGGGCAAAACAGACTCAACTTGGGAAAGAAAAATAAATTTAATTCATTGTCATTCATCTAAGTAATGCAGTGAGACATAACAACCACATCTTACAATACCTTCCCCCCAGCCCTTCCAGTTTGCCAGGCTCAAATCACTTTGCTCCTGATTTCTCTACCTTCTCCCCGAGCGGCACAGGGGGCAGGGAATGGGGGTTCAGTCACTTCACCTCTGCTGTTCTTCCCATCAGGGAAGTCCAGGAATGAGATGTTCCAAGGCAGCTTCCCATGGAGTCACAGACTTCTTCGGGCTCAGCTCCCGGCTCTGGCATGGAGACTTCCATGGGCTGCAGACTCACCCCCCACTCTGGCAGCAAGCAACTTTAGGGGTCTCAATTCCAGTTACACTTGTCCTCAGGCTGAACTTCTCTGCTCCAGCGTGGAGTCCTCCATGGCCTACATGTGGGTCTCTGTTGAATCTCCAGGGACTGCAGAACCTCCTTTGCCTTCTCCTACATCATCAAGTGAACTGGGTGTGGGTCTTTGTCTTTCCTCTGGCAATGAAGCTCTCTCTGTCTGTCTGTTCTTTATTGAGGCTGATAGTTGTCTTTTGTTCAGGTCAACGGCCTCTCGTTCAGGTTCACCCCTGCCTACTTCCTATCAGGACAGTCCTTACCCTCACAAATACAGATTGGCAGAGTCATTTCTCTAGTGCTCATTGGCCCAGCCTGGGCTGGGGGGGTCTCTGCCTTGGAGCCAAGGGAACTTTTCACTCTCACAAGGTGGCCTTTTCCCTCCCCCAACATATACACACACAAACCCAACACAAAACTTCAGAAAAAAATAACTTGCAACAGCGGTTTTGCAGCAGAAAGAGCATGCAGTACAGAAGATGGAATTAAGTAGAGCATCCCTTCATCACAAGAATGAAGGACTTAAATTCTAAAATGTGATGGACATCCATAATTCCCATTCATATCAGTGTAAATAAAATGTTGGAGAATGCGTAAGATTTGAAGAGAATTCAGCACTTCTCAGGATTAAGCTGACTTAATGAAAAAAAAAAAATTCTTGTATAAAAAATCAGACCCTCTTAAAGAATAGGGAGTGGACATCTCCAAAAATGTAGGGAGAAACTCTGATGTTTGCAGCTCATCCTTCCCTGTTTTTATATTTCCATGGTTACTCAGAAATAGAGCAGTTTTATCAGAGAGAATAATACTTCAAGAGAGTGTTGAAGGTAACACAATACACTGTAAAGCAATATAACTGAAGGGAAAGGGTAACTAGTTGCCTTATATACTGATTTCCTTCTTCACTCTGTTATTTACCAATAACCAGTTAATTTACCACTAGCCAAGCAGCAGCCCTATTAACTCCTCCAGTCAAGGAAGTCCTGCCATTCAGAAATGCTCTTATCAGCTAAAATTGGAGGACACTGCCAAAAGTAATATGTCTTGATCCAGGGAAGCTGAAATTTTACTGATAAAAGTGGTATTTGACTTCCGCTTTCATCATTTTTTCTCTTGGTGTGAACAGCCTTCAAGTATCACTGCTCAGGCTACTATAACTTCTTTCCTGAGCTTGCTAGTTTTATCTCAGTATTTTTGTCCCCTTCATACTAAGCCCAAGAATCTAACAAATCCTGAGATGCTGTTTGTAGACAATTAACACTGGCAATTGTTTAAAGGCAGACACCTCCACCTATATTTAAAAAAAAAAATTATTTACAGATTTGGAGGCAGAAGATCTCAAGCGTTGAGGACATTTACAGAAAAACAAGGAAACCTCTGTGCAAATAAATATCTCACAGATTGGATAGTGCACATTTTAATCTCACTTAAAATTTGTTGAAGTGGTTTAAAAATATTTATGTTTAGAAATCAAAACACCACCTCCTCAGAATTTCCTGAATTTGGAAAGATTGTAAAGTTCTTTGGACTTCTCTCTCAAACAGCTATATTGTAGCCTGCTGAGCCATTTGTATTAGGTGGGAATGGCTGGCATTACAGCAATAGCAAAGGCAGCAGACACATTGGCTGTTAGGGGCCCTTAAAGTTTATGGACACTTCTGTCCTTCAGAAAAGTTCCACAGAATATAAAAGAGGTGAAGCACTTGGTCCTTCAGAAGTGACCCTCAAATGCCAAGTCAAGACTTTTGATTGCCTTTGAAATGTATTAAAATGACATTGTGTATACAGCAATGATAAAACTGCTGAATTGTAAACTAGGGTAGTAAAAAAGTACATAGACTGAGGGGGAGCTATTACCAAAACTACTATTATTAAGTATAATTATAACTAAATAATATACATTATATCTGATAGACACAATACATAATATATTTGTATTATGTAATTATACAGTAGTCAATTAATTATGCATAATATCATTCATTAAACTTATAAATATTTATTACTTATTATTAATTATCATAGCCACCTATCCATCCGCTTCAACTAGTAGCACTAATTTCTTCTCTGCAAGAATTCAAAAAAGTGAACAGTTTCTACCCAAAAGAGTAAACAACTCCCATGTCTCTCATTTTGTACATCCACCATACAGGTAGGAGGAGTGCTGCCCAAATGGGAAAAAAAAATGTACACTTAGGATGCTAGACCTTTAATCTATAATATTGGAGATGTTTAGCCAATATACTGAAAGGCAGCATAGCCAAGTCCACGTCTGTAGAACATGCACACTGCCTTTCATTTATCAGCTCTGCTGATTAATCATACCAAAGTGGGTTTTTTTACTACTCTGCACCTCTGTTTCCACTCTGGATGACAAGAATAATGGTACTGAATAGTCTTACGAAGCAATTGTAGGTCTGGTATAAAAGAAATCCAAGGTGACACTATTATTGTTATTTTCCATTTAAACAGCAAAGATGGGAACACAGGTTGTAAAGGAAGAGCCCTGCACAAGTCAAATAAGCTAGTACTTTGAGACAAGAGCACCTTGGCTGAAGCAGTAGCCACACAGATGTTTCTAACATTTTCTCTTCTTCTATATTCTGGATAATAAGAGATAATGGTTCCCAAGGTTCACTGTTTAAAAGAAAGCAGCTCAGCACAACTTGAGGAAACAATGCTTCTGTTTTATATCTGTGCAGTGCATTTTTAAATGCTGAATGTGTTAGTTATCTCTAAAAAATAATAAATCACTTCTTAAAAGACTTACAGACTTACAGAGACATATTACTGCTCCATGGAGATGAAAAACAAAACTTGGGAGGAATTTGACCCACGCTTTATTTTTCAGAACAGACTTTCAACAGACTTAATGTGATCAGTTCTTGAAGTTGGTATCAGGTCTTGAAATACAGAGACACATCTCTCATGTGACATATCCGGAATCACTCAAATTTGCACAACTGTTGCTGCTCTGAAGCATTTGACAAAAGATTTCCTGTACACTTAAGTACATGAAAATGCTTAAGGAGTTTCACTTGCTCTGGGTATTGTTAGGCAGTAATCCTCCGTCCTAAGTTCCTTAGCATTCACAATATCTAAAATTATATCTATGTAAGTGAATAAGCTTACACAATAACCTCAACTTTGTGACTATTTTGTCTCGCTTAGATAGCACTTGTCACCTTAAAATATTGACAGTGTCATGATTTATTTATAAAAGAGTTCAGATATATATCTTTGAATAATTTCTTTCTCATTTGTAATTTCTTTTTAGTACACAGATGGCAGATTAAATACATGTTCTGAAATCGTTTTTTTCCTCAGTACTTGTTACGCAAATGGAGTATCCTACAATACTTTAGCTATGAATTAGTTTTGCAACTGATCTTTAGACAGCCACCTGGGACATAAGTGAAAAAAAACCCAGCAATCCTCTCCTTCCACTTCCTGATTACCTCAATACAGGATTTTTATACAAAACCTTGAATAAAAGATGGCAGGAGAATGGCTGTTGCTAAAACGATATTTATAGCCATGCATATAAATACTTGTACCCTAAATATTTTGTGTATATGTACACACATGCATTAATGCCCCTAGCTACTAATATATCTTTTTTTAAATAGAAGAAAGTGACACATCTAGAAGAACCACTCATTGATCTCACCCCAGCTACAACTTTCATACACAAACCCCCCTACAATACATTTCCTTTGAACTGGGAAAGGCCAGAGAGATGATGATTTTAAGAAATCCAGCACAGATCTGAAGTACTACCTTCCTTATGTTGTACAGAGGTATCTTTCGTAACTAAAATACCTTCAGAACTGGAAATGGCGTTGCACAACAGAACAGAGTTGTACACTGGAAATGCACCTAGCTAGGAATAAATGAATCTGTGTGAGCATCATTTCTGTATTGTTAGACTGCATCTAGTATCTGGTTTACACAGTTCTTAACCCAATTCAGTAACTTGTCAATCTTTAGAGTATTTATAACCTCTGATACTGCACTGATAGGCAGCAATGATACATCCTTACATAGAGAAAATATTTCTGTTTCATTAAAGAAAAAAAAAGAAAAGAAATGACCCCAGCGACACTAATGTGAGTTAGAATAATGATGTCCTGTGTGGTCTGAGGAATCCAATTTCCAATTTAACTTTTTTCTGAGACAAATTCCACATGACTAAATAAATAATGCAAATCCTGACTGGAAAACAATATTAAAGTTGCACTCTGCAGAATATATTCTGTTTCTGAACATTTCTTTATTTGGTCACAACCTTTTCTCAATTCATTCCTACAGGAAAAATAAAGTATTTTATTAGGCATTTTTCTCACCAAATTGATGGAGACATTGCTTTGTTTCAGTAGTTTTGTCTCTTCACTCTCTAGAAAAATCATAAATTATGTCACAGTCAAACTGAGATATTAAGTAATTTTCAATACCTGAAAAAAGAGGCAAGTTGTGAAGTAAAAAAAAAAAAATTAAAAAGGCGTAGAAGAACCTGCAGCAGTGGTGGGTATGAAATATTCTACTAATCAACAAAAAGAGAGAACAGGTAAAATTCCTTGGAGATTTAAAGCACTGTGACAAACTAGGCTAATGGTATGAACAAAGGCTAATCATATCTGACATGCTTGGGAGGTGGGCCTGTGCAAACTTCATGAAGTTCAACAAGGCCAAATGCAAGGTCCTGCATCTGGGTCAGGGCAACCTCAAGCATAAATACAGGCTGGCCTATGGGTGGATTAAGATCAGCTCTGAAGAGAAGGGCTTGCTAGTGGTGGTGGATGAGAAGCTCAACATGAGCCGGCAATGCGTGCTTGCAGTCCAGAAGGCAAATAACCATATCCTGGGCTGCATCAAGAGAAGTGTGGCCAGCAGGTCAAGAGAGGAGATTCTCCCTCTGTACTCTGCTCTTGTAAGGCCCCACCTGGAGTACTGTGTCCAGTTCTGGAGCCCCCAACACAAGAGAGACATCAACCAGTTAGAATGAGTCCAGAGGAGGCCACGAGGATGATCCGAGGGCTGGAACACCTCTCTTACGAGGAAAGGCTGAACTAGTTGGGGCTGTTCAGCCTCGAAAAAATAAGACTTCGGGGAGATCTTACAGTGGCCTTCCAATACCTGAAGAGGCTACAAGAAAGCTGAGAGGGACTTTTTACAAGGGCAGGTAGCGACAGAACAAGGGGAAATGGCTTTAAACTGGAAGAAAAAAGGTTTAGGTTAGATATTAGGAAGAAATTCTTCACTGTCAGGGTGGTGAGACACTGGAACAGGTTGCCCAAGGAAGTTGTGGCTGCCCCCTCCCTGGAAGTGTTCAAGGCCAGGTTGGGTGAGGCTTTGAGCAACCTGATCTAGTGGAGGGTGTCCCTGCTTATAGCAGGAAGGTTGGAACTAGATGATCTTTAAGGTCCCTTCCAACCCATACCACTGGATGATTCTATGATTCCATGCTATTTCCTCTGTTTGTATTTTTGTAGATAATATACACTAGCAAAAAAAAAAAAAAAAAAAAAAAAAAAAAAGCAAATGAACTGTTTTTTGCTTTATTGCTTTTATTGCTGAACACATAGTTAATTTCTGTTTTGGAGCAGTGCAACTTCAGTACATGGTGTAACTGTCAGAACTGGTGTGTGTGCATGCACCGCACATCCCTGATGACCGAATGAGTGCTTTTGCCTGCACTCTTCCACCTTTGCTGGTTTCCTGATGGACTCCTGCTGGCACTGACCCTCATGGTTCAGTGGAAATCAAGCCTTGGATGCTATATCCCTTAAAATGACTTTGAGTTGTAGATCCCTTTGGGGTAAGCACTCAGCTTTCATCATCTAAAGGGATGCTTTTTCTGCCTTTGGTCCTTGAAGGTGAATCACCTGAGCTACTATCCTTTAGTGCTGAACTCAGAATAGCCAACTCAATCTCCATTACTCCTCTTGTGTCATTTTAAATTTATCAGTTAGACAGCAGACATTGTGAGTGCTCAAGTGAAAGTTTGTGAGTTAAGCCTGAGGATTTCCAAGGCCAAGAGAAAATATGATGCTGTTTTGCTAAACCACCCAGGGAAGCTAGCTGCAACTGCAGACCTCATTACCTGACCTGAGTTAAAGTTTTGTGTTGCTTCCTTGAGCTAATTCACTAAGGTTCTTCGGAGATCCTCTAAATAATATATCAACTACAGAAGTAAGAGCAAAAAGAAACTGCTTCATGCACAGGTAGTTGTGGGTGTTCTCCCTTTTAATATATCTTTAACCTATCCTTCTACAAATTACAACTTCTATACAAGTGCATACTGAACCATCTGCTCATTTATTATACTAAGGAGTAAAAGGGAAGGTCTGTCAAGCTTGTGTGCTTGTGTGTGTATATGTATAAATAAAATAAAATATTCAGCTGGTAATTTGAATAGGAGATTGGTTTTTCCAGATTGTTGTTGGACAAAGCCCAAGCACACCATGAAGGTGAAAAAGTATGCCTCTGTATTAAAATCTGCTGTTTCCATCCACAGTGTCTAACTGGCTAACCAAAGAATAAGGCATCTAGCAGGACAGCTGCCAGCTTTCATTAGCAGCTGGAGAAATAGCAGAAAGCAAAGGGCTGCTGCTGGAGATAGGTGGTCTAGATAAAAACAGGAGAAAGAATAAGTGGAGGTATCACTTCTTTGTCTGTTCTTTCTGTTGCTCAAAACATGCTATTTCCTTTTGTTCAGTTTCACTCAACCAAGCATCATATGCTGCCTAAATAAGCTGTACTTTTAACAGCAATACTGTAAGAAAATATTCCTTAGAAGATGATTTCATGTTGTGTCAGAAAAGATAGTGGTGTATTATTTACACTTCAAATGTCATAGATAAAAGAAATATTTGCCTATACATACCCATACTAATAGTAAGCAAAAAAAGCATAGGGTACATTAAAAAAAAAGCGCCAGATTTCCATTTTCCTCCAGTTCTAGCCAGCTGACTCCCTGAAACTTTATGAAGAATATAAGTCAAGTACTTCTGTTGTTGTCTTTGTTACTGGGGATTTTTTGTTCTTGTTTTGTTTTCTTTTTAAGATACTGTAATGATTAAAGTTTTCATAAGACCCAAGGGAAGCTCTGGCAATAAATTCTGAAAGGCCTTCAATGGTTCAGTAAACATGATAATCCTTTGGCTTATGGGGAAATAAATGACTCATAGTCTCTTCCATAACTGAAGATCACCCTTGACCTAAGGTAGCTCTTTCAGTCTATCCAAAGAACACTGATATGTATTTAAAAGAGACACACACCCCGATAAAATAACGAATGCTTATAGGATAAACATATGATAGGAATACCTGTCTGCAAAAGCATGAGAAATAGTATCCTACAGGATGCCAGGACTAATGTGGGTCATTAAATTTTCTTGTAAGATAAATAGCAATGGAAAACAGCAATAGAAATTATCTATATAAGCAGGGCTTTTTCAGAGTGTGCTCATTGAGACAAAAAGTTTCACTTCCAGCTGGCTGATGTGCACTTTGCTTGCTGAGCCTTGAACTCCAGGGAAATAAGAAAAGGAGAATGGAAAAAGAATTTGAGTGGCCTTCCCTCTATTGAAGTGGCAGAGCCCATGAATCTATCCAGTGACATTAATGAAAAGCTGAGACATTGCACAAGCCTGATCAATCACAGAAAACAGAACAGTCACATCTAAATCCAATTCCAGGGGCTGAGCTTTTACATTCCCTCGAAGTGTCTAATTGCCAACACACTTATTCCTCCATTTGTAGTAAATGTTCCCATGTGAAAATCCCTCTACCCATCAGCTGGCCCCTCAATGTGATCTCAGTCTAGCAAAACAGTGCTGAATTGAGGTCTTCATAAATCTTAACTGCTCAGGCTAATATCACAGCTCTTGCTTAATACATTTTGGCCACCCCATCTTACAAATGTTTTTTTAACTTTATTTACAAATGCTATTTAAGTTTTGGACGTGGCAGGGAACAGAAGGAATGCCTGTCTAATGTCCTGTGGCAGATGAAAATGACTGGAGACAGCACAAACTGGGAACTGGGAAAAGGTGGAGCCTTGTTTCATAAGATTAGCTGCCTCTGAGCACAAGAAGGACATAAGCTATGCCATGGTAAGTTAAAGGAGGACAGGGGAGATAACATCATCCGCTTTGACATCAGATGAAACTGAAGGTGAAAGACAGGAAAAAAAAAAAAAAAAAGTCACCAATTCACACAGTGCCAGAGCAACTATCTGCTGTTGAAGAAGTTGCTGTATGCACATCAATACAAAGGCGGTTCTTAAGGCATCTTGACATTAGCAGAACTTCAGGTAGAGATGGGAGAGTCATAACTGGCAGGACAGCTCTCTGAAATGAGACATCCAGCAGGAATGGGGTTGGGTCTGCTGGAACGTGAAGTCCAGATTTGAGGTTGCAGAGGAATGTGCTATAACTGTCACAGGTTGTAAAACAAAGTGAATGGTAGTGGAACATTTGTCATTAATACTTGTTCAAATGCAAAACTGATTTTCATTTTGTCATGTTTGTAGTGCCTTTTGTTTGCTTTCTGTAGACTTCTGGGCTCTCAAACTATTTCAACATGAATAAACATAAGTGAATTGTAAGCTCCACTGCTCGCATATTGAAATATGTATTTGACATTAAGAGTTCATTCCTTATTGGATATTACTAAAATAATCTAATCATCTGGAAAAATAAATAAAAAAACCAAACAAAAACCACACTGACATGACTTTTGTAGGCAAAAACTAACTATGCCAAAATAACACTAAAGCTATCTCCACATAAAAAAAAAAAAAAAGCACTGCAAATGTATATAAAGATTTGAAGGGTAGTTATGAGAATACCATAACTGATTTGTGGGTAATTAAGAAGCTAATAGAAAGAAAAAACTGTTAAATAAAGGATTCATTAAGTTGCTTTCAAATGATTATAGGGGAAAACAAGTGTGATTTCAGTTCAGTAAAGGAGAAGGGAAAGGATATATTTGACACATGTCACTTTATTGCCTCTTTTCGGACTTTTGGTTAGCAGAATCATTTCAATTTTAAAGATACACAGGGCAAAATTTCAAGTACTGGCATCTCAGCCATTGCTGTATTATTTTTTCTTACTGACCTGCTACACCTGCCTTCAAAGACATCTTCTCTGTGAGTAAAATGGCCAGAAGTAAGAAATTCCAAACTACTGGAACTGGAAGCAAGAAGTAATCCCAAATTGCTTTTGGGCCTTATAAAACATTATAAATCTTGGACCTCATTTGGCAAACTTGTTCATTCACTTAAATACAGAAGAGTCTGCAATGCTGCTCTGGAGCTTATACACAGTCACAAATCAGGATATAAGCAACAGAGCTTGCAGTAAAGCATTTAATTCTCAAAGTATAAGCATGAGAAAAATAAGAAATATTAAACTGATATGATTAATGTGATCTGAATATTAGTTTTGCTATCCTGAATTATGTGTTCTGTATGCATTTGCAGTCCCACAAGGCACAACTCTCAGCTCAGCTCAACCCTTTAGATAAATGCTATTGGTAGTGTATAAACTAGCTCAGTTTTTTTACCAGGAGTGTATATGTATTCTGAATAAGATTAGCTGCTACTGCTGTAATGTAAAACGAAAAAAACAGCCCCCTTCCTTCTGTCAAACCAAAACCCAAAACACACACACAGAGGAGCATATTAGAGCTTGTGAGGAGAACATTTTCTGAGAAGAATGAGGCTATATTGCATGAAAGCTGAAAGAATCACTACAAACAGATTTCTGGAATCAGAAGCCAGTAACAGGAAAGATGAATTAAAAAAAAGGGTAACTTAAATCTTTTCAGGCCTAGCCAGTCCAAGAGGTCTATGCCATGTTATCATTTACTCTGTAAAGCATACTGTGCAATTTTCATATTTGACCGTTTTTCCACTGTTGAATGATAGGTGAAAGACCTAAAGTAGCACACACCTCTGCTTTGCTGTGGCTTCAAGGAAAAACAGAAACAAAAGACTTTCCTACTCTTCCTAGTCTTTGCCAAAGAGCCAAGCCAAGACACAATCCCAGAAAGCCAATCTAATTCAAAAAGGCTAGAGTTTGACATCCCTTGTAACAATGCATCCATTTGGAGTAGACTTGACAGCTAGATGACTGAAGTGATCCTTTCAGAGAATCAAACAATTCATTCACAAATTATGCTTCATTAGTTTGGAGAAGATTAATCCAATTGTAGATGGCAAAATGCAGCTAAAGCTGCATAATTTTGGTGGAAGCACCAGTAAAACTTATTTTTTCCTAAAATTACAAGTTTAGAGATGAATGCATCCTGCCACCCCTAAAAGTGCAAGTGTCCTGGTTTTTAGCTGAAACAGAGCTGGGTTCCTTTTTCAGTAGCTAGAATTGTGCTGTGTTTTGCTTTCAGCCTGAGACTCTCTATGAGAGAGACACTGATAACATACCAGTGTTTGCATTTTTGTCACTGGAAGTGAAGGACTTTGTGTTCTGTTAGTCCACAAGCACAAGTTTTAAGGGGGGTGAAGAATACTTAAATTAATAAACTTAATTGACAGTTAGATATGCCAGTGGGGTATTCCATATCATATCAGATCATGCCCAGTACATTAGTGAGGGGCTCTTTGTCTCTTGCTCTCTCTGGCTTTCGCTCGGGCTCTTGTTCTTCCGGGATTACGGTTTTGGTTCAGGACTGTTGCTCCTCTGGGATCATCATCTGGGAAGAGGCCGGGCTCGGTCAGGAGGGGGGTGAGCTATAACATTGGGTGTCATTCTTTTGCATATTTGGCACTGTTATCATTATCACTACTATTTTAATATGAGTATTATTTTAAGTTTTCTCTCTATTATTAAACTGTTCTTATCTCAACCTACAAGCCTCCTTACCCTTGCCCCCCAGTCCTCTCCCCTATCCCCTGGGGTGGGGGGGAAGTGGGTGAACGGCTGTGTTGGCTGCTAGCCAAGGGCTAGCCCAGTGAAGCTATCACAGCAAGAAAGCAGTTAATTATTATAGCCTAGAGACTGAAGGCAAATTTAATGGGACTGGGAGGCAAAGCAAAGATCATAGAATCATATTATCACAGAATGGTTTGGGTTGGAAAGGACCTTAAAGATCATCCAGTTCCAACGCCCCTGCCATGAGCAGGGACACCTTCCACTAGACCAGGTTGCTCAAAGCCTCATCCAGCCTGGCCTTGAACACTTCCAATGAGGGGGCATCCACAGCTTCTCTGGGCAACCTGTTCCAGTGTCTGACCACCCTCACAATGAAGAATTTCTTCCTAATATCCAATCTAAACCTCCCCTCTTTCAGCTTAAAGCCATTTCCCCTTGTTCTGTCACTACCTGCCCTTGTAAAAGTCCCTCCTCAGACTTCCATTAGGCCCCTTCAGGTACTGGAAGGAAGCTTCAAGGTTTCCATGGAGCTTGTCTTCTCGAGGCTGAACAGCCTCAACTCTCAGCCTTTCCTCATAGAGAGGTGCTGCAGCCCTCGGATCATCCTCATGGCCTCCTCTGGACTGTCTCCAGTAGGTCCATGTCCTTCCTACGTTCGGGGCTCCAGAAACAGGGCCTTTCCCTCAAAGAACACACTGGATCACACAGGCTACTCAAGATTACTTCCTTTAATTTTTTTTAATGAAAAGTTTGAAAGTCTAGTTTTACCCTAATTTCAAGAAGTACTTTTTTTCCTCCTGAAGCTTGCTCTGCTATTCTAAATGGAAACCCTTACCAAAGTTTTTTTCTCTGTAGCTGTGTAACTGTATTTTAGCTTCAGAATTACAAAGGCTTAATATTCTGTTAAAGATTTCCATAGCAAATCATCTTTTCTATATTTCCTGCACAAGACCACTGACATCCAAGTATTCATATTGATCCTGCTGAGTTAGTTCACTTTAGGGAAAGCAAAAGCATGCAGAAACTGGGGTCTGAGAACACTGATAACATATGACACTCTGCTAACTGATGACATGATAAATTATTAAAAATGCTTTTCTGTCTCTGAAGACATAATAATGTAAAGTAGTAGTGGTATAAATATTATGTCTTTCTATCTCTCTCTCTCTCTCTGGACAAATATTTTGACAATTTTTTTGATAGATTTTTTTAATCAAGTGATTTGAAACTTCTCTTCTGTTGAGTTGTTACAAATCTGCCGTGTCAAGCAGTCAAAAAACAAAGCACTAGGTCACGTGCAGTAAGTGCAGAACAGCTAACCGTAATCATCGTGTGACATTACGTTGATTCATGATAATGTTTCCATTGCTCAAGTATCTTCAGAGTTCCTAAAGTGAATGAACAGCGCCATGCATGCTCCATACCCATATCCCTTTTGTTTCTAACAACATTGTCATGGAAAAAGAGAAAAGCAGAAGAACAGATAGATACTTAGCATTTAGACAAGAAAACCCCTCAAAATACAGCAAACCTCACCAGGGAGGGTTGATTCACTATATCAGCTCCTCAGGGGTGTCTACAACAGATTTGTCAGGGTAGTGACTTTCAGACGTGGTCAGGTTGTTGAGTCAATGATCATCTGAATTGCGTTGTCTCAGTTCTCTATGGGTTGCTTCTAGGAAACAAAATTACTTCCGTACAGCAAGAAAAGACAAGACAATGGCAGGGTCAGAGAATGGAGCATGAAGACTGTAAGGGGAACTAGTGATCAAGCGACAGCTTTGGTAACCATATTTCCAACCAGACAGTTTTAATTTATGGTCCAAATATGCTTCCTTTATATAGGCTGCACAATGCCTTTTCAAGAAGACCAATTAAGCTACTATTACTCTTAGTTACTACTCACGCTGAATAAATGTGGGAGACTTTGTTTTTCAATGAAGAATAAAGATTTTGATCTAATATCTTTGTTTTGCCTAGATACCCGCATAATGGATTTTAGGAGCTCAAAGTACAGCTTTCAATTAGAATTAGTCTGGTGATCAACACCCTGAAGGAAATAGATACACTAAAAATTACTATATTGAAATACTTTTGGGCTAGAAGGAAAATCCAACTTATATGAAGGAGCAACTCAGAACTATGTGATTCAGAGGGCAATATCTTTAGTGCATCTATAGTCTACTCAGTACCTATAAAACTATGCACACAAAAATCATTAACAATGTAAATAGTGATACTTAAGTTTTAAGTCAGCTCTACAAATTCCCTGCTAGACATAAATTATTTCTTACTGTAGGTAAATCCCTAACTAGAGTATGCTAAAGGTGGGAATGAATATATGACTGTCATTGTAGATGTTATAAATTAAATGGCCCAAGGATTATTCCACATGGGCACGAAGGGCTGTACAAGTGAAAACTAAAAAAAACCAAACCCCAAAAACTCCACCCACAAAACCCCAAAAATCAACAACAGAAAAATAACAAAAGGAAACCAAACTAATAAACCCCCACCAAACAGCACAATGGGATAACAGAACCTCAACTGGTCTGTGTATCTTGCTTAACATCTGAATGGAAGCAGCCAGAAAAATGCAACATGACCTCCTCAGGCATCTAGTGTGTGAAAAATGAGGACAATTCATAGGCCAAGGGAAGGAAAGGCAGGCAGAGTGATTCAGCAGGAAAGGTACATGTGGGAACTAATGAGATAATGTAAACAAAGTAACAGGTCTCATATACCTTTAACTCTTCAGCCTATTATAATCTCTTTCTGTTCCTTCTCAAAAAATCTTTATGCTTTTCTCTACTCTTACTGTTGTATTCCACATTCTGAGCAATTTGTACTCAACATAAAAATAATTTAGCTATGTATGCTATTACTAAATTTCTCTCATAGCAAGAAAATTATTAGCCAAAGCTCATTTAGACTTCACAAAGTATTTGGGCTCAAATATCTGCAGTTCAGGGTCATTTGCTCCTAGCAGTTGATAAATTAAGAGGTATTTTGGTTCAAGACTGAGAGAATAGATATTATATTTTAAGGAGCTTTTAACAACATCCTTAGTTATTTTCAGTGTATGCTACTTTAGATTACTGTTATAGTTAAAATCTGAACAAAAACTAAATTGAAAAAAATTCTACAAAGTTCTGACAAAAGGTAAAGTAGATATCATTGCAGATGTAGTGTGACCTACAATAATGGTAAGAAACAGAAATCTTAGTTTGGAGTTCACAATTATTTCCACTTAAGGGCTTTTAATACCAGTCAGTATCAATGCACAACATATCAGAATAAAATTTTACCCATTCCAGGTCAACTAGAGGAGCAGAACTTGACTAGCTTGTCCAAAGCTGGATCATATAGCTGAAGAACGTCTGCATGAAATTCTGGAAACATTGAAGTAAAACAACCTCAAAGATGACTGAACCCTATCTACCTGCTAACACGTCAGGATCTTAAGTACATCTACAATTTTATTCAGCTACTTAAATGTTTTTTGAATATTACAAGTAATATATCTAATTCAATAATCCTTCTCTCTCTCAAACACATACTGCTTACCTCATATAAAAACTGTGTGTTGAGTATGTGGACTGGAAATGGCACTACCTGAAATGTGGCATAATTCTATTCTGTATATTTCAGCATGTTTTATTTATTTATTCAAACAATATTTCCATTATTTTAAAATACCCAGGAATAGATGGTGCAAATCTTAAAAAATAAAGTCACTTCTAAGGTTACAACCCTTGGAAAATTCTGTTTACCCATGCAGAACTCTATCCATGCAGAACTGTTAGAACTGGTAAAACATCAAAGGTAAAAGTGAGGACACATTAGCTCTGGTTCACCTACTTAATCTGCTGTGGCAAGAGATTATCTGTCAGCAGCTGATGTGGACACATACCCTTCACTCAGGAAAGTAACCTTTTTCTACTCTGTGTGGGAGGGAATGTTCATTTCCTAATGCAAGTAAGTGAACACAGTCATTCCTAGAACTATTGCCATGCCCAAGGTGATAAATCACTCAGCTTCTTATATTACAATAGATTAAAGGATTTCATTTGCTTGCAAGTGTTTCATAGTTGAAATACAGTAGAACTGATGTTCTCCCCACAGAATAGTCCTTAATACTTTGTAGAGGGCTTGACTTTCAAAGTTTTTGTTCATGTGTAGTGAAAATATTATGGTGAAAGAGGTATCCCATGATACTAGAAGAATCATTCACAAAAGCTGAAAATCGAAGCTAAATGGAGGCTAAAGACTGTAGAACACAAAGCTTGCATCCCATACAGTTACTAAGAATTTTGTAGACTATAATTAAAAAAAAAAAAATTTGCATCTGCATAGAATTTCTCTGTCCAAGGCATTTCAATTTTAACTAAACTGAAAGTCCATGAAAAGTAAAGGAAATCCACTGCTAAGATTAATATCTTAGTATATATTGCTTTCTTTTGCTGAAGGCAGATGTTCAAATCGTGTGCAATTTCTGGTGCTCTAGGTTGATCTTTGGGTAACAAGGAACAAGCCAGAGCAACACAGCATAAAGCAACTCTGCAGAAGAGGAAAAGGTTACATTTCTTTTCTTCCAAAGTAGGAAGTTTGTAGAGCAATTCAAATGGTGACATATCAAGGCATCATTTAGCTCTCTTACTCCAAAAATCATCCATTTTGTGACTGTGTAATGCATCAGTGGCAATGGACTGGAGCTAGGTAAAAAATGAGATGGCCTGCAGAAATAAAAGCTGCTTCACATTCCTGTCTGATCTTGCCAGCCCTAACTGTAGTCCCATAAGGTGACCTGAGTTCAGCAGCACTTTTGTGTGCATATCTAACACAGGAAAAAGTGCAGCTCTTCTTAGGATTTGTCACTCAAAATCAGACACTGTATACTCTATAACAAAGAATTAAATAAACCTCCAGTTTGATTCATGTGGAAAAGGTAGTAATTTTCCCGTTCTGTTTTTTTTGTTTAGTTGGTTGGTTGGTTTTTGTTTGCCTTTTTTTTTTTTTTTTTACCGCCATGGCATGAAAATTTCTGACCTACAGTAAATAATGAAAAGGATGAGCAGTTCTTTTCCACTTCTGCTAAAAGTCCTTGGCAGTAAAGGACTTTCATTTCAGCACTCCAAAGTTTTTATTCCTTATATACTCTGTGGCTAAAAACTGAAGAAAAATGGTCCTATGTCTAGGTCATAAGATCGGGAGCAAATAGAAATGGATGCTTTTCCTAGCTGTGATATAAACTGTATGATCTTGGATAAATCATTTCAGCTATTTGTGCTTCCATTTTTTCTCTTGTATTAGAATGTTTCATGTATGTCATGACAGTAGCAAGTAGGGTTTTTTCTTTACATTTGACAAGTCCAGAGAAGGATCTTATATTGAAGGTTTAACAAAGTGCATCATTATGTATTTGTTCTCAACAGTGTAGTATAACCCCAGTAGGAAGCATGGCTACACTACAGAGCATGGATTGATTGAAAGAAGTTATGCTACTTCAACACAGGAAAAAAAACCAGTCAACTGATGGTCTTCTCTGTAATCTGTCCACACAGGGGTTTTCAGAACACTGGCAGCAGCTAACATGTATTTCTCCAGACACCAAACAAGCCGAGCAACGTTGGCTCAACTTTGCCCTGTAGGCACCCTCCACTTCTACTTAGAGTGATGAAATGTCATGGAGCGAACCAAAGCACCGCACAACACCTCAGCCCAGCAGGGACCTTGGGAGGTCCCTAATCCAAACCCCTGCCCAGAGCAGGCTCAGCCCTGGGGTCAGATCAGGTCAGTCAGGGTTTTATGCCATGGGGTCTGGAAACCCTCCAAGGAGGGAGTTGGCACCATGTCCCTGCACCCTGGCCCTGCTTCCTAGTTGCCCTTGTGGGGGAAAGTCCTTTTCTGAAACTCAATCTGAACCTCTCCTGTTTTGGCCAGCATCTTTTGCTTTCCCACCAGGCACCATTGTGAAGAGCCCATCCCTGTCCCTGTGATCCACTACTGTATGCGCTGTATGGGCTGTAGTTAGGTGCTTTGAAGCCATCTCTGCTCCCACTGAACCAGCCCTAGCCCCACAGCCTCTCCTCACAGGGCGAGTGCTCTAACCCTCTATTCCAGTGGCCTCCCTGAGCTCGTCCAGTTTGTTGATGTTTCTCCTGCCCTCTGGCCCAAGCAGGATGGTTCATCCTTGGCCAAGCCACGGTGACAGTTCCCCATCACATCCTTCTCCCTCACATGCCCAGAGATGTGCTCCAAAAAGACTTCTTGATTTTTCTAGGATGTGTAGTGAGGCTCTATTGTTCTCTGAGGCTCTGGCATTCCTGCCAGCTCTCAGAGGGCTAACATTTTTAAATGACACAGCTAATATATTTGGAAAAAAAAAGGTAAGTCCCTTCATCAGAATTGACAAAGCAGCAGCAATCTTCAAGCTAAGAACAGGTGAAAAACAATGGGCCTAATTTGAACCTAATTAAGTTCATTAGTTGAACAAATAGAGGAAAAAAAAGGTAAATAGCACCACTCCACTAGTAACATGCTTGACACAGGATAATTAGACTTTTTGAGAAGTACCACGGAGCGCTGCAGTGATACCACTATTCAGGTTTTCAGACTAACTTGAAAAGCTCTGCACAATGGAGTTGGCAATGCAGATGCGTAAGGATTTCCTGGAGAGCAATGAGGTGAGCGACTTTCCTGGAAGTGGAAAGATACATTTGTCCATAAAAGATGCTTCTAAATCATATGCAGTAGAACAGGAACAAAGGTCCAAAAACCTGCTTCAATATGTATTTGCAATCTGATTGTATATTCTGTGTTATAAGACTTATATTACTGTAAGGAAGAAGAACCTCCCCCTCTGTCTTTTTTTTTTAAACAGAGCAGTGCTTTGATCACATTATTAATGCCTTATATGACTTCTACAAAATCAGTATTGCAGTAATACTGTCAAATTCTTCTCAGATCAACTTTCAATAGAAAAACAGTCTTAAACAAAAATTGAGTATGGGACGAGCAACTGAGGGGAGAAATGCCAATCTGTAAACACTGTGTTTCTGTTTCTCAGTTGTTTGGAACATTGTCTGGCATTGGGGCCTATTTATTAGGGTAAAGTTTGAAATAGAATATATATTAGTTTACTGCTATGAAAGAATGCTGCATTGCTTACAGTTTATTATGCTCTTCAGTGTCATAATAACTTTTTACCTTTATTAAATCCTTGTGTTTTTGTAATGAAATGCATGCTCTTGTGCCTTAATGAGCACTCAAACATAATTTAAAATCAAACATTATGAATCTTCAATTGCTGCATTTCCCATTCACACATAACAGCTCCCAACATACAAAGCAACTTTATTTCTGGTGTATCAGTCACTATGATCTACTAGGTAAATCTTCCTCTACTTAGGTTTAGCAGAGCCATTTTCACTTGAAAGCAAAGGCAGGTCAAAATCATCTCTATTAGCCATGGAAGCCCTAGGGGGTCACTCTTATTCTGAGATTTCCTTACACAGCTGTTACAAATCACAGATACCTATTGTACTTGAATGGAACAGGAAACATGTTTTGCCACCTTCTTTGGGCAATGTGCCTCCACTAATGCACAAACTACTGTGGTTATTCTTTGAGCAGTCCCACCAAAATAAGTGCTTCTGCTAGGTCAGAGTAAAGACACCAGAAGCTAGGCCTTTATTTGGAGCCAAATATAGCCTTGATATTATTTTAAAACAAACAAACAAACAAACAAACAAACAAACAAACAAACAAACACACAAACAAACAAACAAACCAATAAATAAATCAGAAGAGATTGCCTAGATCTGAAGTACATGTAGTTGGCTGTCTTCCCTAGACCCCATGCCTAATGCAAGTTTGCTTTAAAGATCCTTTAAACAACAAAGAGGACCAAAACGCAGCTAACAAATAAGGTTGATTGTTGCCAGCAGAGAAAGGAGAAAAGGAAAGAAACAGTGGTTGCATGATGATTCCAAATGTCCTCTGCAATAATTACCAGCATGATTACATTTTGTTTATGAAATAACCCATGTAGGTTTCCATTGCTTGGCACTGACATCAAGGGAGAGATTCTCATTGATTTCAGCAGAACTATGATTCATATCAACACTGGGGAAATTGTTTGTAACTACTTTTTCCTTGTTTGTAGCAGTGCAAATTAGTGCACTGCAAAAAAGCAGTGTAAAATGTGGAACTAACAATGGCATAGCTGATTAATGAGATAGATTGGTGTCATGAAGTTTGGATAGCTGAGGAAAATCAAGTATCTCTTTACTGAGGATCACTGTATCTAGTGATCCAAACTCTTACTACATATTTTGACTATTTTAGACAAAACTATTTTTAAGATCTCTTAAGAATTTATTTTTTAACATGAAAGCTTCAGCACTTTAAAGCTTTTCTGGTGTTGACGGATCTCACTAGATGTTTTCTGGATATCAGACATTCCCTTGAACACATTTATCCCAAGCTATATTACTTTATGCCATATATTAATAATATCCTCTACCTACACTGACAGAAATAAAAATCTCCCAAACTTACAATGTTCATATTTGTGAATTACTATAGACAGAAATATCTCCTGTCACTTCATTAAAAACAAGGAAAATACAGTTAGCTAAGTTATACCACAGTGAATAAAGGAGGAGTATTAGAGATGATTGATCAGATTCTCATCTTGTTATTTTATGTACATGAAAAGGATACAGGGATGTGGAATATAAGAGGACTTATTTTATACCTTTGTGAATAACTATCTTCTTGTCTCTTTTTCTTCCTGTGTACATAGCAATATATAGTTAATATATATCAAATTAGTATTTTCAAATAGAATCAGTGAATTTAAATGTTTCAAACAGCCACAGGGACATATTGACTACAAAGAGTGAATCCAAAATGACACAGCTAATGAGTATGACCTTGGAGGACTTAGGCTGCATTTATGCATATGTAATTTTGTTATGACGGATTCATTAAGAAAAGGCTGAAATGTCCATATTACCTAAAACCTATTTAAAGAGAATATCTGTTTTGCTAAACAGAGAGCATATCTGAACTGAGAATGAGCAAGAGAGCTTTTCCTTGTACATGGAAAGAATAGAAGGAGGAAGGACTATAGACAAAACTGTTAAGTAACAACATCTGCTAACATGATCTTATGCAAGAAAATAACCATACAGGAAACTGCATGTTTTCTGAGTTGCCTAGACTAACTCATATATTCATACATATGTATATTCACTAGGCTATTAAAATCTACAGAAAGAAAAACTAATAGATTTCCCCCTACCCTGTCTTTGCCTTCAATATCTTCTAATATCTCTCAGATAACACATACCCACAGATTTGTTAAACTGCACAAGTATTTTAGCATTCTTTCAATATGTAATGTACACTAGAGAGAAGCAAAGGAAAAGACAAAGATTTCAGCCAGACATTCTGCATCTTCATATAGTGTGGCTGTGATAGATCCCCCAAAGATTCAATCTGGCACTTAATTTGGAGTGAGAAGCATTTGCATACAATATAACTGTGACAACTCCCAAGGCCAATAGCTTGAGTCCATTCAGTTACAGAAAAATATGCAAGTCTCATGTATTTCCCCATATGTAATGGCTTGATATTAGCCACTAATAACTAACAACATATTTTGTAAAATCACATTCTGCAGAAAGAGCCAATAACAAGAACATATAAATACAGTGTCTTGGCTTAGTCCTATCACCACACGACCCCTCCCCACCTGGGAAGGGGAACTGGGAAAAAGAAAGGAGATCTGTGGGTTGAATCGAAAACAGATTTAATAAAAAATAGTAAGAACTAATACTAATACTCATATAAAATACACAAATTTATACTCAGCTGGCAGAAGTGTGACAGTCACAGCAAGTGGGAGAGTAGACCTTGGGAACAGAATGTCAGGAGAGACCCTCCAGGGACAATGGCCGTTGAGGAAGAGGGGTCATACCCAGCAAACTTTTAAATTTATAGTGAGCATAATATTTATGATATGGAATACTTCTGTTGCTACTTTGTTGGCCAGCTGGCTTTTGCTCCTCCTAGCCTTAGCACCTTGCTAACTCTGAACTGCTGAAGACCTTGATCGCTATGGAAACCCACATACCATTTTTGCCCACAAACTAAAACAATGTGTCTTATCAACCCTGTTCTCACCAAATCAGGTGCTGCAGTCTTCTTAAAAATGCACCTTCTCTGACGAGAATTAATTTTATGATTCTATCTCAGCAAAACCAGAACAGTAAAGGTATATAAATAAATAGCCATGGGTACAAATGAAGGAAGAATGGACAACAAACTTGTATCATCTAAACTGACAAAAACCCCCACAGTTATCTAATGGTTAGGGCTATGTCAAGATTGTGCTGAGACTCTGCTTTACCATGTGGCTTAGCAGGATCAGCAGATTCCGATGTGTGGGTTAAGAGAGATCTGGTCATCAGAAAAGCCCAGGCTGTGGAGAGCTTCACCTTGATTCTTCAGATAAAGTTCATTACTCTTACACTGCATGCTTGGCTTTCTTACATTAATCCTGCTTACCACAGAATGTAAAAAAGCAAGACTTCTTATCTACTCTCTGTCACTGGAACAAGAGATTCCAGTATTAAGTAGAGCACAATTTATAGAGGAATTGGTTATATGCTCATTTTGCATTTTGTATTATTTTTACCACATTTTTTTTAAAGAAAAGAGTTCTGTTTTTTAATTCTGAACTACTCTTAAATGAAAAGCCAAGTCTGACTTACATTATCCACTGATAAAGTTCTGCACTTCTGTTTTACCATTTTCTCTATGTACAGCAAATTACCAAGGAAGGCTAACCTTGTGAAGAGTTCATGTTATATTGTGTCCATTACAGTTCATTTCATGAAGTTAAGGGAGGTGTAAGATGTCCCACTGCTTTCCCCTTCTGCTCTATTGAGACTGTTGATGAGTCTTTCATGTTTTCATGGCTATTACTGTTGACACAATGATATTTGCACATGTATCAGAGCTCAGATTTTTAATTAAAAATAGGTCCTGAGGAGAAGGACAAGCAATCTCTGAATGTGAAAAATTATTTCTTGATTATAAGGTTTTAATCATGTATCTACCTGAAACATGACAGGAAATGAATAAATACTTTGTATCTCTTTCTTATTAAAATTAAAAACACTACGCAAATTAAGCATGAGCAATATATATAAGAGTGTAGTGGGAAAAAAATAATTACAGACTCACTGCAGGCTGGTCATGGCCAGCTGAGTACCTGCTGTTACAGTGTCAAGCTTTCCCACAAGAGCAGCTCCCATTCATTTAGACACCTATACCAATAGGTCTAAGTAGAAAGTACACAGAGGTCAAAGGCAGTGCTGTTCATTTTACAGGTACAATAAAATAAAGAGATAAACTGTTTCATCAGTATACTAGAAATAAAGAAAAAGCCCCCATACCATCAAATTGATGAAGAGCTTTAATTTAATTTATAAATTTAACACAAAATGAAGGCCATTCGATATTGTGCTTTGCCTTCTCTTTTTAATAGTTCATCACTCCCTTAATATAAGTATACTATCCAAAAATTAAATGATATACACATAAGATACAGTAAAAAAGTGAAATTTGTATTTATTGTCTACAGACTACTGTAGTGTTTCTGACAAATAAGTTGAAACTGTAAATAAAGAACCCATGTAAAGTTGTAGAGCTTAATAGATTAACTTCCCACCCTTTCCAACAACTCCCGATGTATATTGTAAACAGGCAACTGTGTTTTCATGATGGCAAGTCCACTTTATTACTCACTGCTAAACTCAATTAGAGAACATTAAACGATTAATTCTGAACACAACCTAGCAATGAATTTAAAATTAAAAATACATTATGTACAGCAATGCAGTGGTGCTGAATAGAGATAGTAGCTATGATTTACCCCTATTTCTTAAGTATTTTACTTCCTGTCTTTGTTCCAACCTCCATATCTTTAATTCCTAAAATTCTGCTATAGAAAGCAATAAAGTACAGTTTGTCTTCCTCTTAACTGTAAACTGGGAACAAAATTGAGATTTCTAATTTCAGCTTTCAGCAATCATACTGTTTTTCTCTTTTCTAGAAGCTGTTATGCTGACTGAAAATGCTTAATTTTTTTATTTCCCCCTCTGAAGAACTAAGAGAAAACTTCTCCATTTTGTTAGAGGAAAGGCGCCCTTCAACTACCTGCCTGCACTAATTGAAATTGGTTTCCTCCTCTAATTTGCTACTTTATTAATTGTGCATCTTCCCATTATAAGAATATTGATCAGTGAATTGATCAGTGATTGACTTAATAGCAAATTTAAGACCAACTTTTTTTTTCTTACAGACAAGATATGCTCTTCCTCTTGTTAGTTGCACTACCTTCAGGATAAAAAGCAAAGGAAAATTATCAATAAATGAAAATTTTGTTTCATGGAATGAAAGGCACAGCAGACTTCTGTTAAAGACACTCTGTGAAAGGGGTAACTGTACATAGAGAAAATGTTTCCATTAGGCACCTGGGGCTGGCTGCCTCAGGCCTTTGCTAAGCAGTGAAGAAAGCATCCCTCATTCATGAAACTCCCCCTGTATTCTCAGCTGAGATTCTGATCGCTCTGCAGTTGTCCTCTTGAAAGGCCATTTTTGCCTGTTATCTGTTTTGTATTCTTCTGAAGTTCACTCACTTTGTGATTGACATGTCACGCCTCCTACATCACTCTTACATCAAAAACCTCTTAGTGCTTGCCTAGCCAATTGCCTTGGTCTCATCCTTCTGCAAAAAGCAAAGGCTTTTCACCCCTACAGTAAATCCTTTACTCTCTTCAGCCTGCACTACTGATTCTCAAAGGAGTTTTAAATCTAATGACTTCAAAATGCCATGAGAGGAGAAAGGAAAACCTCCACAGAAGCAAAGTCCTCTGAAGTACTGGGGAATGAAGTACTTGATCTTTGTTTCAAACCAAGCATTTATATCCAAGCAGAAGTTGTTTTTCTAAGACTGCAGTAGTATGAAAAAATATCAGAAAATGAAACTCCAGTGCTGGTTAATGTTATCTTAGGAGCATTACTGAAAATGAGTGAACCCACAGGAAGCCTAACAAACAAGTTGAAGTGCAAAGCAAGCTAGCAGGCATTTACCTATGCAGACATAGAGGTTTACTTAGAATGGCTGAAAAATTACAGAAGTTTTTAGAAGCACTTTAATAACAGTTTACATTTGAGGATACTCACAACCAGTTTTTTATCTTATTGAATTCTAAATAATATAGGAATCATTGGTTTACCAAACTGATTTCAGTGAAGATGCTCCAAAATGAACAACAGCAGATTGAGAACCAAAGTTAGAAAAAGAGATGATAAATACTCAACTGGACAAGTATTTCAGGCACGAAGAAGACTGAAAATGCAGGAATATTAGAATACAAAACACAAGTTTTTGACAATCCAGTAAATAATTTTGTTTAGAAATAGTGATTTGAATAAAAATGTTTCTTAAATAGATTTATTTCTTAATGTCAGGAGTGGCAAAGTCTCAACTCTGTCCCTTTATCATGCAAAAGACAACACAGAAACAGCATTTAAGGGGAATTAGGCTATACAGTCTGCACAATCAGAGGTTAAGGCTGAAATACTTGCCTTCTTGAGCCTGCTGTGCCTGTGCAATACAGTTCCTCAGCTGTTAGAAACAGTAATGTAGATGGCAGACCATACATCACAGTCGTTTCTTTTAGCTTTGGAAGAATCAGCCTTACTCAGACATATTCAAGCATGGATTTTACTGTGCTTGATTATGTTTTTAGCATTAATTCTACTGTATTTTGTTAGAAAAGATGAAGGCAATCAAGATGCCTTTATATCAAACCTCTCTTTTTTTTTTTTTTCGTAAGAGTGACTGTAAGTAAAATGTAAGGTGAAGCCAACTCAGGACTACAGTGATGTTGTGATGGGCATGCAGGGAAAAATTAGCTCAACAAGAACTTTACCTGGCTACTACTGTAAGAGGCAACAACAACAACAAAAAATCTATAAATAAATTAGCAGCAAAAGGAGAGCTAAAGAGAATCTGCATCCTTTTTTGGATGTGGGCGGAAAAAGTGCCAAAAGACAAGGAAAACGTTGAGGTACTTAATGCCTTCTTTGCTTCAGCGTTTAATAGTAAGACCAGTTGTTCTCTGGGTACCCAGCCCTCTGAGCTGGAAGACAGGGATGGGAGGCAGAATGAAGCCTCTATAATCCAAGAGGAAATGGTTAGCCATCCACTACACCACTTAGACATGCACAAGTCTATGGGGCCAGATGGGATCCACCGAAGGGTACTGAGGGTGCTGGAAAAAGTGTTCACCCAGGTGCTTTCCATCATTTATCAGCAGTCCTGGTTAACTAAGGAGGTCCCAGTGGACTGGATGTTAGTAAATGTGATGTCCATCTACAAAAAGGGCTAGAAGGAAGATCTGGAGAACTATAGACCTGTCAATCTGGCCGCTGTGATGGGGAAGGTTATAGAGCAGACCATCTTGAGTGCCATCACATGGCATGTACAGGACAACCAGGTGATCAGACCTTGTCAGTATGGGTTTATGAAAGGCAGGTCCTGTTGACTAACCCGATCTCCTTCTATGACAAGGTGACCTGCTTAGTGGATGAGGGAACAGCTGTAGATGTTGTCTGCCTGGATTTTAGTAAAGCTTTTGACACCATTTCCCACAGCATTCTCCTGCAGAAACTGGCTGCTCAAGGCTTGGACAGGTGGACACTTCACTGGGTGGAAAACTCATTGGATGTCCAAGTCCAAAGAGTTTTGGTGAATGGAGCTAAATCTGATTGGTAGCTGGTCACAAGTGGTGTTCCCCAGTGCTCAGTTTTGGGGCCAGCTCTGTTTAATACCTTATGAATGATCTAGATGAGGGGATCAAGTGCACCTTCAGTAAGTTTGCAGATGACACCAAATAGGGTGTGAGTGTTGATCTGCTTGAGGGTAGGAAGGCTCTGCAGAGGGATCTGGAGAGGCTAGAAAAAGGGTTGAGGCCAGTTGTATGAGGTTAAACAAGACCGAGTGCTGGGTCCTGCACTTTGGCCACAACAACCCCAATGCAATGCTACAGGCTTGGGGAGGAGTGATTGGAAAGTTGCCTGGCAGAAAAGGACCTGGAGGTGTTGACTGACTGCAGCTGAACATGAGCCAGCAGTGTGCTCCGTTGGCCAAGAAGGCCAACAGCATCCTGGCCTGTGTCAGAAACAGTGTGGCCAGCAGGAGTAGGGAAGTGACTGTGCCCCTGTGCTCGGCACTAGTGAGGCCACACCTCGACTGCTGGGTTCAGTTTTGGGCCCCTCACTACAGGAAAGACATTGAACTGCTGGAGTGTGTCCAGAGAAGAAAAACGGAGCTGGTGAAGGGTCTAGAGCACAAGTCTGATGAGGAGCAGCTGAGGAAGCTGGGGTTGTTGAGGCTGGAGAAGAGGAGGCTGAGGGGAGACCTTATTGCTCTCTATAGCTACCTGAAAGGAGGTTGTAGCAAGGTGCATGTCTATCTCTTCTCCCAAATAAAAAGAGGAAATTACCTTAAGTTGCACCAGGGGAGGTTTAGATTAGATATTAGGAAAAATTTCTTAACCAGAACAGTTGACAATATTGGACCCAGCTGCCCAGGGAAGTGGTGGAGTCACCATCTCTAGAGGTACTTTAAAAATGTGTACATATGATGCTTAGGGACATGGTTTAGTGGTGGATTCAGCAGTGTTTGATTAATATTTGGACTTGATGATCTTAAAAATCCAACCAAATGGTTTCCCAGCCAAAATGATTCTATGATTCTATGTAAGTAGATTAAACCAATTGCATATACACACCTCACAAGAGAGGAAAAAACCCAAATCCTTTCCTTTAGTGAATTAATATGCTAAATATTACCATATTAATTATGCAATGTATAAAGTGCTTTCCATTTTCAGAAACTGAATTGTGGAAGAGGGTGAAACAAATTATGTGGGATAGAATCCTTCCTTCAGAGGTTTTACAACTATATAAGAATGGCAGAAAAGCAAATATAAAAAGTCATTTCGTCATTTTGGAAAACTGTAAAGAGCTTAATTTTGTAAGAAATTCCACTCTGAATTTCTAAAATAAAGCAAACGAAAAGAAGGTTTGTTCCCATTTCTTTTATAAACCACGAGGCAGAATGTAATTCTTTATTACACCTTATTTAGCAATTGAGAAAGCTGCAAGAACAACTTTTTTGCAAAATTTCATACAATATTTATAAAATGACAGGAGGACTTCAAAAAGTCTTCATGATGTGAACCATATCTTCCTACTTTCAGTATGTGAACAAAAATGTATTTGCTTTGTAAATTTAGAAGGAGTTTTAGACATGTGAGCAATGCATTTTGCCCTATCTATTCTTGCAGTTAAATTAATTTTAGCATCATTTCTATTACATAAGCTTCACACAAACATTGTCAGCACTGGTTAAGCTTTTCATTGCAGACAAAGCTCAGCAGTGCTAACTAAACTAAGATTTCTCTTCTCTGAAAAATGTGCACACTGCTGGCTGTCCTATATATAACCCACTACTGTCTGCGAGGAACCAATAAATCAACAAATGTAGTTATTTTCTCTGGATCTTGCTTAGGGTGGTGAAAAGAAATCTTCAGTAAATCGTAATTACTTTTGGATTTTTATTTTTTATAGTGATACAATAAGAGAAATTAATTCTGACATTTGGAGAACTTCACAGGAAGTTATGTCCATATAGTCATCATTAAAAGCACCAAACTGAATAGCCCTTACTTAGCAGAAAATGATACAGACTTGTGAGACTGGAATTTTAAAAAAACAAGTAAAATTAGTTCACTGACAAATAGCTTTAGACTGTGCATTTCATGAGGAGCTTTTAATTAAGTAGACTCTAAGGTTTATAGGACAAGGATGATATTGCTGAAGTTCATTTTTGAATCAGTGGAGACTAATATATTTCCAAGGGAAGCTTATAATGGCATTTCATATACTCATGGTTTCAACATATATTTCATCTCTTTTCCTTTCAATGACGACTCAAAGGACAGAGAACCCAAGTTGTTTCTGCAATGAAATAGCATTTTGTCAGGGGCTCTTTCTACAATAAGCTGTCTGACTGGATCTCTACAGTATCTGAAAAGAATTTTTACATGACTACTGCTTTAACTTTGATATATAACTGTGTGTTACGCTCCAGCAGATTTTAAATATTTTCTTATTTTCTAATGTCCTTGTGCTAGAACTTGTAAATTACTTTATTATTTATTACTCTGTGTACATATTTTTTTGACATACTAAATCTGCTAGATAAATCATTTTATGATACACTGTTACTTCATATAACTTTGACACCGTGTGATTGGAAGCTGTGTTGGGTTTGTGTGGGGGTGGTTTTTGGTAGCGGGGGAAAGGGCTCAGTGATGGCTCCTGTGAGAAAATATGTGCAGCTTCCCTGTCTCCAAGGTGGACCCGCCTTCAGCCCAGGCTGAGCCAATCAACAATGACAAAAACGCCTCTGTGAATCCATATTTAAGAAGGGGAAAAAGCAGTTCAGCAAGAGAACAGGAACATTATCAACAACAAAGACGACAACCTGAAGAGAAGAGAGGAGGGGGGATGTGAGAGAGACAACTACAGACACCCAGGTCAGTGAGGAAAGAGAGGGAGGAGGTGTGCCGGGGTGGAGATTCCTCTGCAGCCCATTTTGGTTAATGGCGGAGCAGATATGTGCAGCCCATGGAGGATCCCACGCTGGGCAGGAGGCTGTGCCCGAAGGGAGCTGTGAGAGCTCACAACAGACTAGAAGATCCCATAATTGTTAATGGAAAAGCAGGGCAATGAGGTACACTGGAGCAGAGATCTTCTTTCCAGCCTGTGGAGGTCCTCATGTCAGAGCTGTGGGCTGTGCCCAAAGAAGTCTATGATTCCATGGGAAGCCTGCATTGGACACTTTCTTCCTGAACTCTTAACCTGTGGGAGCGACCTCATTGGAGCAGAGGAGAGGGAAAGGAGCCATCTCCCTGAGGAGGAAGGAGCAGCAGACGAACTGACTGAAAAGCCTATTCCCTGTCCTCTTGTGCCACTAGTGGGGAGGAGGAAGAGGAATCAGGAGCAAAGTGATTTGAGCCCAGGGAGAAGGAAGGGGTAGGGGGAGGGTCTGGCTACTAGGTGTCATTATCCTACTCTGATTGATTGGTAACAAATTAAATTGATTTTTCTTCCCCAAGTCAAGTCTGTTTTTCCCATAACCATAACTGGTGAGTGAGCCCTCCCTGTCAGCATTTCAACCCATGACTCCCTTTGTTATGTTTTCTCTCCCCCATCTAACTGGAGGTGGGAGAGTGGGTAGGTGGCCACATGGTCTTAGCTGCTGGCTGTGACTAAAACCACCACAGAAACACAAAAAAGCTGTATAGTTCTACACTGAGAAAAACCTACTTCCCCTCCTCGCCCCCACCCCCCCACCATCTGAATATCAGTGTGGTGAGAGCCAAAAGCTAAGCAATGAGGAGTTGGATGTTCAGTCTCAGGCAAGGATGAGAACAGCACAGAGATGATGATGTCTGTAAGCTTACCATTTTATAGATTGCTTAAGTTAGTTCTAATATAATGTGTTTTACCTGACTGACAGGAGGTCATTCATCTTAACACTTATTAAACTTGGGAAATATTTTCAACATTTCTGAATGAACAGCTAAGAAATAGCTGGGCTGTCTCCCTTTTGCAGACAGTGCTCACCCACTGAAGATATAGGATTAAGTGAAAGCTGAGACAAGTAACTGAAGAGGATAAATGAACAGGAATCATCAAGAAGTCTAGAAAACATGCTCTATCAAGAATGACTGGAAGAACTGTAAAAAGGAGAAAAGTAATTAAAGTTTCTTGCTGGAGAATGGCAACACATTGCTTCTTACCAAGAGTTTAGCTTTACATGTGTTTAATCTCTCTGCATCTATCCTATATAGTTCTACAGGAAGATAACAAACTTGTCTCATTAAGGGCTGCATGTTCTGGTGTAATGTCTTAGGATTTAAATTATCTTACTTTATCTGCCATAGTTAGCAAATAAACCAATTAAACAGAATTAATTTAGTGTGAAAGATAACTGTCAGCACATGTAGTTGTTTGGGGTTGGAATTATTGTGATCAGGTTCACTTTTCAACCTGCCCTGGTAATTTTTGCAAGTGTTCCGTAGAAAAAAGTGTTATGTATCTTTCAGGTACTGACCTATGCTTTTGTCTAAAGTAACATGCTGCAGACAAAGAAGTTTGCCTCAAGTCCTTCATCTGACTTCTGAAAAAAAGAAAGGATAGAAAATATAAGATAGGAGGGATTTGTAAAATATTACTGACAATGGCAAAGATTTCCATGTCATACATGATTTTCAATGTCTGAATTGTTTTAATGCATAACACCAGGTAATAAGGAAAATGCCTAATTTTCTGAAAGCTCTGTATACTCATCTAGCAAAAATGTTAGCATAACTTCATAAAGCATAACTAGGAGGCAAAATACAAAGTTTATATTTAATCGGTACAAAGCAAACAAAGGAAGTGGCTGTTTCCAGAATACATCAATAGTCTATAGCAGCCTTCCCACCAGATGTTATGGGTAGTAATAAGTTTACACCGTTTCAAAGCAAGACTGAAGAAATTTTTTGAAAATAAATTCACTAGGGATTGCTAAACATATAAGGTATATCTCCAACTCCTAACTGTATCTTGATGGAGGCTGGGCAAATACTCAAGGGAAGTATTGTATATACTTGCTCTGGGTTTATATTGTTCTTGAGAAGTTATATTTTGGCTATCACTGAGGGGTACTGGGACAGAGGGATTTTCAGCCCAATGTTGTTTATCTGTTCTTAAGTCTTCATGTTTGTTTTGGTTTTTCTTACTTTTTTCTAGATTGCAATTCTTTTATTTGATTCTTCATTAGATTAACTTGGTGATCAGGGTCTCGCCATATGATACTGTCATTGTCCTTTATCTGATATGAAAGCTGCAAGGCCCATAAAAGTTTATTCATATGGGTTAGAGACATTTCCTGTGCTGGAAAATGCATTGTGCAGAAGAATCTGATTCTTACCCTATTCCGTGTAAGTGATCTCATTGTTATTGTGGAATACACTGGAATACATTAGCTACTATTACAACCTACGTACTTCACTAGAAATTAGGCTCATCTCAGGCATTTTTTTTTTGTAAATTGTGGAAATGTATAGTGCACACTGTTTTATTTCTTGAGCTGTTGGATTATACAGAGTGAATTATCTTTCTGTCCAATAGCCCATTACAAATCCTAACACAAGTTTGAAATAAAGCACTCAGTCTGCACATGCAGGCCAACATGAAGAATTCTCTGCTCTCTTTGGGTATATAAGTTTGTAAATTAGCAATTTTATCTGTCAGTCCATATATCTATATGTACAATGACCTATTTATGCATTTTGATTTGCAGAGTAGTTCTTCAGATCTAGGTATGTTCTGCTGAATTATAGTTAACAATTTCAGTTGCATCATGAAGTAAGCATAAAACCAGAATATGATAGGAGATTTTCTCATTACCATTGAGAATAGTAGCCTATAGGAGAAGGAAGAGGATTGTTTTCACTTGTTTCCCTAACAACATTTTCACAAAATATGGCTACAGATATGACCAGTAAAATACTGCATTTATACATCATAATTGCAGTTTCAAATAATTTAGAGATTTTTTTTTTTCTTCCATCTCCCTGTGCTAAACAAAGAGAGTCGAAATTTTGAGTCAACCCATAGTTTTGTTCTTGTGTCTTTTAAAATTTTTCCTCCAAATGTAATACAAGAAAACAAAATCAAACTGATCCTGACTTGATAGGAAAAGCAGAAGTTGCCATGCATGCAAGCTATGCATGTCATAAGAGAGCCAATAAGAAATAACTGTCCCCTGCAATTTTTCAAACAGTGAAACTGTACATAAAGAGCTAAAAGAAATAATTACTTGAAGAACAGCTACTCAGAAAGCATTTTTACCGATATATGGATGTGTCAATAATTCCTAACTGCTGTCAGAATAAACGGTTTCTTGGAAAATGGCTATATTTAAAGGGAATTCATGGGATTTTTAAGTTTTTTCCTGCAGTAGGCTTCAATTGAGAGGAAAATTAAGGGCAGACAGTGACAGAAAATTAAGGCAGAGGACAGTGACGACTGAGGAGCTTGAGAGGAAGCAAAAAAACTATTTCCAGACCTAGGTGGCTTAAATTATTGTAGGTTTCACTAAGACAAACCATTGGCTAGTACACTGTTCCTTGCATACAGATCTTGTGCCTGTCCTCCAGTCAAGAAAGGCATTTCTCAATATTGAACTGTTTTGTTGTACAGCAGAAAGAGGCACAGTTTCCCCTTCTCAAAGAGGATTTTCTACAAGGAATTTTTCATACCTGCATATGTGTAAGTAGAAGACTACAATAGGTTGAGCCTATATTTTTAAGTTCTGTACAAATGTTCTTTGCACAGAACATTTAGCCATATCAGAAAGAGGTAACTCTGGTTTGATGTTATTTATTATGCAAATGAGTCACAGCTATGAATAGCAGACCCGAAAGTAGACAGGCAATCAGCAGCACTATTTCACCAGTGAAGGATCTGCCCTGGCTAAGGAACAGACTGTAAAGTCTGTTGTTGACACTGGGGCATGCTAATGTTCTCAGAGACAGGGAAAATGTCCAGGTAGCCTAAGAGAAAAGGTCGTTCTAGGTTATGCCACAGGGAACCAAACATTTCAAGAGTTATCTTACAGAGGATAATATTTGCTCACTGATGTATAGAGCAAACCTGTGCCTGGCAATTTATGTGGCAAGAGACATATCCTCCCTTCATTAGCCTACAAAATCATTCAGTAATCAATTACTATAGAAATATTCAGGTACTTAAAGTCCTATCTGAGAAAATGTCACCTGCACATTTGTGTAAAACGTACAAGACTGCAGGCATTCAGGAGCTTGTGGGAGACCATCTCTGGATGTGCAAGTCAAACTCAGATGATGAACAATCTTGGAAGAACAGGTGCATGTAAATCTATCTTATATTTCTGAGAATGTTCAAAGGCATGGGGCAAACATAAAGGTTATAAAAAAGATTAACACAGAAGATTATTTCTTCTTCCTCTACAGTGTATTTTCTGTAGGTCCAGAGATAGCTTGCAATTGTGTGGGTTTTTCTCACAAAGCAATTCAATAAACAGTTAGTGCTAGCTTGCCATCAGTGAGGTCTTACTGTGGCAGGAAGGAAACTAAATGGTTTACTCTTCCCATAAGAGCCAGATTTTTCCCCACAACACAAGCAATATGCTCAGTATGATGCCATGCCAATCCCAGAAGGGAACTATTTACTTTCTACTCTGTATCTGCTAACTGGTTGCAGGTTTTCAGATAAAATGTTGTTTTTCAAGAGCCTGGCAATCATTTTAAAGCTGCACAGTTAGTCCTCACATGACAGACTAAAAGTGAAGATGCAGGGCTAAAAACAAAATATCAAGAAGTTTTTTTCTGCAATTCAGTGACTGGATGAATGGGGGAAACTTGAATGCATACAGATAAAACCAAACTATTATAAAACAGCTAAGGAAATTCTTCTTTCTTCCATGCAAATAATTTTTCAAAATCCTTTTAAAAAACTTCAGGGTTATCATTTTTTATTTTTACTGCTTTCACACACTTACAAATGTAAAGTACAGGATAAAAGACAAAATTCAGTGGACAGAGATAAAACAAAGGAAAAGCTATCTTTCTCCTGAGAAGCACAGCTAGTGAAACACAATTTCCAGTTTGTGCCTTATTCCCTTCCCTAGATCCAGCTCACACTTAAAACCTACTGCCATTAGAGCCCTTCCAGTATTTATCCTCCTTTCCCTGTCCCTTCCCTGCCCCATGTGTCCCATATTTCCTCTCATAGGTCTGAAGATTGCAACTGAAAAATGCTCTCACCACGCTGCACGTGCACTGTAACAAACAAAGCAGATGTCCATGAGGCTCACACTTCAGCCTTTTCCTCCATGGGGCATTGATCTGGGATTCTTCCTTCTACCCATCACTGACTTCAACAAAACCTGTAGAAATTCAAATCTTTGAGATGTCTACCCTCTTGTGTTTGATTCAAGCTAGTCCACTCCAGGTTACTAGAGGAATAAGGGTGAGGAAAAGCAACAAATTCTGTACAATTTTTTCCTCAGACACACACAGCATTAGGGACACAGATGCACAGCATATACAGCACAGTGGATCATAAGGCAGCATCTCATGAACCATTTAAATGTGTTCAGACATTTCTTAAATGTCTACTACTGTGCCACACAGAGACCCAGCAATGTAGACATTGAACAGGTTGACTGTATTTTTCCTTAAAAATGTCTATGAAGTGATATTATATGACATTTTAATGGCAAACATTAGGTCATTGTATGGAAAATTCTGGGCACCTGCTGCTCTATTCATCCAATGCTGGTCATCAGAACTGCCTCACATTTCTTCTTTTGTGGAGCCCATATATTTAAGGATGTATTAAGATTAGACCTTTCAATTCCCCAGATTGAGATTTATACCCATACCTGTTGATTTGAGGTTAAGTGTAAGCACAGGAAGGTCCCTATTTTGTAGATCCAGCATGGACCTGTTGCTCTCCTCCAAGAACAGCAGATTTTGTGATATATGATAATTTGAGTTATCTATTAAATATATTCTGGGGAGACAGCTACTGCTGATGCAGTGCCTATTTGGCAAGAGGTTCCTCAATAATGGGAATAGATAGGTCTATTACAATCAAACCTAATTTCCCCTCTCTCTTATCAGCATAGGACAAGAATAATTGTGACAAATGCTATTTTTTTCTTCAAAATTTGGCAGTGTGGTACACTGACATGTTTAGTGTCGATGGCACATTTTACAAAATTTTGCAGTAATGAGACTATGTATAGGCTATCTGCTTTAGAGGGTAGAAGAGTGGGGTTTTTTCACCTTGAAAGGTCAGTAAAATATTGTAATTAAAAACCTCTGAAGATCACAGAAGACAGTCTATAAAAACTACTTATAAAAGTGGTAGAAGAAAAGCTCTGTATTCCACTGCAGTAGAATCAGTGTCTATTTGTCCCTTTTCTAACTGTACCAGAGCTTACCAAAAGGTCAAGATATCTCTGCTTGTGCTGTGACTGTTTCATAAGTATCTGTCTTTTACTTACATGTGGATGAAGTATTTTTTACTTGTGATATACAACTGCTTGGCTATATGCCAAGATTTCCAATACCTGAAATATCTACATCTATATCTATGTAATATGTTCAGTCTCCCTTGGGGCAGTGAAACCCTAAACTGGATCAATCTTTTACTTCTAAGATAGCTATCAACCCAGCACAACACCTGGAGTTTTCTAGAGTTTAAACAAAGAACTTGAATTCCCCTGGCAAATTGTGGCAGAAATGTGCAACGGTACTCAGAGTGCACAGCACTCTTGACTCAGCAGTGAGAAGTTTCAAGTAGTGCAAGAAGCACCACAGTGATCTTCCAAGAACAGCCAAGCAATCTCCATTTGACTTCAAGCAGATATTTTCCTGAAGAGCAATAACCTACACTGCTTCCCAAAACTGATTTGAAATTATATGAAGTGGACCCAGAAAATTTCATCCCCACAAAACAAAACTCATAACCTGGCCCAGTTTGTTCTCAGACTGCTACACTTTAAACACAGCAACAACTGTGTAATAGAAAGGTAACTTGAGGTTTATGTACTTTTTAAAGCATATTCTTGTTGTGCTTACAATTTCAGCACAGTGCTGTTATGCTCACAGTTCATTCCAATCTCATCATACTCAGACAATTTGCTGCATAATACTCCTGGGGCTACCTCCATATCAGTCTTCCTCATTGTTTAAAATACCCTGTAGAGCTCATTCCTCCAGGGAAAGTACAACGTGGGGCAGAGAAGGAAGAAAATAATTTAGAAACTATACATACTATTCTAGCTGAAATTAATAAGATGTGAGACATAATGTTCAGCTGCAAATCCATAGGAGCTGTTTTTATTATGAAATGAAATTGAATTGATAAGCCAAAACAGTCAAACAATAGCTAGGAAATAAGCAAATATGTTAATAATAGATAAAAGCATCTTTCAGACCTCCTGATTTCTTAAATATACCTTAAGGTACCAAACAGAATGGGTTTTTCAGTTGAGAGCTGAAAAACCTTTGCAAGGGCATTAATTTAATTCCTCATTTTTCAAGTTTCCTTTGGAAGGAATTATCCTTTTCTTTTTGTATCTCAAAGTTACAAACTAGAACTCAGTCAATTAAAATTGTTTTCCAAATTGTGCAAAAAAGAAGTGGCCACTCCACAAGATTTCATATAATCCTGGGCATTATTTACGCAGCTTCTCAAGCTTTCAAGACAAAGGTGACTTATTATCTACTTTGTTTAAAACATCAATTTGATTGTCTACTTTGGAATAACAGATGTGCCACTGTGCGTTACAGTATGTTTTATTTGTGTGCTCTCCATTAAGTTCCTTTGAGAAGAGTAATCCAAACTAAACATGTAAAGAGGGGAGATTTGCTGAAACTGCTTTGAGAGAAAGCTTCAGAGTGCACCAAATAGAAGAATCCTGTCTGGGAAACTGTGGCTTGTTCAGAGACAGACAAACTAAAATTATGAACTGGGAGTAAAAAAAAAAAAAGCATCCAACAGATTTGAAGTAATTTTTTCTAGGGACAAAAAAACCCAGCTGTCTGGAAAGTCATGAGTTAAGCAAAACCAAGGATCCACCTTTGCAAATACAAAGTAGGTAGGGAAGAACTAATGTATAAGCATTTATTGCATTTATTCTGTCTGACATTTTACTTTTAAGATTTATTCATGACAAATTTTTTTCTAATACTGACCTTGGTATAATAATGAAACAGAGGGGTTTTTTTTTAATTTACAGGTGTTTCCTTCTTTAGGGAGTTTGGCATCAGGAAGTCTCAGCAGAAGCTCCACAATTCTACACAACTTGCATTGCCCACCACAATATAGTTTTTTTAAAAAATTATAAGGAAACTAATTTATATGAAAAATAGATTGATTTTTGGTTAGAAATAAATTCAAAGGAAACCTGAACACTGCCCCTGCCCCTTCTTAAGACAAGAGTCACTTGTCTGGTTAAACAAATATAGGGCGGAGTAAAGAAGTGTAATCATACACATATATGTCATTTTTATTTAATAAGAAAACCTAAAATTCTCTTCATTCTGAAAAGAATTTGCATAACATTTATTTATTTCATATTTCACACTTGAGGTTTTATATAATGTAATGTAATCTTTTTTCATGTTTTTTTGTTTCCTTATAACTGGGTTCAAACAATTGAAAAATAGTCCTTCTTTATTTCTGCTCCTTCTGCCCCAAAGACTATTTAAATTGATGAGGCATTCTTGCACAGTTATAAGAGAGTTTGGTTATGCCTCACAATATCTGATCTATAAGGAGGGTAAGGAAATTAAAATGTGATTATCTTAGACTCTGAGGATTAAACCTCTGAATTCTGAGAGAATCTGTCCTCTTTCTTGGCTAGATTGGGCTATTACATGCTACTAACAAAGAGGTGGAATACAAAGCATCCACAGCCCTGCTATAGGAATTATATGAAAAGTATCTGCAGCTTCTTTTCAGGTTTTCTTGCAGCTCTGAAGCACCAAAAGACCTTGGCATGTTTTAAAAAGCAGTAGCAGTAAAAGAAAAAACTACTACTTTTCTCTTCTATTTCTATTTCTCTTAAGGGCCTGTCCTCCCTTATTTTTAAAGGAGATTATCCCCTACTTTGTCCCTAACAAGCTAGCTCCCTCAGGATTTATATACATTCAATATAGATATTCTATATATACTAAGCAAATTTAGATTTGTTTAATCTACTGATAAAACTTTTACTTCAGTCTTAGAAGAAGAGGAATAAATACTGCTTCACTTTCTGTAACAGAGAGTGTCCACAGGACTATTGACTGCTTGTCGGACGGTGGAGTAAAACATTCAATGAAACCAAACCAGAATGTTGTAGCAGAAGGCTAAATAGGCCAACATGGACATTCTCAGTTTACTTATTGACTAGAATAATGCAGTTCATTTTTTTTTATTTTTGGTTGAACCCTCATCTTGACAAATATCCTTCACTCAACCCCTCTAATAATTTATCTACACTAAATGTACAATTCTGCAGTCCTTGCTTTGTAGGAAGCATATCAGTAGATTGTTCCTGTGAAACTTGACTGGGTAAGGCCACTGTTTCTGGAGAGACTTACTTTCCTCTTTTTTTGGATGTTTGAAATGCAAGTATGCCTCTCATCTGCCTCTAGTTTTACACAGTTAAAGTGTCTCTAAAAATAGTATTTTCCATTGATTAAATTGATGAAGAAGGATAGTCAAGCCCCTGGCATTGCTTTCAGATACCAAACTGAGTTTACCTGTACAGCAGCTAGAAAGCTTTCGGTTTTGTGCAGTGAGCAGATTCAGTATAGAAATCTCTGAAGGAAAAAAAATATGGAATATCAAAACATCAGGTTTTTTACCATAATCATACCTCAAGGATAGATAAAGTGAAAATTCAATTTGTTGGGAGCTGTGCAGACAGGAAAGGTGCAAAGCAGATGTACCAACACTTTTCTGCAGTAGCTAAAGTGCAGAACTGATGCACAGAGTCTTTATATGCATCCGGGTGACTAAGCAATGGGAAGAGAATTGGAGAACTAAGGAAAAGCTGATGGACTGTGACATTTCTTCTGTTTATATGTCTACTCCACTGACACTTGACAGTTATTAAAGTTGTCCTCGTGTTTGAGGGAGTCATTTCCAATTGCCTGTACATGTAAAAGCTTTCAAGAGAAATACAATATATCACTCCAAGGGTTCCACAATTTAAAGTTTTTCCCATTTAAACCTCTACTTTGTACAAATTTGCCAGGCAGAGCGAGAGAACAAGCACTGAGTTGTTCTGACATTTTCTATTACAGCATCTCTCCTGACTTCTCCTTATGCCCCAGATGCTACATCTTTACATAATGACATTGAAAAACTGGTGTATCATGGCTTTCACATTTCGAATCAGGTGATGTATTTACTTTCCCTTTAAAAGCATGTGCCTCATTTCAGGACCTTTGTTGTCAAATATGTCTGTTCCAAAGTCAATTGGGAAACAATATAGAATTAAAGGATGACGACTGACCTAAGTGAGCAAATTACAGATATAATTCTTGAAAGTATGGAAAAACAACACACACAAGGCAGATGACATTTTAAGAAATTGCTACATGCAGAAGAAAACTAATTCAAGAAAGATGCCTGCCTTCTCCCCACCAACCTATCCTCTCACATGGATATAAGGTGTTAAGATCTGGCTCCAAGTGAAAGTTATGACATTTAGACGCCATCATGTACTGTCTGGAATAGGGGGAAAATTCAGCTGATGCTTGTCCTGGGCTGGATTTGTCCCACAGGCTCCCAGATAGATCCTGTTGGCTTAAAAGACCTAAGAAATGCAGCTGCAGTTTCTATAATTCAGAGTTACAACAACTTAGTCTAAAGACTAAAGTGTTTGTGCCTGCTTGTGCCTCCTGCTAGCCTGGAAAATGAATGATACAGGCTCTCCACATGTATTTTGTTTTCTATCAAATAACAAACCAGTGTGACTTTAGCAACAAGAACAACAAACAGAAACGAAACATTCTGAAAATCCAAATCCTCTAACATCTCTCTTTTCTGGAAGCAGTGAGTTGGCCTACTCCCTTTAGGGAACCATGCTGTACTCATCTATTTTGAAATAACCCTATCTCAGAGTCAAGAATCAAGTAATATTCTAGGCTGCTAGACTGTTAAAATCTGCTGTCTGGGCCTCATTCCTGTCAGTATGATCAAGTGTTCTTGTGGGTCTGTTAGTTTGTTTGCCACTTTTAAATCCCGTAAGCTCTCTGTGTAGAGAACAGAATGTAGAAATGTACTTTAAAGTCCATATCAGCAGATCTGTTAATTAAATGTCAATCATGAGACCTGTTCAGCTAGACTCTACAACTAAGCCTAGCAGACCCTCCAGAGGTGGATCCTGGAATAAAAGCACATCAAGGAACAAGAAAAAAAAAACCCACATAATATCACCTCCATAATACTTTTCATAAAGAATCTAATTTTCATAAGGAATTTAACTTAACAGCAACTGAAATCAGTGGGACATTTTCCTGAACAAGCCTAAGGAAGAAGAACAGAACTATTCTCAGTGAACTCATCCATATTCCTCTCTATCAGTATTTAGTTATGGAACATCTGGCAGAAAAAAGTCAAGAAGTCTATGTATAAGGTACAGGGCTTCGTATGAACCAGGGAACTGTAGTATAGGAATGATTAACCAACAAAATACAGAGGCAGTAAGTGACAGAGTTGCCCATATTTGCATATCCATGGGAAAGTTATCTATCTCAGTGCATTTTTAAAGGTTACCAAGAGCTGTAGGACAACAAAACTACAACGTAATGCTTTCACATGTATTTGGACTGGTAAGGAGATAGGATTAGGAAATATATCAGAAAGACTGCTTACTCTGATGCTGTCATCCTGTGAGATACCTTGGAGTCTTTGAGAACAGGATATAGTTGAAATCTAAAGCAAGTTTTCAGAATGTGGAACTGAAGTTCATATAAGAAAATTGGTGTGACTAAGCTTAGCAGTAGGAACAAAAAACAAAGTAGATGCTTGTACATAAAGCCAAAATACCAGAGAAAAACCCCTACATATCAGTGTAAGTAAGAGCTCTTTTCATTCCAAAGATAATCAGATTGAGACACAAACTTCAGAATTAATTCTGCTGGGAATTTGAAATACGTTCGTCTTCACAAATTTTGTCCTGAATGTAAACTTTTTCTGAGGCCTATTCAACACTTTGGATAAGGTCCCCTTTCCTTTCATAAGCAGCATCAATGCAACTAACACAAGCTGTTAAACTGTTAGTGGAAGGAAAAAGCAAGGGGGAACACATCAGTAGATTCACCTTTATATACGGCAAATGTGAAATGGCACTGGATCACACCTAACTGTGGAAAGAGGCAATGTGTTTTGCAGGGAGTTTAAAAGGAAGAGATATGTACTTTGTCCTGAAAATAGCGTTCTAACTTTGCATAGCTCTGTCATGTATGATCTCCTTACCATGTTTCTACTTTGATGTCAAACAGTGTATTTACAGGAGAGCATTAGGAAGAAAGGCAAATGTAGTTCACAATGGCATAGAGCAAATATAGATCAGATAAATTGTAATTAAGGATTAAAATATAGCTTTAAAACAAAGGCACTACAAGACATTAGAAATCAGTCAAGCATGCTTCATGACAAATCACAAACTTCCATTATTACTATTTATACTGGAGTACAACATATAGGAGTATAAGGTCTTCAGGGAATCCAGTTACGTAAAGGAAACTACTCTTAAATACAAACAATTGAAGTGAAAGAGTTAAAAAAATTGCCTAAGTTGTGCATGGGTCTCCATTGCTACATCCTATTTGTTTCCAGGAAAATTTAACAATCGTAAGTATCATATCACCTTACACTTTTTGTTTTAAAAACTATGCTTAATAACTTAAAGTCCCATATACCTCTCAATGTAGATCCAAAAAGAGCCGAAACAAAACTGGAGTCGGATACATGTATACCAATACATCTGCAAATTTAGCAAAGACAAAAAAAATCTGGGTTTCATATTGTGACCGTTACCGTGAGCTCTATATCTGACAGCAGATACCTAGAATTCCTCCTTCAGCTTGGAAATTAGACATAGACTGTACCCATTTGGCTTGATTCAGTTCCCCCCTGGAATGCAAAATTGAACCAATCTTGAATCACTTTTTAAATGGCAAAAACTTCTGGATACTAACACCAATGAAACTAGTGATCTGTATATCTCACTCAGGAACGAGGCTAAGCTCATCCTGTGGCTTTCTGAAAGAGAAAAATCTCATGGATACTGATATGAATTTCTTAAGTTTTAAGAGAGAAATATACATGCTACTGCTATCCTATATATCTATATGTTATAACTTTTACCCTAGCTGAAAGATGCTGTACCTACCATATTATGACATATTTGCATGCAACAAAACTTCAGTCAAGGACACAGTTTCTGCATGTAGAGGCAATGGCTTGTGTGTGTTCAATTACTGCATGCTACAGTGTTTTATAAGATGGCTCACTTCTGTTCCTTTGTGCTGTGTTTTCTAAATGCCAGCTAAAAAATCACTTTAGAAGAATGTAATTCTTTTCCTTGTGGACAAATAAGTGCAATAAATGACCAACATTATACCATAACTTGTATCTTAATGAAAACTGTAAAGTTTTTTAACCTAAAAATAATAAAATTCAAGCACATTAAAGTATTGCATGGTAATAAGTGTGGCAATAAGTACTGAAGAAGAATAGTGAGCATGGAGGATGCATGTGTATATGTTTTTCACCATTGCATGTAATTAGGATTTTCAGGAACACTGAAAAATCTAGGAATCCTGAAGTATGTCTGAGAACTATATTGAACCACACTTGGAAAAACTCATTAAGACGCCATCCACGTCTTAAAAGAATGTTCATCTGCACCTGAGGAAAATGGATTTATATTATACTAATAAACAAATACTCCTGAATAACATTAGTTATCCTGATGGGTGATCCATAGATAAAGGTAAAAAACACAGACAATTAGTGGGGAAATGAATTGATTATGTTAATAGGTTGGCACATCCCCTAGGTTGTGTATGTAAGTCAGTAATAAAAAATGAGTTCTGTGGGTCTCCTTTCTAGTTTATACACTCTACTGACACAAATGCTATTTTTTTATCATTAAAGAGAAATGATTTATTGTATTTAATTTAATATTTACTTTTTGTATTTGGTTGGTCTGGTTACTCACTCTTCAGAAATCCTAGTTATGGCTGAATGCAAGAGAAAGGCAAAAAATAGTAGGCATAGCAAAGTTTCTGGCTTTCCCTCAGCAAAAACTGCCATAGGAAGTTCTGTATATAGAAAAACAAATCCTCAGTTCAGAAGGCATTGTATACAGCAGGATGTTAAGTTGCCATCTAGGTTGAATACATAAATGTCAACATTATTTCAGAATGATTTATTATTTCCCTGGTGGTTAAAATAAAAAAACCCCTACAGTTTGTGGCTGACAATTTATGGATTACATTTTTAACTCATAGACTGTTTATGAACAGGCTTTAATCCTGAATCCTACTATACATTTTTATGGTTTTTAGTGTAGGCACTTCAAAAGTGATTAAGGAGCTTAGAAATAAAGTCACGTTCTTCAATTTGAGTCTACATTTGAAGGGGAAAAAAACCCCACAATACTCCTTGTTAAGTATCTTGGACTAAAAGCCCAATATTTACCAGTTCACATGAGCCTACCCTAGGATTAAATTAATATTTCCCCCCCCAGCCTTTTTTTTTTTTTTTTTTTAATTTGTCCATCAGTTTATAACTAGGCAAGTTGTCATTGTCTAAGAGGGCAAAAGAGGCATACACTGGAGAAATAGGTCCAATGCACTTATGAAGAGACATATTTTGTAATTAACATTTACAACATTAGATGTGTTTTCCTGTGTGCATGTATAGAGTCTGGTTGAGATGGAGTTCATTTTCACCACAGTAGCCATCATAGTGCTGTGCTTTGTATTGGTAGCTAGAAAGGGGCTGGTAACACACCAGTGTTTTGATTACCACTGAGCAGTGTTTGCACAGTATCCATGCTGTCTCTCCAGCATTACCCCCTGTAACACCCAAAGGCCAATAAGCTGGGGGTGCGGATGATGTTGTGAGGGGACACAGCCAGGACAGCTGACCCAAACTGACCAAAACGACTCCATACCATATGACATCTGATCAGCAATCTAAGCCAGGAGAAAGAGGGAGGGAGGGAGGGAGTGGGAGCATTTTTATTACAATGCTTGTCTTCAGGAGTAACCACTGTGCCTGCTGAAGCCCTGCTTCCTGGGAAGTGGTCAAACATTGCCTGCTGATGGGAAATAGAGAATATTTTGTTTTCCTTTGCTTCCTTGCACATCCTTTTAGTTTGCTTTACTAAACTGCCTTTATCCTGACCCACAAGATTTTTTTCTGTTTTATTTTCTTCCACACACAATTTACAAGTATTAACTGCTAACTCTTTTTTGTACCCATTTTTCAAGTTACTTAATGCACTAAAAAATTATTTTCATTCTCCTTTTAGAGTTACTTCATTGCTTGTGAAAAAATGCTGGTTCAGTCACCCTGGAGACTGAATGCTGCTAACTCCTTTTTCTTATGAGTGATAATAGAGGGAGGGATCAATATGTCTCAGCTTTGATTAGAATTTAAAAGACTTCTTGTTTTGATTGAGACTGTCACAAGGTCCCTGATCCTTTTGAAGAGTCTTGGGTTGAGTGTCAAGTGAGGTGGATCAAGTGATGATAAAACTAGATTAGTAGAAGAGCTATAGAAATCAAGTGAGCTTTTGTGGAAGGCATTAGGTTAAGGCAAGCTGCAAAGGCAAAGGTCTGTGGACTCTCATCCCTTCTGTCAGTCAGCTGTACATTATCCAGGGAAACCAGGAAAGGAAACTGGATATGCTACACAATTTAAGTACTAGCAGACACAAGAGAGAGTCAAGACTTCATTACCCTGAGTCAGGCTGGCAACCCACGGCACTTCCCACGCTGCAAAGCCAAGCCATCCAGAAATGTTTCATGCATAAAGGACCAAACCAGCATTTCCAGATTGCGTACCTTGCCATTCATGCATTGCCCAGCTCACATGCAAACTCATCCTTCCCCTTCCTTCCTCCCTCACTCAGTAAAGCAGCACCACGTTGCAGGGATCCTTCTCCAGCTCCACGGTAAAGAAACACTACCAAGTAGCCTGGCACAGATCTTGTGCTTGATACGAAGAGGCCATCTTCCTGGCCCTGCACAAATCCTGCCTCTGGCTTTTTTCTACTCTCCCAGTCTCTAGGCTTTCTTCAAGAAATTCAGCTTCCTATTGATATCTACCACAAAAGCTCAGCTCAGCTGGTAGCCCAACTGCTTACCTAGTGACAACAGTAACGGGCTAGAAAAGCCCCCATCTCTGTGCGCAATGAAATCAGGCTCAGGCTGCCACAGTGGCAAAGACAATCTGCTCCAAAGACCTGGTCATCCCTATCTGGGGGCATCTGCAAGATCACCTCAGTGTGCTCTGATCTGACAGCTCCCAGTACCAAGTCTCCCTTGGCTCATTGGCTAAGAAGTCAGCTTAGCCCATGTCTGTTCCAGCTCTGCCATTATCTTCTAGATTTGCCACCTGAACTGCCAAGTTGTTGTCAACACAATGCTCACTGTTAATCAATATATTTCCCCCAGACCTATCCTTCTTTTCCTGTGGGACAGGGAAATTTCTCAGAATGCTGCACACTGTGCAGTCCCGTCTCAACAAGTATGAGTGGCCAAATTGCCTGAGTTTGCTTTTGGGCCAACACACTGGCTATCTATATATTTGAAGATTAAATTTATACTTAAGCAAAAAAACTCAGCTAATGCGGATGGGGATCAGTATTAGTCCAGCAAAGCAACTTGAAGGTATCTCTTGAAATTTCCAATTCCAAGTCTTGCAACCAGAATTTTCACTATTTTGAGCCCGGTCAGAACCACTTTAGTAGAGGTATTATGTCTGAAAAAGAATACTTTGCTTCTGAACTAGTTGCAGTTTTAGTAGAATACACAGACAGATGTTGAAAGGGACACAATTATGCCTCAGGGAAAAATCAGCAAAATCAATTCTTCTTTCAATGTTAGTTAAATTGAGAGGATTGATTTCAGTTACAAAGCTTGGCAAAAGTCTATTTGTTTATTTTTCCTTCACGAAAAATGCTATATAAGGCTACCTAATTTATGCTGCAGTCATTTGAATTACAGCAGGGAGACACAAAAGCATACTTGTTATCCAGTACACAAAACGATGTTAATTTGCAGCAGGAATGTTAAATTCTGCAGCAACTTTCGGATTTCAGTTTGCCTTGTATTAAAATAAGGTGCAGAACTCATAAATGCTTACTCCTGACCTTTACTTACTGAAGTGTTGTTCTAAAATTTTTACATCTCTAATTTAGAGAAAGTATTGAATTTCCATAATTATGAAGCATCCCATATGTAGATATTGCTTATATAGAAACAGTTTCAAGCTAGAAATCTTTCTAGAAAGGTTCTAGTTGGTTTTCAGTTTTAAATTATTCTTCACATTCAGTGCAGTAGTCATGAAAAGACATGGTTTACTTTCAGAAGACAGGTATGTCCTATTTGTTAAGTGGGCAGGTAAAGAGACAACAGCCAGGATTCAGTTGCTTGCTCTGCTACAGGCGTCTTGTTTTTCCCTGGTAAATCACACACAGTGGATTATCAAAGACTTTCAGTAAGCTGCTCCTTTATGTTTAACTCATTTTAGTGCAACATTCATGTCTTATGCGATGCTGAGTAAAAAGCACTCTATGGTTATGTCCTGGTTTTGCTAGGATAGAGTTAATTTTCTTAGTAGTTAGAATAGCTGTGTTTTAGTTTCAGTGTGAGGCTTGTTATGAGAGGAATGTTGATAAAAGTACCGATGTTATTAGTTGCTGCTGGAGCTCAAGGCCACCGTGTTTGGCTGTTCACAGCTGTATTAGGACTGGGAGGGAGAAGGGCAGTGAATAGCAAAACCCAAACTGGCATTTGGATGTGCCAATGAAATATTCCACATCATATCACTTAATGTTTAGTGTATTATCAGCGGTTGACTGGAAAGGGGAGGACTCTCTCAGGAATCATTCGGGCTTGCTTTTCTAGGATTGCAATTTCGGTGTCGGGGTTCCTTTTCGCTCCTCTGGGATCATTATCAGTGAGTGGTGAACAATTGCACTGTGTATCACTCATGTATAGGTAGTTGTTATTATTATTACTATTATTATTATTATTATTTTTATTTTATTTTTACTCTAATTATTAAATTGTTCTTAACTCAACCTATAAGTCTCCTTACCTTTACCCCTCCAATTCTCTCCTCGATTCCCTGGGTGGGAGGCTGAAAGGGGTGTGGGGCTGCAAGTGGCTGCATCTTGTTTGGCTGCCAGCTAAGCTAAACTATCACAGGGTACAAAATATTATTTCAAGTCTTCCTTCACCCTGTATGGGTGTGATGCTGCATGACAGTAGAAATGCTCAGTGAACATCCCACAGCAAATATGAAGGTTCATTTTGGGAAATTATAATTCAGTTGCCCAGCTGAATAACTTCTGAAAATCGGGAAGATGGTAAAATGGCATTTTCTTCTTCACTTTCTCCAGTGTTTCCTTCCAGTGGCACATGTACAGTGAATCTCAATATACAGGCATAGCTGAACTTGTCTGGCTGATAAGAAAGAGTTGACCTCTTTTGACCACTGTATAGAAAGTATTCTACAACCTAATGTTTTTTAAAAGATTGAGTTTTCTGTCTACATCTATGCAAAGATGCATATACAGTCACACAGACGCCTGCACACAAGAATATATGTAATTTATGCTAAGGCTCTTTTTACTCCATTTTGAATTATGATGGTAGGTACTGAGACATTTCTGAAGTATTTATGAGGCTTTTTCTGTACTACAAGGAGATCTCGAAATATCATCTAGTCCAACCACCCTATCAGAGCAGGATCACCTACAGTAGGTCACACAGGAACATGTCCAGGCAGGTTTTGGATGTCTCCAGAGAAGGAGACTCCACAATCTCTCTGGGAAGCCTGTTCCAGTGCTGTCATTCTCACAGTGAAAAAGTTTTTCCTAATGTTCACACAGAACCTTCTGTGCTCCAGCTTGCACCCATAGCCCTTTGTCCTACTGTTTGACATCACTGAGAATAGCCTGGCTCCACCCTCCTGACATTAGCCCTTTACATATTTATAGACATTAATAAGGCACCTCTCAGCCTCCTCTTCTCCAAGCTAAAGAGCCCCAGCACCCTCAGCCGTTCCTCGTAAGGGAGATGCTCCACTTCCTTAATCATCTTGGTGGCTCTGCGCTGGACTCTCTCAAGCAGTTCCCTGTCCTTCTTGAACTGTGGGGCCCAGAACTGGACATAATATTCTATATACAGCCTCACCAGGGCAAAACAGAGGGGGAGAAGGACTTCTCTTGACCTAGTAACCACCCCCTTTCTAATACACCCCAGGATGCCATTGGCCTTCTTGGCCATGACGGCACACTTAAAAAAATTAAATGAATGTTAGTGTTCCAGCCATCTCCTTTTCCTCAAGCTTATTTTCGGATGGACAGCTATAAAGAATTGCCATCAAAGTATGCAATGAGTAAGGTTGTATTTCACAGGAGCTGTAAAGATTAAAATAGGACAGGCTAAGTATGCTATAGTCATTCAAGAAAAGATGTACCATCACTATGTTCCCAGAATGTACAACCATTTGTTCCAGCTTTAGCATGAGGGATGACAAGTTTTAGAGTCTAGAAGTTTCAGTGGGCTTTCAGTTATGTCCTGTGAGAACAAATCTCTTTACTAATGATTATTGTCTCTTCACCCTAGAGTTTCTCTAAACAACTGCTCTTTTTTGGTAAGATATTGCAGCATACAGCTTACAAGCATGCAAGTAAAAGTGCAATGTAATAGCAATAACACAATACTTGTTTTGAACTCTGACCTTTTGAATCCTCAGAGTTATCAGTTTGTAATAGCTATACTGAGATGTGTTTATTGTATATTGTATCCCCCCATGCATCATTATGTACCCTAGCAAAAAGCAAGAAAGATGAATAGCAACACCTGAACAAGTAATCATTACAGTTCATTATTTTACAGACATCAAATGGGCTATCTTATTGAAAACTCCAGTCAAGAATATGTAATCCAGAGAAGGTCTTAACCTTTCGCAATGTGGAGCACTTGTGCCCATGCTATACACTGACTCACAGCCATGCTGTCTGAAGCAGGTGCAAAGGTGCAAGGGAAGTTTTGCCCAGCCATGCCTAAGGGTGAGTTGGGCCGGAGTTGTTAGGAATAAAGATCATATGGGCTTGACTGGATATCAACCCAAATGCCTCTGTGTCAAGCCTCCCTCTCTTGCCAGCTCAGGGATTTCAGTACTTTGATGACCTGGGGATGGCAATCCACAATCACGAAATTCTCCTTCCAGGCATGACAACACAGTCTCCTCCTGGGGACAATCCCCAGTACTGGATGATCCTGCTCTGGGTGCGATTTCCAAGCCAATGGTTCTCTCTTTTTTGTTTCCTAGCAGAAGAATCCATTTACTGCTCCCCTGACTCAGCCCAGTACTAGCAGCAATCTTTTATTGTACCTCTGATGGTACTCCCCCAAACAGAGGTTCTGGGTTAAGATGCTGTATTGGGTTTGGGGTGAAGTGGGAGGGGGAGGGCCATTTTTGGTAGTTGGGGAATGGGTCACCTTGGGAGAAGCTTCACAAAAGCTCCCCTGGCTCCAAGGTATACCTGCCCCAGCCCAGGCTGAGACAATTAGCAACAGAGAAATGCCTCTGTGGATCCAGATTTGTGAGTAGAAGGACTGTCCTGAAAAGAAGAAGGTGGAGAGAACCTGGAGGAGAGGCCATTGACCTGAACAAAAGACAACTATCAGCCTAAACAGAGAGTGAGTTTTGTTGCCAGGAGGAGGAGGGGGAGGACAGGTGGCCAGGTGGCTAGATGATGGTAGAGCGGTGGATGTGGTCTATCTTGATTTCAGCAAAGCATTTGACACGGTCTCCCACAACATCCTCGCTGATAAATTGAGGAAGTGTAGATTAGATGAGCAGGTAGTGAGATGGATCATTAACTGGCTAGTGGGAAGAAGCCAGAGAGTAGTGGTCAATGGGGCGGAGTCTAGTTGGAGACCTGTGTCTAGTGGAGTCCCTCAGGGGTCAGTACTAGGACCAGTATTATTCAATATATTCATAAATGACCTGGATGAGGGCACAGAGTGCACTGTCAGCAAGTTTGCTGATGATACCAAGCTGGGAGGAGTGGCTGACACTCCAGAAGGCTGTGCTGCCATCCAGAGAGACCTGGACAGGCTGGAGAGCTGGGCAGGGAAAAACTTGATGAAATATAATAAGGGCAAGTGTAGGGTGTTGCACCTGGGCAGGAACAACCCCAGGTTCCAGTATAGGTTAGGAAATGATCTCCTAGAGGGCAGTGTAGGGGAAAGGGATCTGGGAGTCCTGGTGGACAGCAGGATGACCATGAGCCAGCACTGTGCCCTTGTGGCCAGGAAGGCCAATGGCATCCTGGGGTGCATTAGAAGGGGTGTAGTCAGTAGGTCAAGAGAGGTTCTTCTTCCCCTTTACTCTGCCCTGGTGAGGCCACATCTGGAATATTGTGTCCAGTTCTGGGCCCCACAGTTCAAGAAGGACAGGGAGCTGCTTGAGAGAGTCCAGCGAAGAGCCACCAAAATGATTAAGGGAGTGGAGCATCTCCCTTACGAGGAACGGCTGAGGGAGCTGGGGCTCTTTAGCTTGGAGAAGAGGAGGCTGAGGGGGGACCTGATTAATGTTTATAAATATCTGAAGGGTGAGTGTGAGGAGGATGGGGCCAGGCTCTTCACAGTAACGACCGATGATAGGACAAGGGGTAATGGGTGTAAGCTGGAACACAGGAGGTTCCGCTTAAATTTGAGAAAGAACTTCTTTACAGTAAGGGTGACAGAGCACTGGAACAGGCTGCCCAGGGAGGTTGTGGAGTCTCCTTCTCTGGAGACATTCAAGACCCGCCTGGACGCCTTCCTGTGTGAACTCATCTAGGTGTTCCTGCTCCGGCAGGGGGATTGGACTAGATGATCTTTCGAGGTCCCTTCCAATCCCTGACATTCTGTGGTTCTGTGACAAAGGACCTCAGACACTCAGTTCAACCACCTGGGGTGGGAGAAGGTAAATGAGGTCCCCTGCAGCCCATGGAAGTTCAATGGCAGAGCAGATACCCATGTGTAAGCTATGGAGCACTCCACTGGAGCAGAAAAGCCAAGGCCAAGGGCAAGTGTGACTAAAATTGAGACCCCAGAGTTGGTCAACACGAGAGTGGGGATGAACCCCCAGAGCTGGGGGGGTGAGGAGGTGTGCTAGACTGGAGACCCTTCTGCAGCCCGTGGATGTCCCCATGCTGGATTTGGGAGCTGAGCCCAAAAAGGTCCATGACTCCATGGCTCTAGAACATCTTGTCCCTGGACTTTCATACCAGTAAAAGCGGCAAAGGTGAACTGATTGAACCCCCATTCCCTGTTGCCTGTGCTGCTGGGGAAGGAAGGTAGAGAAATCAGGAGCAAAGTGATTTGAGCCCAGGAAGAAGGGAGGGGTGTGGGAAGGTGTTGTAAGATGTGGTTGTTATGTCTCACTGTGTGACTTGGATCGATTGGTAATGAATTACATTGATTTTTCTTCCCCAAGTCGAGTCTGTTTTGCCTGTGACTATAACTGGTGAATGAGTCATCCCTGTCCCCACTCTAATTCATGCCTGATTCCCTTCCCATCTCACTGGGTTGGGGGGAGTGAGTGCAGGACTTCAGGGTCCTACCTGTGGGTTAAACCACTACAGGGGCTTTTTTTATTAACACATGTAAATCTTAAAAGTCTCCATAAGAATCAATGTAAGCTTTTAATGTAAGTGTGAGGTCTGCATATAGCAACAGCAGAGAGAGAGAAGTAGAAGCAAAGAAAGGAAGGAAAGCAAGCAGGTCCAATCCAACACCAGGGATGTTGTCTTCACTCACCACATAACTTAAGGACAGGCACAGTTCTCCTCACTTTGCTCATATAAGAAAGTGAAACACACTCTCTCTGACACACATACACACTCTCTCACACTCTTTCTCTTTTCCTAACACTATTGGAGACATCTATCCCTAGTCAGTCATCCTTGCTTTAAATTTCTTTAGCTTGAAATATGAAAATCTTCCAGATTTCAGGGAGCCCCTCTGTCAGAGTAATTCCTGGGCATACAGCCCCTGTTTGCTGAAAAGGAGAGCTGCTAAATTAGCAAAGGGCTGACCAAAGATAGTGATCTGTGTTGATAGTAGAAATCCTGTCTCACCAACAACTACCTTTAAAAAACTCTATACAAATATGCTTGTACATTCATGTTCCTGTATTTTATTAGCTGTCAAATTAGACTCTGAATTGATGAATATTATGATCTATGCATATGTCTCACTGGGCATTAGGACTTTAGTCTATGCACTTGATACCATCAGCCTCAGAGATCTGAAATGTATAGGCACCCTTTGATCCACTTTCCCCAAATCCGTTTCCATTTTGCATTTTCTCTGAGCACACGTGTCACACACAAAAGCCCTACACATAACAGTTTAAATACTACAGACAGAAAGTGCCATTACAAAATCCAGAAATACTGAATATAAAACAAGATGCTGCTGCTCTCCTATTTTAGATCTTCTGAAAGTTAATGGTCCCGTTTATGTCTGAAGTACTGGATCATTAGTCTATGTGGGTGGGAATGTCACAGGCCTCCCAACAGAAAAAGTAAAGTGGCAACAGAGCACTTACTTTCCTTCTAGTGGATATCTAATGACTATTTGCATAGGCTTCATAATTTTACAGAGAGCAGGAAGAAAAGTTTTTATGATTAGAGCAGAAAACAGATAGAAATGACAGACAACTACTAAGATATGATTGCACAATATGCTTCAGTTCAGACTTTTACAGCAACTCTTTGTATAACACCTTATGTAATAGTCCCTTAAATGAGTAAGATATTTGTGTACCTGATATTCTTGAAAATGTTTATCCTTGAATATACACCTGCAATAGATGCTACTATAATTTTGCTTCGCAGAAGAGGAATATATTACATGACTTGCTTCAGATAAGAAATCTGAAAGTTCCTATTCTGTGCAAGCATTTCCTATTCAAATAAAAGTTGAGATTATTTTTTTTTAATTGCAGAAACTTGTTATCTTTTAAGAAAAGAAACAATTTCCATTTTATTTGTACATTTTTACATGACCAATCTATAGGTTTAAATGTATATAGAGGAATCTACCTTGCAATAATTCTGGCTGGTAAACATTTAATGTTTTCAGGTTTTTTTCAGTCCTAGATATCAGAAAAAATATCTTGAGAAAATGAAACTTTCATGCGCTCTGGTAGTGTTGATGTACCTGATGTTATTTATTCTTCCCTTACATTATGACAGAAAATAGAATCAGAGAGGCTGATCTACTAATGTTTTTTTTCCATGCTGCTCTAAAAATAAGCGGAAACAAAATATCAAGTCCAGTTTTGGAGACATTTGATCCTCACTTTCATTACTTTAAAGGTGTCATATTTTCTCCTTATGGTTTACTGATTCAAGTAACTAAAAGGTTTCTGAGAAATCACAGTAATAATGAAGTACATTTTGTATAAACTATGAGTTACATGGCTGTAGGCTGAGAGAAACATAAAATTGTGGAAATAGTTTATAAAGCTATTGTGAAGAATTGCTTGTTATTAATATGTGTGTACCTCTGAAAATGCAAATAGAAAAAAATCAATATTAACTTATTGCATTTTAAGGACTCTTCATTTCTCTCACTGTGTGAAATATTTGCCACAGTGGTACTGAAAAATCATGGCACATTCAAAACAAACACTACATGACTATAATGCAAATAGAAGATTGAAGGTCTACATTGTATATCTAATCAAATCAAGCATCTAAGTCAATTGATTAATTTTTAATCAATATGTTAAATTTTTATGCATAAGCAAGGTTGGATATATTTATCCATTATTTTTTCCTTTTAGCCTATCTCTAGTTCAAATGTGAAGGCTAGAAAGCAGCCTGTGTTTTTATTCTGGTCAACAGTCACTTCTTCAGGCCTTACCCTTCCACTTTTTCCTGTTAAAACACTGCAAATTTGTTTTATCTACCCACTTAGAAATATAAAACAGTGTGAAAAAGCCAGAAATTTCATACAGGCTTACTTTCTAAAGTTTTGTGTGTGTGTGTGTGTGTGTTCATAATCTCTAAGTTTTTATTTTAAAATTTTCAGAAAAATATGGGCCAGTTTATTTTGGCTAAAAAAATTCCCCACAAGGATATTACTAGGAAAAACAAGATCACAGTGGAGGTAAACCTGATAAGCACTGAGTGATTTTCTGCTGTGGCAGGGGAGGATCAAGTATTTTAATTTTAAGTGGGAGATAATGTCCATTCTCGATGTAATTGTCATTTGGAATGATATAATAAATTTCTGAAAGTGAACTCTCCAAAGCAGACTGAAAAGCTTTTAGTCTGAAGGAAGGAGACAGGCAGCTTTTACCAGAAAATAAACTGGGAAAATTAATTTTTAGGATGAGAAACACAAAGTCACTTGGATGGGAGAGAAGACAAACAAAATAAGTGAATAAATCTGCAAATAAATAAAACCACTGTTGGAAACAGCAGAGCTGAATCAGGCTGTGTTGATGTTCTGAAATTCCTGGCGAGATCAACACACCTTTTGTCTTTTCTATGAGGTGGACTACACATAAGTGCATGAGGCTGAGTTGGCATCAGAAGCAATTCAGTGTGGGGAGTCCTCAAATGATGGAGCTATGCTGAGATTCTGTATGGGGTCCCATGGGCACACAAGACACTGCTTTTTCTCAGTGCATGCAGCCATTTCACTGAGTAGGCTCTTCATATATAATGAAGAAAAATATGTTTTTAGAATTCTAGTACTGGCTAGACTGGGTTTGAAACAAATCTCAAGCAAAATAAATAAATAAGGTAACAGTAGATTTTAGGTAGAGTGCATTGTTTGAATATGACTCCAACAAATAACATTTCACATCTAATAAAAATAGGCTAATACAAGGCCTTCGTGATTCTGCTGAGCTCTGCAGACTATTCGGGATAATGTTTCACTGAGCATCAAATTTATCTAGTTCATCTGCCCCTCTTATTGATTTATTTTTTCTTTTCCTCTTGCATCAGATGTTCTTTCTGTGCTGTTGTAAGTTGCCTTGTAAATATAAATGCATGAAGTATCTTGCTTCTAGGAAAAAAAAAAAAAAGGCTTCCTCTGAGGATGTTAAACACTTACATGTTTACACCTCTTTCAAGGTGTAAAATTTTCAAGGAAAAATAAAGGCAGTTTTCTCAGTCCTGTAAGCACATAGAGGATATTATTACACTATCTAATAACAAGTAATAGGCCTCTTAGAAGATCAGGGCGCTTTTCCAAGCTCATTGGGGAAGGCTGTATGAGAGAGGAGGTAATTTTAAGAGAAAGACCTACACTCCTGTTAGAAGATCAGACTTATTGATAATTTTCCTATGATATCTTAGATAAATATCATGTAGTCCAGAGAATTTACTTATTTACATTGTTTTATTACAGAATCCACTCTTTTGCCATGACTAACATTACCATAGCCAAGATACACAGTTTTTCTACTACACTTTACCCCTTCTTTAGCTGCTGCTCCCCAGAGGCTCAGCAGAACTCACTAATATAATATCATGTCATATCATATCATATCATATCATATCATATCATATCATATCATATCATATCATATCATATCATATCATATCATATGTGATATAAGACATTAATTTATTGGGGTTTTTTTTGTCTTCCAGTGCTCAGTGATCCAGAACACCTATAGTGCAAATAAAGTGTAGAAAATGTTGGGGTTTTACATCTTTTTATTTTAATTTATTTTTTGTTATATTTCAATATGTTTATATGCAGAAATGAATATGGAATACTACTTTCTTTTCTTATAAATATCTCTGAAAGTAATTCCACCAAAGGATAACAATATCTTAATAAGCATAGCTTTAACCATAATAATACCAAATAAATATAATCCACCAATGTACCAAACACATACTCTAAAATAACAAGCAACCTCCATAATTTTATGGTCTCTTCCTTTCTTATGATTTAGGCTGTTATTGTCTTTTCATATTTCCATAGAAGGAAAGGTACTATACTTCTTTCTCAAAGATTTTTAAAAATATATGTTCACATGACATTTAGACTCTGTACTCTGAAGTTGTGACATGGTCATTAACATTTATTTCTGATACGCACAGAAAAATTTATATAACTAACTTCAATAATAGCTGATAAACAATAGTTACCATTGTAATGTTAAGCCTGAAGTAGATTTCTGGACTGTGGTGTTTCGGGTTTTTTTTCCCCCTGCTTCATTTTCATCCAAATACAATCAAGAATATCCAAATATTACCAAGCAATCTGCTGATGGCTACCTTTATCTTCAAAATCTAATTTGGTAGGCAAAATAGTGTAGTTTTGTGAAGTTCTTCACAAACATTTTTCTATGAATTTTTTTTTTAAATTGATTTGCACCATTTTGAAATGGAAACTGTTTCCCTCTGCATATGGGAATATGAAATAATTTTGGAATATCAATGTTAGACTTAAATGTATGAATTTTATCAAAACAATTATTTCAATCTTTGATTATTGAAATTTATTATTGATTATTATATTATTTATACCACCACATGCAACCTATAGAGAAAATTTGGAATATCAAGGAACTAACTTTGAAATCATTCACAGCATTTTTTTTTTTTGAGAAACCATTTGCAAAATCATTTTCACAGTAGCGTCACCCAAACAAAAAAAAACCAAACATATGTATGTCAGTTAGTAGTTAGTTTAATAGAGTACACGTATTATTACCTTGCTCACTTCCAGCATACCAAAAAGGCTTTCTAGTAATTTGTACATTAGACTCCCTATTTGTTTTAAACTACAGCCTTCTTGTTGTAAAAGCACAGTCTTCCAAGAAAACAATCACTTAACTGAAGAACCAGCATCGTTCCCTATTAAGTGATTATGTTGTAATTGATATTAATTATTGTTAAGTATCACTAACATTAAAAGTAGTTTCTATTCTAAATGTACTGAATGATATTTTCTACCCTTTTGTCTATTAAGAGTTATCTAATACAAATCATTTTACGAGATACATGACATCATGTAGGGATATGTCATTTTAGTTCTCACACTATATCTGGAGGTGAAAAATAAGGTCAGCTCTTAACTCTCATTTATTTGTTTCTCTTAATCTTTTCCATTGTTTTTAGCAACTTTTTTGAACCATGAACTTCAATAATATCCTCATTTACACTATATGCAGAGACAGTAGTACTTTCTGTCCCTACTCTATGTTTTTAGATTATACATTTGACTTATAAATGTCACACTTCACACTGTACTTTCAGCAATATTATCACTTTGATTACACAGATTTCTGTAAGGTAGACTACCATTATAACTATATTTATGGTGAAAATCCAGGCCCTGTTTTTACAGTCCTTATACATATTGGAATGTATGCATCTTAGCAAAAGTGAAAGTAAAATATCATTAATGAGATTGACAGTTGGGTTTTTTTTGGCACAGCCAGTAACACACTTCGTCATTGAAACCAGTGGCAAAATTACAGCAGAATTCAGTGAAGCACAGATTCTCCAGTCACTTCTAAACTGCACCTATGAGCACACTGAGGGAACACGCAACAAAGAAATAATAATTAAGTACGCACACAGTCACAAATGAGTGTCCTTTCTTTTCCAAGGCATGTAATTGAACAAGCAGCTTCAGCCTCCTCTTAGGAGTCTTACTGAGTTAGGAGAGTTGCCAGTGCGACTGAAATACAATTGATATCTTTATTTTTTTTTTACTTTTTATTATAGTTTGAGTTTAGAACCACAGTTCCTTTGTTGTTTTCCCCAGTGTGTCCCTCACTCCAATTAAAATCTACTTGTTCACTGCATAAAAAAAAAAAAAAAATTACACTATAATATCCCAAACGTATGGGGCAGAATGAGTTGTGTCATTATGTTGTATACTAATTGCCTGTATTTTGTATGAATTAACTTCTACCAAAAACACGTTAACAAGTATTACAGCAGGATAGAGAATATCAGATACTAATATAAGAGGGTTTTGGGTTTTTTTTAAATTAGTTATCTATTGATTATGCTGCACAGGATATTACCAAGGCAGTTGAAAGAAATACTCTACACCAGCATAATACTTGAGTTCTAATTCTCTTTCATAGTACTGCCTTTGTAGACCAAAATTTTCAAAAATGCTAAACACTTAACACCTTGCAATGAAAACAGCAACAGTAATCCCCCCAATTTTTATTTTTATTCTAACAAAAATCCCACATAAAGAAATGAAAATACCAGAGGCAGGTCAATTTATAGTGACAAGTCACAAATGGATGCTTCCCTGGAACGATGTGCTATTATCTCAGTTTTACAAGTATAGAGATGTGCTATTAATTTATGTTCATGCATCCTTAATTCTATTTTGTCTCATCTGGTGTTGAAGAAAGGTATTGATCCTCAAAAGGTGTTCTAGCTGTTTATATGTAACAAAGAAGCAATTTGGGACAACTTTTTTAGCTTATCAGACATAAATGAGCTACATGAAGTCTAGAGCCCTGACACTGCAGGTGGGAATGGTTATATAAACCATCATCATTTCTCAAGTATGTCTACCCTAGTTGCTGCCCACTGACACCAGTAATGAATAAAGACAGCTACCAACTTTTCCTGTGATTTTCTCAATACAAAGTCAATTCTCTGACTCTCCCCAACTGTGGGCATCAAAAGCTTGTTAGTTTTTCACGTTACTCATATTTATTGATCTTCTGTTGAAAAAGCAACAACAGGTATAACTTTGCTAGCCTGTAGACGAATTGCTCATGCTGTTCTGGGGCGTGAATGGTTTTTAAACAAGAAGTGTTCCCATGAAGCATGCACTACATATGGTTTAATCTTAAAACCTTTAAGAGATTTACATTGTCCTCATTCACTGCTTCACAGACAGACCTGTCTACAATCATTGCTGTTACAACAGTATGTCATTAGTCATTCTCCTCAGCAGTAGCTATGTGCTCATAGGAACTAGGCTGTGTAGAAGCAAGAAAACTTAATTGTCCAGCCATTTAAGACAACCAAGAAACTGGTTCATGCCAGAAAAATCTAATTACTGCAAAGCAGACAAGCTGTTGACCTGCATTTTATAATCCTCTGAGCATTAGCTAAATAGAGCATCTAACCAGAGACTGAAAATAAAACTTCTTTTTTTTTCCTTCCCGACACAGTTGATCACAGCAGGAACGGTCACTTGCAGTCCTATCACATTGGCTTATTAAAATCACTCCTTTAAGCAGTACAATCATGTTCCCCACAGCACCTTTGAAATTACATCTGCAGCCACTCACTTTTGTGTTTTCACAAATTCTATTCTGCTTTTTGGAGAGTTTTGCAAAGAAGCTGAAATGAAAACAGTTTTAATCTGGTTCTTCTCTCTGATAACCTGATGCAGCTCCAAACTGTGCTTGAAGGAGTAACTTTAAATAGTAACTTTCTTGTCTGGCCTAGTAGGATACTGATAAAGTAACAGGCAGTACTGTAACATGAAAATAATTAGCAGAAAAAACATGGAATGGGTGAGGTATAGTATTTTTTCAAATAAAAAAGATGATGAATAGAAGAATAAATGAAAGCTGGATTATGCCTACTTATAGTCAGACAGACAATTTTAACAGGATGTCCTATAAGAAGCAGTACACCAGCTTTTGCTGAAAGCCCAAACATTGCATAATACCTGTATATCTAAGTGCAACTGCAAGCCACCTGCAGCTGCCTCCTGAAAAGGAACAGAGGGGACATTGGAGCTTGGTGAAGTCTGTAAAAGACACTTTAATTGGGTCTGGACAGGGAGTCTACCACTTACATAGCTCTGGTAAGTATTTTTCTGTTGTGTGCTTGTACAAGGTCAGGTTGTGAGCTACTCTGCTGCCTGTGCACTGGTCATAAGCCAAATGCATGAAGAATTGCTACAGCTGGCATGAGTGTTGATGCCTTTTATAACATACACCACACATTAAGAAAGTTTGACTTCTCTACATCAACATCATTCCTCAGTGCAGAGAATGAAGACAAACTCCTAGCTGCTGCTTTAGATTCAATCATGAGAAACTCTTTATCATTCTTCACAGTGGTTTGTTTAAGACTATGGCTGAGACACATTGATTAAGCAAAATTAAGACTGTAGCAGTCTTGCTGCTTATGTCAGTTCTGATTCATTGACACAGAAAACACTTCAGTTGTAACTATAGGCAGACATCAACATTAAGCAAATACAATATTTTTTAAAAATTTTATTTTAAGCCCATTAACTCTCCACAAAACACAGGCCTCATTGTCAACAATAGCTCAAAAATAAAAAGTGCCTTTTTTATATAGAGTCTGTGACATGTTTCATTCTATTCATACAGTTTTCTCAAGATTGACGATAACTATAATTTTGGCATATATATTCACATGCATAGATGGGGAGATATTTGCTAAAGAATTAATAAGTCACTTAATCATGGCTAAAATGCATGCACTACAGTTAGTGTTATAGCAATAAAAAAGAAGGAAACCAGGTAGGATTAAAAATCCAAGAAATAAAAATATTTTTTCTTTCTTCAACTGAGATAATTCTTAACTGTTCATCCCTACAGCATTAAATGTCCTTAGAGTTTCAGGAAGGTTTTAGGATACATTTTAAGACAAGATCCGATCCAAAGATTAGTGAAGAAATCTGACACCCTTTCAATAATGTAGTAGAAGAAATTAGATTTAGGTCATCACTATTTGATCAAAAAAGTGAAGAAAACAAACATCACACTATCTTCAAGAAGGATGAAAGAAGGATCTGGGGAACTACTAACCAATAGCTCATCCTCATCTCAGTTCCTGATAAGGGGATGGAGTGAATCCCCCTGCAAACACTTGCAGCTACAAGAGACAAGGTGTCTGGGAGCACTAGGATTGATTTACCAAAGGCAAATCCTGCCTCACCAACCCAACTGCCTTCTGCAGTGAGGACACTGGTACTTTGGGTGTGAGGATGCCACTGAGTGCTGTATATTCTTTCTTCAAACAAAAAAACCCCCACAACACAGTGCCTTTGTTGGTTGATTTATGTTTTTATCCCTTTTATAAAGACTTTTTATTTATATCAAGTAAAATAATAACAGTATAACACACATATATTGGGTCTGTCTACTCTTTCAGAAATATTATGAGTTATTATGTATATGATGACCTATGTCTTTGTATGAATCATGCTAACCATTGTTTTCTGGAATAACTCAGTTCTCAGTCTTTTCTTGTTTGCCCTGTGCTCCAACCACGACCATTGTGGGGACCCTCTGCAGTACTCACTCCTGCACATCAAGATCTTTCTTGTACTAGGAGCCCAAAGCTAGACCTGGTGTGGTCTCACTGTTGCTGAGCAGTGGGGCAGGATCAGTGCCTAGCCCTGCTGGCTGCATCTGTGCTAGTGCATTCCCTGGTTTGCTGCCTAAGTGCACTGCTGCCTCCTGGCAACCTGCTTCCTCCCAAGGACCCTAGGACCTTCTCTGCAGAACTCTTCCTGGCTGGTTAGCCCTACCCTGTCCTGCTGCAGGAGGCCCCAGCTTGTTCTCCATTCTTGAGGCCAGACTTTGCCTTGGCTAGAAGGGAACTTCATTGGATTCCCATCAGCCCATTTTTCTAGGTTCCTTTCAACAAAACCCCTGCCCTCCAGCTCACTGACTGTTCAGCCCAGTCTGGTGGCATCCACAGACTGCCTAGGAAATGCCTTCTGTCCTATCATCTAGGCTGCTAATGAAGGCAGTAAACTGCATGGACGCAGTAAGTAGATACCACTAATTACTGTCTGTCATCTGGTCTTTGCACTACCAGTCACAGCCCTTTGAGCCTGTGCATCCAGTCAACATCTCACCCACCTTCTCATACAGCTATCCAAACCAGGTCTCGCTAATACAGTGATAAGGAGATGCAGGGATGCTGTAGCAAAGGTCTTGCTAAAGTTTGCTTCAGACCCGTCCCAGGGCCTAAGGGGAGGCTCACCTACCTGTACAACATGGATTCTCCTTCTTAACTCTTTTTCAAGACAGGTACAATGTTGACCTTTTTTTCATCTATCAGAAATTAAGCCACAATCTTTTGAAGATGCCAGTGAGTAGTCCTGCAAAGACACAAGCCAGCTTGCTTTGGTGCTTTCTGTCTGGTCCCATGATCTATGAAGCTCGAGGACCTGGGTGGCTTGAGGGCAGATCTTATGAGTGAAAACTGAAGCAAAGAAGTACCTCTGCCACAACACTGTGTCTTTGGTCTCTAGTTTTCTTGCTCCATGTAGCAACAGGCCCACATTTTCATTAGATTTTCTTTTACAGAGAAGTCCAACTCCACCTACTGTGTGTTTTTCATGTGTTTAAGCTCAGAAGCTCCATGTTCATCCATGCTAGTGTTTTCTGCTGAATTTGTTTGACTTTTCACATACTAAGTTGAACCATCCTTGTGCTCTGAAGAGGCTATCCTTGAAGATCTATCTGTAGCCTGAAGAGGCTATCCTGTGTCCTCCAGGACCAAGCAGGTCCCTGAATAAGCCAAAATCCATGAGCCTAAATTTTAACACGTTCATAATCACAAAATCAGAAACAAAACACTAATTCGGCTAAAGCTGTTTACTTTAAAGTGTCAGTTATTAACACTCAGGCTTTTTTTTAGCTGGTTAGTTTACTTAGCAATCCAGCAGGGCAAAATATCATGCCTGATCCAATCTCAGCATCTCTTATGGTGCTTATGATTTACATCAGAGCTTACATCCTCTTCAGCACTTTGATTTTACACCATAGAATTTATTCAGGGCAAGCAGAATTAAGCTGTATTGAAAGGTCCGCAGAGGTGTACAACAGGCAAGTGGAGAGTGACCACAAGAGTTCACTTACTTGACTTCCTCATTCTGTCCCCCTCCTAGACTTCAGAGAATCAACAAAAGCTACTGTCAGCTTCAGCAATCTACTTCCCATGGTAGAAGAGCTTAGCTGTATCTCAAGTCACAAAAGCAGGTTCAAGTTCCCTCTCAGATCTCTTGTTGTAACCATATTGGGGACTGCCCTCAGCACTGTGCTGTCAATTTCCCTTTGAATAAATCTACATTACCTAACCAGAAATGTTACTTATAAATGGACATTTCAAGTGTTGCTGTTAATATACAACAGCTTACTGAGATCAGGCTGAGATTCTGCATTTCATAGCCTCATTGGAACAGTTCTACAGCATTATTTAGACAATGAACATTTTATTGGTTTTTGCAGGAATTAGCCACTTCAAGGACCTGTGTAAAACCAAGTCTCAAGCATGCAGGGCAGTGGCTGAACCCCATATCACAGCTATGTAAAGTAAATGTTATATGCATTCTTGTATAAAGATTTTAGGCCCATACTAACTGATCACAAAGCATTTGCAAATTGGTAGGTAAGAGCTTTCCTAATATTCCTGTAGTCCCATTGTAAGTTCTTCTTTAGAAAAGGTACAGAGAAACAAATCAAGTTTCCAGGGTGACTCTTCAAGACTGCAGAAATTATTAAAAAGGTGCTTTTAAATGTAAATTTCAAGTTACTAATTTACCATGGACCAGACTGATATTTCCTCAAGGACAAGAGTCTGCCCTGGCTCCTCTGTGTTGATGCTGTCCTTTAGGATTCTCCCTCTCCTCTGCATGTGAAGTTTGCTGCCAGAGTGACACAAGCCAGAAAAGAAAATAAAGCTGGAAGAGACTAACAATCTTTTTTTTTTTTTTTAATTATAACATTTTTTTTTTCTTTAAACAATCATGGCGCAAACCAAGACTCATTGCTAAATTAATGGACCATAAGTGACTTTGTGGATTGAAGTAGGTTGATTGAATAATCAAATTCTAAGGTCTAATGGAAATAATAAACTTTATTCAGGCTTATTATTTCTGCAATCTAACCTTGCAGAAATTAAAAAAAAAAACAAACCAACAAACCCAAACAACTACTTAGAGTACTTATTGAAGAGTTTTTTACATCAAACGGCTAATGAGATGGCAAGCATGCATGAATAATTATTTTTACTTACTGTTCTATTAAAGAAAAGATGAGCTATAATTCTTTCAGTCAGTAATAAAAAATTCTTCCCTGATCATTAACATTAAATTGGCTTTTAATTTTTTATTCAAAGAAAGCAGGAAGAATAAATATCTACCTTTAATAAAATGAATGTTTTTCCCTCTCTTCTCTTTATGATATTTTTAGTTATTTCTAAAGTATTTAATAGGTATGGTAAAAAAAAATTCATCTTAGTCCATAGCAAAAAACCCCACAGAGAAACTGTGGGGAAGTGTAACTGAATTGTTTTCAAACAATAGTTGGAAAATAATTTCAATTTCTCTGTGATAATAGTAGTACTGCCAGCAGTCAAAAATGCAGTGTTGAAGTTCAGAAGTTTCAGTACAATTTCAAATATTTTTCCGGGTGAAAAAGTTGCACTGGTATTTAATAAGCTGCATAATACTAAATCTCAGCGTGGAATAAATATTAGCGAAGAAGTATACGAATTTTAACATTAAGTGACAAAGGTGTCTTATTTTGCTGAGATTGATGCCTATAAAGTTACACAGAAATGGGAGTCTCTTTTCTACAACTTCTATAGGGATCAAGAAATCTTATCATCTGTGGTGAATTTTTTTTCTTTTTAGGCTAAAAAATGAAGCTTCCCAAAGGGTGTCACTCAGATACAGCTGTAAACAAGATAAGCACTAAGAAAAAAAAAGTATGCACATTTTCCATAAAATTGTAGTATGTAGTATTTTGCCAAGGTAAAAAAAAGGAATACAATCTTGCAGCCTTTCAATATTTAAAGGGGCCTTATAAGAAAGATGGAGAAAGACTTTTTACCAAGGTCTGTAGTGACAGGACAACAGGCAATGGTTTTAAACCAAAAGAGGGTAGATTTAGATTGGATATAAGCAATACATTTTTTCTGATGAGGGTGATCAGACACTGGCCCAGGTTGCCCAGAGAAGCTGTGAACACTCCCTCCCTGGAAGTGTTCTCGGCCAGGTTGGATGAGGCTTTGAGCAACCTGGTCTAGTGGAAGGTGTCCCTGCTCATGGCAGGAGGGTTGGAACTGGGTGATCTTTGAAGGTTTCTTCCAACCCAAACCATTCTATGATATATTTTTTTATCTGCATAAAATTAACATAAAATTCTCAACTTCTTGATTCTTTAAGGATACTACATAGAGTGATGGAAGCACTTTCAGGCACTTTGACCTGAGAATTTTTCTTTCTTTCTTACCCTAAACAAAAAGCACATCAAATTCTTTGTACTGTATTTTTTCTTTTACATAAATGTTCGAGGTTTGTTTGTTTGTTTGTTTGTTTGTTTTAATCAGTTAATGTCACTAAAACCATTATTATGAAAATAGAGATATGCCCCTTTGGCTGAAAATTGAACTAAATTTCTCCCATTTTGTGGTTACATATAAGAAAATTGACCCATGACCCATAACACTTCAGTGAAATTCTAGAATAAAGATCATAATGTCAGCCTGTCTTCAGGCAGAAGAGCTTGCAAAGCCTTTCAGGTATTCTGCAGCTGACAGGGCTTTCTACAGAAAGGGCCAGCTGAGATAAACCTCCTCTGTAACCTTTCATGTCCTACAAAACTCTGAAACCTTAAAAAATTATTATGCCACAGGCCTCTACGGTTAGTGCTAGCTGGAAAATATTTCAATTCAGATTGCTTGTTGCATTGTTCTAACACAACAGTAAATTGTTTTAATGTAACATAATTATCATCTCCCCAGTTATGGCTTTGACTCTATATATTAAATTTACATCTGTTTCTGTGCTTTCTCTCACAACTTTAGAACTGCCTAGAAACACTTTCAAAACCTTGGTAAAACTGTCCTTTGTTGTGCTGCTTGCACAAAACACTAGCATCTATTAAGTACTGCTGGGATCACTGCCTAGTGTATTGATTAGCACGGCCTCACTGTCTTGTGTTCCCTCAATATGTCTGTTTCCAACTGTTGTCTCATCTGAAACATGCATTGTAAACACCATGGGAAAGAGAGTTCTTATTCTTTGCTTATGTACGGTATAGTATAGGCAAATCTTGGACCATGGTTAAGGTATCATAATAATATAAGTACCCGTATATTACATGTACAAAAAGTAACACAAAGCAGAAACATTTCTAAAGCAGGAAATTATTTTTGTGTTATTTTTGAAGCCCCCAAACTGTATAGACTCTGATTCTTTGATATAATCCAAGCAAAATGTCTTTTCCCTTCTCTCCAACACCACATTTTCAGTTAGAATTATTACCTCCTAACAGTTATTACCAAGTACTTACACCTGCACAGAATTAGTTTTCCCTGAGCAAGCCTCTCTGTAATTCCAATTACAATGGAAGAATAAAACTAGAATTGCAGCAATCTGACAGTGAAAATGATCACAGAAGAATTCTATGCTTCCTCTATCCCAGGATGACCATAGCTTGAGAACATCTCACCATTCTGAAAATCTCCCTGAATGGTACTGAGGTAGTCATGGTGACCATGAGGAACTGCTAGAAAAAACAGATACCACCAGAAATCACATTCCCAGGCCATGTACTGATACCAAACATGCGATAGGTCATGTGTGATTAGAGTGAGTGGTACCAACACAAGAACCACATTATTTTAAGTTACCAAATATACAGCCGTGATGCAATGGTGATCTTTAGGAGACACACATCATCTTTGTCATTTGAAAATACTTTTTAACTGGGAGAGAAGACCTAGGTTTAGCCTTCAAAAAAGTGTTAGCCTCTGGAGTAAAATAGATTTTTGGAGGAGAATTTTGAAGGATGACAGATGTTAAATTATTCAAAAAAAGTTAGGTTAATTATCCTAGGATTAGGGACAGCATGAGGCATTGTTTGGAAGAGAAGATTAAGGGCATGATCAGAAGTGGGGAGTCACATGGATTTTTTTTTTCACTAACTACAATGAACTTTTCCTAAAGAACAATGACCAAGCACAGTATATAGTTTATATATAGTATATTGTATATACATATATATCAGAAAATAAACAAAGAAAAAATTTACAAAGTATTAGAACTTATCTGTGAAAGTGGCTGGTTTAAAAAATTCAAAAGCACTTTTATTTTCACAGGAAGGGAATTTAACTGGCCAGCACAGAAAAAACAAACAAACATACAAATTTATATTACGAAAGAAATTATGAAAGATCTGGAGCTGTTGCGAGACTAGAGGTCAGTTTGTACACGTGTGTGTGATGAGGACTGAGGCAAGAAAGTTGTGGGAAGGTGCCACTGCTTCAGTCACCACTGCCTCTGAGACCTTCTTGTTCCTTTTCCTCCTGCTAGCAGGAGGGAGAAGAGGGGAGCCAGAATGAAACTTTTAAAATTAAAAGGTAGTAACCTATAAGGATATTCTTACAAACACTCTCTGGTTTTGAGTGCTTGTTTCTCTTTAACATATGAAGTAAAATAGTCTTAAGAAGTTGGCTGCCTTCATTTGAAAATGAGGCATAGTTAAGGATACGCTGCTCTTATAGCTCATTAAAATATTTTCTAGGAACATTTTTTTTCCAGGAGAAGAGCAGTCTGTGGAGATTAACACCCATCTCACTAGAGAGTCTTGTTAGTGAAGTAGGAAAATAAATCAGATTTCTGCAGCACAATCAGAGCTGTGAGCTACAACACAGAACATCTTTTTCAAACCATTTTTCTATCCCATCTTTATTCACACTGACTTACCTACCACATGAAAGCTTACACAATGAATATAAATCATATCCACGAGGAATTTCTCTCTTTCCTGAAGGCTAGAAGCAGACACATACATGTTGTTTTATTCTTCAAACAATGGGATGAATATTTTATGAGCTATGAAGCACAGCAACTTCCATGAAAGAAACACCAAAGCAAGGCTGAGACTTTGCCTTTGCCTTTCCTCTCCCCTGGTTCACCTCCCACTCTTCAAAATTAACTTTGGTGTATGTGGGTATTAGAATAGACTGTGGTCATACATATCCCCAGGAAATCTGTGACTTGCATGGCAATGACTCATACTGTGTCTTCTATGTTTGTATTGTGCTACTTGAAAGACCAGAGGGAAAAGGTTTTCAATAACATATTCATGTGCTTCTGATCTGTTTTGTCTAATGGCTAATGTTGTCCCAGGACAGAGAGGATTAATGCCAGAGGATTGAGAACTTGGGCAAGTGAAGCTTCAGATCACTGTTGACAAAGCATATGAGACACACTACATAATAGATTGCAACAGTTACCTGCTTGGAGTTCCTTGAAGTACTGTTTTTTTTTTTCCCCAAGTGTTTGGACCAATAGGTATTTTTCTCCCATTCTAGCTTTGACTCACAGGAAACTACTGAAGTTCATAAAACATAGATATTTCAGACCTGATTTTTCACTACTAAGCAACTCATGAATGATTTATGTCTGTACAAAGCAGATGTAAGAGAACAAGACTGAACTGATTGCATTTTATACCTGCTTTTATCTGGGTATAAAGGACTGCATAAATAGCAAAATGTGAAGCATCAGGCTCATTTTCTTAAATGAGTGGCAGAAGGATCTCTTTTTTTGAAGATCAGTCTGTGCTGTCAGAGTGGAAGTCTAATCATCACTGCACTGTGAGTAGAAGAGTCCCTTTTTCAGCCATGGCTGGTGGAACTTTTATGTTTGTAGAAGGTAAAATAAAGATAAGGGAAGCAACACATACATTTCCTTTCAATCCTGACAAGGAAACTGATGACCTTCCCAGTGTAAAACATGTTTCCCAGTTCTGACATCTTTTTTTGTATAGAGACTGTGTTGCTACTGAGCTCAGCTAAATTAATGTTGAAGTTATGGAAGGAGTCTTTCAACCTGAAGTGACAGGTCTTGGTTATATGAGTGGAAATCAGGGGTATTAATTAAGATTATCAGGCTCAAAGTCTTAGGCACTTGGAGCCCCAGAGCATCTTTAATAATAAATGATGCAACAGTCAGGCTAACAGGCCAGAAAAGAGAAAGGATGGAAAGCTTAAGTGAGCATGACTTAGGCCAGCCTTACAAAACACACTGCCATTTTTGCTCAGGTCACTGCCAAGACTACACATGCATTCCTGAGACCCAGGTGACACAGTAAAAATAGTTGCTTTAGACATTCCTCTCACTCCTTGCAGTCTTTCTTATTTTACGACTATTAATAAAGATATTCTTTAGTGGATCCTTAATTTAAACCAGTAGAAGTTTTTTGAGCTAGAGTTCAGTTCCATTCCAGAGATTTGTTCTCAGAAGTACTGTTCAAGTTGCAAGCAAGTAGAACTTTCAAAAGATAAGGCTTTAGGGAGGAAAATGAGCATTTCTTGTTCCCATCTGTGGTTGCATTGTGCTACTGTATGAGAGATGTCTGAACACCTTGCTGATGAAATCAATAGGAATCCTTGCTATTCTCTTAAAAAGGACAGAAAACCTGAATTCACACTCTTTCATTTTCTCACTTGTCAGCCAGTGAAAATACAGTGACACTTAAAGCTGCTTATGCTTCTTAAAATTTCGGTTCAAGAAAAGCCATCCAGCCTTCAATTTCCATGCATCTGACAGACTAAAGCAGAAAGGAAGTAAAAGAAAGAAAAGCACTAGACAGAGAGTGATTGGTGACACTAAACATATTGTTTAATTTGATTTCTGACTCCTCATTCCTCCCTGAAATAAAGATTGAGGAGCAATGAGTTGGGGTTTCTAATTTTCCATCAAAAGATCTCAAAAATCCATTTTGGGATAAGGCAGTAAATATTTTAAAAATAAACATATAACTTAGTTTTCCAATCATAATTGCTTTTAATGTTCTAAATGCTGTATTGAGGAATATCTGCTTGGCTGCTAGAGTTCAGTTTCAGTGGGTAGAGCTATTAGACAAGAAGCTTATGCCTATTTATATTCTAATGAAGTCTAAGGTTCATTTCTTGTTTTCATCCTGCTGCTTTTTTTAAACAGTAACTCATGCCTAAAGGCAAAGAAAATCTGAAATTCAAGACAATACATAACAAAAGGAGACAGCATCTCTGTGGAGTGGAGAAAGGCAAAATAATATAGAGAAGTAGAGTATTTTGCCCTAAATAAATGCAATAAAATAAATCAAGTAAATATGTACTTTAATTTTAGAAGCTAGTGGTGGGAAATTTTCGAAAGATTCTGTTTCCTATACCCTGAAAGTATTCTATTAGGTCAGCCCAGTGGTGCACCCAAGTCCACTATTTCTGTCTCTGGAAGTGTCCATAGGAAGAACAAACAAAGAAGGATACTATCTGCAGTTGTGTTCTGCTAGCATCCGTTATGAGTGGATTAGTATCTCCCTGCCCGTTCCCTTCCAGCTACTTAAACTTTTGCTCAGAAAAATGTAGCTTAATTGTTCCAAAGAATATTTCAGTAATTTTTGGTGTTGCAAATCAGAGACTGAATTAAAATTGTTTTCTTGGGGAGCTTGTTTTGTTCTTACTTTGATGTTAATTATATTTTACTGACATCTTTTTGCTACATTATGTAAAACAAACAAAAAAAGTAGACAGAAGAACAACATGATGTTGGGTTTTATGTTGATATTATGTTTATGTTAATTTAACAAGGCAGGGAAAATTATTATGCCATTCTAGTTTCTCATAAGAGTTCCTACATGCTATTCTACCCATTTTTACTACTCATAAGAGAGATAAAATATCAGCCTAAAATAGTGATAAAATCACCCTTAGATGTTGTGAGGCTTTATCAAGTTGGATTTCCTTTGTTACACAAAAAATGAAAATATAATGTTGACTGTAGTCTGTCTTTTTATCCAAAATAATTTGAAGCTCAAATCCTAATATGTTTACTTTCACAGGAAAGTATCTTCTTTCTCAAGCCTTTTTAAAAAATTATTTTATTGGATCTCTTTTTGCAATAAAATACTAGTAAATGTACACAGAGATACCAGAATCTCTCAATTTGAAAACAATGAAATTATGTTTAGGAAATTTTGATAGCTGTGTCATATAAATCCAATAGAGGAAATGGAAAGAAGACAGTATCATGGGTTATATTCAACAGTGTGAAATTTTCTACAAGTTTTTCAAGCACCTTTCTAAGTAAAATGGAAAACTAAATGAAGAAGTAACCATTCAGCAAACATTTCTCTGTGAAAAAAACCCCAAACTTACAAAACCAACAGCCTTCCCCTCACTCCCAAAAGATTAAATGCTCCCAAATACAATACCAAGCCAATATTGAGTTACTATCAAGCTAATATCAAGTTAATGGAAAGAGGTCTGCTAATGTTCTTTACACTTCTGCAATACCAGTCCCCAGAACAGCGATAAAAAAATCTGCAGTTACTTGCTGAAACATTTTCATAAATATTAACTTCCTCTTTCGGTGAGATACAGGTGGCATAAAGCTACTGCTGTTCCTCAGGCCACAGAGCAGAGAAAAGCTGTGCAAAGGGGCAGGTGGCAGCTGGACTGGCTAAACCTGGGACTCACTGATCCCGCTTCTCTGTTGTTGTATTAAACAGCTGCCGTGAGCACATGGGAAAGCACAAGCAGGCCAAAGATCTTTTCAGAAGCGAGAACTTGAAAAGCATAGATGACTTTATTGCCAGGTAATGACATATGGAGCTTTTTACCTCTAGATAACAGCATGAAATTGCCTGAGGTCAGCAATGACTGAAAATTGTGACAATTAGATGGCTGCTTTGTGGCCTATAGGAAATGAATTGGTGGCCTCATTCCAGTTGTCTATCATAAAACAATTACAGCTAATGTTGATTGACATCTTTGATTGCAACCAGGGCTGAGAGGCCAAGGCTGAATGAGCCTTGAAAATAAACTGCCCTTCAACCCAGAAAAGTCAATCCTCCAAGCCAGAGGTGAGGCACGTGTTAGACTGAGAAAAATGCACCTCATTTTGCTCTCTCTCCAGATAGAAAGTTTGTCTCTTCTACTAAATGCCAGTGCCTTCACTGTTTCCGCTTAAAATGAAACAGAAAATGCAAGTCCTCTGAGAGGGTTTAAGCAAGATTTATTACATATCAGCCTTTACTGATTGCATTCCAGAAGCACGCAAGATTACAGACAGAGTGGTGCTGTTGTGCTAAGTTATATGCAGACACTGTGCCTGACAGTCGCTCTCTGAATTGCTTGCCATCAAAAAAAATGGGACAGATGTTGAAGGCAAGAACCATCATGACCACTCTTTCCCAGACAGGGCATGAGGCTCAAAGGAGATAATGAAATAAATCTAAGATCACATGGGTAATGTGTGGCAGAGAGAGAAGACAAAACAGAGGATTGGGTCATGGCTGTAAAAGCAGGTTAAAACCAACTAATTCTGGGTCACACAGATATTTCTTTACATGTTTTGCTTGTGGCACTACAGAAGCAAAACTGTGCATGAGCGTCCATGTGTTTGATGCTGTTCTAGTATCAGTGGTGCACAACGGAAATGAGGAAAGTTTTGAAACTAAATTTGTATGGAAAAAAAAATAAAATTAGATCCCTGCCCATCACTTAAAGTATCTGTGACAGGCTAAATCCTACTGCAGATAGACCCAGATCAGAGGATTTTATTTAAGCAGCTGTTCTTTAATCTGACAAAAAGATTTCACATGCAGGAAGAAAACTCCTAACTCCAGGTCCCCGCTGTTTATTTCACAGCAGACAGGTAATTTTGCTCCAGCTATGTAAAATACAAGTAGCAGTAAACACCTTACATTGATTAGCATTGGAAAATAATATGTTGCTAAAACAACGAGAACAAAAAATAGTTGGGAGTTAGAGTGATCATACACAATGCATGGTTAAAATAGGCTTCTTCAGAAGTAGTGTGGATTGAGAAAGAATGGAGTTGATGTCTGTAGAGGTTCATGACTCTGTGTTGGCAGCTGTCCTTGACCAAAGCCCCAAGGATTCAGCTTTCTTACTTCCTTCTCACTCCAGTTACAGTGCATGGGCTGTGGTACTGCTTGTCATAGACCCTGCAGTACAGCTTCAACTCCTAAGAAACTATATAGCAGCAAAAATTCACAACACTGCTTTCCAGTGGACAATACTGAAACATTTCAAGCATAAGTCTTGAAATAACCTGATGTAAACAAAGACAGATCAAATAAATCTAGAGGAAAACATGCACATGATGAGATGAAGCATAAGCAACATCAACCTAGAATTTACTTAATCCATCTGCCTTTTTCTCTTAAGATAACAAGTGTCTTTCACTGGCCTGCCATTTTGGGAGGTTAAAACCAATGTATTCCTTTATCAGTTGTCTCACTGTACAAACAGGAATGACCTATATCCTTTCTGAGTTGTTCTTTACAAGTCATTATTTGTTGAACAACACATGAGCTGGAACTGTCTCTTCTTGTGCTACATTCTCAAAATCACAGACAATTTGTTTAGTTCAATTTAAGATGTGGATGTGACCACTTATCAGCTGAGATGTAAAAACTGGATGTGTGGATGTTCTTAGCCCATTTCAGTTGCAAATGATATAATAGGTTAGCTTAAATCACATTCATAATTTATGTATCACCTCAGAAAAGATTTTACTATATAATTAAATACAAAATGAATGGGGAGGACCCTAGAAATCTTGCCAGGCTAACAGAACGATATGTAACCACTGGTATCTCTCTTTGGAACTGTTACAATGAAATAATGAAAACATCCCTACTTTTTTCTTACTACTATTCCCGTTGCCACTCCCCATAGTATTTTAACAATGGATCAAGTCCAAAATGCCATTTCTGTGATTCTTACTACTGTTTAAGTGCTAGTTGGAGGACCCTTCAATAGTCAGTTGATGATAAAAGAGAGAAATAGGAAATCCAGTTGGTTATTACACAAATCCCAATAGATTAGCCATAGTAGTGCACCATATGAACACCAAAAAGCAGAGAACAAACATCTAAGTTACCATTTAAAAATATCATTCTAATAAAATTACAAGGCAAAAACCTCAAGACTTAGACATAATATATCTGAGACTCTGGTCAAAAGATGGCATAGAAGCAGGAACATCTCAGACTAGACATGAAAAAAATATGACTACTTTCAGATGATAATGCACATATCTAAATACACACACAAAAATATTCTTACAGACTTACTGCCAAACACCTAAGCAGGAAAAATCTGTATGAGTCCAATGCATTTGGAGCCCAGGGTGTTCCTCATTCTTTTGAAAACTTATAACTAAGGAATTCTAACTCCAGTATTGCTCTTTTTTCTGTGTGGATCTTCTTAGAGTCAATATGCCTATGATTTATTTTAATTTAATTAATTAGTGGCTTCATTACATTGCATTACTAAAATACATGAAAGCTTCTAAATGTATTCTCTATATTTTGAGACAAGTTATCTTACTTTTTCAAAATGTAGGTTAATTGGAATTCTGCATAAAATTATAAGAATTGCAAAGAACGAAGATCCTTTGATTTTCCTGTTAAGATGTCATTTAAGCCTAGGTTATGTGAATCTTTTAAATTGTCAAACTCTTAAGTGTCATTAAAAAACAAGAGCTATATATAAAAATCCACATGTAAAACCAATTTAGTATATCTGGCATTTTTCGTGCTATATACACAAAACGAAAAGAAGTAATGTGACATTTTGTAGAAGAAAAATGTATTATAACACAGAGAAATCCTTTACTTAAGAAGGGCACAAAAAGAAGTTATTTCAGTGAAGATATTTTCTCATGACTGTAACTGGTAAGTGATCTCCCTGTGTTTGTCTCAACCTATAAGTTTTTTCATCTTATTTTCTCCCCACATCCTGTTGAGGAGGGGGTGAAGAGAATGCTTGTGTGGGCATCTGGCATCCAGCCAAGGTCAACCCATGGAACCACCATAGGTTAGCTTTGGAGCAACTACCACTGTTTGAAGCAGCAGTGGAACTAACAGAATCAGAGAGTGGAAAAAGTTCCAAAATACAGAGAGGAATCCAACATGTTCATCTGCTTTGTTAGAGGAAAACTACAACAGGAAAATAATAGTAGGATTAATGTTCTAATTTCACAGAATCAGTTACAATGAATCATTACTTTGTCTTCCAGCTGGAAACATGGTTATTACTGTGATAAGAGTTACTACACAAAAAAGATGACAGAGAAAGTACAAAGTTCACCTCATAACCTAACTAAATGTATCTTCACAAAGTCTACAGGCAGAATTTCTAACACGGTCATGCATGCATTTGAATGTGGTTTTGTGCATACTGGAATAATGTATAAAGATTCCTATATAAACATATAAACTATACATTTACCATATTAAATATACACCTAGTTCCAGTTATGCTTTAATGTAAAGCTAGTTTCACAGCAATAGAGGAGTAGACCATTCTCAAAATATTTCTTTGAACTTTCATTCCTTGAACATATCTCATTAAAGAGAGGAACCTAAAATACTTTACTCCATTAATACTAAAATTATGTTACAGTCTATGATGAACGGCTTTTTGTTACAAGGACCAGCATTATCTTATTATAGTCTGCTGCTAAACAACCCTTCCAATTTAATTGCAGCTTCTCATGAAGTAAAGTAGTTGTCAAGGTCACCAACAGTGTCAGAACTTAGCCTAAAGTTTCTAGAAACATCACTGGAAACTTATTTGAATGGCTGCAATATAAATAGTTGAATAAAATATTGTTGTTCAATGTACATCAGACATAATGTCTTACTTAGTAACGTCTTACAATGTCTTATAGCCTTGATCTCAACGTTCATAATTAAGAAGGGTGCTTAATAATGTTTATAACATATATATTTCCCTGAATTCATAGTTTTCTACCAAAGAATTTGCATTGCAATATTAATAATTGCATTATTAGTTTCATTTCTGCTTTTTGCAGAAAGTTCTTTTCACTCAGAAAACATCCTAATAACAGAATTTGCTATAAGATACATGAAATTTCACTTGTCAAACATCAGTGGTTGCAAAGGATATTTTAAATGGTATTTTATTGTATAAACACTTATTAGAAGCTTTTCCCTCTATCCCCTGCCTTTTTTTGGAGCAAGAAAGAATGGATATTATTTGACTGACTTGGACAACTCATCTGAAGCTGCTAAAATGTGTTATTTTCAATGCTTATTCAGAGACTTCTTAAAATACGTACTACTTATTTGACAGACCATGAGATATTGTGCACATCTAGTTTAGGAACTTTATATCTCAATGTCTACTGACTGCTAAATATATTTTCTTTTACAATCTGTAGAGAACTGTCTGTAACTAGAGTAGCACCATCAAGCTGCATCACACCAAGATAGTTTGTTGTTCATTCCCATCTCACTACAGAATGAAGCTATTGTGATCTCAGGTGTGCACAATTATGTGTTTCTTTACAATGTCACAACAGATCAGCCAATCAGAATAGAAAAGCAAACTCTCATAAAACCCATACTGTAAAACCATGGAATTGTAAAGACAGAAAGTTCAAAGTGTCATTTGATTTTGATAAAATCCCTAGACAAGCAGGTTATAACTTGAATCTTTGGTATACAAAAATATCCTTGAAAAAAAGTGGGCTTTTTTTCAAAGGTGCCCATGATAGGGTGGAAATCTAATGCAAGTAGGATAGTCTGAGAAAAAGAAGAAATAAGAAGAGATCTTTATATAAATGCATACATATCCACACAGATTGTGTAGCACATGATTGGGAACTAGAAGGAATTACTCAAACAGCTTGACACTTCCCTTGACATAGGAATCTGCTTTTTCTGTCCTTTCCCCGCCCCCTCCCCGCGCCCCCCCCCCCCCCCCCCCCCCCCCCCATTTATCTATTTCTGTGAAGTGATGGACATTTATAAGGGTTTACAGATTTCAAAAATACTTGAAAAATGTTAAAAGAAGGCTTAGATTCAAGCCATTGACCTGATCAAGATTGGACATTTTCTTCTTTTCAGCTGCACCTTGGTTTATGACAGGGAAGACTTTACTGGAGAAATCACAGTGTTACAGGTCTTTAACTCCTCTTATCAGCAACAGGATATTTGTGTTGCCATGCTCAGGACCTCCCTAAGCCTTTCTCCATATCTGTTATGGCTATGTCTCATCTTTTTGTAAGATTTTGTGCAATGAAACAATTTCAGTAACTTTCCTTAGGAACACATATATTTTTATTAGTGAGCGTTTTGGTGTTAGGAACATTTAGTTTCCTTTGCTGGCCTCCTGAACTTCTAGAGAATAGAAATTTAATGATTGATAAGGTGATAAAATGATGAATCGAAGAATAAAACCTGAGAGATAAAAGCCAAGCAAGAGAAATAAAGTTTAGAAGAAGTGACTTTATTTTTAATTGAAACATAAATTTGAGGAACTGGATTATGAGATTTCATTTCAACAAATGCGTATGGGGGTAAGTTTTAAGAAGCACAAGAGTTGGATATTGACCCATTCTGGGCTGATATGGCCCATTGTGCAAAGCTGTATTTAAGTAAACTAAGGGCAGTAAAGGCCTAATGGGGTTGACAGTCTATAGCTGTCAACAGGGGGAATGGCCAGTTTTGGTTAAAGCAGGCACCATCTTGTCCATCCCTTATCATGTTAAGAGATGATGCTGATCAAGCTGTGTGAAATTTATGTTCATCTCCCCATCAGTTGCGTGCATTCCCCAATAGCACATATGAGAGCAAGTCTGAGCTGTCTTTCTAGCTCTCAGGAAGGCTGGGCTAGAGCAGCACCACTTATTCTGCTGGGCTAGCCCTTGGCCAGCAGCCAACACAGCCGTTCACCCACTGTCCCCCCACCCCCAGGGGATAGGGCATGAGAATTGGGGGCAAGGGTAAGGAGGCTTGTAGGTTGAGGTAAAAACAGTTTAATAATAGAAATAAAACTAAAAAAATCCAAAACAACTAAACAACTAATATTAAAATAGTAGTGATAATGATAACAGTAATAAGATATGAAAATGAGTGATAACCCAGTGCAACTGCTCACCACCCACTGATAAGCCTGGCCTGTTCCCAGATAACGATCCTGGCGGAGCAACAATCCTGAACCGAAACAACAATCCTGGAAGAGCCAGAGCCCAAGAGAAAACCCATGCAAATCCACCCCCGGCTTTGCAGTCAGCCCCAGATAATATACTAAACTTGATGTGCTATGATACGGAATATCTCACTGGCACATCCAAATGCCAGTTTTGAGCTTTGCTATTCACTGCACTTCTCCCTCCCAGTCCTGATGCAGCTGTGAATCGGCCAAACACGGTGGCCTTGAGCTCCAGCAACAACTAATAGCATTGGTACTTTTATCAATGAAGTTCTCATAACAAGTCTGAACTGAAACCAAAACACGGCTCTTCTAACTTCTACTGAGAAGAAAATTAACTCTATCCTAGCAAAACCAGGACATCTGCCTACTTTACACCCTCAGTGCCCTCACCGCTCAACAGTCAGGGGCAATTCATGCAAGGGCCCTGTTTGGAGGTAACTGATCCCCATTCAACAGTGCGGAAATGAGGATAGTCTTCTTACTTGGTCAGCACTTTCTTTCCTTGGATTGTGGAGTCCTTTCTTACCCTTCTACTTTACCATTTTAATTTAATGACTAAAGTAAGCTATTAAGGATAGCTTAATCCTCCTGGCCCTTTTCATACCCTTCCATGTCAGCATACTCACATATTCCCAGCTAGCAGGAATGCCACAGAAGGCACTTTCCTCAATCCATTTGCTCACATCTTAAGCTACCAGAAACAGAAAATTACGTTAAAGAACTGAAACTGGGAAGTGTAAAAAAGACAACAAAGAGAAGAGGAAGAAATCATCCTGCATCTTCCAGTAAGCCAGTATACTAATTAAAGAATCAGTAAAGTGTGAATCCGGTTCCCACAGTGTTTATACAGAAAAAGCAACACTTTCTTTTTCTCAGAGGTCTATTGAAGACTTTCGCCTAGATTTAAATGTTTAACCATATTTAACCATCAGACTTAAAAAAAAATAAAAATAACCTAGTAAAATTAATCATCTAACCTCAAATGGAAAAAGATTTATAAAAATACTTTTTTTTTTTCAGAAAGTGTTCAGCATTATATAACAAGACTCAAAAATCTAAAGATGTAGCTTACAGTGACTCTACTTCATGAGACTAACAATATAATGAGAATTAAAAATAAAATCAAAAACTGTAATGAATTTTAGGTTCATTTTATTTGCGTTCTTAAGGCTTAATCCTTTCTCAGTCCTTTAAGTAGCTTTTTCCATCACTGCAGATCACAGAATACCTTAGATAAAAATGAACCTTATATTTTCAAGTATTTACATATTTAGGAACCTTGAATTCCAAGACAACACCAAACGAAGACTCTCAATGAAATTAAGAAATCACAAGCTAGTTAACAGAATAATTAAAAATAATTTCAAAAGGAGGAAGACATGTGTGGGGGGGACGAATCAAAGAGAAACAAAGTTGTAGTAATAGCACTGACTCTGCTGTCTAAGTTCAAAATATGCTCAGAAAATCACATGAGTAGTCAAAAATTTGATCAACTCATCCCTGAACTCCCAGACATACTAACTTCTAACTTCATATTGTAAGTATACTACTCTAAACAGTGTCAGATTGGCTTGGAGTTATCAGTATATTGCACATCCATAATAGCTCTGAAGGAAGGATGTGGTATTATTATCAGTCACGTAAAGCCTCAAGATCTAATACATATATTTGTCTTCAGACCTTTCCAGAAAGCACAGTGTAGTTAGCTAGTCTGCATATCACATTTAGCTTTGTTGTGAATGGTAAATGAACTCATCACTTTTTGGAAGGTTTTTCATCTTTCTTTAATACTCACAGAAATATTTTTCATTTGCCATGCATATTAGTATTATATTTAAATTTCTGTTATGCAGTGGCTTTAAAAGGTATACACTATTTGTTTAAAACAGAATACAATATTCTGAGCTAGACTTGGTGGAATCACTTTATAACTATACCATAAAAGCCTAAAAACAGCACTGAAACTTCCTGACAAAAACGTTACCTCTCATATACTAGCAAATACTGCTATTAAACCACAGTAAAACTATAGTAAACACCATTTCCCTACAAAGAGTCCCCACCAAACAGTAAACCTGTAAAAAGCAGTGCCTTCTTTTTACTGTTTGAGGAGTTAAGCTTCCATGCACTGAAAAGAGTCTCTTACAATAATATCTGAGTTGTACATTAGGTGGCTAGGGTTGCCCCTGTTCTCCCTCCAGCCCCTAAGAAATCTCCAGGTCTTCATAGGATACTAAGTGCCACTGTGCACAAGTTGAGGGGAAAATAGGAAGATCTGGATTTGGTACATAACCTTTTACCATTGCTTCTTGCAGATTCTCGTTCATAGCGAAAAACAAACAGACAAAAAAAAAACCAACACTGAAGGATGAAGTTTGGAGGGCAAGGTTTTGTAGATCATAGAGAAAAGTTTTTTGTAAGTCATGACAGCCTTTTAATTAATAAATATTATTAATTGTTTAGTAATTCAATTTAAGCCTTTCGAGAAAGGTTTCCTCCCACAAAATGTTGGTAAATCTCCCAGTTTTCTGCCCATTTCTTCAGCCAGAAGACTAGCATGGAAAGCTACATAGTCAGAAATATGGTTTATCCTTTGGTGCAAACAGTGAAAAATTTGAACCCTTACTGAGATGACAGATCTAATGATGTTTCAAATACACTTAGTTTTTACAGTACACACTACAAAAGACTTCTACAAATGAGGGATATAAAAAAGAAAAAGCAATACTTTCTGAAAGGTAAAATAAGTATTTCATGTTTCTTTTGCCTCTTGTGCTTCACACACTCCAAAAGCTTAGAAGTATAATTGACAGTGTTATTGCTGTTGACTTCTTTTTAATAGCTGACCCTTCAACTAAATACAACACAAAAAATATTTTTAAAATGGATAAAAATCTGGATCTTAAGGAGATAAAAATTAGCAAAGCATGAACAATTCTAATTCACCAGTGACTCCAACTGTACACGAGTATTATCCAAATAAAGTTTCCATGAGAAATATAGGCCTATGAGAAGAATATTTTATCGGGCTGTAGTCTTCTATAGGAAAGTAACATGAAGCTAGAAACACAATCCAGTCTAAGCTGCTATTTTAAACACATTTCTTTTTTGTCACTATACATAAGCGTGAAAATTCCCCAATTCTGTATCTCAAAGTAGAGCTGCAACATCATGCTTTTAAAACTGTTAGTCATCTTATTTCAGTCATTGGTCCATTCTTTTTTCCTTTCTTTTCTGAGTTTTTCAAAGTTAATAAGCAGAGACGTTTATGCTGGTAAAAATACTTAAAACAAACCTATTCCTTAAATAACTAGTTCTGAATTCAGAGGACAATTCAGTTGCAGCACTAAATAGCCAATAAAATGTACTTTTTTCCACCTGTTACAAAAACAATTGTATTGCAAATATCTTTCGGAAACAGGCAGAGCATAATAGTAGTGCAGCTGTGATATAGATACAGATGCATTTGACCTGTATCTGTCTAAGTGTACTCCAAAACCAGAAGTCTAGGAAAATGAATGTAAAGATGGCTTTTCTGCACTTACGTCTAAGCTGATTTACAAAGGAGATCATGTCTGGAAGTTGCACAGTCAGGAGGTACAGTGTCACCTGAACATTGCTCTACTGTTTCCTGACCCAAACTGTATGTTTATATGACTCAACTCACATCGGCATAAGCTTGGAATTTGTGCATCAGTATGTACTGCTGCCCTAGACATACTCCAAGACAGTTTTGAATAGTCTTGGTCAATAAAATAACACTCCTCATACTTTAACAAGTCAAAAAGGAAAAGGTGAATATGATCATCCTGAACCATCCCTAAGCATGAGGCTTACATATCAGCAAACTGAGTCTCAATTCTGCAGTTTAGTAGACTGCAAGAGTGTTATATTGCTGCATAGTTACTAAGAATCTGGCTTGAAAAGATAAAAGGTACAGCAACAGACAGAAAAAGGAAACAAACCGAACGGTTCACCCTTTCTTCCCTCTCCTGTGAAACATCCATTAAAGTCAGACAACACAGACCTATTTTTGGTAATGTTTAAAAGCGTCCATATCATATTGCTTTATGCTAGATTGATTGGTTTCTACAGATTGTTCTAAAGAATGAGAAAGATTGTTTAGACAACAAATCAGGAGTCTTAGTTGAAGATAAAAGGGAATTCTCAGGATCTAACAATAAAACAAAATATTATGCTAAAATAACCTTGAAATAAACATGCACCAAGATCTAAACTTTGTACAAGAAAGTCTTTTAATATAGTAACTTACATACTAGCCACTATATTTCACTGTTTGCCTAATTATTATATTTTTTCCATTGCTTTCACACTGGTGCAGTGCTACTCAGTGTAGCAGAGATTTTTTTTATTAACACAATATAAGGGAAATAAGTCAGTCTCCTTTACCAAAAACATGTTTTCTGTAAAGAAAATAACTTACTGCACAAAATATAGAGCTGCTTAGAACTGAAATTGCAACAGTGATTTGCATTTGTGCTTGTGGAATACAGAATTTTTTTGCCAGTTAGATAGGACTGTGCAAATGCTGTAAACTAATAAGCTCAAAGAAGCAACTGCTTTAACACAATTCAGTGCAATGTTCTTTGTGTTTCCTTTCTGTTTGGAGAGGCATGACTAAAAATTTGTTTTACCTAATCTTTGTCATATTGCACTTATACAGTAGCAAATTTTTGTTTCAAGCCACAGCTATTCCTCTGAGGCAAAAATTAAGAGGAAACTTTGGTAGAACGAATAAGTGATGTATGATTCTGTGAACACCTGCAATTGAAATAAACCAGGAAACTGCTAATAAATAAATTTATTTTGGTAGACTTACTTGTTTAATGCTTTTAAAAGTCCAGTGCTTCCTGTTTACCATACAATTCTTTTAGGGACTGGGTGAGGTCAAAATAGAGCAACTGATCTGGATAATCCCAACGTGTCATGAACAGCAGCATCTCTCACAGCACCACACTCAGAAGGCTTGAAATGAACCTGGAAGACATAGATATTCTTACATTTCTTATTGAAATATACTCAACCATATCCTAGGATGAGGAAACATGAGCACTTAATTGATGAATACATTAAAAAGTAGTAAGACAAAGCCATAAATATCACCTAGTGAACATCAAGACCAGAGACTTTGAAGATCACATTCCAGAGAACCTGGTTTTGCTGAATATGCAGCTCTGTTGTACTTACTGTCCCATTAAGACAGTCATGATTAAAAACCTAGTATTTACCTTTTTAAAAAATTGCAGCTTTTCATACATAGACCTGTAAGTCTTTTTTCTTATGAATTTCAAATAGAAGATCATATTCTGATCCAAACAGAATCTTATCTGAGAAAAGTCATGGAAAAAATTCAGTAAAATTACAGTTAGTTGTTCCGTGAGAGCTTTGCTAAATATCATTTCTTATAGAGTCTTTAAAAAAAAAATGCAACTTGTAAATGGATGCAGTGCAAACCCACACTAATCACACGGTCTTCTCTTCTTTTTACTAAGAGAAGGCATGCAGACAAGTAAAGTACTCAAGTGGCATATTTCAATATGGCTTTAATGCAGCCAGGGAAATTTACAGTTTTATTTAGCACTCTGCTTCTTTATAGTTTTAAGGTTCCTTGAGAAAATCACCTACCACTTATAAGTACCTTTTAGTAATTCAAGTGAATACTTTTGTTACAATCTCTAAATGTGTTTTTTCAGACTTCAAATGACAGTGCACTACCTCCTTCACTAAAAAGATTATTAATTTAGGTGAGCTGAATTTACAGAATAAAGATATTTTCTCATCTTTGTCACTGAAATCTTCAGGCTACTGCACATATATTATGGGGAATATCAGATGGCATACACATCACGGCCAGTTCATCCAAAAGATACACTGATATGGGCTTTCCTTAGGAGTCCCAACTTGTTATTTCAGTCCCTGTTGAACTTTAAGAATGACTGAGCACTACTAAACATCTCCAGAATACTGGATGTTCCCTACCTTGCTCACTGATAGGAACGTCTCCTTCCCAAGTGTTGCATATGTTTTTTTTTTAATAGAGAGAAGAAAAATGTGTGCGCAGAGGTGAGTGCTAGTGTATACATATGTACACCAGGTAAAAGTAAAATATTCTATCCAAATTGAATTGTGTGGGACTTCCCAGTTGCTGGGGAAAGGCTCTCCAATCCTTCGCTGTGACAGGGCTCCTCAGCTGATGTACGGAATCGGGATGATGATCAGTATTTGGGCAATTGGTGATGCCTCTTTCTTAGTCACTGTGCTTTCTCCTATGTAGTAATGATCAGGTACATGACCCTGTTTAACTCTGTACCTTGCTTATTATTCCTTCCCCCTCCACCCCCTGCTTTAAACTAGAGTAAAATAAGTTTGCTTCTGGTATTAAGTTGGTGTCTGGGTCCTTTTTGCTAACCACATCAATTGGCAAAAAACCTTCCAATTCTTGCCCCCAATCCAGGGTAGTGAGCAGGTAGTTGTGTGGGACTTAGTTGCCAGCTGGGGTTAAAGAACTACAGTCTTTTCTGGTGCCTTAGAGGTACCGCAGCCGTGGGTAAAGCCATGCTGGAGCAGGCTCACTCATGATGCAACTGTGGCTGTGGGTAAAGCCACACTGGAGCAGGTATATTTCTGAGGGCATTGTGGCCCCTGGAGAAGACCACAGTGGAACAGGTGTACCTATAAGTGACTGTGACTGTGGACAAGTCTATGCCACACTGTGGCTCACAGATAAGGCTTCGATTGGAGCAGGTACATCCCTAAGGGACTGCAGTCTGTGGATAAGTCCAAGCCAGAGCAGGGACAAGGGGGTAGTTCATTGCAATGTTAAACCCTATGATCTGGGGTAAAGATTGTAATGGAAATATCTTTAAATTGTTGTAACCTGGAATTTAAGTTGCACGTTATGGGAATTACTATAGCAGAAACCCCTTATTGCTAGCCAGACTAGGAGCAAGTGGAGGAGTTCATTGCATTGTTAAACCCTATAACATGGCCCAAAGGGACCAGGGGTGGAGATTGAAATGGAAATACTTTTAGTTAATTGTAATCCATTATTTGAGTTGCATGTTACAGGAATTGCTATAGCAGGAATTAAGTGAAGCAATGGAGGACAAGCCCTACAAGAAGCAGTACCAGTGCAGCGTGACCCGACCTGAGCTGGCTTTGGTGGCAAGTAACTCTACGCAACATGTCACCTCTCCTGTCCTGAGTGACCACCACTACAGATGAAGCCCAAAACATTAACTAAGGAAACTCAAAGGACTGGGAAGAAAAATTGAGCAAACTATCCACAATATCATTTCTGTGTATAGTGACTGGGTTTTCTAAGAAAACAACTGGCCAGCCACAGAACATAAATTTTGTGCTGAAATCCTAGATGCTGAAATTAAGTTAATACAATGACTACTCAACAAGGTATAATTTTATAGAAAAGGAAAGGCTCAAAACTGATAATATCCATTGCTTTCCAATAACTTTTGTCTCGGTATCCATGCCAGAGCTTTGGATCAGAAAAGGTCATAAATGAAATTTAGATTACTGTCAACTGTAAAATCAAATCAGTTACTTACTTTGAAATTATTTTTCTTGTCTGCTACAAGAGTTCTTGTAGCAGACCATTTGTGTTCACTGTCTTTTTTTTCCTCACTTTCATGGGAAAAAGATGATTGATTTTCAACAATCATCTCCTCCAAGCTCAGGGGTGGTCCACTGCAGAAGTCAAATAAAGGTGTCAGGGGCCCTGGCTACATGGACTGGTTAGGTGTTTAGGCAAACATAAAAAGGAAACATTCAAAAGGTGGAAGCAGGGATGCTATCAGAGGGTGCAGGATTAGCATTAGAACAACCAAAGCTAATCTGGAGTTCAATCTGTCAAGTGATGTGACAGGTAAAAATAAAGTCTTCTACAAGTAGTTCAGCAGTAGATGAAAGACTAGAGAAAGTGTGAGCCTACCTCCAAATGGGGAAGGGAATCTCATGACAAAAGACATGAAAAAAACTGACTTGATGCCTTTTTCATCTCCTTTGTCATTGAAAGAGGAGCCTTCAGGAATCCTAAACTCCTGAGACCAGACGGAATGTTTGGAGCAATGAAGACCTACACTTGTTGGAGGAGCAGTATGTCTGGGAATACTTAAGAAGCCTAGCTGTATACAAGTCCAAGGAGTTTGACAGAATGCTCCCAGGAGAGGTTCCTGAGCAGTAGGAAAATGTAAGTGTCATGCCTAGCTTGAAGATGGGTGAAAAGGAGTATCTAGGGAAATACAGGAAGATGAAGCAAATAATCCTGGAAATTCTTTCCAAACCTATGAAGGACAAGAAGTTGATTGGGAGTAGTCACCACAGATTTATGAAGGAGGAACTGCTTAACAACCTGATGGCATTCTACGATGAGATGATGAGCTTCGTGGATGAAGGGAGAGCAGTGGATGCTATTTACCTCAATTTCAGTAAGGTTTAATCACCAGTTCCCATAATACCCTCATGTAAAAACTGATGAAGAACAGGTTAGATAAGTGCATACCGAGGTGGACTGATAGTTGTTGAAACTGCTAGCCTTGACTGATTGTGATCAGTGGCCCAAAGTCCAGGAGGAGGCCATTTACTAGTGGTTCACCACAGGGGTGGATACTCAGGCCACACTGTTTAATACATTTGTGAAGACCTGGACAATGGGGAAGAGTGCACCCTCAGTAATTTGAAGGTGATATAAAACAGGAGTGGTTAATAATCAGATACATGTGCTGTCATTTAGAGGAGTCTCAACAGGCTGGAGTAATGGGTCAACAGGAAATGCAAAACCCTGCACCTGGGAAGGAATGAGACTCCCAGCACCACTACACAGTGGAAGCTGACTGGCTGAAAGCAGCTTTGCAGAGAAGAACCTGGAGTTCCTGGGAGACAAGCTGACCATAGGCTACCCTGGTGTGCTTGCAGCAAAGAAGCAGGACTGCATTACAAGTGGTGTTGCCTGCAGGTGGAGGAACCTGATCCTTCCCTTCTGCTCAGACCCAGTGAGACATACCTGGAGTGCTGGGCCCAGCTCTGCCCTCTCCAGTACCAGAGACATGGTCATACCAGAGCAACTCCATCACACAGTCACAAAGATGATGGACTGGAGCATCTCTCATATGAGGAGTGGCTGATAGAGCTGGGACTGTTCATCTTGGAGGAAAAAAATGCTCAGGAGCATCTTAATAATTTGTATAAATACACATTAGGAGGGACTGAAGAAGGTGGTGTTAAACTCCTCCCAGTGGTACCTGGTGGCAAGGCAAGAGTCAACAACCACAATATGAAATACACTAAATACTGTTTCAACATAAAATTTTTACTTTAGTGTTGGTTGAACACTGGAGGGTAGGTTGCCCAAGAGATTGTGGAGTGTCCATTCTTGGAGATATTCAAAACCTGACTGTACATCCTAAGCAACCCACTTTAGCTGATCCTACTTTAAGCAGGGGCTTTAAGCTAGACTATCTCCAGAGATGCCTGCCACCCTCAACCATTCTGTGATTCTGTGAAATCCTATAAAATGCTTGAAAGAATGAAAAAAAAAAAATCAGCAGCAGCTTCTGCTTACTTCATAGTACCTTGACACATAGCAGTATAATCTGTTTTACAAAAGCATGTTGTTTTATAGCAGTAGAAGAAAGCTTATTTTGTCTCTATTCTGCTAAGACAGTTTTTAGTGCAATAATATTAGCTGGGACTTTAGAAGTCAAACACATTCAGCAAAACTTGCATTTAAATAAAGGACCCTCACAAGAAGAACGTGGCACTATATATAAACCGCACAAAACCCTATTTAAGTAGACAGGTTTAATATTTAACATCAATTTAGTTCTCTACTGGTTCATTTTTACCATTACTGCAATTCAGTTTTTCAAAGTGAACAAAGGTAATAACACTGGAGACATGGTTAAGCTAAAGTCCAGAGAATACTTTTAAAAGCACAGTCCCACAGAACAAATACCTAACAGTATGTTACTTAATGGGAGCTAGTAAAATCAAACAAGTAAAGCACTCACAACAAGCCTGTACCTTCTGTTGCATTTCAGCTACTGTGAAAACAAAATTCATAAATGAAGGGGTTACATTTTTCACTGTCTTTGCTCAGTTATGTGTGACTGAAAGAGAACTCAATTTCCACATACTGAGACACTATGATATTACCAGTGACAGCAGTCTGACCTGTCTTGGCTCTTCCGGAGCTTAGACTCTGTGATGGCTTGCTCAGGTTTAAGAATTACACTGCTAATTGCAGTATTACCGTATTTCGAGTCTTGTTTTGCAATGTCGTAACTATGCCTAAGTCTCAAAGAAGAAAGAAATGAAGGATATGAGGAACTGCTTTTTGTCTGGTTCTGTATTGCTCCCCCTGTTATTTATCATATTTTTTTCAGTAGTGCTAATGGAAAAAGAAGACCACATAAAAGGAGTTTCTTGCTGTACCACACCATATGAATGCGTAAGATACTAACTGACACAAGAGTTTATCATTTAAATCAAGAGCACAGGCAAAGGATGGGGAAAGAGCTAGTGGAAAGAAAAGAACATAGATGCAATGAATATAATATCAGTTCAGATGACTTGTTTTAAATGTTGGTACTGGATTCTCAGTTCTTTCAGTGGATTTGAGACAGGTGATTCCAGAGGTAGCAACAAAATAAAGAAGAAAGTGAAAAGGTGCCAGAACAACGACTGGAAACTTTCAGAAAAAAAAGTAGTATGATGGTGTCTCTCTGAATCTCCCCTTAGAATTTCTGGGGACTCTTTGAAGCTATGGGGTAGAGTGGAACAATATTCAATATTGTACTGATATATATATATAGTAGTGTTTACAGTATATGTGTGCTCACAGATCAGCTCCTAACATCAAATGCAACAGCTACAGGCTGCCAGTATCAACTATTTTAGAAACATCATTTGCACCTGCAGTTCTGGATATTGATTTGGAAGACCAATACCAGCTAATTGGTGCATGGCAGAATATGCAACCCTGAGAATAACATTACTGTTCCTTCCCAACAACCTGTTTGACTTCTGTCCTCCCTGAACAGCCAATAAAACATGTTAACCAAATCCAAAATTACAAGGAAATCATCTACTAAGAACTGTCCCAAAACAATTGAAATCACGTATCTAGTAGTTATCAGAAGTTATTCTGAACGTAAGAGCAGAATGGCAACTAATTGGAGTTAATAGGCAGCAACACTGGAGTCAGGAACTTTCGTGACTAGCGCTGCTGCATGAGAAGGGTTACAACTGGCTGACTTGGCTATTTTTACTGCTGGTTGTTTTACTGCGTGTTGGTGGAATGGAGTTGGATGTTTTCACAGTGGCTGATGTGGAATGCATCAGAGGAACTGTGAATTCCTCTGAACACTAGCAGCGACTCCAGTGGGTCATGAATGAAGCATGCTACCTGGATGTGTGCAAATCTTTTGCTTTAAGAACACTTGTGACACATCCTGGTCCCACTGGAGCTACTACATTAACAAAAGTTCTGAATATGGAAATTTATTATTTCTGATTATGATGGCAGGTTTACCAGAGGACACCTGGAAACATAAAGAAAGGAGGACATCTTTGGCAATAAATTTTGTGTGTGATATGGAGGGCAGGGACTCCTTAAAAGTATTTTCAGGCCTTGAAAAGTGGAAGCATACCTGCAGGATAACAGGGCAATATAACAAACACTAAATAATTCACTAATTAGTTCTCCAGCTGCAGGCATTTGTGCTTTCTAACCTCTCTAGCCTCTAACTCACAGTGCACAAGAAAACACAAACTTTCTTTCCTTTTCTTTTCTTTTCTTTCCTTTTCTTTCCTTTTCTTTTCTTTTCTTTTCTTTTCTTTTCTTTTCTTTTCTTTTCTTTTCTTTTCTTTTCTTTTCTTTTCTTTTCTTTTCTTTTCTTTTCTTTTCTTTTCTTTTCTTTTCTTTTCTTTTCTTTTCTTTTCTTTTCTTTTCTTTTCTTTTCTTTTCTTTCCTTTCCTTTCCTTTCCTTTCCTTTCCTTTCCTTTCCTTTCCTTTCCTTTCCTTTCCTTTCCTTTCCTTTCCTTTCCTTTCCTTTCCTTTCCTTTCCTTTCCTTTCCTTTCCTTTCCTTTCCTTTCCTTTCCTTTCCTTTCCTTTCCTTTCCTTTCCTTTCCTTTCCTTTCCTTTCCTTTCCTTTCCTTTCCTTTCCTTTCCTTTTCTTTTTTCCTTTTCTTTTCTTTCCTCTTCTCTTCTCTTCTTCTCTTCTCTTCTCTTCTCTTCTCTTCTCTTCTCTTCTCTTCTCTTCTCTTCTCTTCTCTTCTCTTCTCTTCTCTTCTCTTCTCTTCTCTTCTCTTCTCTTCTCTTCTCTTCTCTTCTCTTCTCTTCTCTTCTCTTCTCTTCTCTTCTCTTCTCTTCTCTTCTCTTCTCTTCTCTTCTCTTCTCTTCTCTTCTCTTCTCTTCTCTTCTCTTCTCTTCTCTTCTCTTCTCTTCTTTCTCTTCTCCTTTCCCCCCCACCCCCTCTTGGATCTAGAGCTTAATTTTATATAAAATTGAAAGCTCAGGTTCTCACCATGTTTTTCTTCCTTTTTCAGATTTACTGATTTAAGAGTGGAATTCACAAAATAGAACAAAACTTATCAGCCCATGAATCTGTTAAAACTGTTCCATCCATTTAAAAATGGTGATCAACTTGCCACAGTCAGCGAAAAGAACAAAACATTTATCGCAGCTTTTGCATGTAGGAAAAAAATCCTAACATATGTAAACATAAGACTAAAACAATTTAATTTTTAACTTTCTTGCAACATAACTGCAAATAGTAATACAAGACATATTCAGATCAAGTTGGTTCACCAGAGAGAGTATAAATAATGTACCTTAAGACTTAGTAGGTTCAAGTCCTGGAGACGATCACTGCACCTTTGGAAATAAAATTCACTCGTTAAAACTTTTGCAACTAATTTAGTTTAGGATAAAATTTCCTTTATCTGAAATCTTCTACTTAGCACAGTTTGCAACCTTCTTCAGTGCCAAGGAGTGTGTTCATTTCTGACCTAAAGTTACCTTCAAGAGGTGACTGTAATTTGAACCCTCAGTTCCTCCTCTGAGGTCTACAAGAAGAAGATGCACTGTAATATACACTCCTGCCCACTCCAGAGTCCCAACCTGTATTTCAGTTAATTTTGTATTACAAAGCCTAGCAAGAAATCTTTCTAAAGCAACTATTTTATGAAGCAGGGATCAACAATATTTTGTACTCCCTCTGCAGCACTGGTTACTGTGCTGGCAGTTAACCAAAAAACTGTTCAAAAATAAATGCCCATCTTACAGATGACAGAAAATAACATACCTCATACCAAGCTCTTACTGAGCTTTTTGAGGATAAAGGAAAATATAACAACTGGACTTCTGGTTTACCAATACTAGCGTCAGCACATTGGACAAAGTATTATAGACAGAGCCTAGGAACAGTTTATTTTGCACAGGAACACCTTGATAAGTCTTTTCCCATTCCAATAACATCTGTTATTTGCACATATTATGCAAATGACATCATAGTCTCTCATACTCTGTTGTGAAAGAATCTCTGGAGCAGATCCTTTGCTCCTCTGCATCTAGAGTGATTTCAGAAAAGTGATAGCAATTCATAGAGTTTTAGGATCTTGCCCCTTGTGTTACAGAATCACAGAATGTCAGGGATTGGAAGGGACCTCGAAAGATCACCCAGTCCAATCCCCCTGCCGGAACAGGAACACCTACATGAGATCACACAGGAAGGCGTCCAGGCGGGTCATGAATGTCTCCAGAGAAGGAGACTCCACAACCTCTCTGGGCAGCCTGTTCCAGTGCTCTGTTACCCTCCCAGTAAAGAAGTTCCTTCTCAAATTTAAGCGGAACCTCCTGTGTTCCAGCTTACACCCACTGCCACTTCTCCTATCATTGGACATCACTGAGAAGAGCCTGGCTCCATCCTCCTGACACTCACCCTTCAAATATTTATAAACATTAATAAGGTCCCCCCTCAGCCTCCTCTTCTCCAAGCTAAAGAGCCCCAGCTCCCTCAGCCGTTCCTCATAAGGGAGATTCTCCACTCCCTTAATCATTTTGGTGGCTCTTCACTGGACTCTCTCAAGCAGCTCCCTGTCCTTCTTGAACTGTGGGGCCCAGAACTGGACACAATATTCCAGATGTGTCCTCACCAGGGCAGAGTAGAGGGGAAGAAGAACCTCTCTTGACCTATGCATTGGGTTTGCGTGGCAAGGTTTTGGTAGCAGTGGGGGAGGGGACATGGGGTGGCTTCTGTGAGAGAAGCTGCCAGAAGCTTCCCCCATGTCCGACCGGACACAGCCAATGCCAGCCGGCTACAAGAAGGGACCCGCCGCTGGCCAAGGCCGAGCCAATCAGTAACACCTCTGTGATAACATAATTAAGAAAAAAAAAAAAAAAAAAAAAAAAAAAGGAAGAGAGGGAAGGAAAAAAAGCTGCACACTTTGCAGCTGGAGAGAGGAGTGAGAAGATGTAAGAGAAAACAACTCCACAGACACCAAGGTCAGTGAAGAAGGAGGGGAGGGAATGGGCTCCAGGCGCCGGAGCAGAGATTCTCCGCAGCCTGTGGTGCAGACCAGGGTGAAGCAGGCTGTCCCCCCGCAGCCCATGGAGGTCCATGGTGGAGCAGATGACCACCTGTAGCCCGTGGAGGACCCCACGCCGGAGAAGGTGGATGCCGAAGGAGGCTGTGACCCCGCGGGAAGCCCACGCTGGAGCAGGTTCCTGTCAGGACCTGTAGCCTGTGGAGAGAGGAGCCCACGCCGGAGCAGGTTTGCTGGCAGGACTTGTGACCCCGTGGGGGACCCGCGCTGGAGCAGTCCCTTCCTGAAGGACTGCACCCCATGGAATGGACCCATGCCAAAGCAGTTCGTGAGGAACTGTCGGTCATGGGAAGGACTCACGTTGGAGAAGTTGGTGGAGGACTGTCTCCCGTGAGAGGGACCCCACGCTGGTGCGGGGGAAGGAGTCCTCCCCCTGAGGAGGAAGGAGCGGCAGAAACACCGTGTGATGAACTGACCCCAACCCCATTCCCTGTCCCCCTGTGCTGCTGGGGGGAGGAGGTGGAAATCGGGAAAGAGATTAAGCCCGGGAAGAAGGGAGGGATGGGGGAGGTGTTTTAAGATTTGGTTTTACTTCTCACTATCCTCTAATTTTGACTGGTAATAAAGTAAATTTGTTTTTCTCCCCCAAGTCAAGTCTGTTTTGCCCGTGCCAGTAATTGGTGAGTGATCTCTCTCTGTCCTTATCTCCACCCACGAGCTTTTTGTTATAACTTTCTCCCCCTGCCCATTTGAGGAGGGGGAGTGATAGAGTGGGCTTTGGTGGGCATCTGGCCTCTAGCCAGGGTCAACCCACCACAACCTACTAATCACAAGACTTCAAAGCCCTCTTGAATAACAGACAATTCTGGCATATTTTTCTGAGAGATTAGGATGAAATTTACTCTTATAGTAGCCTATCCTTGCCATCCCTTGTTCACCTCTCCATATATATTCATAAATACATACTTATATTTTTATGTATATACAGGCCTATCTATGTATGTATAGATCGACATCCCTTTGAAAATGGCTTAATTAATAAAACTTTGGACTTGCTATATCTAGTTTTTAGGAAGTGTGAAATGACCTGGTACCCTTGAAATAGAGAGCTACAGTCCAAGTACTGTACTGCCATTCTTGTCTTATTACAGTATAAATGGTACAACCATTTTATTAATCCTAATTTTACAGATTTAACTGCTTTATAGAAAAATACACAGGATCATCCAAGATATTTCCTTTAGGTTCATGTAATTAAATGGTCTCTGTAGGAACCATCACAATGGTGTAAGAATCAAAGTAGCCTTGTCCCAATAGCTGTTGCTTTATTAACCTGCATGAAGAAAAGTGTATTTCCCCACCGTTAACAACCTGACTTGCGACTCCCTTGTGAGGGGTCAAAAGGTAATCTGAAAAGCACACATATTGAATCTGGTCAGATATAGGAGGTTTGCAGATCTGCACCATGAGTGATTCAAGATTAATCTTTCATAAAATTCCAGATTCTACCTTATGTCATTCTCAAATCTCCTGAAATCTTCAGTTCACTAGAAAACCACTGGAACGCACATAGCTGATGTGGAAAAGAAAGTTTCCTTGGTAGCTGACTCAAAAATAAATCAGATATTTCTGTCTCAATAAAATGATAAGTTCTGATTTTTCAGTGTAGTGAAATTATGTTTTTCTCCTTAAGTATATACTTATGTGTGTAGATTACAGATCAACACATCAAAACTTACTTAATTTTAAAGACACTGTAACTTCTGACAAACATTTTCAACTGCATTAACCTGCACATAAGAAAGTAAATTTAGACTAGTATTTTTGTAGAAAAATATGTCCAAATTTTAGAAAGGTGTTATTTATCAAAAAAACCCCAAGCCTAAATTTTGCTGATTTGAATTAATCAGATTGAAAGTGTATCTGAAACAAATATACTATTGTCAGGGAAGTAGATCTTCCTTGTAAGTCGAATGATTTGGGAAAACATACTAAGGGTTGTTGCAACAGTAAGAAAAATGCCCTCCTTAAAGTAAGGACAGCTATGAAAAATAGAAAGCACTTGTAGAATATAATTTTTTAGCTGTAACTTAATAAAATACATATTTCTCCAACTATCACTTCATAAACAGAGAACTTAGTATGTTGTCAAGCTTCTTCCAGTACCGGTGTACATGTTAGATTTCTTATTTTAAGTCTGTATTCACAAAAAGATCTTTATAAACTCCCCTGCTGACATTTTTTAAAAAACCCCCCTGCAATTCTTAGTTCATGACAGAATCTACAAAATCCTTTCCAAGCATTCAGACTAACACTGTAAAGGTGGTTTAGACTTCAGCTGATATAGCACTTGATGCTAAAATTGCCTGTTTTGTTTGTATTCAGCTGAAGTCAATGGAGATGAAGTTTACCAGTGATCTCACAAGTCCTGGTCCTTAAACTCCTATTACCTTATTTTTGGTGATAATGGATTTCTGTTTGCCACAATCACATTGATGTCAGGGCTATCAGCTCCAATAATCACTGATGTGAAATTAGCTGACATCTATCAGTGATGAATGCATTATATTTCACTAAGGCACATCACTCATTAAAATTGGCATATATTCTGATATATTTATTTGATTTTAAAAAAAAGAAACTTCCATACATTTAGAACTATCTCACAATAGACCAACATCTTTTATGGACCTAGTCAATCTATTTCATCTCAAGAATTAGTTAGTTCACTTTCTAGCACAGTTTATTCAAATACAAAACCAGATATCCTGATTTGTAAAACCAATAGATAGATACATACATTAACACATCAGGTGGTGGGATTAATCTACTGCAAGGAGCTCTGTTCATAGTCTATCACTGTATTTTCCTCTGTCTGCTCATAATGATCAAACACTTCCTTAAAACAAAATGATGCCATTGATGAGGTTGAAACAGCTTAGTGTCAGTGGCAGAATGATAGGCACAAAATCAGCTTTGCTGAATCATAAAGCATCCAAAGTATGACTGTTAAGTTGTTTAAGGGTTTTCCAGATCTCACCTGTTTGAAAGGAAGACAGCAGAAGAAAACCTGGCTCAAAGTCATAGTTTTTGAAAGTTTCTACCCAAATAATTCAATGGCTTCAAATAACTGACATATAGGAGGGTGGGTGGGAACAAAGCTAACTTGAGTCACATCTTTGCAGATTCCTTCTAGAACTTGTATGTCGGTAGGACTCTGTCCAATGCATTGTGCATAGAATCTTTTGTATTTAAGCACAAACATGTTTAATTCACTTCAAGGGATACAACAAAATTTCCCCAACAAGAGACTTGCAAGTTAGCAGTTAAAAACACAGATTCTGTCTGCATAATTGACTGGATGATAAACATGACATTTCCACACAGAGGATGGGTTATTCGCACCCACAGTTACATCACAAAAATAATTTTCCCTTGATAATGCAGCTCTTGACACTTTCAGGCAAACTACAGGTCTTTGCTGGGATGCTCTGTGAATATTTATAAAAGATTTTGGATTGAAATGCTTCATAGAAAAACAAAATATAATGTGTACTCACATATGTACGTAGTATGTATACTATTGTATGTACTAGCAGGGTAATAACAATTTCTTTTAACATAATCTATGGGCCCTGCTTTCTACACTGAAAACAATGGAGATTCACCTAGTCCAAAAGAGTCAGCAGAGTAATCTACAAAAATAAATGTCCTTAACTGAAAACAATTAGGAATGCAATAATGAAGGCACAGTTCCCACAATAACAAAGGGATAATTACTGAGCTTGTTTTGTGACTGATGAACAAAGACTTTGAAAGGAAATTAAATCACTGATTTCTTATCATATAGTTAGATGCCAAATGAGATCACATAATTACAGATGAGTGAATTTCTATCCTCATTTTATATATAATCATGTCTAGCATGCTAATTACAAAAAGGAATGAAAAACAGAATCTTGGAGTTTTATTTCAAGGAATAACAGTGGGGATTCACTTTTAGCTCACAAGGGTAATACAGACTTGCAGCTATAGGAAGAGGGAAATTATTCACCCCCACTCAACTCACCTACATCCATGTGAAAATTTGGCAGGAAATTAAAGCATGTATTGCAAGGACCCTTTATCAGAAGCCAATTTCATCACAGCCACAAAAGGAATGCATAGCTGGCAGGATGTGTTATAGTAAGGTACATAACCAGCAGATCATCCTAGTCACATCATGTCCCTTTTCATACTGTCTTGCTTTAAATAGCATGAGTTCCTTATTTTTCTCTATACATACAACAGCCTCCATCACTTCTTCATTCTTAGTGGCTTAGACTTCTTCACTGACAGCTGCTTGTTATATTTTAAAGATCTTTGAAATGGTACTGTTGTTCATTATCTGCACATGGACATTTCCTGACTTGACGTTGAGAAGAAAGCCACTAATATGCCATAACTAAATGTAACAAGAAAAATGCTATATTAATCTACCTGCACTCCACCTAAAAAATTCTATCATCTTTCACCATGAAAAGCAACTATACTTAGTCCATGTTATGCTATAGATGGATTATTACCGAGTTATGCATTAATACAGAAAAAAGCAAGACTTGCCTTAATGGAGGCAACTTTGTATTTAAATCAAGATAATGGAAAATGAGAGCAATGAACCCTATGTAACACTGGAAAACCATCAATAGTATTAGCAGACAATGAAGCAAAGTAAAGCCCATGAGAATCAAAATACACATTTTGTAATTCATTCCTTTATCAAAATATGGTATTGCACTGTGAATAATGATGGGAAGGGAATTTTTTGAGAAGACAGAGACTGAAATTTTACTAATTTCTCTGAAAGCAAAATTTTGTCCCACTCAGAGCCACAGAATAATAGAATACAAAAGGGGACTCTCTGTGTCATAGACAAGATATCATTGCTAGAATCAGACTTGCATGATGTTCTGCAGTGTAAACTGTTTCAAATGGCATCTGGTTTTTGCACATATTCTGGCTTTAAAATAAAATAACATTAAATAAAATCAAATCCAAGCCAATTACTATATTTTTTTCTTAATGCAGTATTGGAGGCAACATAAGGCCATCATGAATGACCTCTGCTATAAAGTGTTTTTCATACTACTCCTCTGCTAACCTAGTTTTGAGAATGTTCTTATCAGAATAATTTAACTGTAACTGTAATCACCTCACTGAACTGGGGATTTGGAGCAGTGCAACAAATAATTTTCCTTAAGCTACAACATCTTACACTTCCTAAGCCAGGGCAAGTAAAGATGAGGAACCTGAAAATAAGTGTGTGGCCAAAAATGCAGTTAACAAAAGGTTATTTGAAGTGGCAAGCTATAACAGTTCCCTACTGACCTTTAATTTACACCTTTTGCTAACACCTCACAGCGGGCAAGTTTAAACTGTTCAAAAGGAACACATCGTACCTTTCTTGCCTTCTTTAATATCACTCCAGAATTCACTCTCTTTGAATTACTTGCTGGCCAGTGTGACTGGGAGAAGTAAAGTCTGCCATTTATGTTGCAAGCAAAAAGACTGCCATAGCTATCTCAATGCTCTCAAATTGAGATATTCCTGATACTTGATGATTTATATAATTCAAGAGTTAAGTTTATCAGAAAAGCTCCCACGAGCAGTTGTTTCTAGGATATCTTTGCAATTCTGTCTCTAAAAGTGCTGCCAGGAACACACCCTGCTCAGCTACACCTGAGCTTGACAGGCACCAACAACATATTTTGAGATTGTAACAACTACAAAACCTACTTGATTGATTAAGGTGCACCTGGCTTGAGAGTTATTAAAGTGGGATAAAGACAATTCCCCTGCAGCAGTCAGTTATGAGAACAACTGTTTTAGCAGTGTGTATCAGCGTGCAGCAGGTCTAATGTTCCAATCCTCCCTCCAAAAGTACACATGCAGCAATTTTGCCAACAATAACTCCACCACTCTCGAGTTTTCTAGAAACCTTAATCACTAAAAACAGTATAGAAAGAGCTAAGTTTCAAATTCTTTTCATATCAAAGAGTTCAACTAATGGATGAAAGGATTATCAGCGTCCTACCTGTGTTCCTTTAGACTGAGTTCAATCGGGTATTATTAAGCAAACTCATTAAAAAAGACTACCAGGAAATAATGACTCCATTCAACAATAATTTTTGAAGTTCCATACTCTGCTTTTCATTCTACTTTGGAATGAAAACTAAAGCTGTCTGAATATTCTTTTTTTCAAAGCACAGCTGAAGTCTGTATTGAGTATTAACTGGAATTTTGCTCAATTGGAACTGCATACGTGTGTCAATCAACAGATTGATGGCTGCCTGACAGCCTCAGTGTAAGTAGTTTAAAGCAGTTTAAATATTAAAGTAGTTTAAATAATTTTGCTGACTCATTTAGATCAGTCTCTCCACCTCTTATCTCTCCTAATCAACAGAAAAGGGATATGAATATGGGTTACCCACATCTCAGCAATTTTACTTTGCTCCTTTTTGTACCACCTTTGGATCAGTATAGTTGGATTTATCCCAATATAGCTGATGAAGGGAGAGGAATAACAGACCTAATAGCATTGTCCCTCAGAGGACGTGAAGGCAGTTTAGACCAGCTGAACATCTAGCTAGGATTTTTAATGTGGACTATACTGAAAGCACAGAAGAAAAAAAGGAATAAATATTTCCTGTCCTGACAACTTCCCATTTTCATACACAATTATAAATGCATGCCTATTCCCTGATACTCCATTAATTCATGAGAAATACACACATAAGCATTTTCCTGGGAGGAGAAAGATAATATGAATTTATATGATGTTAAGAAAGACTGTACCAGGGAAACTGAGCTAAAATCCAGCATGCAATTATGAAACAGAATTACCTTTATTTTTACTTACTGTCTTCATTCAGTGGTTCATGTTATAGTACTCTTGCAGGAAACAAGCTATTTTACAATCTATGTGTTTTATTGAGTGCAGAAGGAAGAACTGCGAATTGCTGCATGAGAATCTCAGCTCTGTTTCTTCTCACATAACTTTGACCCAAACACTTTTTTCATGTAAAATCGAGTTGCCCTACTGAGCTCCTGAGAGCTTCTTCTGTGATAGAACATTAGGTGCCGATGCCCATGGGGACAAGAAATGACACTTAATTCCCAGATGTTCTCCTATTGAGGAAGACTTGGGACACAAACATTTTAAAATGAATGATGTATGCAGAGGAGAGGTCTTTGGAAGTAGATATGTTTTGTCTGGCTTAGAAAAAGGAGTTGGTCAGATAATCCCCTTACTCGTTGATTCTTAGAACAGATCATATGGGAGCCATGCCATTAATGTGAATCCTGGGCAATTTGAATCTATATTCCCACAACTCCAAATTAAGTAAAACATGTGCAGATATCATAATCAGACTTTGCATTTTCATAGTGCTTCAAATTAATTTAATGTTATCTAAGTGAAAAGTGCTATTTGAAAGCAAATTTGCTCATTTTGAATAATAAGCAGATTGTGCTTTCTTTCATCCCCATATTGCCAGAAGGAACCACTGCAAAGATAGAGAAATTATACAATTAAAATAAAATAAAATAAAATAAAATAAAATAAAATAAAATAAAATAAAATAAAATAAAATAAAATAAAATAAAATAAAATAAAATAAAATAAAATAAAATAAAATAAAATAAAATAAAATAATAAACAAAAACCCTGTGCCTATAGTAGCAACATTGATAATGAGCCTAACTAATCAGATTGAAGTTGTCTGTTTTCTGTCAGCATGTAACTTGAGAGGAATAACAGTTTAGCATGAACAGTTCATTTAGGACAACTACAAAACACAGAATAACCATGTTCAAACTTGCCCACACAGTTACATATTGACTTTATAAGAATTGAAACAAAAAGCTGAACATGCAAAAGCATTCAGTTCTCCCAGATGTAATTTATTTGGACCTGCAGATTGGACTGCTTGCTTACTAGAAATGAGTTCTCAACACAAATCAACATGAGGGTGAGATTGACTGGAAATAGCATCAAAACTACAGCTATATCTGGAAGCAGCCCAGCTAAGTATCTCTTGCTTTAATGAACAGAGTAAATAATGGACAAAAACATAAGAACATAAAGAAGGAAGACAATAAAAAAAAGTGAATAAAAGAAAATCAGTCTCAAAACAGTAACAAATACATTGTAAACACCTCAGAATTTCAATTTTAAACAAATGAACTGTCAGCGAACAATGTGGATGGTAACGCTCCAAAAGCAATAATTGAGTTCATTGCTACCTGCATGTAAAAAGTTTTGTTAACAGCTTCTCAAACATTCACAAGAGAAGCTGAGGCAGACTGTATCAGTGAATGATAGTTTCTATTACTAACTGGCATAATTAGAAAACAATAATAATTAATTTAAAAATATCCTCCTAATTAAAATTGTTGAACAGAGTTACAGTTGCTATTGTTGAGCATTCTCTCCCTGGAAAGCTCCTCTGCCTTTTTAAGGCTGATATTCCTATATACATAATTAGATCATTTAGAATGTAACTGCATATAATGCGGTTTCCAGGGAAGGAATATATATTTTTCAGGAGGCATAGATCAGAAGTATACAAGTATATTTAGGTTTCATTGCCTTTTTAGAGGAAGATAAACGCATTCTCCCAACACACTACATCATTCCATCTTACATGTGCTATCCCTTCTACTATAAAGCAAAAAAAAAGTTATTAAATCCATATTTATGCCTCAAACTCATTATCACATGGCTGTCCAAATACTGATACTGTATAAGACAATCTTTTATTATTTTGCATATATTGATTTTTAACAGAAATTTTATAAGCTTCTAACATAGAACCATAGAATGGTTTGGGTTGGAAGGGACCTTAGAGATCACCTAGTTCCAACCCTCCTGCCATGTGCAGGGACACCTTCCACTAGACCAGGTTGCTCAAAGCCTCATCCAACCTGGCCTTGAACACTTCCAGGGAGGGGGCATCCACAACTTCTCTGGGCAACCTGTTCCAGTGTCTCACCACCCTCACAGGAAAGAATTTCTTCCTAATATATAATCCAAACCTCCTCTCTTCCAGTTTAAAGCCATTTCCCCTTGTTCTGTCATTTACTGCCCTTAGGAAAAGTCCCTCCCTAGCTTTCCTGTAGGCCCCCTTAAGGTACTGGAAGGCCGCTATAAGATCTTCCCAGAGCTTTCTTTGCTCGAGGCTGAACAGCCCCAACTCTCTCAGCCTGTCCTCACAGCAGAGGTGCTCCAGCCCTCAGATCATCCTTGTGGCCTCCTCTGGACTCGTTCTAACTGGTCCTTGAACATCATTATAATTTTGTCAGAAAGTTCTGAAAAAAGTCAGATGCATTCTTATGCCACATTCTTATTCCTATTGTGTGCAGTCATTATTGCCTTAAGCCTACCTTAAAAATAACTGGGAGAAATGAAATACTTCAATACATATATATATATATATATATATATATATATATATATATATATATGGAAGAAGCCCTTTTTTTTTTTTTTTTTTTTTTAGATCTATGGTTACTGTAGGCCCCTCATTGAAGTAAAGAAGACTAACCCAGAAATGATGTGTGTACAAGCTGAACCCTGAGTGCTGCTGGGAAGGCCACAGCAGCCTTGCTGTGGGGTGCTGCTGGGCACCTGCACCCCTCTGTGACACTGTGAGCCACCACGGTAGAGGACACAGAGGAGGGACCTCACACCAAGCTGTGTTTGTGGTACTTTGCAGGGGGCTTCCTCATCAGTAGGTGGGTCAGCAGGCCACAGGGGCAGCAGAGGTACGGGTACAGCTGGAGTGTGGCAGGAGTCCATATGGCCAGGAAGGAGCTTTGCAACACACAGGGCCTGTAAGGGGAGGCAGTGGGCATGCAACTGTGTGTGCGTGCAACTATACACACTTGCATGTGTGTTGGGGATTGAGGGGGGAATTATATCATCTTGGTATTTGTTACAGAAGGATGCCTGTAAATTTGCAGATGTTTACTAATGTTTGTGAGTGTTTAGTATTGTGGGGTATATGCTTTTCTTGTTGCTATTGGTCCCAAATGTATAATTCACTGATTACCACTCAATTATTGTTATGTTAACAATAAACAGCTTTGATAATGATTTGACTGAAATAACTTCAGCAAAAGTTTTTCTCTCACATCCTATAATGTGGGTTTTTTAAACAGATTAGAATGACTCACTTCAAAACAAGAAGTCCACAGTACCCATGCACATACTATCTTGACAGATCTCCATCATGACAAGTGAACTGCTCACCATCCAGATGTGCCTGCTGCATGAATTCAGACAGCCACTCCGCCCTTTGGAAACTGAGTGCAATGGTGCTTCCTTGTTTCACACGGTTCAAGGTCAGTCAACAGTGACTGAATGGTGCTCAAATGCTACAATGATGCTAAACCGCTTTTCCCCATTCTTTTTAGACTCTGCATACCATATTTATAGGTGCTAAACTAAAATACAGACTTTCACATATTAACACATAAAACGAGGTAAATCTGTAGATGAATAATTATAACTTAATAGAACAATAATTAATTTCATTACTTTAAACAAAATATTCTGGGTTGTTATAGAGGGAGGATTCTGTCTCTCTTCTATCCTTTTTTTAAAAAATGATATATGGCATTCATTTAAAAGACATCTCTTTGAAACAAAAAGCTTAAATCAGCAATTCTGCTTAGTGAGAAAGAACCTTAGAGCTGTTATATACTGTGTCTATTAGGCTTTTTGAAGGGTTGATTCTGACTATCATTTGCCTACAGGCACTAAAGTAGATGTAAAGAATGACTGCAATCTGGTAACCAACAGCAAGAACAGGAATCTGAAATAAAATTTTTTGGGAGCCCAGTCTAAAGGAAAAAACTATAACATGAAGATGGCATCAGCAGAAGTGGAAGAAATCAAGTTACAAGTCAGTCTTGTAAATGTAGCACAGGAGAAGGGTTGATATAATTTATACAACATAACATAGTTCTCTGGAAAATTGATGAAAACTAAGTAGAATAGTGTTGCAAAAAATGAACATAAAATAGAAAAATAAAAGTGCACAATATGTTAATTTTCCTTCCTCAGGTGATACAAAATAGGTTTAATAAAGCGAAAATAAATTATGCTTTGTGGCTGTTCTGTGTTTTTTTGTTGGTTTGGGTTTTGTTTGTTTGTTTGTTTGCTTGTTTTCTTTTAATGTAGAAAAAGTTTGTTCTTTTTTGCACAGTTGCTGTTCTTTGTGAAGAGAAAATTGTTCTTGTTTCTCAAAACCAAAATAAGCTTATGAAAAGCTCTTAGATAAAGGGGGGAAATGGCAATGAATTATTTTATTTCTTATTTACTCATATTGTTTAACTTTTATTTTAAACATAAATACAAGATGTCACTCTGAAATCTACAAGCATTCAGTCTACCTCCTTTGTTAGTCATTGAAGAGCCACTTATAGTTTATCATATATTCTGATTACATATAGTTTCTAAACACAGACATATTATATTAAAAATCAAAACACAGTTAAATCAGTACCATCTGTGGTACAGAAGGCTTATCAGATTGCTAATTAGTTTATTTTAATAGAATTAGCCCATATAAATTATAGCAGCATCAGTACTAGTGCAAAATAGTAAATGAGCTACACTAGGTGGTTCATGGGCTTAACTAGATTGATGTGTACTCCAACAGCTCTGAAGGCACAATTTACTGTTCAGGAAGCAAACTGAGTGATCATATTAAAAAATGACATTTGGTTTATTTGCCATCATGGATCATGCTGAAGAAAATAAAATTAAGGTTACAGTAATTAATTCCTATTTAAAGGAAAAAATAAATACATAATTGGGGGATGCAGTTTAATATGCATATTTGCTTTAAATGTTCAACACAGAAATGATGTAGTGATATTACTTTACAGATTATCATTATTTCTCTTAGTAATAATTTACACAGCACATGACAAGAAGTCAAGGTGTCTGCATATCCTAATGTGACTTCTGTACACTGTGAATATCTCAAGGACAATAATTCTGGGTGAATTAAGAAGTAGAGGACTACTAACACCTAGTCTTCTAAACGACAGCTATTACATCTGGATACTTGTATATAATCTCTATGGGAATGGAGAGAAAAAGTGTAACTATTTGTTAGGGAAAACAAAGAGGGTAGGAAACAGAACTTGAATTTTTTCCTTTTCACCCTACGTAAACTAACTCCTCTGGTAATCACTGCTGCTCTTTCACTTCTAGAGTCCTCAGCTTTTTCTTCAAATCCTGTAAATTGTCACCCATATTTATATCTCTTTCTTATATCACCACATTTTTTTAGAATCTATGCAACACTGGCTTCTGTCTACCCATGGCAGGCTTAGGTATACCACATGATGAAATGAAACAGAAAGAAAGAATAGTAAGTGTTAATAAGGCACCTAAGACACTAGGTGAGGATAGAAATATTTTTAAAATTAACAGTGATAGTGCAAAGAGAACATTTTTCTTTATCTTCAAATATTCTATACTAATTCTCCTCTGGAACTTGCCACCAAATTCTACCTTTGAAATACTTTGGCCATTGAATCTTCTCAAAGGTGAAGCACTTTATGGGATCTGGAGAGACACTGATAATCACAGAGGCTGAAGCTGAGCTACTGTAATCCATTTCTTCAACTCCCAGGGAAAAGGACATAAACTGTAAGGATAATTAAAAGTCTTATTTTTGAATAAGCAGTTAAATACTTGCTTGGCTCCAACTGACTGACTGCTATTAAGTACATTCATAAATGTACTTAAACATGAGTGGTTTGCTGAGCTGGAGCCAAGAAACACAGTGTTGACATTGCTAATGAATGCGAAACCAAAAAAAAACGTTTTTTGGTAACTTTTGACAAGCTCTTTGTAGATCACCAAAGATGGCAAATGAAAGCCAAACTTTCTTGCACCTCCATTTCACATTTCAGAAACATTTTTTTTTTTTCCTCTGCAAGTTAATTAGGGATAACTTTGATGCTACTGAAAAACTAGCTTGAACATCTTCTTTACACTGTCTTTCTTTTGTATGAAGCATATTATAAAATACCAGCATACTCAACTCCTCAAGGAGAGGCCAGGGGTGAAGAAGAAACATCTCTTATTCAACCTGAATTGTTAACAGAGGAGTTTCTTCCCCAAGGAAAGTCAGGCCAGTAGCTTCCTCTGACACCCCTAAAGTCTGACAGATAAACAGTGGTCAAATAACTAATAATGCATAGCAAAGAATGTGGGAGCAGAAGATTCAGTCCCGATTCCAACGTAAACTCTATTTGTAACTGTACAGAGGTGTGGTGGGTTGACCCTGGCTAGAGACCAGATGCCCACCAAAGCCCACTCTATCACTCCCCCTCCTCAAATGGGCAGGGGGAGAAAATGATAACGAAAAGCTCGTGGGTGGAGATAAGGACAGAGAGAGATCACTCACCAATTACTGGCACGGGCAAAACAGACTTGACTTGGGGGAAAAAACAAATTTACTTTATTACAAATCAAAATCAGAGGAGAATGAGAAGTAAAACCAAATCTTAAAACACCTCCCCCATCCCTCCCTTCTTCCCTGGCTTAATCTCTTTCCCGATTTCCACCTCCTCCCCCCAGCAGCACAGGGGGACAGGGAATGGGGTTGGGGTCAGTTCATCACACGGTGTTTCTGCCGCTCCTTCCTCCTCAGGGGGAGGTCTCCTTCCCCCGCACCAGCGTGGGGTCCCTCTCACGGGAGACAGTCCTCCACCAACTGCTCCAACGTGAGTCCTTCCCAATACTGACAGCTCTTCACGAGCTGCTCCAGTCTGGGTTCATTCCATGGTGTGCAGTCCTTCAGGAAGGGACTGCTCCAGCGCGGGTCCCGCACGGGGTCACAAGTCCTGCCAGCAAACCTGCTCCGACGTGGGCTCCTCTCTCCACGGGCTACAGGTCCTGACAGGAACCCGCTCCAGTGTGGGCTTCCCGCGGGGTCACAGCCTCCTTCGGCATCCACCTGCTCCGGCGTGGGGTCCTCCACGGGCTACAGGTGGTCATCTGCTCCACCATGGACCTCCATGGGCTGCAGGGGGACAGCCTGCTTCACCCTGGTCTGCACCACAGGCTGCGGAGAATCTCTGCTCCGGCGCCTGGAGCCCATTCCCTCCCCTCCTTCTTCACTGACCTTGGTGTCTGCGGAGTTGTTTTCTCTTACATCTTCTCACTCCTCTCTCCAGCTGCAAAGTGTGCAGCTTTTTTTTCTTCCCTCTCTTCCTTTTTTTTTTTTTTTTTTTCTTAATTATGTTATCACAGAGGCGTTACTGATTGGCTCGGCCTTGGCCAGCGGCGGGTCCCTTCTTGTAGCCGGCTGGCATTGGCTGTGTTGGGTCGGACATGGGGGAAGCTTCTGGCAGCTTCTCTCACAGAAGCCACCCCATGTCCCCGCCCTCCCCCACTGCTACCAAAACCTTGCCATGCAAACCCAATACAAGAGGTAAGTTACTATCTTATCTTGTCACAGTTAAAAGAGTAGAGGTAATAGCATATGATTGTTGTTAGGAATAGAAATATATTAACGATGAGGAGGAACTTGGATAATAAGGTAGCAGAGGTCTGATAGTTATCTAAGACAAGAAAACAATACAGAAATACTGGCTGGAAGAAATAAAACAAGCAATAAGATACAATCTAGTATGATTAAAGAAAAATAAAAGCCCAAGATGGTCTAGTGCCAAACACACTTCAAGGGCAATATCTAGGTAATCACCTCAGCATTATACTTTGCATCTACATAAATTCCAAGATTTGCTCTTGCCTACCATTCTTACTCATTGTTTGTGCCAGAGGGACACAAAAACCACGACAATATTGTGTCAAGCACAGGGTAACCAAAGAAAGACACTTGGAATAGAAACAACAAGAGATGATTCTGAAGGAACCAGAGAAAACGAGATGAAGGGCATTCAGTCTGTGCTCAGCAGCAGAGCCTGGGAACAAGCACCAGGCCTGCCATCTCTTCCTTAGAGATACTGTAGTCGAGATACTGCAGTTTCATTTTGCCTGTTTCATTTGCTCATGCAAGAAATATAAGCTCTTTAGGGAAGAGGTTATCTAATGCAGATTTGTAAACAATATATTAGTCTTGTTCCAGAAGTGCTACACTCATGTTTCCTGAAAAGGTAAAAATCTTTCCCTACTCTTCAGGTGGAAGAATAATACTCAGTACTATTCACTGCCTTACTCCACCTTGTTTCTTCCAATGTGCTTCCATTCAAAATACATTAACATAGAATAAGAAACTGTTTGAATACTAGCATGGCACACAGGTGGAAATGAAGTCATATTCATCTTAAAAAACCTCTTATATAATTCTTCTTTTAAAAAGAAAGGAAAGAAAAAGAAAAATCCAAGAAGGTACTTGGATTAACAATCCCTTCTCAGAGTATGTTGCTCATATTTACTTTTAAACTCCTATTAAGCAGTAAAGTGATATTTATAGTTAAATGCTGGTTTTGAGAAGAACATCAAAACACCTCAGGTAAGTGGCTTCTGGTGGTTTAAAGTGCCAGAAAGATTCAGTTGTACATATTTTCCCATTTGTTTTAAGTCCTCTAATATTATGGGAAAACCAAGTCTAACAGCCTCATTACTACATAAGTTTTATTAACCTGGATTAAAGTTGTTATGATATGTGAACATGGGGAACAGAGTGGTGATTGCATTAACAATTCTCAGTTGGTTAGAAGTGGTGGATTATGGTTATAAATCTTGGCATTGATTATATCTGCATAGTAAAGTGGAGCCTATGGCATTCTGAACATTTTAAATGGGGATACTTTCATGAGGAAATAAAAAGTCATAAAAACTCCAAGCTCATAAACTAGTGGTATTTATCAGCCATTGGCATTTACATGCCAGTGGCACTTACAAGCCAGACATATTAAAGTCTTTTGAAACCTAGAGGTTCAGAAAGACACTTATATAGTTGACAAAAAACCCCCTTAAGTATCTGCCTCCCCTTTAGTTCAATGGAAAATAGGCATCTAATTGGTTTTGAAAATAAATACACTCTTTCTCTTCACTGTGCCCTGGGACTTTCCTCTCTCTCTTACAAAGACATAATTTAAAATGTGGTCCCTAGAGCTTCTGTTACCATTGGAGGAAGAGGCTGGCAGAAGACTTGCAGATCAGTTTTCCTTTGCTCTTTGGTCATCGGAAACTGCACTTTGCAGATAAATTCTCATTTTCTTCATTTGATAAGCTTGCTTGCGTGGATGTAACTCTTAACTTTTGCAGTAAGAGCAAAAGATAAACAGTGATAAATAAATCTATTTTTTAAAGTTCTCTGACTACATAAAACTGATAAATCTAGTTGCTTCTGCATATAACAGGAACTGGCTTTATGTACTGAGAGCGTGGACGCCATGTACTGAGAACTAAACTGAGAACTGTGTTGTGCGTTATCAGTACACTAAACAAGAAAAATGAGTGTACTTTGTATACCTCCTGTACCACACAGCAGAGGATTAAAGTTGCTGTGCTTCCTGAAAGGGAATGTAACACAGGCTTATTTTCAGAGAAGTAATGAAGAAAAGAGTAATAGAACATTAACCAGAATCAGGAAGATGTTACTAAGCATGGGCTAATACCACTGCATAAGAGAAGGTTAAAACTGCTTGTCAAACATCATCCAAAGAGATAAAGGGAATCAGCAAAACCATGAAGAAAGCTCCGTTATTTGTTAGTTTGTTTTACAGTGGGAAGCTAGTCACAACTGAAGACACTTCTCCTCCTCTACATCAAATATTTTCTGATTACTAATTCCAATTAATGACTGTCCATGACTCATTAATGTATTCTGTTAACAAAGTAATAGTCAGCAATTTCCTTCAACCTTGGCTCAGAGGTTACCTTAGTTGTAAGATACATAAAACAAAGAGGGCTGCCAGTAGTAGAGAAATTATTCCCATTAGTTACACTTTCAAAACAAAGTAGGGAACATTTCAAAATGTTGATGAAAGAAAGACTCTCAAATATTGAAACTACCAACAGTCAAACTATTAAAGGATGAAATACTTTCCATTATTGAAGGCTTGGATGCTTATCTTAAGTTTACTTGTCCTGATCTAAATTTTCTATATCTGCAAATTTCCTGAAATTTAGAGGAATTACACTTTATAAGGCATCTATTTTGATTCTTAACTCTTCCTGATTCTGATTAAGTTATGTTACAAGGCGTATGCATCTGGTGGCTCCTGAACATTAATCTTCAACACCAGTGAAGAATTCCAGAAAACTGGGATCTTCATTGAAAAAATGCAAAAAGGCACATACATGATGTTACCCACACTGTAAGGCTGTAAGTTAGCATGATTCAGACTTGATACAAATTAATGAAAAGACAATAGCTGTTAACTGTTTATTTACATCAACACTTCTTTATTTAAATTTTATTTTCGTTATTTGTATTTCATTTTCAATTCTTTCTTGCCTGAAGGAAACATCCTATTTATGTTCAGGAAAGATGCTTCAAATCAAATTTACGTATAAATCACAAAGTGTTCTCTGATGGAAATTTAAACAGACTATAATACACAAAAGTAAAGTTAGGATTTGCAGGCCTGGCCTCATTAACTAGACAGAAAAAAAAAAACCCAAAACAAAACAAAACAACTAGTTTTCAGTCAAGGCTGATTCCAAATGCTGAGTAAGATCTTTTGTGCTATACTACACAATATAGAAGAAAAATTCTTGTGTTGAACTAACTGGAAAAAAATATTTCCCAGAATAGTAAATTGGAAGGGATCTCTAAACAGAAACAAAAAGGAAATGGGAGGTAACAGTGTATATGTTACAAGAATGAACCTAAACCAGGAAAAGCAAATAGTAACAGAAATAACATAAATGGAATTTGTACTACTTTTTCCTTCAGAAAATTGTCAGTTTTCAACTGACAACCCTAAGCTGACCAGCTCAGAGCACTGAGTATACTGACATCCTTGAGAAGTCATTTTTGGACATAAATTTCATTCAAAACACTTCCAGCTACTGTATGGTAACTCATATGTTCCTATCCAGCTGGGCTGCAAAGATGATGCAGAACTTTATATGTATGCAAAGTACTGAAGACTTTTTAATTTCTCCAGAAGAAGTGGAGATGGAAAACTAGAAATCCAGTATGCAGCCTGCTAGGACAGGCTGAGAGGACTCCAGTGCTCTAGGTGATTTTGTTTCAGCTAGTTCATCAGTCCTATTGTCACCTTGCTGAACAGTTAATCACAGATATATACCAACTTCCAATTGCAAACTTCCACAATTAACTTCCCAATGATCTGAGAAAAGTTTCTGCAGATCAGTTCTTGAAACAATCTACTTAACCACAGATTCCATTACTTGCTCAAAGTTCTGTAACAGCCAAGTCCCAAAGAAGACTACCATGAAGTTACAGCTTATGCTGGAGAAGCAGAAAACAAAATGTGCCCCCTCTTTCGTTGCATGTAGCTAAAGACTGAAGAATGGCAGGAACCACAGTTTTGGAAAAAGGTTCCTTGAGGATGTTACCATGCAAAGGATATGTGAACTTGCAGAGATTTCATTCACATTAACTGAGCACGGTATTGAGTAAGAAAATCCATCATCCACTCTTTCATTAAAGTTCATACATAGTACTTACCAGTAACAATGAATCTATGCAGCCTTGGAAATTAGGGCTGGCAGAAAGTGATAAAAAAAGGAATATGTCGATTACTCTGTGAATAGTGATCAAGGTCCAAGGAAATTACAATGCCATTTATAGCCTTTATTTAGGCACTTAGTCACTTTCAGTACTTTGGAAAAGATATTGATTCTGCAATAGACTAGGGAATTGCTGGTAACAGCAGAAGGATCTACATAAAATCTAACAGATCAACCACTCTCTAAAATTCTTAACAGCAAAAGTCTTCCTTTCTAAATCCACTCAGAACATGTGATCTACTTGACAAGTTGACTCACAGTAGGATGTTTTAAACTTGGAATCAGAACAGATTGTGAGATTTAAGAAATGATCTCAGCAAAATGACAGTGCTAGAGCTACAAATATTTCCAAGAATGCTTACTTATAAGCCATCTTGTAGGAGCCAGAATCCTGCCTAGTGTAGATCAGCATTAATCCATTAATTTATAGTTACTAAACATTGTAATGTAATGGAACTACATTTATTTACAGCTGTGGAGCTATCTCTCTCTCTCTCTCTCTCCCCTGTTTAAAACTGAATTTAAGTCTCCAGGTAGACAGTGATAATGAAATGTTGCCAGAACTTAGAATAAATTCTTAAATAATGAACAGTGCACAGAAAGATGGTGACTTTCTTTCTAGCAAAAAGATTTTACAGATGCCTAGGAATAGTTGAGCACATATTAAAACAGTGATGGGAGCCACCTCAGCTACAAGTGACTGCAAAAAGAAAAGTATAGTCATTGCTGTCAGTCAATCACATGTGGTATGAGATAGCAGCTTCTCACAAACTACCATGAATAAACAGGAACAGAGATTAGGAAGAAGAGAGATACAAGTGAAGAGAAACACTCACACACGAACTGAAGAAATTGGAGAGAGAAGATGTTAGACAGGAAATGTCTGGAGAAAAGAACATCAGGCAAGGCTAAAGTGAGTGACAGATACAAGCATCTGGGTGTTGGTAAAGGCTGAGATTACAAAGGACACTGAGAACAGACAAATAGAACTAGAGGGAGGAAACAAATGAAAGAATGACCATCTTGATTATTATTTTCTTCCCTAGAAAGTGAAAATGAATTGCAGAAGCCTAACCTAAAGTACATAACCTACTAGTATCTCACATAATATTTTTTCCATACCCAACTACAATTATTCCAACCAGAAGATCAATGGGGTCGTAATTAAAAAGCTTGGAGTGTGGTTAATCTTTCTTAAGATACACCCTGCAGAGAAGTGTGACAAGCACTGCTAGAGAGGCATTCAAAATCTGCAAAATTACTCAAGATAGTAGTCCAGCTAGCAACACAGGCCATACAAGAACAGGAATGCAGGTATTAAACAGAAGCTTGTAAACCCTCTGCAAATGACAAAAAGAAGTATATTACCCACAAAGATTCACTCTACAACATTCTCTGCTAAAATGCATTCAGTCCATCACCAAACTACTATTGTTCTGAAAATTAGAATTGGGCTTTTTAAACTGTGGGAAGAATATATAGCTTGTTGCTTTCTAGAACTACATTAAAATAAGTACCAAAAAACTACAAGAACAGCCTGAAAAATTAATAACCTCACCTACCTGCTTCAAGCACTTGAAACAGGTTAAATAAAATAAAACCCTGCATCCATATATATCAGTATCTTAGAATGTGGGCGGATAATCTATTACCAGGCAAAACCTTCCTATAATTCTCTTGAGACTGCTGTCCCTGGCACTACCTTCACATGTTATAATGCCATGAGTGCAAAAAGATGGAATAATGTATTCACAGCTATTTTTATTTCCAGTTCTCAGTGAAATTTTTAATTACCTGAAAACTGAAGTTTTACTCAGTTCTAGCAATTTTAATTGCAATTGTTACACCTCAAAATGAAACAACAAATAATGAATTAATGAAATTCAGTAATTTCCTGATCACTATGAGAATGCAGCGTCTTGGAGAATAGCCACATCTCTGTGCCTTATTTATATATATATATAGATAGATGCATCTATCAATATATATATATACATAAAAGCAAGGTCCCATCCAGAGGGACCTTGACAGGCTTGAGAGGTGGGCCTGTGCTAACCTCATGAAGTTCAACAAGGCCAAATGGAAGGTCCTGCACCTGGGTCTTGGCAATGCCAAATATAAATACAGGCTGGGCAACCAGTGGCTTGAGACCATCTCTGAAGAGAGGGACTTGGGAGTGGTGGTGGACAAGAAGCTGAACATGAGCCGACAATGTGCGCTCACAGCCCAGAAGGCCAATAACCGTATCCTGGGCTGCATCAGGAGAAAAGTGGCCAGCAGGTCGGGGGAGGTGATTCTCCCCCTGTACTCTGCTCTCGTAAGGCCCCACCTGGAGTGCTGTGTCCAGTTCTGGAGCCCCCAGCACAAGAAAAACATGGAACAGTTAGAACGAGTCCAGAGGAGGCCACAAGGATGATCTGAGGGCTGGAGCACGTCTCCTACTAGGACAGGCTGAGAGAGTTGGGGCTGTTTAGCCTCGAGCAGAGAAGGCATCAGGGAGATTTTATAGTGGCCTTCCAGTACCTGAAGGGGCTACAAGAAAGCTGGGGAGGGACTTTTTATAAGGGCAGGCAGTGATAGAACAAGGGGAAATGGCTTTAAACTGGAAGAGGGCAGGTTTAGATTAGATATTAGGAAGAAATTATTTCCTGTGAGGGTGGTCAGACACTGGAACAGGTTGCCCAGGGAAGCTGTGGATGCCCCCTCCCTGGAAGTGTTCAAGGCCAGGTTGGATGAGGCTTTGAGCAACCTGGTCTAGTGGAAGGTGTCCCTGCTGATGGCAGGGGGGTTGGAACCGGATGATCTTTAAGGTCCCTTCCAACCCAAACCATTCTATGATTCTATGATTCCATATTTGCTTTTATGCAGGACCAGACGCTCTCCAGGGTGATGATGTGTCTTTAGGAAGCTGATCGCAGTACATTTCTTCTCTGCCCATTGATTGTGGGAAACGTATCAAGCAAAACAAAGGAGGTTTGGTTCTAATTATGCATTATTATTAATTTCAAATCCAAAGTTAGAATTGTGTGTGAAGTAAATGGGTGAAATCCTTTGAGAGTTTTTCACCAGCATGTAATTTTATTAGAATTCATTAAATCACTGGAGGGGGTGGGGGGCAAAGCAACCCCGGGGAGGGTTGTTCCTTTAGGTTTTTTTTTTCCTCCTTTGAATTGTACACTTCAAATATTTTTGAACTTTTGCTATCTTGTCTTTCATGATGATTTGCCTTGCCATGTCATAATAAGGCAAGACATTTGGATCTAAAATGTGATTCTAAATATTAACAAAATCTGAAGAGATAAAAATGTAGCTTTGCATCATATGTCTGCACTCTACCAAATATTTTTTAGTTCTGTTTAAGATAATATATTTGTATGACTGTGAAACACTGAAGGATTGGTTAATATTACATTTTTGCTGCACCATCAAAATTGTATCCTTCTCTGGATCTTGTCATGCCAAAGAGTTGACATTTAACTTCAACAGTTCAGTAGCTTCACAGTTTTTTTGTCTTTGTTTTTGTTTTCTTATTACACTGCTGGTATGTTCAGAGAACACTGAATATTGAAGAAATTATGCGTAATATCAATAATATTAATAATATTAATATCAGCATTAATATTAACAACTATTATTGTTGTTATTATTCTATTAATTTAACTTTATTTTATTTTATTTTATTTTATTTTATTTTATTTTATTTTATTTTATTTTATTTTATTTTATTTTATTTTATTTTATTTTATTTTATTTTATTTTATTTTATTTTATTTTATTTTATTTTATTTTATTTTATTTTATTTTATTTTATTTTTTCTACTGAGCTATAATTCCCTGGGAACCCAAGACTGCCACCTGAGTCACAATGCAAATAGTGATTAACGCGCTGTGTGATGTGCAGATAACTAACCTGTCTGTAATAGTCCATATTCTAGAAAGATAAAAGTTTGGAAACAAATAAATAATTTTGACAAAGTCCTCTGGCTGCACATTTAAGGAAGTTTTTTGCCTGCTACAATGAAGAAAAAGTGGCTTACATCTTTAGAATGATCTATGCGTTGATATTTAGGAAGCTCAGGGACAAGGGATTTGATTTCACAAAGCTAATGCTGTGTTAACCACTCTTTAATTCTGTTTGGCTTCCATGAATTTCTTAAGAAAACATGGCAAGTTGTCTGATAGGATTAAAAAGATGACCAAGCAAAAACAGGGTTTCTGTTTGTTTGATTCTTTGTTTTAGGGAGATACTTAAGTTTGGCAAATATTAAGCTCAGCTCTTGTATACCTCAGCACACTGCTTCCTTAAATTGAAGTCAGGTTATTTTATTGCAGAGCGTAAGAGCTCCAGAGAGAGCTGCTTCATTTGCTGAGTCTAGCAATGAAATTGTGCAAATTTGTGTGATGGGACAGCTTGGAAACAGGTATAAATTTTTTTTTATCATGCTGCAAATATTGGGATACCCATGCTTAGAATGTTTGGAAAATCTTAAAATTGTTTTATCACTAATCAGAGTATACCAGGAAAAAAAAGGAAAAAAAAAAAGGAGAAAAAAAAGGAAAAAAAAAGAAAAAAAAAGGAAAAAAAAAAAAGAAACCCATCCGCCAGCTTTTTGCCACCATGAATATTTAAGAAACATTTATTTGGGACATGACTCTATTGTTCCTTCAGGAAAGTTAGAGGATCTGTTGAGCATTTAGGATGAATTATTATGATATTGAGTTTAATCAGTGTCCTAACACTGATTAAAATTGTTAGAGTTTGACAGAAGATAACAGACTGACACAGGAAAGTTTAAGTCAGGTAGAAGAAATGAGTTTTTCTTTTCGCCATCTCCAATGAAAAATAGGGTACTTTTTACAAAAAATATTTTTAGATATTTTTTAAACAAAAAGGCATTTCAGCAGCCACTTTCTGATTAACATCATTTGTAATATCAGGTTAGATGGGAAGACAGCAGTTACACACTTGTCTGTTGAGTTTATGTCCTCTTCTGAAACTACAGGAAATATTGTGACCTTTAAGTCTCACATCCCAAGTGACACAAAACTGATAGCGAAGCCCAGGTAGAATGTCTCCCATATCCATGGCAATTTATTACAAAATTTGTCAAAAATATTTTGACAATACACTTTATTGACTGTAAGTACTGATTTCACATTCTCAGAGTGCTTCACGGAATTTTCTAAAATTCTCATAGTAAAATACAAAAACATTTTGTCATCTCTATGTGTTATTTGAAGTTATAAACTACAAATTATAACATTTGTTATTAATCACAGGTACAGTTCTCCTTTGGCATCCTGGCCAGCTTCTTTTTCAGGCTTTATGAAGGGTCAACAAATAGCACTTAAGTTTTCAAATAGGGCCACATAGGAGGATCCCAACATCTAAAGTTAGGCCTCTAGGTTAGAAAATCTTGCTTCAAAACTTTAATGCTTGTGTTTCCCTTACTGTTACTGATGTTATTAATAAACGTCTGGGCCTTAAACTCTCTTCTCACTTATACTGTCTCTTCTTCTCCCCTGTGAAATGTGTGTTCCAGATGAATCCTCTTGCCTTACCAAGGCTATACCCACCGTGTTTCTTTTTTATTGCAACAAACTGCAGTGCACCTTCAGTACTTGCTAGAGACAGGGAGGCAGCAGGGCTTAAAATGCTTTGTGTGGAAGCAAAGCCTTCTGACAATGTCCTACCTATTCTCTTATGGCTTGTAGAATCAGGGCCACCTTTGTTGGCAAAGTTGTTTCTTAAAGTTTCTTTGGATTTTTTTTCTTGTAGGATTCTTTTGGTGACATTTCTGCAGTAGAGTTAGGTCAGAAGTAAAAAGTGTCTGCAAGTTTTTTTTGTTTTGTTTGGTTTGGATATTTTTCTGATTAGAAGTCTTTTTTTTTGCATGCCTATCTCAGCTTGTCTATCAGCTCTTAGTTTGAGATGTCTTTCATTGTTTAGAGGTATAATTTAAAAAAAACAAACAACATGTTGAACGTGAAGGATGTATAGTTAAGCTATGATCCTATAAGCACCCTTTTTGCCCCTGAACAATTAGTTCTTTCAAGTTCAAATTGTGGTTTTTTTTCTGCACTAATACATTCTGTATTTTAAGCAGAGAAGAAAATATAGCTCAGAACTGCAGGTGTTTTCATCTGTGAAAGTGTGACTGATCTGGAGGGCATTCAAATTATAAATGCTACATATAGTCAAGCTAAAGTTAGCTTCAGTTATCTGCTGTATTCAGTTGCAGAAATTAAAATAATCTGAATTAAATTCTAACACCAGAATCCCCATGTCTTAGAAGTGCTATTAATATGCTTAAAAGGTATCTCACAACAGCTCTTTTCTATTATACATCCATGATTTATGTGACTATAAATGTACTGAAAATAATGATAGACTTGAGTTCTGAAAGCACTTAAACTCTTCTTCATTAGCTCTAAAGCTGTAATCACATTATTGTACGTGAGTTCATTTATTGTTCATGGATTTGAGCTGCCATGAAATCAATCAAGGTTAACTAGAGCTGGAAAAGATTATAGGTGCCTCTCTTGAGCAATGACAGCATAAGTTGCAATATGTAAGTTTCTAAATAGAAAAATTCCCTTTTCTAAACGCAAAAAAACACCTGGGATTAAGGTACAATTATGGCATATGGCAAGTATAGGATGCCTTGAAAAATTCTGAATATTTTACTAAGAATAAATTTTATTGACCTGTTTCTTTGACATAATTCAGCATAAGAAACCAGGATGGTCATCAGAATTGGCACCAAAATAATTTTAATTAGTTGTGAATATGTTTTTCTCTTAGTTTTCAGAAAATATTTTGGGACTATGTACTCTTCACCAGGAAAGAGTTATTTAATTTGATTCTCCATTGTTTAGTAAACACCAGTACTGAGAATGTGAGTGAAAGGGCTTTATTTTGAGGACAATTAATGCTAAGGCCTTTTGACCTCATGGTCTCATTTAAAAGATGTTGAAGTAAGTTTTTAAAGTCTGCAATGACTTTGGAGTGATCTTTTTCTTTGTTTCCAGGCTTGAATTAGGTGTGTTTTCCTGGCCTCAGTGCAGAGGTAAGGTGGATTGCAAAGCAGCCCTCCATAGTCTGGTCACATAGTGCTCCACAGGTCCTCTTTCAGATGCCTCTGGTTATAGTATCCTGGCAGTTTTTCCTTATAGTCAATTTCTCTGCCACTAAGGTGACAGACCTTCTCTTCAGGAACAAAATATTAACCCTTCAGGCTTACCTTGCTTGTGTTATGTTCTGCCCTAGGACAGAAGAAAGACTTTTTCTTATGCATCTCCAAAAAAAGTTTGAGATAGGTATTTATATAGTATGAAATTCTGATAGATACCAAGTACCCTAATCCAAAGCCCATTTACTATTCAGGTAATCACTGAATTCAGAGGGATCAACTCTATTTCTGAAGCTGAGTATTTTTTTAAGGATTTCCCGCATTTCTCTCCAGATATGAATAACTTGAGGTATTGTTTTTGTCAATTAATATCTATACAGGATTCAACCTTTCACATCTAATTAATTTATTACTATTTGATTATAGGAACGCATTTTCAAAGATTTCATTAAAACATGCATGGTGGTGTAAGTCTCATAACTAATTTTATTTTCATAACAAATGAGAACACAGTAATTTCAGCGGGTATTTAAAATACTGCATATAATGCTATTCATTCTTATAAAAGAAAACACTACCACAAATATTTGGTTTTAAGTCTTGGGGTGAATAATTTTCTTTTTTATTTTGCTGATGAATGATCATAAATATGAATAAAATTTCAATTTTTTCATAAAAACAGTCTTTCAGGGATATTTCATAAATTCAAGATGAGATATTTCTAGTACTAACTACAAACTGACATATCTGTGATTTCCTCATCTTTCCAGACTGCCATGGTGTTTTGTATTTTGAAGGATACTTTACTCTGAGTGTTGGCATATTCCTGTATTGGTTCATAAAAAATGGAATTTATTATGAATATGTAGAACTGTCCAGCTGTTTCTGCTACAAGCTCATGCTTGGAATTTGCAGGTCATCTTGAATGTGTTACTGAGCCAACAAATATATTTATAATACAGTATAATTATTCTGTTTTCAAAGTCACATGTAAATGAAAGACATGCAAATTAGGCCATAGTCAGATTCTTGCAGTTAAATTAGTTTCTGAAAGAATATATTTCAGTATACCCTCTGCCATTCTACTCTATGAAAGCCTGCATAATAAAACACAATGTTTCCCTTTGGGCCTTGCATGTTGGTTTGCTAGTATTAGTACCTTTAAACTTGAAAAGCTTTGTTGTTGATTGTTGAGTATGGGGCTTAAAGATGATACACGATCAGTATAATTTTATGATCAGAAGAGACTCAAGTCTTTCTGAAAAGTGTAAATCCAGTGTTTTGTGGAACTGGGTAGCTTTCTTCTGGGAAGACTACTGCGAACATTTTAGTTTTTCATTCCAAAGATACGTGAACAGTTTGAGTTTGCAACATTATTCTGTGTTAGTGCCAGGCAATTCTGCATGCACCACACGAAGAAGGACTTCCCTGCTATAAAAGTCAGTTTTGTCAAGGTTTGCGCTTTCTGAAGTTACACATATATATTGCAGTTGGTGGTTGTGGCTTATGTGCCAATATCATAAGTAGCTTGTTTATTCTGATGAACTACTCTCCATTTCAGCTTTTCTCTTTCATGCATATTTTTTGTATGAATGGTTCAATTTAGTTATTATTGGAAATGGATGAATGGCCTTAGGAATCATCAAGTAAAAGTTTAATTTAACTGAATTATATTTATATAATGTTACCTGTCTGAGATGAAATTTCAAATACCATTAAATACAAAGAAATGAGCCAATGGTATAAAAGAATCTTGCAAAGTGAGCAAAAATAGAAAAAATTAAATCCAGATGGCAAAAATGGTTTCTACTTAATCTAGAGGGAAAATAATTGAAGAGACCAGTGTTTTCCCATGTGCTTATGGCTGCATTTGGATGAAATGATAAGATTAGCACAGACCTAAGACAAGGAGCAAACACAAAATGAGACAAGAAGTATCAGCTGAAATGGTAACGAAGAGGACAATACAAAAAGCTCTAGTTATGAAACAGGCAGATGATAATTGCCTGACTGCATTGTAACTCTGCTTCTATTAAGTCACTTTCACTCCATCTTCCATTGCTTATTGTCTTGTGGCTATTTTCCGTCAGTCTGAAAGAGTTATAACTGCTTCTTCCATGTCCACTTCCTTTTCTGACATTTCAGACAATCCTAGTTCTTGGTAATACACCAAGAGGTAGCTAGATAAGTTCAGTACACAGCCCTGTAAACAATTCAGACACCAAAAGTGTTTTAGTTCTTTAGAAGACAATAAAATGAAGTATGCATGTCCAACCTGGCCACTGAATTGTGGGAGTTAAGATAAAATATGAAGATGAAGGTGGATTGGTTTTTAACTGTGATGAGTTTAAATGTCTGGGTTTCATCAGATTTACAGCAGAAGCAAAAACCAGTCAGGGAACCTCACCTTTCAATAATTTAAAGGTTCATTTAAAAAACATTTAGTGATAAGTGCCTCACTTCAACAAAAAGAGCACCAATTCCTGGTGAAGGTAGAGTAGATGAGGTAGAATAAAAGAATGAATCTCACTTTTTATCTCTTCTTGATGAGACTGAATGGTAACATTAATTTATTTTGCTGGTAATTTATTTAATTGTTGGACAGCCTATATCTATCTAGTGGAGACAGTCCAATTCTTTGTTTTCTAATAAAAAATACAATGAGGCAGCTGGAAGGAAGGCATCTGACTTTCCCATTGTTGTACTTGAATGAGTGGGCTTTAGATTGCCCTGTTGAAATGAGGGTGCTTTTTTTTTTTTTTTTTGCTTTTTTTTTTTTGCTTTTTTTATAATACAGTACAAGCTTGTTACATGAGTCATTTATAAAAGCCAACTTTAACCAGTTGATTCAGTTCAGATGTCTTCTGTTTTCAAGTGGGCTTCTCTCTGAATTCCAACTGCGGAACAGTTAGCATTCAGTTAGTATACTGATTATACATATGTTTTCACATGGGAAATGAAAAACTGCAGCAGCTTGCATGGTAACATTACAGAAGAGTTTAGTAGTGTTCCTCACTGTCACCAACTTTTTAAATTACATCAGCATTACTTCAAGGAGAATCACGGATCCATAGTAATATATACCAGATGAGATTCAAACACGTATGCACATCTTTTCTGCTTTTCATCTCTTCACACCTTTAACTTGTAATTTAAATTTTGATACAAAGCTTCTTCATAAATAGCAGAATGCATTAAATGTGCAAGAAATTAGATGGTTTATGAAAAAAAGTCCATTGCCATATTTGTTGCATATTTCTGCTCTGTTTTCCTGGTGTGGTGTGAGTACACTATAGCTCCACATTTTACATCACTGCTATTTTACTCGTAAGTCTTGTTTCTGCTGCACAACTGGTTGTGCCTGTTTTGATGCAACTGAATCACAGAGCCTTGTTCCGAGATTTACTGTTCTATGTAAAAATTAACATTCCCGTGAAATGTAATATGTATCAAAATATTTCATTTAAAGCATGCAATATGAAATATCACGACTATGAAATATCTGCCATCCTACATATAAATATTTAAGGATTCCTTATTTTGTGTTGGCAAACTCCTAATATTGAAACTAGGAAGATTTGAAATCTCTCATCACTATTTGTTCCACTCCTTTATGCAGCCTAGGTATAATTTTTATATATAACTTACTCTGCATTGCAGCCTAATGGAACTGCTTAATTTTTCTCACTTTTAGAAATAGGTCATTTTCTTTTGTGTGACCTTATGCATGTAGCAAGCAAGATTATTATGGGATATAGTTGGTTTGATTCTCATTTCTAATACACTGCTGTAATAAAGTTTCTGACGAAAACATTTAGAACATGAATACGCACACAGTGTCTTTTGATGATCATTCCTGAAGCACCCCAGAACTACAGAAAATAAGACTTCTTTCAAATATTATAACATTAGTAGATGTTCAAGCATTAGTTTGATCCAGGAATTTGTGGTCTTTGAATGCAGGCCAGAATTTCAAAAGTAAATTATCTCAAGATCTTGCAAAAGTGAGTAAAATACATTCTAAACTGTGGGAGGAATATTTACTGCATTCTTGCACAGGAAAAAAATTGTGTAAGGTTTCTGATTTTTTTCTCTTCTAAATCTGTGAATTGCACACTGGTTGTCTAGCACTTCTATAGAGTTTTGTTTGGTTTTCAATATAGGCTTCTGGCTCTCCTGAATTTCAGAGCTTTCCTATTACATCAGAATTACAGATTGAAAACTGCCTGGGATATGTTTTCAATAACTCTGTTGTATTTCAGAATAGTTGAAAAAAATGTGCAGTTTTGTTCATCGCTTAGGAATCATTACAATAAGAAGATGTCTGGTTAATCCAAAAATAATGAGAAGTTGAAAAGTGCTGTCAGCACTGGCTATTTGTAATTGATATGTAACAGCTTATGGAAACTGTGGGTTGTGACAGGTCAGTCTTTTCTGTTTAATGTCTATGAAAAATATCAGCTTGCTCGTCCTAAAAATTCAAGTCTTCTATTCCAATCTCTTTTTCTTTTTCTTTTTCTTTTTCTTTTTCTTTTTCTTTTTCTTTTTCTTTTTCTTTTTCTTTTTCTTTTTCTTTTTCTTTTTCTTTTTCTTTTTCTTTTTCTTTTTCTTTTTTTTTTTCTTTTTCTTTTTCTCTTTCTTTTTTTTTTTTTTTTTTTTTTTTTTTTTTTTTTTTTCTTTTTTTTTTTTTTTTTGTTTTTTTTTTTTTTTTCTTTTTCTTTTTTTTTTCTTTTTCTTTTTCTTTTTCTTTTTCTTTTTCTTTTTCTTTTTCTTTTTCTTTTTCTTTTTCTTTTTCTTTTTCTTTTTCTTTTTCTTTTTCTTTTTCTTTTTCTTTTTCTTTTTCTTTTTCTTTTTCTTTTTCTTTTTCTTTTTCTTTTTCTTTTTCTTTTAATTGAGGCAGTAAAGGGCGGGTGGAGGTTAGACTTCCAAGATCTGACACAAAATATATGTCTCAAGAATAAATGAATGTGCTAATTTTTATACATATGATTGTAATGAATAAATATATATTTTATTAAAAATACTGTTTTCCAAGGTATATAATAACTATATTATATAATACAATATAATGTCTGCGGTGTGAATGACCTGTATTCCATGGCATATGGACTATAAACTATATCAAATAATCCATTCACAGCTATGGAGCAATAACAACTTTCAAGCATTACAGATTTATCACAATTTCAAACATTTGAGAAAAACTTAAATGTGGCATGATTCAAAGGTCATATCATATGTTCCTGTACATTTATGCAGTATTCCTTTCAGTATGGATATAGTCTTGGTGCTAGCTATAAAATAAAATAATAATTTAAAAATATAATTAAGACTTGAGCTTATTTGGTTAAAAATGGTGATACAATAGACTAATGCACTTTTCAAAGAGGAATAAAAGAAATAGTGTGTTTTAGGGCAATTTTACATTATAGTTATATTAGTTTGAGTTTGTTGAGTAATTTTATTTCTGAACTTTCTTTTAATATGCTATTAATTAGAAGCTTTGAATTTAATAGTTACTTGGAAACTTGCATATTTCATGTAGCTTTTTAAAAATTTTCTCAGAACTAGTGAACACCTTGGTAGAAGGATGTTTGTGAAAACAGATGGAACAACAGTGAGCACCAAAAATCTGATCTTGAAAAACCTGTCTAAAGAAAAAAAAGCCCTGGATTTTAGTACTTGATATTTCTCTTGTTTTACTTCTTCTCAAAGCACATGTTGCCTCACAGTTTTTTGTATAGGCAAGACTAATTTCAGAAGTTCAAAACAATTTGCCAAAGTGTTGCTTGGGCAAGTAAAGGTCATTTGATCAGTTAGACTGAAGAAGATTATAAACTTCTGAGTCTGAACTGAGGTCAAATGGCAATTAATTTAGAAACTTCCAGAAATGTCATATGAAAATTGTAAGAAAAAAAAAAAATAGGCATGATATGGAAAATTATTATAAGGATAGAGACTTCTAAGTTTTAACTGTAATGAAAACAGAAGCAATCACATTTTATCACAGACACTATTCCTCCTAACTTTCAGGATAGTCATTCTTCCCACAGCTTGCAATGCCCTGTTTGATTTTGAGTATCACCCACAAATGTGAGCATCAGTTTCCCCACTAGAAGTCAAACTCTCATTAACTGAAGTTTTTTAGCCACAATCTTCGCCCAGATCTCATCGTTTTCCTGTGGGGTTTTATTTTCATTATTTTGTTATTAATATCATCATATTTAATTTTACTTGGTCTGTAATTTTCAATGTGCTGCAGGCTGAGATATCCCTGAAGAGCTTTAGACACTGACAGAAGAATCTGGTAGGATCAGGATTCTATTATATGACAAATTTTCATTTTGTTCTATGTTTATATTGTTAATGAAGCCTTGACACCACCACTCATAACAAAAGCCCCACCTATAAATAATCTTTCTCATGTATGAAGATTCCTGACATTCCATATAAAACTGAATAAACAACTATGAAGACTGAGATAAGATTAAGCATGATTTTGAAAAGGTTATAACATCTTAACTTTAAAGAAATACAACTAAAAGTTCATTTTTTCATTTTACTGGTACTTTTCTTTGCAAAAATTGAACTGTATTTTTAAAGTACATTTATATATTGAGACTGAACCTAGGCAGAAAGGTTTTTTTGATGTCATTTAGACTTTCTAAAAACTTTTAAGAAACTGTACCAGTGATAAGATTTAGCCTAATGTATGATAATGTATTCCTACCATACAAAGGTTGTACATTATTTTTGTGTTTATATTCGACTCAAATGTTTTCAGCATTGTGTCTATGTTTCCATTTGTGAAAGCGGTTCATTTTTAAACCCTTGTGAAATATAAATGCATCTTTCACAATTTTATTTTTTTTTTAATCCATCAGAAAAAAAAAAAAAAAGTTTATCTGAAAATCTGTTGTATGCCAAGCTTAAGCAAAATTTTATATTGGGATCAATTACTTACTGAACTTAACATCCAACATGCTCATCCATAAGATACAGAAGGGTGAACTTGGTAAAGGGCTGGGAAAGCTTTTCTCTTTCTGAACCCCTGAATGCTGCAGAAAGTGCATTTATAAAACCATTAAGAAAACCCACCCTGTATAAAAACTAAAATTTTGCATACACAGAAAAACAATAGTAGACTAATAGAAAAAAATGGACTTTTGGTACACGTTATGATTAATGAAAATAACTTATATTTTTTTTAACCTTGAAATTAAGTCTTTCCAAAATAAAAATGTTTTTATATCTTTTATTTCAATCCTACACTAGCAACAATTTTGTTCAATGAATTCACACTCAGTGCTATGGGATGCAAATTAATAGGCACTTGTCAGTAAATTGATAGGCGTTGTCAACAGGTTACCAGTCTCCCACTCATAGTAGCAGAAGGCACATTCTCATGAAAAGTCTGCAGAAATTATTTCTACCTTTTTCAAGAGGCAATGATCATATGCAACAGACAAACAAAAGACTCCAAATATAATATGTGTCTTCATAAAGCAACAGTAAAGCTTACCTCTCATGTACTATTCATTCCTAGTGGGGCATGAGAAAGAAAGTACTTTTTCTGTTCCATGCAAAAACCAATACCTTTCTTTGAACTTTAAAATAGCTTTAAAATTAATGCTGCTAATTTTGGTTTTCTTTGTCTCTGATTGGTAGAAAAAATCCTGAGTTCTTTTTGGCTTTGTAAGGAATATTTTCTTGGTAATTGTGGTGGTTTTACTTGACTAGCAGTTGGCTAGCAGTCAAACACAAACATCTGCTTACTCCCCCTGCCCCCCTCCTTCCCCACCTGGTGTAGGGGAGAGAACTGGGGGGCAAGGGTAAGGATACTCATAGGTTGAGATAAGAACAATTTAATACTTGAAATAAAAGAAAACTAAAACTAATAACCATATAACCATATAACCATGTAATAATAATAATAATAATAATAATAATAATAATAATAATAATAATAATAATAATAATAATAGTGATACACAGTGCAATTGCTCACCACCCACTGACCAAACCCGGCCCATTCCCAGATAATGATTCCAGCAGAACAACAATCCCAAATCTGAAGCTGCAATCCCAGGAGAGCGAGAGCCCAAGCAAAAGCCAGAGAGAGCAAGAGAGGGAGAGACTTTCATTAATATACTGAATATGATGTTATACGATATGGAATATAATATCCCACTGGCATATCCAAATGCCAGTTTAGCTTATTAATTTAAATGTTCCTATCACCCTTAGATCTTGCACTTGTAGACTAACAAAACACGAAGCCCTTCAACTTCTAGAGACAAATGCAAACATTGGTAGGTTATCAATGTTTTTCTCATAACAAATCCCATACTGAAAGCAAAATATAGTGTGATTCTTGCTAATAAAAAGAAATCTACCTCTGTCTCAGCTAAAAACCAGGACAGTAATGCATGTTGCTAAGAGGGCAACCAAATGACTTAGAGGGACTAGTAATGAAACATTAGAAACTTAAATAATCCAAATGAGTAGTTCAAATTTTATTTCTATGGAAAATAAATTGAAGTCACCAACATTGACAAGACAATTAGTATCCCATGCGTAAAGTTTTCAAACTAGAGAAAATTGTCATAGCAGTAGCCAGCATCACTTCCATTGTGGCAGAAAAGCTGGGAAGTTGTAAGTATGCAGGATTTCTATCTCCCAGTTAGAGCTGGAAATCTGGCAAGATGCCTGGCCATGCAATACCCAGAAGTCACTACATCACGTGAAATGATAATGTAAGGACTTGTCTTTTAACAGTCTGGAAGAAATATGTCTCCAGAGAACTTTTCTGGGGACTGCTCTCCAACAGATTTGGAGTTTTGAAGAAAAGCTATATGCCTCATATTTTTAATTCAGAGAAATCTCAATGTTGTAGAAAAAGAAGACAATCCGAATAGTAGAAGAAAGCATGAGAAACCATTATCACAAGAAAGTTATAATGATGACAGGAAAAGTGAAGGATTGAGGAAAGGGTCAGTAGTAGGAACAAGATCTCACTGAGGCTTAAATAGTAAACAAGAAAAGAATTGCTGGAAAAAGTGTTTCTATGTTGAGTGTAGCATGAATCATTTCAAAACAGACAGAAAAATTAAAAAATGTATCTGCAGGGTGCCTATATTTTTTCCTAATTTCCCTCTTAAAATCAGTGATTTGACCTTTTTTAATATTCACTGTTAAATTGTCACCTGCAAATAAATTGGGAGAAAATATGGTTTCAGATAATTGTCTGTTTCAACATTGTCTGACTTGATAACTTTATCATTCAAGCAAGTTGAGCCTTGAAAACAGTAAAGCCAGCCTGATTCCCTGAAGAAAGCTTATAGCAGCCAGTGTAAACTGTTTTATGGTTTTAAACCCTGAAGGATACTGCTTGGGATGGACAGACACCTTTCTGCATTTCTTTTGTCTAAATGACAGAGGAAAACAAATTTTAAGTTTGGTGTTTTCAATATGTAATGAGCTCTCTGTATTCTTTCCAGAGAACCCACAGTATGGTATACAGATGGATTATTAATATATTTAATATGAAGGTTTTCTTGCAGGTGTGGGGTAGGCAGATCATTCCAAGATGTGGATAGATCCTCAGAGAACAGAAATTTCTCCACACACCAGCTGTGTTGACATCATGCAGTCACCTTGAATGCTGATGTTTCTTTAACTGTCAGTTACTGTACCCACCAAAAGATACTTGATTCAGGACCATATTGGATTAATTTCTGAAAGAACTGCATGAAAAAAACCCATATCTTGAATAGATGCAATAAGCCATATATTATTTGAAGGCTGTGAATCCTAGTGGAATTTCAGCACTAAATGCTGACTCAAGTAGCTAATTTAGCAGAAGATTAGCTTTATGCATGCAAATGTTCCCATTACAACTGCAGACTTAATTGCAGGTTTACACTTAAACAAATAGTGAGCATTTTTATGCATCAGAGAACAATAGACATTATTTATGTCTGAAACTTTGCAATTAGTAGTAGTTATTATTTCAGTATATTCTTGTTGCCTCATGGGTATGGCCTCTGAAATACTCTTAAATTATTTGACAGTTGATAAATTGATAAAATATGCCATAAAAATTTTAGTTATGACACACTGCCCTTCTCTTTGTGCACTGAAAACCTACTTGTTTCAAAGTGCAACAAAAAAAGTGATTCAGTTGTGTTGATCACCAATACTTTAGCTTTTCAAAGCAAGAAAAAGAGAGGGGAAAAGAAGGAGTCATGTTAACAGCTGAAATGCCAAATTTTGTGTTTATCACCTTTACCAAAATAAGGCAGTCATGGCATGTACTTCTTTGAACACAGCCTCTAGTTATGAGGAGATGTGAGCAGACAAACCTAAGTTTCCTTTATTCTAGATTCATTTTAGCCAGCTCTGAAACAGACCCAAGAAACCTGAGATCAGTCAACTAGCCTGCAAGTCAGACTCTGCTGCTGCGCTAATACTGAAAATGTGTATATAGTATTTTAACAGTCTGAAATATCTTGATTATTTGATCTCTTTTGCATACCCGTTGCATCCAGATTCTGGCGACAATAATCACTGACATCCTTTGAATCATGCAAACCATATTGGAAGTACAGCCTGGACTCAGACTACAATAATTTACATCTCTCATCTTTTCCATAGGAGAAGCTGAATCACACTTTGAAGTCACATAGAGAAGCAGAGATGATGGCAAGAAGAGCTTATAAAAAAAATAAATCACAAGAGTCTTCTGAATTCAAAAAGATTAAAACAGCAGGTAAAAGATTTCAAAGATTTTAAGTGTCTTTTGCCAATTTAGGATCAACTTTTCATATTCCAGTATTTTCCTATCAGTAAAAATTATGCAAAATCCATGATTATGTTATGTCCATATCTACCTCCTAAGTAACAGGGATAGATGTATGGCCTATACTTTATTTATTTGTTTTCTCCTTTTCCACATATCTGTTCTGCTGCTTAAGTATGTCACTGCTGACTTGCCCTTTCTTCCATTGTTCTGTGTTTATTTTATAATATGCTTAGGAAATATCCTCTAATTGGTTATCCTAGCTAGGTCAGGACTTAAGCAGCATTAAAAAAGAGGGAGCTGATTACCTGTGATCTAGCAGCTTTCTTCAGTCTATCAATTTTGGTCACTCTTTTCAGCATCATTTACCCCTAAGAATCTAGAAGCTATGTTTGCCTGTAGTGCAATGTGGATAATTATATATAAACCATTTATTAATTACAGTGCATTGATTCTAGGTTCACTTTTTTTCCTGAACTTCATGAAACACATACTTGGTACAGTTATAATCTGTGGTAGGATTAAATATTAGTTCAGATATGCTTCCTCTCTTAAAAAAAAATATGGTTTTGAGCCTTTACTGACAGGTCTGTGATGCTTATAAAGGCAAGTTCAGATGAACCAGAACTGATGGCTACTGAAAAGATAACATCTGACAACAGAAAGATTGATATAAAATCTAGAGTCAGAAAAGATTGTTTAATATAATTTTACATAGTGGATTTGCTAATAGTTACTCTTGAGATTTAAACACAAAACTTGTGTTCAAATGTTCCCAGTGCTCTGGGATGACACATAAGACATTAATTGTATGCCAACCCTGAGGTTTTGCATGAGTCTTGCAAAGGTGGTGTACATGTGGAAGCCAAGTGGGAAGAAGTGGGAAGTGGAAAGAAATAGACAGATATTGGAGAGTGTGAATTGCGCATCAGGTGTGTTTGCAGACCTAGAGCACTGTAAGTTGGGAAAAGGAAACCTTAAGAAATTATATTTTTTTTTCAGCAGATTTCAGGAATTTAGTACATTAAGTAAGTTCATCAATGATACCAAATTTCAAGCAGCTGTGGATTCCTTCAACGGTAGAGTGTCCTTACAGAGAGATCTGGGCAATCACCAACCATATGAAATTTAGCAAGAACAAGTTCTGAATTCTGCACCTGGAATGGGATAATCCTGGTTATATGTACAAATTGGCAGACAAGAGGTTGGAGAGCAGCCCTGAAGAAAGAAATCTGGGGTTTTGGATTGATGGCAAGTAGAATTTGAGTCATCTATGTGTGCTGGCAGCCAAAAGGGCCAACTGTGTCCTGGGATGTACCAAGCACAGCATAGCTAGTCGGTCAAGGGAGGTGATTGTCCCACTCTACACTGCACTTCAGTATAAGACAACCATTGAACTATTAGAGTGTGTCCAGAGGAAGGCAACCAAGATGGTGAAAGGCTTCGAAGGCAAGACTTATGGGGACCAGCTGAGGGGTGACCTCATCACAGTCTACAACTTCAGCAAGGTGTGCAGCAGAAGGGGTGGTGCTGATCTCCTCTCTCTGGTGGCTAGTGAAGGGACATGAGGAAATAGAATTAAGCTGTATCAGAGGAATTTCAGACTGGATGTTAGGAAAAGGTTCTTCACTGAGAGGGTGATCAGTCACTGGAACAGTTTCCCCAGGGAAGTGGTCCCAGCATCAAGCTTGTCAGAGTTCAAGGAGTGTCTGTCTGCATGATGCTTTTAGTCATATATCTTAGTTTTGAGTAGTCCTGAGAGAAGCAGGGAGTTGGACTTGCTCATCCTTATGAGTCTCTTCCAACCTGAGATGTTCTATGATTCTATAGAAGAAATATAACCTCAAGAACCTCAGAAGCAATGCACAAAGTTAAAACTATGTACTCTCAAATCAAATGGGAGACCATGCCTAAAAAGTATGACAAGTTCCACATGTGTTTAGTCCTACCTCCGTACAAGTCTAAATGTAGTCATCCATTTTAAAAAAGTGGCAGAATGCAGCAGTGCTGGAAATCTCCCAAGATGTAGTACTTTACACTAAGAAGGATGTTTAAGAATGGTAGATATTGAAGATTAGACAATGTGATGGCAGACAATAAGCAAGTACTGGTTTGTTTTTTGAGATTATTATTAGTATACAACTAACATCTAAACTTTTATTCCAAATGGTCCAAACATCCATCTAAACTTTTATTCAAATAGTCTTTTTGAAACAAACTGCTTTCCCAAGCCATTGTGTTTTATTAAAAACATGTATAAGTCTAGAGTGTATAAAAATATATTGCAGCAGGGCTAGCGTATCAAACTGTGTCAGCTATTGACCTTCTATCTCTGTTGAAGCTGATACTATTTTATTCACTTGAGATAATAGAGATATAACATGGAAAACAGTTGCTATTGATACCAACAGTACCCTTGCTACCAACCCCATTTTCTGCTCTTATCTGGCAGCACTGCTATGGGCTTTAATGGATTTCCAGGCAGTACAACAAACAGTAGGCAGTTAGCCACATTACTGCAAACAGATTATATAATGGAATATGATGCTTATGCCTAATGGTGACATTTAAATTTAAAAAAAGTAAAAAGCCTAAGCTTCTCCACTAAGAGGTCTCGTGTTCTTTCAATGGAATAATTCCTTTACCGAGCTCTCAAAACTGCATCATTTGCTCCTCAAATTTTTTCTGAACCTGGAGGTTTCTATACTGTTTACTTTGCTCCACCTGCAGTAGAAAGTATTTCTCCTGGAAATAACCAGTAGGATACAATATACCAACAAAATTAGGTTTTGTTTTTGTTTTTGTTTTAAGTTGATACATGAAAAAATGCACATATTAGCAAAGGATACAACTTCAATAAAATATCTATGAGTAAAGTGAAAGTCATATCCATTTGCTTTTAGCTTTTGTGCATAGATCAAATTATCATCTAGTGATTTCCCAATGCAAACACCTATAATAAGACTTATCTAGACCCAGCTAGGGAAAAGATCTAGATTTTTTATGGAAAATTGACTTGTCTCACTGACATGTTGCTTGTATTTATTTATTTTTTTTTAAAGTACTTTACAAAAAAAAGAAAAAAAAAGGTGATTATATTTGTTCTCAGAACAGTCACCAGAAGCATTTAACTTCCATTTTAAGATAACAGAGAGCAACTGGATTGCAGTATTGTGTTAGACTTGTGTCTCCATCAATTAAGGCCTGTGGTTGGCATGGGCTCTTTCAAGAAAAGGATGCAAGACATCTCACATTCAACTACTACGACATTATCTAGCTTTTTCCAGATAATCACACCACTGCACACCACCTATCTGTATAATCTTTTGATTGTTAGGAGTTACTTTAATTTTTGTATTAGGTCTAAGTTAAAGTCTACTTTAGCACATACATTCTTAATTCAACATAGTGTTAGCCACAAACTGTCCAATTTTTTTTGCAGGTCTAATTTCATGGTTTCAGTGGTATGTCTTGTCGATAAATTAATTATTTTTTTACTTTATGTTGGAAAAAGCACACTTTTATTTGTTTCAAATTTTCTGTATCTTTGAACTTTTGAAAGTCCCTTAGTTCTAATCATATTATTATTATATGTTATAATCTGGACCTGTTATCTTCCCAACACCAATTTATACTGATAGTAAAGGTTGATGATATAACAAGAAGTGTTTGTAACTACAAACTGATGAGTCTTAATTAAAATCATAGCAAAGTTTTCTGGTGTCATCAATCATATTTATCTTCCTAAATTGTATACCTTAGGTCCTTTCAGAACTCTCTAATTCTGTATATGACCTTTTCAATATCATGTCATGTTAGGTTTCCCAAACATGAAAGCATCCGTTTCTTTACTATAAATACACAGAATTGCATTTTACCTATGTAAAATAGAATACCTCAGTATAAAAGCAATCCAGAGTAAATTCTTCAATTTTTGTCATAATAACATAACACAAATTTGCATTGTTTCTGGTTTGTTTTTAATTTATTTTTGGTTTTAAAACATAAAAAGAATTTGATGATGGAGAAATTATAAAGTTGGTTTAGGACTTGTGCTACTATATACAATTGTGTAACTACATGTAATATTCAAAAAAAGCATTTTCCTTAGGAAAAAGATAGGAAAGATCAAATAGAAAAGTCAAAACAAAAGGAAAGGGAAAATCACCTAGCTAAGCAAAATAGCATCAAAGGAAAAGCAAGGGGGTTTATTTTTCATTTAATTCATAGGTGCCTCAATGATTGTAATTCCTGTAGATAAGAAAGATAAGCTGCATAATTTCTGAGCCCTTGCCAATCACGGAAAAAATCTTAAACTCCATTCTTACACTGTTCAAGAAACAATCTGTATTTAAAGCTTTCTGTCAAACACTGTGTATAAGTATTATTTAATACATCCTGATAACAAGCACTGACGTCTTTTATCAAGTTGAGAAAATAGAAATGTATGGTCTAGCTTTTAAAGGTGACTTTTGAATGCTAGACTAAAAAACATGACCTGATTTGAGGTTTGCAAAAACATACAAAATACATTTTTCTATAAATAGTACAGATCAAATGCCTCTAACTGGTGAAAAGCTTGCATCCACATTTCTGACTTGAAAATTTGAGGTAGTTGTAAAGTTTTCAGCTTTGATTTTTTAGCTCTGATACAGCCACAAATCTAAAGTTCTGAATTAGCTAAATATAAAATAAAAGGTATCTCTAGGTCATTTTCAAAACAGTATTATGTTATCTTTCTATATATGTCAAACCAACATGTTTCTAAAGTGCTTTTATGATATACACAATAGATTATATAATTAATTATATATGTATGTACCATTTTTAGTTATATGGCAAGGTTGAAAGCTATTCAGTAAAATTTCTCCATGCAGTAACATGATTAAATATTTTGCATTTTTCTGTATGGCACTTAGGTGTATAAGGAAGATAGACTTCTCTAGATGAATATATTCATGACAGTTCAGTGTTTCTGCAATTCAACAAAAGGATAATTTGCAGAACCTGTAACAGAAAATTATAAAAAGACTGTGGCTGAAAAGGAAAATTATTGCCAATTCTTATGTACAAATAAAATTCATTATTGAGTTTAGAACTTAGTGACAGACATAAATTTGATACCTCTTCCTTCCTTGCCTGGCAAGATTGTGAAACCTGTACGCCTGGGGGTCTTCATAACTTGTCTGGACAAGACTTTGAGCAACCTAATCTAATTTGAAATTTTTAAGAAGGAGATTGAACTACTTACATCCAGAGGTCCCCTCAATATAAATTTCTCTGTGAAAATATCATCACGTTTTCTTTTCCTCCCTTGCCCCTCTCTGTCAGATATCTACACAACACTGGTAACTTCTGCCACACTTAAAACAGAAAACAAAAATTTACCGTTTTCACATGATGATATACAGAAAATGTTATTGACTGGATACCAATGTGGTCAGTGTGGGCTTCTCTCTCCACAAAGGAACAGGTCCTGACAGGAGCCTGCTCCAGCATGGGCTCCCCCCGGGGTCACAGCCTTCTTCAGGCATCCACCTGCTCTGGTGTGGGGTCCTCCGTGGGCTGCAGGTGGTCATCTGCTCCACCATGGACCTCCAGGGGCTGCAGGGGGACAGCCTGCCTCACCATGGCCTTCACCATGGGCTGCAGGGGAATCTCTGCTCTGGTGCCTGGAGCACCTCCTCCCCCTCCTTCCTCATTGGCCTTGGTATCTGCAGAGCTGTTTCTCTCAGTTATTTTCACTCCTCTCTCCAGCTGCAGTTGCACAGGTTTTTTTTCCTCCTTAAATATGTTATCCCAGAAGCACTAACACTGTTGCCAATTGGATCTACCTTGGCCAGCAGTGGGTTCATCTTGGAGCTGCTGGCATTGACTGTGTCAGACATGGGGAAAATTTCTGGCAGCTTTTCACAGAAGCCACCCCTGTCCCTCTTCCCACTACCAAAACCTTGCCACACAAGCCCAATACAACCACATAGTGTAATTCTGAAGATAATGACCAGAAGAAGTTAATAAAACTAATCTAGAAACAGTCTCCAGATTCTCATGAAGGACAAAATTTACAGATTATCCAAATTCCAGATTAAATCAGTGTCTTTGAACTGAAATATTGAAACCATATCGATTTAAGATTTTGGCCAGTTATAAAGCGGAAAAGAAAAAAGATATTTCATGTCTCTAGATTTGCTAACATCACCTTCAAAAATATAATGGAAGAAAAATAATGTTACCTACCCTGTTGATGTATTACACTCAGGGAGGAGGGTATGTCTTCACAAAATCACAGAAAGACTGAGTTTGGTGACAACTCTTGACATTACCTGGTCCAACCCCCCGGCTCCAAGCAAGACCAGCTGAAGCATGTTGTCCACTAGCATACCCTAGTTTTGCCTATCTCCAGGGATTGAGACTCTACAACAGCTCTGGGCAAGAGGTTGCTGTATCCAAACATCTTCATAGTAGAAAACAATTTTCTTGTGTACAGATGAAACTTTGTTTGTTTTAATTTGTGCTTATGACCTCTTGTTCCACCAGTGGGCACTGCTGTGGGAGGCTGGGTCCCTCTTCAATCCCTCCCATCAGGTATTTATACACAGTTAAGTTCCCTGTGAACTATTTCTTCTCTAAGCTGAACAATCCCAGGTCTCCTAGCTTCTTCTCACATTACAGATGCTTCAGCCCTTTTATTTTCTTTGTGGCCTTCTGATGGACTCAGGCAAGTAAATCCATGTTTCTTTTGTACTGAGGAGCCCAGAGCTGGACCCAGGGCTTAGCAGAAGAGAAGAATCATGCCCCTCAGCCTGCTGGGCACACTCTTCCTGATGCAGTCCAGGCAGCTTCTTTCACCTTTGCTGCAAGCATGGCTCATAGTCAGCTTGTCCACCAGGACCCCACCTGTACAGGTACATGGAATTATTCCTCTCCAGATGCAGGGCTTTGCATTTTCTTTTATTGGATTGTTTCCCTTGTCTGAAATTTCATCTGACTAAGACATTTCTTCTTCCTTGTAGTTGAATGTAGTGTCATCTTCATTTGAAGAATTATTTAATTTTGTGAATGTATCACTTCTAAAAATGTAGTGCCTGGGTATATTTTTTTGTGAAGACTTTTAGAACCATATTTTAGATGTGGGAAATAATGTATATACAAATTTTTGAGAATTTATAAAGTATAAACCCTGTAAATTTAAATCTATCACTCAGTCTGAGTGACTTCACATCCTTATTTCAGTGCTTATTGACAGTGTTGTTTATTCCCTAAGCAATGCTTAGAAGTGAGTCAGTGCTTGGGAAAACCACCCTAAAGCTACTGAAATGGTAGAACTTTCAATCTATAAGTGTTAAAAATTGTCACTAAAGTCAATGAAACACAATGCTTGTACCCAAAGAAGCTCTGGTTGATGGTTTTGGTGTTTTGTTTGTTGTCGGGTTGTTGGGGTTTTTTTTTTAATTTTCTTTTTTCCAAGTTAAGATGAACAAAAAAAAATTCTACCCTAGGTTACATTTACAGGATTTTCTAAAATAATATTTTAAAGTTTAGAAGAGAAAGTTTGGCTTTTTAGACTTTTTCAGAGTAAGCTTTGTGACTTCTGGGTGTTCTTCTATTGTTTTGATTTTAAAATGAACTTTTTAACATATACTCCTCTTTTTAAAATCCAGTCCAGAGACAATTTTTTGTTGACTTTGTTGCATTATCACACCATAAAAAGCATGAAGGGACTTGGCTTTCAAAGGAAAGGTGGGGGGTGGGAGGAGGGGGCGGTGAGGGGAAGAGCTTTGTTGGTGGTTTCCTTAAATAATTTTAGGAAACAAAATAATATTTTCTATATTTGAATTTTTCACAGGTGGAGTAGATTGAAGTTCGATTAATTAGTTGTTTTAGGTGAGACAAAGTTGGCAATGCCTAAGCATGTCAAGAGGTCTAACCCTGAGATGTGGACACACAGTAGTTTACCACTGCAATTATTAATTCATGAAGATTTAAAAACAGCCAAAGTGTGTATGTAGTGGCACAGAGAACAGACCGAGTTGCAAAACTCTAAAAAAAAAATATATCCTGTGCTGAATTCATTGTAGCAATGGCTATACTGTTAGTAGATACTGGAACAGCTTGATTCACTTCTGTGCATGTGCATTCTTTGTTTCTCATTCCCTATAATTTCTTTCCCACAGTGAAGTAATTACAGTAGCATGGCTTTCTCTTGGATCTTAATGTGTTAATCTGGAAAATAGAAGTTAACTCACAAAGATCTTTTTGTGTATCACTGCCCTCTTTTCTCAGAAAGACTGCAAGAAGAGTCTTGATGGATGATGAGTTTCACTGTCTCTCATGAGACCATTAAAAATGTTAATGTAAACCTTTTCAGATGTGTAAGAGACTAAGTCAGGAAAACTGGGAGGGTGATGCAGTGGAGGAAAGAGGGGAGGGAAAGGTTAAGCTTATTTGTGAAATGCCAAGTTGTGAGCAGTATAAACAAATAACAATTAACATATAATGAACAATCTGGTATTTGGTTTGTGTGGAATACAGAATAGAAGAATAAAGGGCTTTGGGTATATATTTGTGCTAATCAATAAGAGAGTATAATTTCTTGCTCTGCACAGTCTTCAAGCCAACAGTTGTAACATGATTAAGTAAACTGTAGAATTTCTGTTCCTAATGTGACCTGCTGGTCATCTTCCCCTCTCTCCTTTTTAGAAATATGTATTTGAGTAATGAAACAGTCTGTTTCTTTAATGATAGTATAACCTATCTTAGCTGAAACTTTTAGAAAAACAGAGTCAGAAAATATAAACCCATTACAAATACTATATGATGCTAGAAAAAAAACCTGATGAAACCAAGGATTTAGTTGAGTGATGGTTATACTGATGATTATATCAATTTACATTCTTTGACTTTTAACTCCATTAATATCAAGCAGTTTGCTACTTTGGAACTACTAGAATAAGAAGCACCAGTCATATGTGAGCAACATTTGTTATGCCGAAGCTTTCTCACAGCTGACTCCTTTCTTCCCTCCATCCATGTTAAATGGGATATGCTGCTGAAGCACAAAGGAGAATTTCTGCAGTGCTGTGCAGTTAGCTCTGAGCTGATAGAAGATACACTTGCTTTTCTTTTCCCTGTCATATCTAGAGTGATATTGGTGAAGGAGATCTGGTAATGGTGTCTTCCAATAACACCTGCTGAAACAGAACCTAAGGTATCTACTGCGGAAGTAAGCCAGATTCATCTTTGCAAGCATCTTTGTAACGCCTTGGGTCTTTGTTTTTTGGGGTTTTTTTGTTTGTTTGTTTGGGGTTTTTTGTTAACTTTGAGAATACAGTGATTCTACAGAATGTTTTTTTCTGAAGCATATTGTGTACTATGCCTTCCATACAAGCATGCAATATCAAAGCCATTCATTCTTTTGGAAAAGGAACTTATAAATTAGAATAAAAACAAGTGTTATATTATTGCTATTGAAGTATCCTGTTAAGACAAAAGTAGACAACTAATAACTTTAGTCTTATTTTTTATTGCCTGTCCGGCCCTCGATACACCAGAGTTCAAATCCATAAGACTCTGACAAGGGCAACAAACACATTTACTGGCATGAATTATGTAGAGGGCAATTACAACAGGCATCAAATATACTAAAGAACATCAGACAAAACTAAGTGAGAGGTGAGTAGGCTTCCAAGGGCATTTTATATTTTATCCTTTTCTATGTAGAAGGAAGACACTTCATCACAGAATCACAGAATGGTAGGGGTTGGAAGGGACCTCTGGAGATAATCTAGTCTCACCCTCCTGCCACTAGTAACCAGCCACTATTTGGACTTTAAAACACTGAGCTCAGCCCTTTGAAGCCATCTTTTCAGAGAGTTTTCTTCTCACCTTGTTATACCCATACAACGCCTCATGGCTACAATGAGTTTACGGCTGATCATGGCAAAGTCTTTGCTAAAGCAAAGGCATGTAACAACCATTGGTGTTCAGAGTTGCACTTGGTAGGTTTCCACAAGCACAAGGGCATTGTGGCTAATATGTCTGCCTTCCAGAATGAAGCTCTGATTGCACCTTGTTTAAGCAAAGTGATGCCAGGTTAATCTTGATAAAAGAGGGAACTAGCTATTTCATAGGCTGTAGCACATGGTAGCAATCAGAGCAAAAATTCACCTCTTGACCAGTTTTATGCTTAAATGGGGCCTCTTTCATGCTTTGTTTTGCTTTGTGTAAGTGAAAATTTATTTTTATAAAACCACAGATACATTTCTTAGGTACAGCATTCTGAAACAAGCTGAACTGGAAAAAATTCTGCTTTCTCAACTTATATTTCTGGAAATAAGAGTCTGCACTAGAAAATTTCATATGCCTCACAAGATGCTCTTAGGTCAGTTGAGACTGAGTGGTCTCAATTGCTTTGTCCCAAAGCCTATTAAATTGTCTCCTGTTTGTGCAGGTTTTAGAAATAATGTCAGTTTTAAGTCAGCCTGAATGTGGGATTTTCTTTCCCTTCTGTAAATGCTGTGAAAGAAATGTGTATTGTGTTTTCTTTTAAAGTACATCTTTCTTTTTTATTACTTTGTTTATCCATTAAAGGGCAATAAGCTTTTCCTGACTTTGGATTTCATTATTAGGATTTTATACTTCCCTGTCCATAAACATATCACTGCACAGAGGTTCAGGAGGATAAGTTTTTGTAGCCATGATCTTAATCTCTGAATTCTGTTTCTGGCATAAGTGGATAGACAATAGAAGGATAAGAAAGACAATATGCATGATAATATCTTTGGTGAAGAGTGACTGGTAAGGTGGTCAGTGAAAAACAGGGAAAACGATGCCTGTGTTTTGCTCAGTCCTTACTCTGTTATGACCTATGCATTTGGTTGGAGGAAAAGATGCTGCAGCCTCTCTACGGCTACTTGTGTTCCTCTTGAAGGCAACTAAATACTTCTGTCAGACTTGAGTTCCCAGAATGGCCAGTGCAGTGGTATTCTATTAATGATGCTCTGTAGTAAAATCTGTAATGAATTTTGCTGTTTCATTAAACACAAAATCTCAGTTGCTAAGGGTGGAACACAGGAGGTTCCAATTAAACTTGAGAAGAAACTTTTTCACAGTGAGGGTGACAGAGCACTGGAACAGGCTGCCCAGGGAGGTTGTGGAGTCTCCTTCTCTGGAGACATTCAAGACCTGCCTGGACACCTTCCTGTGTGATCTCATGTAGGTGTTCCTGCTCTGGCAGGGGGATTGGACTAGATGATCTTTCGAGGTCCCTTCCAATCCCTGACATTCTGAGATTCTGTGTATGTTTCTCTTATAAATCAGTACTAAGGGTAACTACTTCACTGAACGTCCCTTCAATTTTTGTATAACAGTTGTGAATGTATGTAAATATGTATTTACAAATATACCTACCTAACTTTTAAAAATTGCTTGTAAAAGTTGGATTAATAAAACCAAATTTGATCATTCATCTTACATACAGCACAATCAGGATCTCTCCAGCACTGAACTTTGTGTAAAAAGTATGTGTAATGAGTGTTTTTATACTAAGTTGGTCCTTTTTTCTGTTTCTTAATATTTCTTTCCCAAAGGGAATTCAGGTTCCTGGATCCCTTTCATCTTCCTTAGTACACCAAACCAGACCATAACAGGACACTCCTATGCAGACTTCACTATTCTAGAAACAAGTGGTAGTTTTTCACTTCTCTCCATTACTTGGACCCAGTAGAAACTATCAAATCCACAAGAGTGGTTCATACTAAAGGCTAAGGCTGCTCAGCCAAGTTGCTATTTTTCATTTCAGTAGCCAGCTAATATTTATTCTGAGGTTACATTTAAACACAACAAAAGCATCAAGGAATCACCTTGTAAGTTTTGGGCAAGAATTATACCTCGTTTGATTATGAGAATATACATGTCTGGATTAGAAAGCTCTGTATGATCTAGACACTGAACAATAAATTCCTGTACTCTCTATGGAGTGAGTTCTGTTTCAGCACTAGAGAAGACAAGATCTGGGGAAACAGTGAGGTTTAAATCTCTGGACATACCAAACTCTCTAGTTGCATGGGGTTTTATTAAAATCAATTGAAAAGGTTGCTAGCCAATCTCATCCAGGCTCCCTTTTCCATGAAAGGCTGAACCAGATAATGTTTTATGTTCCTTTCCAACCTGGACCGGTCTATGGCTCTACAATTCTATTCTCTAGGTGGTAAGTATTGGAAGAGGAGGAAGAAAGAGGCATTTGTGAAACAAGTAGAAGAGTATCTACACAGGCAGATACAAACAACCTCAGGTTCACCCCAAAAGTCTGTTCATCTCTAAAACTCAGTAGGTGAATTATGATGAAGTACAGTGTGTGGTTTTTATAGACTAGTCTGAGAAATTACTTTGTAATACCATAGTAAAAGCATGACCCTACAGTGTGTAAATTCTGGTTTAGCAATATGAAAGAGTTTGTTGCCATAAAGTTTAGTATTTTGACTCTTTTATGGACAGTCATGGCTTCTAATTATTTTATCTTGACAACTGGAGAGAGTTCAACACATTCATGCTGTATATATAGTCACCAGATTATAACTATATACCCATGATTTAAGCTGGTTTAGTGATGGTGTATTTTTTTTGTCAATAAAGAGAAGAAACAAAATTTTTTTAATTGCTTTTTCTTTCAAGAAAGCAATTGAATAGTCCCATTGAATTTATATACATTTGTGTGTACTTACCAGCCTTGTTGGCTCAGAATGAGAAAGTTTTAACACTTTGTAGGCTCAAGCCTGTTAGTTTTTATGCATGGCTTCCCAGAACAAACTAAGCACAGAAAGTGTTCTTCAGCAAACACTGTGTGCAGCTGGTACTCAATGAACATGAATAACCACACCCTTTGAAAACCACGTGAGCAGCAGTGGTGTTATGTAGTTGATATTTCCAAACTTTATTACAAATGTTCTAATATTATTAGATATTTCCAATCAATATGTCAGTGACAAATGGGAATGGTTGTATATTATAAAGCATAGACTGCAGCTCCAATTTTGTAACTATTTCTCAAAACTTATTTCAATACTCTTTTCCACTGGAACAGTTGCAAATATATTTACAGATAGTGTAAATGATAAATGTTGCTGAGATCTCATTGTCATTTTTAAAACCTTGGTCTTCTTTTTATTCTTCATTACTGATCATGACCAAAGGCTACATATCTGTCTGAGTTTTACAGTCAACAGACAATATTCTAACCTTCTTAGAAGCAATAGATTTTACATATGGGTTAAAAGGGACCTTGGTGCAGGCGCTGATGGGATGTACTGTATTAAAGACTCCAGGAGGCAAATACAAGAACAATATGAGAAATGCACCAAGGATACCAGCACATCTGGGAACAATCTAATTATGAAATTGAACATGTTGCAATTCTAACTGTATGTTCAGAAGAACATTTTTCAAAGAAATGTTCAAAGAACATTTTTTACAGCAGGGATATTACATCAGCAGTACAATTAGAGAAGGAAAACTCCCTGAGGACTGGTTAGGTCATCTGCAAATTTCAGCTGGAATCTTTATTGCTTGGGTTTTTGGTGGGTTTTTTTGGGGGGGAGTGGGGTGGGCTTTCTTTCTTACTTTGTTCCTTCCTTTCTTCCTTTGTTCCTTCCTTTCTTTCTTTTTCCTTCCTTTCTTTCTTTGTTCTTTCTTTCTTTTTTTTCTTTCTTTATTTCTGAAGCATGCTAAACTAAAACTTCCATGATTTCTGGAACTAAAGAATAGGTATAAACATTAATTCTGCTTATATCTAAAACCATAAATGAGAGTAATATGAGAGTGATTCAAGATTAGAGTTGTAGAAATGGATAGATGGTAAGATCATGATGGCTCACCCTAATGTCTGGTACTGTATCTTCTGTATGACTAGGAAACTACTACTTTTCTATCAAGTGCTGTAATTGTATAAATTTTCTTGAAACCTTTCCTTTTTTTCTTTTACGATTGACAGAAGATAGGATATCATCACATTTCAATAATCTGATACATAGAACGTTATGTGATAAATTCATTCTTGTCAGTTGTAATCAATGGCTTGTCATGATTAATTATTCCTGGGATGAATTTGGCTCAAGCATGGCTCCACAATTTTTTTACAGAATCCACTTATCACTGTACAGATAAACACTATGATAATGAGGCTTTCCACCAGAAAAAATGAGTTTCTGTTATACTACCCATCATCATAATTACAACCTTGATAATAAAATGTTGAATTTCTGGTCAGTTAAATAGTTTGCCCTTCAGGACCTGGACCTATCTGCAGTATATTGTTAAGACCTAGATGCCACACTGACTGCAAATCCCTTGTTATTAAAAAGGGCAAAAATTCCAACAGTATGTCACCTAGAAAATTCATTCTTTTATTTCAACTAGTAGTTCTTTAAGCATAAATTCATCCTGCTTCTCTTCATCAAAGATATTCAGGGGACTCTGAATTAAAATCCTGGTACCTTCAGTACTGTTTGTAGTGCAAAGCCATATCTGACGGTTAAAATATTTTGACCTCCTCTTCAGATTTGTGCTGGATAGTACTGGGTTTTTTGCCATTGAAGTGAGAAATTCCTAATCTCCATGTGCCATTAGGCACTAATGATATTTCTTGTTGTTCTTCAAAATTTTCTGATTTTGTCCCATTCCTGCAAGTGGCATGATTTTCCTGTATTATGCAATGTTTTCCTGTGACATGAACCAGTTTTGTTAATTTTCCCAAATGATCATCTAAAAAGCTTGAAGATGGCTGTATTGCTTGTAAAAGATGTAATGATATAAATATTTCACTATTTGCTTCTTTTTTTTTTTTAAAAAAAAAAAAGATACAGTAAGATAGCTTTACAATGTTTTTGTATGGAGGATAAAGATATAAGCAATATCAAGAAATATGTTACTTGGAATCTAAGTAATTATAGTCTGATAATCAGGAAACTTTGCCCTTAAGAGTTTACCTGAGTAAAGAGTATGCTAGCCCAGGTTCCTTGCTCAGTATCAGTAGTTTGCTTTTGCTGATAATGAAAGATAACCACATATATTTTATGAACTTCTGCATGCATTTCTCAGTGAATTAGAATTGACTATAAAAGCCTTGAAATAAATATGATTTCCAGTGCAATTTTTATGTAGCTCCTAAACATGTTTGCTTCCAAATGGATACTGGCTTCTGAAACAGATTGGAAATACATAATTTGAGCAAACATGCTCTACTCCTGTAACTAGAAGTGCTTCTGCAGATAGGCCAGAGTACTGAGCCCCCAGGCTGTGTAGTGATGGTATTTCATGTGCTGACAATATATCTCTCATAGAAAAGGATATTATATCACTTTATTTCCTTTCACTGGTAGTGAAAAAACTGGTAGTAAATTGTGCTTCCAACATATATACAGAAGGAGCACTGTATCCATGTAAGTCACAAAGTCAGTCAATAGTGAAAGTGATTTGAGAATTACACAATGGTCAGTCACATCCAAAGTCAAAAGAAATTTATGAATGGGAACAAGAGTACATGCTAAGAGTACATAGCCAGGGATATACTACTATGTTCTGTTCAGGCTTATTTCAAAGTATAGGAGAAAGAGCTGATGTCTGAGACTTGCTCAAGATAAGTTGGTGGAGGCAAAGTGTAATGGTCACTTCACTACTGTTCCCTAATACCCATTTTTGAAAACAAAAATACATTTGCAATGACAGACTAAATGAGACATAGTTTTCCTGTCTTGTGAAAACTCAACTGGACACTAACAGTCCAAATAGTTGAAAGCAAATTAGTTAATATAAAAATCTTATCAATTAAAAAAATAAAGGTTAACTGAAAATTTTAATTGCTTGAGCAATCATTACTCTTGGGACCACTTTTAAAAAGTGGAAGTAAGCAAGTTTAGTGGAAAGAGAAATAAAAATTCATAAAACAGAGATCAGATCATGAAAACAGTAGAACAAAAATTTACCTGGAAAAACCAACACTAAAGAATCACAAATTAATGATTTATCTGATTATTTTATGACATTGAAAGAAATTCTTGTTGTGACAGTTGCTCTGGAGTTAAATTGATAGAACTTATTTGAATAGCTCTAAAATGCAATATTTACTTTAAAAGACATGAAAGTGAAAACAAAAATGAAAATGAAAGAACCTAAAATTAAATCACAAAGTCACAAATCTGTCCTATTGTGATTTAGGAACTTATTATTCAGAACTACATCTGTCTAGTAATAGTCTTAAGTAGCAAATTATACTAAGTTTTGAACTCTAAATTTTGAGTTTAATATAATTTGATAAATTCTCTATTAAATTCTATTAATATATACATATTTTAAATACCTTAAATATTTATGTTAAATGGAACTCTAAAAAATAAAAATTAACTTCCATCACTTAAGAGCTTTTGACTAAAATTTCTCAAAAAAAAAAAAAAAGGGAAAATGTGGAACTTCTTTTTTCATGTTACAAGGGATTTTCTTGAGATAAAAGCATTTTATTAAATCTCCCAGAAATATTTTAAAGGAAAAATACCAGAAATATTGAAGTACCAAAGCAAGATTTTAACTCTGAAATTATCTTCCCTGTCAAATGTTTTATATAAATGTGGTAGTAATGTGTGTTTATTTAGTGGATATATACGTATTCAAGTATCTGCTATTTGTATTTTAACCGGTAAAATTCACTTTAAAACATATAGAGTGTATTGTATTATTTAAAAACTCTTCACGCCATTTGTGCAATGTAGGAAAGACCTAAGGACATGAATTAAATATCTGCCCACTTTAGCACCCTTTGACACTTCTAGACTTCAAAGTGAACAGTAGTTTAAAAGGTTGAAAAATACCACCCATTCTTATGTATCACTCTGGTGTGGCCTTCTGTCCTGGTATTACCCTTTACATTGTATGTTACCTGTAGCACAGATGTGGTAAAATCTACTCTGCTTCCTTTTCATTTTTCAGTAGAAGATAAGTATGTGATGTGTGATCTTTCAAAATTGCATTCCAGTAATCTATCATTATGTAATTAGCTTGTTTTGTCTGTAACAGAGTTAAAACTTAGGAGACTAGCCAGCCTCAATCCTGTCATTGCACCTCCTCTTGCAACTGGCTACCCACGACATTCTGAGATAGTGCTTTTCCGCTATGGCTGTGTTGCAGTGTGAAAGTATCAAGCAGCTACAACAACGGTATTATATCATGTTGCAGATCAGTGAATAGAGCCACAAAAAAAAGTGGCATAATGTGGTCATGTGTGAGTGGCAGTAGTAGAATTTAAAACAAAATTCCACATTCCAGCACTAAAAACTAAGTTACTTTGAGAAGATATTTCCAGTAAAGAGGGTGTAATGAACTTATGTGGCATTTATGAAAAAAGTGGAAAAGATCATAAAATCACAGAATCATCTGGTTGGAAAAGACCTTTTTGATCATCAAGTCCAACCATATGCTTGCTTGTCTCAAATGATTAATTCCTTAGACCCACTCATTTAAAATTGAACTGAAATATACATACATATAGAACCATAGAATGGTTTGGGCTGGAAGGGACCCGGAGGATCATCCCGTTCCAACCTCCCTGCCATGAGCAGGGACACCTTCCACTAGATCAGGTTGCTCAAAGCCTCATCCAACCTGGCCTTAAACACTTTCAAGGAAGAGGCATCCACAACTTCCTCAGACAACCTGTTCCAGTGTCTCACCACCTTCACAGGAAAGAATTTCTTCTTAATATCTAATCTAAACTTACCCTCTTTCAGCTTAAAGCCATTTCCCCTTGTTCTATCACTACCTACCCTTGTAAAAAGTCCCTCCCCAGCTTTCTTGTAGCCCCTTCAGTTACTGGAAGGCTGCTATAATCACAGAACCACAGAATGTCAGGGATTGGAAGGGACCTCGAAAGATCATCTAGTCCAATCCCCCTGCCGGAGCAGGAACACCTACATGAGATCACACAGGAAGGCGTCCAGGCAGGTCTTGAATGTCTCCAGAGAAGGAGACTCCACACCCTCCCTGGGCAGCCTGTCCCAGTGCTCTGTCACCCTCACTGTAAAGAAGTTCCTTCTCAAATTTAAGCGGAACCTCTTGTGGTCCAGCTTACACCCCTTACCCCTTGTCCTATCATTGGATACCACTGTGAAGAGCCTGGCCCCAATCCTCCTCACACTCATCCTTCACATACTTATAAACATGAATAAGGTCCCCCCTTCAGCCTCCTCTTCTCCAGGCTAAAGAGCCCCAGCTCCCTCAGCCATTCCTTGTAAGGGAGATGCTCCACTCCCTTAATCATCTTGGTGGCTCTGTGCTGGACTCTCTCAAGCAGTTCCCTGTCCTTGAACTGTGGGGCCCAGAACTGGACACAATATTCCAGATGTGGCCTCACCAGGGCAGAGTAGAGGGGGAGGAGAACCTCTCTCGACCTACTGACCACAGCCCTTCTAATGCACCCCAGGATGCCATTGGCCTTCCTGGCCACAAGGGCACAGTGCTGGCTCATGGTCATCCTGCTGTCCACCAGGATTCCCAGATCCCTTTCCCCTACACTGCTTTCTAACAGATCACTCCCCAACCTATACTGGAACCTGGGGTTGTTCCTGCCCAGGTGCAACACCCTACACTTGCCCTTATTATATTTCATTAGGTTTTTCCCTGCCCAGCTCTCCAGCCTGTCCAGGTCTCTCTGGATGGCAGCACAGCCCTCTGCTGTGTCAGCCACTCCTCCCAGCTTTGTGTCATCAGTAAACTTGCTGACAGTGCACTCTATTCCCTCATCCAGGTCGTTGATGAATATATTGAGTAGTACTGGTCCTAGTACCGAACCTTGAGGGACTCCACTAGATACAGGTCTCCAACTAGACTCTGCCCCATTGACCACCACTCTCTGACTTCTTCCCACCAGCCAGTTCACAGTCCATCTCAGTATCTGACCATCTAACCCACACCTCCTCAATTTGTCAGCGAGGATGCTGTGGGAGACCGTGTCAAATGCTTTGCTGAAATCAAGATAGACCACATCCACTGCTCTACCATCATCCAGCCACCTCGTCGTGTTTTCATAAAAGTCTAGAAGGTTGGTCAAGCACAACTTCCCCTTGGTGAAGCCGTGCTGACTGCCCCTAATGACCCTCTTATCCTTGATATGCCCAGAGATGGCACCAAGGATAAGTCATTCCATCACCTTCCCAGGGATGGAGGTGAGGCTGACTGGTCTGTAGTTACCCGGGTCCTCCTTCTTGCCCTTTTTGAAGATTGCACTGACATTTGCTTTCCTCCAGTCCTCAGGCACCTCTCCCGTTCCCCACAACTTAGCAAAGATGATGGAGAGCGGTCTAGCAATGACTTCAGCCAGCTCCCTCAACACCCGTGGGTGCATCCCATCTGGACCCATAGATTTATGGATGTCCAGATTGCTTAATTGGTCCCTGACCCAGTCCTCATCAACCAAGGCAAACTCCTCCATTGTCCTGACTTCTTCAGGGGCTTCAGGGGTACAGAGCTCCTCAGGACAGCTTCCGGCAGAGGAGACAGAGACAAAGAAGGCATTCAGTAACTCTGCCTTCTCTGTATCCTCTGTCACCAGGGCACCCACCTCATTCATCAGTGGGCCTACATTGCCTCTAGTGTTGGCTTTATCTGCCATGTATTTGAAGAAGCTCTTCCTGTTGTCCTTGACCCCTCTGGCAAGGTCTAATTCTAAGGATGCCTTCACTTTCCTAGTTGCCTCCCTACAACCTCTGACAACATCCTTATATTCTTCCCAAGTGGCCAGCCCCTCCTTCCATGATCTGTAAACTCTCCTCTTCCACTTGAGTTTGCCCAGCAGTGCCCTGTTTAACCAAGCAGATCTCCTGGCTCCCTTCCTTGCCTTCCTACATATCGGAATGCTTTGATCTCGAGCTTGGAAGAAGCAGTCCCTGAATGCTAACCAGCTATCTTGGGCCCCTTTACCTTCAAGTACCCTTTCCCATGGGATTTCCCCTAACAGTTGCTTGAAAAGGCCAAAGTTGGCCCTCCTGAAGGCCAGGGTTGCAATTTTACTTGTAATTCTGCTTATGCCACATGAGATCCTGAACTTCACCATCTCATGGTCACTGCAGCCTAGGCAGTCCTCAAAGCCTTCTCTTTTCCTGAGAGGCTGAACAGCCTGAACTCTCTCAACCTGTCCTCACAGCAGAGATGCTCCAGCCCTTGGATCATCCTCATGGTCTCCTCTGGGCTTGTTCTAACTGGTCCAAGTCTTTCTTGTGTTGAGGGCTCCAGAACTGGACACAGTACTCCAGGTGGGGTCTCACCAGAGTAGAGGGGCAGAATCACCTCCCTCAACCTGCTGGCCACGCTTTTCCTGATGCAGCCCAGGATACAGCTGGCCTTCTGGGCTGCAAGTGCACATTGCCGGCTCATGTTCAACTTCTCATCCACCACCATTCCCAGGTCTCAAACCATGCATCACTCAGCCTGTATTTATGTTTGGGATTATCCCGACCCAGGTGCAGGACCTTGCATTTGGCCTTATTGAACTTCATGAGGTTGGCACAGCTCCACCTCTCAAGCCTGTCAAGGTCCCTCTGGATGGCATCCCGTCCCTCCAGCGTGTCAGCCACACCACTCAGCTTTGTGTTGTCAGAAAACTTGCTGAGGGTGCACTGAAATATGCATGCAACCATGAATACAGATGTGGTGGTTTCACCCTTTTCCTAGCAAAACCAGGACAATAAGTATGTTTATATAAGCTTTAGACATCTGTATATTATATGGAGTGGTATATTATTTCCGATTAATATTCTGATTTTATTACTTCTATTTATTTCTTCTTTGTGAAGTTTACTGATGGAAAATACTGCTGTTTCTTGGTAGGCTGTAGATAAATGTTTAATCTGACAACAGCTGCATAGCCTTAAAAGGATAAATTTACATACTGAAGCAAACTAGAAGAGATAGAAGGAATATATCAATGACTTTCACATTACTGGAAATGTCTGTTGTATGTCTTACTTTCCATATTTATTGCCTCTTGTGACACATTAGCCATAATTATTACACATTATCTGCCTAGTCCTGCATTAAGTAAATGAATTCTTTTGCTTTTAGGTGAAGCAGATTTGTAATTTTTATTATGATCCAGTCCATTAGAAAGGAAAGAGCGGCTGGCAAGAGAGCACTAGATTTAAAAAAAAAAAAGTTATGTGAACAGAGAAGAATGTAAGTTTACCTGGAATGTCCCTAAAAGAAACAGCAGGAACAAAGCTCAATGTGTTGAGGTAAGACTTTTGGAGGTAGAGAAGGGAGATTAGGGGCTAAGAAAAAGTGAAAGTGAAGAAAAAAGAAGAGCTCACAATTTGCAGTTTTAATACAGTTAATTGGGAATGCTTAAAAATGGCTCAGGTAACCTGCTGAACGCTTGTTTGCTACCTGAGAGAAGCACATAGGTGGAGAGCAGCATAAAGGACTTCAGGAATCTGACACTTGCCAAGAACAGTCCTCACATCTACCTGTATCTTCTTAGATTGACCTTGCAGTGAAAGTGCTTAAATAATTAAACAGAAATATCCTGTGGTCTAAGTTCTACACCCAAACAGGTGAGGAGGTACCTAAGAGTGGATTCTCCTTTTCTTCTTGAAAGATTGTCCTGAGAACACAGATATACGGGCTCTCTCCCGTCATAAGATGGTCCTCTCTCCTCTTTCTTAATTTTTGTTTCCATTTATGCAGTAGCCCTAGAGCTTCAATGATTTTTATGCTGGTTATTCATATAGATTGCCAACACATGTTTCTTGCTCTTGCTCTGAGGTCAGTTTTCCCTTAGTCCTTGAAGTAGGATGCCATGGGCCCAATTCAAAGCAAACAAAGCACTCTGGGCTTTTTTTAGAAGGGAGGGTCAAGGACCAGGGCAAAAATATTTGTTCTATCAAAAGCATTTCCAGGGATGTAAGAATATTTTTAATCATAACAGAAAAAATACCTGCTGCCACTTGCAGATTTTAACACAAAAAAAAATATAGAAATTCCTCATTAAACCAATACTGAAGTTAGCATTTAAGAGTGCTTCATCCAAGCCACATCTCTTCTCTGTCCCAGAGCAGATATTGCCAAATTTCTCCATTTCCTTCTTTGATTACATTTAGCTTAGGCAAATAGCATCTTACTGTGCCAGTGGTGCTGCTTTTTTATTCAGTATCATTGGAAAACACTGACTTGTTAAGGTAATACTTTGGCCAGTAATGGTGAGATGAATTGTTTATCATCACGATGGAAAAATATTCCTTTTCTCTCTGTAAATATATTACAAGGTGAAAAGTGCTTCATGCCTCCTCCACAAAGAGTGAATCAGATGTAACATCAGGTCATGAGGCAGCGAAGTAAAAAGTTACTTTAATTAAAATGTTTTAATATGTAGTGCTACTGAATAATAATCTCAACCTACTGATAAATTAAGCACATTAAATTATGAAGTGCAACCTTAAATCTTCAGTGTTGTCAGCAATTGGCCTCAATATTGCCATCTTGCTATCCAGAGAGCTAATTTATGCATTAGTGTTGAGAATAAAACCTTTTTTTCTGCCAGGTAGAATCAAAAGGATCAACATTGTGTACAGTTTTTGTATTACAGCTTCATTTTCCTTTGTAGCATTTCTACATTATATTTTATTTTCTTGTAGGAATGGTTGCTGGAGGCATAGATTTTGATTAATATTAGAACTCAGCTAAGCATTCTCTTTGAAAAGAATTAACTATCTAGGCAGGGTACAGCAAAGCATATTTCAACAAGAATATTTTACAAGGAAAATTACAAAGAGTACCACAATTACTATTTTTGAGCAATGTTTTTCAGGTTTTCCTCTAGGTAGGGAGAAATCTATTGGGAACATTGTTGTAGCATATATTTAAAAACTGATAAGCCTACTCCTCTAAAAGAACAGTAAATCACCCTTGAACTCAGTTCACAGACCATGCAGGTCCCAAATATAAAAATAAAAATGTAAAAAATATAACAATCTCTCAGGACTTTGTTTTTCTTTCTATATACAAATGATTTCTACTAGGATGAGTGAGGCACTGTCTCAGCATTACAGAAAATCTATACGAGGTGGTATTTTTAAAATTTTTATTTGGTACTAGTATTTAAAAGTAACTGAATTATAAAGCAGTTATGACTGTGTGTTCAGTACCAGTAACTGTAAAATAAAATATAATCACTATTAAGCCAGAAGTTACAGAAGAAGTGCATTTACGCCTTTGGTAGGTCAAAACAAGAGATGGTGGACCCTAACTTGCTGCTGCATAGGTCAAGACATGCTTTCTTTCCTGGTATTGAATACCTAGTTGGCAAGGTGATTCTTATCTCAAGCTGTTCTTATTTTATTATAAAGTATACCCTTAGTATTAAAGATCTCCAAATAGGTAGCAAAAAGGTTTTCACAATTTCACACAATCTAAACTTTTCTACTTAGAAAATCAGCTTTATAAAAAGTCAAGAGCACAGTTAAACCTGGGACACTCTGTTCTCTTAATGGGACATTCTTCTGTTCATGCGTCACATGGAAACGCTCATGATGACTCAATTAAAAGTTTAAAACATTTTCTCCAAACCAGTTGAAGATTGCGTGCAACTCAAGAATATGGTGATGTATATGAATAATATAAGAAGCTTTAAACCCAACCCTGAAAAATATGTAGAAATTCTTAAAAGTAAAACAAGAGTTTCCCTGATTAAGATGTTTAATAAGGCTTTATTTGGAGGAAGAGTTCAACAAGAAGGGCCCAGAGAACTTACTAACCTCTTCTCTCTACAGATGGAAGTGAAAGAATGGCAAAACTCACTAAGAACAGTTCATGAACTGAAAAGCTCAGTGGAGTTTTAACATAAAGATTGTGACCTCTATATTTCTGCACTCTTAATACTTGAGGTTACCTCCTCCACTGTTCTGTGGTCTAAAGAAACTCACAGGATATCTAGCTTATTGTCCTATCATGTTGTATTTGGTCTGGCTGAGATGGAGTTTTCCTCATAGCAGCCCTGAGAGTGCTGTGTTTTGTACTGGTGGCTCGAGGGGTGTTGATAACACACCAGTGTTTTGGTTACTGGTGAGCAGTGCTAGCACAGCATCAGAGCTGTCTCTCCAACATTCTCCACTGCACCAGTAGGCTCAGGGTGGGGAAGATCTTGGGAGGGGATGTGGCTGGGACAGCTGACCCAAACTGACCAAAGGGATATTTGATGCCACGTGGAATCTGCTCAGAAATAAAAACTAGGAGAATGGAGGGGGGCGAGGACGCATTCATCATTCATGTTTGTTCTCCAGATCAACTGCTACACATACTGAAGTCCTGATTCCTGGGAAGTGACTGGAAATCACCTGCTGATGGGAAGAAGTGAACAGATGTTTTGTTTCTCCTTTGCTTTTGTGCATGGCCTTTGCTTTTTGCTTCTATTAAATTGCCTTTATCTTGACTCATGAGTTCTTTTTTTTTTTTTCCATCTTATTTTATACCCACTGTTCTGCTGAGGAGGGGATTGATAGAGTGGCTTGGTGGGAAGCTGGTGTCCAGACAAGGTTAACCCATCACACACATGCACATCACAAAATCTCACTCTGAAAAGCGGCACCAGTTGAACAAAAGGGTCAAGAATTGACATGAGTAATACTTAATAACAAAAAACCTAAGTAATGTCCCAAAAGTAAAAATCTTTTATGGTGGGAAGAAGATCACAGAATTCTTATGACATCAGGAAATAAATGCTAGCATGTTTTTTTTGGTAAGTGACGGCTTCAGCGCAAGTTAGACAGTGGTCATTGTGGTTATGGATAAATGCTGTTAAATAACTTAAGCATAATTTGTCATTTGCTTGCTTCTAAACTGTCCAGTTTTAAGATGTTTATGGCAGGACTAATATGCAGCTAAATGTCTGTGAATATGCAGCAGTAACCACATACTGAAGGTACACTACATGCTGTTTAACTTCAGACTTTTCTCATGCCCTTCTCACCATCTTTGTAACATTTTTACTTGTCTAGTCTTAATTTTCTTTACAGCTGGATTCTGTTTTACTTTCTCTTGCGACAACCCTTGCCCTGCTTTCTGAGCTCCTGTACTCTCCCTGTCTTTCATGACTCCTCCACCTACCCACACTTACTGTTTGCAAAGCATCTCAAAAACACCTTTTTATCCCTCTACTAAATGATCAGAGTAACCTCTCCCCCACTGATTTCATAACACTTTCTCTGCCAAAAAGATGACTCAAATACAGCTAGAGAAAACTAGTATGAAGAAAAAAATCTGAAAAAAAATGAAGAATCTGAGAAACCAGGGAATTCCTCATCTCTACTTTTAAAGTATCTGAAAATATGAAAAAAACCCCTAGAAATTTACATTAAAACAAAAGGATCAGAGAATAGCTAAACTAAATTGGCTTAACTTCTCTTATCACATTGAAACTGATAATCTATATTAACTGAGAAGCGAAATACTCCTAGATATATCTGCTGCAAGTTAATATGAAGAAATATCTTAACAGAAGTGTCTTATAGCTGCTATATTGAAATAAGACACTACTGTGAATGGGACATGCATCTTTACTCCAGAGTTAGATCAAACATCATTAAGTTTACCAACCTGGGAGTAAAAGGAGATCTTGAACATGAAAGGAGTTATCTGAATCTAGTCCTGTGAAACTGCCCTCTGAAATTGTTTTTCAAGACATACAGTCATATAGTTAGAACAGTAATAGTCTGTAGACTACAAACAGTAGACTTATCTGTTCTTTTCACCTAAAGAAAGTAGACACAATAACTCTGGTAACCTTTGCTCTTGTTGAGTCATATTTACACTTTGTCACAGCTGATGTTAGGGTGCAATTCTAGATTACTCAAAAGAATCGCAGTAACATTTGGTTCTGGGAAAACCCTTTAACCTGAACAACACAAAGGAGCCAAGGTATAAATAAAAACCTGTCCAAGCATAGCACTTTCTAAGACAGGTTTCTTCCCTGTGCAAAAACTACTTATGACACTGTGCCTGTACTTGTGAGAAGATTACTAAGTTCAATACTTCCATTTTCTCAGTGTAGAATTATGGAATAAACAGACAAAAATTCATCTTGATAATACCACTTGCTGCAGTAATGTCACATAACTTATTTGTAAGTCAAAATACCATAGTCATATTTTAAGATGAAATCTAGTTTCTTCTAGGAATGTTTAATATTAGAGTGTTTGAAATTTTACTCACAAAACTGATAGTAATTTTTAAACTTGAAAAAAAAAAATTTCTATACTTACAGTGTTTAATAGTTTCCCCAGATCACCTTTTCTTTCTCATTCCAATTAGCATACTTAAAAACACATTGACAGCAAAAAAGTTAAAGTCTATAAATCATTGTTATGGCTACAAACAAATTCTTTATTACACAACAGGTGCTGTTGAAATGCCAAAAGAAGATCAAGGTCAGGAAAAAAAGATAAGATTTATTCATACAGGCGGGAACTGAAAAGATAAGTGACAGAAAATATGTGGCATTTTGAAGTAGCTAAAAATAAGGGCTCAAATTGATCATTGTACCTATGACATTAAGACAGTATTCTATTATTCTGCTCTTGGAAATGAAGAAATTATATCCATAAAGTCTTTATTGGTTTCCTTTAGGTAAAATAACAAACAAGTACAGTTGTAAACTAAAATAACCATACTAATGACTTTTTAAATTACACATCAGTTACTACAAGTTGTCTTTGGAAAAGATGACAGTAAGAATCAGACTTCAACAAAAATAAGAAGGAGTCTCAAAAATTTGCAGTTCAGTTTTCAGCTCAGCTTCAGATTCCCAAAGGATTATAGCCAGTGCTTAAACATATTAAAACACCCACATCCAAAATTTAATATTTTCAGTAGCTGACCAACTGCTCCCATTTTAACAACTACAGTATGTAAAATCTTACTAAGAACATGTGGTCTTCTCAAAGCTGAACTACTTTTCCCCACAGTTTAAGCTCCTTGATAACCTCCCAAGAATGAATCTTTTCGTTACTTCTCTGTCCTTTACCAAAACTAAGTCAAGCCTTTAATTTTGTTATACTACTTCTACTCAGCCCTTTCACTTTGTCATTCTTCTAATTTTTATCTCTTATTGCAGTTTTAAATTAATGTTTTCATAGGACAACTGGCCATGAACTGAGTATTTCATTTTGTACATGTTTTTGATTTGTCTGGTTGTGAGTGTTGCATGCTCATGAAGTTAACTACAGCCATCATATTCTCTAAAAGACACTTCACAGATATGCAGTCTATCTTCAGAGACTGTAGAGGAAATCTATGCTACCAGGGTTCCCAACTTGGTGAAAGAAAATTTTTACAGAAAAGTTTATTGACGTACCAGACCTTACCAAAACTTTTCTAACAATATATTTTGTTCCATGTTCATATGGTTAGACCTATCTGGATGGGAATACTTCAAATCTTTTTCTTTAGGGGAGAATCCTAGCTTCTAGATAATTTAGCAGCCTACACTGTCTTCCTCTAAAAAGGTTGCTCACGATTTTTAGAACCCTTTCCTCACTACAAACATCAGTAATAAACACAAACTCCTGTTGATTTAAACCGAAAAGCTCTCCTGTGCATGTGGCCAATAATCCATCACCTTGCACTATAAATGCTTTGAGTCTTACTATTAAGAGTTCTGCAGTTAAATTATATTGTACTGAGAATCAGCAAAATAACATTCCATGACACATGCAATTTGTTGTGTTTAGTACACATTATGTACTTTGGGCAAAATTCCACCTCAGTGAACAGACCAAAACCAACAGAGCTATGAAAATGGTGACACAATTCAAAACCCATCTATGTCACATTACTACTCCTGAAGCAAGGTACAAAAACTTCAATACAGGCTCTATTCCACCACCACAGACAACAGGGATTAGAAATATTAATTGCACATTGCAAAAGGAAAAAAGTTGTCTACCTTAACCTAAACTTGTCTCAGCTAAAGGCCACCAGCCTCTCTGACAGAATTTCCAGAGGAGAATTATCTGCTTGCTTTTCACGTTTTTTTTTTTTTAATTATTTTTATTCTTTTGAAAGCACATATATTAGCTGTGAAAATGTATAGAATAATGGTCTGCTTCGTTATTACCTGCTCTTCCCAAAGTAACACTGAAGAAAAATCAACCAGTGAAATTTCTTCTCTTATCCTCATGCTTGAAAAAATTCAGTATTGAAAAGTATTTTTGTACACACCAATTCCCAATATTCCCTTACTTGTTTCAGGTGCTTGTATATAAATTCCTTACTTAATACTGATTCGTTGCAATCATGTCAAGAAATTTTAAACAATAGCCTTTCTTAAGTGTAACACAAATTTCAGTCTTGTGAAGTGAAGGATTCTTTTCTTAACTACAAATTTGGAGAGTTCTGAAAGAAAGAGAAACAATCAGAACAGTCATGTTTAAGAAAGCATTTTTTCTTAGCTGGTCCATGTTTTCAGACATTTTTTGCGCTAATAACTGAGATCAGTTTTACTTAGCCTTTGGAGCTACCTTAGTCTGTATCTCATATTCGGCATAAAAGCTCTTCCCTTTGTTTCATGTTTCTTTTCCCCCCATAAATTACTTTGTTCCTTGTTTCAAAGGGAAGACAAAGAGATCTTAACCAAATACAGCGTTTGCAGCTTTTGCTTCCTTCCCCTCAGTAGTTTTTGCAGTTCAATCTCTCCCAATCACCTTTTAATAAAACAAAACCTACTAAAAGTTTGCTGTTCCTAAGCGTGAATGAAACATTTATTGGTTACTTAGGGAAATTACTTTGTTTCACTTGTATTTTAAGGAAATCCACAATAACTAGTTCACCAGAAAGAGATAATATACAATATTAATAAATACAGATGACAGATTTAGCATGACAGTGCTTTACTCTCGAGTTCTAAACACTCCTGCCATCAGAGAAAACACTCCACAATGGAAATCTTAAAAAAGCTGATTACTCCTAAAACTTTTACTCCTCAATTAGATCCAAGTGGTACCTACTGGCAACCAGGAATTTGTAATTTATTCTCATCAATAAGGGTGTGCAGTTGTTTAAAGGAAATGTTTGCCTCTACTAATTTCCAAAATGTCTACTGGAACCACATTTATCTATCCAATATCCGCACCTTGTTCAGAATCACCAAGATTTTAATATTCTAATGTGCGCAACAAGAAATAGGAAGAGAATATGCATTTCATGTCAGTTTAGTCAAAATTTCAGAACTAATTAATTGAAATAGTGAAATTATGCAATGTAGTTAATACTTTCCTTCTACTTCTTGGGAACAGTGCTACCCATAGAATCACAAATCCAAGAATAATTTTGAAAATAAGCCTTTGGAGGTCATCTAGTCCAACCTGTCTCTCAAAACAGGCCTAATCAGATCAAGCTGCTCAAGACCATGTTGTCATGGTTTTAACTCTGCTGGGAGCCAAACACCACAGTCCTTTTTGGTATTCAACATGGGGCTCAAAGGGTTGAGACAATGAACAGATTTGAACAGAGTATATTCAAACAAATCCACTATAAGCATTCATTATGTGGCCTTTAATTTGGTTGTAACTGACTGGAATGTCATTTGCTGTCTAAGTTGCTTTTACGGATGTGTTATGCAGCACTTCACTTGCTGGATATGCTTTTTGTCAGTATTTATACGTGGTTTAACACCTCTAGGCACTGGATTGGGACTAGGGATATTGTTTTGCTGATTAAGGCTTTCATTTTACTTTGTGTTGTTTGGCAGCTGGCTGAGTAAAAACCACCACACCATTCTTGAACACCTCTAAGGATAGAGATCTCATTATCTCTCGTAGCAATCTGCACCAGGATCTGATCACCCTCATGCATAAAAAACAAACCAATAAACTTCTTAGAAGATTCTCTGTAGCTAATAGGAATCAAACCAGAAAGCCAACTACATCAAGATTGCTATACTACTATTGTTATTCACAAATGCACTCATTCTGTCTACCTGCAGAAGACAAAGTTTTCAGGAGACTAACTAGTTCAGGATTAAAATACTTAAAATTATCTTTGAAATAATTCTGAAAGGTACCTAAACTAGTTTAGAGGTATCCTAAACTGAAGTATGCAGGTAAGTATATACAAAATTATCTCTTCTGCATAACAAAATCACAAGTGTTTCCTCCTTCTCCAAAGATATCATCTAGATGTATTCTCACTGTCTGGAGAGTAAGAAGCTTCACAGAGGACTGAACAGTTTGCAACTCAAACACACTGAAGGGAAAAACACCATATTTTTGTGTTACCTGAAACATGACTAAGAAGTGGTGATGTTAAGGCATGAAATTTCAAAGTCACTGGGCAAATCTAAAATCTGGAACAAAAAGTACTCCCGAACTTGCAGGAATAGACCAAGGCAAATGCATCCAAGTAAAAAATATAGCTTTTGCAGGAGCCCATAGTAGACTATTCTCCATTATGAAGGATGCAAGAACTGAACACCTGCTAATTCCCAGAATACCATCTTCCTCACAAATTTGTATGGAGATAAATTGTAAACACCTGTGTAGTGCAAGTGGGATTTTGGGGACCCAACTAGAATAGATTCAGGGTGCTTCAAAAACGAAAGTGAAAGTGACTGGGTTTATAAAGACAGCAGGTGGGTTTGAGTCAGTATAGGTGATATAATATTAGTGGACTTAACATTCAGTTTGGAAAGCACAACAGTTCAAGTAAGTTCATACCATATGAAAAGAAAGATTCTAAGGGATAAAGCCATATTCCTTGTGTTTCTCTGTTAAGATTTTTGATACCTCTGTGTGGTGGTTTCACCCAGAGGTAGGACCATGAGGTCCTGCACTCACTCCCTGTACCTCCTGAGATGGGAAGAGAAACACAACAAGGAGAGCACGGATTAGGATGAGGACAGGAACAGCTCACTCATCAATTATGGTCACAGGCAAAACAGACTCAACTTGGGGGAAAAAAATCAATTTAATTTGTTACCAATCATCCAAGTTCCACAGTGAAACATAACAACAACATCTTAAAACACCTTCCCCCCATCCCTCCTTTCTTCCCAGGTTTAAATTACTTTGCTCCTGATTTCTCTACCTTCTCCCTGCCAGCAGAACAAGGAACATGGAATGGGGTTTGCAGTCAATTCACCTCTGCCGCTTTTGCCAGCATGAAAGTCTCTACTGCAGGCTGCAAAGGAACAAGGTGTTCCAATGTGATCTTCCCATGGAGTCATGGACCTCTTCAGGCTCAGCTCCTGGCTCTGGCATGGGGATGTCCACAGGCTGTGGATGGGCCTCTGGTCCAGCACACCTCCTCACCCCCCAGCTGTAGGGGTCCACCTCTGCTCTGGCATTGAGTGTCTCTGGGATCTCAATTTCAGTCACACTTGCCCTTGGGCCTGGATTTTGGCTCCAGCGTGGAGTCCTCCATGGCCTACAGCGCAACTTCCATGGGCTGCAGGTAACCTCATTTCTCTTCTCCTACTCCATGAGGTTGAACTGGGTGTCTGAGGTTCTCTGTCCTCCCGCTCCTCCTCTTTCTTCCTGGCAACAAAACTTTTTGTTTAGGCCAATGGTCATCTGTTGTTCAGGTCAATGGTCTCCTCCTCCACCTTTTTATTTTCAGGACAGTCCTTCCCCTCACAAATATGGATTTGCAGAGGCATCTCTCTGTTGGTAATTAGCTCAGCCTGGGCTGGGGCAGGTACACCTTGGAGCCAGGGAAGCTTCACGAAGCTTCTCACAGGGTAGCCCCTTCCCCCAATACCAAAAACGTCCTTCCCCCACACACAAACCAAATACAGTCTGTCACCTACCAGTGATCACAAGACAAAGTCAATTAACTTCATTTTTTGAAGGGGGTTTCTCACTTATTCATTATTATCTGATATACTTTCAAGGTTAAGAGTAATGGTGAATCACTACTGATGAATTGTCAGTACTGACAGAATAGTCAAACTCAGAAAAAAATTGTGTTTCTTTTACATAAATCATATAGATTTTCCACTTACCAATGAAAGCTATATATAGATATATAACTGAGAATACTTGCATATATATAAGAAAACAGAGATCAGATAAGACCAGGCTTGACAGAAGTATACAAGTCCTTTCTACATATTCCTTTACTGATAAATTTGATATTGATATATTTCTAAATCCATTCTTAGGTCATAAGGCCTTACGCTGTGCCACGTCTCCAGTACCAGGGGTTTTTAATAATTTCAAGTTATAAATTTAAACATGTTACTCTATTAAATGCTGTCACTCATATGAATTATTTTTTAATTTCTAAAACTCTCTTACAACTTTCCAGCACATTATTAGCCAAAGGTTGTGTGTGTTGCTGATGTACTAGTGTATAAACAAAAGTAGGGCTAGTTTCACTCCCTTTGGGGGCTTAGAGACTATTGTCCCTAAATATTTCTAATTACTGTTCCTCCCAAAACAGACAGCACTGCTAAAATTTCACTGACTTTCTTCTTGGGATGAAAATTAATTCATAGATAGCTCTTTCATAAAAGGCCACCTGAAGCAAACATTTCTCAGAATAAAGCTGGAATAAGAAACTGCTTTAAAAATACAATTTGAACCACTACAATACTATTTTTAAAACTCACAAATGTGTTTTCCTAGATTAAAAAAATTGAATAAAACAGAAAACAATACTTTGAAAGCAGACCTTTTAGCTCATAAAATTCTTGACATTGCAAGATCTAGTCCTGACAAGAGTGGGCAAAATTTGGGAGTATTATGTATGTGCTTAAAGGATTAGAAAATAATTTGCTGTGCTAACTGCATTTGGTGGGAACTGAAAATACGTGGATCTATGAAAAAAACTATATCTCAAAGACATAATGAGATATTGAGTATTTTTTTTTGTTGTTAATAGAGAAGGCAAGGTTTATGACATTTAATGCAGAAATATCACATCAAGAATAAAAAACAACAGCAGCTGAGATGTTACTACAAACATAAATGAGTCCATTGATGGGAAAAATTGTCACCAGTGAGAAAAAAAAGCAGAAACTTACCAGGCTGAAACTGCTCATTGCTCACACTCATGGAATAGCCTTCCACTATTTCCCTCGTCCAGACTGTTTAGCTTCATATCAACCTGATAAAAATTAAATTAAAATTAAAAAAACAAACCCAAATAAAATAAAATAAAGTAATGATGTTCAAATCTTTAGACAAAATAATTTGGGTAACTGGGTCAGAAATCTTTCAGGAGATCAGTGTGACAGATCATGTTCTCATCTCATTATTTTTACATTTCAAGATTGAGTACATAGCACATCTGAGACTGACCTTAAGCACTCACAAAAAAGAAAAAAAAAGCTCAAAGTAATCTGTTAAAGTTACATAATATGTGTCCTCAGTTTCCCTCAAATTATGAATTATAGTAAATAAGAATAGAAGCTTTAGGACTCTTGCAGTCATAGATGGCAGGAGGTAAACCCTGACATGCAGTGATACAGGTTGTAAGGATAGATCATAGAATCATCAAATGGTGTGAGTTGGAAGGGACCTTTAAAGTTCATTTAGTCCAACTCCCTTACAGAGAGCAGGGACATCTTCAACTAGATCAGGTTGCTCAGAGCCCCATCCAACCTGACCTTGAACGTTCCCAGGGATGGGACTTCTACCACCTCTGTGGGCAACCTGGTTCAGTGTTTCACCACCTTCATCGTAAAAAAAAAAAATAAATAAAAATAAAAAAAATAATAAAAAAATCTAGTATGAATCTAACTTCTTTTAGTTAAAAGCCATTGCCCCTTTTCCTATCGCAACAGACACTACTAAAAAGTCTGTTCCCATCTTTACTATAGCCCCCCTTTAAGTACTAAAAGGCCACAATAAATTGTCCTCAGAGCCTTCTCTTCTCCAGGCTGAACAACCCCAACTATCTCAGCCTTTCTTCACAGGAGAGGTGTTCCATCCCTCCGATTATTTTTGTGTCTCTCCTCTGGATCTGCTAGAACAGGTCCATGTCTTTCCTGTGCTGAAGACTCCAGAGCTGGGCACAGTTCTTCAAGTGGAGTCTCACAAGAGTGGAGTAGAGGAGCAGAATCACCTCCCTTGATCTGCTGCCCGCACTTCTTTTGATACAGTCCAGGATATGGTTGGCCTTCTGGGCTGCGAGCGTACACTGCTGGTGCATGTCCAGCTCTTCATTCACCAGTAACCCTAAATCCTTCTCGGCAGGATTGCTCTCAATCCCTTCATCCCCCAGTCTGCATTGTTACTGGGGGTTGCCCTGACCCAGGTGCAGGACCTTGCACTTGGCCTTGTTGAACCTCATGAGGTTCACATGAGCCCACCTGAGCTTGTCCAAGTCCCTCTGGATGGCATATTATCCCTCAGCTATGTCAATCGCACCACTCATATGGAGTCTTTTATGTCTCAGTTACCTTCCAAAGTCTACCTGCTGTTATCACAGGCTTGTATTACCTGGGGAAGAGCTTAAAATGCACTATAACATTCATGCATTTATTTAAAAAAAAAAAAAAGGGTTTTTTTTTTTTAAATTAAAAGGAAATAGACAACACTGGAGAGATTAAATCCACCACACAGAGGTTCTTCACTAAAAATCCTCCTCCTTCTGTTCATACAATCAGTTGTCGTATCATTCTTAAAATGAAAAATAAGAAGAAAGCAACTGATGCTCCAGGTATTTACTTCAGGAAATTAAAATAAGCTTCCATAATTTCTAATGAGGTCAGAGTTTTGCCTGAAAATAATGACTTATTTTCAAGATATTTCTTTTAAAATTAAATTACTGTTTTGGATTCTCCACATCAAACAATCTCTATGAGTTTGGTTTTGAGAAGCACTAGGATGTACAAATTTGGAAAAGGTCACCTAAATAATGCCAAAGTGACAATTCTTTTAAGACAAGTCTTTTTGCATAGTGCCAGAAAAACTCTACAAGCTGAGATCAACACAGGGAGCAAAGTGAATAAAAGTAGGATAAGTAATGCTACATTTTTCTCCAGGTACATTCTTACCTGTGCACTTCTAAATCATAGACTTACTGGAAGAAGAGTGAGGCTTGACCTAGGTATCAAAAAACTCACCTATATGCTTCCAAAGTTTATTTCTCCAATACTAAATCTAGTTCTCGACATTCTGTTCTTAAGATCTTAATCAAGACAACTGCTTACATGACAGCACTCTCTGCTTCTTACATTCAGTTGCCACCCAGCTTTTTAAATGATAGGATTGTAATTGACTTAGAGAACTGGACCAATGGTATCGGGTTTTTAAAAATTTTTCTGTGAAGGACAGCATTACACAATAACTGGTTGGACAGGACCTGAGGAAGTCTCTTGACCAACATCCCACTTCACGTGCAGGGTCAGAACTGAATTCGGACCAAGGATTGGCTCAGCTAAGTATCGAAAAGCATGTTTTCATAATGGAGATAATTTAAAAAGTAAATTGACAGATATCATTTTCATAATTCCACGTGGTTTGTACAAATTTACAAGGGCAACTTAACCTCAGTTTATTTGATTTGAATTACTCCTCGGGAATTAATTGGTTTATATGCTTTTCTCTTACATTACTGCTATCTCTAATTTAATGCCATTTCAAACATGAAAGAGGAAAGACGCAACACTCATAATCTTGCAATTTAGTATAATAAATGTTTTTGATATCCATCCATTTTTAGATATTAATGCTTCCATATCTGGTTACAATGACTAATTACAAATTAGTTAACTAATTTGCCCCAGTCTGAATTTATGTGACAGAAGAGCTTTTTTCCATAAACTATTTTTAAAGCCAGCAAATTAGTGATTTCATCCTTATAATGAATGATATTTTCAAGGTCAGTGCATAATCTGATGTTTTCTAAGAATAGCTTTTTTTAATGATATCTACTTAAAACATATCAAGGCTAAGAATAATTTCTGTCTTGTTTCATGACTAGTTTAAGAGAACATTCTATCACTGCTATAAATAAGGAACACTATACAATTTCCACACTGTTCGATGAACTACATTTATGTCAGAATGCACTGTTTTAAATAATGTCCCTGCTAATGTATTATGCAGAATTGCGTTGTGTGATGTGCACTGCTAAGTGGTACCCTAATGTTAACCTGTGTTATACACAGATATATATATATCAGAGATTAAATAAAAGGATAAAGCAAAAAAGACATCCATTTGTGCTATACCACTTTTTTTTTTTTAATTACTGAGAACTACCTGAGACTTTGATGCTATGTACTTTACTGTTATTTAAGACACTTCACAATTTCTTCATAAACTCAGGATTAAGTCAAAAGAGTGTCCAAGGTCCTCAATGGAAATGCTAAATATTTCAGTCTTGTTTTGTGAGATATGCAACCTTTTTTCTAAGCCATTTGATTTTTTTCAGTATAAATGGGGATTGAGGGGGGATTTGGGGATTGAGTGCACCCTCAGCAAGTTTGCTGACGACACCAAGCTGAGTGGTGCAGTTGACACGCTGGAGGGACGGGATGCCATCCAGAGGGACCTTGACAGGCTTGAGAGGTGGGCCTGTGCTAACCTCATGAAGTTCAACAAGGCCAAATGCAAGGTCCTGCATCTGGGTCGGGGCAACCCCAAGCACAAGTACAGGCTGGGCAATGAGTGGCTTGAGGCCAGCTCCGAAGAGAAGGACTTGGGAGTGGTGGTGGACAAGAAGTTTAACATGAGCCAGCAATGTGTGCTTGCAGCCCAGAAGGCCAACTGTATCCTGGGCCACATCAAGAGAAGCATGGCCAGCAGGTTGAGGGAGGTGATTCTCCCCCTCTACTCTGCTCTCACAGTACTCCCACCTGGAGTACTGTGTCCAGTTCTGGAGCCCCCAACACAAGAGAGACATCGACCAGTTGGAACGAGTCCAGAGAAGGGCCACAAGGATGATCCAAGGGCTGGAGCACCTCTGCTATGAGGACAGGCTGAGAGAGTTGGGGCTGTTCAGCCTCGAGAAGAGACAGCTCCAGGGAGATCTAATAGCAGCCTTCCAATACCTGAAGGGGGCCTACAGGAAAGCTGGGGAAGGACTTTTCACAAGCGCAGTTAATGACAGAACAAGGGGAAATGGCTTTAAGCTGAAAGAGGGTAGGTTTAGATTGGATATTAGAAAGAAATTCTTCACTGTGAGGGTGGTCAGGCACTGGAACAGGTTGTCTGAGGAAGTTGTGGATGCTCACTCTCTGGAAGTGTTTAAGGCCAGGTTGGATGAGGCTTTGAGCAACCTGGTCTAGTGGAAGGTGTCTCTGCTCATGGCAGGCGGGTTGGAGCTAGATGATCTTTAAGGTCCCTTCCAGCCCAAACCATTCTACGATTCTATGAACTCTCTGTAATGAAACCACATTTTCTGACAGGATTGAAAATGACTGTTTCTTAAACATTTGGCTACTTTCAGTTTCCTGGCATACCTAAACAATGATGGCCTTATGCACCAGCTTATGACTTTAAATTGTTTTAGTCCTGAAAGTTATCCAGAATCTTCAGCTAAGAAAAATATGTTGTTTATTTATTAATTAAAATAATCATGTTTTAAAACTTTGGAAGGGGGAAGAAATGAATTTCACAACCCCAGAGTCAGAACACAAATTAATACAAACTGGATGCGTTTAAACTCTTGTACTTCTTTCTAAAGACTTGGGAGGGAGGCAGACGAGATCTTTGATATTTCTTCCTGAAATATTTATGCACCTCAAAAGATTCAACAACTGAACTTCTGGACTATGGATAGAGAGCTACTTATGATAAAAGATTTACAATTGATCTGCTTAAACACAGATTTCTACTTAGCAGCCTGCATCCTTTCATACTGAGAAATCAGGGACAAGAAGAATTATGCTCAGTTCTGGCTTTGTTCCATATTTGTTGGTATTGGAGTAGGATCAATCATACATTATAGTCTCACTGGGAAGGGGAAAGAAACTGAGAAAACAGAGATTCTGAGTTAGGGTTCTTTACTGAGGATAATCCTAGTCAAGACTGTAGGAGACCCTGTCTTCCTATGTTCCCCGATCTTGGACCAGTATCTAAGCAAAAAGGGCTATTCACAAAGTAAAGAATAGTTGAAAAAAATGAGATATATCCTGGAATCATGCATATATCAAGGATACACAAAAAACAATAGTTCAATTTATTACAACCTATATGTTATGCTTTCAGTGTGTACTTGCCCCTTACAGGAACTCCCTGTCCTGACACAACCCACCCAAAAGGCTGCCAGCATTTTCACAAAGGCGTATTCTTGCTAAAAGCAGATGCTTTATACTGTTCTTTAAGTGTTCTACTACTGAAAATGCAATGTAGAGTGAAGCCACAGAATAAAGGCAGTCAAACTGTAGTAGACACGATGCAAAAAAATTAAATGAAACAAGCAAAGCAGAAACACTGATTGCTAATAATCAGAGCTAATGTGTGAGAGATCTTTGCTTTGGGTAATGTCTAATTGAGAAACCATGACTGCTTACATAGATGGATCGATGTTTCTCCAAATACATTTTATTTGACAATTATAACACCATTTCAAGTAGCTTAAGCCATTTGTATAATGAAATTTAGATTGCAAAGAGTTATCTTCCTTTTCTGTATAGTTTATGGCAATATGAGCAATAGATCTGATACTTCACTGATAAGTATGATATATTTGTTACTCCACTGCTAGTTTATTACTGAGGTATATAGTTCAGCATCTTCTTATTTCAGTAACTTTGTAACTCTATGAATATCCCTTCTATATTATGTTTAATCTATTTTTCTACAATTCCTTTCACAAATATTGGAATTTGAGAAAATTTCTCAAAATCACTTCTTTCTAAAGAAAAACCTCTGGGTAGAAACCTGTCCCAGCTCTTTCACTGTAAACACCTATTTAAAGATACAAACTATTCAGCATCATATGTTCCTAGTGGACTAACAAATATAGTACCAGAAAGAACTTCCTCCAGTCCTCGCGTCTGGATAACCACATTACAAGGTCTATCTAAATATGTACTTAGATGTCTCCACACAAATGTTACTAATGGAAACACTGCTCCACAGACATGCTCTTATCATATTAGATTTCTAAATTCCAGTTTACATGTGTCTGAGGCCAATTAATACTCATTTGTTCCTGGATACACTTACTGTAAATCTTGCAAATAGAAAAAAGATCCAGATCTTTTCCTAATGTGTGACTGGAATTTAGCAGACTGAGAGAAAAGCCAGGGTATGATCAGAAAGTAATGAAATAAAAGTAAAACCAGAACCCAAAGCCAAAAAAAAGGCAGCAGAGTCAAGAAATGGTAGTAGTATATACTGCAATTACTTAAAATAAACTAGTAATCAATTGCTCCAGAAATATGTGTAGTTGTATAGCTCAGATTTCATTCATGTGATAGAATAGATTTTTTGGTATCTTAAGTGAATGAGAGTATATACTGGCAGTACAAGAACTTTTTTTTTCTTTTCTTTTTGGAGCAAAAAAAAAAAGCATAGCAACACAGATACTCAATAGCAAATAATATTTCAGATTTTTCCATAAACCTGTGATTAAGAACACATATGAGCGATTAAGAACAAAGATAACTGTTTATGAACACGGACCAAACATAGACACCATATTCTTCTGACTATGCTTATGACTATTAAAGCCACATTTACCAAATATACTGGTGACATTTAGCTCAGGTCTTTAAACTGCCAGTCCTGGAATCTAGAATGGTTTAGGAGGAGGTTGTTCACTTTATATGTGTATCGCCACTTTCCCTTAGCAATATTTGAAACGGGTTACTGCTGAGCTTAACACCTGGTCTGAGCAAATAAAAAAAATTTTATTGTGAAAATCATATTTTTGCTAAGTAGCAAAGTAATTTTGGTGCCTTCCTAGCTGAGAAGTCCGAAATATCTTATTTACTAATGGGACAAAAATGACTGAGCACATTAAATCAGAAGTAAACATTTGAAATGTTGATAATTTTATTTTTTGTGCAGTGACACAAGTACATTCTATCACAAGTAGATATGTTGAGATGCAATGTGTTTCCTTACTCACTAAACAGCTCCTATTATTTTCAAAAGGACTATTTATAGAAAAACATACTTTCGCTGTGTAATCAAAGAATTTTGAGGCTTGATTGCAATTGTATACCATAGACAAAAAGAGATGGCACTGGCAGAAATAGCTATCACCAGATCTACAGTTAAGCTATTAACCAGTTAGCATGGTTAATACGCATGTATCTGCAGCTTGACATCCTCAGTCTTACCAACAGCTGAAAATAAATGTCTTAACTGATTTTTCAAAATTTATGCATTAGATGGAGCACTCTTTTCATCTAACAAGAAAGATCATGTTGATTACAGTAAATGTAGATGTCACGCATTCTAAAAGGGCATGTGTACACACATGTATACATTTCAGCTGAAAGGACAAGATGCCCTCTCTACTCACAATTGAAATGCAGAACCAAGTTATGAATTTAAAAAGGTGAAATAAAGATCTTAAGGGCAGTTGGCTTGAAAACTGACTATTAATTTAAATTGACCACATGTAGGTGCTCACAGAATTTTTAATAGAAGAATCAGATGGCTTGCAGGTGTTAGGTATCATAAACCATTATTTGTCTGAGTATAAGTGAAGGATCCAACCTATTGTTTGAAAGTATTCAAACAAGATTTCCTATAAGCAGTAGATCAGTTTTTTACTCATTACCAGCAACTGTATTTTTATTATTTCTCAATTCAGAAATACAGTGTCTCCTAAACTGTGATTTCATGTTCTGAGAAGCCAATGCTATTTGATATGACAATAATCTTGTCAGAAACAAGAAAGCTAAGCTTCAAGAAAATTGTCCATGGGATTAACGGATCCATTTTTGGGATTTCTGTTTCTGGACAGTGGAAGACAAAAATGGTAAAGGTATCTCCTTTATTGACTGTGTGTGAAAGAGACACATGCTAGTGGATCCTTAGACAGCTGGATACCTTTAATAAAAATGTTTTTCTTTGGATTACGATTGTTTCTCCTTGAAACCTCTATCACTCTAATCGATTATATTCATAAACCATAAGGATGCTTCTTGAAATTCACATCTGCAAGGTAACAGATTATCCATTGATAAAATGCTTTTTTTTGTGTAATACAGGTATTTTAAAAAGAGCTTTTGGATAAAACTAAATGAGTTCAAATATAAATAAAGAAATTAAGAACCTGAAAAATTACAGCAGGCATTCAACAAGATACTGGTGTGGCAAACAGTCAGATACAGTGTGAATCTGTGCAATTTAAGTCTTGTCTGAAGTAAAAGATCTACAAAGTATGTTACATTATGGAGCTTGTACACTCAACAAAAGTGGTATTAAACCTCAACCATAACTTTTACTGCTGCTGGCACTGGGTTGGAGAGACTGAGGGAGGGAAAAACACATCTAGAATTGTTGTTAGTAAGGAAAAAACTGCAAGCAACCATGTTAAATCTGCCCTCTGTAGTTTGATCAGTGTTAGAGGAAAAAAAAATCACTTATATTTTACTTGTGTCCTGTCTTTGTAAATTTTTTCACAAAACGTTAAATCAGGGCTTATCTCAGCCATTCTGAAATTTCAGATCCTATCCTTCCTGCTCATGATGGGGCTAACTCCCATCTACACTCCTTGTTTACTAAACAAGTGCATTATTTTTATCTTAAGAGATAGCACCTTTACTTAGGAATACACTAAGGGGAAAGTGCCAATGCTGCAAAATTCTCTTTGAGTCTCTGACGTGGTGAAGTGTGGAATGCTCACTGGAGGCAGTCATGAGTACCTACTGCTCTGTCCCTGCAGAAAAGGTAGATCAGATAGACGCAGAAATTTCTTATTCTTCACAGCTTGTACTGCCAAATAGTTCACTGCACAAAATAAACTTACCTCACATTTGCAGTTTGCATTTTTCAAGTTTGCTTCTCTGGTATTTCCCACAATGACAACACTGAAAGATACCAGAGCATTTTTGCAAAGCCCCTTCCTCAGGGATGTCTTAGATTTCAACCAGTTTAAGATGTGCAACAATGATTTTCTGAGAAGACAGTCAGAGTAGCGGTTCTGTTTACATTTAATGTGCAGAGAAATACAATAAATTAATCACATTTAACTAAAAAAGCTAAATATTATTTCAGATAGAGCTCTAATCTTTGATTCCTAATTATTTTAATTATAATAATTACATAATTGAGAGTACTACATTGATCTGTTATATCATGTACTACAGTAACTAAAAATTGCCTTTCAATCATGGATTAATTTAGCCCTTTCCACTACTACTCTGATTTGCGCTCAGGTCTATCTTAACGTCCAACCATGTACTTGTATTTATCAGTTTCTTGGCTCTAACACCGTGTACTCTCCTAACATGTTAGTCAAGCTCAAAATCCAATCTTCTTTACTTGAAGTGCTCAGGATTATGCTTTTTTATCCTCCTCTATCACCCTTATCTTCTTACATGTCAGATTTCATCTTCATGTATCAAAGATAGTAACCTGAACATAACATTTTTTTGTTCTTTCCACCAAAGACCTACAGCCTTTTTCCAGTATTTGATTTCTCTCATCTCATCAATTAAACACTAGCATATCTGGAAAAAAGAATTGTATTCTGCTGATAAATATCAGAGTATTTAAACTGTTGGTGACTAATGAGTAGGGAATGTAAATTTTTGAGATTTTCAGCTCTCCACTATCAAAACATAAGCAGAAATGTAATTGGTTAGTAAAAAGTCATCTTAATATTTTTTGTGATCAATATTTCCTATTAACGACAAGATAACTTTAATGCAAGCATCAAAAAGGAGCAGTTCAGTACCAAATACATGCCTTCACATATTGGTGCTTGAAATCCCTGAACTAAAAGTTCATTCTCCTGACAATTTCAACCCCTTATGTTTCTGCAAGGTGTATCGTGCTTGTTTCCAGCCTATTGGAACTTGCCAATGGCACATCAACATAGTTATTCAATAATAAATAAAAACTCCTACCAATTATTTGAGTAAAGGAAGCAACTTATGGGACCTTCCAGGTTCATCTGTGCTAGTATCTCTGATCACCTCGACCTCCATGACCGAAGAGCACCAAGCCATCAGCCATGACTACAATGCATCAGCTCTGTGACACTGTACACACAATTACTCGAGGGTATAGGTTTTGTATATGTAGTGATAGTGTTTAATAATGTGTAGAACAAATAGTACTGTCTTGCTAATGAATGACTTTATGAATGTTTTGATTTTAAATGTAAAAACTGGTCAGATTTAACAGTATACTGATTAATATACAGTGTAGCTGACATTTTATCAGTATCAGACACTCCCAGCACAGTAATTTCTATTTTCCTAAGCCATGCACATAAATGCAGAAACAGTTGCAACACAGACCTTGTTCAACACCAGATTTCAGACAACACAGAGATATCACATGTACAATTTGCCTTGTCTAAGAGACCCCATTATGCTCACCATCACCTTTGATTACTATGTATAAGTCTGTTCCCAGGATGCCTGTGTAAACCACAGAGGATTTTCTTTCTTTTGCTTCATACCTTACAAAGTGGAAACATAATTAGACTCTTCCATGTTCTTGCTTTTTAAGGTGTTGAAATTCTGTATTTCCAATCTAAAATATTATTTATAAGATATTCTTCTCACGAAAAACTTGAGCAATTCTAATCCACAGTTTAAGACATTCTTATTGCTAGAACTCTGTTTGAAGTAATTAACTAATAACAAAATTTTTCATCTTTGCTATCTTTCTTACCAAAGACGTATTTTTTTTTTTCCAAGCAACTTAACCAGTAGCCTAGTGATTATTCATTTTGTCTGTAATGAAGGACCCTTTATATTCAGTGATGCAATTATCTTACTAGTAAATACCAACATACAGGTTACTTCACAATTTTACAGCTCTAGCTGCAACTTGCTATGCATTAAATACTTATCCAGATAGGATAATCTTAGCATATATCTTTCTTATATTAATACTTTTGCAATCTCCAGGTCAGTTCCATTCCATTCTTCATTTGCCTAAATTTCCTCTAATAAACAGAGCTACAGATGTTATTGTATATTATATTTCTGCTATATTTACATCTTAAATATAATTACTTATATCTAATTATTATTTATATTTGCAATATTTTTGTTACCAATATTTTTACACACTGAGATTACATAAAATTACACATTAATTAAGAAACGCTAAACTCTCAAGAAAATGAGCACAATATAGGGAGAATCCAAGACAGAAACAAGAATCATGAAAGGTTTAGAAAATGTGATCTACAGATAAGGGCTATGATAATTAAATTAGTTTGTTCAACAAGAGAGATGAAAGAAGTAGTACATGACATTAAGAGACTATGTAATTAGCTGTTTTCTAGTTCCACTGCAAGTCAGATAGGAAATGTTGAAACAACTTGCAGAAACAAAGTCTTTGGGCAGTTAAGTAAAGACTGGATTGGGGAAGTAGAGTACTTCTATCTTGAATAAATATAGCAACTTGGATGCAAATCGGTCAGGAATGGCCTGGCTATAATGAAGTCTACCTTAGGATCTTGGACACTTGCATATACCCATCTAATGTTTCTTAGTGATAATAAATCTACCTGATAAATTAAATATGGCTTCAGTAACAACAGAACATGTGAGGCTAAAATTGAATTGATAATATTATGCCTGAACATGCAAAAAGCTTGGTTTTTACAAAGGTAGAGTTTTCTCTCTTTTCTGCTCTTTAAATTTATTCTCAAAAAATGTGGCTATGATGCATATGCACTTTAGATAGACCTAGTAAAATTCAGTATTTGGGATCTATAATATAAAAGTAACCACTGCCCAAAAAGTCCATGGCCTTGTAAGTAAAACACAAAATTATTAAAAAGAAAATCCATGAACGCAAAAGTGTGCCAAACCTACACTGCTTTAAGTTACAAAGTTTACGTATGACAAAATTTTGTTGGTATTATTGAATTAGTGACTCATGCCTTTTTTTTTTTTTTTTTTTAACCATTAAAGCATTTAAAACTTTCCCAGTTCAGGGATCTGGATAACTAACTCACTTGAATTTCTGAGACCCCGATTTATGCTCCGAGTTCCGCATGCTGCATGCTTAAAAATTAGCTTTATCTAAGTCAAACCACATTGCTCTAGGTGAGTCTCAGAAATACTGAAGATTTATTCCTCACCCTGCACAGTCAGGGATTTTTTTAGTGCCCACATGAGGTAAGTGCAAGAAAATCGCAAAGTTCAGGTTCAAAATTCAAGCTTTGCTAAGATGCCTAGAGACTCTCCTTTGTAACCAGTCCAGATTTTGGTTTTTTTACCTTACATAGAAGACTTGCTGATATATTACATGGGAGCAGAAAATCTGTGCTATAAAGAGGTAAAAAAAAAAATGGAGCAAGGAATTTAATTTGTAATTTCAAATACCTCTCATCTCTCTTTTTTGATTGGTTTAGTTTTATTCTAGATGAAGGTCCTATATTGTATTAAAAACTTGAGTTCTTCAGATTATATTCTGTAAAATCTAGCAAAAATCTATAAGAGACCAGTAACAAACTTCAGAATCCAGCAGAGAAGGGCATTTTAGAAAAGTACTTAATGAGCATAAGAAATTACAGAGCCTGCAACAAAAGTTTATAGTCTGTAGACTACCTCAAAATAGTCTGCAAAGGTTAAGCACTTTCACTTCCTACAAGTAGAAAGTTACATCATGTAACTTTTGACCAAATATTTTAGCGCATCCACATAGTTATTAAATACTCTAATTTTCAATTTTTTAAAATTAAAATATTTTATTATTTTATTTTATTTTCCTTGCCACAAGACTTTCATGACTAAATCAGTTTTCACCTACCAGAATCTTTGAATTTCAAGAAAGTAGTACCAAAATCAAGTACCACTAGTGCTGGAGGAACATTTTCATTTGCAGCCCAAAAAGCTGTATTGAAACAGTAGTAACACCTCCTACAAAGGCAAAATATGTGGACTGTGCCATAGTCCTAATTTACTGATAGTCTTAAGTGTGACAAGCTGAAATCCAGAGCTACTGCTGCCAATCTGCTTTATTGAAGTCAGGATTCTAGGTTGCTTTTAAAGTGGACAAAATATAATTTAAAATAAAATTAATTAAACAATTAACTCCCACGCTACAAAATTTTATTATTCTACACCATGCAACACAGCAATGAAACCATCAGTAAAGAGCCCATAATGCACAACTATGGCTTTTTAGTGCCATAAAATTGTACTTTGAAGATAGTAGCACATTATAGCTTAAGTGAAGCTCTTCATTAGATAGTGTGAGAAAATGAGGCATGAAAGGAAGATAGAAAAGCCTTCTTAATAGTTCCTGTGCAGATAATATAGGATGAAGACAATCAATAGCCATGCCTCATTTATTTTATGTTTTTGAACACTTAAAAGCAAAATGTTAGTGTTTGCTGTGCTGTTGGGCTTCACAGACCTGCATCAGTAATGACAAAACAACTTGCATATTATGATGTAATTTATATATGAATTTATATTCAAATAGCATGTAGTTATTGTTTGCTAATATGAAACATAACACCTATTCCATTAGACTAAATTCATTAAAAATCACGGTGGCCTACTAATCTGTTTAGGCATCAAAATAACCCAAACAATCAATCCAAAGGTTGATAAACACACTATAAAATCACATAAAATGTATGTCAATAACTTAAACATCACATTAAAGACCCTACTAAATCAGACTAAGCTTGTACAGTCTGTACAGGTACTCTTATCTGAAAAATGAGACCAAAATGCATGGTTTCCAATGCATTTTTCACAGTACTTTAGCAATTATTTTAGAAGTGTTTGAGTATGATTTTATATGATCACGTTTCAAATCCTTATTACTGCAATTAGATGTATTTCTTAACATCAATAATGAAATGAGCTATTAAGCTGTACTAGAAACAGAACAGGGAGAGCAAATATATGAAAAAATATTAAGAAAAAGGCTTGCTGGAAAAAACACAGCATTTCATCTTGTTCTTATAAAAACACATAGCAGAGGAATTTTATCATATTCAAAATCTACTGCAAGGTTCAAGATAGAAACTGGTTAGTCCTTCTATGTAAAAGTTCTAGCTAATAATAATAGCCAATCCAAAACAGTAAAGCTTCTTCTATAATTCAAGAGAAATAAGATACAGCTTGGACTTCCACAGCCTTCTCCCTGCACAGTTTCCCTATATATGCAGAAATCTGTGTAACAGGAAACAATTCTGATCCCATAAACCTCTACATTAATATTTTTAACTTACTGGCTTCACTTCTGTAACCTGCTTGTCAGTACCACTATTTTTATCACTTCCCAAGGAAAACAGACATTGAATGTATACACCCCAGTAATCAAACATAAGGATAAGGTTTGACTTTTTATTTACAATAGATTCCACTGCTGCACAAAAGCCAGACCATACTACTAATATATTTGCTAATATATATAAGTATTACAGCCTAATGATCGTCTAAACTTGTGTAGGAAATTAGTATCGCAAATAATTAAATGAAATTGTGTTTTACGTGTGCTTAACTTTTTTATGAGAAGTGTTGAATGAACAAAGAAAAGCTGCTACTTCACAGCAAGGCAAATCATGCTTACAGAATACAGTGGTGGCACCAAGTACACCACACACAAAAGTGAATAAAGAGGCCGTCTGTATCAGATAAACACCTCCAAGCATGTGCACAGGGGAACAGTGAGCACTGCAGCAGTGGATTATAAGAAGTTATAAGTGGATTATATACAGTTCTCCAACTGGTACAATTCTGTTGTTCCAAATTTATAGCTGAAGTTTTTGTCATCTATCTCCCAGACCAGAGGTACAAATCTTGTCAAAAATACCTACTTTTCAGACTTTCTTTCTCATACTACTTCCTACTCAATGGTAAATGCATTAACTTTTAGAATTTTCCCTGATTTACAATTACATACAGGAGAGAGGTGAATTAGTCTCTTCCATTTAGACACACTAGACACAAAAATCTGAAATACTCTTTTAATCTGGTCTTACATAACCCAGTCACAAAAAACTCTGGTAGTAATAAGTGATAAGTTGTTGGTGGAGCTGTTGCCACAAATATTTTACTTTAAAGCTTAGGGATTTACAAAATTTTACAAAAAATAACATTTCAATACTAATTTATTAAAAATCTTGCAATTTCAATAAACTGAAATCTTCTATTTTCCACCAGTGGAATACCTCATGGTACTTGCTCTTAATAGGGTGATGTGGCTCACAGGTTTCTAAAGAACAGAGCAATTTTCTAAATACAATGTCTCAGACTTGCAGCTTTTTCTACAGCAAAACAGAACTTCAGTTTACATCTAACTTGAGAATCCCTGACTGTTAGGGCCTCAACACAGAGAAAAGGATGCTATAAAACACATTTTTCTGTTTTATATAAATTGCTGGAGAACTTTTATGCTCAGGCTGAAAGAAAGCACATAACTCAAGATTCAGTGTGCGGTCTGAAGCAAGATTTAGGAACTGCATCCAATGGTTACCATAATTTAATGCTGAAATAGAAGTGTTTTACAAACTACCAGACAGACAAATTAATATGATACAGTTTCCATCAAAAATCTGCTAGAGAAACACAAAATCCCCCTCCTTCCCAGTCTTTTACATATTGCTGCTTCTCCATTCCTAAATTATGGATCTGGAAATGCCTCGGACAACAATACGTTGCCTATGACAGGACATGACTGTTATAGGAAGAAAGAGAAAGGAAGAGAGAAGGAATGATTCAGCAGTACCTGACACCTGCACACTGGTGGTACAACCCAAGGACATAAGTAATTTCCCTGGAAAACTCCTTTGGAATGCCAGATAACATTTAGTACCAAAGTCTCTCTGCAGAATATCATGGGGTGAAAGTAGCATAGGTACAACAAAAAATAATAACCATCAACTTTAAATCTAGTATGTTCTTTCTTATTCATTTGTAAAGAATTTACAGCTACTGTAACTAATCTGCTTTAATAATAAAATTCTCAGTAACTTTTATTAGTGGTAAGGGAAGTGGCTGGAAGGAAAAGAAAAAGCAAGCACAGTAGAAATTTAAGTAGAATATTCAGCTTCCAGTATTCACAGAATCCTTTCTCATTAATTCTTATTAATAAGATTTCCATGAAATAAAAAAGAAGGGTTTTCTGATTTATGACCACTGCAAGCTGAGGAGAGGAGAAAAAAGATGTAGGATCAAATGATATCATGCAGTTTTAAAAGATATTAAAGTAATAATGATGATCACAGTAAAAAAAAAAATAATCTTAAGCCCCTAACAATTGTGTCAATAAAATCTATCTTAGCAGTTTTAACTAAATAACACTTTCTAGCCTTGATTCTTATCAGAATATTTCAAAGAAAAAATGTCATTTATAATGCTAACATCTGCACGGCACTTGAGTTCCTCTCTATTGCTCTGCAGTATTCACTTGGCTCCTGTCCACTTTTCTGTCCTGTCTTTGCACTAAGTGGTGAAACAGGATCTCTGTTGTCCCAACATTTCACTCCTTCCATTATGTAGATAGCTCCCTACCACAGACTGGTCTGTGAGTATAAAATATATACAAATCCTGGAGCAGGATTCAACGTTTATCTTTGCAGACAAAGCTGGAAGGACAGGACCCATTTTTTACCAATTGTCAGTTGAATGTCTTGTATTCTCTTTTCAATTCTCTTTAAGTTTTTAACTCCTAAGTTTTCATGTTGATTAATGCATAAATGTGTAATTACAGCCTGAAATGTAGAGATAAGGGAATGACAAAATAATTATTTTACTGGACATCACAAGATCTCCTAATGTGACTTCATGTAATCCCTTTGATCTCCTGGGAATTATTTTTAAGAGCAGCAGAAAAGAGCTATAATCTATTATGACTAGAAGCACAAAGAGATTTAATATCCAGTAAATACCTGAGAGTGAAACTTGCTTAACCAGATTGTTTTTACACCTATTCATCCAGGTCAGCAGAGAAGCTAAGAGGTATACCAATTCCATGTGGTATATCAAGGTTTATTTGTCAGAGAAATTCCTTAAGTATGTTACTGCCATTCATTTCTGCTATCACACCCAGGTGTAAAGAACAAGCACAAAATTAATCAAAAACATTCTTGTCCTTGGATCAGAATTCTGATGTTACATGGTGTTGTTTTATAAAGAGGGCTGACAAAGACAGGGATGACAGCTATTCATTCAATGACAGAATGCTCATCAATCTGCAAATCCATTAACATACCATAACCCTTTACCACAAGGTCATTATCTCTGGTGGAAACAATGTCTTGAGGTAACATTGGGCATCAAATACACTATGAAAAAAAATCTTGGAAGGGCATGTAGTTAACCTCATCATCTATCTGTATATCTCAGGAGCCTTAACATCTTTAGTTTTTGTCTATTATTTAAACTCTGCTTACCTAAACACATTTTGCAGTCCTTCATAACATACACTTAGTAGAACCTGAAATTTGATGGAACCCATAGGCTTCAATGAACTGCATGGATTTTTATAGTAAGTAAGAAACTCAGGTAAGAAGTTTAAAGCATCCATCATTAGTTTAAATCTGTTCATAAAGAAAAAGATATGAGTTTTGCATTGAACTTAATGGGAATAAAAGAAAGCAACTTTGGTTTCTTTGACTTTTTTTTTCTGTTTGCAGAATATTCCTACTCTAGGTATTAAACACTGATTAAATGACTTTCATTTAGGCAAAAGATATTGGTCCACAAGGTAAAAGACTTATTCCAGGGGGAAATCACCAACACTTTATTTCAAATGGGTTGGTTCACTGAGGTCTGTGCATTGCTAGACCTTTAGATCAAGCAATTGGTGAGCAGGACCCACACCTACAGAAATTATCAACCAGGACATGTTACTTCTTTTCATAAAAGGTATTAAGACTGCTTTGTGTGGACAGTATAACTTAAAGAAGAATTGTAATTATTTTCCTCAAGAAATTGCTGATTGACATCTTCACCAATCACTGTAACTGATAACATTTAGGAAAAAAAAATATAAAAAATGTGGTGAGGCACCACACAAAAACTAAGTTACTAGAAAACCTCTCACACTTAAGGCTAGCTTCACCCTTTGTTTTTGCCTTTTGAAAAGGAGCTAATACCAACACTCTTCAGATTCTTCTACTACCTTTGATCATACTGGCTACAAAATACAACTTACACACCCTATGAACCAACAAGAAATAGAAGAAATACTCTTAAATGCATTTTTTTCATTTTCTGCTGACTCTGATTGTGGTACTACTTAGTTGCTCTTATGTGATGTGTGCTTTCTTACAGCAGATACTACAGGATTCAGACTTAGTCATACCTCCTGTTTATCACAAATTTTGTTCTCCTGAACTTTTTTGAAGTCTGTCTCTCTCTTCCTCCTTCTAACTCCATTTGTTCTTTGTTGTTGACTGTGCTGTACTTCCGCAGGAAACAGGAAATCAAGTTTCAAGCTTGCATTCATCTTCTGTACTGCTAAGAATTGAAAATCTTTTCCTAAACAGTAAAGGTACCTTCTCCTGACCATTCATGAAAAAAACCTCAAAACAAAACAAACCAAAAGACTTATGCTGGTTTTGGCTGGGACAGAGTTAATTTTCTAGTAGCTAGTACAGGGTTTTGTTTTGCATTTGTGCTGAAGACAGTGTTTATAAAACAGAGATGTTTTTGTTGTTGCTGAGCAGTTCTTACACAGTCAAGGCCTTTTCTACTTCTCATATTGCCCCAGCAGCAAGTAGGCTGGGGGTGCACAACACGTTGGGAGGGAAAACAGCTGGGACAGCTGACTCCAACTGACCAAAGGGAGACCTCTGACCATATGATGTCATGCTTAGCAATAAAAAACTGGAAGAAGAAGAAGGAAAGGGGCGACCTTCAGAGTTCCAGCGTTTGCCTTTCCAAGTAACCATTATGCATCATGTAGCCCTGCTTTCCTGGAGATGGCTGAACACCTGCCGGCTGATGCGAAGTAGTGAATAAATTCCTGGTTTTGCTTTGCCGGAGCACATGGCTTAAACTGTCTTTATCTCAGTCCACGAGTTTTCTGACTTTTACCCTTCCAATTCTCTCCCTAACCCCATCCAGGGGGGGTGAGCAAGTAGCTGTGCAGCGTGTAATTGCCAGCTGGGGTTAAACCACAACAGAACTCAACTACCCACATTTCTGCATCTTCTGGTTTAGCAGGATAGATGTGTCTCCGTGGTCAAGGAGGATAGTGTTATTATAGTACTGTTGGCACTGCTACTCAAATTCCAGCACATCAAATCATTGAGCTACCTGGGATCATACTGGTAATTCTGAGCTTTGTCTATGTAGCTGAAGCTGTCATCAAGTATTTAGTCTGGAGTGTTTGACTGTCATAGGCATTGTAGAAAACCTGTTCTGTGTGCCTTTGCTTATATGTGTTGCCTAAATACATTCTTGCGCCATATTCTTGGATCTACTCAACTTTATTACTGAAAAATTATTCAGCTATATTGAAAAAAGGAAGAGCTTGTTCCCTTTGTCTGTGTTAAATGATCTACTGTCTTAGGCTAGACTGTACACTGTCATTTCAATTCTGTGATGAGCATTTTCTTCTGGAATTTTTAAGAGTACCATGCTATAGCAAATAAAACTTTAACTTAAATAATATTTTTATACTCTGCTTTTAACTGCTTCTATCAAATACTTTACCATCCTCAAGTGATACGTTTTATACCACTGAAATTTCAAACAAAGACACCATGATCATTTTAATTCCTTTAGTTCAACTCTAGCTTAATTTAAAAGCTAGCATTTAAGGAAATGTCTAAAATAAACAGCTGCTTATGTAAAAGCACCCACCTTCCGCCTTCTTCCTCCAAAACTGCCCCCAAAACTTCAATATTATTAGAATATTTCAATGATCCTTTATGCCAAACTGATTTTCTATAGTCTAGCATAATATGTGTAGTTTAAAGAACTAGATGACACCCTTAACCTTCACCTACTCTTCAAACAATTTTTAAACAAAGATATCAATGACCAGATTTTCAGTGAAGAATAAGCAAAACTGAAAGGAGGATCTAAACAATTAACTGATATTAACTGATTAAAAAAGGAACTAACACTGTCTTTAAATATCTGTGTATGTTTGCTACTTTTGATTGTTACTTGAACTGTTTAGCCTAAGAGCAGAAAGAAAATTGAAGAATACTGTGTCTTTGCTGCATGAAATGTCACCTAAAAACATGCATATGTCTTCTGAAACACAACCAGAGAATTGCTGTAGTCATTCTGAAGTGTGATATGTAAGTTCTCAAGTTATGATTAACAACCTGATAAAAAAGAAACGTATAAGAAGCCAGCATCACATTGAATGTTTTTAAGTACTTTAGAAGGACAAAGGCTTCAGCTTTTCTAGTGTCATGCAGTAGTGCTTAAAAAGACTGGAAAAAATACATTAAGATTCAAGCACAATGAAATTTGATCAAAAAGTAGTATCCATTTTTATGAACAACAAAAAGTTTCAAGTAATACTTTTGATCCAAAGAGTAATTGAAGGTGGTTTCACAATTTGGAGGGAACCTATTATAGCAGGTTTAGTCTAAACAGCAAGAGGGACATGGAAGCAAAAAAAGATCAAATGCTTACTCAGTAATGCAGTGAAATTTTTTCTTTTCTTGTTATTTCACCAGTATGATATGTCCTTATTACAAAATCTCACTTAAACAAGGCTGAGATGCTTGTCAGTGGAACAGCATATTCCACCTTCAGTTGAAGCTGAGCATCCTGAATGAAGTAAAAGAAAAATGTCAAAATACAACTACAATGAATTGCACCAAAATGGTGGTAAATTACATAAATTGTCTAAGTCAAGTAACACATTTCATAATGTAATTTTACGTACTTTTCTTAGTTTGTGTTTTTGGTCAGCAGACTAGCATTAGACAGTATTTTTCTAAGTCTACTTCATCTGCTTTAAAATTTGGATCTAAGTTATAACATGCACAGCTATATTGCTTAAAATATAAAGCTTTTGTTAAAGTACAAGAGGTAACAGCTCTAACAAGATCTATAAATAGTTTTTTTAGCTTTGCATTTAATTTTAAGAAAATGCAAGCTTTTTACTATGGATAATAAATTCTCTGTTATGGCTGGAAGGCAAATATATACAAAGCAACCAATAAAAAAAAGGAGTTGGATTCTTCAGGTAGGAAACACTACTTTAGACAAAGTGACACACAATTCTTTTGAAAGGAATTGTATATACCTAGTTCCCCAAACCTTTCCTTCATTTAGTATCTAAGACACAAGGAAATTAATCAATCTTTGGGATGACTACTAAGCAGAAATAAGGATGATATAAGCCACCCACAGCATGGACTTTGGACTGTATTTAGCAAATATTGGTAGGGTTTTTTTCCTTCACTGTTTTTTTTTTTTCCTCCTGAAGGACAAAAGTATACAAAGGAGCTAACGATAATGAGCTGAACTTTTCAAACATGAAATACTACTTTAAATGAACACAATATATAAGTAACAGAGACAAGAATATGACCTTGTAACTTCAAGACCAGGTTTAGTTTACTGAGCTACAGTATGTCGTTACTGTATATGCTACCATATGTTGTCTCAGTACCTTAGCATATAAAATTGGATTGCTGCATGACTTTCCAAATATTTCCCCTAAACGCAATTTCTTCCTAAGCATACAAAAGACAAATGTTGTGATTTAGCATGCAGAAGGAGGTCTCAGTATGAAACTTGAGTTCTGAGAGAATTACATCGGCTTCCTGTTCAACACCGAATTGATTTTAAAATTGCCATATGAGCACTTACGGTATAAAGCTCTGCACAATTTGGAATCTCTGTTTTTATCTAGCCTATTATATTTAAGAGCTTAGAGGTTGTGGAGACCATCTGAAGTTGGCCATTTCAAAACAGTTCACATACGTTCAGCTGTTATGCTTGTCAATTTGAAATCCATTTCCAGCTGGGGTCTAGAACACAGGTTCAGATTCATTTAAACATAAACTTTTATGTTTTCAGTCTGACATCTTCATCAACTGAGCATTTGTGCTTTGTATTTTATGTAGCTTTAAAGTACGAAAATAAACAAATAGAAAATTACTTAGCTGAGGAACATTTTTGCATCAAAAGAGATTTGTTTGTCCTTGTGCTGTAAATAAACTTGAAGCTGTTGCTAAGTACTTGCTTTCCAGTAAATACCAAAGTTTGTTTATATATAGCAAAAAGGTGCACACCCATTGTTCTTTCATCATATTAGTCTGGGATCAGATTTGCAATGTTAATTCATATTAAGAATGGAGATAACAATTAACTGCTTTTCTGCCAGTGAACACGGGAATGGCTGAACCTGATCAGAGCAAAGATCAAACTGACTGCTGCCAAAGTCAGAGGCTTAGGGAAGAGTACAAGGATGAGGCAAACATATCTGTTTGATTACAGTGGTCTTATATTCTCTCCCAGTTTCCAGAAATGCATTGTTCATGGACATCCTAAGCAAAGGTGGTCCCTTCAGGTTTAACAGTCTTGTATGGATTCTTCTTCTAAGCATTTCCTGCATGTATGTAGGTCCAACTGTACCACAGCAACAGATACATACTTTAAGTATGTGTTTTGTGAAAGAAACATGTTCTTTCACTGCTTATGAACTAACGTCTGGAAATATTTCTAAAAATAGATATATTCTGTTATTAGTTGGCTATAATAAAGATGATCATGCTTCTGCCCAGAAAAATTGATAGTATGCCAACATGTTTGTAATGTAACACTAAAGACAGTACTTCACTATTTATCTAAACCTGCCAGGAATATCTAGAGTTCCAATAAGTATGCCCTTTCAGACATTACCAATTATCTAACATCCCCATTCTTAGGATGAAGAGATTTAATGCAACATTTTCAAAAGAAATTACAGTAATTTACAGTGAATTGTTAGAAAATTACAACTAAATTTTCCCAGTTAAATTCTTCTTATTAATTAAATTTATTTTACTTTATAAAATTTGACTTTTATTTTACAGGAACGACATTGCTTATTTTTTTTATTTTCTTTTTTCCCTATCCGGAACACTATTACCTCAAGACTCACATTTCTTGTGCTACCATAAGGTGGCAGCATATAACACACTTATTTTGTTGAATTTGGATGTCATAGGTATCGATTTTCAGTGTGCTTTAATTCACATTGTCACAATTAACACAAATGTGCCTTTAGAGAGATTGCTAACAACATATTTCAAATTATCCCAACAAGAAGTTTTTTATACTGTAAAATGCTTAGTGGATAACTTTATGCATCTTAAACTTCCACTGAAAGATAATTTTTTCCCCAAAAAGTGCAAATTCAATAAAAATTGAAGTGCTGCAGTTGACATAAACATCCATATAACTATGGGGTTTTTGGCTTCAAAGTTAGAAACTAATATTTCTTGAAGTAATCATGAAAATAAGAAATTGTTTATAGCTATGCTTTGGTAGTTGATTGTTTATACTTTTAACTGGATACCAATAACTGTACTTCTTGCACACCTTCCAAACATCAGATGTACAAATTTGCCATCAAAGCACTGTAATTCAGATTAAAAGACTGATTTTTAAGGACCAGTGATTTTAAAAAGAAAACAAAATAACAAAACAAAAAATCAGATTCAATAGGTTACCACTGAGGTTTTAACATAAAAGATAACATGGCCAGCTTATAATACGATTGCTAGAATTTATATTACATAGAAAAATTGTGTTCAGACTGGATTTGGAAAGCTACAAAAAATTGTGGCCTTACTGCAAATTATATGTCAGAAAAGTATATTCCTCTTATATGGAAGGAGAAGATCAGAGATATTGATTGAGACTTAGAATAATCTGTTTCTGAGGTACTTGGCTTTGGGGAAGAAGTGAAGGAATTCTAAATGGGCACAATGAAAAAATAAGAGTGGTTCACAGTAAGACTGGTTCAGAATTACAATAGGTTGTGCAAAAAGGCTACGGAATTATCATCCTTTTAAATTTCCAGAACTAGTGAAGAAAGGCCATCAGTAGTCTTGCCTAACTTTGAAGTTAGGCTTTGAGAAAGAGGCTGGACTACATACCTGCAGCTATGCTTTATCACACAATATTCTACGCTTTCTATGAAAGCTCCTATTTTGCACCAGTGCTGTGCTTGGCACAGGTGACCTGATAGAATATAAGAAAAGACTTAGTTGCATATGATGTATGCATTAATTTTGCAAGGAAGAAGCCTATTCTTCCTACAGACAACAAGGACAGTGTGTTGACCAGCACTAACTGTGATAATGTAGACTTATTTAGCACCTAGGGAACACACAGAGGCCATTGTCTGTCCTAACACAGGTCAGCTAAACAAGCATATTTGACTTGCTTCTTTGGTTCCACACTCTCTATTGTTTGTGTATGCCCTCAGCACCTTCTGTCACTGTGTTTACACATGTAAATTAAACTCAAAGATTCTTCTACTCTTTACCATTCTTCCCTCCCTGGAGTCCCAGGTATTTTATTCAGCTCTGAAAAAAAAGAACAATCACAATCACTGCCCTAATATCTGTGCTAATTTCAGACAGGGATCTTGGAATTAGATGGGTTCAGATAGGTTTGGAACTAGATGATCTTTAAGGTCCCTTCCAACCCATGCCATTCTATGATTCTATTAGCTTGTCCCACCCTGTCACTTCTACAGGAAACTACTGGATTTTTTCTTTCTTTCTTTTGTAAATCCAGTCATACCAGTCTCAGTTAAGATGACTGAATAGTAATACAACTCTGAGTTATCACATCACACATGGTTGCACTATATACCATGCTGTTATATCAGTGCAAGGATCAAGACAGAGAATTTCGACAATTTATAATTATTGAACTGTTTATGTGATCAGTTCTCAAATTACTACAAATTTGATAATTCACAATTATTGAAAGGACAAAAAAAGGGTCATTTTCATCTTATTTTTGAGTTGGCTTTATAAATTGCTCACTGGGAGAAGCAGGAATGTCATAGTACTAATCCTACTTTGCTTTCCCACATATAACCTTTGCATAAAGTTCCAAAGACAATTAACCCTGGAGCAAGTCTAATTTATTTAAGGGAATGGCTCCTACAGCCCTATGCTCTGCAACTCCTGTAAAACCCCCTTGGGATTGCCTGGAAGCTCTTGCTCATTATTGCAGTATATTCAAGAGTATTCAGTCCAAGAGCAATAAAACACAGCCTTAGACTGAAGACTACCAAAATAAAGCAGAGATAGTAAATAAAAAAACTTCTCAATCACTCACTTTCATTATATTAATTTTTCTAGCAGTGTCTGGCTTTTTACATTTGTGTGGAGGATTTTCTACTTCGCAAACTGTTGGCTTTCCACACACATCCAAATGTTCTCTGTCTCCAAGCAAACCTTGTGTAGAGAAAAGTGCAGCAAGTTCATAAATTAGTTTCTGAGGGAAAAAATATATTTGTTGGCAGGCCCACTTAGGCAAATCAGAGTCTTTAAAGCAGGCCAGTTGTGGAAATTTGGGCTACTGTACACTGGCAGGAGGCTGAAGAGGTAGGCCTACGTGATCATAAAGCACACCAGTACATCTTGCAGGGGAAAGGTCCAGTTTGGGTTCTCTGGGCTGGTTGGTGCTTACCTACATAAAACCCCTTTCAACCCCTAGAGTAACTGTACTCAACTCTGTAGAATTTCAGCAGAGCAGAACACAAAAATAAAGCTTCTGGAATTTTCAGGTTAAAATTATTTCTTTAGATGGAAAGAAACAATGTCATAAAATGGCCTTGGAGACTGCACAAATCTCCTTCTGCATCTCAGCCCCAAGGCATATGCATGCCTACAGCAAATTTTCACAGCTCAGTAAAGAATCCTTGAAAATTAGTGGTTTAAATGTGAGTGCTAACACAGCTTGTAACATGGGATAACTTTGTGCAGGGGAGATGAAGAAGACTCAAAATTAAGAGGCAAAATCTGATAAAAAATACATACATGCTGGAGCTCCAAAGGAAATTAACTTGACAGAACTGCTGGAAATTCTTTTTTCCCTCCTTTCAACACTTTTAATTTCCTAAACAAAACATACCATAGTACTGCTATGGTCAGCCTGAGGAAACAGCTAAAAAAGGGGGAGAACTAGCTTTAGTGGAACCTCCTGATCCCACATTCATGCTGTTGCCAGCACCAAACCTAACTGCAGCATTTCTACCTAAATGTGGCAAAAATGAGAAAAAGAACGGGGTTATACCAGCCTTCAGAGGCAGACCAGCCAGCAGAAGGGAAAGCCATGATACAGTGGTCTGAAGTTAGACTTTGCAAATCATGTTATTCCTAGAATTCCCTCCCCTTTTGTTCTAGTGTTTGGTTCTTGGTTTTGGCGGGTTTTGGCAGGGAGCGGGGGGGGGGGGGGGTTTGTTTTTGGTTTTTTTTAAAGTCCATGTTCACATTTTGTAAAATAGATTCTTTGCTTTCTCCTGTGGAAACTGCACTTACTGCTTATTAACAGTAAGGATGTGTTTCTGTTCTTCTGTTCAGAATCTCCTCTCCTTTCAAAGGGGCAAAATCATGCCTTGCTCTGGCTACAGATCTCCTCTGTCTGGATCATCAATCTTTAGTGAATTGCCTCAATAACTGACCTTATTATCAGGTGCTGAGCCCATGGCAGCTCCCTTAAAAGTAAATGAAAGTTGCCAGAGGCTCAGCATTTCAGAAATTGAGGCACTTATATTTGTTGCCTATCTCTGGATTTAAAAATCTGGCTTGAGGTTCTCTTTTATTTTTTAACTTTGCTCTATAATCCAACATCAAGGGAAAGGTAATGAAAGCAGACTTGACTACAAGAAAGAAGGGTTCCAGCTTTGGAATGCCTTTTTCTATCTGTTGGAATTAATTATTAAAGAGACAGTCTGTTAATTCAAGTATTATTTTCTAATCTGTTACAGCTACAAATAACAATTAAAATTATGCAGATCAGAAGGTTTTTTTCTTCTTCTCCAGCTTGTTAACTATGTTTTTGACAAGACTGCTTGTAAATCTGACATTGACTCAGATTTGGCCAGGTTTACCTGAAATATTTCTAATGTGACAAGCCTTTCAGTTTGAACCACCCTGAAGATTGACAAGTCTGCCGGACCTTAAGTGGGCACTGAACTACTTTCTGAATAGGCTAAAATCAGCACAGAAAGCTATACTTACAGTTATAATACTGTAGCTTGTTACAGAGCACAGGTATTAATGAAGCAAGGTCATCTCAAGAAACAGGTACTTGCTTTAAAGCAGCTAATACAACTGGAAAACAAACCAACCAAGAATTATTCTCTTTACACACAGATTGCTCTAATAACATTATGTTTTCTTACAGCTGTTACTTGCTTATAATTTGGACCTCTCTTCCACATCTGAGTGGTTCATGACAGGTTTTTGGCTTTGGACTATGGCAGAATAGTGTACTCAGACCTGAACAGAGACAGACATGCTTTTTGGGCCAGAGTTTTGGGGAACTGAGTCAGGTACTGCAGGTGCTGTCTTATTTGAAAGGAGGCAAATGAGCAGTTCTAAAGGTACCACACACAAAGATATTTTCAGTAGCATTGCATTTTACTGTGCATTTTGAACCCGGTAACTTCCACTCTCTCCATTAAAGAAAAAGGAAATATGTGCAATATGAGCTACCAAATCTGCAAGCCACCACAGCAGAATAAAACATGATGACCTTTTTTCATCAGAAATCTTATAAACTAATTCACTGTAAATATTCAGGCAAGTAGGATGTAAAACCACCACACAACTAACTTCAAAGTTATCAGGACTCAAATTATGTATGCAAAATAATTTTCATTGAAACTGAAAAAAATAAATGTCAGGAAAAGTTACAATCCACCCCTCCAGCATCTCTGGAGTACATGCAATAATTCACCATATTTCTGATGGTGGTGAATGATTGTGTAATACTTACAAATTGTGAGGACCACAAACATTTATTTGCTTCTTCTCATGGGCAACTTCTGCTTGCAGATATACTTAACCCAAATGCATCCTAAGGAGGGACTTGGCAAGTATACCACTGTCTCAGAAGTAACAACTTATCTTGCCCTCTATCATTTAATGTTTGTGCTCAGAAATTTTATTTACATCTTTTAGTGAATAAACCCCTGTAAAGCTACAGACCTAATACAGTCAATTTCAAGCACTTAGAGGCATCAATTGTACTCCAGTGAAAGTCCGATAAAATAAGGACAATATCTGAAGCACTGCACAATATAAAAATGGCATAACCTTTTCTTTCATAGGCCTGAAGAGCAGGGCACAGAGTCTGGCTAGAACTGATCAGTGTGACCACAGATCTTAGAGAAGGAGCTCTACGTTTTAGAGACAGAAGTATCAAACAGTTAGGAGGTTCTTCTCAGGAATAATTTCCTGAGATTACATGGAGATTATAAATGTGAACATAAATTTCTACTCCATTTGTCAGAAACAACTGGAACAATTTCAACAAATTGGAGAAAATTACATGAGATAGATAAAAGCTAACCAGCTCAAATAACATCCCTTAACAAATAAATTAGATACTTGTGCTACTCTTTATGCTAAAACAAGACAATCTGGGTTTCATACAGCTCAAGAATATACCTATATTAAAGCCTCTACATGTAGGTGTCTAAACTCCCATTATAGACAATTGAGACACGTCAAAACAGACAGCAGAGCTCAGAAACTAGACGGTCGACTAACATTTCTGCTTTCACAGAATCAGTGAACGGATGAGGTTGGAAGGGACCTCTGGAAGAAATCTGGTTCAACTCTTCTGCTCGAGTAGGGCTACCTAGAGTCAGTTGCTCAGGACCATGTCCAGATGGCTTTTGAATATCTTCCAGGATGGAGACTCTAGCAGCTCCCTTGGCAACCTGTGCCAGTATTTGGTCATCCTCACAGTGAAAAGTGATATCTTCTGTCCACAAGGAACCTCCTGTGTTAAACTTTGTGCCCATTGCCTTTTGTCCTGTCACTGAGAACCACTGCAAGCAACCTGGCTCCACTATACATGTTACATACATTGACAAGATCCCTCTGAGTCTGCCCTTCTCCAGGCTAAACAGTCCCACCTCACTCAGCCTTTCCTCATAGGATACATTCTCCAGTCTTTTCATCATCTTTGTGGCCCTTTGTTGGACTTTGTATGTCCATGTGTCTCTCATACTCATGGACTCAGAACTGGACACAGTACTGCAGTTGTGCACCTCGCTAGTGCTGAGTAGAGGGGAAGGATCACTTCCCTTGGACCTGCTGGCAATACCCCTCCTAAGGCAGGCCAGGTTACCACCAGCCTTCTTTGCCACAAGGGCACACTGTTGGATTATGTTCAACTTGGTGTTCAGCAGGGCTCCTTGGTCCTTTTCTTCCCAGATGCTCTCCAGTTGGGTGGGCCCCAGTACATACTGGTACCTGGGATTGTTCCTCCCCAGTGCAGGATGTTGCACTTACCCATACTGAACTTCATAAGGTTTCTGTCAGACCATTTCTCCACCTTGTTGAGGTTTCTCTGGATGTCGGCATGATCCTCCAGTGTGTCCGCTACCTCTCCTAGTTTTCTATCATTAGCAAACTAGCTGAAGGTGCACTCTGTCTCATCATCCAGGTCATTAACGAAGATGTTAAACAGGATTAGACCCAGTACTGACCACTGGGGCACATCACTAGTTACTGGCCTCCAACTAGAATTTGTGTGGCTGATCACCAGCATCTGAGCCCAGCTGTTCTTCTAGTTTTCAATCAACCTCACTGTCCACTAATCCAGCCTACACATCAACAGCTTCTCTATAAGGATCTTACAGGAGACAGTGTCAAAAGCTGTACTGAAGTTCAGGTAGACAAGATCCACTGCTCTCCCCTTGGCTACCATCCAGTCTTTTCATCATAGAAACATATCAAGTTGGTCAAGCATGACCACAAGATGGTCAAGCATGATCACAAGACGGTCAAGCATGACAAAGCTTTAGCGACACAAATCTTTCTCCAGATATCATTAACTGTGTCACCTAGATGTCGCTGACAACAGTAGATGTTTGATTCATTTGTAGAACATAGCATTATCCTAGAATGGTTTGTTTTGGAAGGGACCTTAAAGATCATCTAGTTCCAACACCCTCCTGCAGTAAACAGGGACATTTTCAACTAGATCAGTTTGCTCAGAGCCCCAAACAAGCCAACCTTGAACATTTCCAGGGATGGGGTATCTACCACCTCTCTGGGCAACCTGTTCTAGTGTCTGACCACCCTCACAGTAAAGAATTTCTTCCTAATATCTAATCTAAACCTATCCTCCCTCGGTTTAAAACCATTACTCCTTGTGCTATCACTACATGCTCTTATAAAAAGTTACTCTCCAAAAAGTTGGAGGCCCCTTCAGGTACTGGAAGTCCGCTATAAGGTTTCCCTGGAGTCTTCTCCAGGTTGAACAACCCCAACTCTATCATCCTGTCCTCATAGGAGAGGTGCTCCAGCCCTAGATCCTACATACAGATTCTTAGCTTGCAAGGGCAGCCAAGGTTTGCCTTCAGCTGTGTGGAAATGAGGTCCTGCTTTGACGGACCGTTTTTCCTCTTTGCAGAGATGCTAAACTAAAGCCCATCCTTGCTTTTCCCATAGGCAGGGAACAGTGGCTTTCCCAGAAATCTCTCTGGTGTTTTCTCTGGTTGCAGCATTGGATGATTCCCATGCAAGCAGCCATGTATCCTTCCCATTGACCTCCATATCCTGCCACTTTGAGGTGCACTTCTGTTGAAAAGATGAAGTCTGAGGAGTTTGGGAAGGAAGCAGGTAGGATGAAAAGGCTTACTGTCTCACCCAGAGCACAAGGTTCATGGTGCAGCCAATATAAGGCAGCAAGGGTGTGGAGACCTTTCCTCTTCCCAGCTACCAGCAGTGCTGCTACACCTCTCCAGCCTTTATGGGGGGAGATAAATCCTTTAGCTTTTGCTAGTCCAAGCTATGGAACAACTGTTTGCTTCTTTCCACTTGTAAAAGGTGGCAAGTCAAACAGAAACATCTTTTGAGCTCAATCCAGCTCATGGGCTGTCAACTTCCACATGATAAACTATAAAGGCAGCCTGAATTCACTAAAAAGTTAATTTCATTGCATGAATTAATGCAAACAACTTATCACAATTGGTTCTTTATTGCCATGCTCTAGAAGAAACCAGCTACCACTACTTAAAAGCAAACATAAAACAATTGTGAATTACATACATTCCACTTATATCCATTTTGCACTGTAATATAAGGTCCTACAGGCCTATAGAAACAGCCAGACTCTATAAATCTATTAAAAAAATCACAATGTAACAAACATCACGAGGTCCAATGCAAAACTTATATCCATCTTTTGTGCTCTGAAATCTTAATAAAGTGAGTTACCTGAATGGGAAGATGCATAAGAAATATTCTAGAGATTTGAATGAAATTTAATATACACTATGATCCTGGCTGCATAGCAGCAATGATAACAAAGACTGGGTAATTTGGAGTTACGAATTCTGTGCCAAGTAGCAGGATAATTATCTCATCCTGAAAATATTACTGAACTACTTGGCTACTGAGACAGAGGTGACACGGAATTGTGCTGGCCTCAGCATTTAACATCCACTCTAACTCTGGAATTGGCTATCTTATATTTACATTTTTGATCTTCACAATGTAAATAAATCAGCTAAAGATACAGATTTGGAAATACTCATTGGGCTTTTAGTTTGCTACTGATCTATTACAGTTTGCAAGTAGATGAGAGAAACTTCAGGTAATGTGATAATTAGCCAAATGTCTTTCTTCATAGAATCATAGAATGGTTTAGGTTGGAAGGGACCTTAAAGAACATCTGTTCCAACCCCTTTGCCATCAGCAGGGACACCTTCCACTAGACCAGGCTGCTCAAAGCCTCATCCAACCTGGCCTTGAACACTTCCAGGGAGGGGGACATCACTGGAAATGTGAAGTAGGCCTTCTAACTGAAGATAAACAATCCTAAGATTCATGGTGATTCTTCGGCTAGAAATGCTATTTTAACAGTACTATCTTGCAACTGAAGCATCATTATTCATTGCAGGCAGGCATTTTTTCCCTGTTTTCTCTTCACTGCATGGTCCTAATTCTGTTCTCTGCAGTTCTGCTGCAAACTAAAACACATTTTTATAACTAACAAAAAAAATCATTGTATGATTATGGATTTGGAACTTGTTGCTGACATGTATCAATCTACTTTCTCTTCACCTTTTTATGTGGAAATTCAGTTGATTTCACTGGGAATTGTAACTGACAGATTTACAAAATTATCAGAACTCTGACCTCTCTTTTATTCACATAGAAATATAAAATCATATAGATCTACATTCGACAAAAGAATTAAGATAGCTGAAGGTCTGCCTATCTCAGTTTTCAGAATTTGAGTAAAGCATCATTTGAAATGGCAGCACAGGGAATCTATATGCTTGCAGTTAAATTGTTAGTTTTTCAGCCTTAAATCAGAAAGAATGGAGTATGCTTAAACATAATTCTTGAGGGAGTTTCAAAGCTTCCCATTTCAGTTGGACAATTTATTAAATCTCTATATTCCAGTGATCTATGTCACTGTATTTCAATGTTCAATTCTCTGTACACTTTAGGCAAAACGAAACAAAAACCCAAAAACAAAACCAAAAAGAAAATGCTAACATTCCTATTAAGTAAACATATTTTAAGAAAAAATCCTAATAAAATGTTTACAGTGAACTTGAGTAAGTCTCAGTGAAGCTACAGGCCATGTCTTAATTTTTTAATTTTTTTTTCCTTATCCTGTGTTGTGATGACCTCATTTTCATGGAAGAAAAAGACAAAATACAAAATCAATTAGAATGTAACTCTTTGATGTCTCCTCCCAATGGAGAAGCAAAAGCTCTCAGGCAAATATCTTAGGAACAGGCATGATCTAATGCTAGGGGAAATCATCCACTATAAAAATACATATAAGGGGAAAAGTTTTGCAGGATAGAAAGAGGATCAGAAAACAATGGTGGAAGATGAATCAAAATAACAGTAAAAATTATAACCGTAGTCTAAATTCGGAGAGTACCTGAGAACAATTTTTCTAGTCAGATTTTATAATGGATTATTCCAGTTTTGCTATTTAACAAACTTCTTGCTTGCTTACTGGATTCTATATCTGTCTCCTCTACTTAAGACAACAGTCCCTGTGGCCATTCTAGCAGCAAATTAAGAGCACAAAAACCAAGTAACATATATTTCATACTATATGTATCTACTAAATCACAGTTCAGTTTTCACTTATATGTAAAAGCAGGTAGCAATGCATCCTGCAAAATAAACAAGCATGGCCACTTTGATTAAAAAAAATGCTAGGCATAGTAGTTGTCTTTTTAACAGCTTTTCTATAGGTTCTATGAAAAAAAAAATCTCATCTCTTCATCCTGACAGGATTCACAGCTCTGTTTCAGATTCCTTTCTCCTGAGAAGAATGTCCTAATGATATATTCAAAACTTGCATAGTTGGCTATCTACCCCCACCTTCCTTAAGATGTTTCTGTGTATGGCTTAAAAAACCCCACAGTGAATCTCTGGTGGGGAGGTCAGATGGCAGGGGGAAGAATGAACATGTCTGCATTCAGATCTGAACATTACCTATATGGGATGGACACTTTGTGCCATCCATTCCTGCCCTCTGTCTTATACTGAACAGGCATGAAAAAAACAGTATGAAGTGGCTGGGACAGTAGCTTGTTTTAAAACACATTTCCTGGCTTGCAAAAAGGCATACATCATTTCACATGAAAAATATGGCTTTATCTTCTGTAGGACACTCATCTGATGGACTCACAAAATGCAGGGAAATACGCTGAATAATTTGTAAACAACTGAGTCCAGTGTTAGGAAACTTTCACTATGAGCAGGCAGACAGAATCACCTGTTAGAATTACAGTTTGCTAAATTATGGGGACTGTGACTCATACCCATAAAACTCTTCTACAGTATTATGTCTGCACTCTCAGCTTGGCTAATTTAATAATGGCATAGGGTGAATGAATAGATTACTTCTCTTGATTAGCTTAATTTTTAATATTGAAGGGACAAGATGATCCTCAAAAATTGTTTTCAATCTGATTGTGTTGCTGTTTTACTCACGTTTCACCAGCATTTGGTGAGCATGCATTGTGAACTGCTGTCATCTCTGAACTCTAAAATTAGTCCAAGTTCTGGAAAGCATATCAGAGCAGTTGGTAAAACAATGAATTTGACTAGTTTGATCAGCTTAATTTCAGCTTTAAGTCTGAAATGAAGAACTATCATACCTGTCACTAGCCTAAAAAACAACAGCCAAAGTAAATATGAAGATAAAACAATAATTTAATTTAAATTTAATTCAGATTTAATTTAAAATGGGAAAAGAGTATTTAGATTATTATTGGTACTGCTCACTCATGGATCTCGGGCCATAGTTACAAGTGAAAAGAAGTTTTGCCTAAATCAGACTGCTTCTCTATTACCTATTACCAGTAACTGGTTGCAGTAAGAATTTTCTGAACCACGGAAAGACTAAAGCTAATCTCTTGTTTCTGACAACCAGAAGTACCTAGACACAATTTTTTTTATTTTTTTTTTTTTTTTTTTAACTGCATTTAAGAGTCACTTGTAGACTATTCTCCATGAATTTATATATACTCTTTTACGGAGGCCCCTGCTCTGCAGTCCACACACCCTTGGGAGAATGACTTCCACAACTTAGCAATACACTGTAACATGGTGGGGAGGCGGGGCGCGGGGCGGAAATAAATAATTCCTCCATTTTAGATCCACTGCATCCACAGCAATGCATGACACACAGGTTACTCTGAGGTATTGCTAACTACATTTACTGAAAGACACTCAGCAACTGTTTGTTTATGCTGGCAGGTCAGAACAGCACTAGGCAGGAACAAAACAGGTACTGGACCAAGATGATTTATGGGTGGAGAAAGAGGAAATATAAGCACAGGACACAGGCAGCACAAAAGTTCCTGGTTTAACAATGCCAGAAGTAAAACTTGCTTTCAAGTTTGTTTCTCTAAACTTGTCTGAGACTACAGATACTTGTTTCAGTGCTACATAAGGATGAATTTGGCTTAGCATTTAAAAAGGCATTTTAACACTATAATTTTAAAAAGTTATTGTTCTTTATATTGCTTAAAAACTTAAAAAGCTCGGACTGTTGTTCTATATAGCCAAAAGTGTTCTACACACTTGCAACCTGTCACCTTTTAAACACAATTTCTAACGTAATTATGTTAGGACTATCAGAAACAGTTTACACTAATGTAATATATTAGCAAAGATGGTACTTTCAACCCTTAAAATAATTAAGGATCTCTTTTTTTTTTTAAAGAAAAAATAAAAAGGAAACCCAAAACCTGAGTGTTGTCATGGATTTCCCCATGAAAAAGAAATTTACATCTTGCTGAAAATAGTATATAATTGACAGCATGAGCATTTGGAAATAAACTATACATGGGCATTGCTATTCACTTCAAGCAGACTACACCCAAGTGACATCTATTTCTGCACTTATACAATGAGAAAGCAGCAAGGAAGAAAAGAATCAACCTTCAAGAAATCCTAATTGTCACTTCCCTGCTGCGTGGCGAGGCAAGATCAAGATGGCTGTGCAAAATCACTTTCACCTCTGAGGGAGAATCTAGATGTAATTCCTTTCATGGCTCTTAAAGACAGTATATTTTGGGTCTCTTTTTCACTCTCCCAAAAAAACTTGGAAAATTCACCTGTGATAATTTGGGGTACTTAATAGTTAAATATTTTGCTTGAGCACCTTTGAACATAACTGTTTTAACTATCTGTGTCTTGTGTAAAAACACTCTGAAGAGGTAAGAACAAACAAAAAAGAATAACAAATCTTATACTGCACAAGTGGCCTTTGATACACATCACATATGAAAGGTAATGGAACAGTCACTTCTGAGTAACGTAAGGCCACAGAGAGACTATGCAGGAATTAAGTCCAGGCAAAAATGTACCAACGGAGATACTACAATTAGCATCATTTATGTTCCTGACAAAGACTAGAACTTCTTTCAAATTATCTAACAGGAAGTTTCCATTTTCCAGAGAATGACTTCCTGACTGAGATTACTCAAAGCTTTCCAGGAAAGGAGTGTGCTATTTCCAACCTGTGCCTGGTGGCACTTGCTAAAAAAGAGCTTTTATGCTTATGGTGGATTGTGAAATTAATTATTTCAGGTACCAGGTTCAGGTAAAATGGAACCATTAATACAGGAGGTGCTTGCCATCCTTCAGCCCTTTCATCATTTTTAGTGAATCGCTCAGTGATAATATTACAGTATCCAAAGGCAAAGCTGCACGAAAAGCTCTACATTAAAAACTAATTTACTACTAATTAAAAACTACATTGCACTTTTATATCTAGATTAACCAGAAGGGTGCCTTACTGTTATTTTACCCTGGAAACAGCTCAGGGGAGGAACCACACCTGAGGGGGAGGCTTCATGCTGTATCTCTCAAGGTCAAACATGTAAAACACACTCTGGCGACTTCAAGTTTCCTTGAGGTGTTAAGAAAGCTCTCCTGCTAAATTTGTATTCAGTTTGTTCATGTATAGACAGAAAAATAAACAAATATAATATTTAACTTTTTAATGCTGCAGTTTCATCTGCTTTTGTGTCTGGTTCTTTTTCCTTTCAAGTTATTTTCTCTTTATTTTTGTCTCTTGCTTACCAAAGTGACTAGGGTTGTGTCAATGCTATGAGCTGATCCCAGCTCCTGGGAGCTATTTTCCTCTGAGGTGCTGGCACTGGATTCCCACCTGAGTGACCACTCAGGGCCTGATCTTGCCCCCACCCACAGGCAGACGTTCTGTCCCAGCCTTGCCTGTCCCCATACGCAGGGAAGTGCCCGCTGCCTGGGTCTAGGGTTGCCCTCCAGCCTCCTGGCTCCCTGGTCAGATGGTGGGATGGTCCTGGCTGCCAGGCCCTGCCCTGCCAGCCCTGGCGGCTCCATCTCCTGGAGCCCCTGGCCCCCACAGTGGCCTGGCAGGTATTTTGGTAAAATTCCACTTAGTATAGTGTGTCAAGGCTGTGTAAACCAGCAGGCCTCCTGATGCCATGTTAAAAATCAAGCAACATCATGCCCTGAAAGAGTGTTTTTTTAATGGGAGGGAATGCATTTGTTTCTAGGCCTTCTTACTAATTAGGGTCAGACACTCATTTGCACTCAGAGAGGGGAGAACACACAGGTTTGCCCTGGAGAATGGCTGCCATGGCCAGGGCAGCTGGCTGGCCACCTGGGGAGTCCCAAGCTGGAGGAACAGGAGTTGCAGATGGCTTCGGAGAGGCAAATGCCCTTGGTGCTAAGGGTGTGCCTCAGAGGGCTGGGAGTGTCTCAAAAGAGCACACCCAGCTCAGTGGTTGAACCTGGAAGTCTCTTCTCTCCTTGCGTACAATCAACCCCAAACTCAGATGTATTGGATAAAAGTGGCAGGTCCAGCCAGCTCCAACACACAAACATCTGGCCAAAGGTGAGCCTGTCAGCCATGCTGGTGGCACCTCTGGGGAAACATATTTAAGAAAAGGCAGAAAACACCACACAGGCTAAGGAAGAGGGAACAAGAAGTGAGAGAAACAGCAGTGTGAGCACCAAGGTCAGGGAGATGCTGGGGAGGATATTGCTCCAGGCAACAGAGGAGGTATTCCCCTGCAGCACATGGAGAGCACACGGCACAGCAGGTTGCTCCTGAAGGACCGCAGCCCATAGGAAAGATCCACACTAGAGCAGGGAAAAGCATGAGGAGGAAGGAGCAACAAACTGTTACAGACTGACTGCAACCATGCAGTCCCCACCAGCTCGGGGGAAAGAAGGGAGTGGGTGGGCATTTGGCCCTTAGCCAAGGCTAACCCTCCACAACAGGTAGTGAGCCTCTGTTTCTGCAGTATTATGTTTGGGAGAAAAGAAGGGTCATAGTTGCATGTGTGTGTATTATTTTTCTGTGAATTATTTTAATATACCATTACCTTAAGACATTTAAGGTTAAATAAATACACAATGAAAACAGAGGGAGTTTACTATATTTAGTAAGAACCAAGAGCCTTCATTTTGAGCTTATTCTTTCCCTCTCTCTCCTCCCTCCCTCCCTGAAACAAAGCTGATCTTCCTAGCAGCTCCTCCAAAATTTTATTATGTTAAACATCTTTTTGAGAATGTGATTAACTTACTGCAGTCTTTGAAGGTTCTTCTAAGCCTTTTCAGTTTTTAAACTGAAAACCTAGGAAGGCTTTTCCTCTCTACAAAGTAAGTAACTCATAAATCTAAAGGCTGGAGTCCTCCATTAGTCATTGAGACCCTTGTTACCTCATACTGCAGTTTTAGTTTAGAGGATCTAAAATGACTGCAATGTGTTTCTGCTTAGAGAAGAATTCATTTCATAGGCTCAGTGACTGGACAGCAAGTAGAAACTTACAGTTATGAGCTGTTTCCATGAAGGGCTTAAAACTGGAACACTGAAATGCAAGTATTTCAAAGAGTCCAAAACTTGTTAAAAGATCAAAGCAACTAGCATTTGAGAAAAAAACCAACCAACCAACCAAACAAACAACAAAAAACCCCACCCCAAAACACCCAAACCCCCTCAAACCAAATCAAAGCAAACTAACCAAACAACAAAAACCCCAAAACCTTGATACCTTCTATAATGGAATTAAAAGGAGGTCAACTTGGGCTTAGCAACCATGAAATGATAGGATTCTCAGTTCTTGGTGAAGTAAGGAGGGCGGTCAGCAAAACAGCTACCATGGACTTCTGGAGGGCAGACTTTGGCCTGTTCAGGACAATGGTTGAGAGAGTCCATTGGGAGACAGTCCTGAGGGGCAAAGGAGTCCAAGAAGGCTGAAAATTCTTCAAGAAGGAAGTCTTAAAAGTGCAGGAGCAGCTGTCCCCATGTTCCATAAGACGAGTCAGCAGCGAAGACGATTGGCCTGGCTGAACAGAGGTTTGGCTGCAATTCAGGGGAAAAAAAAAAAAAAAAAAAAGGAGAGTTTATGGCCTTTGGAAGAAGGGGCAGGCCACAAAGGATGACTACAAAGATGTTGTGAGGCTATGCAGGAAGAAAATTAGAAAGCTTAAAGCCCAGCTAGAAATAAATCTTTTTCTGCAGTAAAAGGGAACAAGAAATCTTTCTATAAATACATTAACAGCAAAAGAAGGGCTGGGGAGAGCCTCCCTTGTCTATTAAATATGGGAGGAAACATGGTGACTGAGGACAAGGGAAAGGCTGAGGTGCTTAATGCCGCCTCTGCCTCAGTCTTCAGCAATAGGACCAGTTGTATTCTGGGAATCCAGCCCCTGAGCTAAAAGACAGAGACCAGGAGCAGAATGATCCCTCTGCTTTCCAGAAATAGATGGTCAGTGACCTGCTGCACCACATAGACGTGCACAAGTCTATGGGGCCAGATGGAATCTACCCAAGAGTTCTGGGAGAGCTGGTGGAGCTGCTCACCAAGCCATCTCCCATCATTTTCCAGCAGTCCTGGCTGACTGGCGAGGTCCCAGCAGATTGGAAGTTAGCCAACATGACGCCCATCTACACAAAGGGCCAAAGGGAGGATCCAGAAAACTACAGGCCTGTCAGTTTGACCTCGGTGCCAAGGAAGCTGATGGAGCAGAACAGCTTGAGTGCCATCAAGCAGTACATGCAGGACAACCAAATGGTCAGGCCCAGCCAGCACGGGTTCATGAAAGGCAGATCCTGCTTAATTAACCTGATCTCCTTCTACAACATGGTCATCCGCTTAGTGGATGAAGGAAAGGCTCTGGACATTGTCTATCTGCACTTTAGTAAAACCTTTGACACCATTTCTCACAGCATTCTCCTGGAGAAACTGTCTGCTCATGGCTTGGATGGGCATATCCTTTGCTGGGTAAAAAACTGGCTGCATGGCCGAGCCCAGAGAGTTGTGGTGAACAGAGCTAAATCCACTTGGCAGCCGGTCACAAGTGGTGTTCCCCAGGGCTCAGTGTTGGGGCCAGCTCTGTTTAACATCTTTATCAAGGATCTGGTGAGGGGATTGAGTGCACCCTCAGTCAGTTCACAGATGACATCAAGCTGGGTGGAAGTGTTGATCTGCTTGAGAGTAGGAAGGCTCTGCAGAGGGATCAGGTAGTGAGGTGGACTGTGAACTGGCTGATGGGAAGTAGCCAGAGAGTTGTGGTCAATGGGGTAGAGTCTAGTTGGAGGCCAGTATCTAGTGGAGTCCCTCAAGGGTCGGTACTGGGACCAGTACTATTCAATATATTCATCACCAACCTGGAGGAGGGAGCAGAGGGCACTGTCAGCAAGTTTGCTGATGATACAAAGCTGGGAGGAGTGGCTGACACAGCAGAGGGCTGTGCTGCCATCCAGAGAGACCTGGACAGGCTGGAGAGTTGGGCAGGGAAAAACTTAATGAAATATAATAAGGGCAAGTGTAGGGTGTTGCACCTGGGCAGGAACAACCCCAGGTTCCAGTATAGGTTGGGGAATGATCTAGTAGAGAGCAGTGTAGGGGAAAAGGGATCTGGGAGTCCTGGTGCACCAAGAGAAGTTTAGGTTGGATATTAGGAAGAATTTACTCACTGAAAGGGTTACCAGGCATTGGAACAGATTGTTCAGGGCAGTGGTAGAGTACCCATCCCTGGAGGTATTTAAGAGTCATCTAGACATAGTGCTTAGGGACATGGTTTAGTCATGGTTTGGGGGAACCTGTCACTGTTAGGTTAATGACTGGACTTGATGACGTTATAGGTCTCTTCCAATCAAGGCAATTCTGTGATTCTATAAAAGGTAGATTTTCATATAGATGTTTATACAACATTCTCTTAAAAAAATGGCTGTTGAGCAATATTAAAGTGGGTTTTTTTGCTACAGTGGGAGCAGCCCTTTGCTTAATAAGAACAGATAATTATATTCAGAAAGAGAAGATAAATAAGAGTTTCAAGTCCTGTTGCTGTCCTTGAGTGATATCCCATCCCTATGTGAGAAGAACTGAAGAGGATGGCTGTACATGTGCATGTTCTAAACTCCTGTAAAATGGGAAGCTACTTAAAGAGAGGATGAGATATTCCCCAAAGTCAGGGCTCATACCTTCCTACCATATAGAGACGCTAGCTGTCTTACAGTTTTAGAATCCCAAACACAGCACAAAGATTTGTGAAAACTGCTTACTTGTGTTCTTCACAAAGTCGTTCTCAGTCAGTGAGCTAAATATACTGTAAACAAACTGTCTTTGAAGGTGTACTTGTTCCTCTTCTGTTTTGCAACCGTTCACATCAGAATCCAAATACATTTTCTCTTCTGAAAATCCTAGGACTTCCTCAGTGACTGCAGCTACTGTCCCACCAAAGATCAAGCACCTGTTATCTTGTTAACATTGTCATTTGCCAGTTTTGGTGCAAAATGCCTTGTGGCTGACCTGAGCTCCTTAGGAAAGAAGCAGGCAGGAAAGGGTGAGCCCTGACTTTGGAGGAAACCCAGTTTACAGCCACAGAGTGTCATCAGATGCTTCCATTCATTTCTTCAATGTCGATTATTTTTAGAAAAATTTTTACTGGAAAACATTTGGACCATGCAGTTTGTCCTGTAAAGCACTCATGGTGCCAAATTCTATTTACAGTATTCAGAATTTATCCGTGAGCTCTCCACGCTTAGTATGTAACAGATTTTGCCATCGATGACACTAGCACATGCTAACAGAAAGCCAGGTGGAGTTCCTCATGCTCTGCTCCTCACCCACTCTGGGCCAGCAGCCAGATTGTGAGTGTATTCAACAGCTGCAGTTCTACTTATGAAATGGGTAAGATGCATAAAAGGGCAATTGAAGGCACCTGAGGCATGCAGAAATTCTGCACCTGTCTGCTGCAAAACTAACTAGCAGATGTCCTCTGGTGAATGTAATTGGGTCCCCCCCTCCTTGTCAAAGTTCCCAGCAAAAACTGCTGAAAATAAGTTCTTCTTAGGGGGTAAGATGCTGCAAACACAGGAAGGTGTAATTTCCACCTCTCTGCACCAGCTTTATTGACATTTTTTTCCTGTACCCAGATGGATTAAAATTAAACAGTCCTGAAGAAATCTCAAAAAAAAAAAAAAAAAAATCAGCAGGCTGACAGAATGAGTTGAAATTGCAATTTATATTCATAGCACAATGATATGTGAAAACTGCTTATATGTGTTTTTCACAAACATCTTTTGAGTTAATGATCTAAATGTATGGGAAATAAAACTCTTTGAAGATGTACTTGTGCCTACCCTGTTTTGCAACAGTCAACATCAGTCTTGCCTCAGAAAAAACCCCAACCTTTTCAGTGTGCAATGGTCACTCACCTCATCTGAGTAAAATGTAATTGTAATATAATATGCCTGCAAGCTCTGAATATCAGAGCTAGGAATGATGTTAGTCCTATTAATAAAAGTTATCTATTTAGCCCCCAGGTAGGCTAAGACATTTCTAACTTTTTTTCTTGGATATATTAATGTTTAAAAGTTTCTAATGACAATAATCTGCATTTATATCATAACTCACTTACAATAAACACCAAAAGAATGTTAAAGATTAGTTTACAAACTCTGGACTTAATTTCTTCACCCTTACACCATGCATAGCTCCTTAGACCTTAACAGGTTTGTTGGATTCACATCAGTCAGACCAGGACACAGCATCAGGACCCAGAGATGCATGCCCGTATTAGGGCAATCAGACTTGCCCTCATTTGCAGCAGAAAGAGATGGGCACATACTGTGTAGTGTATCAATATCATATGTGAAGGAATTGCACATATATGAAATTGAAGAATGCATTTGATTCACTGTTCAGGTATCAGTTGTCTATAGATGGCATATGCTATAAAATCAATGCTCTGAGACATCACTTTCAGTGCATACATAACATACTAATGTATTTGGGCACAGTGAGTCAATATAATGCATCCTGACAGTGTCAGAAAAATTGCAGAAATACATTAACATCAGTACTTTCAAAAAGAGACAGCCACCGAGTACAGTCGCCATATATATTAAGATCTCACAGGTATGATTTCTGAGAACAACAGATTTTTCTATAAACTATTAGATTTCATTTAACAAAATTTTCATTTGAGAAGAAAAAATAGACATTTTCAGAAGAAAAAAACTGATTAGTCCTATGGAAGACAACATGTGGTGACTACAGGGAAAAAATGCAGCAGTGTTTTCACAGCACATAACAATACTGTTCACTGGCTTATACTGGAAAAGCAAAGTAAAAAATATTTTTCCATTTGTAACTAATGTTAATAAGGAAGTCATTCAGAAGCTGTATTATTATCTAAAAGACTAGGTGACCCTTACTCTTGTTCACAACTCAGATATCAGAGGACATGACTAAGCAGGATTTCCATAGCTTGCCTCTCTCAGAAGCACAATAAAGTAACACATAATTATCTTCAGGTATCATAAACGTACATTCCAGCTTGTACTCCACATACAAAGTGGAAAAGAAAAAAGGAGTAATTTAATATGCATTTGTAACAATGCTACACTAAAAAATTCTTCATGCTGTCCTGCCTTCAGACTTTTGTAGAAGTATCACCCTTTGAAGTTTACAACAAAAGTGCTCTATAGTTGATGATCAGTTTGTTTTTATTCTTTCCTTATTCTATCTCCATTAATATTGTTCTAAAATATGTATTTTACTATCTTTTTAATTGGAAATATTTTTAATTTTTATGTTATGCTAGGATCATAATTAAAGCTGTTTACATCACTGTAATTGCAATGCTGGCACATATGAAACATTTATAAATTCTTTAGGCAATGGCTGCTCATAGCAACCATGAATTACAAAATTAGAATAGGAAAAAATTTCCCAGCAAGACAAACCACAGTGTAAAAGCAATAAAAAATGCCTTTTTGAAACTTATCCCTTTCTGAACCTAAGAATAAAAAATTAATGATTTTTTCATATATTTCCAGATTATATTCTTAAAATATTAACTGAAATAAAATTAAGCAAACATTCTTTTATTTTCAGTCTACTTGCACTGGCTATTAAAGACATTTTTGTATTTGCTGGCAGTAGCTTAAATGAAAACTGCTCTGTGATAAACTGTGCAGTGACACCCATTTCTAGAATTCTAATGCAGCAGTGGGAAGCTTACTGGGTGCCCTGGATCATCTTTCTCCCACAATATTAAAAGACATGGGGAAAATGTTTTGCTCAGTGAGGTTGTAATTATCCAGATGTGAGCAGAATTTACTCTGCTGTCAATAGATCTGGCCTTCAAATTGAATTATCATTTGACTTTGGCCTGTTTCTCATTTGTGAACTGTAAGATTGATTTGGTTTTTATTATTACTCTGGTAAATAATTTTAAAATTGAAATACATGGCTGAAATATGTGAATTTGTATTTAAGAAGTTAAATATTCTCATTTAGGATTTACCATTCCAGTTATAGCACGTTTTGTGTTTTAAAGTACACATATATACATCAACACAATGTGTTGATAATATCATTTGTGCTACATATATGCAATTTCTCATTTCTTTCTAAAGAAACAGTGCCTTCAAATTAAATTCCACATATATGCTTAGATACTCACATGCAAAATGCTTCATCTAATATAAGCACTGCTGAGTATCAGGTAGTTCGGTTTACCAAACATTTTTTTTGCATTATCCCTTGTTATAGCTGAGACAGTGGAGTGAGAAGGAATCAGATACTTGGCTCTCAGTGAGCTTTGCTGCTTTTACTATCCAGTTCAGAGAAGTGCCAAAACATCTGAAAATGCTTCTGTGATTTGCCAAATCTGACTGGCATTTGCTAGCTAATTCTTCTTACTCTGCCACAGTGGTTAGCAAAAAAACTGGCATGCATGAGAAATTCTACATGAAGGATTTAGGATACTTGTGTATTTTGACAAAACAAAGATTATATCTGTATTGCATAATTCACATGCAAGCATTTTTATATGTACACACACATGTACATGTATATAATATCTTTATATGTTTGTATGGATGTCAGGCTTGCAAGAATTACTGGACATGTTGTCATTACCCCATACAGTAAGATACACAGTTCCCTGAGACTTCACCCAGCAGAAAGACTAAACAGTTCCTCACAGGCAGTGCCCAGTGTAACCTATTACACCTATATACCTGCTTCAAATTTCTACACTAGCTCAGTTGTACTTGGTTAAGAGAGCTCCATATGTGATCCATTTCATGGTATAAACGTACCAACTGATTAAATTAGCATAGAAATCTTAAGAGAATTTCTTTTAAATAAAGTCTTCTTCCTTAGTCTTCTGTTAGTCTAAGGACTCTCTAATTTTATACTTATTTTTTTTCCATCTTTCTCTCTCCTATATTCGTAACATCCTAAAAAATATCCTGGATGATTAGTCACATGAGTGCAGGGTGTGCAACTGCAAAAAAGCATAGCCAAGTACAATAGGTTTGCTTTTCTTAAGAAGGACGCAATGATAAAAACCTTGGAGGACAATTCAGTATTTTGTGTCTTATTTTTCTTACTCTTCTATTAAAGAAACTTAACCTGTCAACTACCATTTAAGATTATGACTTCTAAAAAAAAAAGTCTTGCTCAATAGTTTTAAAAGACACCATGTATTTATCTTTTAACTTTACAGTCATTGTGAGTTTCAACATTCTTAAGGGTGGAGTACCATAAATGAAACTTTGGTGAAACAAAAGAAGTGCTTTTTCTCTACAAATGTAATTAAAAAGACATGATACTGTGGGAGTTCAGACTCACCTATGAGAGAACATTTGAACTACACTGGTGGTTTTTTTGGTCTTGCTTTTCATTTTAAATTAAGAAAAGAGCTTTAGTAATTTTCACAATGTTTTTCACAGACTGTTTCACATATGCTTCACATATTTTTTTAATAATTATTCAGCCTGTATCTCTCTCTCTCATTTTGGCAAGATGCTTGCCTTGTGTCTGTGCTTCTTAAGTATATAGCAGAAGTGATTGTGAGAGGACATCTTAGCTAGAAGTTATGGGAACAAAGTCTGTGTCCAAGATTCCTTCTTTTGCTTATCAAGTGGCTTAAGCTCCATAGCCTCTGTGTCCTCCTCATTTTCATGCAACTTTGGGTATTTCAAACCCCATGACTTTGTTTGCAAGATCCTTCTTGCTGTTGCACATTTTACCATACAGGTTCAATGAACAAGAATTAGCAGAGGTGAAATAATCCAGAATGAAGATCAGGTACAAGATGGTAGATATAGCCAGAGAGTTATTTCACTCTCACTAATATAATTAAGATAAACAGCACAGAATGGGAAAATGAGAAGAGTAACATTTTTTCAGTGACTCAGTCATGGAGTATACAGGATAGCCAGGTCCAAGGAGGACCTTATGGAAAGCCTGGGGGAGAGGAGAGATGCAGGTAGAGATTCTTGCAGGTCTATCAGCAACATGCACATTTTCCCTTTCCTATCCTTTATTATGGCATGAATGTTTGTACTGTGCAGACTGCAATTTCTACAAGCATCTTATTCAGATGTACTTTTTTTCCCCCAACTGATGGATCAAGAATGGGAATCTTCAGTTCTTAGCATTTTTTTTGCATTGTATTACCTAGAGGGGTTCTCTTTCAAAAATTAACTCCAGCAAGTGTGTCATGTTCCACTTGTAAAAGTCAATGGGCAGAGAACATTATAATACTGCCTGCAGAACTATAGCATAAGTAAACAAAATGGTCACTTTTCTTTCAATGCAACCTCCTTGTAATTCATTGTAATATCCCACCTCTCCACCTTCCTCATAAAAAATAGTGTAATTCCTAGAGACATAGCATTATTAGCAATAAGACTCTAATGAGACATTATTTCATAAATATGGAAATTGAAAACTGTCCATGACTTCTGATTAATGGCTTTAACAGTCACAATCATCTCTACATTTGAAAAATCAAGGTAACCTTTCATATATATTTCAGTTTTAATATCTGCTTTACTGAAGTTAAATAATATTCAGTTTGCTAAATCCTGTAGCTGCTTCCAATCATTCTGCTTCAAGAGCACCTGGAGGTTACTCTGCAGCAAGCATAATATACACATCTGTTTGTGGTGGTTTCTCTGGGCTAGCCCTTGGCCAGCAGCCAACATAGCCATTTATCCACTTCCCCTCCTTCCCCAGGGGATAGGGGAGAGGACTGGGAGCAAGGATAAGAAGATTCGTAGGTTGAGATAATTAATAAAAGAAAACTTAAAATAATACTAATACTAAACTAGCAGTGACAATGATAACAGTAACAAAATATACAAGTGAGTGATACCCAGTGCCATTACTCACCACCCACTGACCAAGCCCGGCCCGCTCCCATATAATGATCCCGAAGGAGCGACAATCCCAAACCTAAACTGCAGTCCTGGGAGAGCGAGAGCCCAAGAGAAAGCCAGAGAGAGACAAAAGAGGAAGAGCCCCTCACTAATGTACTGGACATGATGTGATATGATATGGAATATCCCACTGGCATATCCAAACGCCAGTTTAGCTTATTAATTTAAATATTCCTCGCCCCCTTAGATCTTTGTATTGGGTTTGCATGGCAAGGTTTTTGGTAGCAGTGGGGGAGGGGACATGGGGTGGCTTCTGTGAGAGAAGCTGCCAGAAGCTTCCCCCATGTCCGACCCGACACAGCCAATGCCAGCGGCTACAGGAACGGACCCGCCGCTGGCCAAGGCCGAGCCAATCAGTAACGCCTCTGTGATAACATAATTAAGAAAAAAAAAAGGAAGGGAGAAAAAAAAAGCTGCACACTTTGCAGCTGGAGAGAGGAGTGAGAAGATGTAAGAGAAAACAACTCTGCAGACACCAAGGTCAGTGAAGAAGGAGGGGGAGGAGGTGCTCCAGGCGCCGGAGCAGAGATTCCCTGCAGCCTGTGGTGAAGACCATGGTGAGGCAGGCTGTCCCCCTGCAGCCCCTGGAGGTCCATGGTGGTGCAGATGACCACCTGTAGCCCGTGGAGGACCCCACGCCGGAGCAGGTGGATGCCGAAGGAGGCTGTGACCCGGCGGGAAGCCCGCGCTGGAGCAGGTTCCTGTCAGGACCTGTAGCCCGTGGAGAGAGGAGCCCACGCCGGAGCAGGTTTGCTGGCAGGACTTGTGACCCCGTGGGGGACCCGCGCTGGAGCAGTCCCTTCCTGAAGGACTGCACCCCATGGAATGGACCCATGCCAAAGCAGTTCGTGAGGAACTGTTGGTCATGGGAAGGACTCACGTTGGAGAAGTTGGTGGAGGACTGTCTCCCGTGAGAGGGACCCCACGCTGGTGCGGGGGAAGGAGACCTCCCCCTGAGGAGGAAGCAGCGGCAGAAACAACGTGTGATGAACTGACCCCAACCCCATTCCCTGTCCCCCTGTGCCGCTGGGGGGAGGAGGTGGAAAATCGGGAAAGAGATTAAGCCCGGGAAGAAGGGAGGGATGGGGGAGGTGTTTTAAGATTTGGTTTTACTTCTCATTCTCCTCTGATTTTGATTTGTAATAAAGTAAATTTATTTTTTCCCCCAAGTCGAGTCTGTTTTGCCCGTGCCAGTAATTGGTGAGTGATCTCTCTCCGTCCTTATCTCCACCCACGAGCTTTTCGTTATAATTTTCTCCCCCTGCCCATTTGAGGAAGGGGAGTGATAGAGTGGGCTTTGGTGGGCATCCGGTCTCTAGCCAGGGTCAACCCACCACAATCTTCCACTTGTAGACTAAGAGAACACAAAGTCCTTCACTTCCAGTGACAAAAATGCAAACACTGGTGTGTTATCAGTGCTTCTCTCATAACAAGTCCCAGGCTGAAAGCAAAACACAGCACTATTCTAGCTACTGAAAAGAAACCCAGCTCTGTTCCAGCTAAAATCCAGGACATTGTTATAATCAAAACTGACTACAATTCAGTAGCATTCAGTGGTCATTTACAAGCAATGTGTACATTATTTCCAGTAATTTCTCCTGTTTTCATGTACTTCAGATTTTTATGTTCTGCTAGTTCTTTTTAATACAGCCATTATCAAGAGTATCATACCTGACTCTTTTTTATGAATAATATTTTCTTTTCCTTAGATGAAATTGTTGAAAGGATAGGATGACCAGTATGTTATGAACCAGCAATAAAGTGAAAACTGTAACTGTAAAAAAGAACTGCTTTTTAGAATTAAAATGTATAAAAGGGTTCCTTTAAACCTCCTTTTACTGCTCTCTGCTGTCAGAATGTCAGGTAACTGTCACAAGGTGAGTAGATACCGACTCTATTCCCAACCTGTAGCACTAGCCTCAGCAAGAGCCAAGACTCTCCTGGAAGCGCTCTTGTCCTTGAAGACCGATGCCACACTGAAACTAACAGAGGGCTGAGCAGGTCACTGCTTTCTCAGTCCAGTCTCAAAATTCTAAGTGTCTTCCTGTATGAACGACAGCAACAAATAAAAACTTAAAAGGCTATTCATGAGCATTTTTCAGGCACAGAGGATTTGAGAGGCGTGTTTGCTAGACAGAATAAAAAAGGGAGCCATGCAAGGTTAAAAAAAACTTGGAGACCATTACAGTAGGATAACCTGATAACTTTTATCATTTATTTGAATCAGCTATTTAGGAATAACGGTACGTCTGAAGCTATCTGCAGGAGTCAGACCTTGGGTACGCTTCTATAAAATAACTAAATGTCAAAACTGACCATTCACAGGATGGCAGCAAACATAAAGCAAGTTATCACTGATCATAAAGGGCATTTTCTGGTGTCACACTACTGATCATGATAAAAAAGTCAGTAACTACCAAATTACCAGAAGAGTATCTGAGATGCCAATTTTCCCTCCATATGTTCAAAACAGGAAATAAACATTGTGACTGTGCAGGTCAAAACAAAAATTAAAACCTGTTGGTTTATGCAAATAAAACATCTTCTCTGCATACTTAATTGAAGTGCAGTGTCTTGCTTAAAGAAATAATAGTTTGCCAGAGCTCATGACTGACAGGGGAGCAACTGGGATGCGGCATGGGAACAGCACATTTGGCACATTTGGCATACTCCCTGACTGCCATCCCATCACTTGGGATCCATGCGCCTGGCAGCTCCCAGCAAGATGAGGACAGGGTGATGAATGAGATGCTCATCTCTGGCATTGGCTGCAGCTTGCCAGGGTAGTCCAGGTAATGCAGCAGTTTCAAGCTAGATGCACAGAGGTGCTCTGGTTGGAATATTTGTCTCCAATTAGGGTGTCTATTTCTGTCTGCTGTCATCACTGTATTGAGAAGTAAGGGGAGCAAGAGTGAAAGGAGACAACATGAAGTCTCTGCTTTTGCCTGTTTATTTACATTTTGCCAACAGAAGACAGCTATAACATTGCCCAAACATTACTGTAAACCTCCCCCTGTATTATTACAAAGACATTCTTTGCCTAGGAAACCTATGGTTATCCCTTCACATCCTGTAAATCACCCCTGTGCATCACAGAATCACAGGATGCTGTCAGTTGGAAGGGACCTCCAAGGATCATCAAGAGCAACTCTTGACCTAGCATAGGACAGTCACAAGATTCAGACCATGTGTCTGCTCTTAAGTTTTTTCATGGAATAATGAAATGCTATTCCCACAGAAAACCAGGATAGTTGCAATGGTTGCCATCCTCATTGTTCTTGTGTGTTCAATCCCAGTGATCTCTCATTAAGCATTCAAATCATAATCATGTGTTACAATCGGCTGCTCCTGGCAAGATGACAAGAGCCTGAACTGGCTCAGAAAGCAAACTCCTTCTCTCCCCTTAGCTGTATTGCCCTGTATTATGCCAAGATGTCAGGTTGTTGCCATCTATACTACAAATTAGCACTTATTTGTTAGTCACACTCTCTCCCAAATAGTAGTTAGTAGACAATACCAAATATAATATACATCCTCTGCAAACTGGCTTGCACAATATACACATACAGGTCTCCTATTGCATTTAAAAAGCCAGTTGTTCTACACACATGAAAGGGAAGGCTGGTTGTGGTGGATAGCTAACATCAAGTTATTACAGCAGCTAGACTTTTAGGTGACTATAGTGTCAATAACAGAAGGTCTGGGAGTAAAAGCATTGACACATATGAAAAGATAGATAAAAATATAATTCTGTTATGAAACAAGATGCATTGCAATACATTAACAGAAACTGGGACACTGGTGCAATTGCAGTCCATGCTTTAGAAATGAGACAAACAACGTAACATATTCTGGAGCTTTTATGACGAAAGACATTCCCATTTAATCTAAAACAGTACACAGAGCATCTCTTTCTTTACCCACTCTCCGGAGGGAGCCTATACAAGAGGCTTTGTGAAAGGATGTCTGTGCAGCATTTTTCAGGTGCAATGTTACAGTCCTTTTAAACACTAGGTCTTGTTTTCCTGCTCTAAAGTAGTTGCAGTATTGTCAGCTCTCACAACTTTATTCTGACAGTTGTTTTATTTTTAAAGTCTCAACTGTGGTAATTTTATCTCACTTGAGAATTTTAGCCTTTTTGTAAAAAAGAACTAAGATTTTTATTCATCTGGCAGCAGAGTATGTATGCATGTATGTGACCCTGATGAGCCCTACTTGCATCAGTAAAGAAGACTGATAAAATTTCATCTGCTAAAGGATATCACAGTTTTTGAATATTCATATCTGAACAGGCTGATAATCATCCTTGTGTACCAAATCAGTCCAAGCTTTGCAGCTCTTATGCCCAGTAAATAAGGCAGAAATATTCTTTTGTACTGTCTCCCCATGGCAAGAAATGTTATGGTGATACCTTTTAAAGCCGAATTACTGCAATGCCTCATCAGTCACAGGAAAGTCACAGGAAAGAACCTCAGACATTATGACTCAATAAGCAAAGCTTCCTGCAGCCTTTGGAGAATTTCTGCTACTTGTGAAAACTCAGATGGATTTAATAGCTGGACATGCTGTTAAGATTGATTATATTATGTTCAGCACGTAATAAAAGAGAAGTATTGAATAGAGCAAAGAGAAATTTATGCTCTGACACAACCTGAGTATCAAAATGTTCACTTTTCAGCTGTGAAAATTGCTTTTGTTTTCATCAAATAATGCAAAATGAGTGATATGAAGACAAAAAAATGTCACCCTGTTCAACTTTTTCTTAGAGAAATGAAAAATGGGATGATGATTTATTATTACTATTTATTTTAAGTAGTTGATAGGTTTTTATATGTGAATGCATTTGGGACTCATATCTTTATCTGAAATGCTTTGTAGGAAGTGCCTTATTTAATGGGTTATATCTTAATCTCTTGGACATATGGGTTGACATGCCCAAAGGATGTGGCTGCCTGTAGTTCAGATGCTTCTCAGATTCCTTCAATTCAACCCTGAAGCTTGCAGGCACAAGATCAGGTTCAGCCTCAGGTCCTTTGACAGAGTTCAAGATAGTGTGTTACCCCAGCCACACTCATGGCCATATGGCTTTCAAGAGAGCACATCCCCTGACCTGTGCTACCAGCTAAAAGAAACAAGGAGCTCAGTTTCTCCATCAGCAGCAGACTCAACCTGGCAATTTCAGGTGCAAGGAACTTCTTCAAGGCTCTACAAGCTCAAGCTCAGCACAGTGCCTAGGTGGAGAAGTGGTCCCAATGACTTTCTGCATCTGCAGCTGTTGCCAGATAGAGTCAACACTCCCTGCTTTACAATGTCCCTGCAAAGCCTCTCACCCTTTCCAGCTCCAGCTGAAAGAGGGGGCTAATAGTATCCCTGAACTGGAACTTTTATTTTCAAGACCAGGAAAGCCCTTCCTGGCCTGTTCCTATTTAACAATGGAGACCCAGGGGCAGTGCCCTTTCTACCTAAGCTAGGCCAGTATCCAATACCTTTTTCTTTGTTAGAAGACTGTACTATGGGACAAAGAGGCTGGGGCGATTTCAACAAATACATAGACAAGCACTAAGGTTTCCTTCATCTTTTATACCTGGATACCATAAAAGGCATCTACTCTATGGAGAGCAATACTCAGTTGGAAAGACGAGGAAACTTCACTCTTCACTCTTGTGTTTCTTTTTGAGGGTGTTCTCCCCCATGTAGCTGTGTGTCCTTGAATTCACAAACTGCAAAGTGATAAACAATGTCATTAGTCATGTGCCGTGGTTATCACTCTAGGATGCATCAGTGGTACTGAGATGAAGTCAGTCTGTTCTGTACTACTTCCAAATTTCAGAGAATGGCATCTCTTTCATTTTTAGTAATGTTAATCTTTTCTTGGTTTCATATTCTGTACACCTGCATAAACCTAAAGCACATCAGAATTTCATTCTGCTATTTTAAATTCAATGTTATTTCAGAACAAAACAAACCTTATTTAATTTTTATCCTTTGGACATTACATGAAGCCTGAAAACCTCCTTTCCAACAGAAGAGATAACTGTAGAGAAGAAACAACTGGAAACAGTTGTCCTTCTCTTTTTATTGTTATGTAACTACTAACAAAGACATTAAAAAAAAACACAGGATGCTGTCATTCAAATGTGTTTGCCCAATCTTCCTCAGTGTTGATTTTCTCTTTTAAGAAACTCACTGTCAAACCCTTTAATTACAACCACATGATTCCCGAGACAGACAAATTTTATTGAAAGAGAATCCTCCCACTGGCAAGAATAGAATACAAAGTAGTAGAGATCACGCACATCAGTGCTTATTCGTGTAGTGACACTCCTAGTTGTATCACACGTATTCCCCAACATTAAAAAGCAAAGGCATCATCAAATACATTAATTATGAATTGGGAAAAAAAAAAAAGAAAAAAGCTAAGTCCAGAGTTTTGTAATCTTTAGGAAAAGCTAATAAACTCCTAAAATGGGTTTAAAAATTCACACCACTGGCAAATTTTTAAGTCTTGTGAGCTTAAAGAATTAAGGACATTTTGAAAACTAAATAACAATGCTATGTATGAATCACAGCTCCCCTCTTTCCGTCTCTTTCACTTTTCTTTTAAAAAAGATAATAAATGGATATAATTCTAGGTTTCATAGAATATGTTTCATACTGCAGGTATTGTAAATAGCCTGGCAAATTTTCCCTGTGACATATCTCAGCACTGAAGAGAACCCATCAATAAACAATTAAAACCAAAACCCCCTTTGAATTACATCTTCACTTTTTCCTTCTATTCTTGTTGCTAGCCATGTTCTTCTTTCGGCAACAGTTACCTTGATGTAGGCAAATGACCCCTTCAGCTTTATGCCATGATATAACATTTCACAGCGATTCTTGATTTTACATACCTTTACATAGTGTTTGTGTAGAATAACCATTTTATGAACACATCTGCATTAGGGTAGTTCCGCAAGTGACAGTAATGAAAGTGGCTGCTGGGTCAAGCTATTTGTTAGAAATCTAGCAAGTGTGAAACTGTAATTCTTTTTTTATTTTTTTTTTAATCTCCTTTTATTAGACTTTGTGTATGTGTGTTTATACACCTAGGATGAATAAATACTAATAAAACTAAGGGTAGATTTAAAAAGTGAACTAAAATAACATTTTTCCCCCAGTCTCTGTCCCCAGATAGGATGCTTAGACCTGTACGAATATCTCTAAGACTGGGTAGAAAAGGGGTGAAAGATATCACAATACCTCTCAAATGAGGTCTGACCCTCATTTTGGGACCCTCTTCAAGTGCAGCTGTGAGCTACATAAGGTTTTATATGTCTGCACTCAGGTGAAAGGTTATACTATTTAGGTGTTTTAAATAACAATTTATTAGCCTTAGGGTTACTCTCAAGCACTCTTTTCTTCACATCACCGGATGAAGAGATCATACGGTGAGGTGACCTGTAAGATCAAATTGCATTTGTTTTGCTGAATTCTCAGTGTGAATTATCTGCACTGTCACTACTTCTCTGTCCATAATCCTTCATTTATTTCCAACTATTGCTAAACTGGCTGTAAAATTATAATTAAACTTGTCTGCAAGTGCAGTTCAATGCACACAACAGAATCTTCTCCTTGGACTCTTTAATGTGCAGGACAAAGTTTCACAGTTCTGAGGAATTTATTTTTTTAACAACAGAATTAATTACTAAAATGACAAAACATTATGAGTTAGTCTACACTGTTAGTAAATCAAATTATCAGAACCTACAAACACTGGGTTACTCTCCTCAAAGTACCTACTTTAGTTTCATTTTTGGTGCTTTGCAAAGGAAATAAGGGCACAGCTTGTTAATAGTCCCCTCGATGGCAAGAATCCCACTAACATCAGTCTGCTAGGAAGAAGGATCAAGCTGGAAGAACAATTGCCAACACTGTCCAGAAATTACACTGTCGTTTAGAGTGACTGAGATATCTAAACCTTCATTTGCATTTACGCATATTTCTTTCAAAACTTTGTTATGCACTTAGCTTTGTGCTGTTGGGTCACAGATGCCAATTTATGACATTATGATGCTAAAAGAAATCCCCTTCACAATTTGTGATAAATGGTACAGGAAGGAGGTTAAGTGTGGCTTGGTATTTTTTTTACGATATGAAAAAAAGTTCACATTTTTCACTATTTTAATAATATATAGAAAGAGTTGTGTTTAAAATTTTACCTGGAGAGACAACTGAGTGTGGGCAAGCCTTTCCTGAAAGAACTTCAGCTTTGAAGCACTTAACAAGAGGGCTCTTGTTTGGAAGCTAATTGTGTGTCTATGCAGACAGCTTGAAAGCCCATTTGCCTGTCAAAATACTTTTAAAATATGTATATGCTACATCATTTGTGCTTAACTTTCTTCTGCTTTGTTTTGCCTCACTGGTATTTTAGGAAAGCTACAGTATGGAGCCATCAAATGTCAAAGTCAGGTGTATACAGCAAAAGAAGAAAAGGAAAGAGATTAAACCTTATTTCAGGGATGAGCAGAATCAAAGCTGTGGGTTTTACTACAGGAATACTGGACCTAGACTCTACCTAAATTTCTACTCTGTGCACAAAAACAAGCTAGTAGCTATATAAATCTCCTAATCATGTGAGAGTATGTTATTATCCATATTAAGGATAAGTCTTTATGAGATCTATGGTGTTTTGTTTGTTGTTGGTTTTGGTTTTTTTTTCCTTTTTTATCCTCTTTTGTACTAGTGACTTAAAAAAATTAAATAGGGGTAGGATGTTGCATGTTTTAAAAAAAAAAAAAAAGAAAAAAAAAGATTTGCATTAGAAAGCCACTGTTCTGACATGGCTTGGAAACTTAACACAATTAGGACACTCATCTGCTTTCATCTTTATGAAATGCCTCCCATTCCCCAAAAATTCAAACCAGATTTTCAAAACTGATGTAGAATTGGGAGATATCACCTTTCATATTATTATGGCACTTTCATGCATGATGACCCAGATATCAGTTTCTGTATTTTAAGCATCATGACATAAAAGATGCTCTCACTCCCAGGGAGAAAAATACATTTCTTCCTCACAGAGAAGCCTCAGTGAACGTCTCAGAGGGTGAAAACTAGGTCTCATATTGTCTTTCCTTTCATGTGCTCAAAATATACATGGGTGCAGCAGCAGAGAGGGACATGAATTACAACTCTCATGGTAACATCAATTTTTATGCCTAAAAGACTACCAACATTATAAAGAATCAGTACAGCTGAGGAATCAGCCTCAAAACCCAAGATAACCTTAACAGATATCTTATGGGAGCTGATATGTTCCCTGAGGAAATTTGGTACAACTTTCCAGGCAGATATTAATACTTTTTCATATATCAGCCACTTTTCTTGACACTTTATTTGCCATCTCTGTGGTATTTATAAAAGTTTAAATCTAATAGCACAACAAATACAATTAATGGTACTGCAGATGCACGTAAATCTTGGGAAGAATAAATTATAAGTGTCACAGTAAACTGAAATTAATGGAACAGAAGTTGAGTGCCTGAAAGCAAATAGGCATAGCTGTATTAGAAGACTATCCAGTCAAATATTGAAGCAAACAGTGCTCTTGCTGAAGGCTAATTGCTTCTCTGGCATGATACTATAACATGTTTGTATAAATATATAAAATCTTTGCTTCTCCAAAAATCGATGGTGAGCTGAGGCTGGGCCAGCTGCAGTTACTTGGTTTAAAACATGTAGGAATCTGGAGAAAGAGAAAAGATTCATCTTTCAGGACTGCAGAAATGATTAAAGCTTTTATCTATATATGAGTTGCTGAGAAAGGATCTCCTAAATCCCATATGTCCTCAGGGACGGATAAAATATTCTTTTTTTTTCCATCCTCCTGTTAAATTTGATCAAATTCTGTTTCATCTGCTACTTGAGTTTAAATTCCCTTCCAAAAGGGAGTAGCCAGATTTAGTCCATTTGTGACCAAGCAAGCCTTGCTTTCTCTCTTTACTACAGCTGAAGGTGAGTGCACTGCTATTATACTCCTCTTCCTCTGCCGACAAGGAAATAGCATCGTAGTCATCCTAGGGGAAATGAATGCCCTTTGAGAAAAGGCAATGCTGGTCAGTGCCCAAGTGGAGGGGAGAGAATCATAGAATGGTTTGGGTTGGAAGGGACCTTTAAAGGTCATCTAGGTACAATCACCCTGCCATGGGCAGGGACATCTTCAACTAGATCAGGTTGCTCCGAGAACCCTGAACTCTGCTACTAAGCTGAAGTAGAAGGGGTGGCTACATTCATTTGTTTTTCCTAGTAGCAGCCCTGTCCTTAGCTGGACCAGCCTTAGTGTGGACTGAGGGAATAAATCCAAAGAAACTGGACATTCAGACAACAGCAGCTTCCTTACTGAATGAGGCTCCCAGGGAGACCGACACAATAAAGAGCCTATAGAACTATCTTTACACATAGCCTGAAAGGGACGTCTTACAGAGTGTTAAATTCTCTTTTCCTTGTCCATTCTTGTTTGAAAAATTCATCGAGCTTATGAGACCAGAGTTAAACATGGAGTATCAATGAATAAGAAGAAAACAAAAACAAAACAATAAAACAAAAACAGTAAACCCATTAGCCTGAAGCAACATCACTCTGAACTGTGATCTATAGTTGCCTTGCAGGAAAACAGAAAGCCAGAGATTTTCCTTTTGCTTAATGACCTTGCCTGGCATCTTGCAACCTCACAAAACAACAAGGAACACAGATATATCAAGAAAATAACAGATTTGTCCAGCAAAGCTTTATGAACTGTCAGACTCGAAACTATTATCTAGATCCATTTTTCTCTTCTGCATTAATTTTGTTTAGTGCCTCCCTCACCATGGCTGTGGTCTGCATTGCCAGGACCTACAGAAGCTGAGCACTCCCCAGAGTTTGTACATAAACAAAGAATGCAGAGGCTAAGGAGTACATCAACACCTTGTTAGCTCCTACAAGTTCATTCATACCTGATATGATAGTGTATGCAAAACACTTTCCTGACAACACAGTAAAATATAGCAAATAACCCATAGCTGTTTACAGATGTGAGGGCAGATTACATTAAATACCTTCCAGAAGCACTGCCTTCAGTTCATTTATTCATCTTTTATCACTGTCACATCCTTCTCTGATCCATACAGCCTTAAAATACATGAGTGGTGAAAACATAGTAATTTGGATATCAAACTGTAACAAGTTGCACCCTTAAAGCATCTCCTTTATTACAGATTATTTCTGTAGATGCATATTTCATATTTTCATTACAAAAGGAATATTAGTAGAAGAAATGCATATTAGAGATGGAATGAAGAAAGTAGAAAAGTAGAGCTAAGAAAGCATCTCCCTGCCAAACCCTTTTTTACCTTTCTCATTGATTCTTTATTTGTAAACACACCTTCCCTTCACATATATAAACCTTTGTATATGGCAAACATGTTTCACACAATACTTTCCCTGTTCCGTCTTTTTCTCCAACAGCTCAGTCACTTGTCCAAAAAATGCTGTTATTTTTCTTATCAGCTGCAGCATCCTATCTTAAAAAAAATAAATTAAAATAGCCTGTCTGTAACTGGCAAGGGAGCCTATCAGGAGGAAAAGCTGAGACCTTTCATGTGAAATTGTGCTGCCTGAGCAGTTCTGGTGGTTAATCTTAAAGGAAGGTAACCCATCTCTGGTGTTCCCCTTAGTACTTGTCTGCCCTTTACGGATGCACACAATTCCTCCATCGTTCGTTTCACCAGAACCTGCTTAGTGCTGCTCTATGCAATAATTACTATTGACATGGAAACACTAACAACCACTGCAGAGAAGATAGAAAAATATCATTGCCACAAGTGGGTTTGCAATTTGCAATTAATAACCCAGAGCTGGTTGAAGAAGTGTTAACCAAGCAGATGAGGTGGAATCCAGTGGAAACATTCTCACTTCACTCTGTACATTTTGCTCCTCAGTTTTTATATTAACAAAAAGAGCAATCAAAAGTATTTTTCAATCAAAATTTTCAATTTTACTCACATAAATTTAGCATTAGAAACTTTCTCAATATTTTAGTTTGTCTTTATTCCTCAGAATTATATTTTGAAATGCTGAAACTGTGAGGCGTACAGAAACCAAATTTCCCAACTAAGATCATGAACCTATCATTCAGATTCCGATTAATTTTTGGTAAAGGAGAGGAAATATCTATCCTTGGTGGCAGTGACAAGGAAGACAATAACACAGGTGCTATATAGAATGCACTTCTCTTGATGGTCTTACAGATTGTTAAGCGGAGGACAACAAAAAACCTACTCTGTGGCTCGGAACACTAACCACTCTTTATATAATAGACTAGAAAACTGATTTGGACTTTTAAATTATTTGTTAAGAAGCAATAGAGCTTCTTTTACTGTATGGCCATCAACAAAGAAATTAAAAATCAACAACTTGAATGGTTGCTTGAATAATGGATTTCCAAATGTATTTCAAACTAAATTAAAAAAAAAAAAAAAAAAAAACAACTTGAAAAATGAAACTCGAATCAATGCCATGCTAGGTGACTTTGTGGCACAAAAAATGAAAAATAATAAAAAAATTAATTCCAGGGACAGCAAACATTTTGCCTGACTCAGGAAACACATTTTGCCTCTCTGTAGGGTTGCTTAATTTTTTTGTTGTGTTTCCATTTTGAAATTAAAAAAGAGTTGTTATGAAATGAAACATCAAAAAGTTTAGACTTACTGAATTTTATCTGCTTTAAGTGACAATTTCCAGGAACAGTAAAATGAAAGATGTCAATTTCAAAGGATCTAGAAGCAATAAATAGAACCAGCTCTGTGCAAACCACTGTTAACAAAAGAGTGAATGCCTTAATAAAAACCTATTAAAAACTACAGGAATTGTTATACCTAAAAGGCCTATAATAGAATGGTTGCACAACTTCACATTCTCATTTGGATCTCACTTCAGTAACCATTTTAACAACAAGGAAAAATATCCAACCTGCACAATAATTCAAACAGGTTTGGCTGAGGTTTTATTTTAGTTAAAAAGGTAATAATACAAATGAATAAAATGTAAATACTATAGTTTAAAATTTAAGAGATAGGGGTAACAATTAAAAATCTCTGCATATGGAAAAGCAAGACCTCTAACGAAACAGCCCTCTTGAATATTGTCAGATCTCCTATTTTCCAATTGCTCTCCATGGCAAAACCTCAACAGGTTTCAGTGGGAACAGGATACGAGTGTTGCAGATGGAACAAAGAGTATCTGAATCTTTGCCTTCTAGGCTCATCTTGCAATACACATTCAGTGATAACATACAGCTAACTCCACCACTCATTTCTCATTCTACCTAGCCAACGCTGATTTCTGAAAAAAAAACAAGAAATAAAGAAAATTAAAACCTCTCCTGGTGAACGCGACCAATTGTGTGTAGTCAGGAAGAAGAACTCAAACAAACTGCAGAATCTAATAAAAATATTAAGTCACACAGTATTAGACAATAATAAAGTGAATGCTATATATGGCTATACTACAGCACCTAAGTATGAAGTATCCTGCAGTGAAGTAGCATAGGCTGGCAGAGGCTAATTTGCAAATTTTCTTTACAAATTCCAATCTAGATAAAATTGAGAATACCACAGAGGATGCTCTAAGTGAAGCAGAAATCAGAACCCTCAAGGGGAAACTTGGAATAAATTAAGAGACTGAAACAAATGTAAAACAAACAAAAGATTTTTATTTTTTTTCTCAGGCAGTGAACAATTAGTCTACACAGTTTTATCAGAGTAGTTTTGATTAAAAGTATTTAGCAATACAAGACACTTTTGTTGTGCAAGAAACACCATGAACATTTCAGACAAAAAGAAACTTTGAAAGCAAATCCAATAAAATCTATAAAAATATTTTAAAACTGTAACTGATGAAATGCTGCAACCAATGTTTCTGTAATAAAGATAGCCTTGAATTTCACCCAGTTTAAAGAAATGTAGTTATCATATTAGTGACTTTGCTGGTGTAAAGCAAGATTTAGATACGTTTACTTCTAGATGAATATTTTGACATATACTGGACACAATGGTTTTTACCCAGGCAAACAAGCTGCTTGCAAAAGAGAAAATTAGGAACTTTTGTTCAGTTAAGAAACTGCTGGACATGTATTCAGATTGAACTGACAGTTCATGCTGTTTTATTCTTCTTAAGTTAGTGTTACACTGGAAATACTGTTTTTCTATTCAACATCAAGTTATCAGACACACACACAGACACAAACATTTTTATCTAATTTATAATTCATGCTGATCCAATAAGCAATGACAAGTAGAGGCTGATAAAATTAGCTAATACTCTTACTTGTTCTGATTTATTGTTCCTAAACCACCTGTTATGGTAGAATAGCATATCTTAATATTCTACATAATAATAGGGTTTTTTAGTAAGATGAACTAAGATCACTCTTAGAATTTATATATCTGGCCATTGTCTATCTTTACCATTACTTTGCCTTTCTCTAAATTTCCAATAGTATTATTTCAAATAGTGCTTGCACTTATGTAAAAAAAATTTACAGTGGAGTGCTGGCTCATAGTATTTATTATTGTACCCAACTCCACAAAAAAAAACCATGATAGAAAGATGACAGACCTATATTGGTTTTGAACAATTTTATCATTTTGTTACTATCTTAAATCTCAATTTAAATCCAAGCAATTGAAGATTAATTAGGATTTGAGGAATAACATAAATTAAAAGTAATCAGAAATCCATGTTCAAGTCATGTGTCTAATATTTTCTTACTGTAAAAGGAAAAAAGAAATTATTTTAGAAATTCAAACCATTAGATTCCCAGAGATCCCAATAAACACTTTACACCTGAATGCGTTCCCATTTTTCATTCATTAAATCTCTGAGGTTTTAATTTAACAATAGTGTTAAATTAACAACTTAGTTTAACTTAGCAATAACAGTTGTTATTGTTTTTCTGAACAGGATTTATATTTTATTGCTGTTATTAAAATTTGTACATATCCTGAGTACCTTTGTCATCTATTCCTGTTTATATTTTCCCTCCTTTATGTTTTAGCTATGATTAAGCAAAGGATGACAATTTATGAACATATTTCTCTTACAATTTCATTGTGTTACTCTTTCCAATTCTGTATCAAAATAATTATAACTACATAAAAATTGTTTGCATGCTGTCTCTTATTACCTGTGTTTTGGAGCATAGGTAATTTTTGTTCTATTTCCAACATGCATTTAGATGTATAATAACATTTTACTACAAATAATTTCTATATATTCAATAAAAGCCATGAATGTCTGAGCCTTCATAAATAGATCTGGTAAGCTCAATTAGAGAAAGCTATTTGTAATATTTCTATTGATGGCAAAAAATGCCAGTAACAGCAACCCATTCCATAAGCAACACAGAATATTCACATCCATTTTGGTTTTGAGCCATTTGATTAAAATATTTTGTTATAGAAACTAGAGTTTTTCAAATATGTGCTGCTCACAGCATGACATCTACAAGTTGCCTTTCAAAGAAAAGCTCTAGTCTGGTAATGAGTATCAGCTGACCCTTCAGAGCTTGGTTCCATCTGAATTTCATTGTGCACAAATTGTTTTGTTATCAAACGGTCTAACTGTTCCTGTCAGGTGAAGCAGTGGTAAATTCTTCAGCCATAGTGGTGTAACTTGTCCCTCCTTCCCCACAGAGACCTTTCAGAAACTGTAGCTTGCTCACTGCCAGGGACTTCCCTGTGCTTAGATCAATTTTCAGATGATTTCTGGATAGTTGCTTTTTACACAGGTGTTTTGAAGCCATGGAAAAGAGGTAGAATCTACTTTTTGTAATTCTTGCTGCACTTCTGAACCTTCATGAGGCTTTAGGTAAAGGAGGTACAATCTCAGGCAATGCTCCCATTTCCAGTAGGATCTACAGAAGCAGTATCAGAAAAAATGTCTTTCTACCAACTCTGAAAAGGCAGGTGAAATGTCTGCAATAATCATATTAGTTGTCTGAAAATGTTTCTTTTAGTATGCAGTGTCCTAGAGAATTCTAAAGGATTCAGTACAGTTCCTGCAGAAGAACATACCAGCTGCCACAGTTCTCTATGGAGACTGGTAGCCCCATTTTCAGGCTGTTGACACAAGACATTGTGTGACTGTTCAGTGCTCAACAGCAAGAATTGCAGGACAGTGATTGCGAGGTCAGGATCTTGCATGCACTCAGATGCCTGAACTGTTGTACAGTTGAAGTACAACAACAAGGCTTTTGTATTCCTCTCCCTGGCCATTTTTAGTCCTGTCCCAATCTTCTCCTCACGGGAGTTCTTCAGCTTCTGGCTAGCTCTTCTTTGCAAAGCTGCCCCACACTTGCTGCTCCCTGTCAGGGATGATGGCAGTCAGCTGCTCCCAGGACTAAAAAAGGAAGCAGTTTACTCTTCCCATGGATGTATGACAGGAATCAAGGAAAGTGGCTTCTTTATTGTACAGCAAAGTGACAATAAGCCATGCTGAATAGATAGAATATACATTTTTAATTAAGCAGACTATCTTCAGTTCCCTTGTGCCTGTGATGTTTCTGAACAGATTTCTTCCCCTCTCCTTTTATATTTAAGATCAGTTATTTATAAATATGATTAGTTATGAGAAGTAGTCCCTGGAAAGACTCAGGCATACAGTATGGGGAGGAATACTTATAGAAGACTGAAAAGGGATCTTATTCATGTCTATAAATGCCTGAAGTGTGTGAGAAAAACGGATGGGGCTGGGCTCTTTTTGGTAGTGCCCAGTGACAGGACAAGGGGCAATGGGCAAAAACTGGAACACCAGAAGTTCCATACAAACCTAAGGAAAAACTTCCTTACTGTGAGGGTGCCGGAGCACTGGGACAGGCTGCCCAGAGGGGTTATGGAGTCTCCTTCTCTGGAGATGTTCAAAACCCACCTGGACACTTTCCTGTGCAATCTGTGGTAGGGAACCTGCTTTAGCAGGAGAGTTGGACTAGATCTCCTTAGGTCCCTTCCAACCCCTACCATTCTGCGATTCTGTGACAATTAACTGAAGGTCCATAATACTTAAAGTCCCAAATTATTTGCTGGGACTAGTTTAAACTTCAACTTACCCTGTTCACCTTATGGAAAAAAAATGGAGAATTTTATCTCCAAATATGATTTGGGCAATGTAATATTGTCAATCAGACCTTATATTCTGATGATTTACTGAAAAATAAAATAAAATTTGCAATAGAGATATCCATGAAAAGAGCACAAGGGAACATTTCAGTAAACACTCCTTCCTGTACCCCATGTTGTAGGTTAGAATCCAGGAACAGTTACACTGGGATTAATTTTTTGAGGATAAACATACATGATTTGAACCACCAGTCTATTACATGGCCTCTACACAGTTTGCAATTGCTTTATTTCCAATACCATGTGTGAAGAAATGATGGAGCTCTTTGTCCAGGTGCAGTGCTAGGGCTTCCTGACAACTGCTGTTTTCCACTTTCTATAGTTTCCAAAATTGACTGCTTGATGCCCTCTCCAAATTTCTCATGGATTGCCGTATCTTTTATTTATACTTTTTGTGTTGGTATTTTGCATTTTTGAAATATATTTGAAATGTATTTGGAAATAAAAGTGTTATTGCCTTTTGCTGTAGCCTCTGAGGCTGGGTCATCCTCCAATGTATGATCTTTAAAAGATACACATTTATTTATGTCACTGCTCCTGATGATAACAAATTTGAATTTATTTTGTTTATGCTATGTTGAGTGCTGTTAGACTGGTCCTCTATACTGCTTAGTTTTCTTCCAACTATTTTTAGAGAGTCCAACAGACTATGAAGGTTTTCAGAGTGGCTGAAGCTGTCTGGATACACAACCATATGTTCCCTTTTCTAACCTCATTTCTCTGTTCTTAATCCAGATGGCTGTAGAATATATTCTACATTTTAGTGCAATTTAGATTTTTTGCTGTGTCATTATGAGGTTTTCAGATAGCAAGCCAAAACAATTTATCTGTTATGGCTTCAGAGCTTCTGCTCCTCTTTTGTACTGGGTTACTACATTGCTTTGCTATTCTTAATTTTATTATTTCTTTATTCTAGCTATCAATTTATCTCTTCTGTAGATACACAAGATAGAATCTTGCTTTCACAGTCTATGTTGTTTTCTAAGCTACTGTCAGCATATTAGAACTACTGAAATACTTTGTGAAATATAGGAGACTTCCTCCATCTATGTTGCCTTTATTCTGTAATTTCATTGGTGTTTTTAGGATTATGTGCAGTCTGTCATGAGAGCAGTGCATAAACTGTATCATGTTGAAAGTCTATTTCATGTTCTTGATAGAGAACGGCATCTGTGTTGTAAGATAGGACATTATCTTGGACAGTATATTGTGACTTTCTGGGTGATTTGGGGGGCAAGGCCTTAACTTCAACTGACATCTGAAAGCTGACTAACAGCCATTTTAGTCACCTGGATGCTTTCAGCAGTGGCTTTTTCATGATGCTTTAACTGAAGCTCATGATCAAACCTCACCTAAGGCACAAAGCAGATCTACCTTGACGCGATGATTTCATTCCAAAGAGCACAGCTAGTAGCTCCTTTTCAGTACATTCACACTCTCTTACTGAGTCTTTCATGGACTTTTTATTAAATGCACCAGATTGCTGCTCCTCTATTACTACAGCTCCCTGGATAAATCAAGTAGTATGTTCTCAATTGTTAGTAATAGGTAGCAACTTATTTTCCAGGTGCTATTCTGCAGCTTTGGATCAATGCAAATCCTTAAAAAGAATAGCTAGTTCTTAAGAATGTGATTTCATAAAAAGCTCTAAAGTTGAAGCATTTTCTTCAGCCACTGAAACAAAACAAAGTTGTTAGGATTTTTTTTTCATGAAAAAATAGGTGAATATCATAGTCCCAGAATAACCAAAATGACCCAGATTAGGATACTAGTATGATACTAATAATTTATAACAAACAAATTATAGACTTAATTTTTCAATATTTCCTGTTAGGGCTCTTCCATTTCAAGAATGTAATTAAATATCCACTTCGCTACGAAAGCGTTCATTTTACAGCCAAATAACTTCAGCACTAAGGATTGGGGCACCTTGTGACCCAAATTCCAATATGCTTCTTGGAGATATGGCTGTTGCCTGAAACATTTATTTTCCCTATTGTTTCATTTCTTAATAAAATTATATTAATCTAATAGGTGCATTTCTATTAAGAAGGTGTGACTCTCATATATGACTCAATTTCTGACATTGCTTTCTCACTATAGATCACTATTTTCAATAGTTGTAACACATTTTCTTTGTATTCTTGTTGATACTTTTCTCTAGTAACTGCAGAAGGACTGAGAAGAGTGCATTTCTGCAGTTCCAAACCATAAGTAGGGTGACCTGGTTAGAATTTCCAACTGCTATTTATACATCCAGTTCACTAACACAGTTCCTCAAATCGCTGGCCAAGGCCCATAACTATTCTTGCACTTAATGATGATATTCTCAAATTATAATGGTCTGTTTCAAAATGGTCTACTGTCTCACAATGCCACATAGGTTCACCTGTATGTCAGCTCTCATAAAGTCTATCTCACATCACCTTTTGTTGCTCAAGGTTTTTTAAATTATGCTTGCTTTTCCCTATGAACAGGTCTTGTCATAACCAACACAAAGTTTGATTGCTCCAGTTCATATCTGCCCTGCCAGTATTGCATTACAGACCTCTTCCTAACTCCACTGTGATTTAACTGTTGATTTAACAACACAGTGGCAAATTTGGCTGTTGTATAGCTGACAGTCTTTTCATGCATCATGAGCACACTGGGAGTCTTCAAATGTGTTGAAGCCATACTCTAGGCAGTCTTCTTTGCATTATAAGGATTTAGTATTCAGTCATGCTCATAGTATGGCTCTTCTTAGGAGAACCCACTTCCCTGGAATATAAAATGTGTACGCATCTTAGCTTCTGCTGTCCAGAAGCTCAGCCTTGTCTTTGTGCTTTTCATGTTTCTTTCCATGCTGAATACTTTGAACCATTCATGGTGTCTACATTTTTAATTCACCTTTGTCTAACTTACCTCCCATGTTTCCTTGGGTGGTGACTCCATACTTCTTTTGTGAGCCACAATTGTAAATACTGTTATTTTATCTCTGGTCTAGGATGATTTGCACTGTTATCCTAGAAGCATTTCTGCAGGCATGGGCTGTTTTTCTCAGCTATTTCTCCAGTAAGCTTAAATCATGTGCACCAGAGTTGTATCTTAAGTATCTGTTTTTGTGCACTGTCTGAGATGGGATATTGGGCTAGGAGGAGCTATATTCTGACCCATTACAACCACACTCATATTCTTAAGGGAGGTAAAATGTCTTTGACATCAAACCATGTTCCTTTTCTTTGCAAAAGTGATCTACAGAAAATTCCCCCAAAACATAGCCTATAAGATTGGCATCACAGTATCAGATAAAATATACATTTCAGAAAACATCTCTCTTCCTATCCTGTGTAATAGCACTCCCAAGATTTTCTTCATAAATAGTCCCAGACTCAACATTCTTTGAAGTTTGTGATAGCACTTTACTGATGCTTACATTTAAGGCACATTGTTCACAGTGGTCTGCAGCAGAAGGAATTCCAGAAAGAAAACAATCAGAAATACTGTCCAGCTTGAGCCACTATCAGCTGCTTGAGAAATAAAAATGATGACAGACAATGATATGATGCAATAATGCTCTTTCACAGAAAATAAGGACCCTCTGTCTTAGCTAGTTACCCAAGAAAAAAAATAGCCTTAGGTAGCTGTGGTTTTGTTCACAGCTTCTTACCCATTTCAGAAATGTTACACTGAAAACTTACTTGGTCTACACTGCTCCATGCGATTACAATCTCAGGCCCTGACTGGTGCTTTTAATTTTTTTTCTGTCTGAAAAAAAAGAAAATCACACCACAGCTAGGAATGAAAATAGTACACCTACAGCTGTCTCAACTGTCCCTTGCCTTGATATAAGTCACTTACAGGAACCTGGTTTTTGGACTTGGTCAGCATATGAATACTGGTCTAGGTGGAGCTGAGGTCTGAGACAGCAGAGCTGCTGTGCCTGCCAGCGATCTGAGGGAACATAATTGCTCGTCTCCTCTCGCAATTGCAAAGGAAGGATGAAATCACTCTTGATATCCTGAACAGTTCTTCTGAAGATATTACACTTTTACATAGGGAGAGCTCTGGAATATGACTTTGACTTTTTATGAATGACTCCATAGAAAGGTATAGGTAAGAAAATGAAACTATTGACAGTGAGATGGAAAAGGAGCCAGCCATTAGTAATGCATAATCAATATCAATAGTGTAATGGATCCAGTACTGTCAGACTTAGTAATAACATCATCCTGTGTGTCAGATAACAGCAGATAACATTTCAACAGCCTTTTCCCTTGAAAACTTCAAGATGATAATACTTATTATCATCTGCCTTCTACCGATTGTACACTGAGATACAGTGTGCTCCTCCATGTAAGATGCAAAGCAATTTGCTGAGGACAATGTTTATTTCCTGGACTGGCTGCCAGTGACCGTTGTTGGCTCTGGGACCTTCCATCTAAAAGGAAATATCTCTACCAGCACATTTAACTCCAGCTGCCACCGTGCCTGCCATCCCTCCTGTAACTCAGCCATATTCCTGGAGGTACAAGAAGAGAAGGAAAATATAATCCTTTAGGTCTCTTTCACTTGGAATTAATTTTGAAGGTAATAATCAGAAAATAGTTAATGCACACCTCCTTCAAAGTCACACAAATTTGTTGGGAAAGAAAATATGGAAGTGTGGGGTTTTTTCCATTCTTGACATAGTTTCGGTAACCAATGGGCATTATTTGTTTGTTTGTTGTGCTATTAATTAATGACACACTTGGGTTCCTGGAGTCAGCCTTCCATCTGGGGATGAATCCTGATTCTGCCTATAACTTCATACGGGTGTCAAAGTGAGACATTTGTTGTTGAGCTGGTATTTCCATTCTTCCTCCTAAATCGGTTTCCTGTGACACTTTTCCACAAGTGGAGTCACAGAAACAGAGGACTACTCTGGAAGGTACCTCTGTTGTTTCTGGACAAACCCCATGCACAGAGCAGGTCAGCTGTATCAGCGTCTTCTTTCATGCACTCCCATGCAAACAGGGAAATCTGGCTGACATGAATCGCCTGGAGCTCATTTCTTTGCATTTTCCCCTGAGACACGGCTATGCTGCAAAACGTCTGAGCACTTATAGCTCAGGGTGCAGGGAGAAACTGAGCCAAGGGGATTGCCTCTCCTGTTCCTGGCCTAGGGATAGATCTCAAGAAATAATAATGCACTGTCTCTCTGCATGTTATGTTAACAACGTAAGAGCTAAATAAAGAAAACCCAATCCTCTAAAGAATGTGGGGCTGTATAGTAAGACTGCTAAATAATTTCATACTGTTAACAGGCTTTACACAACAAACAGTTATGAAATCCAAAAGTTCCCTGCTAGCTATTTCCTCCTTTTCCAGTGTCAAACCAAACACAATTCAGCCATGAAAACCAGCAGATATAACTGCCCGTGTTCTGGTGGTGTTGAGTAGCTGTCCAGAGGAGCTGGTAATGGTGACCAGCAGTAGTTCAAATTGCAGCAGCAGGAACTGGAAGTACTGATTGTAATGCATTGGCTACAGCTCTTCAAGGAACCAGATATATCTGTGTCCGAATGGTGGAAACAAATAGTTTCCCTTCATTCAGTGGCAACGCTGGTAACTCTTTTCTTGCAATTCCCACTTGTGAGCAAACAGCACTTACGCTGATCTTGAAACTTGACCTGTGTTCAGTAACCTTCAACATAACTGAATCAACTTGGAGCTGACTCCTAGCCAAATTTTAAGAAACTCATACAGTGGCTGATGGTCTTAGACCAAAGTCATAAGGAAACAGAGTGGTTTCAAAGTTCATTTAAATCTAAAACTCAAGAGGATGAAACTTACATGAAATGAGATACACCAAATATTTTAATTAACCCCTGTGGGAACTGCAGCAGAACTTCACACAGCTCTGCAAATAAAGACACAGAATATGAATAAGGGATGTCCAAGCTACCAATCTCAGAAAACAATGTGAATTGCCCATTCCCACCAAGGATATTCAGGTTAGATAGTTCAAGTCTGTTTGTATTGTGCATGAGAACCTGCGGATATCTGCATATATAAAAATGATTTTGACAGTGGTATTTACACATTCTGAAAGTAACCTTATTATATGCAATTGATGTGATTGAATCTAGCACGGCTTGTGTCTGTGTGGTACCATTTGGTGAACAAGGCAAAGTCACATTTATAAAATTCCATATTAAGTGCTAAGGTATCTAGTACACTTGTTATTCTACATCAAGCTTTCAAATGAGACTTTTAGAATTTTATAGATATCAAGGACTGTCTGCATAATCCAAAAGCCCAGGACAATGATAATCATCTGTCAGCAGTAGACTGCAGGCTCCCTGCATCTGCCATGTCCAGGTACAAAAAGTATGTGAAATTTTCAGAGGACTTTAAGCATTCTGCTATAGAGAACGGGCAAGACAGAGGGTATGAAAAGTGAGGACAGTTCTTACTTGTTTTCACTAGGTGGAATGGTGATGATGCATGACATTCCACTGATCATCTTGAGTGCCATCACACTTACAAAGGCATGAACATGACAACCAGGGAATCAGGCCCAGCCAGCGTAAGTTTATGAAAAGCAGGTCCTGTTGACTAACCTGATCTCCTTCTACAACATGGTCACCCATTTAGTGGATGAAGGAAAGGCTGTGGACATTGCCTATCTGACTTTGGTAAAGCCTTTGACACTGTTTCCCACAGCATTCTCCTGGAGAAATTGTCTGCTCATGGCTTAGACAGGTGTATTCTTTGCTGGGTTGAAAACTGGCTGAATGGCCAAGCCCAAAGAGTCCTGGTGAGTGGAATTAAATCCAGTTGGTAGCCAGTCACAAGTGGTGTTCATCAGCACTCAGTACTGGGGCCAGTTCTGTTTAATACCTTTATTAGTGATCTGGATGAAGGGATTGAGTGCACCCTCAGTAAGTTTGCAGATGACACCAAGATGGGTGGAGCGCTGATCTGCTTGATCCCTCTGCAGGGGGATCTGGACAGGCTGGATCGATGGGCCAAGGCCAATTGTATGAGGTTCAACAAGACCCAGTGCTGGGTTCTGCACTTTGGCCACAACAACCCCATGGAACGCTACAGGCTTGGGTAAGAGAGGCTGGAAAGCTTCCTGGCAGAAAAGGACCTGGATGTACTGCTTGACAGCTGGCTGAACATGAGCCAGCAGTATGCTCAGGCAGCCAAGAAGGCCAACAGCATCCTGGCCTGGATCAGAAATAATGCGGCCAGTGGGAGCAGGCAAGTGATTGTGCCCATGTAATCAGCACTAGTGAGGCTGCACCTTGAGTACTATGTTCAGTTTTGGGCCCTTCACTACAAGAATGACGCTGAAGTGCTGGAGTGTGTCCAAATAAGGGTAACAAAGCTGATGTAGGGTCTGGACCACAAGTCCTGTGAGGAGCTGTTGATGGAACTGGGGTTGTTTATTCTGGAGAAAAGGAACATGTTATCACTCTGTACAACTACCTGAAAGGAGGTTGTAGTGAGGTGGGTGTTGATCTCTTCTCCCACGTAACAGTAAATAAGAAAAGAGAGAATGGCCTTAAGTTGCACCAGGGGAATTTTAGATTGGATATTAGGAAAAATTTCTTCACCTAAAGGGTTGTGAAGCACTAGAACACGCTGCCCAGGGAAGTGGTTAATTCATCATTCCACATGTATTCAAAAGAGAAGTATACTGCAACCTTACCCTGATTCCATAACCTGAATATTTTTAAATGCATTTCTGATTTTAAGAATGAAGCTTTGAGTGGTTTTACAGGTTTTGCTTTGCATGCTTTTGATTAAAATTTATATTTTGCATGGGAAGAGTCAAAAATAAAGAGAGCTGCACTGCTTGCAGCCCTGAAAAGTTCAAATAATATTTCATAAGTAAGAAATGGACACCAAAGAGTTTTTGTGAAATAAAAATGAACAAGTTCTCTATATTTATGGATCATATTTTATTAAATCAGGAGAACCATAAGTGAAGCAGGTCACAGAGGGTTAGCTTGGATAGAGTTTCTGCTGTGCGCTTGTTCTGTGCCATGCACAGCAGAGCTGAGGTGTCTAGGTGCTACTGCTGCCTAAACACAACACAGCACAACAGCATCTGTCAGCCCAAACATTAAAAAAAAAAAAAAAGAGTACGGGCTCATATACTTTATTTATACAGCTCATTTTTAATGCAGCTATGCTTTTACATTGCCTCTCGTAGGGAGTCAGATTTTCCAACTCAGAACTTGAGAACGCTGGCATATTGCAAGGGAGTTTTCTTAAGGACTTACTATCTAGTGCTTTCTAATGCATCTCAGACTTGCCCTGGCCAGCAAAGCTGAAGGATTGATCACCTGTCTCCAGCTTTTTGCATTCCACTAGTAATGGCACTGCACCACAAATACTCACCTCCTGTGTGAGAGTAGCAATCCACAATCCGTATATCATGGATTTCAGTGAAGAAAATGTTTCTCCAGTTGCAGTATCGCTGAGGCCTAAACTTTGATCACAGAAAGGCTAGAAGTTGGCCTCAACACAACTGAAGTAAGTTCACGGTCAAAGGATTTTCTCTTTGGATCTGTGTCTGAGAGAGAAATTTTAAGAAAGTTTATCGTAATCTTAGATGGCCATTTTAGGAACTTCTAGTTCCTAAACTAGAACAGTCTAGGAACTTCAGTACTATTCCAAAGTAGAAATTCAGAGACACTTGCTCAAGTTTCAGTATTTAAAGACCAGCTCCTGTTCATAATAAATACATCAATATTACTATTGACTTCAGTAGAAATAGGAGATGGGCTTCAACGAAGAAAACTTTGACTTTAGTTTGCTTTCAAATATTATCTGGGAAAAAAGATCACTTCCTGACCTAAACTGAATCTCGAAAACAAGAAGGAGTCACATTACAGGCATGCTTTGAATTATGTACAAAAAAGATAGGGAAAAGAACAAAAGACAAAAATAAAAACTAAAATTTAATGAGAAAAGGAAAGTCAGAGAAGTAGAGATGGATGCAAACCAAATCACGGGGAATATGACTACACCTCATTGATCTGACCTAATGTCTATTTGTGAGAGAGAGCAAAATATCGAACACCTAAATAAAATTAAAATAAAAGATCTAATTAAATTGTGTGGCACAATCCAGCAAAATCTGAGTATCAGATTATTTCTAGAGAGATTAATATCTTGTGGAAAATATAATGGCACGAGATGTTGTTTCTGCCTTTGTAATAAATATATTTTTTATTATTTGTAATTCTTTCTGCTTATAATAAAAATAATATTCAATATATGTACTAATAGGTGTCTACACATGAGATTTCTCGATTAATACATTTTTTCAAATTAAGTGGTAGGGGTGCCATAAGCTTTTTTGTAATATTAAGGGTAAAAAAAGTACAACTTTTTCATTGAAATAAAGTGATTTTCTTTTTTTCCCAAGAGGGAAAGACGGAATGCCACAGTGCCTTGGGAGTTAGCAGCAATGTTACAAAACCTCTGCTGAAAATGTAGGCTCAGGAACAGTTACACTTTTTAACATGAACCTCAAATATAGTCCAGTCTGTTAATTAAAGCATCCAACTTTTTTCCTTTTAATCTTAACGGACTTCTCCCAAAACATCATTACCATCCAAACCAATCCCATCCAAAGGAAAAAGTATGTTTTCAGAGGAGCAGTAGAAAAGCTATCTTGTGTTCTCAAATGATGAATAATTAGTATCAGAAGGGAAGTACATTATATTTCACAGCATCAAAGACCATAAAAATTATGGAGACCACTATTCTATTGGATAGATGTTTTAGGTTGGGGGGCGAAGGGGGTGTTTTTAATAGTGGGGGAAGGGGCTACACTGATGGTCCCTATGAGAAGCTTTGTGAAACTCCCCTGGCTCCAAGGCAGACCTGTGCAGGCTGAGCCAATAAGCAATAGGGTTTATGAGGGGAAGATTAGTTTGAAAAGAAAAAGGAGAGAACGACCAAGAGAGACCATTGACTTGCACAAAAAAGACCACTGGCCTAAAGAAAAAGAGCATCATTGCCATGGGGAAGGTAGAAGAAGGGAAAGACAGAGAACCTCAGACACAGAGATTGCAGAAGAGTAAGGTGGGTAAATGAGGTCCCCTGAAGCCCAAGGAAGTTCAACAGCAAAGCAGGTATCCATGTGTAGGTCACGGGGGACTCCACGTTGGAGCAGAAAGCTGAGCTCAGGCAGTTGTGACTGAGTATAGAAACCCCAGAGACTCAACGCCAGAGCCAAGGGAGGAGGTGTGCTGGACCTGCAGCCTGTGGACATCTCAGTGCCAGAGCTGGGACAATGTCCAAATTGGTCCATGACTCCATGGGAAGCCCATGTTGGAACACTTTGCTCCTGGACTCTTGCAGCCTGCAGGAGGGATCTCATGGCAGAAGGAGTGGCGTAGACAAACTGACTGCAACCCCCAACTCACTGTCCCCCTTGTGCCACTGAGGGGTTGAAAGTAGAGAAATCAGGAACAAAGTCATTTGCTTTTGAGAGGGGTGGGTGAAGGTGTTTTAAGATGTGGTTGTTATGTCTCACTATCCTACTCTAATTGATTGGTAATGAATTAAAATGATTTTTCTTCCTCAAGTTGAGTCTGTTCTGCCCATGACCATAATTGATGAGTGAGCCCTCTCTGTCTTCATTCTAATCCACAAACCCTTTGTTGTGTTTCTCTTCCCATCTCACCAGGTATGGGGGTCAAGAGTGCAGGACCACATGGCCTTAACTGGGAGTGAAATCACCACAATAGAGTAGAAAGCTATATTAGCATCAAGGGATTAATTTCTTTAACAAGACTAGGGAGTTACTAGGTTTGTACTTAGTGACAGCTAAAGAAAACAACTACAAAGGAGATGACAATCTAAGACTTGCATGTTCTGCAAGTCTAATAGCCATTAATGTATTTTTTTCATGGTATTGTAGTAATTTATGAATTTTCCTAAACAGTAAACTAAGCAACATAATGTAGTTGGGCTAGTGAGTCTGTTTTAATGGAAGAACACCCTGTTCAAACCTGAGCAGTTGGCTCAAATTTGTGCTTTTCATTTGTGGTTCTATTATAAAAAATTTGCAGTCAGATTGTTAGTTAGAGATGAGCTGTCTGCCTTAAAGTGTGGAAACAGAATAGAAACGGAAATGTAAAGCAAATAAATAAAACAAGTCAATTTTCCTGCTTTCAAAGCTCCTTCTGAATGTCCGTTGCACCTGAAAATCTGCTTCTTTTGTTTATTGTTATAACTCTTTAGAAAAGTGATATAAATCTTCACTTCTCTTTTACATACAAAAACATTGCAAAGGAATTGTGAAACAAAAAATATAGCAAGCTTTTGAAAAACTTTTATATGTGAAATATCATTTTTTTCAGAGATATTTTCTGTAATTTCTCCTAAATAAGTTTTTGGGGGAGATGTTTTTTGTAAAAAAAAACCTCCAAACAAACCAACAAAAACCCCAACCCTATTTGTCAAAGTAGCCTGATTTGGCATAAAACAGTCTTGAAAAATGCTGTATTGGATTAAAATGGAATGTCAATACTGTACCCAGTTTCCTAGTGTATTGCTATTTACTTAGAAGTGGAAGGGCTAAAACTGAGTTGTTTTCTTTCTTTTATATCAATGATAGTGTTTGTCTGGTATTTTCTACTTATGAACCTTCTCAGTTTTTTATTTAAGCTCAGTAGAGCGTCAAATTGACTGATGACCCCAGCTCACACTGGCAGCATATTTAGCTGAAAGCAGTACATGGCCTTTCTAAAGCTATCCAGCTGCGTACTCTTTCGCAGCCTATATGTAAATAGTATGTTTTATTCACACAATTGTTACTAATGATGGATTATGTTATCCATATATCTACTTTCCCTTAGGAGGCTATAGAGAGACAGCAAATTTGGTTTTCTTTAATATGAAAATTTATTTCTACTGTGCAAAATCTAATTAAAGATATTTATACAGTAAGACTACTAACAAAAGAAGAGCCAGGAAACCAATCCTATGTCACTTACATCTAAATATCAATGAATTTTACTGTCTTGTGGGAAACTGGTAGTTTATTAAAGAAAAATGTTCCATAAAAATTTCTTCAGGCTGAAGTGTGTGATTGATTCTACTTTGCCAAGCTTAACCTCAAAGGACTAACTTACAAATAAGAGAATTAAAAACCTCTGCATATGTTCTAGGTTAATTTTACCTTTTTTTTAATATAGAATTTGTATGCTGCTTCTACAGAAACAGCGTTCACTAGCAGCTGTACTACAATTAACACTGAGTGGGTCATTTGCATTCAGTTTTACACACACTATTTGCCAACAGCTTCTAATAGTAAGCTTTGCGTGAGGGGAATTAAAATTAAAGAAAATAAGACTAAAAGATACAAGTTTACAGTTGTTTTCTGTATTTATGAATTTACTATTAACAAAAGCATGTGTGTTTTACATGATCTATATCTAACACAGTGTTGTGAAACCACAAGCCAGCTAGACATTCCATAAGCAAATATTTTCATCAGAAAATATCTATTCTTTGAAAATGCAGAGTAAGGTCAATTTTTTCAAATGTCTTGACATCTGGCGTGGGGGGTGGGGAAAAGGAGGCTTCCTAAACAATGAAGTATGTAATTTTGATATACTCTTTTTTGTATTGGTATTTTTAAAAGCTGACATGTTCTATACTTCCTGCATCATTATAATTTTTGAGTTTGATTTGCACATCATGATTTTGGTGAAGCAATCTTGTCAGGGGGGAAAAGAAGTCTTAGAGCAATTATTTTTTTGCCATGTTTAATTTTGACTGGATATGATAGTGTCTTGGAGTGGGCAAAGAGATTCTTTTCTGCAGTCTAGGTTGAATTTCTTCCCCATAAATATCTACTGATAGGAAATATCATGGGATGTCTTTATCATATATATATATATATATATATACACATCTTGTATTAATGACACTGACATTTGGAATAATTTCTTACACAAAGGCTGGTATAATACTAGAAAGAGCATTGCACGCTTATTTCAAAATTTTACTGCCAACAGACCAAGAGCAAAGCTCTCAGCAACAAAGTCACAGTATGATGCCAACGCATCCTCAGGTTCTCCTTCCACAATGGAAGTTACAAGCATAGGATCTATCCTTAAACAATAGTGTTAAAGATGTACATCTTCAAATCAGTTTAGGTGTTATGTTTCAACCCCAGAGAAATCATACAGGCAAAACCAAATCAACCAGAATTTGTATCAAATTGCTTCTCTTAGAATAAAATAGTTTCAAAAACATTAGCAAGACTTCTGTTCCAAAACACACATAAAAACATTTTTCTTCCTTTTTTTCCAAGGTAGGTGTATTCATCCTGTCTTAATTTGCAAGAAATTACAAAAGGGAATACAGATGATGAAAAAGAATACGTCCTGACTCACCTCTTCTGTGATTTACATTGAGAGCAGCAAAAGTTATAAAGGTAAAATGTAATTTATCTGGAAATTTTTTCTTAAAAAAATACCAGCTGAAAAGCTGGAAGTGCTTGTAAGGCTGGAATATTTTTGCCATTACTAATGATTCTTACTGTACACAACAGGAGAAATAAGTCTTCCTTTAATTAGAGGTCTTGCTCCAGCTTGTTAATAAAGCAGTAACTGATAACCCTAAAATCACTGTGTTTGCAAGATGACAGAGTAGCTACCAGCAATTATCATTCTGTGCCTTACAGCAATACATTTTCCAAGGAAATACTCACTTGCCTAGAGCAAGTGTATGCTATACTGGCCACTTGAGCCAATGACGTCTCCATACATTAAGACATACTATGTTATGCAGCTACTCTATAACAGTGGAGCTAATAGCTACAAGTCTTTCCTTCTGTAACTGAAGAGCATACCAGAGATAATCTGACAAGAAAATTAAGATCCATGAAGCAGCTTCGTAAGAAAGCATACTATTAATGTCAACAATATATTATCTTGAATTATTAGTAACTAGTGGGTTATGCAATTCTTACTGCTCTATATAAGTTTACTAGATATGTATTTTGTAACTCAAATATTCTATCTGAAAATCTGACCTCAGCCATAGGTTTTCCTTAGCTTTTCTCAGATCTATTTGAATCAAACCATAGGAAGAAAAGCTATTAGCTTAGACCAAAGTTATTCCAGAGTAAGTTAAGACTTGCTGTACCATTTCCTCTTCCCTGGTTATACAAATCCCATTTACATTTCTAAAATTGACTGGCTGAATAAAGAATGAAAAAAGGAACCCTCCTAAAGAAATAAAACTAAAATAAGTTCAGATAAAACAATAAATAATTATTAAGAGGGTAATAAGTAGGGTACCCTGGGAACTATCAACCAGTCAGCCTCACCTCAGTGCCTGGTAAGTTGCAGATTCTCCTGGAAGTTATGATGAAGCATATAGAACACAGGGAGGTAATTAGACACAGCCAACATGGCTTCTCTGAGATCAAATCATGCCTGACTAATCCAGTGGCTTTCTGTGATGGAGATACTGCATCAGTGGACAAGAGAAGAATTAGAAATGTCATCTACTGAGACTTACGTAAGGCCTTTGATTTGGTCCTCCACAACATTCTTGCCATTAAACTGGAGATACATGGTCTGCAGCCAGACCTTTAAAATTAACTTGATACCCTGTTTCTGCTAGGTGTATGTTTCCAGTGCTTTGGAGAACCACACCTAAGAACTGATTTTTATTCCATTCCATTTTGCCATCTTAATCTTGCTAAAACACCTTGTGAAATCAGAACGTATGTAGCTAGGTACAGTTCCTGAGAACTCAAACACAGATTAGGGACAATTTTTGAGTAGTACCACAAGTGTGGGATTTATGGGTATATACATATATGGAATTGAAAAATTAAATGTTTTTGCATTGATTTTGCACCAGTGTATCTGCATTGAAGATAATTGGATTAATCTAAGATACAGCAAGGGAGGTGACTGAAGAGACCTTGAAGGGTTTCAAGCCTTCATTGGATAAAGCCCTGAGCAGCTTGGCCTGACCCCACAGTTGGAGTCAGGAGGACTCTGGAGAGGAGGCTGAAATGAAGACCTCTCATGAGCCCTTTCAATGAAAGAGGAAAAAAAGAAAAAAGGAAAAAAAAACCCCAAACAACCCTGCACCAAAATAGCTAAACCCTGAAACACAGCTTGATACACAGGATGGATAGAACTGAATCTCCAAGCATAACTATACAAACAGCAATTTCACAAGCAACCAGTCAGCCTCACCTCTGTGCCTGGCAAGATGATGCTGGAGATCCTCCTGGAAATTACTCTGAAGCATGTGGAACACGGGGAGGTGATTAGGCAGAACCAATATGGCTTCACCAAGAGTATATTGTGCCTGTTTAGTGGCCTTCTATGGTGGAACAACTGCAGTAGTGGACAAGGGAAGAGCTACACATGTCATCTGCCCGGATTTCTATGAGGTCTTTGGTATAGTTCCCTACAACATTCTTGCCATTGAATTGGAGAGATACGAATTTAATGGATAGACTGTTGGATGGATAAGAAACTGTGTGGATGGCCATGTCCAAAGAGTCAGTGGCTCAAGGTCCAAGTGGAAACCAGGAATGAGCAATGTCACTCATGGGTCCCACCTGGGACCAATACTATTTATTAACTTCACCAGTGACCTAGTGGGATGGAGTGCACCTTCAGCAAATTTGCAGACAAAACCAAGCTGAGTGGTTCTGTTGATTCACTAGAGGGAAGGGATGCTGTCCAAAGGCACCCTGACAGGCTTGAGGAGTGGGCCCATGTGAACCTCTTGAAGTTCAACGAGGCCAAGTGCAATGTTCCTGCGCGTGGGTCAGGGCAATCCCCAGTATCAGTTCAGACTGGAGGATGAATGGATTGAGAGCAACCCTGCAGAGAAGGGATACTAGTGGATAAAAAATTGGACATGAGCCAGCAGTGTGTGCTTGTAGCCTAGAAAGCTGCTCCCATCCTGGGCTCCTATCAAAAGAAGTGTGTCCAGCAGAGTGAGGGAGGTAAATTCTCCTCCTGTACTCTACTCTCATGAGACCCCACCTGCAATTCTGCTCCCAACTCTGGTGTCCCCAGTACAGGAAAGACATGGACTTGTTGGGAGCAGGTCTAGAGAAGGACCATGAAATTAATGATCAGAGGGCTGGAACACCCCTCCTATGAGGACAGGCTGAGAGCATTGGGGCTGTTTGGCCTGGAGAAGTGAAGGCTCCAGGGAGTCCTTGTTGTGGCCTTTCAATACTTAAAGGTGGCTTGTAAGAAAGTTGGAGAGAGACATTTTACTAAGGCCTGTAGCGACAGGACAAGAGCCAGAGTTTTTAAACTGAAAGAAGGTAGATTTAGACCAGACATAAGGAAGACATTTTTTCCATGAGAGTGGTGAGACACAGGAACAGGTTACCCAGAGAAGTTGTCAATCTCCTGCTACTGGATGTGTTCATAGTCAGGTTGGATGTGGCCTTGAGCAACCTTATCTAATGAAAGATGTCCCTGCCCAGGGCAGGGGGATTAGTCTAGATGATCTTTGAACATTCCTTCCAAACCAAAGCATTCTATTGTTCTATGATTGAACTTTCTGTGCAGAAGTGATCCTTCCAGAAGACGAGTTTGTCCTTCAGCTAAGTAGACAGCGTTTAGGACTTAGAGGTTGTGAGTGTCTTTTTCAGCAGCCTGATGTGTAATCTTACAAAAACTGTTTCCTTTCACTTGCTAGAAAGAAAAGGAAGAGAAAGAAGTACTGAATACAAAACTCTGTTCTACCAACCTTGTAGTAATAACCTGAACCATTTCACAGTCAAACATCTCTGAATACAGATAATCATGTTACAAACCTGAATACACAAATACAATCAGATATGGATCTCTAAAATTTTCAAAAATAAATTATGTTTGACGGGTAAGTCACACCTCCTTAAGCTACACCTGACCCACTTCATTTATTAGCAAGACAGTCTAAAATGATGCTTTCCAAGTTGACAAGAAAAGACTGAGATCCTCCCTCCTCTGAACTCCTTAGGGAAGCAGCCGCCTTGGCTGCCGTACAGTGTTACTGGAATTGCGCAGCAGTGCTGCAAAACAATCACTTGTGCTTGCATGCACAGACATGAAATCACCAGGCCATAACACCCTTCTACGCCTCTTCCCTGGCTCTTATAAGTTGCTTCTTCTTATCAAGCTGCTCAGCTTTTGAACAGAGGTACTGAGGATGCAATCAGGCTGCCACAATAGCTAAATATGTAGATATTTCCAAGCCACATATTCAGTTTTCCCTGCCTGGAAGAACACATACTGGTTGCTGAAGCAATGATGAAAAAAAAAATGTTACTCAGAAAAAATGATTACATTAATTTCTATGTGTTGGTTGATTGCCCACCTGGACATCCCAAATTTTGAAAACAATTTCTTTTGCTCTGCCATTTTTTAATAGCTCATGGTTTAGAATCATGCCCAAAATCCATGCTTAAGATTTAATTAAAAAAAAAATGACCCAATTCACTCTTTGCTCTCAATGTGCAGTGCAAAGTGCAATACAGTATGTGCCGACCCTCCTGCTGTGGGAAACATGTCAGATTTGGGATGCTGTCCTTGATCAGCCCCTACCCACAACACAAAACTGAACATACCTTTTCTGACCTGATACAGAAAAACAAACCAGCAAACAAACAAACAAAAAAGGCCCAGAAAGACTGTTCTGGGGGACTGTGCTCTACAGTTTCTCTCCTAATGCATCTTTGCAGTGGGTGACACTGCCAGCTTTCTGAGTCAGGCAGGAAGAGGACTTAGGCTTCCTATGTAGTTGTCTTACATCACCCCGAAGTTGAAATTTAAATTGGTTAATGTGAAGATCAGAAAGGAAAAATGTGACCCCGAATTTTGCAAAGTGAAAGTGTAAACCAGGTAGGTGGGAATCCATTTTAGGCTAATATGATTGGTTATTTAAAAGTATTCACATAAACTTTAGACACTTGAGAAATTATGTCCCTAGAAACAATACAGGCCATATTCAAGTAATACTTCAAAGTATTATTTTACTTAAAATTTTATTATATTAAAGGAAAGGTGGAAGAAATAAATTTATATAAAAATACTGCATATTCTTATTTCAGCACTGATCCTGAAGTGACAGGTTGTTAATCTGCTTCTTAATTTTAAAATTTTACTGCATCTCTAAGTACAAACTTGCCAGCATTTTACTGGAGTTAGAGAAATAATTGTCTATATGGCAAACATATTTATGTTTTATGGTTGCTGAAGCAATGATGAAAAAAAAATGTTACTCAGAAAAAATGATGACATTAATTTCTATGTGTTGGTTGATTTCCCACCTGGACATTCCAAATTTTGAAAACAATTAAACAGTAATTTAAAATGCAAACCCAATTATTCATTTATTTCTAACCTCTATTTCTCATTTAACTATCTATACCACTTATTCCATGAATATGATGCTGGATAGCATTTATTATTGAAATACAGTTGGGGCTTTAGTTTATAGAATATATCACTACATCTCAAAAACAAGCAGAAAAACTCAGAACAAAATGCTTTTTAGCACTGTAACAGTAGATCCACTGTCTGGTGAAACCAAGTTACCACTGAGATATTATGCCTCTGTTGGGGAGCAGAAGCAAAAGCCCACAGGTATAGGAGTATAGGAGACTTGCTACGTTCCTCTACAAATACTCTCGGCTAACACAAACTGAGGTCAGATGTTACTACATTTTGATAACATTAAAAAGCTTCTGCTCCATTCTACTTTCCTGGTACCTTCTACAACCTAGTTATGAATTGCCTTTCACTAATTCTAGGAAAAATTAGTTCCATAAATTTTCCATTATGTGAAAATATTCCCTTTGTATCTCTCAACTTTCTTCCTGAATATTTCTTTGGTTATCCCTATTCTTTTGAGAGGAAATGGTTGTTTACTTCTCTTAGTACTCTCTATACAGTGTATTGACTTCTCCCACATCTCAAGTGCCTCTTTCTCAAGAAAAAGAGATTCAGTCTTCATATAGAAGCCCACTTACCTGATCCATTTACAGCAACCATTTCCTTTCCAAGATTAGAAACCAGAACTTCATGTATACTTGTACTATGTCTGGCTGAGATGGAGCTAATTTTCCCCTTAGCAGCCCTCATAGTGTTGTGTTTTGTATTAGTAGCTAGAAAGGTGTTGATAACACACCAGTGTTTGGTTACTGCCCAGCAGTGCTAGCACAGCACCAAGGCTGGCTCTCCAACATTTCTCACGTCTCCCAATAGGTTGGGGGTGGGGAAAATCTTGGGAGCGGGCACAGTCAGGACAGCTCACTCAAACTGACATTCCATACTATATGATGTCTGCTCAGAAATAAAAACTAAGAAGAGAAGGGGAAGGGAGGGCATTTTTTATTTACAATGTTTGTCCTCCAGAGTAACCAGTGCATGTACTGAAGCTCTGCTTCCCGCAAAGTGGCTGAATATCATCTGCTGATGGAAAGTAGAGACTAAATATTTTGTTTTCCTTTGCTTCCTCACGCGTCCTTTACTTTTGCTTTATTAAACTGCCTTTATCTTGACCCATGAGTTCTTTTTTTTTTTTCATTTTATTTTTTCCCATCTCTGTTCTAGTTAGGAGGACAGCGATAGAAAAGCTTGCTGGGCATCTAGTCTCCAGCCGAGGTTAACCCATCGCAATATTTAAATTTTGAAGAATTGTAATATTATTTTTTTTAAAACTATTTTTTAAAAATATTCATTAAAATATCAATGATGATTTATAATATTTTTTGCTTCGCAAGACACTGAATGGAGTTAAGACATATTTTTAACCTTCAGCTAACTAATACATGTTAATTATCCAGAACAAAATAAAGAGGAGAAAGCTCATTTTGTGTCACTGTGACATAAATTTATCTAAATTATATCATACAAAGGAACAGAACTTGTTTTTTTGGTAATTTTTTAATCAAAAAACTATTTCAATTATATTGATCTTTTATTAACTCATTTTTGTTTTTGCTAGATGCTTCTGTCAGATTCAAAGCAAATAATGGGAAAGAAATTGTAATTTGAGGGAAATTTTCAATTATACATTGTGATTTGTGTTTAAAGTCTCTCACACTTTCATTTTTAGAAGAAAAAAGTGCTCAAAACTCAACTGAAGCATTTTTCTAGAAATTAACTTTTAACTATAATCTTATTTTAAAAATGAGCTTATTTTGGCCTAAGCCAAGTACCTGTTGGACCATACTTCTCTGGCTTTCTCAAAAAAAGTTTAAAAATTTTTATTTGGACAGTTCTGTTGCTGACCTTATTTCATTTCTATGCCACTATTAAAAAAAAAAAAAAAAAATCAATGTGACACTTCTAAGATGGTTTTACAGTGGGGCGGTTATTGCATAATTAATTTAGTAAATACCAGTTGCAAAAGAATGAATGATTGTTTTCAGAGAAAATTTCTCTCAAAAATGAGTAATTTAAAGCTCTTCAACAATCTCTGCCTTTAATTATGCTCTGCATGCTTGCACAGCACTTAGAGACAAACGAAGTAAAAAATAACAGGGCTCAAAGACTATCTACATAATGTCCTGTTTACAGATCAGCATTTTGTGAGCATTTCTCACACAAAAAAAAGTATCACATGACCTATGGTGATAACATGATCCAAAATACAGGTGTGGCACTTGTGTTATGGCATTTCTGAAGTAGAAAATGAAACAGAAAAAACCACAAATAATTGAAAAAGTCTTAAAAGTTTTACAAAATGATAAACTGGAGTTTCTGATTATGACTTGACAGATATGCAATTATTTGCACAAAGGCTTGAGCTTCAGTTATGTTTCTGACCTCTAAAACATACACATCAGATCCTGATTTGAAAATTATTCTTCCAATGAGCATAAGAAGCACAATACCTCATTTCATGAAAGCATGATTTATGCTTCTGTTTTGAACTCCAAGAATATTAATGATTCTGGTTTATGAATTAATGAACATACCAACACCCAAAACAATGTCCTTTCCCTATGTCCTTATATTGACTAGAAGACAGTGAAATTAGGTTTCAAACTGAAAGAGCAAATAAAGGCAGGGCACCTACATTTAAAGCTCTCTTTTTAACTCAAATCTGTCCTAGCTCTGCAGCAAAACAGAATGAAGCACAGGAAAAAGTAGTTTGTGACTGCACAGTGAAATAGACCACAGAATGTACCATCTGCCAATGCTGTTAATGTTTGCCTTAAAAGACTGAAAGACCTAAGTGCCCACATATAGGGAAAAGGAAGAAAGCCATTTCTCTCTTATTTTAAAGGTCAATGCAAATGCAGAATCTCTTTTGAAGAAGAGGTATTGTTAGGGTTTAAATGAAGTTCATGGCAGCACTGAACAATCACGTTTTAGATGATAAACGTGAGTGACTAGCTTTCCAGAGAGTTAATAAAATATTAAACCTTTGCCAATTTGGGACCAATAAAGATCTTTCTTTTCTGGTCCCTATATCGGGTTCAAACTTTTCACATTTGTAATGTACTGGCACTATATAACATGGCTAGTCAAACACAGAAAAGCAAAAGGTCCAAGAAATACTCCTGAAGATTTACACAAAATTATGCATTAATGAAGGATGAAGGTCAAAGAAGAAATACCTTCTACTATTACTTGGGCGAAGAAGGGAAGCAAAAGCTCTACAAAGAAAATAGGTTTCCCTTTGTACGCCTTCCAGAACTGTGTAGAACTGTCTTCTGAAGTTCAACAAAGCCTCTCTCCTTAGCCAGAAATGATCAGTCATAATTAGTCTTTCCTCAAAATATTTTCAATTTTTCTTGAATTTTTGAAAAGTATTTTTTAAATGATTTTGTTTACCATTTAGAGAAAGAAATGCAAGAAGATGCTATTGAAGTAAAAATTCTTAAAATGTTTGACATGGGTGGAGAAAATGGAGGAATAGTTGGAAAATGAACAAAACAAATACTTACATTTAAAGGAATGAATGCAAGTAAACTAGTAAACAATAAAATAAGTCTCAAATATAAAAGACTTCATTGTTTTTTTCTTCCCAAGGATTAGCATTCTGGAACACTATAGTTATAGTTTGCTTAACTTCTAATAAATGTAACAACCATAGGTTACTAAGGAGTATAAGGACTAAAACGATGAAGGACATTATATCCTCACAGCAGTGTTTCCCATCAGCACACAGGACACAGCAGAAGGCTCATAAAAGCCCTACATCTGCCTAGCTCTGGGTATTCTTGAAAGCATGGTTACAACAGTGGAAAGCCCTTCCTTCTCAGCAGTCGCAGTTTCAACCAAAAATAAAGTTTATAAGCATAGAATGCAATCACATACCCAGATGCATTTTACTAATAAAAAAAATCCAGGTATTCTTGTGTTTGTTTTTAATATTATTGGTGTGTATACTTATAAACTGAAAATTATCTCAAAAAGCAGGATAAAGTATTTGAAAACATAAAAATTACTCAAAAGTATAATGTGCTTACTTTAAAAGACCTCAGTAAAACAGTATCTTCAAAGGCAAAATTATCTAAGTACCACATTCCCTAAGGTATTAATTCAAAATTAATTACTCTGCTAAATACTTTTATTTGATAAATCACAGAAGTTTCCTTCTGATTCCAGTATTTTTTTTTAATTAAGTATATTAAAAGTTTTGTTTTTAAATCACAATGCTAATTTGAGAGTGAAAATAAAAAGACAGCATTTTAAGCTGAAATATACCATTAGAAGATTGTGTAAGATAAGCATGGTACTGTACTTGAATTAGGACACTAGACAACATACTAAAGAGAGAACATTCAGTAACATCAGCACAACTGTATATGGGTTTTCCTTTCAACTATCCAGCCTTTCTCTTTTTGCAGCAATCTCCAGAATAAGACAACATTTTGAAAATGAAACACTCATCTGATTGAGAAGTAAAAAATCCTTCCTCTGATAGAAGAAATTGCGCTTAAACCAGGGCGATTTTGCTCTTCCATCCATATTGCAAGGCTCACACCAGTCTCTACAGGCAATTATTTTTGGAACTGGCACTCACATTTGGCTGGCACCCGTTTGCATGCAGATACAGCACCAACCTTCCATGTCCAGGTGAGTCGAACAGGAGCACAACTGGAAAAGCAACGCCACTTCTCCAACCAGACCCCAATGAGGCAGAAGCAGCCCTATGTCAGAGTCCTTCAGCAGACTTCAACTTGCCTCACAACTACTTTGAACTTAAGTGGACCATTCATAGCTGAAGAGAGAAAAAACAAATGCCTCACAGCTTGCAGCACTCAGTGACTCCCAAAGAAATCCCAGTTATGTCCACGGGTTCACATAATCCTGGAGCAACAGGGCTGAAATTTTTATTTTTTATGTAACTGAAGGGAAAGAAATGAAAGATGGAAGGTGACAGCCCTCAGAGCATCCCTCCGCCTGACAAACAGTCTGAACTGCACTCTGAGATTGACTGCTCACTGAAGGAAAGATGAATTCAGGGCAAAAGAGGAATTCAATGAGCAGGTGAACATCTCAGAATCTAGTCAGTTTATAACAGAAGAATAAAGCTTTCCTGACTACAAAAAACTGTGTTTATAAGAAAGAAATCTGTTCTTTTTATCGGTTGAACTGGTATCCCCAATCCACTGTCACCATAAATCTTCTAACATTCCATTACTATTGCACTTGAACTGAGTGAGCTGACTATTTAGTGACCCAGAAAATGTGTCATTTTCCACAGGATGCAGTTCTGCTAACCATTATCCATCTACCTGCTGCTACTCACGAAACATACATTTTGCTGACTACAGCAACAATAATAATTTTATTCTATTTTATTTCTGCACATCGAATACCACATTGGTAAAATGAATTCCTGTAATTACAATGCTCAGCAGAGCTGAGGATCTCTATAATATGGTTAAATGAAGCTGGAATATTATCACACTACATAATTTACAACTTACAAAGCATACACTCCTCACACCCAGAGTATGGAGTAGCCTGCAGAGCTGTACAGTCCAAAATATGTGAGTAGTTAGTATCAGAATCTTAATTCAAATGGATCACGTGCATTCATTACAATGGTTTCCACTCAATGTTTATAAGTATTTTTCCCCATGGGAGATTTACTCTTCCCTTCTCTTCAGGTTCATCTATCTGCATATTGGTTAGTTTTGCCAAAATTGACTCTTACTGGAACCCCAATGGCACTTGTTTTATACTACAATTTAATTCCACATTTCCTATACATCCTGTCTCTCTATTACCTCTGCTTTCAAAACCCTGATCACTTTCACCTTTACTGACACGATTTTCACCTATTGGGATGCTATACAGCTTAAATTATCTTCTTTAGTCCATCCACACAGGTATGTAAAAAGTATTATTTTCCCTGGACTATTCAAGCAAAAGAGGCATGATCTCACTCACCTTATTGCGCTGGGGTTTTTTTTGCCATTCTATATCATGTTACTGTTGCATTGCTTACTTGCATGATTATAGAGCATGCTGTGGGTCCAGTTGTTGTTTCAGACATCATAGGTTCCTTGAAAAATTCTGAATGAAACTAAAAATGCCACAGTTCTATTTCTAAAACAAGCACCCTACTTCCTAGGGGTGCTGCTGTCTAATTAGGATGAGCTACGTGATGCTAAGGGATGGCTCATGAAAAAAGGGAAAAGAAAGTAAAAGAAAACAGACACTCTGTAAATAACACTCAAGTAACTAAGCAGATAAATCTGGATGTGATCAATTGTGACATTTAATGAGAAAAGCCCATCCTTAATGATAAATCCTCCTTAAAATGAGAGAGGTTTCCAAACAGAAGTGGGAAAGAAAACAACAAAAAAAATCATGACATACTTATTCTATTTATGTGTTTGAAAAAGTAGTAAAATAGCAATTAGGCAATGCATAAGATAAGCAAGGTTTTAGAAATACCAGTAACTTTATTGACTCAGGTATTTAAAATCATGTTAGTACTACTCAGGCATCCTGGTGCTGACAGGATCTTGTCATCTGACTTGCCTTCACCAAGTATTCAAAAACTATGCTGTGAATTGTAAAGAAACATAGAGGCATAAGGTGCTTACAGACTTTCACTTTCCTTCAGTACCTTCAATGTAAGCACACCAGGGTTCTTGCCTGAAGACGAACAAATCTGAGGCATTTTGTTTAAGCTTTTAAATTTTTTTTAAAAGAATTAAGTAGATGAATGTCGTAAATATTCATTTTTAAGTAGGAGGAACATAGCTGTCCCTTTTCCCCCACTCTCTCTTCATAACATTTGTTAAATAATTAGTGATTTGCTAACACAGTGTAGGCGATCCTAATATTTCATAAGTGAAATTAAAATAGATATATTTTTGGCTCTTGGGCACCATGTGAAGGCACACTGCTTTAATTGCTGTTACCGCATGTAAAAAGTTTCTCACAAATTTTAATATCTGGTATTTTTTTAGGCAGAACAAAAGCCAAGTTAAGAACATGTTACAGGAAAAAAAATAAATCATTAACAACTCTACTTTGAAAATGTCCAAATGAATAAACACAGCATTTCCATCAACTTTTTCATCAAAACTGTTTTGAAATATTGCTCCCAGGAGCTTCACTACAGAGGGAGTAGAATTTCCAAAACAGGTCTAAGGGTCATCATAATTTCTTGTAAATTAGTATAACTCCAGTGATATCATGATTTACATTAGCTTAGGCTATGGCCTCTAAATTCTATGTCAAATGATACGAATTTGACCTTGATGAAAATCAGGGGTATAGAAAATACATTAGGAATGTTACATTTTTACATATGCATGAATACTGCAGAAATAGCCTACTTTGTCCCACAATGCCAGATCTTTGATTCTGAAAAGCAACACTTTTCTTCTAATGTCCAAGCTAAAACTAAAACTAAAATCATACTCGGTTCATTTCCTTTTCTCCATTCCCTCCCTCTTCTGAATCAAACTTTATGTCTGACTGAGGCATTGATCTTCTTGTCTGACAAGACATCAAGAAACTGAAATGGTGGCTGCTTTCTGATTAATTTATATGAATATTTTTAGAGGGAATACATTTGAATAAATGGTATGAGAGAGCTCTACTTTTCTTGTAGCAAATGAAGGTGACTAGTAGCTAATTCAAACCTTCCAAATAAACTCCTCTAATTTTGTGTAATTGTTTCCAAACAGTTTTCCCCACTAGAAGGCCAAATTTTGGAAGTGAATGATTCCAGAAAGATTCCAAATCTGTGCTCACATTTGCATAGGCAGAAACAGCCATATGTGGGGAAAAAAACCCAAACAATTTTGCAGGGATTTATTCTGCGTACTGACTGTAGTGAGAGAGTTCAAGTAATGGCCTTCAGAGTGGTATCAGTATATTTCAGAGACACCACCAGATTCAGCACAAGGGTTATACCTGAGCTCGTTAAAGAATTCAAGAGTAATCTTGATGAAATCTTGATAACCCTCTAGGAAATTTGGAAGACTATATTTTTCTTAGCCTGTTATTTATATACAAAGAAAGAAGTATGATGCTTCTCTACATCCAGATTATCATTAAAATATTCATATTCTACTGAGGCAATATATTTTTTGTTATTTCATATTTAGTCCTTGTTGTTCATGCTTTTGTCTTTAAGAATGTGATGACAGTAGAATTTCCTCTTGTGATACGGTTAATCAGATTTACCACGACAGAAAGTGCTTTGGAAGAGCTATTTGCAGAAAAATACCTCTTTCTGCCAGGAGAAAGAGCTATGGATACCCATAGCTCCATTTCTGTATACCAGGACAGCACACACACTGCGTTACATGGCCTCTCCACTTGAGTGTCTTCTCAAGACATGTCAAATTATATTACTTTAGAGTTCTATCGACCTACAGTTGTTCATTCACACGGCTCAGTGACCTGTTCTTCCTTGCACACTGAAGGGCTTTTTAATGGATTTGAGAAAGGGCTCTCCCAGGGATCTGGCAGGGCTCCTCATCATCATCAAGCACTTGACTAGCTTTTCCACATTCTGTAGTTCCTGGAGTTTCAGGCTTGCAGAAAGTCCTTCTGTGCACAAGAGTAAATTGAGGCAGAATGCAATGGCCTGAATGATTAAACTTAAAAGTATAGCGAGTCTGAGAATGATCTTCTAGTCTAAGGATGATTTAATTCACAGTGACGCAGGATGGAATAAAGCTCTGAAACTTGTTATTCAAGAATGAGACTTAACATTCATGTCAAAAGCTTCTATACAATTTCTAGTGGTCCTGACAAAATATACCAGAAATTACAGCTGTATTAAGAATAGAGATTATGTTAAAGGACTCAGTATGTTAAACTATGATCTCCTATATATTTTTTAAAAATCTGTATATCAGCAGGCTGCTGTTATGTAAAAGATTTTCTATGTTTCTTTTTTTTATCAGTCAGGAATTGAAAAACACTTTTTGGCATGCAAATTCTGACAACTTCAAAATAAACCAACTCAGTTCAGATTTGGATAGTTACATGTATTATCTTGATAAAGTCTCCTTTCATCTTTTATTATTACTATAGCTCAAGTGTCACCCTTATATTGACAGTAATAATATTCAAAGGTATTCCTTTTTTTCCTGCTCATATACTGTCTGATTAATGAAATGCAGCACAGTATTTTACTATGATGAGCTCTCATTGCAAAATACCAAAGATAGGGCTGTAATGCTGAAAATGCAAAAAGGAAAGATTTAAGGACACACAGTAGGGCTGTGAGTGAGCCATGAAGGAAAGTCAAGGAAGGACTGAATTCATTATTTCAGGGAAAATGCACAATTTAAAATGGTGCATTGCTTGTGACAGAAAATGGAAGCATATTGGCATTGCTACTAAAAGGAGACAACAGAACTTCTAGTTTTTCTTAAAGTGTCTTAATCTTCTGCAAAACATAGGAAGCAGCTGCAGAGTAGCAGTATAGCAGTATAGCAAAACTGTAACACAAAGAAATCCTCTTATTATTTGTGAATTGTAACGTCACTTTTTCCAGCAGATTGTTTCTCTAAGATTTTGTTCAGCTCTGATCAACATTCTTACTTTTCCAAGTCAAAGAATACTGATGATAAGTTTATAATTTCCAAACAGTAATTCTAGTCCCCTTTAAATGTAAATATCACCAGATGCTCGGGGGAGGCCAGGGAAGAAAATGGAGTTTCTTCCCTGAATGCATCACAGGTGTTTCTAAATAAAGGTCTTGTTTGCTGTGCTGTGTTTTAAACATCTATTCATTATATTGGAGTGTGGATCCTTACTGTCCCTACTCCACACCTTATTTCTGAATTTCAATTCAAAATTAAAGTCTGATATTCAGTAAACTTAAGAACTTCCAAATAATTCCTAACACTTATTTAAAGTCCGATTATAACTCAGAGAAACATGTGTAGATCATTGTCTATATAAGAGTTCAAGATAACACCCCAAAAGACTGAAATGGATTATTTTAATTTATTATGGGTACTTTTAAGAATCAGTGGGTCTTGCAGCTACAGTGTAAGCAAAGATTTCTCTAAGTGATTTTTGAATTTAGAAGAATGCCTGAATTTCATAAAAGGAGTGGTCAGAGTTTACTGAAAATCAGATTCCTTCAGGCAGTATAATCTGAGCACCTGAAGCCACCTGTTGCTTTTAAAGGTACTAGATTGAATCATCAGAGGAGAGTCAAACACATGGGTTAAATTAAATTGTTTAAAGCTGAGGGGATAGACACTTTTTATTTACATACCATGTTATATATATTTCTAGTCATTTCAACACAATTATTCAAATTTTCTTTTTCAGTTTGAAACTTCTGGTCTCAAAAGCAGAGCAGTTATGACAGCTTTTACTTATTTTCAGGCAGGCATACCTGGTAACACTGAGAGATCTGAAAAGTCTTAATTAATTATACTATACTATAGTATAGTATAGTATAGTATACTATAGCTATATAGTATACTATAGTATACTATAGCTATACTATAATCACTTTTAAAAATCTAGATTCTTATATTAAAGAGCAGAAAAAAATACAATCATCCAGAATTTTTTTGTTTTCATCTCTAGGAGTGTTCAAGACATGCTTTTTTTTTCCTCAATATACAGATCCATCAAAATTCAGGGAAGTTACTCAAGAAAGAGATGTTTAAGCACAAGTAATTAGAGGTAATATAGAAGACAGTGGAAATAATAGTTAATTATTTCTAGATATTTACTGTACTCATATGAAGTTTGGCTATATATAATGATATAAAAAGTGTATCTCACTCTGGTAGGCTCAAACTAAGGGTAGTTGCATTCTTATAGCACTGTTGTCCACCTGGGGAAGGAAACGGAGTTGATCTAGCTACACAAACACACTACTGGCAACAGCCAGTGTTGTTCTCCCTGAAATGGCTCTTCACAGAAAAAACAAGGGAGGACAGTTCATCAGCCAGAGTGTTAAGAAACACACTTTGAGAATGTGAGGTCCAAGTAGCATTTACTGATCAGTAAAGGGACTATATGAAATGCTTAGAAAGAATTCCCACACCCCAGTGCCAGGTGAGAGAACATATTCGCCCAGGAAGAAAAATTAGCTTAAATCAGAATCAGGCCTCTGGTATATAAAAACAAGTGGCCTCTTAGACTAGAGGACACCACCTCTAATCTAATTTTATTTTATTTTTAATGCCCCAAGCACAGAAATATATAATTTTTGCTCATGTGGAAAATTTCAGTTTATGGAGTACTGGGACCTTTTCTCTTTAGAAAATACGTATACACATATGTGGTGACACTCTGAAATAACCCCTTCCTTTTTTTTAAATTTCTGAAATAGAAAAACCCATTACACCTACAGTAGCTCCATGCCTTATACTAGCACTTAGTATTTTCTAGATTAGTAAAGAAAGAAACATTCTTGAGACGTCTAAAAACTACTGAGGGATTTGTGAAGTTATTTGTTAGTACCCTAATGTGAAATCAGGAGTAGAGGGAAAACTTTCACAGCATCATCTTATGCAAATCCACAAATATGATGCACTATGCATTCCAAATTCACAACAAAAATGTTAGGAAAATAAGTTAAATAGGTGGTAATATTTATTTTTTTTTCAGAAGGAGGAAGAAAAAAGACAAAATGAAAGACAATCTACTTCACAATAATTCCCCAAACCTGTTTAAAAATAGAATGAACAAACTGCAACTCTGAACCTACCCTTTTTTCTGATTAAAAACATTACATTACACCACAGGAGACCATCATCATAAAAACATATTAATCTGTTCTCACTGGCAGTGACCTACTGCTAAATCCAAATAGAATATAGATGTTTTGCTATTGAAATGTCAATGCCAAAAATTACACATAACTCACTAGAATCAATGGCATCTTCAGGTTTAACAACTACAATCAAAGGAAGCCCATTAAGTCAGAACTGGTTATTTTGGACAAAAAGTTGTAATACTAGTTTTTTAGAAAAAAAAAATAAATAATTTTTGTCAATTGTATTTTAAAACATTATATTATATTTTGTGACTCTTATCTTGCATAAGATACCATCAGACTGCTGATGGCTAGCGCTTCCTCTGCTTCTGATGGATTCACAAACTCAAGATGGACGACGCTCATGCAAACACAACACGAAATCTGGGGAGCTGCACCAGCACTTCTTTGAAATGTAACACCACCACCCACACTTTTCTGACAAGTCTGATTGTTCAGTGCCTAACCATCTGCATGGAAAATCATTGTGTTTGCGCTGTTCCTCACCGCTGGTATTTTCCAACTGTTTCTAGCAGGTGAAAGAGAGCCGATAAAAATGGCCAACCTTTTCCAATATTTACAAAAGGCTTCAATCCTCAGAAGGTGCCTGGAAGGAAATGCTGCTACTTTTCTTTTTACAATCACCACCCACATCTCATATCAGGGTTTCACTCACAGCAAAGGCTGATTCACCTTTTTTTATCTCCCTTCTAAAGGAATACAATACATTAAAATGCACAGCCTTGGGGTACAGCTTGTTAAATAAATGCTGAAGAGTAGAATATTCACTCTCCCGTTTTAGGTGCTGGGAAGACTGCTGATTTTGTTTTTCAAAAGGGCCAATTTCCCACCTTGAATATACCTCTGTCAAGAGGGGGTAATTCTTCTCTTCAGCACTCCATTTAAAAGTGTGAATTTGGAGCAGCTTTTGCATAACTTCTGGTGCAAATCTTTATAATCTATAATAAAAAAAGCTTTTGAAAACCTTTGTTTCACCATGAGTAAAAAAGCTAGTTTTAATGGCAGAGAGATTCAGAGAAGATATTCTTTCCTACAGAAAACAAAGACAACTTCAAGTATAAAATTCAGGGGTGGATCAAAGTCTTGAAGTAAAGGAAGTAATATTAAGCCTAAACCCTTAACCAAAACTGATGAAGATATTTTTGGACATATTTTTCTTGGCAGAAGCAGCAGTCTTCCATGGTAACAAAATTAATTATCAAAACAGCTAGTTTCCCTAAGGTATTTTTAAATTCTAGAAAACTGAATTTTCCAAAGATTTAACATGACTACCTTTCATATATCACAATTAAGAACTATGTTTAAGAGCACAAATAAGGGCTTCTCATTTTAAAAACTGCAGAGCAATAAAGGTTGTAAAACATAGCCAGGTACATCTTTAGAATCAGCTTCAGTCTCCCTTCTAATAAAATTAGCAACAAACACAAAATCACCAGTAAACACAGGATAGAGAGCATACATCTTGACATGATAAGTTCATTCACATTCAGATTGAAATCTTCAAGATCAGCTTAACTGTTCTTTCATTCAGATTAATAGAAATATAGGAGCAATAACCCAGAAATTCACAAATAACCTAGATCTTAGCATTCTTTTACTTTCTTCGTGAGAGGGAACTATGCTTATTAATGAATCCAAAGCATGTAATTGTATTTATTTTAAGACATAAGAGCATTGTAATACAATTCACTGCTAAAAGTGTAGATGAAACACTAAGCAAGGGTATTTTCTTCAAAACCTAGAGGTATTATAAGGTCATTTTACTCATTTCAAACCATAATAGTATAAAATTAGATTAAATTAAAATGGAACACATACCTTGCAAAATCCAGTCTACATGGATACAAGCAGGAAAGACAAAAAGAGTTTGCTGACAAGTTTTCCAGCTCCAATGCTCGCTTACTAGAAAACAAGAAAAGGAAAATTTATTTAGACTTGTTGGCTTTTCTGAGCTTTTTGAAACTGTGACCTTTTAGTGAAATTCCTTGAGATGTTTTAGGATCATATTTAGCTCCTAACCAAAAAAAGAACAGAAAGGATTGTAAGAGCTGCAAATGCCTCTGCTAAGGTATATAGGGTTAGAGGCAAGTGAAAGCTCCTAATAATACCAAACAATAGTGTGCACTCACTGGTACTAAAGGGGAGCAGGCAACTGTGTTGCCTACAGTAATTTAGAAAGCTATTTACTAAAGGATTCAAAGGTGAAACTGACAAAGCATTAAACCCAGAATGGAGATAAAGAAAAACATATCTTTTCAACAGTAGAATTAACTACTTGTCTGATGATGGAATTTGGCACCTCCACGGCTTTCTCCAACCATGTTCCCGACTCTACAGTAAGGAAGATGGTTTTTAGAACTGTATCCTCATGTCATATTGACTTAAAATCTGAACTTTCCATTTATTTTAATTGGACATATGAAAAATCAACTGTCTTCAACAGTGAAGGCAGAGGAGTTAAGAAAAGTTCTGACTTGCATGTTTGTCAGGACCAGAATAACCCCTGATAGAGCAAAATCACTACCTAGAAGAACCCAGAATTACACTGATACCAAAGATTAGTAATGACTGTGCTATTTCTAAATTAACCTGAAAAAAATGCCATTAAGTCTTTTGATCAACATGTTTCTCTAAGCTTTTCAGAGAGACAAACCAAGAGAACAATTTTTTTTGTCTTTGTGTCACATAGAAATGACTTTTCCAAGACCTTTTACAGTGCCTGAATAAGAAGACTGCAGCTCTACATAAAGCACATTATGATCTTACAGATTATTCTGAAAACTTAAAAGCAGCATATAAAAAGGAAGAAAAATATTACTTAAATTATGTATTCTTAGGATATTATATAAACATAACACTGTAGTTATTGGAAAGATCAGGTATTGTAAAAAATTACAAATTTCATGGTGAAATACAATGTTTTATCTAATTCTCATTGAACTAACTTTTTATGTGGTATACAAATATACGAGTTAATAAATCATTTTATATTATACTATATGCTTGATCAAGGACAAGGTAAAGGGACCAACAGCTGAACTGCAGAGTGAATTTGTAACACAAGGAATTTATGCAATTTGCAGAAGGTGTCTTGGAAGGCAGCAAAGAGCTGCCAGCATTCCAGGCAGGATTGTCTCCACTAAACAAAGCTACTTCCGTAGAGAAGCAGTAGTTTGGGCATGAGATTTGCATCAATTCTCTATAATGTTCCTATCATATAATTTTCAGCTAGCTTAATTTGTGAAAATGAAAACTTTATATACTATTCATTTATTTTTTTTTGTAATGCAGGGTCACAGTGAGACCTGGCTGAAAATATTCTCTCCTAGAAATTATTATTTTGAAGGAGTGGAATGATTCAGCAAATTCTCTAGAAATCCACTTCTTTGGCTTCTGGGGCTCCTTTATGCAACTTACTTGGCTTTCTGTTGCTCTGTATGAGCTGATAGTATGACCAAAAAAAAAAACCTCCACAAATAAAAAAGCCCCTCATATTGCTTAGGTGAGGAATGTGGCAGATGCACGCCACCCTCCCTCGAACTGGGGCTTTCTGGCTGTTGGAAATGTTAGAGGAAATTCAGTGTCACTGTATTTGCAGTGATACACATGGGGAAAAAAAAAATACATTAGATAAGAAGTAGTGTGTGCTGATATCATCACCACTCCTCAGAAGTAAGATCTGGGCATCTTAGAAAGCAGGTCTGTGAGCACATCAGCTTAGTAGTCAAGAAAGCAAACCTGAATGATAAAAAATACTGTGAATGGAAGAGAGAAAAAACTGGAAAATACTGAGACAAATAAAAGGGGAAGGACTACCACAGTTTTCTACAAAATCTTTTGTGGCATAGATAGTGACCAATACAAGAGCCAGTGGGAACTATACAATATCTAGCAGAATAAAAATCCAAATTAAACAAAAAGATGCATTTAACTCACGGGTTGTGCAGGGAAAACACGCAACATTTTGCCCTAGATGTTGACAATAATCATATTGTGGGAGGAAAAATAATCTGCAAGAACCCCCTTATGGTAACTCGGGAATACTTTATCTAAATTTGCCTATTGCAACAGCTTAAGTGCAATCTCAGTCAAAATATTACTTTAAGGAAGAGGGCAACTGTCACAAAAATAATGCTGAGATTATCACAATATAAACCAAAAAGTCATCAAAACTACAAGTCACCAAACCACACTACACAGGGACAGCCTGAAGATATTACAGAGATTTCAGTTGGATTTTTTGAGCCACATGCCAAACATGTGAAATGAATTAACATAGTTTTTCCCTAAAAGCACACAAGAAACATGAGCATAACGAAAATGTTATGTGACCTACATATTCTAAAATATTGAAAGCATTAAATACCACAGAGCTAAAATGTTGAGATGCAACACAACCAAAGAACTGACTGCTTTAACTGTGAAACAATAAATATTTCAGAGTTTTAAAAAGTTTCAAAATTCTATTAATAATAATGAAGATCCTCCAGATCTATATCTTGACACCATAATTAATTGGTTTTATGTATAATTGCAGTGTGTCAGGCATAAAATAATTGAATTATTTAGCAAATAGAATTTTGTAAGGTTAGTGGTCATGTATTTCCCCAAATTAAATAACCTTTTTTTTTTTTTTTTTTCACAAATTTCCAAAGAGATGTTACCCAAGATACACCGAGGACAGCAGTAGATTGTCCTGTAAATCTGTGATAGTCAAAAGATTATCTTAAAATGTACGTTTCTTGTCAAGCATTAACAAATTGAACAAATAAAAATTTCCATATCAGCCTAAGGCAGGCAATTTTCTTTTTTTTTTTAAACAAATGTGTTAGATTGCTTGCAATATGTATTAAGCATAGAAGCATTTTTTAAAAAAAAAAAACATAAATGAACTATCTAATAAAAAAGTAAACTTTGTTCGATACAGGTATCACACTTTTCCTGAAAACATATCTCAGAGCCTCAGTATTGAAGGAATTAATTAAAAAAATCTGCTGCACATTGAGGTCTGCAGACACAGCCTTTGAAAGTCGGTTTTAGGAATATGTAGCAAAACTTTCCAAAACGTTACTGCTCTTAGCAGAGTTGCTAAACTGTGTCAGACCATAGTAACTCACAGGCACCTATTTCTTCTCCTGACTTCATACCACTCTTCCAGCTAAGAGGAGTTGAAGAGTGACACAGTGGAAGTGTAGCTTGTGAGAGTAGGTATGGCACTGAAATGTCCACTACTTCCTATTGTTCTGGTTTTTGCTAGGATAGAGTTAATTTTCTTCTTAGTAGCCAGAAAGCACTGTGTTTTGGTTTCAGTGTGGGATCTGATATGAGAAGAACATCGATAAGGTACAAGGACACTGTGTTTGGGTAGTCTGCAAGTGCAAAGGACTAGGAGGGGAGAAATGTAGTAGTGAGTAAAACCCAGAGTGACAGTTGGATGTGCCAATAAGATATTCCCTATCATACTACGTCATGTTTAGTATATTAGCCAGGGCTGACCAGAAAGGGGGGGAGGGGGGATTATCTTGGGAATCACTCAAGCTCACTTTTCCAGGATTGCAGTTTCAATGTTCCTTTTTGCTTCTCTGGGATCACTATTAGTGGGTGGTGAGCAATTGTATTGGGCATCACTCATTTACATACATATATGGGGGGAGGGGAGAGGGGAAGGGGGAGAGGGTGGCGGGGAGGAGAGAGAGAGAGAGAGAGAGATTATCATTGCTATTTTAATTTTATTTTACTCTAATTCTTATATCAACCTGCAAGTCTCCTTACCTTTACCCCTCCAATTCTCTCCCCTATTCTACAGGTGGGGGGGGAAGTGGGATGGGAGGTGTGAGCAGCTGTGTCTTGTTTGGTTGCCAGCTAAGTTAAACTATCACACCTACTCAGAGTTACATTGCATGCTGTGCTCCATAGACATGTAATTGTATTTTACCATTTCAGATCCTGCACAAGAAAATACTGGAAATAGAAAAAAACAGATGCTAAAGGTGATGCAACTGAAACTACCGAGTTTAAATTGCAGAAAAAGAGACTAAACTTCATATGGAAAAAAAGAAAACAAAAACCTAACCCTTCTAATTCTAAGGATACTTTAGCACTGAAATGTAATGTCTATGGCAGTTTTCGAACCTCCAGTACATTCATCACTATGAAATTTAGATAAATAACTGTCAGAAATTACATACACATAGCTAGAGGCAGCACTCGGGGAGGGGGCGGGGTTATACACTCTTGAGGACACACTAGATCTACCTTTCATGATCCTTTCAATAATCTCTAATATTTTAACAATAGAAATTGGATAAAGGCTTGAGATCATATTTTATTGTCTGACCTAAAATATAAATCTCTCATAACTTTATTTCAGTTATCACAATTTATCAGAAGTGAACTAAGGCAGTATTTTCAAGTTTAAAACAATAAGAAAGCTGAATAAAATTGTTCAAATTTCCCTTTTTAAATGTCCTCAAGAGTTATATGACCTTCAGTTGCTATAATTTCTATTTTAATAATTATGTATGAGATTTTTGAAAACTACTAAATTTCATATTTCTGAAGCCAAAGATTATATGATCCCATTTGCTTTGCACAAAGACTGTACATTCATTGATGCTTTTGTTGAAAGTCAAAAGAATGAATACTGAGACATTCTGCAATAAGATAATTAAATTCTATCATTCTTTTCATTTTTCATCATATAACCTTCAGTTAGAATGAATGCTGACTAATTCTGATGCTTAAGAACTACTACAGACAAAAGCGATGTGTAGAAGCTTATGGTCTTTGTAAAATAAGTCCTTCAAAATATCTATTTCTTATTGGTTTCAAAAATTCACTAATTTTTCAATGAAAGTCACAACAATTGGTCACTCTTTATCAAAAAGCCACAAACAAATTACAAAATAAAAATTATCAAGGAATGAAAGTAAAAATACTGTAATCTAGGCTAAATGTCAAAGTGTCACCTTGTGAAATCATAATCATCTGTCTCTCTCCTTTCAGTGTTTATCCTCTTTGCCACCAACAAGATTCCTCCATTTCATTCCTCTACATACCACTCAAGTGCTATTCAGGTTTACAGCCCTCTACCTAAATCAAACTACATATATCTGGAAAAGTAGAAGGCAGTATTGTTTATGCCTTGACTAACTATTTGTATCATCTGTAGGTTTTTTATTTCACCTGTGTCATTCCAAACATAAAGGTAACTACTATTGATATATGCCTCCTACTCAAATCTCTCACCCCTCCCATCCCATCCCAGCCCATCCCATCCCATCCCATCCCATCCCATCCCGTCCCGTCCCGTCCCGTCCCATCCCGTCCCGTCCCATCCCATCCCATCCCATCCCATCCCATCCCATCTCCTTGCACAGTGGGTAAAATACTGTTTGGTGTGTTACACACCAGGAGAATTACAGCTATTAAGAACTGCATAATAACAGACAAATGTTCTGAATATTTATTGCAATTAACTGCTTCATCAACTAATGTCTGATAATCTGTGACACCACCACACAGCTCAGATAGCTTCACTTACAGTGGTGAAACACCTCATGGTGGATTGGTGTTCCAGGAACCATTCTTGATTTAACTTTGTTTAAAATTTTGGAGTGATTTATGAGTAAGTGGTTACATTAGCTGAAATTATAACATCGATCTCTTTTTATGAGAAATTGTTCTTTTTATCATGGATATCAGGAAGACACACAGTCTTTTAAGAACCAAAGACTTGTAAAAACTACACTGATAACAATTCAAAATTACCATTTGGTGTAAAACAGAGTTAGGGACAGAGCTTAAACATGTCACCCTGAACTGGACAAACTCAACACAATCATTCAATCAATTGAAGGAATTGAATCTAGCAAGGCACGTCAAGGACAGTACGAAGGGCTTGCTCAGCAAAAGGAAGACCAGGGAAAATGTGGGGCTGCTGCTGAATGAGGTGGATGCCCTGGTGACAGTGGATACAGAGAAGGCAGGTAATGAATGCCTGCTTTGCTTCAGTCTTTACTGCCAGCCCTCATGAAGCCCAGGCCCTGGAGATAAAAGATCAAGTCTGGAGAGAGGAAGACTTTTCCTTGGTTGAGGAGGATCAGGTTAGAGTCCACTTAGCCAAACTCAACACCCACAAATCTATGCACCCCGATGGGATTCACCCTCGAGTGCTGAGGGAGCTGGTGGATGTTACTGCAGAGCTACTCTCCAAAACCTTTGAAAGGTCATGGAGGATGGGAGAGGTGCTCGAGGACTGAAGGAAAGCCAATGTCACTCCAATCACCAAAAAGGGCAAGAGGGAGGATCCAGGAAACTACAGGCCAGTCAGCTTCATCTCCGTCCCTGGGAAGGTGATGGAACAGTTCATTCTGGGGGTCATCTCTAGGCATGCAGAGGAAAAGAAGGTTATTGGCAGTAGTCAACATGGATTCACTAATCATGCTTGACCAATCTGATAGCTGTCTACGATGGCATGACTGGCTGGGTGGATGAGGGGAGAGCAGTGGATGTTGTCTACCTTGACTTCAGCAAGGCTTTTGACACTGTCTCCATAGCATCCTCATAGGTAAGCTTAGGAAGTGTGGGTTAGATGAGGAGGTGGGTGGGTGAAGGACTGGCTCGATGGCACAGCTCAGAGGGTTTTAATCAGCAGTGCTGAGTCTAGTTGGAGGCCTGTGGTTAGTGTTGCTCCCCAAGGGTCAGTTCTTGGTCCAGTCCTATTCGATATATTCATCAGTGACTTGGATGAAGGGACTGAGTGCACCCTCAGCAAGTTTGCTGATGACACTAAACTGGGAGGAGTGGCTGACACGCCAGCAGGCTGTGCTGCCATCCAGAGAGACCTGTACACACTGGAGAGCTGGGCTGAGAGGAACCTGATCAAGTTCAATAAGGGCAAGTGTAGGGTCCTGCACCTGGGGAGAAATAACCCCAGGCACCAGTACAGGTTGGGGGTTGACCTGCTGGAAAGCAGCCCTGCAGAGAAGGACCTGGGAGTGCTGATGGAAGCAGCTGACCATGAACCAACAATGTGCCCTTGTGGTCACGAAGGCCAATGGTATCCTGGGGTGCATTAAGAAGAGTGTGACCAGCAGGTCGAGGAGGTGATCCTGCCCCTCTACACTGCCCTGGTGAAGCTGCATCTGGAGTATTGTGTCCAGTTCTGGGCTCCCCAGTTCAAGAGAGACCAGGAACTACTGGAGAGAGTCCAGTGGAGGGCTACAAAGGTGATTAAGGGGTTGGAGCATCTTTTACAAGGAAAGACTCAGAGAGCTGGGTCTGTTTATCCTGGAGACTTCAACAACACCTAAAAGTAAGCCTAATATATATATAAACAACTAATGTGAGACAGCAAATCCTACAGTCAATTTGATAGCTTTTGTGGGTAAGCATGTTTAAGCTTTTATTTGTTACTCAGAGTAGCACTGCACCTCTTCCAGGTCAGAGAAAGGTAAGAAATATGTGTCATGCTTCCATGGATGCTATTTGCTTTAGCCAGGATACACAGAACAGAGCAATTTCAGTGCCAGTGGTATCAAAAAGTGCTGCTAAAATCCATGGGGATTACCAAAGAAGGAAGAACCAATCAAGGAATTACTTTGCTTGCTGCCACTGAGATTTTCTCTTCTCTTCCATAGCCAGGATTTCTCCTTATTCATAGTCAAATAGAGAAACAAGTGCCTGAATTTAAAAAGTTACACCTAAAATAGGGAAGCTCTTCAGCATGCATACATACGAGGTACTTAATTTTATAGCTGTAATCTACCCGTAATGTAATTGATATATTTCAGCAATATAAAAAGAATATAGAACTGTCGCTATAACTAAATCAACTTTACATGAATGTTCTTATACTAAAGAAAAATGTTATTTGACCTTGCACTTACAACTTAATGGATGATTCAAGTGTGGATCTGATTCATTTTAGAGGACTCTGTTTATAAAACACATGACATTCCTCTTCAGATTGGGAAACTGAGCTCTCACCCTTAAGGTTTGTAGTAATCTTAGTAGAATTGTAGTCTGGAAAAGAGTACCAATACAGTTATGCTTTGCTTACCCTTTAGCAATTCGGCTTTCAGGGTGAGAGCTCTAGCAGCAAATATTTTGTTATATAGTCAGAGCTTGGTGCAGCTAGTGAAGCAAATCAAAACACTCTCAACTCCAGATGCTTCATTTCATGAATCCACCCCAAAGCAAAGAGATTACCATCTGGGCATATGAAACAGAAAGATAAAATATACACTTGAAGTAGTCTGTGTTTCTGAGTAGCGTGTGTAGTTTGAGTTTAGTATATCAACATAGGATTTGCATTATTTTAAAAGCTAACATACTATGAATTAGAGATGTTTTCTACCTGAATATTATCTGAGATGTTACTGAGATGCTGAGCTGGTATGTTGGATGAAATGTAATATGTTTTAATCCAGTTGATAAGCACTCCAAGAACATCAAAAATTTTGACCTAACACCATTGATAACATCTGGACTAGTGATTTATATTTCCAATTATTGTTCTTCATTTCAGACATTCAGAAAACATACCGAGGCTATTTAAAGCTTATTATTTCAGAGAACAAACTGTAACTGCCCAAATTTCCCTGAGTGGCTTTTATAAACTCTTTTCTTATCTTCATACAGGTTAAAAGCTCTCACTAGAAATATATACAAAGCAGATCATAAACCCTTCCCTCATGATTTCTACATACATGCACTTTTGCCACAGAAATATATTTTACTGAAGCAAATGGCCTGAAACATGTGGAATCATGTAGACTGAAGCCTTTAATGTAATTTTGCAACATGGATGTGCTTACTGTCTGCAGCTCAGGCCAAGAGCAGCAACAAATATTGTAGGAGGAGTGAACTCAGGTTTGGGAAACAAGACAGACACTTTTCTTCCTGCACTCAAAAACAAAGCCAGTCTGGATGCAGATGTTCACTATCTTGCCAGATAAAGAAGTCATGGGAATCATGATATGGGGAAGGAAGGGCTTCAGGCAGAGTCACTTTCAAGCTGACTGACTTATTACTGCAGGTACACTCAGCTTGAGCTAATTCCTCTGGAATCGCTACCACTTACCAAGTGCTGTATTAGGAGAAGTACTTTCTATTTGGGAAATGCAGAAATCTCATTCATATCCTTAACCTGTTTACAGTAATACAAATCTTGCAAATTCCCTGGTGATTATGGTGTAAACAGCCTCACATTCCTGCAAGAGACTGTCATAGGACTCAAATGATAAAATGGGGTGCTGAGGTTTCTATTCTATGCTAAACTGAGACCTCTTCCTCTGGTCTTTTTTAATACTAACATTCTATGAGGGTTTATCTACTTGAGAACTTTTTCATCCCTTATTTTCAGTAAGTTATCAGCAATTATAGTCTTTGTTATAATTGCTCAAAGTCCCTTTGAATTTAAAAATGAAAGAGACTCACAGAACAGATCTGGAAAAGACTAGTTTTCAAGCCCAGAGGAAACAAGAATCACTACACCAAACCAAAAATCACTCCTCTTTGTTGGGGAATGGCTCAGAGAGCAAGGACATGGATTCACAGAATAGTTGTACGAGCAGCAGTCTGGTCTAGCACTCAGCAGGCTGCAGTGGAAAAAGTACTGAATACTGACACTGCGCCTTTATCTCAATCTGGTAAACAACCTTGAGAAAGTAAGTGTGTGAAAAATGTAGAGAATGCTTTACCGTTAAACCGCAAGTAGGAGGACCTGTAAATGTAACGTTTAGAGCTTAAGCCAATTAGCTAAGGACTAGTGGGAATAATTATCGTAGCCCGTATAAATATGACTGAATGAGAGCAATAAAGTGAACTCTGCCTTATCGCTCACATTGAGTCGGCTCGCATAGTTTCCTCCGTCGCTCGCACCTCCTGACCTTGGAAAGACAAATGCGTTCAAGGCTATGTCATTGAGCTCACAATCTGAGACGTATCTGTAGACATTTAATGACACTGGTACAGGAAGAGATTTGTACGTCATAGATCTTGTGTTACTTGTAGACATGATATCCACTATCATTTTTGAGCTGGAGGTTGCAGTATGAAGTTTGATGGGCTGCAACTCTATAGCTAAACTGGCCATTTCCTTCCAATCTTTATGGAAGAAAAGAAAAACAAGGAGGATAAGCATGACCTATTGAAAAACAGTTAGGAAGTAAATGAGAGTTTTATCCAAATGTAGCAGCAACTAAAAGAAATTGAATTAACTGTGTGGTAGCTTTAGGTTATTATTCTTTACTAGAACTGAAGAAATTTCATTTTGTAATCTCAAACATGGCTGCCTAAAATAAAAAAAAAAAAGTGCCAAAAAGTTTATCAGGAAATTTGATGACTCCTTTGTTGTTTCATCATTTCTCATAAAAATAAAACGATGGAACTTTTACCAGAAAAGTATATTTCCTTTCTGGTCATCAGTATCATCTGTCAGTGCTAAAGTAGAATTGAATCTTTTTTTCTTTAAAGACTGTACTACTGTGTTCTTAAGTGTTGTGTTGATTCTGTCTCCCACTCTTTTCATTCACTGGGAAAACATTTGACTGTTCTCCATTAAGTACCCAGAGCTATTTGACTCCCATAATGAAACAAATTTATACAAAGGCAAGTCTAGTCCAGAGCAGCATTCTCACTTCTGGAATGCAATTGAATGAGAACTGGATTTGCACCTCTGCACTCACGGTGGGAAATACAAACTAACACTTAGGTAAGTCAAAAGAAACTTTAATTTTAATTCAGTAAATGAAAACATTTTGATTCCAATTAAAATGGATGATTAAGTATTTAATTTAAATTTTATAATGGGAAGCTTAGGATAATAATGAACTGACATATTTTAATTTTTTTCAAGAAAGAATGATGCTGATCTGACAAAAATTGTTCCCCATTTAAAAAATTTACAACCATGGCATTTGAGCAAGCATTGACACTTCCACATAGATGGAAAAGCATATTTTATCACATATAACTGCAAAGGTTGGATTTTGAAAAGAATATTTTGATTTGATGGTGTCTATTAAAAAAAGATCTGGTAATCACTATTGAAATTTTCAAATTAAAAAAAAGGGTAATAGGAAAAAATGGATGCTCCTTTTCAAATTCTTCATAAATACAAAATTGGTAAACATCTAATTTTGCTCATGTGCTCATCATGTTCTGATTTCAAAGCAAGAGGTCTGTGTATGAAGAATGTGAGCATGCTGGTCCCCTACTCTATAGCATTTCACAGTTAAAATAATCTGCATAGATTTCACTGAAAAAATAGAATCTATAAAATTTTTCTCAGATATATTTGCAATCAATAAGTTATCAGTTGGAATAATGCATTCATTTATATTTTTCCTAGTATCTTGTACTATACAAAGCATTTCTATCTGCTGCAAAATTTGATCTAGTGAAAAGGGGAGAAAATCCTCAGTGAATTAAATAAAGATGACTTGTCTCTAAATGTGCAGAGAAAATGTCTGATCTTTTCTCCCGTTTTATATATGAAGGACACAATATTCTCCAGAAGATTTTAATGAAGTTTGACACTAGTTTGCTTTTTGTTTTAATTATTACTATCATTTAAGAGATATAACAAACCCAAAAATTTTTCCTAAGAAAAGAAAAAAAAAGCATAAAGATCCACATTTATTGAAAGCTAAAAGTTAATAAGGTCCTGAGAGAATTGAAGTCAGTAACTGTGAGCTTCAGACTTGATAAGCAGGATAAGTAACCTCTGAAATATGTCTTCTGCCTATCTGTGCTCTACAGCTTCAAACTTTTCCTTTCTCTCAATGAGAAAGGATTTGATGTAGAAACGTGGAGAGAAAGTTTTAGATTCACTGAAAGACACAGGTCTCCCTTCTCCCTTCCCCCAACTACAGGCATGGAATTACTGCAATTGCTGAAGAATAGCAGCATCTACTGAGGTTATAATTTTTTAAGGAAGATATCTGTATACCATAATTACTTTTTGCTTACATTTACTGTCAAAGGTATTTGTTCAGCTGAGAGCATCAAGCTCTTTTCATACAATCTTCTATATTGAGTCACAAACTTAAAAAGATCAAGCTATGCCTGCAAATGCATCATGGCTCATTTTAAAGGCAAGCTGTTAAGTGACTAGAATTGTAGAAAGAAACTATTCTGATCCACTGAATAAACCTGAATTAGGAACATGAGATATGTATTAATCTCTTCGTGTCATTAAGAAATTACATGGAAGTCCATCACTGCCAACAGCTACAGTCTGGATTTATTATTTTTTAATGGCCTAAGGGAGTAGTTACAGACCACTGTGTAACCTATCATTAAGAACTATTCCTCCTCAAGTGATATGATTTCCTTGATCTGTACATATCACTTTCTTCATGCCATTTAGCTTGGCTAAGCTTATTTTCAGATCATGTGAAATTTGCTTCGATTGATTCGAACCTTCAGAACATTTTATTTTTTTTCTGGAATGAAGTCAGCAGTATAAAATAAGAGTTTGCACCATTAGGCTCAGAATAAGTAATTTTAATGTAAGATACAGCAGATGGTATTCCAAGTTAACGTTTGCTTTGAATTTAGCCATTTGATTTCTTTCCTATAAAAGTAGCTAAACCAGGTGATATTTAAGAGGGTTCATACCTCAGACAAATAACCACTGGAGACAGGAATGAGTGTGTAAACAAGCTTTTCATTTTAAGAGTCTGGATATTTTGGCCATATAGGAACTGAATGAAAAAGAAGCATTGTCTAAGGAAGAGTTTGGTGGCTGCACAACACTACAGAAAAGTAGTGTGTCCCTTAATAAATATTAAGTGTATTAGTTGCATTGTTGTAACAAAACATGCAGCTGTAACCCTGGAAGAGATTACCACTTACAGCTATTTCATGTCTGAGAAATTTTGCAAAGCTACCATACTTTCTGCCTCTTCTGCTTGCAAAGAGTCAATAGGGGTGTCTTGGATACTTGGAACATTTTGGGAGGAACAGGGGCAGTATTCTCTACATCTTTCATACCTGCATCACCAGGGACAAAATTTGAACCCATGCAAAGATCATACAGAAGACTGACCACATTTAACGTCCATGATCAACTTGACTCAGAAGTAATATTTTAAGTAAAGAACTGTTAACTTAGATTGTTTTATACAAATAAATAAGGCTTAGCAGGTTTCTATAAAACCATTTTTTTTGTTCATTTAGCCTCCTTAAAGAAAACTGAGTACAAGAGACTTTTAGTAAGGCAGTTTATGTTTCTGAGACTAAACACCAATGCATAACTAAGTATTTTACTAAAACCAGTATTTTATTAATATCACTTATGTACAGGTTTCTCTTGTTCATGTACAGGGTGAAAATGCATGACAGTATACATATGAGCTGTGTATTCTGTGCTCTTTACCACTGCACAATGGCAAAACCAGAAAGCACAAAACCAGCACAGAGAAGCTAAGCCATCAGCTTAACATTTGTATAAGTAAAAATAAGTGGGTTTATGATGCTTCTGTTTTTTCTGTCACTATATTTGAAAAGCTAATACTACTATCAGTATAACTCAGACATCTATGTTTAAAACAAAATAATTTTACAAAACATAATTGTGCATTGTTTTCCCTGTAACAAAAAAATAAATAAATGTGTTTTTTCAGGTTTTAATGATTTAGGATCCTCTTTTTGCTATATTTTTTTACTTGGTAGCAAAGCTACAAAGTAAGATTGGCTTCCCCACATTGCCTAGAAGGACCAGAAATGACTGGAGACTCAGTGATTGACACAACTTCCCAGTTAAGGGTATCTTTCCACTGCTAATAAAACATAACAAGCAGTGCTGTTGCTGTCTTATTGATGATTTGCAACAACTGTGACATTAAACAAAAATACTTAGGTAAGGAATTACTAACTTTTCAGTTAAGCTTATATTTTTCAGTCACAATGTAACTAAATGTAATTTCAGCAGCTTACTTAGCAATATATTAATGACTCAGACTTTTAGGAACAGAAAACTACAACCCCCTTTTTTGAGCATATTAATTTAACACAGAAAAAGCTTAAAATATAATAGATCAGAGACTGACTTTTGCCAAATCTTAATTATATATAGTTCCACTATTTTCCACAATTAATTTACAGTTGAATAGTGTCTCATGTAAATCAGAACTACAATGCTGTGCAGAATTCCAATCATGCTTGAAAGCCCACAATATGTCAAAATAAAGAAACTCTGCTGAAAATATTTGAATGTGAAGCAAAATAAGTTTTTTAAAAAACAGTTCAAATTATGCATGCTTGAAAAAAGTACTCAGCGATTGCATTTCTTTTTATTTTTTTTTTTTTTAAAAGCTGCTTTGGCATCATATTAGACAACAGAACATTGTCTAATATCATTGTCTACAAAACATGTGGGTCTAGATAAAATTATGGCAATGCACTTAACAGATTTTGTAACAGAACTGCAGTGTTTACTGCAGTGAACAAACAAAAGTATTCAAAACATGGTGGAGTTAACCTATAGATAGAATTTACTTGTCTTTGGGTATTAAAAAATGCATGAAGAATGTAAGATATTTCTTTGTAGATAAAGAACAGTGAGATTCACAATGACCAAGTTTTCATTCACAGTTCCTTTCAGAAATCAGTGTCATTTGCACCTCCCAGGGGCTGTCTTACACCTAGAGATTTAAGAATAAAATCCAGAAGTTGAAGCAAGCATCAAGAAGTTACCAAGGAGAAAACAGAAAGGAACCCCTCTGTCTCATTCGGCTTCCTTCCCAGTTTTTCTAGCTGTCTTAAGGAGAGAAAAGCTCAAATACATGGGAATTCTGTTAACATCCAAGAGAACAAAGGGAGAAAAATGAAGGAGACAAACAGGTAGTTTCATTGCATGGTTGTTTCATGCTATTCTGTTAGAGAGGAATCTGTGTTAAAATGAGATATCTAGCAAGTAGTATGTTGGAAAAGCATGAAACTGCATACACAGAAGTAAATCAACTAAATCTCTAAGCGTGCTTAGGCTGAGCATTAATAAGCCAAAAGCCCCCTGCATTAGGGTACAAACTCTGGAATGGAAAAAGGTGAACATTTGGTAAGGTTTTCTGCCAAGCGTAAAATCAGAAAACATATTTAATAGCATGATATGAGTTCAGAGACCATGTTTTTTTTTCAGCAGCATATATCTTGTTTCATGAATTATGATGAGAAAAAAATCTGTTAGCAGACCTGCAGTGAAAACCAGTGGTGGCTCTGAAAGAGACTGAAAAGCATAGTGAAAAGTGCAGGTAAGTGAAAAAACCCCTGGTGACTGTGGCACTGGAGAAATGCAAAACATGGATAAGAGGAGCAGTGAGGGAGAAGCTTGTGACTGAGTGAAAGGAGCAGCCAACAGCGTGTTCATATTGCCAGGTTGGCTGCACATAACTCAGGTCTTAATGTCCAACCAGATTTAATAACCTTAGACGACAAGTAAAGATTACAAAAAAAGAGGAAATTAATCAGCTGCACTATCAGCTTCCTCCCTACAAGAAAGCATCATAAAATGATAGAATGCTTTGATTTGGAAAGGACCTTCAAAGATCATCTGGTTCAACCTCTCTCCCATGGGAAGGGACATCTTTCACTACATCATATTGCTAAAAGCCCAATTCAACCTGAAACTGAATGTTTCCAGGGATGGGAAATCGACTACCTCTCTGGGAAACCTATACCTCTGTCTCACCACTCTCATGGAAAAAATGTCTTCCTTATGTCTGGTCTAAATCTACCTTCTTTCAGTTTAAAAACTCTGCCTCTTGTCCTGTCGCTACAGGCCTTAGTAAAATGCCTCTCTCCAACTTTCTTACAAGCCACCTTTAAGTATTCAAAGGCCACAACAAGGACTCCCTGGAGCCTTCACTTCTCCAGGCCAAACAGCCCCAACGCTCTCAACCTGTCCTCATAGGAGAGCTGTTCCAGCCCTCTGATCATTAATTTCATGGTCCTTCTCTAGACCTGCTCCCAACAAGTCCATGTCTTTCTTGTGCTGGGGACACCAGAGTTGGGAGCAGAATTGCAGGTGGGGTCTCATGAGAGTAGAGTACAGGAGGAGAATTTACCTCCCTCACTCTGCTGGACACACTTCTTTTGATAGGAGCCCAGGATGGGAGCAGCTTTCTAGGCTGCAAGCACACACTGCTGGCTCATGTCCAATTTTTTATCCACTAGTATCCCTTCTCTACAGGGTTGTTCTCAATCCATTCATGCTCCAGTCTGAACTGATACTGGGGATTGCCCTGACCTATGCACACGAACGTTGCACTTGGCCTTGTTGAACTTCAAGAGGTTCACATGGGCCCACTCCTCAAGCCTATCAGGGTGCCTTTGGACAGCATCCCTTCCCTCTAGTGAATCAACAGAACCACTCAGCTTGGTTTTGTCTGCAAATTTGCTGAAGGTGCACTCCATCCCACTAGGTCACTGGTAAAGTTAATAAATAGTATTGGTCCCAGGTGGGACCCATGAGTGACATTGCTCATTCCTGGTTTCCACTTGGACCTTGAGCCACTGACTCTTTGGACATGGCCATCCACACAGTTTCTTATCCATCCAACAGTCTATCCATTAAATTCGTATCTCTCCAATTCAATGGCAAGAATGTTGTGGGGGACTATACCAAAGGCCTCATAGAAATCCGGGCAGATGACATGTGTAGCTCTTCCCTTGTCCACTACTGCAGTTGTTCCACCATAGAAGGCCACTAAACAGGCACAATATACTCTTGGTGAAGCCATGTTGGCTCTGCCTAATCACCTCCCCGTGTTCCACATGCTTCAGAGTAATTTCCAGGAGGATCTCCAGCATCATCTTGCCAGGCACAGAGGTGAGGCTGACTGGTTGCTTGTGAAATTGCTGTTTGTATAGTTATGCTTGGAGATTCAGTTCTATCCATCCTGTGTATCAAGCTGTGTTTCAGGGTTTAGCTATTTTGGTGCAGGGTTGTTTGGGGTTTTTTTTTCCTTTTTTCTTTTTTTCCCCTTTCATTGAAAGGGCTCATGAGAGGTCTTCATTTCAGCCTCCTCTCTAGAGTCCTCCTGACTCCAACTGTGGGGTCAGGCCAGGCTGCTCAGGGCTTTATCCAATGAGGGCTTGAAACCCTTCGAGGTCTCTTCAGTCACCTCCCTTGCTGATTCTTAGATTAATCCAATTATCTTCAATGCAGATACACTGGTGCAAAATCAATGCAAAAACATTTAATTTTTCAATTCCATATATGTATATACCCATAAATCCCACACTTGTGGTACTATTAAAAAATTGTCCCTAATCTGTATTTGAGTTCTCAGGAACTGTACCTAGCTACATACGTTCTGATTTCACAAGGTGTTTTAGCAAGATTAAGATGGCAAAATGGAATGGAATAAAAATCAGTTCTTAGGTATGGTTCTCCAAAGCACTGGAAACTTACACCTAGCAGAAACAGGGTATCAAGTTAATTTTAAAGGTCTTTCTGCATACTTTAATTCACCTGAAGTTAGAAAATAAAGACTACTTTTGATAAAGCTGGGATCTGCAATATGATTTGTGATGTCCAGGCTAGTCTGCCAAAATTCTAACATCCATAATTTATTTTAGCTCTCAAGAAATCCTTTTACACAGTTCCTAAGACAACCACAAGAAGCAAATCTTACTTTACTTCTCTGAGTTTTATCCTTAGAAGTCTTTAGAGCTAATTTTTGGCCCATTTAAATTAATGACAAAGTTCACACTAACCTTAGTGCTGTAGGATTAGGGCCTTAGGCTTAGGAGCCTAACAACACCTTCATTTCATTTTTGTAACTTGCTGGAGACAGAATAGTGCTCTTTGAAGTACAGAGATTTTGCCATGTGTTTTGTGAAGTGCTTTATGCATTTACCATGGACTATAAATAATGAGAAGAAAAGGTGGGTTTTTTGAATAAGAAAAGATGTTTACCAGAAAAAGAAAATACACTGCTCCTTTATATTCCCTATGGTACACAAAGCAAAGCCATGGTGTCTCCTCACTTTTCAAAACAACACAGACAAAAAGGTCATAGAAAGAAAGGAGGAACAATGCACATAAGAAACACCAACAAAACAGAGGAAGTGAGACCACTCAGATTTCAGTTCTCCCCTCAGAAAGAACTATCTACAAGGAAAGCAAAGGCACCATGCTGTCATCCCTAGATATTTATTATATCACCTGCAAAACGTGTGATTTGTGACCACTGTCTCCAACTAATATACCAGGATTGGGCTGATGGAGATATAAATCATAACATAACCTAATTCTTTTGTTTCAGTCCTCACTGTGTGATTACTTTGCAGGAGGATATATAACCTCAGCCCATCCTGGGATGAAATGTGCAAAGCCCAGAGGAACATTGGAAATTTTGTCTGACATTTGATGTACAGAACATACAAGCTGTTAAGAGGACATTGTGCTATTCAAGTCTGGCTGACTGACAAATTACTACATCAAAACCCAGGTACTGGGTCCCAAGCATGACAATTTAGATAGCAATTTGCCTGCTGCCATGCAAACTCACTTTGTAATGACCACTCTGCTGGAAGAGGCATGGCCTTGGTGCAGCAGGTTGTCCCCAAGCACGTATGAGCCAACACACAGAGCCGATCAGCAGCTGGTTACCAGCTAGCGGCTACTTGCATGCGGAAGGTTCAGTTTCCACTTCCTTCCTTTACTTGCTTTCCTGCTCCACCTCGCTCTTGGCTGTGCACCCCTGTCACCAGCGTTCCTCAAGCTGCAGAACCCTGTTAAAAACTTTGGTTAATAAACTCAGCTGAGAAGTTCAGCTGGGTTAGTTTTCTAGTACATTAGGAAATTTTGTCAGCTTATTGAGCAGTCTGACAAGAAGCAGAGCTAGAAAAAAGCTGGCAAGAGGAAGATGCAGAAGGTAAGCACCCAGAGCAGGTAGATTTGGAAAGGTAGGCGTCAGGTAGCCCGGGAAAAGGATTTTCCACTTCTGCAACTCTGGGTTATTAAACTGCCTTACCTCATTTCATGGAAAGGCACCATCATGTTGTACACTTACCATGGGCTCAATTTTTCATGTACATACTCTAGAGCACCTAGAAATACCAAGGGCAAAAGGAATAAAAGGGAAGGCACAAGAAAAAGATGACTGTGCCACAATATACAACAGCTGGTAGAAAGGAAGAACTTGGCTAATTCATCTAACACAATGACAACTGTCAGCATTAGCTTTTAAAGCACTAGCAGACATTACACAAATGAATTCTCACAATTCTTCTGAGATTAAATAAAGAAATCTCTCATTCCACAGGGAGAAAAGACTAAAAATACTCAGTTATTAAAACTATTATTATTTTTTTAAAGTCCCATTGTTTTCATATTATTTGTATTCACTTTCTGTGGATTTCTGCAGGCACACAGGAATGAATATCAACAGGAATGACTGCCTTTTTAGCAAATACAGCAGAAGGGAAGTTCTCAATTCATAATTCACATGGGGAGCATAATTCAAGGAGCTGCTGTATTCATCTAGCCAAGTAACGGAAATATATCATATTGCCTATAGGGCCATAAAAACATGTTCAAGTACTGGATACCTGGAGGAATACTTATAGCAAAGAGTGTGGGAGCAACTTATTGCCTGAAATAAGCTACTGCGTTCATGCAACAATTGACAACAAACAGCACACTATTAGAACTGGAAATAATTCTAGCTATATTTTCGGTTGCTAACAGAACTATATTTGAACTACTCTGTAGACCTTATTCTGCTTATAAGAGTGAAAGAATCCACAGCCTTGCACAAACTTAAAACATCTTCATCTTGCTCTTCCAACATTGAGTCTTTATCCTTTTCTCATGGACAAGAATTTATTATGTCACTCTTACTTTGTATTATGATTATTAAAACTTTTTCAGGTCACAAATGACTTATAACCAGGTCTTGTCTGTAACTGTGAGTGTGTGTGAACATAGGTGAAAGTTCCTGCAAGTCAGTGAGATGGTGTGGAGGCTGAGCTCAAATGCATGGACTCACAAAAGCGTGTTCTTTGATGAAAAACTATCATTCACTTGTTACTTCTTCAGCTGGAAGCATTTTGAGTATAATCTGCACTGTTAGTGATACAGCACTAAGAGACTTCCCTTGCATGACTTAACTGAAGAAATTACAGACAAAATCTAAAATTGAAACTAGAAATCTTTCCTCACTATCCTTTACTGCAACCTTAACATCAAAGTCACAAAGAAAATTAAAAGTTTGGGACTGTCTGTAAAACAACTCAAAAATGAACTCAAACCAGAAGATATTTCACAAGCTGTTAGTGCCAAAACCAACTGAAGCTGCATAGGTTTTGATATAGCTTTTATCTAATTATTTAATGAGAATAGAACAACTGACTGAAGTCCAAAATGTTCACGGTTTTCTAAAATGGCTCATCGAAACCAAAAGCATGCAGAATCTGAGTATTTTGTAGGGACAGCAAGGCCACTAGATTGCTTTTAACTGCCATTCTTTGAGAAAGGCATGATATTTACCTAACAAATTGTTTGACATCCAAAGAGATTATAAAGTTTTAGTGGCAATACTTGGCATGAGACTTCTGTAAATGTAATTTCAAAATTAAAATGCTAAAATTCATACTTTATATCTTCAGGATTAAAGATTTAATAATAACACTCCAGTCCCCAGCTTGGTTGTAAATTAACTCTGTTCATGAGGTTTTCTTTATAGGCAGCTCTGTGCACTGAGATAGATGAGAAAAATGAGAATGTTATGACAATTAACACAGTTTAAAGTATAAAACCCTTAGAACTATGCGTATGATCTTAAACTTGTTCATGTCACTACTTAATAAAGTGTGACATAAATAAATATATATTCTATTTCAGCAAGGGAAAAAAACAAACAAACCAAAAACCAAAAACAATACAGTTTTAACTATAAAAACAAACTTCCAGGCAGGAGATTATAAATACAGAACCTATTAGAAATTGACACAGCAATGATAGGTTGAGAGCTTTAAGATTATAATCACAAAAATATGACAAAATCAGAACATTATAAAGAAATAACTGTCAGGCTTTATCAGCTATAAACAACTACTCACAGTCCCTCATCCTCTACTGAATTAAAATCTCCTCTGAAATCTAACTAATGCTGCTCAACACAGGGTGGCATCGTGACTCCAGAAGCCATAATCAAGACTGCAAGTGGGGAACAATATCTCCAACAGTCTCCCTGTAGGATGAAAGAAACCATATAAAACCAAAATCTCTCATTGATGTTAATAATGTGGAACACATAATATCTGTGGAAAAATCAAATCACACTGAGAGAAGCTTTTAAACAGAAACAATGGGGAAGACAGATGACAACCCACTGCCTAGTAAAGAGATGATGGATGGTTTATAAAGGAAAGGATGCTGGGCAACCCAAGTGAAAGAGACTTCAGGAACTGTACTGCAGGGTGGAAGGACTCCCACTGCAGGGTAGGCACACAACTGCACATGGATGAGGAAACAAAAGCACAGTGACTAGGATGTGGTGGGACAGCTCACACAACTGGGGCAAGCAGTGAACATGTAAAAACCCTTCAGTGCAGGTGGACAGGGAAGAAGAGAAGGAGTTCGTCCTCAGTGTGATCTTGCAGCTCAGACACATGGGGCTCCTCTATGGAGGCAGATGAGCCTGGCTAAACAGGAAATGCTTTTTGTCTCAATACTCATTAACCAGGTTCTTAAGCATAGGATTCAAGAACAAGGAGAATGACCAGAGAAGCATGAGTCAGACTTCATTCTCAACAAGTTCATGGGCTGCACCTAGCTGTGCTGAGAAAGCTGGCTAATGTGCCTGCAAGGCCACTCTCCAACAGGAAAGGTCTTGGGGATCGGGGAAGATCTGTGACAATACAGAGAAAGCAAATGATGAAAGTATCTTTAATAAAAGCCAAAAGTTACCCCAGTAACTACAAGACTTTGGTCCTTGTGAAAAGCATGGAGAAGGTCCTCTTGGAGCACATTCCTGAACACAAGGGAGAAGGTGATGGGGGAGTGTCGGGGTGGTTTGACTAAGGTGAATCATGACCAAATCAGCTATTTACCTCCTGTGATAAAATGATAGGATTTGTGGACAAATTCAACAATAATTTAGCAAAGCTTTAAATTCTTCTTCCACAGTGTTCTTGTAGCCAAGCTGGAAGTAAGGGTCTGGGTGGGTACCAGTGGGTAAATACCTGGTTGTACAGTTGGGCTCTGAGGTAGTGGTCACCAGGTCATACCTGCCCAGAGGCTGGTGCCTCATGGTGTCCCATAGGGTCTGTCCTGGGGCCCATCCTGTTTAACATCTCCATCTGTGAACTGAAGAGGTGACCAAATGCAGGTCTGCAGGTGAAAACTAGAGCAGCAGACAAGTCCATATGCTTGAGGGCAGGGCTGCCGTCCAGCTGGGGGTAAGCAGTGGCCAATGGGGCATTCATGCAGTTGGGGCAGGAGCAAAGGGCAGTCCTGTCCCACACTGGCAGAGGGTTTTCAGCTGAACAAAGTGGTCTGACCCACAGCTGATCCTGCTCTGGGCAGAGGGTTGGATTAGAGACCTACTGAGGTCCCTGTCATCCTGAATTGTCCTGCAGTACTATGACCCACAGAGTACAGTAGTTCCATGGCTTCTGATTTACCCTGTATCAGCCCTGGGCCAAATAACAAACTCTCTTTAGCAATGTGGTGTAAAGGATGAAGTACAGCAAAGCAACTGGATGAAAGAATCAGGAAGCTAAGTTTTTTTTTTAAAGTCAGATTGGAACTAGAGGAGCAACACTGTAGTGTCACAAGCAGCTGCTCAAGACGGAATGGGAGGTGGAGGGCAGTAAAAGCTGCCAGCCCAAATCTAGCACTAGACTAACTTAGTTTTCCCTCTGAAGGACAGGAACCAGAAGTAGAGCTGCTGCTTGGTGAGTTTCTGCCTTGAACTATTCCAGTCAAAATGCATTCTGAGGATGTAAAAGAAACTGAGAAATAAGAGTTATGTTCATGTTCTCACCATATGTTTCTCTTAGGATCATTATAATTCAAGAACTTAAACTTTTGCTTCACAAGAATAAACTAATATTCTTTATAGATTACAGCTTGGCTGTTATTAAAACCAAAGATAAAGACGACAGTATTGGGACATTTGTTTCTTCAAAAGCAGTGAGTCAGGTGAGGAGGAGTGAGCAGCCCACCTGCCATTTAAAAGGAGTTCGGGAGGTTATGACTTGAACTGTGCCTCGGTATGATCCCTCAGCAGGATGACCTCTCAGGAGCACATTAGTAACTTTCTAGCAGGAACAGCAGTAACACAGATTATTCCAGGCAAAACTCTAATTTATCGCAGCTGTGTACAAACTAATCCCTGACACAAAGCCAAAACAATGTGTTTAGTACTACAGAAATAAAACAACAAAAGTATTAATGACACCTTTTCTCAGTGTGACTTGTTGTAATTTGGCAATATAGTCATTGTGCTTGTCATACCTAAAACACTTGCCCTTTGACTCCAGGCCAGGAATTACTGGGACAAATATAAAGTATGTGGTTTTCCACTCCAGTTATACTTTATCTCCAAAGTGAAACCTCCAGGTCTTAAAACACAGAATTTGTCCCTTTTGCTTGAATTTACACATTGTGTCTTCTAGTGTAAAGCTGGAAGACCATTTTATTTTTATGGGGAATTTTGTAATGGATTCTTTGATGCTCTGCCTTATAACTGATCATGAACTCATTAATGTCTACTGCACACACTGCGAACTGAATCTCAGTTAAATGCTGCAACAAATTATAATATTGGCAATCCAATCATTATTATTCCAAGAGTAAGAGATTATAAAATACATTTTCAATATAAAACCATTATAAGAATACTGTACAAATGTAAATTTTGCTTTTAATATCAGCACCACAAATTTGTATATTTGTTTCCTATACTTGCTGTAATGCAATATTTAATGCCAGCAAAAACACTAGGTTCAGTAACAAGGTTTTTCCCACGAAGTGGCCCTCTCATAGGTGTTGAGCCTTTTTAAGGGATAATTTTAAACCACAGCCTTTATTTCTTAATCGTGAACAAAGTTGTAAGTTACTCAAACAAATGGAAGTACAAAGTAAAGAAACAAACATACTGACACCCAGGGAACTCTCCTCTGAAGCTGATACTGCAGATTGCAAAGTTCAGAGTTAGCTGCCTTGGGTCTCCAGGTTTCTGTTAGGACACGTGTTATTCTGATTAATGGCTAGTTAAACCCATGCAGTTCTCACAATATCAAGGATGCCCATTCAGCTTTAGGGAAAATCTAACAAGCAGAAGGAAGAAAAAGAATGGTAGCCAAATATAACTGCACAATAATACCAAGCACTGACCTACAGATTGTCAAGGCCCTCTTACAAGAGTAAATTTGGCTTTTGCCCAAAATCTTCAGGTTAGAAAGACGACATTGATTCAGATTCAAAGAAAAATACCATTCTGACTTACATACAATTAACTATTTAAAACTTTCAGAATAACCTAACTGAAAAATTTCTTAAACAGAAGACACTTGTAACTTATCAGTAGGAATAAGATCTGAAGAAAGAGAACCATAGTTAAAGAACACGCAGCATCCAGTAAGTTAACAGGGTACATACTGCAATTTACAATATCCTGGTTCCATTTTCCATAAAAATATAATCTAGAACATTACTCATCTCACTTACTACTATTTTATGGTTGTTACTTTCGAGTTTTATAGTAGACCAAGTTACAGTTAATTTGCTGTCTACAAAAAACAATGGCAATTTCAGTTCTGGACTATTAAACATGAAACACATAGGTCACTGGAAACTAACCAAAACAATAATCCTGAACTTCCAAATGCAGCAAGCTGACCAAATGCATGCTTAGTTATAAGCATGTCCATGTACCTCTAAGCAAGCTACAAGCACGTACTTTATGGGACCACAGCATGCGTTTTACAGGAAACGAATCTGAGATCCTGATCCTCTAAAAAATGACATGTGGAAAAAGAACCCAGGAGGGAAAATGAATAGCAGCACTTGGAAATATTAAAACACCTTAAATCCAATACGAAAAAAGATGTTAGTGAACTTGAATGAGCCAACTCTTCCACTTAGGATATGAGCAAAGTGAGGCATAGGGATAACTACAAGGTAGCAATTTGTAATTCTGTGTCAGAGTACCAAAGAACAGATAGCTGAAAGAAAATTAAAGAGCATAATCTGAACACTAAGAAAGATTGCAATGGCAACAGATGAGTTTTAAAACCCGAGTCACTGTACAAAAGCTAGTAAAAGTCAGTAACAGTTTTTGCCAGAAACTCCTCATTGCAAAACAAATGGAGAAAAAAAAGGATTGAATGTAAGCTCAGGAATTCTGAGTGCTTTAAGGTCTTTAAGCAAAAAACATACTGAAGCAGAGGAAGCCCAGGACAAGGAAAATCCTAAACTGAAATCCAAATTCAAACAAAAACCTCAAGGATAATATTTCAGAAATATTTTCACATTGAATTAAGGACACTTTTCAGTCACAACACAGAAGTCAGGCATTTTCTTCTCTTCAACCTTCACTACTTCAATTCTAATATATTCCTTCTTCATCTACTTGGCTCTACTGCACTGAAATATCCTGAATGTAATCAGTAAGATTACAGGTTTTTTGACACGCTATGGAAATGCATTAACCTATTGAGCGACTAAGTTTCTGTAAACAAATGTTTTGAAGGTGCTTAGAAGTGTAACTAAGAAGTAACAAAGCAGCTTTGTCTGCATTTGTTTGTCCACCACTTGTTTGTGCCCTCTTCTCTAACAATCTCTACACAGTTAACACAAGCTGGCTAACAGACTAGGCACAGGATTGCAGTTTGAAATTTGCCTCAGAGGGTATCCAAACAGAGGTGAAAGAGTGACAGAAGTGCAGCTAATTTTCATGTCTACAGAGTTCCATTCAGTGGAGGCTCAAGCAAGACTAGACTGCTCAAAGACAAATTACTGCTAGTCTCTAACAAAGAACAAACTTTTCCCAGCATAAACATACAACTTTGCATAATATTCCAGACATGTCCTGTTTTTGCAATTATATTTGCAAAAGTAAACAAAAAAACAACAACAACAAAAAATCAAACTTCACCTCCCACCTCGAGAAAAAACACTGAAATACTACAAAACAGTAAAAGACCTCATACAAACTGAATCAAAACTTTCAATTTTAGTCCTGGTCTAGTATCTGGTACAGTACAGGAAAAAAAATAAAAATAAAAAAATCTTTAAACAAATATCTTCACACTTTCCATCCTAAGCTGCTAAAATGAGATGCTAATGGTGTATTTGTCTAACTTACAGAGATATGTGAAGACTGATCAATACCTGAAAATTACATGTAATCTCCAAACAAGATCAAGAAAAAAGACAAATTAAGTCTAATTCCTGATGGTAGTCAGATTGCACTTTCTCTTTTCACAGTAGGAAGATAAAGGATATAAGTTTAATGTTCTGTTTTATGAATTTTTCACCTATGACTGTACTTTGTCCCTTATTCACAACAGACTCAAGTGAAGAGGAAAGATCCAAATCACAGTGGTTATAAAGTCAAGGATAACTTATGGTTTTAGAATACACACACACACACACACACACACACGAAAGCTTCTGCCACTTTTTAGTTCCGGTATAATGTAACACAATTCAGCTTTCTTAGGCAACCAGGGCACATACATTTCTGTGTTTCCTTTTTGACCTCCAACATCTGCAAAGCTGTTGCAAATACTGAGCTTTCACCAGTGTATGTGGTGCTCTTACAATTTCTACGATAAAAGGACAAGTTACCTGTATTACAAAACCAGTGTTGAAGGAGACCCATGAATATACACAGAAGGCTAACCAGCACTTAAGTAGTCAATGAATAGAAAATACAATGTATCTGCTGAGTACATTGAGAGCCCATGTTAAAAAATGCAGAAAACTCTGCTACTGATTAAAAAAAAAAAAAAAATCCAGAATGACATTCCTTTAAAAAGGTCACATTTGCCTCTTTGTTTTAAAACTTTGAACAACACCCAGCTTCAAGAAAAAGTCTGTGCAGACCTTGTCAAAAGTAGATATCTAAAATATGATGTTTACCATAATTATCATTGCATGATGACATATCCTGAATCAGTGGTGAAAACGAAATGTGTTACTGATATCACTGCACTCTTACTATTTGCAATTGCTGGAGTGAGTCCAGAGGAAGCCACAAGGATGATCCAAGGGCTGTAGCACCTCTCCTGTGAGGACAGGCTGAGAGTTGGGGCTGTTCAGCCTGGAGAAGAGAAGGCTCCAGGGAGACCTTATAGCGGCTTCCAGTACCTGAAGGGGCTACAAGAAAGCTGGGGAGGGACTTTTTACAAGGCCTGTAGTGACAGAACAAAGGGCAGTGGTTATAAACTGGATGAGAGCAGATTTAGATTAGATATTAGGAAGAAATTCTTCACTGTGAGGATGGTGAGAGACTGGAACAGGTTGCCCAGAGAAGTTGTGGATGCTTCCCCCCTGGAAGTGTTCAAGGCCAGGTTGGATGAGGCTTTGAGCAACCTGGTCTAGTGGAAGGTGTCCCTGCTCATGGCAGGGGGGTTGGAGCTAGATGATCTTTAAGGTTTCCTCAAACTTATTCCATTCTATGATCCCACGATTCTGTTCTAGCTTATATAAGCTATGTATAAACTTGTATAAAGCTGTGTAAACTATGCTTGAACTAAATACAAATACATATACAGATAAATACATAAATGACAAACACGTATGTATCTGTGGATATGTAAATATGTACACACATAAATATATATATGGCAATACACAGATACGATCCAAAAAGAGGAACTTTGCAAACATGCATTTTCTAAATATAAAAAAATAGATTAAAATTTATTAAAAGGAGGAAACTGTGCTGAGTGGCAAGGACAGACCAGATTAATACAGCAGGGAAACTGCTGTTCTTGGGGTTAGGGACATTTTAAAGCATTTTGTATGCTTGCATCAGAGAACAGGAAAATGAATGATCTTTTTATAGCAGCTGATGGTTTTATGCAAGCTGCCACATACTGAAATGAGAAAACTGTTCACTAAGACACAGCAGAATGGCATTTAAGGGATTGCTCAAGCTAAAAACTGGAAACCATTCAAAGGTACAGATGCAGTTTGATGACAGATTCATGGCTGAGGTGTTAAATCCAGGTGTTAACTCCCCATCGCTGAAACATCTGGCTGCTCTTACGAGATTCTGGCAGCATACAAGCTAGAAAACTGATCACCTAAATTAATCCACTGTAAACTAATCCAATTCTTACCTATCAGAAGGTATGTAGTTTCACTGAGCAATTCCTACCACACACCCAAGCGCTGCTGGCTAAAGTGGGATGTGTTTTATAGGAAGACTATCAGCCACCCAGCACTTGTCACATCCAATCACACAGCACTGAAGCAGTTCAGCAGCAACTGTAAAATTATAAATGAAACCTCACTGTAAGAGTTCTGCTTCCCAGTGTTTTTGGTATTTCAGAGTTGTTCTTTGCCAATAACTGAAAACTTTAAAATAAACCAACATACAACTCATGACAAGAAGGAAGGCAGACATAGGATATTAATTACTTCTACCCCTTCCAAACTCAGGAGATACAATGGACATGACTAAAATCTGTGAGCTTTGACAAAAATGGCAAGGATAAAAAAATAACTTTGAAACAGTATTTTTGGCTGTCTGCACTGGACATGCTGACAATTATTATTTTTTCAACATAAAGCTTGTACCTACCTTAACAAGTGGTGTAGCACAATAGGAACAGGTTTGTGGGGCAAAACAGTTGGGTATAAAGACCTTCAGCCCTGTTATAGTCTAGCTCTAGACTGCTTGCATGGTTTGAAGGTCCCCTAATGTCTAGGGAATGCTAAACGTGCACCAAAACTGATGTTTTAGTTTAATTTCAGCTGAAATGAATCCAACTTGTATGTTCAAAAAATTTCCACATGATGTGAACTAAAGTGCATACCTGATACGGAGACTCCTATCAGCAGTGACTCCCTACATGCTAATACAAACACTTACCAAAACAGCTGGCGATTGGTGGCATGCAGGCCCTGCAGTACAAAGAATTAACACACTTCAAAACATTCCAGCCTGTGCTGAAGTTTTAGAAAGAACAGGTGTCCATATCCAAGGCTCAGAAGGAAATTGGAAAAGCAAACAAAAACCCAGCATATTCCTTTCATATGTTTATTTTCCTGTTTTCTTAACCTTGATTAGTTTCTGCAGACAGGATCTGTCAGTCCTCAAAAATGTATGTGAATCCAGATCTTGAATCTGTCCCTCTTTCCCCACCAACTTCTGTCTTATCTGACAGCAGGTTCCCAAGCTGCTGCTGGCATCTTAGCAATGCTATATCTGCTGTGATTACCAGGTTGTGCTGGGTACCCGGAGGGCCCTTCTCTTGGTCTGCAGCCGGGGCAGGCAGGTCTGATCTGACGTGACTGATCCCTTCACAGAAGCACCCTGCGTGTGAAGATTAATTCCTTCAGTTCCTGAATGTTGCCAGAAGCTTTGGTGCCACTGCCCCATTTCACTACTAATGTACATTATGTACAAAGCACCATGGCTATCTGGTGCTCTTCCTCCTTTGGATTGGCCTTCTGAAAATGCCAAAGTAAACTTACACCAAAGGCAGAACGACTAGGACACCAGGATGAAAAACAATAGGGCTATACATGCCACTGACAACTGTTCAGAGGTACAAACTAACGTGCACTACCTTCTAGGCTGAGGATGTTTGCATGCTACAGGACCATCATGAATCTTTTGTTACTTCTACTGTTTTTGCAATAGGAAGGAAGGTACCTAGTTTAGGCCAGTGAGCAAACCTACTGTCTGAAAAAAAACCCAAACCAAAACAAAGCAAACCCCAACAAAAACCCACAACCAAAAACTATTAAAACTTTGGTTTATAGGAAATGAATGCAAGTAAGAAATAACAGGGAACTTAAAATAATTCATGTTATCCTTTCAGCAAACAACCTTGCCCCATGCCTGATTTGATGTGAAACACGTTCTTTGGAAAATACCATTCATTTGAAGGTTACTTTGTTTTCCTGAACTTGCATTCAGTACTGAAACCCATCACAGGGACTTTGAATTCTTTAGGCCTTTCTGTAAATACCAGCATCTGGTGTTACAGGCCTATATGCATGAGTAGGATTAAAATGTAAATAATATTTACTTCCTAATGCTGATTCAGTTGTAGACTTTTTTTTTTTTTTTTTTTTTGTGAATCAACACAATCCCTGCCAACATATTTAGGTCCAATGTGAACAAATTTTAAGACAGTCATAGCCTATTAGACAATCTGGTACTCTTGTGTCCTAAAATAACCTCAGCTTTCCTTTGCCAGAGTGGTTATGTGTGACAGTTTAACCAGGACATTATGTATGCATATATCGATTTATCATAATTTTCTTTTCATTTGGACACACCAGTTCTTCTGATCTCCTGTGTGAACTATCACAGGTGTCACAGTCTACAGGCATCATTCACAGACTTCTTGTTGCTAGCCTTAACTGAAAATGGCTGTTAGTGTTGAAAGTAAAACAACATCTACAGATTTATTTAAGTCTTTAAAAATGCAGAAAATTGAACATACAATTCACAGTAAGTCACAAAATATTTATCATCAAAGACACTAAAAAACCACGAATGTCAGTACCTTGGACAGTCTGTCTGAGCTCAGAATCATGTCTGACACTGGACAGTAGTTTAAGTAATGAGAATAAGAACAGAGAACAATAATGCCCTTTGTACCCTCTCAGATTCCAGAAATCTGTACTTTAGGAAAAGCCTGCATTTAAGGTTATCATTGTGTCCTTTAGTTTAACAGATCTGAGTAGTCATCCTCTTTGCTAAACTGTGGAATCAACCTTTGGCAGCATTTATTTTTGGGTTTTTTTTCCAATATCCTATTCCAATGACCTTTCATTCATTTTAAAACATCTGGTCCAATAATATAATCTGATCCTTTTCTGTTTCTGCATAATGAGAAATAGAATAATAATCCTCTCCTCACCTTCACAACATTCAGTTTTACAGGATGTCTAGATCGTATCCAATTCACTTACTTTCTATCTATTCATACAGAAGATGTTTCAGATCCCTAATCATCTTTTTTTGCCCTTCTCTGTACTTTTTATTTATTTTTACGGTGTACCTCTTGAGAAGAAGAGAATAGAAGATATTCTGTACCTAAGGGGTGAAAGCATATTGTGTTTTGTTCCATGTTCTTTACCAGCAGACCTTATGATTCTGCAGCATCAGTGTTTCTGGCGTACTGTAGCCAACCCTGTTACTAGGATAACAGGGAGGTAATTGAAAAAACAGGCTAACCAGGGTGCCAGAGAGCACACTGGGATTTTTGGTACGAGGGCACTTCAGGGTCTCAACAAAATGTCTAGGCTGAGTCACCCGCATGTTCAACCAGTTAAACCTTGGTTATTGGGACGATCTCAGATCCAACTTGAGACAGCTATTCCAGATCATTCAAACTGTAGAATTTGGACTGGCGGGCAGATCGACTTGGTACAGCTGCATGATTCCAAGGGGCTCCAGAGGGAGTATTTATTAGGTGAGGTGCAGAGATAACCCCAGCTATGAACATGTTTTCACATGTTTCAACATGTGTTGTTGGTGTGTATAACAAGATCCTGAAATCTGGGATGTTTGGGAACAAGTAGATAGACAATGGCCCCATAATAAACCACCATGAGCAGAAGGCCAGATGCAACATGTACAGCTGTCTCTGAATGCACAACCACTATGCACTGACTTCCCAGTTCTGAAAGGAACAGGGTGCACATATATACAATTACATAGAGTCAGAAAAAATTCATTATTTTCAGTTCTTGCTGAAGTGAAAATGGCCCAAATGGCTGAGCTGTCACTGAAAATAGTACAGCTACATTCCTGAAAAGATAAGCTTCTCTGTGACCCAACGGCAATCATTGATCTCTGGCAACTCTCCACCAAATGGAGAAGATACAATCCTCTATTAAACACTAGGTGACTGGGCAATTGGTTTCACTTTTTCAGAGAAAAAAATATATAGAATATAACCAACCGGAATGCCAAGGAAATCTCTAACGACAAAAAAAACCTGACTAAAACCCAGAAAATCCGGTTTTTGTATCCCCAGATATGCAGCTTCTCTCTTCTCTCACAAAATGTAGAAAATACTTCCAGCTTGCCTCACCAGAGCATTATGAGGATTACTATTATATTTATGAGGTACTTTTTTAGAGAAAAGTATTACAGTTACATGTAGCTGAGAAGTCACCAGGAAACCTAGAAAACCAACTGTTTCTACTGTTCATACTAATCTCATTAAGTCAGTGAAAACACCAGAATGCTGATAGAAGGGCAGATGCTATTTGGTCTTGATTTGGTCTGGTATATACTGCATGCAATGGACAACTACTAAGAAAATTCAATCTACACTGAATTTTAGAAAATATTACAATCAAGAATTCGATTGAAACTTCTCAACCTGCATAAATACTATCTTAACATCTTCTCTACAGATAATATTCTCCAGTGCATTGCACAAGAAAAAGATTAGCACTAAACAAATTAAGGGAGTGACTTGCTCTCTTGCTATTATCAGTATTATTTCACAGAATGGTTATTTTGTATTTATTTCCATTATGCTTTCAATCCTCATGTCCACAGTTCTCTGAACTTACCAATAATACTACAACCGTTTCCTAAAGTGGATGCTTTATCTGCATGTGAACTTCAAGCATCAGAAAAAAAACAAGACAATCCAAAGTCCACTGGCTACATTAAAAAAGTTTCTCCATTTACATTATTATACTTGTCATACTTATACACACACAAGCAGAATCACAATTTTATTACATTTAACACCTACAGACAACTGTAATTCTCACCTTCATCTTTAAGAGATAAGTATGGCAGGTCAAATTCTCTAATTAAAATACCTTCTTCCATTTTACGGGTTGTTCCAGCATTACTCCACTTGAGACTTTCGTCTCAAAGGGGAGAAAACATTTTAAATTGGGATGACTCAGACAAAAGTACAGTTCAAAGAGACCTCAGAGTCATCCAGCCAATCTCACCACCTTAATGCAAATTAGCTCTACTTACACCTTTCTTGGATGACTAAGCTACTTCACCCAAGAGATCTATAAAAGTACTTCCTAATCCTTAAGAGTTACATTTTAATTTTCAATATATTTTCTAAATTAGGTTGCAGTTTAATTTCATTATGTTTGTTCTTATTGACTATGGATACATGGTACACCTCAGCGTAAAAGGTTTTTTTTCTTCTCAAAGACTGCTATAGAGACTTTTCATAGACAGTATTTCCTATGACTTTAATAAACAAATCCTCCTTTCTTCCTATTTTAACTCCATTACTGGAAAGCTAATATTTGTACTATAATATATCTATAATTAAGCATAGAGCCCAGGTTCTTCTTTTTAATGACATATCCTGCAACAATAAGATCAGCACCATCTAAAGGAAAGGTAAAAACTCCACATGAATCAAAAGCTCGACACAGATCAGTGAGATAGAGATCAATCTTTACCAACAAAATTAGCTATTTTTTGAGAGCCTCAATTCATCATACTAGACAGAATCAATAGTGAGGATTCTTGTTTGGCTCTTCCCTCTCATCTTTCAATTATACAGTATACCATCTTAGGAATTTTCTGAAGAAAAGTACCTTGCTGAATTTTTAAGGCATGAAGAAATAATCTTTCTTTCCTGCTTTGTCTTAGAATGTAGCTGTTGGATTAGAATTTTTGATGCTTATCAAGACTAAGCAGTTCTCTGTGCTTTTTTCCATGTCTAGTTTATGATCACTAATAGTGTGTCAGAAAGGCAGAATTTCACTTTCAGTACAATAAAACCACCAGCCTTCAAAATAATTTCTCGTAGTCTGTTTAAACAGAACTCCTCTCATCACTTGGCTGCTACAGTCCACATAAAGATTATTGAACTTAAAATGAGAAATCCTTCCTTTCTGAATGGAATAAGCTTACCATTGTCCTGTAGCTGCAGAGGATGTTTTTGTCAAGTTTTTAGACATTCACTTCCTTTTACTTTACATGATTCACTGTTTTGGTTGCACCAATTTGTCAAGCAGCTTCACTTTTAAACTGTCTCAAACACTGAAAGTTTATTGGTGGCTGGGTTAGGAAATTAAGTAAGGTCACCAGGGTTAACACTGACCGGATGACCACCTTCTGCTGTCTTTCCCATACAACTATACTTACCAAAAAGTTACACAGAGTCAAGGCCTTTTCTGCTTCTCACACCACCCCAACAGTGTGGAGGCTGGGGGTGCACAAGAAGTTGGGAGGGGACACAGCTGGGACAGCTGACCCCAACTGACGACAGGGATATTTCATACCTTATGGCATCATGCTCAGCATATAAAGCTGGGGGAAGAAAAAGGAAGGGAGGATGTTCAGGATGATGGCATTTGTCTTTCCAAGTAACTTGTACACACGTTGGAGCCCTGCTTTCCTGGAGATGGCTGAACACCTGCCTGATTACGAGAAGTTGTTTTGCTTTGCTTGTGCATGCAGCTTTCGCTTTACCTATGAAACTGTCTTTTATCTCAACCCATGACTTTTCTCACTTTTACCCTTCTGATTCTCTCCCCCATCCCACCAAGGGGGAGCAAGTGGGTAGCTGTGTGTGGTTCAGTTGCTGGCTGGGGTTAAATCACAACAGAATCCTTCTTAAATTCTGGGTGAATAGTCTAGCAAGCCTACCCTAATTAACTGCAAATAACAACAGAGGGCAAGACTACTGACTAATATTCAAGCTAGCACTAGGATATTGCATGCAGTAAAATACAGATGGCTTTAAAATTCCTGGATAAACAAATAGTACATGTACAAACAGATGGACAACTAATAAATCCTACTGAAAGCTTGCAAACAGAGCTCTAACAGGCCAGACCCTACTTAATAATGATCCTTCAGTACCCTCATAAAAGAAGTAGAACATCTGAATCTGTTCTGAAGACAGAAAAATTAATTCCTGATCTTTTTGTCAGGTAAAGGGTTACCTCATTTGGAAAGATAAGCCCTAACATTGCAGTCTGTATTGCTGAAGTATGATATTACACACCTAGCTTTAAGCATAACAGTGTCGGCTATTACCATAGGCAAAGGTTTGCTAGAAAGGGATGTTATGAAATCAGTAAAGCTGCTATACTGTGTTCATAACTACATTCACAGATGTTGTTATGGATAAGCAACTGCTTCTAATGTGGGATGAAAACGACCCCAAATGGCAATTAAAAGGAAGCAGACCTTGACTGCAGAATCCGCTTCATTACTGTGGTATCCATGTTACACTGTAGTTACTGTAGTTGTTACTCTAATTTTATGACACTGTATTTGCACAAATTGCATTTGCAATACTGACCATAAGAAAACTGGAAGAAACTCACTGCCTGAAAATGGGAGATGATATGAAACAATGATAATAATAATAATAAAAATAATAAAAAATACAATGTTAATGAGGAAATATAATGCAAATATTGTTGCCATTTTATTTGCTTCTTGCCTTTTATCCATATAATATTTATTTACCCAATAATGACACCACCAGATCATGTGACAATCACATAAAACAATTAAATTAATACATGTCAGAACGCAGGAATATGATCTAGTGCTTGCTGTGTTGTAATATCTTTTTTGTAATTTGTCTGTTGTAGGGAAAGTTAAAAAAGGGAGTCAAATAGGAAGCCAAGACTGGGGTGCACTGCTTGACATAACTGCATTCTTTCAGGTACCAGATACATTACCCTACAGCTTTTCTGGCGCTCAGGTCATCTAATTCGACAGAAAACAATTAAATCAGACAAGAAATCTTAGCTACCGTGTTGCACAGGATTGAAGCAAAGCTCTTCCCTTACTAGACAAGGACCTCTATTGTGGTTAACCAGAAAAAAACGTTATTGCTTTTGGTGCAGTTTGATTTACACTCAAGCCATTGCAACTGTAGACCATTGCCTGAAGGGGCCATACTTCACCTCCCATCTTGTAACAACCTCTTGTATATTGTTTTAACAAGTCTGCATAGATACATACATTTTCAACAATGCTTAAACAGATCATAAAGTTCTTACGCTGGCATATATAGCTACACAGTAACTTTCAGTGGAGGTCTTACTGGCTATCACAGATAGAGCTCACAGATAAAGGCACTAGAGAGAAGAAAATGGAGTGCAAATGAGAAAGATAAAAAGGTAAAGGACACTTTTTCCATTTTTCAATGTGTCAGAATGAAAGACTTTATCTTGTTTTTGTTTTCCTGATAATAAATAATCTATATGGTTCTTGGTTTTGTATGGTGTTATGCTACTGAACTTTCAGCAGTTCAGTAGAACTACTAAAAAATCAACAGTGAGAGAGAAGGACAAAGGAAGCTTTTAGCAAGTTTTATCAAATTCTGGTGGGTATGGACGCCACAACCACCAAGGAAAGAGCAGCTTCTTTATCCTATGAACATATAACATGATGAAAAGGGAAATAAGTGAAGATAAGTGAAGCACATTTCCTTGTATCGATGTTCATCTAACATGAAATGAGAATGTCCTTTAATAGCTCCTCTTGCGTTTGGGGAGGGGAGGGGAGGGGAGGGGAGGGGAGGGGAGAGGAGAGGAGAGGAGAGGAGAGGAGAGGAGAGGAGAGGAGAGGAGAGGAGAGGAGAGGAGAGGAGAGGAGAGGAGAGGAGAGGAGAGGAGAGGAGAGGAGAGGAGAGGAGAGGAGAGGAGAGGAGAGGAGAGGAGAGGAGAGGAGAGGAGAGGACTTATTGGTGTACTGATGTAGAATGCCATTTTTAAGGCTGCATCCTGCTGTTTGCAGTGTGATGGTTCTTCTGGAGGCATCAATGAAAAAAAGACAATACTTTTCTTGGTTTTATTTTAATTATTTCTAGTTGAGATCTATTCTAGCTGTATAGACTAGTTCTGTTTCCTTTAATGCAATCCATTGCTTGCTAAAATAGAAATAAAAGCTCCAATGTTATTATGACCAGTAAAGCTATATGTCCTAAAAAATTGCTGGAAAATTTGCCAAACTATCACTAAATACACAATTCACAAGTCAGAACCACTGTAATGGAAATTAACGACACTGAAAATATTTTATTAATCTTTTATTTTCTTCATAGTAATGTAAGAGCTTGACAGATATTTTAATGTGATGATTCATCACCACATTAAAGCATCCTCAGTGCTTTCCACAGGATACAGTTGAGGCAAATGGCAAAAATCCATGAAGAAGTACAAAAGGGGAAGCCAGTAGGAAAAACCAAAAACCACACAACTGAAAAGACAACATAAATTCCCCTGGGGCTGGAAGTCAGAGAAGAGTTTGGGAACTGATTGGCAGAAGAAAGACAGCTGCCAGTGCTTTATGACATTTCTTTCAAAAACAAGAATGTCAGCTCTGCAACTGAAAAATGCGCAACTTACACATCCTGGCCTTCTTAATAACTTCATCTCTCAGCCTACGGGTTGGAATGTGAATAGTGGGTGACATTTCTACCTCTTACCATGGAGTTCCCTCATCTCTTTTTCACTTACATACACTTGTCTTGGTTTTGCTAGGATAGAGTCAATTTTATTCTTAGTAGCTAGAATAGTGCTGTGTTTCGGTTTCAGTATGAGATTTGATATGAGAAGAATGTTGATAACATACTAATGTTTTTAGTTGTTGCTGAAAGTCCATGGACTTCATGTTTTGCCAGTCTGAGAGTCCAAAGACTGGGAGGAGAGAAACAGTAAATTGGCATTTGGATGTGCCAATAAGATATTTCATATCATATCATGTCATGTTCAGGATATTAACAAGGGTTGACTGGAAAATGGAGGATTTCCTCTGGAATTGGTCAGGTTTGCTCTTCTGGGATTGTGGTTTCAGTTTCAGGACTGCTTCTGCTCCAGGATCACTAGCAGGGGAAAGGCTGGGCATCAGTTAGCATGTGGTGAGCAACCGTACTGTGTATCACTCATTTGAACATTCTGCTATAACTGTTATTACAATTATTATTTTAAGCTTTATTTTATTTGAATAATTAAATTGTTTTTATTTCAACCCACGAGTCTCCTCACCCTTGCCCTTCCAATTCTCTCCCCTATTCCCTGGGGGAGGAAGCGTGACTGAGTGGCTGTGTTTGGCTGCAAGCCACCTGAAACCACCACAATCCTTTTTGGTGCCCAACATGGTGCTCGAAGCGTTGAGATAACAGATTTGACTGGAGTGTGTCAAAACAAATCTGTGATAAGCATTCATTATGCGGGACCTCTGTTCTGTTGATCAGAATGTTGTTTCCTGTGCTCTCAAAGTTGTTCTTAGAGTTGTGTTACGTAGCGCTTTACTCGCTGTACATGCTGTTTGCCAGTATTTATATATGGTTTATCACCTCTAAGCGTTGGATTTGGATTGTGATATTGTTTTGCTGATTATGGCTTTCATTGTGCTGTGCTGTGAGGTGCTGGTTTTTAGTACGATAAAATCATGGGTGCCATCTGATGGGTGTTGTCACCAATCACACCTTTTTCTCAGAGAGCCAATACAAGGTGGGGACGTCTGCCTTTGTTCTCCCCTTCTCCTTCAGATCATTTATTAAAGCTCTTGAGAATTAAGACTATCTTTGGGATGCTCAAACTAGCGTCATCCTGTTGCTGAATGTGTGTCACACTGTGATTTTGCTTAGATCTGCTGTTGGTGCTTGGTGCAGATGTCAGTGCTGTGTGGCCACTTCAACGACTGCAACCACTGCAACAGACACCACAGTGACTGCAACTCCTACGACTGACATTGCAGCCACTTCAAGCCCTGCAGCACATACTGCAGCTACTCCAAAAAATAGTATGTCAACATACAAACAATTCTTATATGTCAGTGGTCTGAAGTACAAGCTGTATATAGTATCTATGTAAATAACACAAAAAAATTATAAAATAACAACTCACAAAAATCTGTACAGTACTTCTGCCACATACTGGCTTCTTCCTAACAGGTCTCTGTCCCTTACTATGCCTTATGGCATTGACATACTCTATTCCACTGTCCCTTGGTCACACAGGCAATGATAGACAAACGTTCTTTATTTTATTTTCAAAGTCTGTGGCATCAAAACGAGAAATCTGAGTAACTGAATGCTACCAGGTGAATATCCTTCTTCGGACAGGTGACAGTGAAGATTTTTTTTTTTTCTCAGTTTTCTTGGTTTTGTGCTAACATTTATATATTATTTAGGTGGCTGACAAGACTAGGGCAACTTGTTTACAGTCCAGTCAAATGGCTGGAATGAACTACTTACACTTAGTATACTGCTGCTAGAGAAATGGAATATCAAAATGTCTCCAAAATGCATATTGCCAAATTAGACCAACCTAGAATGAGTAAAAAGACCTATAATCAGCAGCTCTATGATGGTCAGTATTCATTTAGTCAGCACTTGATCTGATTCACAGGTTTTTGGCAAATATCTCAAGTCTCATTAAAAGCAGCAGGTAAGTTGGAATATTTTTTCACCACAGAACTAACAACATGTCAATTTTAGCAGGCAAAAGCTGGGTTGTTTATGCATTTTTTATATTTAAATTTCTTCTCATTCCTTCTCAACACACAGTATTATAAAACATTCAGCTCTTAGGTAGCTCCAAACCTGCATTCTCCTTTACAAATGAAAAATTAACCACCAGCAGACTATGGTAAATAACCTGGTCAATTTCCATATTGCCAAGCCAGGTAGCAGAACTCTTAGCACACTATTTTTGGGAACCCTGCTGTTTTTTAGCTACTGTCTGGGGGTAACTTTCGTCTCCCTCCCTTTTTCCCTCCTCTTCCCACGCTCCCTCTCCAATCTCTGTTTTACCATCTCTCACACACACATGCACACACAGAGGTGACTACTATTTTTACAGCCAGAATATCCTAGCATACACAGCACTGAGTAATAGGAGAAAGGTGTCAAAATGCAAAGTCTTTGCCCTGGAAATCTGATAATACAATAGCACAGTAAAGTATAGACTCATAGTAAACAAGTACTGAATAGCAATTGGTCATTGTAGCCAAATTACTTTATGCTGGGAATAAAGCTATCCCATACAAAGTACTGATAAGCAATTAATACAGGAGTATGATAAGTAATACACTGCTGTATTATATTAACAGTTGAAAAAAGAGCTGTAGTTTTTATCTGTAAACTGTTTTTATTCTTTTTCATTTGATGTTAGTCTTACTAAACAGACTATTTGCCTGCTTTACTGATTAAATCGGTGTCTCAACAACCATTAAATGCGTGTTGCTATTTCCACAGTACATTCTTACCTGTTTTGCTCAGTGGAAATCAACCAGAACAGGTAGTAAGAAACAATGTATGTGATTTAATGGACAGAAAGAAAAAACAAAAAACATCCAAGTTAAGTTTTCCTGAGATAACTGAAATGGTCTAATTGCTCACTGACATGACAGGGACATCTTAGAGCATCATGATGTCACATGGACCAGCTCTAGCACTTCTCTCACCTCTCAAGTGAGCCAAATGGACTCATGAACTTCACATAAAGCAATTTGCCTCTTTTGTCAGGTTAACATCCTGACAGTTTAGCAAGATTAATCAATCCACTGAGCAGTCAAATAAGCATCAAGTTCACTGCAAAAGAAAAAACACAGCATGGAGCTTGGTGTCAGAAGGCAGTTAGTGGTGTACATGAAAGAGAAATGGGAGGTTTCTGACAACTGTGATATATTAGATCAGCTCTGTCATCTTGTAAAGCCTCACTATTAATTAGGACAAGACAAATTCCATGAAACAAAGAGGCGTATCCTTTCATCTTTCCACAGGTCATGCTATAATTTAAAGTTATGTATCATCCTGACAGAGAAAGTATTACATTCCTGGAAGACAAATATGTCCCATTGTGTTAAATTCTTCAAAGAGAATTAAAAGTTGTTTCCAGATGTAAATAAAAAAGGTATTTCCTGAATTAATGTGATGATAAAATCTGTAATAAATAAATAGAATAACAAAACCACTGGAATTCTAGCTGGAAAAAATGTTAGCATTCCTCTCTGTCTTTTGTTTTTTTTGCTGTCGACCTCCTCCCCAGGTTTTTCTGTGTGCTGCTGCCTGGTTAAATGAAGTGATGGAAAATGTTGTGGGTAGGGGGACAGGGAGCAATCTCCCTTACTGATGTTACTTCTCAGCAGCTCCAGGAAATGAAGATTCTGCAAGAATCCTGCTCCCAATGAAACTTGTACAGCATCTTCTTCAACTGCCTTTTGTGGGGTTCATGAAACAAAAGCATTTGTTTGTTTATTTATTCTCTCTTTATTTGAAATGATGATATGACTGATTTTTAAATTATGTCAATCCCAACATATATGAGCATTAAATACTAACTGAGACTAAAATAACAACATCTTTGTAGATCACATAAAACTCTTAGCCAGCACAGCATTAAGCAGAATAGGAAAGATCATGAAATCATAATTTCAGAAATCTAACTATGACCATGTTATAGTTGACAAATAGAATATGATATTCCTGACAGCATATGTATGCTACCCAGGAATTACAGAAACTTAAAACCAAACCAAACCAAAAACAAAACCAAAAAACTAAAGAAATACAAAGTTCCTCCTTCTGACCAGGTTGCAGGAGATTTTAGGTCAGAGAGGAATTTAAACCACCCACAATAAGAGAATTTTACATAATGCAGAAAGCTGGCTTCCAGCATGAGGATACTCTGGCATTCTGCCAGAGACACTGTGCATTTAATTTCTTGGCCTTCTGGAAAATTAAATAATGTTTCTTAGTCTGATGTTACCCACTTAATATACATATGTCAACACACAAGATGCATCCAAAGTTCTGAATTCCCTCTGGAGCACGAGATTTTGTGTACAGACTCATCATTTCCTGAGCATCCCAGAAACTCCTCGACATGGTATCAAATGATGCCTTTTCACCTGGCCTAGAGCTGTAGTGATCTAGAACTGCTTTTCAGAGCAGTTCAAGTGTCCTGAGCCACAAGCTCCAGAAAAAGACAAGCTTATACCCACTTACAGGACTCTTGAGGCTCGTATTGTGGAAAAGCTTAACCTGAAGTCTTCTACCTCTGAGCTCTTTACCCTGAAGGTATACAATCAGAAGTGCTGTCCTGATAACAGTATTTCCCACACCTGCATCATTCCCAGAAGCTAAACTATCATTGAGGACTGTGCATTTTATCAGTAGCCATGAATCCTGTACATCACTTTTGCCCTATTACCTGTCTCTAGCCATGAACACGCAACTGCAATTTTTTATCTTTCAGGCAATTTTAAATAGAGAAAAAGAAATGGTATGAATAGGAAAGCACTCATTTTAGCTATTAAGAGGTGCATTAAAAAAAATCACACAAAGAATAAAAAAAAAATAGACATGAGAAATGCTTGTATTGCCATACAGGTATAGGTACATATAAGATGTTTTGTACACTTAGAAGAGCTGCCATGGCAATTAAAAGAATGCATTTAGCACAATAATAATCTTAGAGACTTTTAGGAGTACCTACCATAAAGGTAGAAATGAGATGCTGGAGGGAAGTATTCTTCCAGAGATCACTTGTGGAAAAAAATGCTAATGCATACAGTAAGAGACAATTTTCAAAGAGGGCTCATTTCAAGACTATGCAACCTTGACAGTGTCCCTCTTTACTGAAAATTAAATTAATTATTTCTTCATGCTATTTGCCACAAAAAAATGGAAAGCAGAGAAATGGTTAATGCAATCACATCTATTTTAAAATAAAAGCTCAGCCATCATACAGCTGTGAATGCCTACAGCAATAACAAATTGACCATACTACATGGGCTAAGCTATCTTTTTAACCATCAACAGCAATTTTATGAACCCTGATTCAGATACATATTAAAGTATACGGGAAAAACACCTGCAGAATTCAAATGCATTATAAATTTGCAAAACAAAAGTGTTTACTATATTGAAAGAAGTAGATGACTGATGGAAAAACTAAAGGTATTCATCATACCTTTGAAATCTGTGTTGTGTTATAAAGGAGTTAGAAGCAATGAAGCAGACAAATTTATTTTAGAACTATACTTGGAAATTAGTAGAAAAAACTATTGCCAAGGTCAAAAGCAAATGATCCATGCTACTAACAGCTAACAAACGCCTTTCTCTGCAGCTAGTAGCAAGCAGAGAGAAGTCTTTATTGCATTCAGAGACATCTCTCTGATACACATACACCCTTTTTTATTTTCCTATGGACACAGTTTCACAAGACGGCTTCAGAAGGATTAATAGCTCATTGCCATTGAAAAGGGGAAAGTCCAGGTACTCTCTTTTACTTCTTCGCTTCCCCATGCTTTTGAAAGATAGTTTTGGAGCATTTCTGTCAAACAGAAAGATAAACTCTCTCACTGTAACAGATGATATAACTAACCTGTTTTCTTCTGTTAGAGTGGAAGGGGAGGGAAGAAGAAAGAAATCTTACATTGGGTTAATGTTTAAAATTTTCTTACTGTGCTATCAGATGAGCATAAGAGATACAACTGGGAGAAGAGATAGATGGTGAGGAGCAATCAGAGTGGGGAAGGATATTAGCCCCCTCCTTTCCAGCAGCTTGGAAATCAGCCAAATCCAGAGATGTCTCCTTTCAAATAAAAAAAGTACTCATTAGCAGCTGGCTCTGGTGAGGCCTCCATTGACACAATGCTGGATTTAGTCTTGAACTTGGCAGTTAAGCATTATGCCTCAACCATTTTGCTCCTCACTATTGCCAAACCATCTGTAGAGACTTTCTTCTGTTCTTAGAGGAAGCTGTAATGAAACTGAGTTTCCTACAGTTCCTGGAAAGGTCAGTTCTTTCTCTTGCATTCTTTTCACTATGCAAGGAGTTGGACGCCTGTGTTCTTCATTTTCTAGTTCTTCACCTGCTTTCCTATCAGTGACAGATAACCCTAAAATTAACTACCCTTTGCCATTCTTACTCACCTACACTAGGGAGCCAAATTCATAACCTCCTTTCCATATACACTACATGCTGGGGCACCTTCTATTCTCCAAATCCCTTATATATAGGACCTTCTCTTCCCAACAGTCTCACACTCCCTTTCACACCTTGGCACCTTAATTTGTCTCCAAAATTTGGTAGTATGGCAGATCTTAAAAGATGATTCTTTGTACGGCCCGATTTCTTACCTATCATCTCAGTTATGCTCCGGTTCATCTCCAAGACTCAGTATCTTTCTCAAGGAACTGCATAGGCTGATTTTCAATGTTGCTACTAGATGGTATCACAGAGTTGCTATAGGCCATCATGACCTTCCGTGTTTCTGGGGAAATCAGAACAATGCTCTTCAGATAAGGAAATTCTTGGACTAGCTGGGTATGCAGCTGTTGGACTACGAACTGAAGGGCCACATTTTAAAATATTTATGGTAGCCCTTATCATTAGCATGAACCAGAACTGTCATCTACAGTATATGAATGCAGATTTCCTTTGTAAATTTAAACTGATTGCAGTCATGCATTGCTGTCATCAAGATGCAAAGTAAACTGGTACAGTCAGTTTTCAAGCCTGTGTAAATACATTCACACAGTTAACTAATAAATTCTATTTTAGAACTGATTTAATTCAAGTGTGTTAAATTTGGTGTATTTTAAATCTTGAGCTGAGTCAGTCACTCTTTTTAGTATTAGAATATTAAAAAAATCTAATAATTACTTAGCTCTTGAAAAATATTTTTTCTTCTCTATATATACCAATATTCTTTTAATATTTTCCTAATATTTTTATTTTCTATTTATTCTATTTTATTTTTGTTTGTGTTTTTTTTTAAAGTACAGCTTTTTATAACATGTCAGAGACGAATTTATTTAAAAAAAAATCTGGCCAATTAACAAGGAAACACAATGCCTCTAAACCTTTAAATACACAATAATTTAGATTCATTTGTTGTAATTGTATTACAAGTGTTTTTTTTTTTCCCAATAGTAGGTATTACAAGCAATGAGTTAATCGCATTTCTATAAACAATCATCATATTTCTTGAAAATTTAATTTTCATTTAATTGAATGCTCTTTTCTAGATTTAGTAATACAATCCATCTACTATACCTACTGTCCACATCCTCTTGCCTCACACAATAGTTTTACATAAATTATGTTTAATTCACAAATTTGCCATGCTGTAAACAAAACAATTAAAATTTATTATTTCACAATGTAGTACACTGTATGAGCCAGCCCTAAGACCATGGAAATAAGACAAAGCTTACATATGCTTCTAACAGAACAGCTTCCTCCCACCTCTCATGCCCCTGCTCACTGTTTTGGTACTTATTTAGTAAAGCACATGATTCATTTAAAGCCTAGGAGTCATTTGCATTTAAATTATATGCCTAAAAAATATTAAGCATTTGCTCATGTGTTCTGTGAATACAGAATCTAATTTAATACTTGCATATAAGAAAGTTAACTTTTGCTGTCAAACAACTCAAAAAATCCAATCCAAATTAAAGAGTCAAGGGTAAGAAAAAGTATCCCTATCTATTCGAACTCATGGATGAAAACAGATTGTGATGGAGATTTAACAACTGCTTAATCACAGAGAGTATTTCCAATTATTCAAAATACTTGTGCATTGGGACTGGATCTAACACATCCATTTCACAAGAACATCCATCAAAATGAATGGGAAGCTAGAATTAACAGTATTTGCTCTTTCCTAGAGGCTGCTGTCCCTCAAAAGCCAAATGTATCCTCAGAAGAGTGGCTGTCCCTCTGACTATTCCAGCTCATTGGCTTTACCCTGTATGTAGTGACATGCTAACTATGAAGTACTCACACTCTCATATAAATAAATATCTGTTTTCAGATTACTAATGGAAAGAAAAAGTCTTTCTAGATTAATGAAAATGGATACACAGAGAATGGTCACTTCATAGCTCCTTCTTCCAGTATCTTCCAGAGTCAGTGATATTACTATGAAGATCCCTGAAGACAATAACACTAAACCATACGCTAAGCTTTTTTTCCTTACAGAGAAAACTGCTGGATTTTTGTTGGTTTGGGGTTTTTTTGTTAAAATAATCACTTTTCAAACAAACTCTTGCTTAATGTTATCAAGAACTGACCCATTAACTTTTCATACTTTTTAAACTGAATGAATCATCAAGAAAAAACCTCAACATATTTCTCCCAACCTCCATCCTTACCCCTTAAGGTATTGAATCAACATACAAAGTTAAAAAAAAACAACCTATAATTAATGTTAATATTTTGCTTTATAACATCCAAATAAATTTTTGAAATGAACAGTGACTAGAAATCACAGTGTTTGACTGACTAATGGGCTATTTCAAATGGATTTTCACCTCAGTCATAGTCACAGATGTTTCAGAAGACTACATTTTGAGTCTTTTTTTCCTCTTTATAGCACCACTTTCTGTGAGTCTCTTCATAAACTGCCAACAGCGAAGCATACCTCACACTACATCTGGATAAGAACAAAGCAAAGCTGAGGACTGATGCAGCAGTAGTCACTGTCCTCCACATGGGTAAAGCAGTGTTGGTTGCCTACAATTCTGCACTGCAGTTGGCATGCGTGAAGACCAAGAGGAGTTTTATAATAAAGCAGAAAAAACCACATCTCTACTCCCATACATTATAACAGCAATCTTACAATGTTTTTACACACTTATTTTCATTTGGTGCATCTGGCCATGAAGTCCAAGTGACAGCGGTTAGTAAAATATACTACAATACACCCATAGCTATCATGGAAACAGCTATAGCTCAGGGCCAGTGATATGAATTGTGCTCATATGTACCCTTTGTTAAAAAATGTTTTATAACTCAAGTTTTGTTTGTGCAATCGAAACATGCAGCTTCTCTATTAAATCATTTTATCTTGCTGTAGGAGTGGATTAGTGCACATCAGCAGCCATATGATGGGCAGCAATACAAGTAAGTTAAACAAATCATATGCACAGATGCTTGTCAGTCCATTTGCTTGCTTTCTTCTCTTTCATTAAATCTCCTAAATCACTATGTCATCCATAATAATATTTCCTTTTCAGGAAGCAAGTGTATCTGCATTTTTCTGTACCTCATTTCTCTGAAAATGCATTTCTAAGTTTCTGTAAGAACCCGAGCAGTTTTGCAAACAAGAAAGGATGATATAATACAAAAGCACACAGAATGCAAAAATCATGTATGCACCATGCATCCATTTTAATTTTTATAATAAAAAAGCCCGTGCAAAATCATATTTTAATGTATGAAGAAGGGAAGTATTTCTGTTACTAGTTTAGCTGACAGAAGAAAAAAAAAAAAATAATGTTGCAACTGCTGGCTTAGCAAGGATAACCAATGAGGTGTTGAAATAAATTCTGGGTTTTCTCAGTGTGATCTGTAAAGCTATTAACCACTCACAGTGTTTATGAATTCATTATACTCATAGGCAGCATTCTCCAGTAATTCATGTTTTGATGTATTTAGGCAAAATAAGGAAATCACAAATTATCTAATGCAGTATAATTAGGTAAGATAATAATAATTAGAGCATACAAGTAGTTAAAAGGTTCAACATAACTGCAGTCAGCAGAATTTTGAAATACTTTAATCTGTATTTATGAAAACTTTTCTTGCTTTAAAATTAATCTCTATGAACTCAAACCAGGTTAGAGTTGATCGATCTTTAAAAAAAAAAAAAAAGTTTAAAAGCAACTTCTCTAGCACTTCCCACAAAGATCAAAGCTAAAGAAAAAACGCTGTCCAAAGTTAAAAATTAAAGATCACTCCTGTATTTTTACTATTAACTCAGTAAATTACAGTGAATCACTCTCTATATAAGGACCTACCAAATCCAGGTGCAGGACCATCAGTAACTGACCTATGGCTAAGGGGAACAACCATAAAAGCAGACACAGAGAGCAGTAACACAGCTCATGGTGAGATAAAAATTAAGTTGGTACAGGGAAAGACAAATCCAGGTACAAAAGCAAAAGCAGGTCTACTCTTACTGCTGCACTCTTATACTTGTTTTTCATCACGCCACCTGCCCTATCAACAACTGGAGCTTAATTTGCCAGAATTTGGGAAATCCAGGCATATAGGTGGAGCTGGAATTACTCAGAGCTTCTTCCTGAGAAAGGAAAGGATTTCTACCCTTACAGCTGTTCAATTCTGGTTGGACAGAAGTAAAAATATTTTAATTGCTCTGCTAATGTGTGAAAGATTGCATTATCCAAGTGAATATCCTGAAAACAAATTATGTTTTTCATGGGAGTCCACAGTTTACAGTAACTCTTCAAAAAAATTAAATTCAAGAGACAATAAAACTGCTTGATCATTGTCTTAATAATGAATGAGGAGACCAACTCTACAATTGACTGAAATGTACATTTGCATAAAAAGTTCAAAATTAGTATGTGAATGAAAAGTTTTTGTAAGTAACCTGAAATAGTTGCTTCTTCCAGTAGCTGTAAAACACTTTTAAGTAATTAGGAACTACATTATTGCAGTAGGTTATGACCATTAACTAATTTAGCATTGTATTAATTTTATGATTGTTTAAAAAAAAAGAAGCAATTTTGCCTATACCATTAACAAACTGTATTGCTCTCTACTAACATACATTAAAACCAGCAACAGTTTTGCTGAATACCTAAGACATCTAAAATACTTTGTCTTAACTAGTTTTTTTAACTGTTTGTCAATGGCTTTTTTTACAAGGTGAAATTACCTCCTTATTTGTTAAGGATTCCTTGATGGAAATCAGCCAAAAAAAAAGTAAACACAAGTACCTAAAATATGCAAAACTTTGATTCTATGTATATTAGATTTCTAACTAGACTTTTTAATACAATGAGATTATTAGAATCCAGGTGGAAAAAAAAAACCAAACCCCAAAACAAAAAACCAAAACACATCCATGGGCACCATAAAAATTCCCTTAGATTAAAAATTTTGCAGCAGAATCTTACTAATTTTTATGAACCCCTAAAATATGAACACATGAATGATACAATTTAAAAAGAGAAAGATGTGCAATTATAACATGCAAAGCTGTTATCTTGAACTCTGTAACAGGTCTACCTCCTGCCACCCAGAATAATTAAGTTGCCAGCAAGAATCTTGTACCTCTCTTGTCACCTCCCAGAAGATCTGAATAACCATAAGCTATGCTCCTGCACAGCTTTAATTATAATCATTGCTTGAAATGCAATCAACTCTCTGTTTTTTTTTCTGTGCAGTGATATCACCCTACTACTATAAAAAATACAAACTGTATGTTACCATTAAACACCCTGCTCCATAATTTTTAATTCACCATTTGCTAAATCCTCAATATATCTTTTTGTGTCAGTTGTTAGTGTTCCAAAGCTGAATCTATCCTTTTTGCTTTCAAATCTAATTGATTTCCCTTGCATTACCACAGCAAAAAGAATCAGCTGCATCATATAATTTAGCAGCAAAAAAATCTCCCCTTGCAGTCAAACACATATGAAAACTACCAATGATCAAGAAGTATTTGACACATTATTTCATTTTAGCATAATTCCACAGGCATCTCATTGAGGAGAGAAATACCAATGTGTGAACTAACTTTTGCTAGTAATGCTTCTACTGTTGCATCCACTCTACACATTGCTTTTCAACTTAGTGTTATTTCAAGAGGTCTCTGGGATTCAACATACACACAAAATCAAAAACCAGTTTCATTATCATGATTAGTCATTGCTATCACCAGTGCTAAAATCACTCAAATAGATCTCATGGGGCAGTAGTTTTCTGTTAATAGCCATTAATTACTAAATCTTTATTTTAACTTCACCATGCTTCCTGGGACAAATCCACTACCATTATTGGTAATTATAAAACTTCTACATTATCAGGCAGTGGTGTTGGGCTTGTATTGCCCTTTATACTAAAATTCTAATTCTGGAAAACAGATTTGTCTCTCAGAAAATAAGTAATTGGTTTGTACCACTTCTAGCCTTATTCTTAGGATATCCAACACCCACTTGCAGGAGTCAAATGCTGGATATCTTGGTACTACTGAGCTTATTTTCAAGTAAGGCAATTAAGACGATTTACTTGTCTAGAGGCATGTCAGGTGAATATCTGGGGATAAAAAAAGACCATGTAGAATCATATGCTGAGTCACAGCAGGTACACAGAACTGATGTGATACAGTTTTACAATAAAAATCCATGACTAAAGCCCTTGTGTGCTTTAGTTTAGACTTCTTAATACTATAAGCAACTAATAGGTAATATAATTCAGATTACAGTTTGAATATTTTGTAGCATCTAAAATGCTTGAGGAAAACCAGTTTATATGCAACTTTAAAAAATGTAAAATCCTAGTGGAAATATGTAAATAATAAGAGGAGAGTAGTCATTAAAGACTCTTTGCTTAGTTCAAAATAGGAAGTAGAACAAAGGAGACTTTTTCTGAAAAGAATACTGGCTTTCTACTGAGGCAGCTAACAGTGTAGAAATAACCTATTCTTGCCTGACATAGTCATTACTCTCCTACCTGGGGCTACCACTTGCCTCTCACAAAAGAAAGAGCATAGTAATTAATGCAAAAAATGTGACTAATCAGTGCAATATTATACTTTCTCAAATTCAATTGTGATCATGGGAGTATTTGCAATTAGCTTCTATAGCTTGATCCAAGGCATATCAAACTACAATCATCAAAGTTTGCAGGATACCAGGTTAAAATATTTGTATAATTGGGAAGCTAGACAGTTGAGCTGCTAAAATTATTTAATCTACATTTCTTTTGTCAAAAGGAAAATATTTCATGGGCAGACAATATTAACAACCTAATGCTCAACAAAACTTTAACAAAAAGTAAGAACATTTTGCAAAGTAAAATTGTTTCAAGTTATCATTTTCTTATTTTGGATTTTAAAATACTATTTAGGACCAATACACAATTCAATAATGAAAAATGAAATTGGTATACCTTCAGAAGACTGAAACTTTTTGCATTCTCAAAGCAAAATAATAATGCATTTTTGTCTAAACCTGCTAATTCTCTATTGAGTTCCTTACTTCATAGACATGTTATACTTTTACATACAGTTTTTGTTAGGGATAACGAAGTCATCCTGTCCATCTAAGTTTAATTAGCATTTAAAATGACTTCTTGGGGAAAAGAAGGAAGAGAAGCATTGCAAATGTAACTTGTATGAGTTTATGTTCATAACCCTTCCCATAACCACAATTTTGCCACTGTATTTATTGAGGTGAGAGGTCTAGTAAATAAGGAGTGCCTTGGTATCCAGAAAAGTAATTACTAAGCAAAAGAGAGCTGATTGCTCTGCAAGCCTCTCTTCAGCAAAGTATTGAATATATTCAACTACCATCATTTATAGGCTACTCTTCAGGTATCTTTGTCCGTTGTGCCTGAAAGCTAAACTCTTTAGAGGCTAAATTCTAATTTCAGAATAAACACTGTGAAAAATAGTTAATTCAAACAGCAAACTAAGAACTATACTAATACATATTCACATAAGCCTGATGTACTGAGTTACACTTCACCTACATTAGTTTCTAAGGTAATAATTTAACAGAATATTTTGGATTTTAGAGATGAGAAGGTAACGAAGGGAAAGATTTAAGGCCTTAACTGCATCTTAAAATGAACATGCCATAAACTGCAATAGTCTCCACTTCCTCTTGAGTTAAAATAGGTCTATTATAAGCAAAACCTTTTATTACATTCAATCATATGTCTTCAGAAATTAGTTATGAGATTAACTGTCTTCATGTGTAATTGTCATGCATTTCTCCCCCCTTTTACAGTGGCATCTCTGCAAGAAAAAAAATTAATTACAGCAAATAGTTTTAATTCAAGGGGAATAATTAAAGGCAGTGTGGGGGAGTGAAAGGAAAATGATGCCATTTTCTAGTTAACTGGAGCATTTAAAGATTCACTATCCTATTCTTTGAGCTTAATTAAATCTATTAAAATTGGTTGTGAAGCTAATATATTCAAGCTATGAAAAGTGATTAAAATTTTCTAGCTTTTAATTGTAAACATTTTCAGATTTCTTCACTTTCACGAAGTAACTTAAATTTGTGATCAGGGCAAATAGGAAGTTGAATTTGGAGTTAATTCCAGCATTATCATTGTCCCTTCTTTGTGCTCAGAATTTATTTATGGTAGAAAGCAAAACTTCAAAGGTACAGAAAACAACCTACATCCTTTACTTAGGAGATTACCAGCAACGAAAACTTTGATAGCAACTACAGCATCTGCTAGACCAGTCTTTAGACCTACAATTATTTTTCCACTTTTCTGTTAAATGATTTTATTTGAACTGAATCCAACACTGTATTCCTTTGTGACCGCATATTCTTGTTTGTCAGCAAGACCATTGTGGCCTCAGAAACTCTGCTCCCTAAACAAAGAAGTATTTAATTAATTAAGTGCAGCTTTGAATCCTGCCTGTATGATACCTGAAAAAAGGACATCTGAGATTTTTTTTTTCCCAGAGGCAGGCATTTGATACATGAGATTATTTAAAGCAGAGGCATCCATTGTGGATACACTTTTAAGTGAAATAGTTAAATAGTTCATCCAGTCTAGAGTCCATTACGAAGTCACAAAACCATACCCTCAAAAAAGAAAGCATAAAAAGACTTCAAACAAAGGCACTACACTGATATTTCATAACTACAGATCAATGGAAAATACCTGCTAAAACAATATAATTTTAAAAATTCTAATTAAAAACATCTGATATGAAGTTGACATTCATTTCTGTATCACTTTCCTAGTTGCTATCTGCCAGATATTGTTTTCTCTTCTCTAAGTAGTGTAATGTAACTTGTCAAAATGTTGGTGGTTTTAGTCTAATGTTAATTAAACATTTTGAATGACTTTTTGGATATGAATATTACAGTAGAAATTTTGACAGCCACCATACATGCCATACCAATTGCTTACCCATGGAGGACCAGACTTTGATCACACTTGTAAACAATATAGCCTTTTGTTTCAGCAGAAAATGGGGTTTATCTGTGGAGAAAAGTTCATTGCTTAACCCTGGGCTTTCGTAATCTGAGCAGTGGGTGTCTGGCAAAACAACCAGAGATATTTCCTATTATGATTTGCCATGTACTCCAGCACATTTCTGAAGAATACACCTAGGTGCAGCTGCTCATGGCTTTGATGGGTGTACCCTTCGCTAGGTTAAAAGCTGGCCAGATGGCCAGGCCCAATGAGTTGTGGTGAACGGAGTGAAATCCAGTTGGTGGATATTCACAAGTGGTGTTCCCCAGTGCTCAGTATTGAGGCCAGTTATGTCTAATATCTTTAGCCATGATCTGGATGAGGGGATTGAGTGCATCCCCAGTAAGTTCGTAGATGACACCAAGATGGGAGGGAGTGTTGATCTGCTTCAGGGTTAGCAAATGGTGCTTTAAAGGATTTTGTACATGGAATTCTACATCATCTTCAAAGATGTATGACTTAAATGTCAGGGCCTTACTAATAATCATTGTGGCTTTGAAAAGATTTTGTTAATTTTGAGATTTTCTAGGGTATGTGCTTTGAGAGAAACAATTGAAAAACTGGGTTTTCTTTCCCTAGGGCTATATAGTGGTGTTTTGTGACAGAGCTGACAATAAAATAATCTCCCTATGATCTGGATTTGGACACTGAATCCAGGTTTGAATCTGCATTGCTTTTCAAGTTCAGAAAAAAATTCCAAATTTTATTTTTATTTGTATTGTAGTACAACTGCCTATGGTTTTTCATAACATGTAAACTGTTTGTCTAGCATGAGAATTACAGAAAACTAATACACCCGTGCTAGACACTGTCCCTACTCCAAGGAAAAAATAAATAAATTGCTAACTCAAGATTATACCTAATGACTTACCAAGAAAAAGAAAAGACAACCGATGTATTTTATAAGGCACTAAGTTTATGCTAAAAAGTTGCGCATCTGATTGCAAAATTTGCATAATCAGTCAAATCATGTGCACTTATCATTTAGGGATAAACTTTAGGAATTATCTGTCTCATGTTAACCTCAGCTTTTCATCATAGTTCTTATGTCTGTCGCATTTCCAAGAAATCTCTGTACATACAGTCACTTCCAAGACTCCAGTACCAAAAAACTGAAACAATTTTAAACTGCAAATTTTAGATGAGACCACTAAAACGGGTTATATTTGAGGAAGAACCTTAATACACAGTGATGTTCTTTGCTTTTGCCATTGACAAACGTTCCACATTTTACATAAAATATATGATATGGCATAATACTATTTACTGTGGATAATGGACAATAAGACTACTGTTCACATTCCCAAACTGTTATGGAAACCATGCCACCTTTCCACTGTAAGTGATTGTCAGAGTCTGACATTTTTATCATTGTGAAACTATTCTCTAGAAAGGGTCAGTCAATGCTCCTAAAATGAGATAATATCTCTGGCACTGCATGCATGAAAATGGTGACTCTTATAATATAAAGCTACTTTTGAGCTCAACAGCAAGCATCTTGGAAAAAAAAAAAAAACAACCAACCAAAACCACAATAGTTTGTTTTAAGTATATATGTTAAAAAAACATATCAGTGATCATGAAGTGATCATGAAGATCATGAGTATGTCACATTTGGTATTTTCTCAATAGTCCTCTGTCTCCCTCTTGGAATTTACTCCTGGACCCTTCTAAGAGAACTTTACCTGCTAATGAGGTCTGTTAGCAACATCTTAGCAACACCTGGGAATAAAAATAAAACCATTCATGTTGCACTTTATTAAATGAATAAGACCATATTTTCCTGATCATGAATTTCATGCCTTCAGTTGTCAAAAATTCGGAGTAATCAATGCATACTTACATAATTTGAAAAGCTGAGAAAGAGCTGACAACTGATTCATACATTTAAGTCAGGGTGTCCTTAGAGTAGAATTATTTGGGCTGTGGAATGACAAATCACAAGGCCCAGAGATGATACCAATTCTTTGTGTCTTCCAGAGTATCCTTTTCTAAGCCTACATTAGCACTTGCAGACAGTAATGAGGCCATATGCTTTATGTTTAATTTGCAGTACTCTTGCTTCTGCTGAAAACACAAATGTGATCAACAGTGACTTCAATTGAGGAGAAGGAAATTTCTCCTCAATTAAAGATGGAGAGACTTAGAGATTTAGCACTAGACACAAAGAAAATCCAAACCAAACCAACCAAAAAAAAAACCGGGCTCAGATTTCTATTCCTGCCACCCTCCCTCTACAATGATTTTCTGAGACAAATCTTTTCTTTGCTAGTAGGAAGTTTTCTTCAAATAATACAGACTGGCAGCAGCTAAATAAGTTCAATCAGGATCAAATGTAGATCCTCTGAAATAAAAACAATCACTCCCTCTAGCTCAATATTTTTTTCTGATTTTCCTTTCTTTCTGAATAAAAATAGCTATACTCTAGTAGTGCAGGAAAAAAAAAAAAGAATGTATTGTGTTCCTCTTTTTAATGATCATGGACCTTCTTACAGTGGACTTCTGTTAATTGTAAAAAAAACCACAAACAACAGGCTAAACCAGTGGGAATTTGGTTAAATTTCTGAACTTTGAAAAATGCTGCAGTGTTGTCTGATTATTAGAAAGCTAGGTAAAACCTCTTTGCCCTGCTTTTAGCTACAATGCAAAAAGTACCTAGGTGAAAAAAGTCTGATCCTGCCTGATCGGATATGTAGGCAAAATCCATTCTGGGTGTTAAAAGCCTGGCTCTGCATGGGCAGGAAAATTCACAGGCCTCAGTTCTCTAGGGATTGTGAACACCACCCTCCTGCACACATTTTCTCAATACTCCAAGTGCAATGGGAAAATTCACAGTATCTGGAGCTAAGGAGGTACTGTGGCAACAATTAAATGAAATGGAAGAGAATTGCTGACTGCCCTGATGAATACTCTGTTTTTTTAAAGCAGACTTGATATGACTGAACTTTTACTGAGTTTTTTTTCTGTACAATGTTTTCCTGTTTTTGTGCAAATCCCAACTTCACTGTATCAATTAGGGTTTTTTTTTTTCCTGGATTTTTTTTTCTAACACAGGAAGAAAAAGTCTAAATTTATTTATGGGCCTGGAACAGTAGAATTCCCTTTTTACAATGAGGACTCAGAATAATTTCTTAGATAAAGGATTGTTCTTTTGCCTGTACAATCACTGCTGCCAAGTGTCAGTTCAGATCTGTTGAGTGAGACAATGGAGAAGGACTGCACACAAGACACACAGTAAGGCTGAGAGAAAAAGACCTCAAACAAGATGAAATAGTATCTGCTTCTTCCAAAATTCAAGGCTGATGCATTCTGTCTTAAAATTGAACAATAAATTCCTTTCAACCCAACAAAATGCACATTGTAGAAATCAAAATGAAGCAGCTTTAGTACAATTTCATATAGAATTGTTGGGTGCTAGCACTTGCAGACTACACCTCACTTTCTATAACCAAGTAAATTAAGCCAGAATAATAGAGTCAAGCTAGTAGTAAAGAAAAAAAATAAACTCGTTTCAGCAATTTAATAACCTTGACACAGTCTTATAGTCCGCTGAATGTTCAGCAAAATACTGTTAATACTAGGTATAGAATGCATAGAAAATAATAGTTTCTGTCAATATTACCTGTGTAAACCTAGTTAATCAGTTAATTACTGAGCATACACAAGATTCCGTAACTTATCCTTCTGTTCAGATATTGATAGACTTACGTCTTTTGGTGAAGAGTCTGCCTTATCACTACATATACCTCAGGTGTTTGAATACCTGGCTGATTGCCTTGTGAACAGCCCATTTGAAAAACTGCAGATAACATGAGCAGAGCAGAAAACTGCAAGTCTCATGGAAGAAAAAAGGGCATAAGTAGCTTCCTATCTTAGCTAAAAAAATACAATCCAAATCCATTTGTAAAATACAATGAAGTTTTATAATATAAAATTTAGAAAAAAATAGTTAGTGAAATGTTTGGGACTGCCTGTCACTGCCCAGTACTACCAAGTCAGCACAGAGGAATATTGTTTCTGAAGAGATTGAACATGAGCACTCAGATCCTACAAATTTGCACCTGTAAACATCATACTGAAGTAATCATGCTTAATAGATGTTTTATGCAAAAGGACCTTGACGTGGGACAACAAGATGCATGCAACAACTTTTAAGAAGTTGTTTGTTGTTTGTTTTTTTTTTACCTTCATCAGCAATATATTTGGCAATTTCCATAAAATTTATGTAAACCAAAACATTCAATATGTTGGGGATACAGCATTCCAGCATTTCTTGGAGACGTTAATCTTTGTTTTCCCATATTTTACCCACTGTATTTGGTCTGGCTGAGATGGAGTTAATTTTAATTTTCCCCATAACAGCCCTCAGAGTGCTGTGTTTTGTATTAGTAGCTAGAAAGGGGCTGGTAACACACCAGTGTTTTGGTTACTGCTGAGCAGTAAGGCTGGCTCTCCAACATCTTGCTGCCTCAGTACGCTGGGGGTGGGGAAGGTCTTGGGAGGGGACACAACCAGGACAGCTGACCCAGACTGACCAACGGGATATTCCATACCATATGACGTCTGCTCAGAAATAAAAGCAAGAAGAACAGAGGGAGAAGGAAGGCATTCATTATTTATATTTGTCCTCCAGGAAACCGCAACATGTATCAAGCCCTGCTTCTCAGGAAGTGGCCAAACATCTCATGCTGATGGGGAGTAGAAAATAAATATTTTGTTCTTTTACTTCTGCATGTGTAGATTTTCTTTGTTTGCATTAAACAGTTAGTAAAATGGGAATACACAGGACGCTCCTATCCACTCATCTCCTATACACTAAAAATAACCTGAATACTGTCTCCTTTCATCCAAGAAAAGGTAGGTATAATAAACATTTCCTTAGCCCCATGTGTCACATTCATGTAGCCAGCAAAAAGGAGACATGATAAACTGAAATAGAGATTATAACTGAAATTCAGTCACACAATTAGGATTATAAGAATTCAGTAGATACACTATATCTTTTTAAGGCTGAGATTACATTACTTTGACTTGTAGGGCTTTATGTGTCAAAAGAATATAGTATCATGACTCTTCAGACTACTGGTACTAGAATACATACTCATATATCTGTGAACTAATTGCAGCTTTGCAAGTTGTCAAAATGGAAATAAATCAATCAAAAAATCATGGGCTGATAATATAGGCAGAGAGCTGAAGAGACTAGATCAGGTGGAAGGAAGAAATAAAAAATTACTAAAAACAATTTGGAAAAAAAAAATGACCCAAATCCAATAACATTTTTGAGTAGTAGCAAGAAAATCAGAAAGGCATGACAAAAAAACATGAAAATAATTCAAAATCACACACTCTCTGAGAGTAAATAGCCTTTACCATGTCTCAATACCTGAATCAAGCCGCAGTTCTTTGCTAAAAAAAAAAATTAGGAGGTTACATTACTGTCACCTCATCCATGAAAGAACAAAATAAGGAAGAACACCCAATGCTCTAGCAGTCATTTGATCCTCTATGTCTTCATAACCTGTCAGCTTGACTTTTAAAATCAGACTTAATTCTGCTCAAAGTTATCTCTAGGCTTGAAAAACTGGCCAACAAATTCTGTTTATGTTTTAACAATACATAAGCTTGATAAGGTATGCATGCCCAAAATATTGTCTTCAAAAGGGAAATCTCCATTTAATTGTACTAACCTGACAGAAAGAGGGCAAAGGAGAGAAAATTTAACTGAGATTCAGAAGAAACCATACAGGAGATAAGATGGGAAAATTATTTCTTTACCAAGGAAACCTCTATATGAAGACAAAGAGAAAGCAGAAAAAGAGCTACCCTTAACATTGTTTTCCTTTCCAGTGCTTCATCTGGCTAGTTAGACTCTTCATTTTCTGAAATTGTGAATTATTTTGCAAACTTTTCTGAAGTAGATATTAGATATATTCTCAGCAATAGCCAACAAAGTGAACATTCAGAACATAACGAATTTTATTTGTAAAAGTTTGAGGTTCAAGTCTGAAAATGCGTATTAGATTAAACTCTTAAGTGCATATAAGCAGTTTACTTTATATTAAACATTCCTAGGTGCAGGTTTAAGTATAAACACACGGGGACTTCAGGTAGTAGAGCTTTCAGACACTCATAAAGCCTGAAAGGCCCATTTTTACAAAAAGCATGTTCTTAAAAATAACATAATTTTGCAAAGATGTGATAAATCAAATTGAGTATTCAGGATTTCCTGCTTTCGAAGACTATGATGTGTTGGCCCTTTAAGAGCCAAAGCTGCAGGCGACTTCGGCCTCCAGCAATTAAGTCCTGACTTTGAGTGAAAAAAAAAATAGAGCAGATTCACAAGAAAGAATGCAAGAAATAAGATAAGAAATTACTTGTGTAACTAGTCAAAAGTAAAAAGAATGGCTCATGAACAGGTGGAATTATCCAACCAAGTATTGTAACCAGGCGTGTCAATGGCAGCTTATAGCCAATGAAGAGTTGTTTGTGTGTGTGTGTGTGTTAACAGCTTAAGAGCATATAAGTGATCATGTAACCAATAATAAAGGTCTCCAGTAGAACTCACACTGAATCATGTGTGGAGTCCATGGGTGAATCCCTCTCGGCAATGATGCTGTATTTTCAGTTGGCCATTATTTTTGCAGTAGTAGCCCCAAGACAGACTGAAAAGGCAGGCACAATTTCTAGCTGTTCTTCATAGACTGAAGAAAACATTACAAATATTTGTCAAAATTTATTTTGGTCTTTGACAATTTTTTTATAAATGATTGTAGCAATGCTCAGTTCCTAGAAATATGCAAGTATATCTGGACACTTAAGACTGGTACTCCTGAATTCCAGAAAAGCAGTGCAGAAATCTGATAACTGCATTTACTCTTTCAGGACAAGGAATGGGACATCATACTAATTTTAAAAGTAGTTAATTCTTTTCCAGTAGTAAAAAGAGTTGGCATCTGACCATGAGTTTGCATATTATGTTTTTGGTTGAACACTCATTACATTCTCCTGATTTAGACTAATGACACATCTAGTTTGGACTTAAATTGATGTGTATAGAGTGCATAAACCACACCAATTTTAAACACCTAAATAAATATGAAACCAACACACCAAGAAACACATGTCAAACTATTTGTGAAGGCCTAGGGTAGACTGACACTCCAGAATCTTCATGGAGTTAATTTATTTTTTCAGATGTCAGCCGAGAATCTGTCATCTTTTCTGAACACTTCATGGAACTCAAAAGGAAAAAGGTACTTGCAGTCCTCAGAAAATAGATCGCCTAAATCCTTCAGAAATTTTCTGGTTTCTGAACTGCATGCACTGGATAATTTTTCAGATTTAACCTTGGCACTACTGAAATAAATGTGATAATTTCAAATGATTGTAGCTGTCGTAGTAGCACTGAACTCCTAAATTTTAGACTTCTTCAGTGTTATTATGTACTTTGATACAATAATTAACTTTTCATATATTTATGGGCTTTTAAGATAAGGTATGTATTTTTAAGTCTTTCTGAAGCTAAAACTTTAGGAAACAAAGTAATTGAAAATTGTTTCTGTTCTTCAGCTTTTCAGAAGGTAAAAAAAATCCGTCTAGGGAAATCAGAGGTCAGTTTTATAAACCATGATATATCTCAAAAAAATGTGTTAAACACTCTATTGATTTATTCATATTTTTATCCTAGAGCAAATGAAAACAGCAAAAAAGCCCATACTACCTTATACTATGAAGCAAGTACCAAGTGCTGTGTTTCGATCCTCCTCCATTTAGTACCTAAGCAGAGTAAGCATTTTACTAAGTTAATTCCAGATAAACAATATCTGATATGAAGCATATTTGTCTAGCACTCATAAAATACGTAAATGGGAATAAATCAATTTATTCATTCATATTGCTTTTCATTTTGCTTATAAAAGCAAGTATAAAAATGTAGCCTGGTGCATCCATAGTAATTTCTTTTCTTAAACAGTACAGTAACTTCTATGCAAATCTCTATAATTTTTCAAAACTCTATTACATACAATTTTTGAAGTCACTACTGTAGAATATCAGAAAGTGAGTAAGAATCAGTATTCACTTGCATTAGATGTTGTTCATACTGTACAAAGAAGATTCCCATTCTGGGGGGCATGCTCCCTGAACTAAAAGAAAATAACCTTAATTTGTGCAAAGGGGAAATTAAATGTGATGAAATTAAACATTTTTTCCAGGACTGTATGTTGATATATGGCAGAGAATCATGGTCTCAAAGTCCATCATAGTTCAGCATTCTACTGTTAATTCCCCCATTATCCTCTTTATTTTGTTAATTCAGGACACCAACTTGCTTATGCTTAAAGCTTTATTTAAAAAGTCACACATCACAGCCTTATGGAGATATAGATAAAAGCATGCTGTTTTCTAGCTGAAGACCTCTAGGTTACTTGACAAGATTTTTTATAGGGCTGAAGCTCATTCAACTTGTAGAAAAAAGAGAAAAATAGCAGAGCTGATACATACAAAGGAGCCACTGGTTTACAACACAATATTATTGGGTTTGATACCATTAACACTCACAATGTCTGTCTCCAGAAGAAAGTATCTGTAACTCTCACTGGATCCTGCAGAATTTGTAGATCTCTCCTTTCTACAGCCTTAGCTTGGCTTATATATAAGCTTGGGATAACGAAAACAGTGATAACCAAGCAGCACAGTCTACTGCTGTTATTTGTTTCATAGCAGATTCTGAGGAATAACGGAAATTATTTAAATTGCACCATTCTTTATTGTCTCAAAGGTGACATAGCATGGAAAAATGACAAGGGTCAGTCAGAGGAGAGCTGTTTGGGTTGCATAAGAAACACAGAAAAAGAATATACAGTACAATGCATCCTTCTCCCATTTATGTTCTACAGATAGGTGGTATTGCTGGAAGTTTATCTAAATAAGAAGCCTCATGAAAGCAAAAAAGGAAATTATTGCTGTGAGGACAAACCCTGTGGAAAGTATGATGGTAAAACCAAGAATTTCAACAGAAAGACATAATACTTGAAAGAACATATTGAGTAGGAGTAAACAACAAATGTCTGATAAACTGCTGAGCTTCCTGGGATCCAGTGACAGGACATGTGGTAACGGTTCAAAGCTGCGTTAAGGGAAATTCAGACTTGACATTAGGTAGCTTTTTTTTATCAACAGGGTGGTCAAACACTGGAACAAGCTTCCTAGAGATGTGGTCAATGTTCCAAGCCTGTCAGTGTTCAAGAAGCATTTGGACAATGAATGTTGTTAATAACATGCTTTAACTTTTGGTCAGCCTTGAAGTAGTCAGGCAGTTGAACTGAATGAATGTTGCAGGTCCCTTCCAACTGAAATAAACTGTTCTTCTCTTCTCTTCTCTTCTCTTCTCTTCTCTTCTCTTCTCTTCTCTTCTCTTCTCTTCTCTTCTCTTCTCTTCTCTTCTCTTCTCTTCTCTTCTCTTCTCTTCTCTTCTCTTCTCTTCTCTCCTCTCCTCTCCTCTCCTCTCCTCTCCTCTCCTCTCCTCTCCTCTCCTCTCCTCTCCCCTCCCCTCCCCTCCCCTCCCCTCCCCTCCCCTCCCCTCCCCTCCCCTCCCCTCCCCTCCCCTCCCCTCCCTTCCCTTCCCTTCCCTTCCCTTCCCTTCCCTTCCCTTCCCTTCCCTTCCCTTCCCTTCCCTTCCCTTCCCTTCCCTTCCCTTCCCTTCCCTTCCCTTCCCTTCCCTTCCCTTCCCTTCCCTTCCCTTCCCTTCCCTTCCCTTCCCTTCCCTTCCCTTCCCTTCCCTTCCCTTCCCTTCCCTTCCCTTCCCTTCCCTTCCCTTCCCTTCCCTTCCCTTCCCTTCCCCGCCCTTCCCTTCCCTTCCCTTCCCTTCCCTTCCCTTCCCTTCCCTTCCCTTCCCTTCCCTTCCCTTCCCTTCCCTTCTCTTCTCTTCTCTTCTCTTCTCTTCTCTTCTCTTCTCTTCTCTTCTCTTCTCTTCTCTTCTCTTCTCTTCTCTTCTCTTCTCTTCTCTTCTCTTCTCTTCTCTTCTCTTCTCTTCTCTTCTCTTCTCTTCTCTTCTCTTCTCTTCTCTTCTCTTCTCTTCTCTTCTCTTCTCTTCTCTTCTCTTCTCTTCTCTTCTCTGGAGTGATCTTAATCAGGATTACCTAAATATGTATTTACTTTTAATATAATTGTGATTTATCTAGGAAGAGACTAGCACTATTCAAATATTTTTATGAGTATGGCATCCCAAGAGTGACATGAAAAATATTTGACTATGACCCTTCATATAGCAGACACTTGATTGTTCTGTTCAAGTAACAGAGTTTTAGAATGCTTAGAAAATGTTCAAGATCTTCCATACACAAGAAACTAGTGATGCTAAGTATACTTAAGACATTTAGGGTAGATCTAACTAGAAATCAGCTATTTTCAAAATTTTTGAGATTGAAATAAAATTCTGCATTTACATAAAATTTATATCTTATTAGGGAGGTACAAATGAATGGTTTACAATGTGATAGCAAATATATTGATCTGGAGTATGGGCTCAAGTCAGAGGACTGCATACTCATTTCTTTACAGATAAATATTTTAGTGGTAGGGTAAAGAATTGCACTAGATCACTTATTCATGGAACATCTGCATTATGATTAAGTGAAGCTACCAGCATTTTGTTCCTGTCTTCTACTTCAGCTGCAGTTCCACAAAAATCTAAAGTGTAACTGCTGACTCTCAGGGTATTAATCCATGTACTGGTTGGTGGATCCTCCACTGAACCACTCATGAATGAAAACTTAGTTTTAAAAAATCATTCATTTTCCACTTCTCAGCACCAAAAATGTGAGATAGGTTGTGGAATCTGAAAACTGTCCTTTTATGTGTTGAATATGTTATCTCACAATTCCTTACAGAATTAAAAAACTGCCAGAGCCACTATGAAGTCAAAATCTTCAAATTTGCCAAGAAATTCTGCACTTTTTCCTAATCTACTTGTTTTTGAATAGAAAAATTAGAAGGTTTCCAGGCAATGTGTCAGCTTTCTAAACTGTCTCTGGAATATCAAATGCTAGAAAATATTTCTCTTAATGTTTATCAATATACTGTCTTCCAAAGAGAAATCTGAAACTTTCTCTAAAAAAAAACGTGGGAAAGTTGAGGGGTTTTTTTGTTAAACAGAGAAATGCTCTAAAGAAGGATTGGAAACATTTTCACTAGAGTGTCATAACAAAGAAACTACAGATACAGTTTGCATAATCCAATAGCATTTCAGAAAGTAAAATGACAGATAAATGGGCAGATAAATATTTTATTATTCTCAGAAATACAATCATGACACATCCATTAAGCAGGATTAACCACGTCTTTTTGGATTCTTAAAATTTAATTAAAATGCATTTACCGTCACCTATATTTACAACAAATTTTTCCTGTAAGTATTACAAATGAGCAGAATTGCCTTTATGCTACATTCAGAAGTGCATTATTTTTGTCATGTATGGTTGCTACTTTACTTAATTTCTCTTTGTGACACATTATTCAGCACAGATTTTCACCATGTTAGGAACTGTCCACCACTGCTGAAGACTAAGACACACATGCCACCACTTACTTAACCCACAGTGTTTTGAGTCCCTGGTGTTCTCTATTACAATGACAGCCTACTAATCCATTTAAATCACTGGTGTCATTAGTACCTTGCAGAAAATTCAGAATGCGAATTGCCAACCGTAGGAATTTTAACAAGGGCAAGTGCTGGATTTTTCACCTGGGACACGGCAATCCTGGATACACACACAGCCTGGGGAACGAGAGGCTGGAGAGCAGCCCTGCAGACGGGGACTTGGGGGTTCTGGTCGGTGGCAAGTTGGACATGAGCCAACAGTGTATCCTGGCAGCCAGGAGGGACAACCGTGTCCTGGGGTGCATCAAGCACTGCACTGCGAGCCGGGCGAGGGAGGTGATCGTCCCACTCTGCTCTGCACTGGTGTGGCCTCACCTCCAGTACTGGGTGCAGTTTTGGGCACCACAGTATAAAAAGGATATAAAACTATTGGAGAATGTCCAGAGGAGGCCACAAAATTGATGAAGGGCTTAGAGGGGAAGATGTATGAGGAGAGACTGAAGTTGCTTGGTTTATTCAGCCTGGAGAAGAGGACACTGAGAGGAGATCTCATTACGGTCTATAACTTCCTCACAAGGGGAAGAGGAGGCTCCTGATCTCTTCTCTCCGGTGACCAATGATAGGACCAGGGGAAATGACATAAAGATGTGACAGGGGAGGTTTAGGTTGGACATTAGGAAAAGGTTGTTCACCCACAGGGTGGTGGAGCACTGGAACAGGCTCCCCAGGCAGGTGGTCATGGCACCAAGCCTGATAGTATTCCAGAAGCATTTGGACAAGGCCCTCAGACACACGGTCTGAATCTTGGGATTGTCCTATGCTAGGACAAGAGTTGATCTCAATGATCCCTTCCAATTCACAATATTCTATGATTCTATGGTCTAAATCATTTAAAAGCTAGATCACATTATAACATTGTCCTGGTTTTTAGCTGAAATTGAGCTGGGTTTCTTTTTCAGTAGCTAGAATTGTGCTGCATTTTGCTTTCAGCCTGGGACTTGCTATGAGGAAAACAGAACATACCAGTGTTTGCATTTTTGTCTCTGGAAGTGACAAAGTGAAGGACTTTGTGTTCTGTTAGTCCACAAGCACAAGATTTAAGGGGTCTGAAGAGTATTTAAATTAATAAACTAAACTGGTGTTCGGATATGCCAGTGGGATATTCCATATCATGTCATGTCATGTCCTGTATATCAATGTGGGCCTCTTCCTCTTTTAGCTCCCTCTGGCTTTCGTTCGGGCTCTTGCTCTTCTGGGACTGCAGTTTCAGTTCGGGATTGTCGCTCCTCAGGGATCGTCATCTGGGAAGGGGCCAGGCTCAGTCAGCAAGGGGTGAGCAATAGCACTGGGTGTCACTCTTTTGTATATTTTGTTACTGTTATCATTATCACTACTATTTTAATATTAGTATAATTTTAAGTTTTCTTTTACTTTTATTATTAAACTGTTCTTATCTCTATGAATCTATGAATCTCCTAATCCTTGCCTCCAATCCTCTCCCCTGTCCCCTGGGGGTGGGGAGAAGTGGGTGAATGGCTGTGTTGGATGCTGGCCAAGGGTTAGCCCAGTGAAACTATCAAAAACATGATGTCTTCATATAACTGATAAAAATGCTTACTGAAATGATTGCTATTTCCTTGCATAAGACAGAAAATATGAAAAAATAGCATTTAAAAAATCTTTCAACATTCAATGCAAATATGAGCACTTCAATACAAAGGCAATTATAAAGTAGAATAAATTGGTCAGACTACTTTTACTTTTGATAATTCAGGATTTCTTATGAAACTAAGTGCAACTGGCATGAAAAGAAATACTACTTTTCCATATTTGAAAGATGGTATCCTGAGAAAACTCAGGTTTGACCCAGAAGGAATAATCTTCATATTCCTAATTTCTTATGGCTATTAGAGGGGAAAGGATTAACTCTAAAACCCTTTTCATTTGGGGGAAAAATGGTTTCCCAGCTGTTTAGAAACTGTACTTATATTAAATCTGCAAAACCCAACAAACACAGTTCCTCCCGATTTTATAGGCTACATTAGAGATGTAAAAAAAGGATGTTTCTTAGACTCTAATAATCCAACATTTATTCTGCCTATGGCATGCAGATTCATTATTCCTTTTTCACATCTTTTATTATACCAAATTAGCTTATATAAGGAAGTGCAGACGTGACAGAAATAGAAAATCCACAAAATACTATCTGCAGCTTCTTCTGTATACTCATCACACCATCACCTTCCTGCAAAAATGCTTACAAAGTACCATAAAGTCAGAGTCTGACTCTGGGGAGAAGATTTTTATCATTGTACAAAGGGAAAAAAAAAAATCACACTTTTGGAAAACTAGCTTTAATATTAGTCTCTGGAAAACAAAGAACTGATTTCTGCAATTTCATGGTAGGAGAGAAAGTAAAAAAAAAAAAAAAAAATCCAAGATTAAATATCCAGGCTTCCTGTAAAGGTAGTAGAACATAGAAGAATGCTGTAGATGTAATATTTAATACAGATTTTGAGGCTTCAGGAAGCTGAGATTAAAAAATTTCAAACACTGTATACTGTATCTTAGTAATTCAGAAACCCTTTCTGTTGAATTGTTGACCATCTCAAAGATAAAGACAAACTAGTATCAGTGTTCCGTTTATGAATTCAGCACCCCACATAATCATATCTTCCAGCCAGCACAGTTCAATACTATCAGGTTGATCTCATACTACAGTATTTTCCATTAAGAAAAAAAAGCCCCTACATCTACAACAAGGTTAGACCACAACACTGCCTAAAATACAGATTTAATTATTAATCAAGTTTTTCATCATCACAATCAGACTGGTCTTCTAGTGAGCTTACATTCTTTGATATTAGGTCTAGAAGGAATTTAAAGTTGAAAAACATAGCAGCAATGAGAGATGGGAACTGCTACTCTTGTTCCTTAACTGCTATAAAAAGCTGTAAGATCTTTTCAGAGAACTAGATAAAAATGGAGTGTGTATTAAAAAAAAAGAAAAAAATCAATATAGCTGTCAATATAAGCTAGATAAGGAAGCAATTGTCTTGTGTACAGACTAGGATTTGACCTTTCCAGAAAGAGCCTGACTTACTTACGAGACTCGATTTTCATAATTCAGATGTCCTTTTCTCCTCCTGAGTTCAGCTTAACACATTGTTAACAGACATTTCCTTGTAAGACAGAGTAACTTCTTGCAAGGCGCAGGGGTTCAACTGTTGCTGAATGTTAAGTATGTGATATGCCTGAAGTCTGCATTTTCAATGAGAGAAAACGGAGTGCATAAACCAAGACATTACTGCAGCTCTTGATAAGAAGACTGCCAATCTAAGAGTTACAGTCAACATCTTGCCCTTTACTATCTTTTCTGCAAAGGTTACTGACATCTCTTGGGACTTGTTTCAATGCAAGTGAACTGTTTAACATTTTCTGTAAGCTTAGTCACTTCTCTTCTAGTTACTTTACCATCTGAAGAAATAACAGAAGAAACACAGCAAAAGTGGCTAAGTTGCATTTTTACTTATGCAAATCAAAGCCTTACTCCTGACCAAGAAAATTAGTCAAAGAACATATCTGAAAAAGGAGTGAGTCTCATTAGTAAGACATATGTATTAGGAAAGTTTCAAAACTGGTATTTTTTTTTTAGTATCTGTATACTGCAATGGAAATACACAGAAGTATTAAAGAGAGGAACATAATTTATTTAGGCTTCTAACTCTTAGAAAGGGAGACTGTTTACCTGCAGGTTTCATGTCTCTTCTACTTCCACAGTCCTTATGAGAGTCTGACATCCAGATTATGGTAAAAAATTTTCTCAGCTGCTGACATCTCCGTTTATGATAGACACATGGGATTGTATTCAACTATCTGTCTTGTCATGCTATCTTTGAATAAACCATTACAAACCCCCTTTTTCCTCTCCCTTCTTCCTCTTAATTACAGTGCAAATTTTCATTGAAACTTACATTGCATTCTTATTACCTTTCATTATAAAGAATTTACACAAATAATTTTCTATTCACATATATATAACCTCTTTCAAAATAGCAAAACATGTTTTTATGGTTAATATCACCATTCTTCGTTTTCAAACATATTTTTTTAAATAACGTTAATGATTCCACTTGGTCCCTTGCAATTGCAAGGCTTTAATAAGCGAACCAAAGAGAAGGGCTACAGAGCTACGTACTGCAGAGACAACAGTACTACAAATAACTTTTGTACATTTTGATTTTTTGAATACTTTCCACTAAGGACATCACCATTGTGTTCCTCATCTTTGGACGGATTGCCTGCATAGAGATTCTGCACATAGGGTGTGAGGAGCAAAATTGCTTAGTTGAAAATAACTATGGTACAGAACATATTGTAACTTCAGTGACCAGCTTATGAGGACCAGGTTTCACATTATTTTCCTCATTATCTTCTGCTTCAGTACCATTGGTCAAACTGTAAGAACAACTTGCATTCATAAAAAAAACCCAACAAAAAACAAAAAACAAAACATATAAATAAACCAAAAATCACTCATTGCAAAGTTGAAATAAAAGCTACAGTCTTTCTTCAAAAACAGACATCAGCCCAAATACCATTTTTCAAGTCCATGGCACTTCTGACCACCACAAATGCTGAATGCTCGTTTTGCCAGGGAGAGATGGAAGAAGAGTGTTACATAGAAATGTACATACCCCCACCTTTAGTGACAACCGTGTACAAAAAGGTTTCCTTCATTAGCTGTTTGTTACCACTCCTAGTAATACTATAAACACACATCTGGAGAAAGAATAATTTTATCCAGGCAAAGATCTATCGTGAGAAACATAATTGGTCCGTTCTGATCTTTTCAGTACATTTGGAATCCATTTGTACTTGTCTTATTTAATGAAGACCCAGGCAACAAATTTTGCTTCTGCTCTCTTCAGCAGCTTTTAGATGATGATGTAATCTCCAACAACAGCTGTGTTTTGTTCAGGTGAAAGGATATCAGGTGAAAGAAATGCATCCTACAACCTCCACTCATTCTTTCTTATCTCCTTTGAATCTTCTTCAACAGGGATACTCAGCCCAGCCCTATGGCTTCGCTCTCACTTTCATAAATTTTAAAAAAATAACCATTATATTTATGTATTTTTAATTTTTTAATTTAAGCAAACAGTGATAAATGAAACCCATTCCACTCTGTTTTCCTTGGAAATAAGTTTTAGTGTCATTTAGCACTCTCATTCAGGACATTTTTCTATACCACATTAAGTAATTTGGTTATGTCCACAGGTCATGATGATTCAAAAATTTGTCAGCAGGCACTTTTGCATCTGCTTGAAAGCCATTTTAGGAAATATTTTTAGTGATGTCAGTCTCTTGTAGTGACTTCAAATGACAGATTAGATTTATCTGAAAGGTTCCAAGCAAGCATCTAAGCACAGTTCCTGAAAGAAAATGTCCATTTGTGTTTTCTAGCATTTTAAATTTATATACTTATCCAGTACATCAAGTCTGTGTTGAAACTCAATGAAACTCATTAATATCTTGCAAAATAATTTACTTAAGTCATACAGTGTTCCTGTAAATAATGTTGTAGGCTGCTCCCACTTGACTGTTTTCATTTATGTAGACCTACCTGTATTAAAGTCACTACAAACAGTTTTTAATTGTACTGGTAATGAAAAAAAAAAAAAAAAGTCAGTGTGGTCATTAAGCATACTTTTCTTACAGAAGGACACACACGATTTTCAGCTTCACATGACAATGAAAGGCAATTTACCCTGCACTGACAGTGTGCTAGATTCTGCTTCTTAGGCAAACAGAGGACTGCAATGCTTGGGTTCTGTATTAACTGAATAAGAAGTAAGAAGAAACTCCAGTAGTGTATGTAAAGCATTGCTACCTAGAGATCATCAATGTGCAGCCATAATGATGACGTATTTTACAAGAGGTGGTCTCTAGGGAGCTTTATAGTATTGCTTTCACGGATACTTCATTCAGTCAAGAGATCACAATCCTTTAACCTGGCTAACAACTGAGAAGGCTGAAACCCCTCTAGAGTTAAATGGCAGAAGTGTCATTGCTGCAACAATTTACATTTATGAGTTTTAGAAAATAAATTCTTTCTCCTCAGTGTCAGGTATGAAAGGATCTAAGACTAAATACACTTCAGAGGTTTCTAACTGAAATCACATAGCTGCACAAGAGTTGCTGAATCAGTTTGATGGGTTTTTTTTTCCTAGTGTGAGACAGCATTTATTTTAAAGAGTTGTGTCAATACTATAGTGATATTTGCAGGATTAGTAACTATACTAGAATGTACCTTGTACAATAGACTACATGTGTTTCTGTAACCCATACAAAGTATTAGGACTAGCTGTATTGGGTTCAGGCCCCACAGATCTGCTGTGAAACATTCTGCAATAGATCCCAATATAGTGTACTCCAAAGAGCTACAAATGTTCTGTTCACTAGACATCAACCTCTGCCACTGAAGCACAAAATGGGTGTGTGATGAGCATATGCCCCTCTCTAGAATCCCTAGTTTAAGCCAGAAATTTGATCACATTATTTCTGGCCTGGCCAAAAGACCCACTCTGTCCTTCCCATTACCTTTCCAGTATGTGCTGATACACTTATTGGACATACAAGAAACACAGAGTAAATATATAAATCGTGTATTTATACAGGCTTTAACCCTATACAGAAATTACAATTTCTCTTTCCCTTTAACATGAAATACGGTAAGATGTCAATTAGGTTCAGATGGCAATTTTGTTATTAGGAATATAGGAAAACGGCTACTAGTTCATCTACAAACAAAACCAACATTTATCTAAATTAGAAGAATCTGCACCTGTCACTTTACAAAGTGGTCCTCAAAAAATTCCTGCTGAAGAACTCATTATATTATGTCTCCTTACCTCCTCGCCTATTACTGTTGTGCTCCAGCACAGAAAGCTTACTCTGCTCAGCTGCTAGCCACAAGAGCTTTATTTCTCAAGCAACACTGAATATTACATGCACAATAGTCATTAATTTGTCTAGGTATTCCGCTTCTTTAATAAGAAATGTCATAACATATTTTTTGATAAAGATCCTTTAATTTTCCTTCCAAATGTTAGGAGAAAAGGCCTGCAAAAATAAAAAAAAAATTCTGAATATTACATTTTGATACTTCCATCTCTCAGTGATGTCTGCTGACACTCTGATCTCACAGTAACATACACTGTGCAATATAAAAAAATTTAAAGTAACTAATAATAGGATAAAGATGTCCAATTTACTTAAAACTAAAATATTACAATATTCCTTTTTTTGTATCTCTAATATAAGATCATTCCAGTTCCAGGAGTGGTTGGATGAAAGAGAATTTAATTTAAATTCAGTCATTATTAATGATACATCTACAGTATGGTAAAGAGTTTCATTTTATAGCATGTTTTCATTTTAAAAAGGTGAATGTGCCTAACTTGTAAGCACTTCAGAGATTATACTGGATTTGCTCTTGCTGCTGCATCGTGTTGCTATTCTAATTTTCACCTTCACAAGCAGGCAAAAAATGTTTACAAAGAGTCTCTGTAAAGACTTCAGGATATCCTCAAAAATATATATTCTTCAAATCATAATCTAATAACATTGGTTTTAGAAAAAAAAAAATGTTATGGAATAATGTGTACAGCACAGGATAGACAACAGGACTAGGACCCAACAGAACTAGCTCCTATTCCTGTCTCTAAACTATGGAAAAGCTGTGAAAAACCCAATTATTTCCCAGTGACACTTTTCCTACTTTATTTATTGCTGATTTTGTGTGGATTGGGATTGATTGCCTCCCAAGTATTTGCATAAAGTAAACTTAAAGTTCCCTAGTGGTGTATTGGGCCTCCTTGTCACACAGCTATTCAATACAGCCATTAAATCTACGTGCACGCTATAAGGAAATGTCAGCATCAGTTATCATATTACTTTCATTTTCTCAAAGAGCAGCAATGGTTACATCCTGACATAAAAATGACACTGTCACATTCGTGCAGTAAATGATACAGTGCTTCCTCATAAATACTATCCAAATAACTGGGTTAAAACATCCATATTACATCACTATCACATAAAATGAAGGACTGCTTTGAAGAATACATGCAATTTTCATTGCTTATTTTGAAAGATCAGTGCAAAGGTGGGAGTTTTTTTAATTATTGTATGTATATTTTAAGTGGTTCACGTTTATTAAAAAGAGCACAACACTGATTTAAACTGTGTCTTGAGTGATTCCTTCTTTACTTGTTTGTTTGTTTGCTTATTTTTCTCAAATAAACTTCTTGTATGTTTCTGGTCTCAAACTATGCTCTTTCCTAACTACACTACTTCATATTTTCTTAATTTCACTATCTCCAATGATATGATTAGAAGAAAGGTGGGGGATCTCTCCATATAATAGAGAAAAAATTGATCACTGAAGCCAATCTGAAAGACAGTGAAGTTTCCTTTATCAAGTGGTAAAAAAGAAAGGGGTTGGGTAGGGAAGAAAAGAAATTCGGGTTTTTATAAGATTTTATTTTTTTTCACAGAGATGAAATCTCTTACAAGAAATATGCAAATGAAAAGTGACATTAGATGGCTGAATACATTTAAATGACAGTTTTAACAGATCCAAATTTATTTTTTTGTAAATGTTAGGAAACAATCAGTGGTAATAAAAATACAAATTCCCAGTTATTTGGAGCCATCCAGAAAAATCGTAAAGTAGAAATTCTGTGTAATAAATTATGTGGGTTTTGGAGTCATTAATATACCTCTAAAGTTTACTGTGAACTCTGAAAGTTCTTGCACAACTTAGAAAAGTATCCATAAACTAATTGTCTTTTTCTCAAGGATACACCAACCTATACCAGAGTCAATATTTCAAACAAAACATAATCAGAAGAAGTTCATATTGCACAAAACAATAACATGCAAGATTTCTAAATATGAAGGATAACTTAACATGTGAGAGTCCCTTATAAGATTTTCAAGCATCCAGAAATCAGCGCTTGACCACCACTGCTATCATTCAGCTTCAGCTAGCTAGCCACAACTGTCCAGGCTCCTGGACAAGCTTCAAGGTAAGAAGCTTCAGGTACCATTCTGGAGAAGCACCTTTGCAAGGCCTCTACCACAGTTCTTTTGTAGCTGCACTCTTCTTTCACACACCAAGAGCAGGTGACAACCTGAACTTCCAGGTTGAATATTTTATAACAGTCAACATCTAGACATCAGCATGATTCAGCTTTCCTTTTTTTGAAAATTCAGGTCAGTTAATTCACTTGAGACCCTCTCTCACCTTCAATAATAACCTGTGTCTAAACTATTATTTAGAGAGGACTATTCAGTTACCTCAATAACAATCCAAACTGAAAAACAGATCTGTACATTTTGAATGTATGCAAAACTTTAACTTCCATGCTAGAATATAACTTCCAGCACAAAACTCCCAAGTGTGTGGACCTATCAATGTTGATTTGTTTAAGATCTTAATAGTTTTTGTCACCTCAATGCCCAGTGGACTGTTTCTGTCCTTTCTTTCAATCATCACGATACTTAGTCAGGAGCCACTAGGATATGACCAAAACCTTAGGTAAAATATAAAATTAAATTGCCAGCAGCTTCCATAAGTGCACAGCACTGTTGACAGGCAACCCAACCCACTGGCAGCAGACTGCCCCTTGTTTCTGGCAGCAGTAGTAAATCCAAGCATCCTGCTGCTCACAGAGCTTTACATGAATACACAGTGCTAGCATAGGCTGATGTCCTCAGGACTTTGACAAGTTCCTGGAGAGTTTTGCAATTAATATTATCATGTACTTTCTGCCAGGAATGCCCTTGAAACTATGAAATGTTCCTTACTCTATCTGGGAAGGAGAAAAACACTGAGGGACAAGGAAGAAGAGCTCATTGGATAACCGGGGCCATCTTAAAATATTAAAATGTGAATTAGCAAAATCCTTTGGAAGGCATTTGAGCTAGTCATTAGCAGTATTGTAACAACAGCAATTTCAGAGATTTGTGACCACTGCTGGAAAAACCAAAAAGACTTGACACATTCTTCCAAGCCTGTGAGATTAGGGGCTACATTTGCATTCTGAGCAAGGAATTTAATCATTCTGAGTATCTTGTAATCAAAAGTTTGCTGCTACTCTATCAAGTTGTGAATGGCTGAGGTACATTCTTATCTCTTTTGATCTAAGACATGTCTAAATCCAGCTTAAAGAGAGCTTAAACTCACCAGACTTAACTCTGTGCTTATTTCTGGTGCCGCTTGGAGAAAGCACTCCATTTGATGCAAAGTGCTGGAGACACTATACAGTGTATTTCTAAGGCTGAATGTATGTAACATTTCCATTTAAAGTAAAAAATAATAATAATAATAATAATAAAAACCCCCCAAAAAACCACCCCAAAACACAAAAAAAACCTCAAGAAACCCCAAATCCTATAAATTGCATTGAATTTCTCCTAGATCACTCTATCCCACTCAGAACCAGTCCTGTGTTGGAGACAAGGCTAAAAATGAAGTTTAGTATTAAATTAACTGAACTAAACCAAATAAATCAAATTATTTGAAACTTAAACAAAAACTCAGAGCTTTTGTGATTATTTGTGACTATTACACTATTTCTCACCAATGCTAAAAATACTGAGAAGAGAGGTAGAAACAGATGGTTTCACAGGAAAGCAGGGATTATTATTGTATCAGAACAATGGTTCATATCCTTACTCTGAGAATAGCCTATACCAGCTGCTTTAATGAAAAACATAATACAGCCAATAGTAGGTTGTTACTGCTTTTTTTGAATCAGAAACACCATGGAGCCAAGTACTTTTTTTTTCTCCCCCCTCAGTAAATTTTCTGTAATAAACACATTCAGAAACTATAATAACTATTATAAATGGCTGTGCATTAGAGCAAGAAAATGTAATTATTCTTCAGTAATACTTCACATTAGGCTTAGAGACACTCTAATCATCATTAAGTTCCAGCAAAAATGCACATGAAGGACCTAGGCATAGTGCCCATATTTTTCACAGGATGCCACAAATCTCTTGGCTATTCAGGTTTTGTGAAAGCTTGTTTCTTTACATATTTTTAATGCATTAGGGGTCACAAGGGAAAGATGAGAAATGTGGGATAATGCCACCTTTTGTCTTTCACCTACAAGCCAAACTGCACATTATCACAAGTTTAGTAACAACCATGTTGCGTAGAAGCACTGAAAATTAAATATTTTGAGTTAAGCTTCTAAATCAACAGCATGATGTTCCAAAGTACTGATCTAGAGAACTCATCAATTGCAGAAGGAAAACGGTATCAATTACTTCTGAAACTGGGGTTTTAAGAAAAAACAGACAAAAACCAGCCATGCTGTCTTACAAAAACAAAATCACCCTTTGTATCTTTAGGCAATGTGACCTGCATATAGTCCCATTTCATAAGATTCAGTGCACTAGTCTCTTCTAGCTATTTTTATGTTATACATTCTGGTTTTAGGTAGATATCTCTATGGCATCAATGTTTTTCACTAGAAGGTACACAACAGGATGTTTGCAGATCCTACAACCCACCTGCTGAGGCTGTTGGCTCTGTGTGAGTGTGTGCATGTGTGTGTGTGTATGCAGAGCTCGGTACAGAAAGGCTGTTCAGAAGCTCAGTTACACAAGAGATCAACTTCTTCACTAAGAAACATTTACTGAGGTTACAACACCTACATAAAAAAACTATTCAATGCCACTGAGCTCCCAGTCAGTAGTAATGTAATCTGTATGACAGCAAATGCATTGTCTGCATTAGGTGGAGATTCAAGCCAAGTTTTAACTAACAGCTGTTTTCATATGGGGTAAACAATCACTTAGCTGACACTTTTGCCCAGCCACATTGAAACCATATATTGAAGGAAACAGAATAAGCTATACATACATTACATGTACGTGTCTCTGCATACACACATATATTTGTACCATAACCTCATTAAGCAACGTAGTATGAATCCAAATTCTCCCTCTCTGCCCTCTGGACTTCTTATTTGAGCACTAGAGGCATGTACACTTAATGCAATAGGAAGATGTATCTAACTAGTGCAGAACACAGGAAAATGTGTTAACAAATTTCACCCCTTTGCTATATTGATGTATTCCATTTTAATTTCTAAATGGTAAAGCAAAACAGTCATCACTTGGAGTGAAATCAATGGGAACTATGCCCCATGAGTGAAAAGATGCCTATAACCACAAGAGCTTTATATACTGCCCTTCAAAGCCACCCTGGGAAAAGAGACATGATTTCTCAGAACTTGGGTGAAGTCTTAACCATTTTTAAAGCTATTTCATTATTCAGATGCAAATTATTGTATCACAAACAAATGACTGCAGGTAAAACTGGTTAAAGGAGATCAAGCTGCTCTAAATTCAATTACTGCTTGACTAAAAAAGTTTTGTACAACAGTAATGTAACACACAAATAAATGCAAATATTTTTATGTATTCAACTGACATTTATCATTGAACTAGAAATTCGGGAAACTCTTGATCTTTCTATAACGTAAAGTGTTTTCACTATGCTCCTTCAAGTGGATGTGCACATACTGTCCTTTTAAAGGGTTCATTCTCAAAATCACTTCCAGAAAGTTTCCTGATGAGGAGTACTTCACCAACCCCCCTCCCGCCCGCCCCCGAGAACTGAAGCTAAATACTAGCACTCTAATTTCTTACACATCAGTGCCATCTGGGATCTCCCTTGTTTCTCCACCAAGACTGGGGTATGCATGCATTGACAGTTCCAGATGATTCACTAGCCTTTGCAATTCCAATTACACTAGCTTTGACAGATTTATATTTGATGCATAATTCAGTATAGAGTGTATATAACAGCAGGCACGACGCTTTAATTGTAAGTTGCATAAATATTTCCAGCGAACTATCTCGTTATCAGCTACATATAACTTGCACTTAACAGGCTCTCACACAAACTCTTGGTCTAGGTCTGAAGTCAATAACTGGAGCAAAATGATTTTGCTCATCTTGCAAAAACATGTGTGGCACATACTCAGGCTCTCCCGTCTCTGCACATTTGTTTGAGGATTCTCACTGAATAAACCTCCTTCCCTGGTACATATTTCCTCTCTATTTCAGAGATAAAGCACATAACATTCATTATGTCAGAAAAAAACAAGAGTCTGAGAAGGGCTGCAAGTTTACTGAGGTGAGCATCCTCAACACATCTATGTAAAAAACATCATGTAACCTGTGTCTTTCCCAGTGCAGCACTTTGCACATGGGCCATCATCTAGTGACACAAACTGCAAGTCCTATTGTTGAGGTTTTATGTTTGAGAGTTTGTTGCTCTGGACGCGATTTAGTGTAATTTTGAACTATGGTAGACATGTTAAGGAGAGAGATAGGAGAACACAGATTTTGTCCAAAGTAATGGTATTCTTGCTATTATTTTAGAATTTATGCTAGTGAATACTTTCAGGAACTGCCCTCATTGCTAAGAAAAGCCTTGATGCTTGTGTGCCCAAACACACAGAAAGTTATCTTATAAATCAGAGATAGCAAGATTAAATGAATGATTGTTTTTTAATTATTGTTAACATAAACATAGTAGGTTTCCACACTAATGAATCAAGTGCACCTACATTAAGGATATATGGATTATGCCACTAGAGATAATATGATATTCCAGTATTTTTTTTCTTTTAAAAAGAAATACACACTTGCAATAGACTTTCACCACCATGATGAAACAAAAAAACAGGAAAGAAGGTTGAGTTTTCAGTTTTACAGTATTGAGTCAAACTTCAAAAGAGGGAAAAAGCAAACTGTTCTTCTAAATAACTAGTAATACACAGATGTAGTTGCAAAGAAATCCAATTTATACAAATTTATTTTTAAAGACACCCTTTTCATAGTGAAGAAGATTGCATACAGTAGGACAGCATAGACTACTTCATGCATCTTCACAGATCACAATTGCTCATCTCATTACCAATTTTCAATTCTCCTTTTCCTTCTCCCCCCTATCCTGTTCTGGCTAATGGTCCTAGCATTTGAAGGTGGGTTTTTTTGTTTTGTTTTGTTTTTTTCCAGAAAATTCAGCATCTTTCCTAATATTAAAGATTTCTTCACTTTCCTCTTTATTGTACATAATAAATACATACACAACAGTTGCTTCTGCTCTAAACTATAACTAAGTTCTTTAGTAGATTAAGCTCTTTTCTGCATGACAGTACAGTTTCTTATCAAGTTTAGCTTTAGAAACACCTCAAACTTGTCTCATACAACTACTCAATAAATACACACAGAAAAAACACATACACACACATATGCTCCCCCAAAACAATCCTAATGAACTGAACAGTAACATGAGTCCACTGTTTCTTATTCCTCTTTGAAGCATGAATGCACACGCATATGCAGCTAATGCCTGCTCCCCATTTCTTCCCTGTGGCCACTGCCGTTCTACTCTGCCAAGTGACTTCGTCCTTTACAGGGGCTATGTAACATGAATAGTGAGCAATATAAACCCATGTCCTTAAAAAGACACTGCAAGGCTGACGGGAGACGTTTTTTGTTTTGGTAGCTTGAACAAGGAAGTGGGAAGAAGAGGAAAATTTTTCTAAGTGGCAGAATGCTACTTTGCTACTTTCTAGAGGAAAAGTTATGTTTCACATTCATTTTTTAATCTTTAATTAGCTCAATATTAGCTCAGTTAGTTAATATTTTACAACAGTTTAAAATTTTTAAAGGTCAAAATTGAATCTAAGGATTTTGATTTACTTTATTCAACTGTTGTTTGTATCTTAATTATCAAATTGTAAAAGAAATTACCTTCTGCTTTTTCATATATTTAATATTTCAGCAATTCAGAGGATTTTTAAAGTTTGGAGAAAATGTTACAGGTTTTTGCTATCCTGGTGGTATGAAGACCCATTCTGTAAAACTCTGGCTCACTAGAATTGACACACAGGAAAAAATATTTTCTCTTCTTGATACCACTTCTGTTTCTTACAGACCTCATTAAAAACCTTGCTCCTGTCTGATGGGGCAATATAGTTCTTGTACTGTGAAAGATTTTCTCCTCCTACCAGTGCCTGAAATTTTTAATGAAAAACACAAGAATCTTAACTGAAAGTGGAGATATTTCACGGTGTACTTCACTGGAGGTGAGTTGAGGTTAGGAGAGGCAAGGCAAGGCAAGGAAAGGGGAGAGGGCAAACTGAAAATGAGTTTAGAGTGAGAAACTACCTGTTTAAAAGACTTGAAAAAGAATATTTCCTTTATCATTTATTTTACTTAAACATTTTTTTTTTCTCAGGATTCTTCTCACAGTATGTAAGTTACAATGAAACAATGATAACTCAGAAAGAGATAAATCTTACCAAGCAACCCTTTCCAGCTAACTGGAACCAGATTATTTAGGGGGGAAAACATAAAACCATAACAAAATCCACCAAAACCTGCTTCTTCCCAGGGGTCCAAGCTGGACCTTGCTCTTATTGCCTGTACGTGCTGTTGTTGCATTGGCTATTTTTGCAGAGGGTGAACTTCCTCCTCAGCCACTTATCTGTGCTTTACTCTGCCCATTTAGTCTCTTGGCAGGTGGAAGGTGATGCCAATACAATGGCAGAGAGGTGCTCACATGCACATTTTGCCCACCACCCTCCCATTCAAACAGCTGTTGTTCACCAAGGCAGCAAAAAGTCCAACACGTCAATGCTTTAATGAAGGGTGAGAGATTGAGGACAGCAATTTCAGTGGCAGCACAAGAATAGGCATGATGCTTTTAACTGCCTTTACAGGGAGAGTAAAACACTCATTTGAAGTTCTGCTGTGTGCTTACTCTTTTTTTTCTCCAACAATATAACAATCACTGAAAAAGTAGTCACACAACTAAACAAAGTGTGCCCTGTACACATTGTTGTCTCTAACCACTATGAATTATATGCAGTAATTTTCAGACTTCCAACGAAACATATGCTGATTAATACAGCAAGATTTTGCTCCTCCTCAACTTGCCAGTAATAAATGCATTGCCTGAATTAATCACGTTCTTGTCAGGCAATTGAAAACCTAGAAGCTGTCAGTGAGCGAGGTCCCTGGAGTACCAGAAACCACGTGCCACCTAAGCAAGCTCAGGCACCCACAGCTATCTTTAGCATCTGGCATATGAGATGACACATGGAGAGCTGCCTGGAAATTTTCATGTTTCAAGTCAATTTCTGTTCCAATAAAATGTTTTTGGTATTCCTGGGCTGGACCATGCCAGAAGCAGGGAGCACTAAGCACTACAAAAGAGAGAACAGAACCAGCACAGGTCCCCTGCGTCTGCTGCACTGGAAGAAACCGCTAACTAGGCACACTAGGTCTCCATGTCATGCACCAGCCACATTGCAATCCAAGTTGAATTTTGTTAATTCTGTTCCATTTTGACAGCAACAAGAAATGAATAGCTATCTATGTGTAAATACTAAATGCTTGTACGAACAAATTGGTAAAAGTAATGTAACATAACAAAACATGAGGTAGCATGTAGTATAACATAACATAATACTGGTACTTACATACTCCAATTTCTGCTTCTACTTATACACTATGATGCCACAAGATAAAACCAAAATTTTGTTATCTGTTTTTTTCTAAACACTTGTGGTGGGTTGACCCTGGCTAGATGCTGGGTGCCCACCAAAGCCCACTCTATCACCCCCCTCCTCAGCAGGATGGGGAGGAGAGAAAATAAGATGGAACACAAAAAAAACCAAACTCAAGGGTCAAGACAAAGGCAGTTTAATAGAAGCAAAGCAAAGCTGCGCGCGCAGAAGCAAAAGAACAAAATATTTACTCTCTACTTCCCATCAGCAGGCGATGTCTGGCCACTTCCTGGGAAGCAGGACTTTCATACGCGTTGAGGTTCCCGGAGGACAAAACGGAAGTAACGAATGCCCCCCTTCCCCCTCTGTTCTCCTTGCTTTATTTCTGAGCATACGTTATATGGTGTGGAATATCCCTTTGGTCCGTTTGGGTCAGCTGTCCTGGCTATGTCCCCTCCCAGGACCTTCCCCACTCCCAGCCTACTGGGGGAAATGTTGGAGAGACAGCCTTAGTGCTGTGCTAGCACTGCGCAGCAGTAACCAAAACACTGGTGTGTTATCAACACCCCTCGAGCCACCAAATACAAAACACAGCACTCTCAGGGCTGCCACGGGGAAAATCAACTCCATCCCAGCCAGACCCAATACAACACTCTTAGAACAGCATATGCAAAATGTTACTCAAGACAGGAGAGCTATAGATACCATATAGTATCATTTCCATTTACTAATGTTATTTGACTATATAGTTTTATCAAACTTGGTATATTCTAATCAAGACTAAAATACTAAAGCTAGGCATGTCTCAGGTTGGCTTCTGTAATTTAATTTTCTATTCTCCTAATTACCTGGTAATGTAAGTAGAAGTTAGGTGTCATGACATTTCTTTGAAAGAAATCAAATTACATTTAACATTTGTTTATGGTAATCACAATATACTTTGCTTTCCAAATAAGTCAAAATAATCATTGGCAAGGTTGGAACTATGTTATGCCCTTAGTCCAATAAATTATGTGAAGCCTGAAATCAAATGTCAAAGCTGAATTTTTCTCCACAGCATGCATCTCCAAATAATAGTTTCTCAAAGGGATTATTAATGTTTAATCCTCTCTAGCAAAAGTGCTTCCCAATTTACTCTTTAATATGCAAACTGACTTGTGACCCTGCTGATATTTCCATAAGAAAGTTCACTGAGCATTTGTGGCAAGTCTTCAGAAATGGTATTACTCAGCTAGGAAACTATAACTGCTCAGTGCCTGTGTAGGACACGGCAGCGTGTTCCTGTAAAACCATTTAGTCCTACTCCTATTTAAATAAAACAGAACTCTCATAATTAAGAATATTGAGGGCTCAAGAGTATGCTCCATGAGGTTGTTGCTGTTCACTTACAGTCTTGGGAAGTCATCTTGCAAATCCATCCTACTAGGAATACTGTTGACTGCTGCGATGAAAATCAATTTCAATTTTCTTGTACTGCTTTAGGGATTAATCCTTGTACTAGGTTCTGTCCATAACAAACAGAGGAGGCACCAGGGAAAGTGATCTATTTAAACAAAAATGTGGACATTTGTGTTGATTTGCTTTATAGGAAATAAAGTGACCTAAAATATCATGTTTTCAGTAAGTATTAATAAAAAATACCACTGGCATTATTTAAACTTTTATTTTAAATTATTTTGGAACAGTCAACTTCCTCACTATCCTTCACCCAGACATTTCAGTCTGTTCTTCCTATTACTACATTAACAAATTGTGTTTGGAAAATAAAGAGGAAAAGACCACCACAGAATTTTTAAAATCAAAAGTTCTAAAAGATAATACAGTAACAGGATAAGGATGTTACTTTGTGTCAACAGGTCATGAAGCTACCCTGCTAATGGTTAGACAATTATTTGTGACAGCTGAAAAATTCTGATTAACAGGTTTTCTTCTTCTAATCTTATGCATTCAGCTTGCATGGACAGGTTTTGGTAGTGGTGGGGCTACAGGGGTGGCTTCTGTGAGAAGCTGACAGAACCTTCCCTCACATCTGACACAGCCAATGCCAACCGGCTCTGAGACAGACCCACTGCTGGCCTAGGCCGAGCCCATCAGTGACGGTGGAAGTACCTCAAGGATAACATAGTTAAGAAGAGGAATGAAAAAAAAAAAAAATAATAATGTGAGAGAAACAACTCAGCAGACACCAAAGTCAGGAAAGAAGGAGGGGGAGGAGGTACTCCAAGCACCAGAACAGAGATTCCCCTGCAGCCCGTGGTGAAGACCATGGTGAGGCAGGCTATCCCCCTGCAGTCCATGGAGGTCCCTGGTGGAGCAGATGACCACCTGTAGCCTGTGGAGGACCCCACGCCAGAGCAGGTGGGTGCCTGAAGGAGGCTGTGACCCTGTAGGAAGCCTACCCTGGAGCAGGTTCCTGTCAGGATCTGTGGTCCCATGGAGAGAGGAGCCCAGGCTGGAGCAGGTTTGCTGGCTGGACTTGTGACTCTGTGGAGGATCCATGCTGGAGCAGTCCCTTCCTGAAGGACTGCAACTTGTGGAAAGGACTGCTGGAGCAGTTTGAGAAGAACTACAGCCCATGAGAAGGACTCACATTGGACAAGTTCACGGAGCACTGTTTCCCATGGGCAGGACCCTGCAGTGGAGCAGGGGAAGAGTGTGAGGAGTCCACCTTGTGAGGAGGAAGGAGTGGCGCAGACTACATGTGATGAACTGACCACAACCCTGCTTCCCTGTCCACTGTAGCACAGCACTCAGGGAGAGGAGCTAGAGAAACTGGGAGTGAAGTTAAGCCTAGAAAGAATGGAGGGGTGGGGGGTATGTGTTTTAAGATCCTATTCTGATTTGATTTGAAATAAATTAAATTAATTTTCCCCAAGCTCAGTCTCTTTTGCCCATGACAGTAATAGGTGAATGATCTCCCCCTGTCCTTGTCTTGATTCACAAGCCTTTTGTTATATTTTTTCTCCCCTGTCCACCTGTGGAGGGGGAGTGATAGAGTGGGCTTTGGTGTACACCTGGCATCCAGCCAGAGTCAACCCACAACACCTTAGTGGCATCTGAGAGGATAGAAAGTAACAGAAGACAGCTCAATTAATGGATTTTGAGTCTCATTCTGGAAGACTATGAGGCTCAGGGAACATGTGTGTCTAGCCTATGAAAGACAGCATGAATTTCTGTGCTGCAATACCAAATTCACATGACAGTAGGGCAAAAAGAAAGTCTTTGTGTGTCACCCTATTCTGAACTATTCCAGAGAAGGAAGCAGCCCTAACAAAGTTCAGGGAAGACTCTCAGCTTCTTCTAAGTCACAGCAGCAACTGTGATCTGGCCTGCAATTTTTAACACCTCCTACTATATCAAAACTCACTTTCTTTATAAGAGATTATATAGAAATGTCTGGAAAGAAGCTCTATGGTGGTTTTTCAGAAAGTACTACTATTATCCATTTCCTGCCAGAACGTTACTCAGACTGCTAAGCCAGTGACTCTTTTTCCTGATGTGCCAGGAGTGCGCTCTGGAAACTAGCTTGTGAGATGTGATATTAAGATGTGAAACCTGCCCCATATATATATATATTCCCCTTCATCAAAGGTACTCTTGAGATGAAGTTATGTAATATAGTTTAACTGCCGTTGTCTAAATACGGTCTTTAGAAACAGAGCTGCCAAATGCATGGCTTTTTAGAGATATATGACAACTTAAAACATGTCGCATACAAGTCTCAAAGACCACTCGCTGCCCTTCTAAAATGACATTTTAATAAAGCCTTTATTCACATTAATAACTATCAGGGTTCTGATGTGTTGTCCAACACACAAAAACAAACAAACAAAAAAGAGCTTTTTTTTCCACTTGTATTTCACTGCAAATAATGACAGCACTGCAAAGAAAATGCAACACCATCTGTGCAGAGAAGCAACAGCATCACAGATTAAGTCCTGTATTCTTTCCTTACTCACAAGCAAAACATCTTCACCTGGTGTAAAAAGGAAGACTCAAACCTTTAGGGACATTAAAATATGTTTCTGAACAGCTGAGTTGCAGAGATGATCTCAGAACACAGCTGCCAGTCCTGACATACCAGCGGCACTGCATCTTTGGCTTACCTCAAAGCTATCTCCTACTGAGATAAATGATGCTAACTGATGCCAGCAACATCACAGACTATTGCCAACAAAAACTAGAACTTGCAGGCCAAAGGCAGCACCTGTCACACACCGCTGGTCATTCACTATCGCTTTCTGTAACAACCTTCCCCACTTCCATCTTGTTCATCTTTGATGCTTTGCCTCTTTACCGCAGGTAATTTAACTGTGCTACAAAGAATTTCTATTATCACTTTTACTTGGAATGCTAGTGCATATTCTAACACAAAAATACTTATATAAAAGAATACAGTTTCTTCCACTTCACATCCTCCATTTTTAGGGAGTCAGTTATAAAGAAATGGCAGAATTGTAACTAGATTGCTGCAGCAGAGTTAGAAATGCAAGACTTGCCCGTCTCAAGTGGCAGTTAAACATTTTTTGCAGAAATTGTGAATTCAGACAGTAGACTTTTTGAAGATTCTTATTAAATTTAAAGGAAAAAAAAATAGCTTCACTAACCTTTGTGTGCTCAGTTTTTGTACTAGCAATAAGTACAGTACATTTGGCGACAGTTTGACCAAAGGTAGGCATTCTCTGGCTTGTACAGCCTACAGTTATTTAAAATGGCATACAGGAGCCTTATGCACATAATAAAGATGATGTGAAATAACCTATAAATACTATGAGCTTATGGTCACTGCAGGAATGAGAATGATTATTAATTATGCAAACTGAGCGCTATGCTCATCAGCTGGCAGTTAATTGCACCTAATTAGACAGTCCACTAAACTGTATTGCCACTGATGAAAGCAGACACTGAGAACCAGAAGTTCAGCTTCTGTGATGCCGTTTGCTGCTGCATGCCTACATATTCCTTCTTTTCCAATTCCTATCCCAAATAATTGTCTGTGACAAGGCACCTAAACTAAGCACTACTCTTTTCCAGAGCCTGAGGCTTCATTAATTATTTTGACAGACTACACAGATACTGTAACTTCCTATGAAGTATGTAAGATGCAGGTATCAGAAGTGCATGCTTTTAACTGAGTAAGCTATTTCTCTTCACATTAGATACCAAGATTCACTTCCAGTTTTGTCCACTGACAAATAACACACCAGGACCACTTCCTGCACCACTGCCTAATATTGAAGGCATTTTTTCCCCCTTTGTGGGCTGTAAGTTACATTTCCCCCTCGTTTCCCTGTAACAGAAAAAAACATGAATGATCTGTTGCAGGTCCTGATAGAGAGAAAGAAGAAATTTAGGTTTCAAAAATACTATAGTTCTTAGTGATCAATTAATCAGCACGTCACAGACACATACTAGTGAGTATCATCCCTCTTCATCATTTATGTTTGCCACCATACTGCAGCAGCAATTCTTCCAGATAAAAAAACCAAAACAAAACAAAAACATATTAAGCTTTTACCTAACCATATGATGTATAAAATAATTCTACTGAATGACTACATATAATGAATAAACCTTCAAGCACAATGATTCACAATGGACACCACTGTGAATATTAGTGGGAATGTCTTTCAGTTTTACCATAAAAATTTAATTCAAAAATATTCACTTATCATGAAGGAAAATGAGTTCCACGTAGGCTTGGTATCATAACATTTAGTTGTGCTGTATTTGGCCTGGTTTTGCTGCAATCAGTGTGTATTTTACTTTAACTCACTCTATGTACAAGTGAAGTGAAGATAAGGGGAGGGGAGGAAAAGGGAAAAATGAAGTCAGTTGTGTGCAAACAGCTTTATTCCTGAGTAGCAGAAAGAGAAAGAATAGACAGGGAACCTTCTCTCATAGGGTGTTTAAGGGTGCTTTTTCCCAATCGTGCCAGGAAGATATAAGCCCATAATACTGTGGCAAGACTTTGGTGCTGCTGACTGCAAAGTTGAATTAATAATTAGTAACTTGTTTCTCTCATGGACTGTTCATCAGTATTTCTTGGCAAAAATCCTTTTTTTTTTTTTATTGGTAGCTTTTTCTGTCTAAAGGTTATCTACAATGCTATGCATTTCACCAAACCAAATTATTTTACAGGCTTGCAATTTGCTCTTGAAATTGTTTTTTGATATTTGAGCATTGTCTGTGTCATTTGCAGGTTTTAGAAATTACTCTAATGAAACAACTCCTTTCAGTAGTGATAATACATATACAACATGAATTCAGTTCAGACTTAACTTCCGTCTGCCTGAGCTATCAGAGAGGCTTCATGGAGTTTTGGTTCAGGTTGATAACAGTTCTGTTCCCTCTATGGCTTAGACTCTTCAGCAACCTCCTTCTATAATCTGAATAGCAGTTAATTCAGCTGTGGGAAAACAGCTTGGGTTTCTAAGATGTGTAACTCCTAAGTAATGAAACCACTAATTCTTACCTAATAAAGAAAGAGAAGCAAAAATGTATTCAAAAACTATAAGCACAGTTCAATTCCATGTCACACCAAAGGAAAACTGAAAATTTGAGCTAGTTACTTTAAAATTCTCTATCCCATTAATATTATTGTTATTTTCAACTCTGCAGTCAGGATTGAAAACAAGAATTCTTAATTACTCATTTTTCTCTTTTCAGATACACATTATGACATTTTGCCCAGCTTCAGAGTAAATTTTAATAATTAACAAAAATATTTCATAGTAAAATATTAGTAGAGGTTGAAAACACTATGTAAAAGAGAAATTATTACATCACAAAGCAATCATGATTGCTCTTCTAGATAATTATTTGAATATAAGCAATTCTACTCTGCAGGCTCTGCCTTTTTTTTTTTTTTTTACAAGTGGTGATAAAGGAGTTGAAGAATTGTTTCTGTAGTTAGAAACTGCACATTTTTAAACTAGGATGAAGAAGTTATATAAAGACTAGTACTAAACTGAGTCTCTTAATTAGTTAATTCATACGTGGCATTGTGTTTCTCAGGCAGATGGGAAAAACAAATATTAAGAGAACTAGAATGACTTTGAGATGTCATCTACAATCAGAGTGCCTTGTATGAAAAAGGCTAATCTGATAACTGGTGATATGAGCGCTCCATGGTCACAGGTAAGACATGGACCTGTTGGAGTGGGTCCAGAGGAGGGCCACCAAAATTATCAGAGGGATGGAACACCTCTCCTGTGAAGAACGGCTGAGAGAGTTGGGGTTGTTCAGCCTGGAGAAGAGAAGGCTCCGGGGAGAATTTATTGCAGCCTTTCAATGCTTAAAGATGGCCTATAAGAAAGATGTGGACAGACTTTTTAGCAGGGCGCGTAGCAATAGGACAAGGGGTAATAATTTCAAACTAAAAGAGGGTAGATTTAGACTAGATATAAGGAAGACTTTTTTTTGATGATGAAGGTGGTAAAAACACTGAGCCAGGTTGCCCAGAGAAGTAGTAGAATCCCCATTGCTGGAAAGATTCAAGATCAGGTTGGATGGGCTCTGAGCAACCTGATCTAGTGGAAGATGTCCCTGCTCACTGCAGGAGTGTTGGACTAGATGACCTTTAAAGGTCCCTTCCAACCCAAACCATTCTCGGATTCTGTGATTCTCCAGTTTGCATTGAATGATAACTGGAGTTTTGGTGAGAAGACAAAGAGAACTGCCTTAATTGTTTATAAGGCACAGATCCACACTTGGAGAATCAAGCAGTGATTTTTCTGTGGAATCCCTGATACACAATTATATTTTGGCTCTATGGATGCTTGAGCAGGTGACCATCAATTTTACCTATTCAAATGAAATATTTTAACTAAAAGTATTTTGCTTGCCAACCTACACAAAACATTTCTAAAATCAGCCCTCAGAATTGCATGGTTAAAAACTCATTCATTTGCTAGAGAATATTCAAACCATTCTAACTTATCTCTTACCAAGACTACGAGCTAACATATGACAGTTGGAATTCAGAGCTAATAGAGACATACAAAATATAGCATGAAAACCATGACACAAAGAATCAACTTGTAGTTCAAACTGCAAGTTTAACTCTGCTCAGTTAGTTCACAGGTAAAAAGGTAAGCAAAGATAAAAGACTCACATTTTCTAAACAGAACTAGGCAACTGCAGTTTCCAGATGTATTTTTTCTGCATGTTATCTTCTAAGTAAGTCACTGACGAGAGAAGAGTGAATCAAGAGGAAATAAATCGCATAAGCTGGAACTGTATGTCTGAGCTCAGGGAACATATTTTCTTTAGAACTGCTTGCTGAAACAAAAACAGCTGGAGCGAGGCTGGTCTAGGTTCTTTACTGCTGTAGGTCAGCATGCAACTCCAGGAGTATAGATCTATAGAGACAGATTCATGAAGGAGAGCAACCTTAGTAGATATTATTCCACCAGACTGGGACTCAGCACTCTTGAGTCTAAAGGGATTGGGAAAATTATGAGAAGAAAGAAACCTCATTTCCTTGCCTGGAGTAGATGTGAAAACAATGAAAACAAATACATACTGACAGTGTCTTCTTTCAGATGTCCTTTTAGCTCTCCTTTCACTAAAGGAAGAAAATATCACACTGCCAGCTATGCTATTACTCAGATTTCTCTACTCTGCCCACCTACTTCATTGACTTATATTTTCAATTTCCCAAAATTCTTCTAAGCCATAAAGTTGAAGATTAGACTGAGTTGTCCTTGATAGCCTAGAGAAATTACTGTGCAGGTTAAAAAATACTTCAGCAACATATGGGTCAAAATTTATTTAAAGCATTTTTTTTTTTTTTCAAATCTGAAAACTATGTGGGACTTCCTGGAATCTAAGTTACACTTTTAAAACCTAAAAGTCACGTGGATTATACACAAGTATAACTTAGCAAACAGTTAATTAAAAACATGTGGTAGAAAACTGTACTATTATTAAAGATAACACACTGAGAATGGCAATGCTTGAGTACCTGTAAATCAATGATTCATCTATCATTGCTCTGGAGTATATCATATGCTCCTGAAAAGAATGGTAGATGTTGAGTAATTTGCCAATAAACATCATATTAAATGAAAGCCTTATGAAAAGTAGAAAGTGTTACAGAAAACTACAATGCACTCTAGTTCCTGGATTTTTTTTTTTTTTCCAGAAGTGACAGTTAAGAAAGAGTCACCTGTTCTCAGGACCGTGCATTTCCACAGGCTGCATAAATTGGATAGGGTGCTGTAATGCAGTTGTAGTGTCCTGCTAAATCTGGCACATGCATTTCCCATTTTCTAGATAAAGCAGCCAAATGATTTACTAATATTTATGGGACTAACTGTACATTTTTTTCTTGTATTCACTTCCATGTCAGGTACTCATCTGCGTAAGGTCTTCCTTCTGTGGCGGCTGCAACCTTTAACTTGGAAATCAACTTAAAACCTATATCTGACAGTTCCAAAAGAGTACATTGCTCAGTTAAATCTCCTTTTAGCATGCATAGGGTTGTTTTATCTCAATAAAATTTCTTAAAAGAAATAGTCAGGAAGAATAACTAACTTGCACAACATCATAAAGAAGATCTGAATACAGAAGACTGGCTCTAACATTTCTGACATAGGCTTTTCTACCTATTTAAGAATTCTGGGATCTGGCACTTATTAGTCTCGGTTGTGCACATGTACAGCTTAAGTGTAAATGGCTGAAAGATCACATGATGGAAGTCCACATCTTTTACAATATTAAGAGTCTGTTCTTGAGTAAGAATTAATGGCATGCATAGGCAATCATGACAGTAGCCACTATGGACACTCCTGGTGGTTTTAATCCATACTCGATAACATAGAGTGACAAAGGACTAGACAAAATTAACAGTGAGAACACCTGAGAAGCAGATAATGAAACAACATGAACTAGCCTCATGAAGTCTCATCAAGAGGATCTACCTCAGCTGCTGGGGACATTTATATTCAACTGAGTACTGGTAGAGTGGGGAATGTGGGGAGTGACAGTGCCCTGCAAAGAACAATTAACACCAGCAAACTAAGCTAAGAAGTCTTCACAGTGCTTGAATCAGTAGTAGGAAAATACTGTCACAAAAACTGAGCTCCGTGTTTATATCAGTTACATACAGGATCTAGAATCTCCACCCATGGTCTTGTAACTGATTTTGAAAAATTGAGGCTTATAGTGCTGACAGTAGTAAGAATTTCATGTAAGAAAAATATCCAGTATTACAAACCACTCATGGCTGAGTATAACTTGATCACATCTCAATATCAGAGACTAAGTTGATGTTACATTAATGAGTCAACCTTATCATTAAATACAAGGGTGGAAAGAAGAATTCCTAAATCTTACTTGCATGTAAGATTCAGAATTACTGTTTGATTTAATGCAATATTATGCATTTAGCATACTTATTAAATTGCAAAAAAATTAAGGAAAATTATTTTTCGGAGGATTGAGGTGACTTTATTAAGTGAGATATATCACCATGGGGCAACTTCCCATGAATAAACACAGTCCATGCACTTGGAACATGTTTTAATGTAAGACAGATAAACAAAATACACGTGAAATGAGGTTTGTAGTAGTACATCAACATTTCTCCCATTGTGATGTAACAACTATGATTCTATGATTCTAACGAGACTGAGAGATCCTTCAACTGAAAGTCAATCTTGACATTGTTTTTCTTTTCTCAGTTTTGCAGAAAACTTCTGCAACAAGAAGAGTAATTTAATCTGTGAGTGCTTTAGATGCTGCTATCTACAATTTCCAGTAGCTTGACATCTAAAAAAAAATCTTGTAAGGATACTGGAAGTCTTTGCTTTAACAACAGGAATCCTTAATCATTTTAAAAGGTCAGAATTATACAAGTACAGTATCCTAGGGACATATTATAGCGCTTTTCAACCTTTACAAGTATTTCTGTTGACCTATAGAACTGAAGTAAAAATTTAACACCTTCTTTACACTATTACAGCACCTTTTTATTTAATATATCTGTTTTTCCATAATGCAGCAGATTCCTCTCTTTTCACTTTTTGGTATGATCTTACAAACATCACATTATCGACATTTATCTTGTTAAATAGATTGTCGATGTAGATGAGATGGTTGTTTTTAGAGAACAAAACAGAAAAGAAGCGGGAACTTACAGACAGATAAGAAGAACAAAAGTTGAATCATCAAATCACTTCAATCAATTTTCAATTTATCAAAATCCATTTCTGCAATTAAAAAAAAAATCACATCTTCCTTTATGCTCATCACTAAGCATAAAGAGAATTTTAATATACATATCTCTATAATGTTTTACACTTACACAAGATTTTCTAATCAGTAGTCACTGTAAAGCTTTATACATACATATATGTATCCATACTCATGCTCAACCATGACAAGCTGTGGGACAACATGCCATAGTCTGAGCAGTGAGGTGCTAGCGAGGGCCTTCAGCCTGTTGCTCCAATACATGCTGGTACACTGCAGCACACTGGAAGTTTTACGGATATGAGTCAGGGGAAGAGCCAAAAGGGAAACACTGGGGAATACTTCAGAGGAATGAAGGTGTATTTCTCTAAGAAGGTGACGTCGCTGACAGCCCAGCTAGTGCCTCTACACCAATGCACGTTGCATGGGCAACAAACAGGAGCTGGAAGCCACTGTGCTGCTAGAAAGCTATGGCCCCTTTGCCATTACTGAAACTTGGTGGGATGAATCCCATGACTGAAGTGCAGCTAATGACGGCTACACACTGTTCAGAAGGGACAGGTGAGGAAGAAGGAGCAGAGGATGCCCTCTACATCAAGAAATGGATAGGTTGTGAAGAGCCGTCTCTGAAAAATAGGAGGTTGAAAGCTTATGGATAAGAATTACAGACCAAGGCAACAAAGGCTGGTGTTTACTGAAGACCTCTCAATCAAGGGGAGCTTACTGACAAAGCCTTCTTACTCCAGCTGTGGGAGGCTTTGCACTCACAGGTTCTCATCCTGCTGGGGGACTTCAACATCCCTAGCACCTGCTGGAAAAGTAGCACAGGAAGCTGTAGGCAATCCAGGACACTCGCAAGTGCATGGAGGATAATTTCTTAAACCAGGTGACAGACAGCCCTACCTGAGGGAATGCAATACTGGACCTGATGGTCACCCACACAAGTTATCACCAACACAAGTGAGCTGATTGGTCACATCAAGATTGGAGGCAGCCTGGGCTGCAGTGATCATATATTGGTAGAGTTTACAGTCCTGAGGGATATGGGACAGGCAAAGAGAAAAGTCAGGACCTTGAATTTTAGGAAAGTAAACTTCAAAGCAGTTAGGTAACAGGACACCCTGGGAAACTGCCCTCAGGGACAGGGGAACAGAACAGAGCTGGCAGATCTTTAAGGACAGTCCCCATAAAGTGCAAGAGCTCTGGATCCTGAGGTATAAGAAAATCAGCAAAGGAAAGCAGGAGACCATCATGGCTGAGTCAAGACCTGCTGGTCAAACTAAAGGGCAAGAAGGAAACGCATAGGCAGTGGAAGCAGGGACAGGTATCCTGGGAAGAGTATAAGGATGCTGCCTGGTTGTGCAGGGATAGGGTCAGGAAGGCCAAAGTGTGGATGGAGGTGAGCTAGGCAAGGGACACAAAGAATAATAAGGATTTCAATAGGTACGCCAGGAAGAAAAGGAAGGACAAAGAAAGAGTACCCTCCTGATGAACATGACTAGTAAACTGGTAACAACGGATGAGAAGGCTGAAGTACTCAACAACTTTTTTGCTTCAGTCTTCTCTGGCAACCTCTCTTCCCACATCTCTCAAGTGGATGAACCTCAAGGCAGGGACTAGGGGAGCAAAGTCCCTCCACTGTAAGAGAAGATCAGGTTTCTGACCAATCACCTGAGGAATCCTGAATATATGTAAACCTATGGGTCCTGACAAGATGCATCCAAGAGTCCTGTGGGAATTGGCTGATGTAGTTGCCAAGCCACTCCCATGATCTTTGAAAAACCATGGTAGTCAGGTGAAGCCTCTAGAGACTAGAAAAAGATAAACACAGCACTCATGGTAGAAAGGAGGACCTTGTGAACTAGCAACCTGTCAGTCTCACCTCTGCCTGGGAGGATTGTGGAACAGAACCTCCTAGAAGCTATGCTAAGGCATAGGGAGATATTTTGAGACGGTCAGCATGGCTTCACCAAGACCAGACCATGCCTGATTAATCTGGTGGCCTTCTATGATGGTGTGACTACCGCAGTGGATAAGAGAAGAGCTACAAATGTCATCTCTCTGGATTTCTGTAAGGCCTTTCACATAGTCCCCCACAACATCCTTCTCTCTAAACTGGAGAGATAGGGATTTCAGGGGTGGATTATTCAGTGGATAAGAAATTGACTGAATGGTCGCATTCACACAGAATCACAGAATCACAAAATGGTAGGGGTTGGAAGGAACCTCAGGAGATCATCTAGTCCAACTGCCCTGCCAAAGCAGGTTCATCAACAGCAAGTTGAACGGGACTTCAGCCAGGCAGGTTTTTAATATCTCCAGAGAAGGAGACTCCACAACCTCTCTGGGCAGCCTGTTTCGGTGTTCTGGCACCCTCACAGTAAATAAGTTTTTCCTCATGTTTAAGCAGAACCTCTTGTGTTCCAGTTTGTGCCCATTGCCCCTTGTCGTGTCACTGGCCACCACTGAAAGGAGTCTGGCCCCATCCTCTTGACACCCACCCTTTAGATATTTATAAACATTAATAAGAGAGTGGTGGTCAATGGCTCAATGTCCAGATGGAGATTGGTGACAAGCAGTATCCCTCAGGGGTCTGTACTGGGACCAGTAATGTTTAATACATTCATCAACGACACAGGCAGTGGGATCAAGTAGACTCAAGTCTGCAGATGACACTAAGCTGAGTGGTGCAGCTGACATGCTCGAGGGATGGGATGTAATCCAGAGGGACCTGGACAAGCTTGAGAAGTGAGCCCATGTGAACCTCATGAGCTTCAATAGGGCCAAGCGCAAGGTCCTGCACAGAGAACAGAGTAACAATACAGGCTGGGGATGAAGGGATTGAGAGCCGTCCTGCAGAGAAGGACTTGGAGGTACTGGTGGATGAAAAGGTGTCAATGTGCAATCACAGCCCAGAAGGACAACCGTATCTTGGGCTGCATCAAAAGCAGTGTGTCCAGCAGGCCAAGGGAAGTGATCCTGCCCCTCTACTCTGCCTTGGTGAGACCCCACCTGGAGTACTGCGCCCAGCTCCGGAGTCCTCAACACAAGAAAGACATGGACCTGTTGGAGTGGGTACAGAGGAGGCCCACCAAAATTATCAGAGGGATGGAACACCTCTCCTGTGAAGAAAAACTGAGAGAATTGGGGTTGTTCATCCTGGAGAAGACGCTGGGGAGACTTTTTGTGGCCTTGCAGTACTTAAAGGGGGCTTATAAGAAAGATGAGGACAGACTTTTTACGGAGGCCTGTAGCAACAGGACAAGGCGTAATGGTTTTAAACTGAAAGAGGATTGAGTTAGACTAGATAAGAAATTTTTTACGATGAAGGTGGTGAAACACTGGACCAGGTTGCCCACAGAGGTGGCAGAAGCCCCACTGCTGGGAAGATTCAAGATCAGGCTGGATGGGGCTCTGAGCAACCTGATCTAGTTGAAGATGAATTTGCAGGGGGGTTGGACTAGATGACCTTTAAAGGTACCGTCCAACCCAAATCATTCTATGATTCTGTGATATGTAAGAAATACCTTAATACTAATGAAACTGAAAAAAATCAGCATTTATACATATTTTTCAGTTGTACTTTAAAATGCAGTGCAGAGTGACAAATATTTTTAAAATTCTCTAGCTAAAAATATTTCTTCCTAAACATACTTATTAGCAAAGGGAGTGTAAAAAGCAGTAAAACTTAATTAGCCTGGAATGAAGGCACCTGCTAGATTCTTTGGCAGATGGCTTGGACAGCAGGGTAACCAAGGATTAAATATTTCTAGTAATTATTTTCAGTCAAATAGAAAAGTCCATGAATTACAACCTTGCACTTCTGGCTCTCATATTCCTTACCAAAAGATGAGTATGAAGAGTTACAGATACTTGTCCTTAGCTTTCATTACTTAGCAAAGGCCTACACTGTCAGCAATCAAAATGTAAGTGCAACCTCCCTTCCAGTATTTGCATCAGAGTTCTCAGATACCAAGCTACATACAGCTTTTGCATGACTCCAGTTTATAGTTCCACAAATGGATCTGGCAGCACCTCACCACAGATGGAAAGAAATTGAGGGAGGAGGGGAAAGGTTAGTCATAGCAGTAATTATTGAGAAAAAGAGAGAATATTCTTGAAACAAGATTTTGAGAAGAAAGGAAGCAGTCAAGGAGGATAGATTGACATGTCCTGCAAACTGGCTGTGAAGAGGTTACTTGAGGCATAAGACAAGGGTAGCTTCCACTGAAGGGACAGGGCAAAATCTGACTTTGAAAACAGGAGTGCAGGGAAATTGCAAGAAGACTGAATACCTTTTCAACAAGAGACAATGCTTGGAGAAGGAGGCAACATCTACACAATGGAAGTGTGGAAGAACAAGTATAAACCAGCTAAAACGGTGGCAGAAATTGAGTTAAAAGGGCTGTGAAGGAGTAAAGAGAGACTCTGGAAGCCTTGAGAACAGAGCAAGCAACATGGACAAATGAGAGGTGATAAAGGCACTATGGCTGGTATGAAGGTGGAAACTGCAGTCACGTCACTTCACCTTGGAAGTTGTCCATTAAGTTTTCATTCGTAAGTTCTTGTGTGAGACATGGCATCGCAAATGCATGTGGGTGAGACAACTTGCTTAAAACAGATCTTAGAAAAACTAGGCAGCAATTGCTGGCCTAAATTTCTAGAAGAGGTAGGACAATAGTGCCATTCAGTTAGTGAGAGCATGAATGGAAGAAGTCTGCCTGATAACAATGACACTCTTCAAAGCTACTCAAAAAGACTGCAACACTCAAAGGCGCAACACTGAAACAGGCAAGAGGGGTGAGCACAGAGATAAAAGCATGCATCAAGAACCACGAGGAGTATTTATTACGAAGTCAGTGGAGAAAAGGGAGGGAGTAAGCAGAAAGATTAGGATTGCTAAATCACAGGAGTGACTGGTGAGAGAAGTGAAAAAAATAGAAAATGTTAAGAAAGAAAACAAGGAAGAGCAGAACACAACCAAAAGGAAAGGATTACTTAGGATTACATATTAAGAAAAGTTGAAGTGGAGCTTCACTAAAATAAGTAAGCCAGGGAGCCAGTCTGTGGTCTCTTCTAGGTTTGCTATGAAGGAGAAAGTAGTCAGACAATGGTGTTCGAAAGCAAATAGAAAATGGAAAGCTGGGGGAAAGCAAGAGAGAAACCTGCTGTCCAGTCTATTTAATCAGACAACTTCAATGGCTGTAAATCATTATAGCAGCATAAATGTTAATGGAACTGTCTCTTTGTGTCATTTAATGCATAAAGTAGGGACTCTGGAATGCTGACGCAGCTGGCTAGCAAGAAGACATCCTGACACGTTTTATAAATACCAGGCAAAAATCTGGAGGAAAGGTGAAAGACACAGAAAACTATACTCCAGAAAACAGTTTTCTTGGAGGACTGAAAGCAATATTCCAGCTCTGAATTTAGTTTGGATAGATTTTTATCCATCACCTTTAAGAAACATATGCAGACTTTAAGAAAATGTGGCATGGAAAATATTCTGAGTGTTCACTTATACTCCATCTCCAATAAAATTACTTATTAATCCATGAGATTAGCTCAGGTAATAAGAGTGCTTTTACTTCAGAAGTGCACATTACTGAAGGACTCAAGACTGAGAATGGACACACCACCCTGGTAACAGAGACATTCACCAAAGCTACCAAAAAAGATAATTGGTTTGAGAGCTGGGAAGGATGAATATGTTAAAAGCCCAGCAACAAGACCATAAAACTAAAACCTACCTGCTTGAAAATCTATTTTGAGATGCTTTGCTGAAACTGGGCCTAGTTGTCCATTGTGTAAACAGTGACAAACAAATTTTGCAATCAGAGTTTTGGAGGGACCAATTATAAACAACTCAAAATTCAGCTATATCCAGAAAGTTTCGGGTGTCATTTAGGGCTCACTGAAATCACATCATCATTAATCATTAACTCTTTGAAAAAAAGCATCTATTTCTTTCTTCCACACTAAAGAGAAACCAGGCAAATCCTTGGTGAAGTCAGAAGTCTAGAGCTTTGATATGCATCTCAGAAAACCATGGAGCAGGCTTGAACCACATGCTGAGAGACTGATTTTGGGACCAGCAACCTGGAAACCCTGCTTATGCTTTTCACTTTTAAAATCAAATAGTGCAAATGCAAGCATTGCAATGCAAATAATGTAAGCCTATGTAAAAAAGTCACAGTAAATTTCTAGGAAAAAAAAAAATAATTGTAAGATTAATTGCTTCTAGAAAAAATGAACTCAAATAGAACATTCCCATTTTATCACAGAGGAAAGGAATTCTTACTAAAAACATTTGATCAAAATTATATGATGCATAAAGTACTCCCTTTGAAATTTCACACAGCTCTATAAAAATCCTCCCTACATCCATAAAATGTTTTTCTTTGAGATTACAAGAAAGTAACTACCCATATGTCAAGTATTTCTTAAATGAACGGAACTATTACAACATAAACCAATTTTAAATACAGTTTTCCAGATATTCTGTGTTGCATGCTGAGTCTATTTCAAAAGTATCAAATTTATTTCCACTTCTCTACACAGTATTTCTACATAACCTATGGAAATGAAGATGCTGTTAGTTAACAACATGTCAATTTTATGCAATCTACTGTAAACTATAGTAATATTGGACTTTTGATATGCAAAGTTTGAAAAAGAAAACTGTTCAAATGAAATGCACACTTTTTTCCTTTCTCCATATTTTTAAGATATGGTATTATTACTGTTACTGAGTATCCTGTTATGGGAAAACATACTGTAGTTACACAGTGGACAAAGGAATGATGCCAAAAATTCACTTATGAAATAATGTATGACATGGAACAAAATTTTAATTATCAACTAACAATAAACCAATAATACACATGCAAAGTTATAGAAATGAAAAATACCACAAGATGAATTCTCAGTGTGGTTCCTGGTAGTCACACCAGAACCATCTACCACAGGGGAGACTATAAGGTACTTCCCATCATAACTTCACCTTTCCATTTACTCATATAATTTCCCAGGGGGAAACTTCTCTGCTTAACTGTTGAACACATTTTTTTGCAACCTCCCTTCAGAGAAAGAAGGTATCAAATATTTCTTATATATATAACAGCATTCTTAACATTCAGAGTATTTCAATAAATCTTGAAATGTCACCAGATGTTGACACTGATGGGTAGTTCTACAAGAAAAAAATATTTTTTTCCCTTTAGGTTCATGATCACACCCAAAGAGAAGACAGGGATAGATGTACAGGCACAGCATCACCAGTGAGGCTGTGGGGCTGCAGGTTAAGGAAGGTGCTGACATCCTCTCAACCTTCCTCAAACACCCACACAGCCACTCCTGGACCCAGAGAGCCTCTGAGGATGGTGTTGTCAAATGACCATGTCTCCACTAATCGCTACATACGGCATACTTTTTAAATCAACATTTTTCCAGGTGAAACCAAATGCACTGAGGCTGCCTTGTCAAACTTGGCATGGCTTTCATTCAGCCCTGACGTACAGATCAGACTCAGTTCCTTGCCACCCTCGGTCATCTCCTCTGTACCCAAGCTTCACCCAAGCCTCAGCAATCACTCTCAAGCTTTGTTTCAAACCAAACAATAAGCCTAAAATTGTGTTCTAATTGGACAATGTTTCTATGGTTGTATGGTTTTGTGGATTTTTTTTGTAATTTTCCTATGCAGAAAAACCTGAACAGCAAAACAACTCATCCTTAAAACCATTGTAAATAAACTTACCCTTTTAAAAAGCAAAATGTATAACTGTCTTACAATATATTCATCTGAGTTTCACAGTCGTTTTCCATGGCACACCACTGAGAAAACGGAGAGAACAGAGCAGAATCCACAGCATGGGTTTGTTCAGAATATAAGCTTTTATGAAAAATATTTTTTCATTAAAAATAATTGACTATTAAAGGAACATTCAGAGAAAAAATATTGATCGTCGTGTTTCACAATGGAGAACACATTCAAACTCAGACGAGTAAATTCTACTTTAACTCCAGAGGTCTATACTTGACAGACTCAGCAGGCTTGTACAAACAAATAAGATAGTAAATTAAATGCACATCTTTCAAACATGGCTAAGAGGCAACAATCTAGACTCAAAAATGGCTTAAATCACTTAATCTAAATCCTCATACTACACTGTTTTTAAGCTTCTTATGTGGAGGAAAAGCTGCAGGGACAGCTTGAACTAAAAAAGCCAAAACCCAAAAATAAACACAACACCACAAGAAACAGCCTCAAAAAGCCTGTATTTTAAAAACAAAACCAAATACTAATGAGCATTCGTAAATATGGACACAGTCTGGAGCACTAAAGAAATTATTGGAGGTGGGTGGGTGTTTTTACATCATTGCCTCACCTTTTTCTGTCCTGTGCTGCTGCCGCTGTGTGCAGCAGCTCCAGTTCATCTTGCTATTGAAGGCAGCAATACTGGGACTGAGACTAGGAGCTCTCATTTTGATCTTTATTTTGCTTTCCTGCTCTATCCTCAAAACTCACATACTTGTTACTTGTTAACTCAGAAATATAGTTCTTCTCTCAAAACCTCTGTGTCTGTGAGTGCATGTGCATGCTAATTTTTTTAGTGGCATTGGTTTGGCTTGTCATTATCTGTTATACAGGGGTAGAAAGAATTTGCCTCCTAAACAAAACACAAGCTATTCAAAGTATTAAGTGAAATCACAGCACTGTGTCCAGTAATCTGTATCATGGTGCTCAGTATTAATAAAGATACACGTTTATTTAATATATCAGCCATGGAAAACACTAAAGTAGGGAAAACACAGAGAAAAATATTTCATGAATACAACTCTCCTTCCTCTCCATTTATGTTACAAGCTGGGTGGCTCCAGTTTGTGTTTTCCCATTAATAAAACTTCCAAGTCAATATTAAGATACTCACAAGACTAATGTATTTTTTTTTTCCCTGATGAAAATGAACATACCATTAGTCAACATCACACCCTCTTCTCTCTGCGTAAGGAATTACACAGAGAGAAAACAACACAAAAACCACCCCCTTTTTTTTATTTCCCTATTTACTGACAGTCTACAATGTTTAAAACTGTTTAAACCTGTGATTCCCAGGCGATCAGAGTAATGACAGTGAAAAGGGAAAGAGTTTTTACTTTGGACAGCACAAATTCTGATGGTTTGTTTGCAAACATAGCAGGAAAAAGTAATATTCAGAAACTGACCCTGACTGGGAAGAACAAGGACTTCCTGAGATTCCCCAGCTCCCAGTGAGCTGGGGGTCTGAAACAGCTGCTCTGTTTGGAAATAAATCTTACTTCTGGTGGAGGCAGGAGCTTGGATTCCCATCTATCTAACAAAAATCATAAGCTAGAGAAGAAAAAAAGACTTCAATACATCCCCATAGTAAATGAACTTGCAACCTGATGGTCATAAGGGAAACATGTTAGTTAATTAAATAGTACAATTGACAAATACATGGGTTAATTTGTGGGAACATAAACATCCTCACACTGAAAGCTAATTTGCTTTGTAAACAATCATGTGAAAGATAAAGCAATCATTTTGTGCCTGTTACATAAACAGACATTATGTTCTAACCCAGAGCATCTGCTAATCAATTACACAGTCTAGCAATATAAATAGTTTCTCTCCATTAAAATTCTTTTTTAGTGTGTATATATATATTTATATATATATTTCTAATAAAAGGATCCGGGAAGGAAGGAAAACTTACAAATACAAACTTAACCATAGAAGAGACTGGCCAAAACTGATTCTGTACTATAGATTTCCAGAAAGAATTTTGTCAGAATTACAAACTATTGAGCTGTAGTACCACAGGCTTTTCCCATTACAAAAGCAGGTCTTCAGTAAGCAACTAAGTCATTATGTTTGTTTACATCTTATAGAACTAATGAATATAGCAGCAATGAATATCAAACACGATGAGCCAGTAAGAGCAAAGAATTAATTTTTCTTTCATTTCTGGAAAACAATAATACCTTTAAACAATTAAAAATGTTGCTAAGAATTTGAGCAATTAGGCTGCACAGGGCCTTTTAAGTCTATTTGAACAAAAAAATGCAAGGCTACTTTTTGATTTTATAATGTCCATTTTCTTTCACAAAAGTCTTCCCTGATACATTTCTTATGATACAATTGAGAGATTCTCCCAACACTTTTCATTTCTTATCATATTTCTTCTTATCTTTTTAATATTCTTTTTTTTTGGGGGGGAGGAAACAGGCTATATATGAACAGACCTAGAAAAATCATGGCCCAGTAATGTAAATCTTTATTTTCAGACTTATAATGCCCTAAGAAATTCCTATAAATTTTTGCAGGACTGATCTTGTATATACTACTCACTATCTAGATAACCAACTACCTCCACAGCTAGTCAGATGATGGTTAGTTGTTGAGTTAAAAGGCACTGCAGCAGATTGTTGTCTTCTGCATGTTGGAGACAGAACAGAGAAGAAAAGTTACCAGTGGGGTAGAGCCCTGTGTTTGCTTACATATTTACTCATATATTTACAAAAATATTTTGTGTTCACGCAAAATAGGTAGTCTTTTTTTCTAGCATCTATTTATGAGATTAAAAATGTGAGGATTTTGAATAGCTGTGGATTTTTATAAATAACAAAAAGGTAAGAATGAGCATGTATTTTTTATCCATTTTTGCAGGAGGCTTCTGTGTATGATTTCTTCTTGCAAAAAGTGCAATTTTAAAAAGTAAATATTCATTTGCACTTGGGAGACAGAGCACTGCAGAAAAAGGTAGGACAATCTATAATTACGTTTAGACACAGATACTTGACAAATCCTTCTACCTGTATAATTACAAACATCTACGTTGTATTTTAATGGGCCTTCATTAACCAGTTCTCAGGTGCATGGAAAGGAAATACATACCCTAACTCAGCAGCCCAATGGGTATCCATTCCTGCTTCCGCTTCTTAGCACAACATACGCCATTTCCTGATTAAGCATTTTCATTCTACAGAAAAGTGAAACACTGAATGCACTGCAATCAGACAAAGGAAATAAAACAATGCCATCCACGATCAGAAATTAAGAAGGGAGCTTCATTTTCCATTTGTGCTCCAAAGACTGTGCTCCTCCTCTATGTAAAAAAATACAAGCAATCTTCAGGGCTGTTAAACTTCCCACATTCCTTTGGACTGCTTTGAATCTTTCAGCCCCTCACTTTGAGAACAAGAAAGGATGAGTAAAGAACTGGCCTGGGAAATGGGAATATGCAGATCAAGTATACGGATCCTGGTGCATGTTCTGAACAAAAGGAGACGAGATGGATGGTTGCAGCTGTAGTGAATTCAGAAAATTGGTACATGTTGTTTTATATTTTCTGTAGTCTCTGAGGTGGAATACAAGCCTGAGGCCCCTGTGGGCATCCATAAATGCTGAGGCGGTAAGGAAACTTCACCCTGAGAAACTGAGGTGCACACAGAGTTAACAGATGCCCAGAATTAGGCAGCAATTGAACAAGTTTAGGAATTGCAGGTTTGGACTGAGGTGACTGAACTGCACACAAGTCTTAATTTCATACGAGCCCCTCTTTAGACTCAAGCCAAATCTATTAGCCTTTTAAGAAAATAATACTATGAAACAGATGGCAGATACAAATGTAACACTTATTTCATCCTAGCTATATGGAAAGTATGACAACCTCCGCACCACCTATTTCCTTATTTTTTTCTTCCAAAGTATAGGAAATATCCTTCGGGAGCATGTTCATTCACCTGTGGGATTTCGCTCTGCAGAAAAAATACTTTACATTTTAAAGCATTTTTTTTAACATTTATTGACAAGAACTCTGAACTGCATTTAAACCCGTTACTCTACTTAATTACTTTTTTCTCTGGCATTTCAGAGAATCCATAAAGCTAAGGGCAAAAAAATAAGTTTCATTAAAAATGTTATAAAAAGTATAATTGCACAGGAGGATGCAGAAGACCAAAAGCATACTAAAGAAAGTCCTTTACAACCAGTTAAAGTTCAGCTAAGGCAACACTTCTGGCATAGCCTGCCCAAAGAATTCCATGTACCAGCTACAACTGCAGCAGACAGGAAGGGAGGTCAATCCATCTTCATTTCATAATAAGAAACTGGAGTCCAGGGGATCACCTGACCCAACATCTAGTCATTTGCTGAGACATACTTACCTCCAATATACATCTTTTCATGAGAACCAAGTTTCTGCTTAAGGGCAGTCAGAGTTTTTGTCTGCCTTACCCTAACCAAAAGGCTACTAGAACCACAGGGCCAGTGCTGAACAATCCAGTTGCCATACACACCATGCCGGAGTCACAAAAGTCACCATATGTGTACTCTGGAGTCTGATATAACATGTACCTTTCACGGACATCAGAACAAACATGTGTTACCTTGTGCTGGCCTTGGGATACAGGGGGGCACTCTCAAGTTGTTACTGCCTACCTGATGCAATGGTCTTTAAATCATACCACATGGTCTTATCCATATGTTCCCTTCCTGCACCCTTGCTTAGCAGTCTGTTGTCTTTCATTAACATTTTGGTAAGCCTGGAGCAGTTTAGCTTCACCAAAAGAGAAAACAAGAAATCAAGCACTAATTCTTAACTATTCCTTCCACAGTGCTTGAAAAGCTAGCAATGGATGGGCAATACTACAAATTCATAGAATCACAGAATCATAGAATGGTTTGGGTTGGAAGGGACTTTAAAGATCATCTAGTTCCAACCCCCCTGCCATGAACAGGGACACCTCCCGCTAGACCAGGTTGCTCAAAGCCTCATCCAACCTGGCCTTGAACACTTCCAGGGAGGGGGAATCCACAGCTTTTCTGGGTAACCTCTGCCAGTGTCTGAACACCCTCACAGGAAAGAATTTCTTCCTAATATCGAATCTAAACGTGCCCTCTTCCAGTTTAAAGCCATCTCCCCTTGTTCTATCACTACCTGCCCTTGTAAAAAGTCCTTCCCCAGCTTTCCTGTAGCCCCTTCAGGTACTGAAAGGCTGCTCTAAGGTCTCTCTGGAGCCTTCTCTTCTCCAGGCTGAACAGCCCCAACTCTCTCAGCCTGTCTTCCTAGGAGAGGTGTTCCAGCCTTCAGATCATCCTTGTGGCCCTCTTCTAGACTTGTTCTAACTGGTCCATGTTTCTCTCTTGTGTTGGGGGCTCCAGAACTGGCCACGTTTCTCCTGATGCAGCCCAGGATACAGTTATTGGCCTTCTGGGCTGCAAGTGCACATTGCTAGCTCATGCTGAACTTCTCATCCACTACCACTCCCAAGTCCTTCTCTTCAGAGCTGGTCTCAAGACACTCATTGCCCAGCCTGTATTTATGTTTGGGATTGTCCCAACCCAGATGCAGGACCTTGCATTTGGAATTGTTGAACTTCATGAGGTTAGCAGAGCCCCACTTCTCAAGCCTGTCAAGGTTCCTCTGGATGGCATCCCGTCCCTCCAGCGTGTCAACCACACCACACCACACCACACCACACCACACCACACCACACAGCTTGGTGTTGTCAACAAACTTGCTGAGGGTGCACTCAATCCCACTGTCCATGTCTTCGACAGAGATGTTGAAGAGCACTGGACCTAATACTGACCCTTGAGGGACTCCACTCATCACCAGTTTCCACTTGGACATTGAACTTTTGACCACAACTCTTTGAGTGCGACCATCCAGCCAGTTCCTTATCCACCAAGTGGTCTATCCATCAAACGCACATGTTTCCAATTTAGAGACAAGGATGTCATGCGGGATGGTGACAAACGCTGTCAAATTCAGCTTCTGAAGCCTTGTGCTCTCCCCCTGTCAGACCACTTGTTTAAAAAGAAGACAACTACTTGACAAAATTTTGCCTATTTTATAAGAAAAATCAAAAGTTAAGCTAATTCTGGCTAGGCAAAAGCACATTTAATCACAGAACCTAAGAAAAGAACAATATTCAGTGGGGACAACTTCAAAGGACTGTCTGGGAGGAGATACAGAGCTGGAAAATACTGCAAGGAATCGCAAATCCTACTATGTGACGATTTTAAAAAATAAACTGCAAAATAAAATCAAGGATGGCAACTCGGAGAACTTAATAAAAATCGAGGGTAATTGCCTAACAGTTTTTAAGACAGTGCAGATTTGATTTGGGATCCTACTTATGCTAGAGTGACTTTAGAACTTTCCTCAATGAGAAGTAATTAATTCATGGCCATAGCCATGCTGTAAGTTCCCACAACTCACACCAACTCATGCTGCCCTATTTGTAGTTACCTACAAAAACTAAGTAGAAATTTCTTATGGTTCTTTGAGACTCGATATGCCTGCAAAGCTACTTGATGTTTTCTTGTGGATTTCTTTGTTTGAAGGATGCCTTTATGTCTCTCAATCTCATGATAAGACTACTACCAAAATAAACATGCTTCCTTATAAGAGGAACATGCAGGAGTATGTCCAGAGAAGGGCAACAAAGCTGGTGAAGGGGCTGGAGAACAAGCCTTATGAGGGAACTGGGGTTGTTTAGCCTGAAGAAGAAGAGGCTGAGGGGAGACCTAATCACTGTCTACAGCTACTTGAAAGAAGGTTGTATTGAAGCAGGTGTGAGTCTGTTCTCCCAGGTAACTAGTGACAGAACAAGAGGCAATGGCCTTGTGCCAGGGGAGGTAGAGATTGAATGTCAGGAAAAATTTCTTCATTGAAAGGCTTCTCAAGCACTGGAATGGGCTGCCCAGGGAGGCAGTTGAGTCACCATCCTTGGAGGTGTTTAAAAGACAACTAGATGGGGGACAGAGAGATAAGGTTTGGTAGTGGACAGGTTTGGTTGGGCCTGATGATCTCAGAGGTCTTTTCCAACCGGTCGATTCTATGATTCTATGTCATGACATGAGAATCAGGACCAGAAACTCTTTGACACAAGATATGGTGTCAAAAAGGGAGAGAATAACACAAAGCACAAGAACCAGCACAATTAAAAGAGAGCCAGGAATCAATGGCATGAAAAACAGAAACTTTAATGTAACTGCTAGGTATTTTCCACAATACCCAGAAATTTATTTTCCTTCCATTTCTCTCTTTCAATCTACTCTTCTGCCTCCCAACACCAAACTCTTACTGACTGTGAAAATAACTTATGAAATTGATTACTCCAAACACTTCTTAATGGAGACTTGAGGAAAACTTTCATTTTCTTTCTTAATTTCCATCACAGTGCTGAAAGCATTACCTTGCTGTTTCTTATGCAGTCATTTTTATCGATTTTTTAAAGTAAAATGAATATGGAACTCTATTTACCTATAGGCTTAGAATGATTGGTTAAAATGGAAACCAAAAGAGAAGCAAACAAACAAACAAAAAAGAATTTGTTTTTTCCCTGCCTTCTCCCTGCTGCTGCTACTTCGACAGTATTTTAAGTTCCATGTAATTAAAAATCATGGTTCATCTGCCTTTCCCCCTGAGATTAATTTATAAGCAAGTAAAACTTTTTTGCTTTCTACTTATTAAGTTTTCAGAAGACACACAGAACACTTTAAAAATTTATTTCTCTATGTATGCTTTTCACTTGCCTTTTAATTTTATTTTTTTTTTATAAGAAGAATGAGAGTCTGGGGAGGCCTCTACTTATTGGACACTAGCCAATGTTATTCCAGTTTACAGGAACGGCACAAAGGATGACCCAGGAAACTACGGACCAGTTAGCCTAACCTCAGTTCCTGGACAAATTACGGAGAGGATAATACTGGGTGCTATTGAAAGGTATTTAAAGAACAATGCAATCAGCAGGCACAGTCAGCATGGGTTCACAAAGGCAAAGTTTAACTAATTGATATCCTCCTCTCCTGGTTTTTGCTAGGATAAAGTTAATTTTCTTTTTAGTAGCTAGAAAGCACTGTGTTTTGCGTTCAGTGTGGGATTTGTTATGAGAAGAATGCTGATAAGGTACAAGGACATCATGTTTGGGTATTTTGCAAGTGCAAAGGACTGGGAGGGGAGAAGTGTAGTAGTTAGTAAAACCCACAACTGGCATTCGGATGTGCCAATAAGATATTCCACTTCATATTCACATTCAGTATATTAACAAAGTTTGACTGGAAAGCTGGGGTATTCTTTGAGAGTTGCTTGGGCTCTCTCTTCCAGGATTATGGTTTTGTTTTTGGGGTGCCTTTTTGCTCCTCCAGGATCACTATCAGCGGGTGGTGAGCAATTGTACTGTTAAAATTAAAATGTTACTATTTTAATTTTATTTTACATTATTATTAAATTGTTCGTATCTTAACCTACAAGCCTCCTAACTTTTACCCCTCCAATTCTCTCCCGTATTCCTGGGGCAGGGAATTGTGAGCAGCTGTGTGGTGTTCAGCTGCAAGCCAAGTTAAACTACTACACCTTCTACAGACTTGCCTTATGGATGAAAGGAAGGTAGCCTCACTGGTCTCTACAGCTTCCTGAGGAGGGGAAGTGGAGAGGGAGGTGATGAGCTCTTCTCCCTGGGATCCAGTGATCCAGCATGGGAATGGTTCAAAGCTGTCCCAGGGGAGGTTCAGACTGGACATTAGGAAGCATTTCTTTACTGTGAGGGTGGTAAAAAAGTGAAACAGGCTTCCTGGAGAAGTGGTTAATGCCCCAAGCCTGTCAGTGCTCAAGAGACATTTGGACAATGCCCTTAACTTTTGGTCAGCTCTGAAGTGGTCAGGCAGTTGTAATGGATGATCATTGTAGGTCCCTTCACTGAACTATTCTCTCTCCCCCCTGTATTGGGTTTGCGTGGCAAGGTTTTGGTAGCAGTGGAGGGGGGGGACATGGGGTGGCTTCTGTGAGAGAAGCTGCCAGAAGCTTCCCCCATGTCCGACCCGACACAGCCAAAGCCAGCTGGCTACGAGAACAGACCCGTCGCTGGCCAAAGCCGAGCCCATCAGTAACGCCTCTGTGATAACAGAATTAAGAAAAAAAAGGGAAGAGAGGGAAGAAAAAAAAAGCTGCACTCTTTGCAGCTGGAGAGAGGAGTGAGAAGATGTAAGAGAAACAATTCCACAGACACCAAGGTCAGTGAAGAAGGAGGGGCAGGAGGTGCTCCCCTCCCCCCCCTCCCCTCCTCTCCCCTCCCCCCCTCTCCTCTCCTCTCCTCTCCTCTCCTCTCCTCTCCTCTCCTCTCCTCTCCTCTCCTCTCCTCTCCTCTCCTCTCCTCTCCTCTCCTCTCCTCTCCTCTCCTCTCCTCTCCTCTCCTCTCCTCTCCTCTCCTCTCCTCTCCTCTCCTCTCCTCTCCTCTCCTCTCCTCTCCTCTCCATAAAAACATCAAATCTGTCTATAAATCATGATAGTTAGGAACAACAAAGACAGGAAAAGGAGATAAAAAGTTCTCTGACAGTATTTCTTTCTTATTTTGGACAATTAGAAAATAACAGCCAATGTTTAGGACTAGTCAGTAGTATGTCTACTGACTTGAAAGCTTCACTATAGCCACAGCTCCCACACAAAAGCAGTTTCAGTCTATTCTTCATCTACCAGCTGGCTAGAAGAGGTCCTTCTTTCATGCCTGAGACCCTCTTTATCATTCTGCACTTCTAAAGCAAAAGAGCAGCATTATGATATTGTAGCCTTTTATATACAAATGCACTGACACAAAGAATCCAGTTCTAACCTGACTGTAAGGGAAAAACAACTGGTATTTACAGCTTATTAAGACTGGCTTTGTATAATGGAAGAGAGCATCTGAAATCTATGATGCTTTTGTTTCCTGATTCTTTCAACAGTAGTCTTTTTTCGATAATTTTATACTTGAACTTGTTTTTAATGCATCTCAAATCCACCAAATACGTCTCTTCCCAGCCATTCACCTTATTCCACACACAAACCATAGCACCTAGAGTGCCTGCATTTTTCTAGAAGCCTGAATTTGGTTGTTAGATCAACAGCACAGACTTATCCAGCTGTATTTAAAAAGTGGTACACCACATGTACATGGGAACAGCAGAATTACTCTTCTAGAGAAGATTAATACAAAAGCTGTCATCCAGCACAAAAGAGACATATTTTGCAATGCTGTTCTGATCATGGTGCAACAACACAGCCAAGGGACGTGAATGCTGCAGTGGAAAGGTGAAAATATCCTGGTAATGGTCTGCCTCCAGACACAGTAATGGCTGAGAGGAAGCAGTGAGCAGTGTGGACAGAAGGTTTAATCCACAGCTATACTACTACAACAAGTATTAACAGAAGTAACAACCAGGCTCATTGACTATCGGAGTGAAGGAAAAAAAAAAGCATCTCTAGCCACCCTTGTCTTTCCCAGCAGCAAAGACCCAGAAGAAAGTTCATGCATTGGTGGGTACGGATTAATCCTATCTCTACGGTATATGACTCTGGAAGCACAGAAGTACATGGTTATTATTCTAGAAAAAAATTCTTCATTAAGCATTACCTTAATATTTCTATGCTTTACAAAATACTGATGCATTATCAATTTTGCTCAATTTAAGAAGACCATTTAATAAAATATGGCATTTGTGTTTACTGAGCAATAATTAATAATCAGTGATTCTAGTGAACTGTGTCTCTATGCATTCCCATTAAAGTTTGCTGTGCATATATCATGCAGTTATTAATTAACTGGAATTGCAATTTTAAGCTGCACAAACATTCAATGTAAAACAATCCCTTGCGTGATCTACCTTTACCATGGTATTAACTGAGTTCATCTCTAATCATGAAAAATGTTACTCACATGATTAAGTCAGCTAGTATGAACACGTCTAATGAAATACAGTCGAGAAAAATGCAGGAACAAGATTCAAAAAAACCTCCCACTATTTCTCCTTTCTATTCTGTTTTTAAGAAGTCTTGTGAGCACAGATTCAAATCTGCCATGACTGCCATTTATTTAATCAACGTATAGATACAATACTAATTCATTTCTGGGTTTTGGGTTTTCATTCTATTTGGATTTTCATGCCTGTAAGAGGAAGGTATTACTTGACCTTTTGTATCTAATAGTTGATGCAAATATGGAATTCCACCAAACATTTTTAAACACAATTGCTCTATTTACATACTCCAACATTGTTATAGAAATTAATTGTGAGATAATTGTCCCTTAACACTGTTAAATTCCTAACTCCCTAATGCATAGGAAATACCTTCCTAAACCTAAGTTATTCAGTCGCTCATTCTACAGAAATTTGATTTTACATGTTTAAAGTCACGTGGGACCTTGTCATTGAACTGATGGAGATGAAGAACTTCAGGGTATGAACCCCTTGTTTTCAAGTGACACATATACATGCTAAAAAGTGATTTTTCTGAATAGCAAGATGGCCATTAGTATGAGAACAGGGAAGTCTGGGGCTGGAAAGTCAAAAAGTCTTCATAATTAAGGTTCTATTAATGCAGTATAGATGTGTGATGCAACTAATGACTATATCACAAAACAGGCACATGCCAGACAGCATTTGAAGTGTACATGTGCAATCTCAGCTCTGACACTGGCTAACTACCCATCTGCAAAAATGAAGTTCAGCAGCTGCAAAATATCTAAGGATTTAATTTCAAAGACAGATTATTCAGACAGTATGTTAGAAAATATGTTCAGAGCTTGGCATAAGCTAGCAACAGGTTTTTATTTTCTCTTGGTGCAATGTTTTATTGATTCTAAATTTGGAGTTATTTCATATTTATGTAACACTGTGAAACTGTATATAATTATCTCAACAACTTTATTATATAATATTTTAGCTTGCCTTTTGTTTTGTTTTATCTTGAAAAAAACTATAGCAAAGGGGTAAAGAGAGTTAGAAACAATGTCAATAAACTACCAAAAAAGGCATTTTCAGGTAAGTAAGGAATGATGTCCCATACATAAAGACCCACACATTTTGCACAGGAGATTTTCTATCAGTTTATCCAGTATAAGAAAGCACAGCATGAGAAAAACATTTTGGTGCTATGTGAAGTTCATAGAATCCATCAGATTCTTTTTCTTAATCCTTAAATAAGAAGGCATTTAAGCATTTTAATACAGTATTTTTGATATAATAGAGTGCTTAAGTACCCTGAAAGACAAGGGACATCATGCTCACTTCAACTGGAGTGACTTCAAAGAGTCTATTATTTCTGTGTTTCAATTTAACAGAATTTTATACCTGTACATTAGTGTAAGTAAAGGGATATGAAGGATACATACAGGATCATGAAGAAAGAAAGTATGCTTATATTTCTAAATTTAAATGCCTCTGAAGTGTTTACACAGCATCTTTTGTCCATTACTTAAGCTTGTATGCAGTATGTTTAATATAGCTACAATTATCAACATTTCCTATTTTAGTATTTTTCTGCTTTGAAAAGATTAATCTATATTCCAGGATTGAAAAAAAAATAAAAATGACTAAAAATGTAATTACTATATATTTGGTTTACATTCCATCAGATAACTTAATAAATTGTAAATTTAACTCTCAGAATAAGGAAAATGTTCCAGATCCTGTACACTACAACACAGTGGTATGAAGAAAATTGTATCAACTACTCTACAGATGTAATAATATTCAGAAGGAAATGTGTGTTTCTGGTTATGGCAATAGACTGTGACTTAAAAATTCAAATTACATTTACTTTTTTTATTTTAATCCCCTTTTATAATGTTATGCAATGCATTCATTTACCTTCTCTATTTGCTACAGTCTCTTTTCTTTCCTTCAAGGTGTTTAGACTTTTCAATGCTAAAAAAATTGACAATGCAGATGAATGATTAGACTGTATGACTTCCATATGGTAGAACTGGAAGTTAAAAATGCATTCTCAGTTTGCATATATGCATACATGCTAAGTGGTGGCAACCAGCATCTTGTAGAAGTAGTTGTCACAGAAGCTACCTGTTCACCAAAAACATATTGTATTTTCCACTAAAACTTTCAGGCCTGCATCTTAACTCCAAACAATAATCATGGCCTTTATGTCATTTCAAGCAAGTATGTTGAAACAGATGCAGATATATGCAGAACTTTGTAAGGTTATGAAGTCTGCTATGCTAATGCAGTTAGGTTGAACTTACCATACAACAAATAAGATTGCATGGAAAAGTAACAGCATTGACTCGGGGTTGAATCACCACATGCTTTCAGAGAAACAGACTTAAAACATAAACAGACACTCTCCTCCTTCAAATACAACTGAGATAATCACTCTCTGCGATGTAATTTATACTTTTTTAGAACAGAAACTGTAGGTTTTCTTGATTTCTAATTGTTACTTTTAAAAACCTGCTCATTGCCTTAACTATATTATTGCCAGGCACTATTACTTCTGCCACTTTAACACCACCACAACTGCAATCATGCTACTCGCTTTCCAGCAGATACTTCTGAAGTGATAATACAGAGGTGGTCAAAGTGGACAACCTCCTCTACAGAGGGGCTAAGGCTCTGGTTTGTTAGGTATGTCCTGTGGGTGCATTCTAGATAGCGATCTCAGAAATTTCACAACAGAAATTTCTACCTATCCACCACACCCTTCCTACTTAGTAAAGAAATTCAATTTTTTAAGTTGCTGAATGGTGTAGTCCTGTTCTTATAGGTACTGCACCCAGTTACCACATGACATCTATCTGTATCACACATAGTAATAAAAGAGAATCAAAGATTTGCAGAATCTGCAAGATGATAGAGTTTATGATGCATTCAAAACTACAAATATACTATAACTTAGGAAAATAAGATATTTATTTTCCTGCTTATAAAACAGACTCAAGAATAACGTGACACAGAACTGAAAGAGGTATGAAAATATCTTTGCTCATTAAATTGAACAAACGTTACAGAACTTTGAAAAAGCCTTCATGGAATGTTGGGTCAAAAGGGTAATTTGGCATTTGTTTTAGTCAAATGACTCTATTTCTAAGAGAAATCAGTCTTCAGTTTGAGTAAAGTTTTTGATAGGATGGAACATCATTCCTGCTGCTTTTTGTATCTCACTATAGTAAACCTTAGTCTAGGGCTTTTTGGCTTTGGCAAAACTGAGGAAAATTACTTTTATGGAAACTTAGTAAGCTAAAATTTCTACTAAAAAATGAAGAATTTTCTTTTATTTTTTTTTCTGTACGTTCAGTAACAAAACTTATTACTAGTACTGAGGAGAAAAAATATATGCATAGATATAAAAGTATATCCATGCATAACAAACACTGTAGTCAAAGATTTTACCCCAGAGTACTAAAAATACTAATAATACAAAGAGAATTTTTTTATTTCAACTACAGATACTGGATAAATTTGCCCCATGTTCATTTTGGAATTTATGCTCTTTTCCAGTAATAAAGCCTTGTATTCCTCTAGGATACTCCTTCAAACAACTTTTTTTTTTTTTTTTTTTTAATCATAGAGCCTTACTGACTACACTTAACCCAGGATTTAACCCACAACACTGAATCTTACTATAGACCAGCAGGGCTAGATTGGCATCCTACTTCTTCAATATCCTTGCCTACATAATAGAAATAAAGATATCTTCTTAAACAAAACAACTTGATGCTTTCTGAAACCAATAACTCTATTAACTACATAAAATGTAAATGATAAATAGTATAATTTGTTGTAATGAGTGTTATTCAGGAAGACTGAAGGTCTATTCTAAAGTTATCTCTAAACCCAGTGGGAAAAGAATCTGCCCAGAAACACAGTGAAAATCAGTACCGTTTTAGTACAACAAAGACCGATTGCTACATTTTCAATCACAAACATTCACATTAAATTACCATCTGCGGAGCTATTCCTATAAGCCCAAGCTATTTACAGTGATTACCAAAGTAATGAACTTTACATGAATATATCAAACCATTGCATTAATCAGTAGAGCCGTATTACCTGACATTGTTTAAAAACTCAGGGCATACCAGAAAAAATGCCACATCATCTCTACTGATGCTGTAATTCTCACAGTTAAATACACTTAAAATTCTACAAATTTGGATGCCATACATTTAGACAGTTCAAGGGTTCTAGTGTTCCTGAAAAGGCAAAGCAGCAGAAATGCTTCTTCCCTCGTTATCATATTTTACTGTCATCAAGATCTTATAGCAAGTCATACCTCTTTTCAAGTTTAAGCTCCAATAAACTATAGGCACTATTTGACAATCTTTAGTAAATACCAGGCTTTCAATCATAGAATCATGTAACAGTTTGGGTTGAAAGAGACCTTTAAAGGTCTAGTCCAACCCTCCTGCAATGAGAAGGGACATCTTCAACTAGATCTGGTTGCTCAGAGTCCTGTCCAACCTGAATGTTTTGAGGGATTTGGCATCTACCACCTCTCTGGGCAACCTGTTCCTTTGTTTCACCACCCTCACCTTAAAAAATTTCTTCCTTATATCTATTCTAAATCTGCTCTCTATCAGTTTAAAACCGTTACCCCTTGTCCTATCACTACAGGACTCACTAAAAAGCCTGCCCTCGTCTTTCTTACAAGCCCCCTTTAAGTACTGCAAGGCCATAAATAGTCTCCCGCCTTTCTTCACAGGAGAGGTGTTCCATCCCTCTGATAATTTTGGTGGCCCTCCTCTGTACCCACTCCACCAGGTCCATATCTTTCTTGTGCTGAGGACTCCAGAGCTGGATGCAGTACTCCAGGTGGGGTCTTACCAAGGCAAAGTAGAGGGGCAGGATCACTTCCCTTGACCTGCTGGCCACACTGTTTTGGATGCAGCCCCAGGTACAGTTGGCTGATACAATGACAGCACACATTGCTGGCTCATGTCCAGTTTTTAATCCATCAGTACCGCCAAGTCCTTGTCTGTAGGGCTGCTCCCAAACCCTTCATCCCCAGCTTGTATTGATCCCAGGGATTGCCCAAATCTAGGTGCAGGACCCTGCAGTTGTTCTTGTGGAACCCCATGAAGTTCACATGGGCTCACTTCCTGACTTTGTCCATGTCCCTCTGGATGGCATCCCATCTCCTGGGCATGTAAACTGCACCACTCAGCTTGGTGTAGTCAGCAAACTTGCTGAGGGTGCACTCGATCCAACTGTCTGCGTCATTGATAAAGATATTAAACAGTACTGGTCCCAATATGGATGGACCCCTGAGGGACACAACTTGTCACCGATCTCCATCTGGACATTGAGCCGTTGACCACTGCCTTCTGGATGCAACCATCCTTTGTGTCCTGCTAGTTAAGCAACAGCTTAGAAGTCTTTAACTTATGCATTACATTCTCAAATACTACAGGACAAAGAAAAAGCACAAAATTAACTGACCAATTGAGATTCCTTTATTGCTTTCTTTTCCTATTTCTCAGATGAGTTCTGTGGCTCACACCTCAAAAAATGATGGAGGCAGTGATACTCAGTTGACACAATTACTTTGGCTTCATGACCAGCATAAGTAGCAGGTCATTGTGCCTTGGCATGCTGATCCAATGCCTGGCACAATTTCACTCTCTTTCAGAATTGTCACATAAAAAAAACCCTGTAATATGTATATATTAAAGCATCATCTGCCAACCACACCAGAGAAGTCACATCCTTGAACCTCCCAGAAGATTCTCAATATATCTTATTTTGTCTGTAAAACTTCAACAGGAACTACACTGCTTAACTGATCCCAGGCTGGTCTGGTATGACCTCTGAAATGATGTCTTTTCACACATTTTATATGATAACAAGAGTACTCCACTAACACTGGAGCCTCAGGTGCCACAACTCAGTCTTCCTGTTTGTTCTGCCCTGGTGCCCTCTGTGTTTCTTTGCTATGTGTGGTTTTGGGTTTGGTTTTGTTTTTTCTTTTTTGTGTGCATGTATGTCACTACTTTCTACCTAAAGCGCAGGTTTGGGGATTTGGGCTCTTTTGTTTGTTTTGAGATTTTGCTTGTTGCCCTGTGGATATCTAATCTGCAGGTTTCAGGACAAGGGTGCCATCACTCATCAGGAAATCATGTGATGCAGAGACTAGAGCATCTTGCTGGGTTCCTGCCCAGCACTACTATAGCTGGTATAAAGCAAACTGAATGTAACAAGAAACCACTCAGCTGTTATACACTTTTCCACATGCACAGACATAAGCTTTTTTTCTCTATCCCACTTTACATGAAAGAAGAAACACAAAGCAATAAAGAAACTGAAATAATGAAATACAAAGAGAAGAAAGAAAACTACACAATAATCCTGGTGTGGTCAGGCTTTTCTATCATGATCACAATAAAATTAGTTACAGCAACAACCTCTGTAAACATTTTCAAACATTAAAACATAAGAACAACTAAATAACTTTCCTTCTGCACATATCAAACACCCTCCCCTCAAAAAAATTCTAAACCAGATTTTAAAACAATAGTAAGATAGAAAAGTATAATTCTACTTACAAAAAATGAACTCACAAATGCATTTACATTAGTGGACTGAGAGTAGTGTACCGAGAATGTCATCCTATGCAATGGATTCTTGTTAGAGACACTGAACATAGGGAACTCAATGTGTCTGACAAGGATTAGATCAGAGGGTCCACAGGGCCAAACAGACAAACGGACACAGTGGGATAGGATCACTTTTCAATTTCAACTTTTTACCCAGATGTTGCCCAGCCCATGAGGAGGGAAGAAATGAAAGAAAAAAAAAAAAAAAAAATTACTTCAGACCCTCAGTTTGCCTTGAAGCTGTGACAGCTACAAGTGTTTTGACTTTCAGTGCATAGAAAATCTTAGCCTTAGCCTTGGAGGATAGCAAGTGGCTGGAGCATATATGGTATTCATGTAGGAAATAGTTTTAAAATATCACAATCCTTATATTGGGCTGCCATCTTCCTCCAAACCACCATTTCTCCCCAGAAAAATTACAGGCACAATTGATTCCTTGGTGTCTTAATTGTTCTAGAGCTGAAATCTCATCCTTCAATTTCATTGGTAACCATTCACTAGCTCCTACAGTTGTTGCACTAGGCCCTAGTGAATGGGAGAAAGGCTTCCTTCATGTGGCAATGTGGCAATAACACAGGAGGTAGTTTGTGCTGTCCCCTACCACAGAAGACTGTATCAGTGACAGCCAAGGTTTTACTTTATTTATCATGGATAAAAGCAACACTGGAGGAATTTTTCTATTTAGAACAATGAAGTAGAGTCTATAGAGCCTAAATTTTAGTCAACTGAAACAATACCAAGTGATTTCTATGATCATTCAAAATTAATCAATGCAGCTCAGTTCTAATGTAAAATATCCAGTACTTGCAGTGATACGTTTGCAAGGAGTGCAGTTAGAAATCTTTATTTATGTGCATCAGGAGAAGCGTGGCAAGCAGGTTAAACGAGGTGATTCTCCCGCTCTACTCTGCGCTCATGAGACCCCACCTGGAGTACTGTGTGCAGTTCTGGAGCCCCCAACACAAGAAAGACATGGACCTACTGGAAGCAAGTCCAGAGGAGGCCACGAGGATGATCCGAGGGCTGGAGCACCTCTCCTGTGAGGACAGGCTGAGAGAGTTGGGGCTGTTCAGCCTGGAGAAAAGAAGGCTCCAGGGAGATCTTACAGCAGCCTGCCAGTACCTGAAGGGGCTACAGGAAGGCTGGGGAGGGACTTTTCACAAGGTTAGGTAGTGATAGAAAAAGGGGAAATGGCTTTAAACTGGAAGAGGGCAGGTTTAAATTAGATATTAGGAAGAAATTCCTTACTGTGAAGGTGGTCAGACACTGGAACAGGTTGCTCAAGGAAGTTGTGGATGCCCTCTCCCTGGAACTGTTCAAGGCCAGGTAGGATGAGGCTTTGAGTAACCTGGTCTAGTGGGTGGTGTCCCCGCTCATGGCAGGGAGGTTGGAACTAGATGATCTTTAAGGTACCATACGCTGCTATTTCCTTCAGGGTCTGCACACCTACAGAATCATGAGGTCCTTCACAGGCTGCAGGTGGACATCTGCTGTACCATCAACTTCCATGGGCTGCAGAGGGACAGCCTGACTCATCATGATCTTCTCCAGGGGCTGCAGGGGAATCTTTGCTCTGGTGCTTGGAGCACCTCCTCCCACCTCCTTCTTCACTGACCTAGTATCTGCAGGGTTGTTTCTCTCACATATTTTCACTCCTCTCTCCCAGCTGCTCTTGTGCAATGTTTTTTACCCCTTCTCAAATATATTACCTCAAAGGTGCTACCAATACCGTTGATGGGCTTAGCTTTGGCCAGCAGCAGGTTCACCTTGGAGCCAGCTGGAACAGGCTCTGTTTGACATGGGGGCAGCTCCAGGCAGCTTCTCACAAAAGTAATCCCTGCAGCTCCTTGCTACCAGAACTTTGCCACATAAACCCAGTACACACTTGAAGTAAAAATTCTTTTGACAGTGGAGAAACCTGAATCTATTTAGTGATACCCACTGTGATTCTATAAGTACTAAAAAATGCATGAGCAGGAACGTGCCTTTAAAGAATTGCCAGTCATACATGCAAAGGAAAGCCTTGTTTAAAGGTCCACTGTAACAAAACCACAGAGTAGAAGTGTGCCTTTGAAATGCATAACGGCAACAGTTCTGTGAGCAAAGACAACTTTTAATGCTAGCTATGGCACAGAACAGTTTACGTACAGGAAGTGTCATTTAAACATAATTATTTAACTATCCCAAAATGACAGTGCTACTCTGTGCTCCCAGGAACACAGTAAAGAGACGGCACAATTACGGTCTTTGAGCAGGTACCCTGGCCATGTCCAAGTATCACGTTGTAAGGAGACACACTCACATCACTCTTGTTGGAACCCAAAACCACTTCCTACGTAGCTGTGGTCTCCAGCAGAAGGAAATAAAGGGTGCATATGGAAATAGAAACATGGCACAAAAAATCTGATTTACTTCCTTGAAGGACCACAGGACAGTAGTGGAATGTACTATTCCTGCAGTATAGACTAAAGCACAGACACTAAGAAAAAGGACAGGAGGAGGTGCTATGAAGCTTCTCTATTTCCTTCAAATTTTACACTAAAAAAGGGGAACTAGGAGTGTGAATTAAATATTGTGATTCCATGACTATAGGAAAAATAAAATGAAGGAAGACTTTAATCTCAAACATGGTAATTACACAGCTCCACATCACAGTTAATGTACTCTGGATTCAGGGATCAAATGATCACATCAGAATGTAGTATCTTCACTATGGCTCCCAAGAAGTAGTTTGACATCAGATCAAAACTGAAGCAGTCCAGTGTTCATGGGTCTACATTTCTCCATAGGAAAACATGTATATATATGTGTGTATATATATATATATATATATAAAAATTGGAAAAATATATTTATATTTCATTCATATATATATATATATATATATATATATATATATATATATATAAACACATATATATGAAAAAGCTTTTTTTTTAAAAAAAAAAAGTCTCACTAAGGACTCTAGGTTTATGACATTCAAATAAGTTATGGAAAACAGTGCATTAGCCCTAACAATGACCATACAAGAGTTGTAAGCACCTAGTGATGTTGGGATATGTTCCAAAGTCTGACAGTTAACAAATTCTAAGTAGACAGGATTACATTACAGAAAGCTCAAGGCACTTGTTCATGATTATATAAAACTATTATTAAAAAAAAATATTATAATTAACCAGAAAACTGAAATTAAAATTATTGGAAAGAGAAACTGTATTAAATATTGGAAATATTATTGAACTGTATGATATTATTGGCCCCTACAAAACTACAGACTGGAGGGGGGTGGAAAAAGTTTATTTGTTCCTCTGCTTCTCTTCTTCTGAAGGCACAATACATTTATCAAGAAAATACATCCCAATATTCCCAATTATTGATTATTTCATTACATACCATACCCCACTGTTACCTCTCCTCTTTCTACTTTCTTCCATAGTTTTAAAATTCTCCGTTAAGGTTTTCAAAAACAAACAAAAAAGGCTAAATACTACATCTACTAGAGTGACTACATTGGATGAATGCTTGAAAACCTTGTACTAGTACAGGTTTCATAATCCCATCACACTTCAGAGGGCTTAGAAAACACGTAAAAGCCAGCATCTAGAGAATTTTGCTGCTTTGTATGTTTTTCACACAAAAGTCATTCATTTCAGGTAGAGAAACTGAGATAACTGTAAAAGACAAAGATGTATGCAAAGTAAGCCACAAGATAAAGTTACTTTAAACCTTAAGTTGATTTGTGCTATCATCTGAGAGACAATGTGCTGCAAGCTACTGTAATTGCTTGAAGAGCAGTTACTGAGTAATCACTAGGGCAAACACTGTACTCCCGGTGAACTGTGCACCAGGGAACAGGCAGTCAGACGAGAAGAGGGAATGAAAAATGCCACTTCTTACCAGCAGTGACTGTGTCTGTGCACACATACGCAGGCACACAGATGAAATGCTGGGAGAGGAAAGGTCCAGCAATATTCCAGGAGAGCACTTCCCTGGAGGAGGAAACCATTCATGACCAGGTATTGACAAGGCTTTTATCAGTGATACCAGAGAATATAAAAGCTATCATAATTCAATCAAAACACAACCCCATTTGCTCAGAAGTGCAGAGTGGTCAGAAGATTTCTGAAAGTGTACCAATAACAGATCAAACAGAATTTCCTTTCTTCAAGCACACCCTTCCGGGAGAATGGCTTCCTCAGTGCTTTGTAAGCTCACTCATTTATCTAGTCTCTCTTGGAACACATTTACAGTTTTGGTCTCTAAAACATCCCTTGGCATTGGTTTGACAATTTCATTTTATGGTCTAATTTGAACAAGCAGCTATTTATATATGCTTTAACCTAATACTGATCATCTAAAGCCTGTACACACATATGACATTCACTCCATTGCACAAAAATAGTCCACTATTCACCTTTTCAAAATTAATTGTTATATCTATATCTCTTATGCTTGCCTTTAGACATTAAATTTTTGGACTGAGAAAACCTTCATATTGGATCCTCTTTCTTGTAGTTCTATTAAGTCTTTTTTTGAGGTGGACAACTAAGCAGCGGAGATTTTCACTACAGGATTACAAAATCACATAGGCTGAAAGGAACCTGAAATGTTAATTTCATCCAGCCCTCATCAAAGTAGTTCTAGTTTGAACCCACCGCTCAGGACTTTAACTAGTGAAGTCTTGACCACATCCAGGGATGGAGGTCCTTCAGCCTCTCTGGGTCCCTGTTTCATTTTTTCGTCCCACCCTTTATGAAATAGTTTGTCTTGATCAAGACAGAATTTCCCATGTTCCAAATTAAGCTCGTTCCATCTTGTGCTAACACTGTGCACTTCAGCTTGAGTCCTGGGCAGCCTGAGTCCTGCACTTCACCCTGGCCCTCAAGCTCCTCTGTATTATGGTTTCTGCTGCACTATGTAGCACTTCACCACTGCTATGGTGTAGTTTCCAGCAGATTTTGGGCCCCCTTACATCCCTCTTGCTGCCATGGTACTGCCACAACTGCCCCACTCTTAAAATTGAACCAAAAATCACTAAACAAAAAGTTTCAAAAGAAATCACACTCTGCAGTAAGTAAAAGCAAAACAAAACAGACAAACAAAACAAGCAAACAAAAAAACCCACTGCAAACCCCATCTCCTCTCCTAAAGGATGGTAAAAGAAGTTTGTAATATTTTGATCAATTATCAGTTTCTGCCATAACAGATTATTAGTATTGCTTTAAAGCTCTCAGTGGAGTAACAGTGAAATGGAGACCATATCTTCCAACACATTCCCACTGGCAATTTAACATAAACAATTATTAATTATCTTTGATGGAACATATGCAACGTATGCTGTGTTTTGTAGGCTGGGACAGCAATGGTCCTTTGGTTATTGTGACATAAGAAATAACAAGACCCCAGAGAAGAAATAGTATTGAAAGGTCATTTTCCTGAATTTTTAGAGAAATGTCATCATCTGTTACAGACTACTATGGAATGTTTTCTAAAGAAACAGTGTGGATACAAAAAACTTTGCTGAATGTGATGCTACAGGACAATACAAAATTCAAAAATTTATCAGCAAAAAAGGGGCAAATAATGAGGGATGAAAACAGAAACGAGGAAAATAATTACAGAAAGAAGGGTAATGCAAGCTTTATAAAGCTACTCCTATACGTTCTTTTTTGAAATGTAAAGTGCTCAGTAAAGTTCCATTAAACTTCAAAATGTGAGAGCTGCACATTTAACTAATTTAAACTACCAACTGAAGAAAAAAACAGTAATTTCTCTGAACACTAATGTGCAAGCTGCACGACTGCACCAGCTGTCCACCAAGAAAACTGAGGAAGAGGTGCTCCAAAGATAAAAAGAGCTAAATAACGCAACAGCTCATGCTAGGTGTGATGGCAGCAATCTGGTGGCAATTTACTGCTGTATAATGAATGCCCAGAATATATTGCAGGCAATGAATCAGAGGCTGAATTTATCCGTTGTTGTCCTAGAAAAGGCAATAAAAATCTGGTATTTTAAGTTCCAGAAATGTAAAAGAAACATTAAAAAATTGCATTCATAAGCATATACTTTCCTCTGAAATATTTGGATCTGTTGATTATCCTAAATCTCAAAACCTACTTTACTTTGCTTTATCCAAAAAACTATCAAAAAGTAATGCTGTTATATTATAGTATTTTACTTAGGAGCCAAGCACCCGAGTTCCATACTTTGGGAAGTATTTTAACACAGTGGGGTGCTGACAACTCCATAACTTCTTTCAAAAAGTTTGATAGCTTAACAGTATTTTTTGTTGATTTGTTTTGTTTTTTTAATTTTACACTACCACGTCTTACATTTTTATTTCTCTGATGCCAGAAATTCTATTAGTATACCAATAAGCAAGCACTTGTGCCAAAAAAGCAATGAAAAAAAACAAACATAAAGAAGTCATCAGCCCCCCCACCATTCTCTGTTGCTTTGAAATTACATTCAACAACGCAGTTTTAACACCACAGGAACTGGAACACTGCTCTCATGAGATTTTTTTTTTCTTTGTCACTCTGACAACATAATTGTTTTAATGAAAGAACATGCAAACAACAGGTGGTATTATTTTTTTCTGGATAATTATCTGTATCTCTTCAAGGAAACACTAAAAATCTTTCACACTATTCTTGACAATATGCAAAAAGGGATCTCTCCAAAATGAACATGGATCTTCAGGCCTCACTTTTCTTTCTCCTCAAAGGCATTACTTCCCTGACTGCGGATTTCATAGCAGTGGGACTTAGGGTAAACACTATGTATTCTCCTGGTGTCATAACAGGCAAAATAATCTATGCAAGTAGAGAAGTATGACATTTGGTCTCTGTCACTGTTAAGGCACAAACCCAGCAGCATTATTTTGACAGGAATAATTTTGTTATTTTATTATGCTGAACACCAGAATTTAGCCCAATTTGGCAGGGATGAACAACTGTCATTAAATCATTCTGCATGACTGTACTGCTGATGACTTTAATTTGCCCCTCCAAACATTAAGTCTATTTGGCAAGGTTAAACACCTTACCCACAAACATAGCCTTGAGCGTAAGGCAAGACAGATCCCCGAAACTGTGTCAAATGTAGCACTTACTGCTTATCTTTCAAAAGAATCCATTTAAATATACACAGAATTCAGTTATGCACTGTACCACCAGGCAGTGCTAAAACCAGCCAGATTTCTTCTTTAAAAAGCAAGCACTCAGTTTTAAGCTATGAGTTTAACACACCATTTACAAAGCTAGCCTTAGCAAATTAATAAGCCTGTACAAAATCAAGACTATGGCAAAAACTATAACAAAATACAACATTTAATGCTACTAAATTATTTACACCATGGAAATATGCATTATAATTTTCATTACTACTAGTACAAATACTGACATAAGATAAAAACTGACAGAGAAATGGTGTATGAAATTCAGTCCACAAAATACAGTTGTTCTTCTAACCACATTTAGAAGACTAGTAAACCTTGGATACTTGGAACACGACTTGTACCTTTAAAAGTGATCTGAAATACCACAGTTTTAACATCTCCAAATATCACCTGATCTTGGGTGGCCTGGCTCTAAGAAAGCCATTGACAAATTCAGGCACCTGAATTAGAATAAGGGGCACAGTTTCCCTTGTTTTCTTTTATTTAAGTCCTTTGATGATGACAATCCATATAAGATATTCCTTGGGACAATATTCAGTCTCCCTTTCCCCTGAACTGTCTCCTGGTGTATCTAAGTTGACTTATCTGCATGTTTTGGACGCATTATACAGTGATATATATTAAACTACTTTTTTAATTCAACCTGATGCAAGCTGTTTTCTAACTAATTCTCAAATTTCCTGAGCAGCATCTTCTCTGGTTGTATTGGGTTTGCATGGCAAGGTTTTTGGTAGCAGTGGGGGAGGGGACATGGGGTGGCTTCTGTGAGAGAAGCTGCCAGAAGCTTCCCCCATGTCCGACCCGACACAGCCAATGTCAGCGGCTACAGGAACGGACCCGCTGCTGGCCAAGGCCGAGCCAATCAGTTACGCCTCTGTGATAACATAATTAAGAAAAAAAAAAAAAAAGGAAGGGAGAAAAAAAGCTGCACACTTTGCAGCTGGAGAGAGGAGTGAGAAGATGTAAGAGAAACAACTCCGCAGACACCAAGGTCAGTGAAGAAGGAGGGGGAGGATGGGCTCCAGGCGCCGGAGCAGCGATTCCCCGCAGCCTGTGGTGAAAGACCAGGGTGAAGCGGGCTGTCCCCCTGCAGCCCCTGGAGGTCCATGGTGGTGCAGATGACCACCTGTAGCCCGTGGAGGACCCCACGCCGGAGCAGGTGGATGCCGAAGGAGGCTGTGACCCCGCAGGAAGCCCGCGCTGGAGCAGGTTCCTGTCAGGACCTGTAGCCCGTGGAGAGAGGAGCCCACGCCGGAGCAGGTTTGCTGGCAGGACTTGTGACCCCGTGGGGGACCTGCGCTGGAGCAGTCCCTTCCTGAAGGACTGCACCCCATGGAATGGACCCAGACTGGAGCAGCTGTCAGTCATGGGAAGGACTCACGTTGGAGCAGTTGGTGGAGGACTGTCTCCCGTGAGAGGGACCCCACGCTGGTGCGGGGGAAGGAGACCTCCCCCTGAGGAGGAAGCAGCGGCAGAAACACCGTGTGATGAACTGACCCCAACCCCATTCCCTGTCCCCCTGTGCTGCTGGGGGGAGGAGGTGGAAAATCGGGAAAGAGATTAAGCCCGGGAAGAAGGGAGGGATGGGGGAGGTGTTTTAAGTTTTGGTTTTACTTCTCATTCTCCTCTGATTTTGATTTGTAATAAAGTAAATTTGTTTTTTTTCCCCCAAGTCGAGTCTGTTTTGCCCATGCCAGTAATTGGTGAGTGATCTCTCTCCGTCCTTATCTCCACCCACGAGCTTTTCGTTATAATTTTCTCCCCCTGCCCATTTGAGGAGGGGGAGTGATAGAGTGGGCTTTGGTGGGCATCCGGTCTCTAGCCAGGGTCAACCCACCACACTGGTAAGCTTACTGCACCGTTAAGGAAAGTACATTATGTCCTTTTGGGACACCTTCTGCTTATGTTCAGTTGTGTGGTGAATTAAAACTCCCTCATCTGTCAGACATTTGATTCATGTCTCTGATGGCTTCTTTCCTCTCTTATCCTTCTATTTTCACCAAAACCTTCTTCTTGAGCAGATTGTATCTAGAAAATGTAACCTTAGTTCTTGCAGGTATCTGGTCATAAGGAACAGAAAAAGCTCTTTTCACTACCTAACACCTCAAGTTCTTAGCTGGTATCAGCAACAAAAATCCTCCTCCATGAAAGCTGACAATGGCCAAGCAAGAAAAAAGTTTGTGTGAACTCACTTCTGTTCACAGTCAGCCCTTTCAAGATCCAGACTCAGTGGTACAAAACCAGCCAGTGTCAGCTTTATTATTTGAGAAAAAAAATAACTGGAATTTCAACATGGTAAATATTTTAAAATCAATGCTTCACTTAATTCTCATCACTTGGTTATATTGTCATAAAATAATAAAAATTCTTAATATTGTCCTAAAATGCAAAGCAAGAAGCACATTTTTTTCCCCTCTCTTCAGTGTCCACTGACAACTGCTATGTAGGTAAGTGAGGCATCATATTAGATCTGGTTCTTTGAGTTAGCAAATACTGAGGTAGCACAAGAGGACTAGTTCAGAACTGATCTGCATTATGAGACTTAGAGTGATTCAGAAAATAAACTTTTCAACAAAGGGGAAGAAAATTCTGCCAGTATTCCTCCCAGAGTACTGCTCTTCCCATACCTAATCTTTATTCTAAAGACCCACTTTCACCACTTGTAGGGAGGAGAAAGTACCACCTGAAACCAAAAATTACCAGAACTAAATTCAATTTTTGTGTATTATCATCAACAGCTAGCAGGATCTTGTTAGCACATAATTTATTACATTACGTTATCAGTTACTTTGGGGATTTTACTGGCACATACATTGTAAATGTGTGAATTCCAACACTTGGTTTCTAGTAACTGAAAAAATTGAGTATAATAAGGTATATTTGTAAATTCTGTGGAATATTCATATGCTGAGAGGGGGAGATATTTCATAGGATGCGTGGGAAGCTACCAGAAGAAAATGAAAAACATTTTTTTTATTTATAACCAAATTGCTTTTTACTTGAGAAAAGCCGAAAGGTATAATACTTATACACTCCCATAAAATGGATTGTTTCTTGACAGAATGTGTGCTACTGACAGCTCATTTTATTACTAGAAGGCTGTAATAGAGCAGGTATATATGGTACTATAAGATAAATAGGAGGCTGACAGTTGATTTGAGCAACCTCATTAGCTAACATACTAACATAAGAGATTATTGTTTTTAAAGACCTTGGGAAAAAAAAAAAAAATCCAAACCCCAAACCCACAAAAGAAACTAAACCCCAGGTCAAGTCCACAATATTTAACCTTTTTTTTTTTCCTTTTTTTTTTTTTCTTTTTTTTTAATGTCTATCAGGATGTTTTGTCCCCTTTCACACTGAAGGCTTCACACAGCTGGCCTATACTCAAGGATCTCCTCCTCCATACTCAGGAACATTGCATCCCAACAAAGAGGAAGGCAGGCAAAACCAGCAGGAGGCCTGCATGGATGGACAGGAAGATCCTGAACAAACTTAGGATCAAAAAAGAAGCCTACAGAGGGTGGGAGGAAGGACGGGTAACCTGGGATGACTACAGAGAAATTGCCCGAGTAGCCAGGTTTCAGGTGAGGAAAGCCAAGGCCCTGACAGAATTACAATTGGCCAGTGAGATCAAGGGCAACAAAAAAAGCTTCTACAGATATGTCAGGGAGAAAAGGAAAACTAGGGACAATGTGAGCCCTCTCTGGAAGGCAACGGGAGACCTGGTCACCCGGGACATCAAGAAGGCTGAGGTGCTCAATGACTTTTTCTGCCTCAGTTTTCACTGGTAAGGGCTCGTGCCACACTGCCCAAGTCCTAGAAAGCATAGGAGGGGTCTGGGAGAACAAAAAACTGCTCACTGTAGGAGAAGACCAGCTTTGGGACTACCTAAGGAACCTGAAGGTGCACAAATCCATGGGACTTGATGAGACGCATCGGTGGGCCCTGAGGGAACTGACAGATGAAGTTGCAAAGCCGCTATCCATCATATTTGAGAAGTCCTGGCAGTCTGGTGAAGTTCCTGCAGACTGGAAAAAGGAGAACATAACCCCCATTTTTGAAAAGGGAAACAAGGAAGACCTGGGAAACTACAGGCCAGTCTGTCTCACCTCAGTGCCAGGCAAGATCATGGAGCAGATACTCCTAGAAATTATGCTAAAGCACATGGAGAATGAGAAGGTGATTGGTGACAACCAGCATGGCTTCACCAAGGGCAAATTGTGCCTGACCAGTCTGGTGGCCTTTTATGATGGAGTCACAACGTTGGTGGATAAGGCTAAAGCAACTGATGTCATCTACCTGGACTTGTGCAAGGCATTTGCCACCATCTCGCATGACATCCTTGTCTCTAAATTGGAAACATGTGGGTTTGATGGATGGACCACTTGGTGGATAAGGAACTGGCTGGATGGTGGCACTCAAAGAGTTGTGGTCAACAGCTCAATGTCCGAGTGGAAACCTGTGATGAGTGGTGTCCCTCAGGGGTCGGTATTGGGGACGGTGCTGTTCGACATCTTTGTCGGAGACATGGACAGTGGGATTGAGTGCACCCTCAGCAAGTTTGCGGACATCAGCAAGCTGTGTGGTACAGCTGACACACTGGAGGGACGGGATGCCATCCAGAGGGACCTTGACAGGCTTGAGAGGTGGGGCCATGCTACCCTCATGAAGTTAAACAAGGCCAAGTGTAAGGTCCTGCACCTAGGTCAGGGCAATCCCAAAACCAAATACAGACTGGGAGATAAGTGGCTTGAGGACAGCTCTGAAGAGAAGGACTTGGGAGTGGTGGTGGACGAGAAGCTCAACATGAGCCGGCAATGTGCGCTTGCAGCCAGAAGGCCAACTGTATCCTGGGCTGCATCAAGAGAAGCATGGCCAGCAGGTTGAGGGAGGTGATTCTCCTCTGTACTCCGCTCTCGTAAGGCCCCACCTGGAGTACTGTGTCCAGTTCTGGAGCCCCCAACACAAGAAAGACATGGACCTACTGGGAGCAAGCCCAGAGGAGGCCACGAGGATGATCCGAGGGCTGGAACACCTCTCTTGAGAGGACAGGCTGAGAATGTTGGAGCTGTTCAGCCTGGAAAAGAGAAGGCTTGGGGGAGACCTTATAGCAGCCTTCCAGTACCTGAATGGGGGCCACAAGAAAGCTGGGGAGGGACATTTTACAAAAGCAGGTAGTGATGGAACAACGGGCAATGGCTTAAACTGAAAGAGGGGAGGTTTAGATTAGATAGTAGGAATAAATTCTTGCCTGTGAGGGTGGTCAGACACTGGAACAGGTTGCTCAAGTAAGCTGTGGATGCCCCCTCCCTGGAAGTCTATAAGGCCAGGCTGGTCTAGTGGGAGGTGTCCCTGCTCATGGCAGAGGGGTTGGAGCTAGATGATCTTTAAGGTCCCTTCCAACCCAAACCATTCTGTGATTCTAAGATTCTATGAAATAAACCATAGTTTATTTCAAAGACATTTCAAGGGAATAGTGATGAGTGTGAGCTAACAGCTCCAGATTCAACCCATTCCAAATATCATCTATACTCCAGGATCACTGTCAGTGTTTGCCTAATACTTTTTATTTTCTTTTACTTTGCTTGTTCTACTCTGGAATTTTCCCCCTCTTACTATACTAGAAGCTTCTCTGCTCTGCAGCTTTGGTGCTGCCACGCTGCTAGCAGCATCTTACATTTTTTTCCACAATAGAGCCAATGGAATAAACTGTATTGAGGAGCCTGTATTCTTCCTATCTGCTTGGAATGCCGTAGCTGTAATGCTCTCCTAGCACTATGCTATGCGTTGCAGACTTCTCTGCAGGAGAGCCAAAGAAAAATGGCATCCAAGGATGCAAAGATGGCTACGAACAGGGTGAATATACATCAACCTCTAGTGCAGCTTTACAGTGAGTGTTATCAGCCAGCAATGCAGTTAGACCAGCAGAAGGAGGAGATCTGACAGAAAGCCAGATGAGAACCCAGATGTCACTGCTGGGGGAAAAAATTAAAAAAAAAAAAGCAAACAAACAAAAAACACACCAATAACAAAGGCTTCATATATCTGAGCTTCTGAGCTTTGTCTCTGGACAACAGAGTTGCCAACTTATCACTTTAGCTGTCACAGGAGCTGGCTGAAATGCCAGATCATTCCTAACAGATTGATAAAGTTTAGTTCTCTGATAAACATTACGAAAACATGATAGAGGACTACAAGTAAAAGTGAAGAAAAGATAGAACAGTGATTTACACTATGCAAACTAGATTTTTGTGATTTTCTATCCGGATACAGTAGTATCAGACTAGAACATCTATCAACCTCTGCATTCATTGCAATTTTTAAAAGTCAGTGCTTTACTCTCAGTGGATTTCTCAAACAATATCTGAATACAGTTATTTTGTTTTTACTGTATACTGCAATGGACCCTGCAAATAGATTAGGACTGATGCAACATTCTTTAAAACCCCACGGGCTTTGAAACACTCTGATTATGTCTACAAATTCCACAATACACAAATAAATGCCCACCTTAAATTTTCAACACCAGTGTCGCAGTGTCAAAAAAAAAACGCCTTCAAAGATATGAACTGCCCAAAGGAACCCTACTGTCAAAAATATTTTACTTCTTTCAACACCAAAATTAGCAGTCTCTGTCAATATGGCACCTGCTTGTACTAAGTTTACTACTTGCTCTAAATCACTAAAAGTACCAGCAAAATTCAGTGGATACTGCCTTCTTTTATGCCAAATGATCAAGTATTCTATTCAGTCAATGGCATAAACACATTGATGACCATTGGACAATAAATATATTCTCCCCTTAATTTCTTTCTCTTAGGCCACATACACCTCCAAATAAGATTCTCATACATGCTGCTACCAGGTGCAATTTTTTTCTGCCCTCCCTTCAAAACATTTAAATGTAAGCTTTAACCTTATAAACTCCCTTCTGCAATGTCAAACTGAGATAGCTATGTAATCTTTGAACTAAAGAAACAACAGTGTCCATGTTACACGCATACACACATTAGGACTACTACAAGAATCCTGTCGGGCAAGATAAGGGAGCATTTTTTATCAAAGATAAGGGCAACAGAATATTTGAGGCATTAGTGCATCTACAACATAGCTCCTTCTGGTTTAGAGTTGCACAGTAACAACAACTACTGGAGAAATTCAGAGTTCTCAATGCAAATTTAGTAGCAAAGTCAGGTTCTTTAAGCAGTTAAATAAAATTACTAGGAATAGCACACCTGCTTCCAGCAGGCTCTGTACTTTTGTTGAAGGAAACACTCTTGAATCAAAGAGTGGAGGATTAGCAGTTGATCTAAAATGAAGCTGTTAGGTAATGCTCCAAGACTGTTCTGATCTGTGTGAGCTGACCTGCAGTTTGATGTGCAGCTCCAGTAAGGTCAGTTAATTTCCTCAGTAAAACAGTTCACAGCTACAGATTCAGTTCTAAAACTCTATAGTGATTCAAGAGGCACTACCTTCATTACAACAAAATATATCCTGGTCACAGATATTCACAAATACACATATAAAAACCTATAGGTAAGGGATATATATCCCAGACAAGTGGTACAGAAAACTGGTCATTCTCCAGACACTAAATATATTTAAAAGTTTTTATCTGTAACAAATTCACCAATAATTCCTCTACTAATAGGCATATATTTTGTGAAACACTTTTTTCCTTAACTTCATAGTATTTTTTTTTTCTTTTTGGTGTAAATGTTCCCATTCCTAATTGAATTCAGATCTGCAAAAACACATTATTTTAACACTATAACTTTATGGCACTTCTTGTTGCTATGTTTGCATCACGAATTTTTGTAATGTTTTTTTCTCTTAATGCAAAGATTTTCTCTTTCAGAGTTTTATTAATTTAGGTGTAATTTTAAGATCATTTAGGTGCGTGCATTTTGATGCCTAACACTACAGTAACCCACTTTCTCAGAATAAATACTTTTCCATTTCTTTAAAAGGGGAAAAAATAATATAATAAATGTCTGACCTGAATGACACTTTTAAATGTACTTGCATTTAAACTGCCTCAATTAAGCTTCAAAGTTGGCACCTCGAAATTTAAGTGAGTTGAGGGACAAACACTTTCCCAGCACAATTTTTGCAAGATTATGTTAAGTAATCATGTGCATGCTTATTAACACACAATAATAGCACACCTCAACTTCAGAAAAGTCAAGCAGAAAGCTGAAATCACCAGTTTGTGGTAGCAACTACAGCACGTTGCATTTACCTCGGAGTCCTACCTTTTGATCATTCAGTAACATATGTCTTAGGGTTATGCAGTCAAACCTCAGGCTGAACATTCAACTTCTAGCTAACACAGTGAAGAAAATCAGTCTTCTCTCTTACTTGAAATTCCCATTTCAGTTTTAGATGTTTTTGCTGTATACGATTCAATGAAGGATTTGAAGTTTCTTTCAGATCATAGCAACATTTAGAGGAGTGCAGCTTTTAATAACCTCTCTCATTTTTTTCTCCCACCACAAACCTTATGCTACTCCTTCTGCTTGAAATCAGAGGAAGAAATAAATATGGGGAGAAATTGTATTAGCTCTAACATCTTCAGAAAAGTGTACTGAAAGTATTCATTAGGACAGCTTTAAAAGTGCATTAGAATGCACACTATCTTCTTCTTCCTCTGCCTCTCTTGTTCTCTGAAAAGACTTTAATGGCAGGTATGCTTCAAACATACTTACGGCCTACATCACCATATTACATATGGAGCACATGACATGAATTAACTATTCAAGTATAGACACATGTAAATGGAAAAGGAAAAGAAATGCTTCTTGCATATCTCAAATGTTTAAGACCCCACTCAAAACATGTTCAATCAAAATCTCCTATTGATTACACAACAATCTGTATAAGGCACTTTAAAAATTAACAATTCCTAGTAGGATTACTTTTTGGACTTAAAATGATGATGTGCTTTCTGTTAACTAACTAGTGTTGACTAAGAGTCATTAGCCAACTTTTGTTCATAATTAACTACTTCATAAAAAAATTCACATCAACAAAAAGAAGACAAAGAAACATAAGGGTTCTTTGTTGTACAAAATTTTTATACACACACCGCATGCCAGAAAAATACCTGTTAAATTATAAGATTAAGATAGTTATCCAATGTAAAGAGAGAATGTTAAAATATTTATGATCTATTAATCTGGTTTAATACATGCATTTATTCTCCAGAATGGGAAGATTCATGCTTCTAGATCTAAACCAACAGTCCTTGAATTCTGGTCCACAGTCCATAAGCAAAAGCATATCCCCAAATTATTTACTGTAAGAAATATAGAGGATTCATTGAAACAAAACAAGCATTTCTGCACACATAGGGAAGCAAATTAATGGAAGAATGTAAAAATTAAAAAGTATCATCTAAAGCTCAGTGTATTTTGCTATGTTAGTCACACACAAGAAAACTTTTCAAAGAAGGCCTTGGGTCTGATTTAATTTGGTGTCTTCAATTTGTTTAGTTGAAGACATTTATGAGAAGGCTGTTTAACTATCTTTATTTAGACCCTCAAACCTAAGAGGGTGAATTTTTGCACACACACAGAGGTTCTGATTTCCATTAAGCCTTTCTTTCTTACACAGAAAAAAGACAGCTTTTTCTAAATGAACATATTTGTTCATGCAGCTTCACGTGCAAACAGATCTGCTACCAACTTACTGAAAAGGAATCTAAATCTGAGCTCTGTGGCGCAGACCTACCTCTCCCATAGGATTTTGTATTTAGTTGTTCCTTCTGCTACTGAATATTCTTAGAAGAACAGAAACAAGCTGCTGCAACAGATGTGATGATTGCCATTCAAGGAAAATCATTATATTCGTAATTGTACAAACAAAAGCTGCTGATGACACTAATTAACAAGTGCTATTGGACAATTAAGTGACTAGGAATGTAAAAAGCTAATGCATTACATACTTGATAGTGTGCCTGAAAATACATACATCACATTTAACAGATGTCAAAGAAAGTGTAAACATTAACTTTAAAAAAAAAAAAAAAAAAAATCAACTGCCTGTCAAAGAACGTATTATCTCAGGACCTAGCCAAGACAGAAGCAGGGATTTCATTCAAAAGCAAAATACTGAGATATTCTGTATTCAGATGTCACAGTGTTTTGAAGGCTTCCTAAAAGTGTATCGAGTCTGCAACTCAAACCTCAATGGATAAAACACACAATCATATTCCCATCAGTCATAACCACAAGATTCAGCCAGCTAGGCACTAGGAATTGTCGTGGGAAATAAGAAAATAATAATAATTAAAAAAAACCCCAAACATTGTTCTCCCATACAGCAATGTGAAAAGAAACAGTGTGCCGTCCAATGGCAAGCATTTCCTGCAAACACCGTTGTAGTTTACAGGGATCTACTCTGGAAATAAGTCGCAAACAGTTATTGACCAACAAATATTTTATTATCTCTTATCTTGCAATACATATATTGACCAACAGTTACTATATTTTTAGACTCTTTCTTTGGCCATTACTCCAGGAAATCACAAAGGATAGTAAGCTCTTGATAATGGTGATAATATACAGGAAAAATCTAAAGAGAAGAAGAAAAAGTAATTTCATTAAGCTTTTGTAGTATCCTCTCATTTATTCAGATCTGTACTAGCTTTCATATCAGAAAGAGAAGCACTAGCACAGACATTACTCACAGGCTGACAGTGGCTGCCCACTAGAACTCAGGAACTACTCTTCTTACTGTAGAAAGCAGTCCCTGAAACCTATTCTTATCTTTAAAAGAGAAAAATGAAAAATAAATGTGTGTGACCTATGCCATTATTCCAAAATTTTTTTGTATGTATTTAATGTCGCTACAAATCAATAAGCTACTTTATTGTATGTAATGTCTATATTGTGTATAATTTCTATTTATTATAAATTTTAAAACTGGAGTGTTTTTTTCAAAGAGAATGCTTTGAAATGAAGTGTATACAATTACTTTTAAATGTAATGTCTTAACTTCATGACTGAAAGGAAGAAACCTATTTCATTTTAATTGACAACTTAAATGTGTAATTGAAACTATGTAAGATTAAATGATTGTCACAGGGAAAATGCATGAAATCAAACCCCTAATATTACAATAATTAGCCATTTCTTTTTATGGCATTACTTCTTTTCTTTTCCTTTTTTTTTTTTTTACTTTTTGAAACATGGATTCAGAACAAAAAATATTTTACAGAATTCTATAATTAAAAAATTACATAAAATCCTCAAATTTGAATAAGTCAAAATCTTCAATTTAATTATAATTTCTTTTGTCTCTTCTACAAAATAAAGGAAAGTAAAAACAACAGGACATAAGTGAAACCTAAAAAAAGACTTAAATTAAACCTACAGGCATGGTTCTTACATCAGCTACTCAGCTCAATATGAGAATGATTCACTTCTATATAATTACCTGTACTCCTGATTGACTTCAGGAAAACCTCCATATTCAACAAAACCTCAAAATACCCTAAATGTGTAACTAGATCATGCCTTAAGCACTGACTCAGATTTAAAAGGTTTCTAAAGACCCAGAGGTATTCGGTACAAATCAAAACACTTGGTAGCACTTGACACCTGTATTAACAAAGTACAGGCTGATAAGTGACCCAGGCATTTTTTGAAAATGAGAGTAAGCCACAGAAACATAAAGTTATGCAACACTGAAAAAAACAAAGCATAAATTAAGCACAATCAATATCCAAAAGGCCAGCTTCAATACCTGAAAAGAAGACATTCATAACAAAATAACTGGAGGAACAAAATGCCTTAGGAGAGAAATTTGCCTTAATGTAGTACAGTGTTGCCTTCAGTGACACGTATTTCTAACCACATGATCACCTCTGTGCTATTTAGGTCTTGGACTTCAATGATATAGGCCAATGTAGTAAAGCTCATTTTCTTATTTCCTCATTCTGAGCATCTGAATTTAATACTCTGCCAGTAAATTAAATAAATATTTTAAAATAAGATAAAGATGGATGGCAAAGAACTCTTATGAGAAAATGAAAATTACTACTCTGTCCTGTATCATCAAACTCTAATTTTACTTTATCTGGATACTTCTGTATCATTTAATAACTAAAGAAAAAAAGAACAAAAGCTTGCATCTTTAATAGACTTTTAAAAATATAATAAACAATATTAATGAAGGTAAATATACTGAAACTAATTAGTCAGTACAGGTTGCAAGAGAACAAGCTGCAAGTACAGAGGTTGCAAGAGAACCTCTACTTTCTAGTAAGTACGTGTCTTCCAGAAAATATGATCATAAGGATTGGCTCTTTGGAATAGAAGAATAGGAAGGTGCTTTGCTGTGCGGTAAAAGGTTTGAACTACAGTTTATATGGCATTTTCAGTTTATTTTGTAATTAAAATTAAAACTGGGTGGGGGGCGGGGTGGGGGCATGGGGGAGGAGTGTGGAGGAGAAAAGAAGGAAAGATATGTGCCACTGCTGAACTGCTGGTGGCATAGACTCTGCTGGAGAAGATTCTGAGTGTTCAGATGAGAAATTTATCTTTTTATCACTTCTGAGTGAAAACTACACTAAATGCCATTCTTTTTATTAAAATATATGCCTTGTACCATCACAGAAACAATCAATACACTTTTAAAATATTAATACAATAGGTAGTCCACCTACCTGAACAGAAAATGCATATTAAAAGCTTTTGCTTTTTCAAGGAGAAAAGAAAGCAATGGAAAACTATTTTCTGATTTGAACCTTTCAGCCTTATCACAGACCATGTCAACTACCAACAATTCTTATCCACTTTAATGAAAATTCCTTTCTGAAGGAATAGCAGGTGTACAGAACAATCCATAACCAGTCTACGGAGTCCTTATTTTGGTCAGAACTGAAAATGAATAAAAGTATGACTCATCGTTCAATAAATAGAAGAACCCACCTGTGCCCTACACAAAGAACAGTATTCTGTGCGTGTCTCAGTGGACTCAATGGGTTAGACTACCCTAACGTGCTTGTAATGCTCAAATGGACCCTACAGAGATATTTTGGCCTTCACACTGAAATCAAGACCATGGAAATAAACTTAATTTACTCATATTCATAAATATCTAATTTAGTTCTCCTAGCACTTTGCTCTGTCTGATGAAAATCATACCAGGATTCAGTGTGGCCTCAGGGAAAAGAAAAAAAAGAAAAAAAGAAAAAAAAAATAAAGCTTTGGATTTAAGGATAGTATGTGCAATGGTCTATAACTTTAATTTATGAAAGTTTTATTCCTACATATCATCTACCAAGTAACTGAACATGCAGATCCTATTACACAGAACTCAGGATGACTTCAAGTAAATTAATTAAGAATTATACTATAGTTACTTCTAAAACATTTTTGTGTGTTTTGAATCTGTATGTATTTTTCCTTCAAGATGCTTAAGATTCTAAGTTCAACATTAGGTACTGCATAGTCATGTATGAACACAGGTACTACACCCTTTGATCCACAACAGACTGCCCAGGTCAGAGCTCAGGTAAGGAAGGAGAGCTCTAAACGTGTACTTGAATATGGCTAGGTGGTGGGTTGGATCTCATGCACAGTGATTGCCAGAGAATCACTTTTGAGAGAGCCATGAAACGTACAATTACACAAAACTAGGAAAATTTTAATTCTTTCTATATCTCAGACTCTTCTTGTCTGTGATCTAACAACCTCAGTCTTGAACACCCATACGTCATCATTAATAATCTCGTCACAACAGGGTGACAGCAAGACAAACTGTACTGGTCTGGACCTTCCATTTCAACATGCCCTAACAGAAACTTAAATTACATGGTCACCCTACAGCACAAATCCCATAGTTGTTTCTTGGTTGGACTGAGAACCCCTGAACTGAAACTGCCCCACAAGATTACAGCTATGACTGCACACATGTATTCTCAAAAAAAATACTGTTCAAATCTTCATAAGCAGCATTTTAGCTAAAAAAATATCTATTCCCACATATGCTTCCAAAATCCATCTCACTGACCAATTTTTGTTTCTAAAAGATAGTTAATGTTTTTTTGTAAGAGCAGGATTACATACAACACCCTTATCTAATCTTACTCTAACAGAATTTTCTCAGCAGTGGAAGGTAGTCTTCATAGCACAAAACTGGACCAAAGGCTGCAAGTTCACTTAAGAAATAACCTTCACCCTTCTCAGTGCTCTTCATGGAGCTGATACCAGCAGACTTGACTACAGAGAACAGCTGACTGTCAGGAAGTGGCACACTGTCACTTCTGGTCATGTCCTGGCTGTGCAATTAACTCAGTCAGCATTCTTGGTCTGATCGATGCTGTGTATGTCTTATGGCATCGATCAGACCAAGAATGCTCACTGAGTTAATTGCACAGCAGTCTGACTTTCAGTGTATTTTGGAAGCGGTGGAAGGCGTGAGTGGAAGTGAGTGGAGAAAAGGTAAGTGGCGAGTTAGAGTCAAATACAGGCACATATTCATAACTTACCAAATCGAGACTGTTAGTTAGTGCTGGTTCCTGGAACCAACCACAGAGTCTACAGTGTCATGCAAGTTCATAGTATCATCATATGGACGAGAAGACTACTCTAATGCTATCTCAGTGATAAATAAACCATACAAATATTTAAGTACCGTAGAAAAATACAGCAAAAGTCATACTGAGAGTCATATGTAAGTATAAAAGACTTGTGAATATTTTAAGGCTCAGAGTGACAAGTCTACAGCAAAAATGAAATAATTAATTACTAATATCAAAATTTAAAAGTCAAGAAAAAGGTTTTTAAGCTTTCATTTAATTTTTATTTTCTCCATCATTTTTGCTTGGTGATTAAATGCAGCATTTCTTCTCTGTAAAAATAAAGAAAGAAAATCCAGCAAGGACATCAGCTTGGCATCATAAACTCTGAAAAACTGTGTATATTTTTGACATAAAGGTTAGTACAACAACTTTAGTGTCTAAATAAATGTTTCATTTCTGAACAAATTTACCTTAAAATTTATGTGAATTAAAAAGTAATATTAGTGAGCTTGGCAATTATTTCTAAAAGCATATTAGGGAGCTTTGACAATTATTTCTAAAACCATATTAAATCGACTAAAAGATTAGGTGAGAAAACAAGTTTTACCATTTTATTTCCTTTGTTTCTGACCATGCATTGATAGATGTAAAAGCAAATGTCAGTGAAGGAAAATTAGTATGTGTGCTAAAACATGTTATTCAAAGAAAAAAACAAACCGGAAGTTCCTTACATAGTAACCAACATACAAATATTTCAGCACAGCTTCTGACTCTACTATTGTTTCCCAAAAAGATGGCTCCTGACCATATATACTGTAAGCAATCATCTTACTTTTTGCCTCCAAGTATAAAAGTTTTCTGTTCCAAGACCATGAAAGATAATACAATTTTGTTCAGCAGCATAAAACACTGTGCTAAAAGTGAATTTTATATATGACCTATACATATTGCTAATCTTAAATTTATTATAATAAACACAATTATCATAAAATTAATAATCTTTTTGAGTTAGAGATGCAGAATGATAAAACAAATTATTTTTTTTTCTGTAGAAGAAAAGTAAAAATAATCTCTGCAGTGCAGATTTACATAATCCATGGTGAGAAATGGAGCTGCAGGTGAGAAACTTCTGCTTTTCATATGCAGCCTATACACTAAGGACACGGGAAAGGATCAAAGTACTTCTGAAAATACTCAGCAGAGCTGTTTTCTATAAAAAAGGGAGAATTTTCCAAACACACTTGTTAAACTTGAATGTTGATCACATGACTTGATTGGTAGATGGAAACTATAGGCATGTTTCTTGATGACAGAAAAAAATGTAGGAGTTATTGGTAGGACAAATAGTTGTGCCACCCTTCAGATGAGCATCAATAGGTGGGTGAAATGGGTCACAAAGTTAACAAAGTACAAAGACCTGCACCTGGAGAGGGATGACACCAGGCAACAGCTGTTGGGTAGCTGACTAGAGAGCAGGTCTGAAGAGAATCATAGAATCATAGAATAGTTTGATTGGAAAAGACCATTATAAACATCTAGTCCAATCATAAACCTAGCATTGCCAACTTCACCACTAAAGCGTGTCCCCAGGTAGCACAGCTACACGTCCTTTAAATACCTCCTGGGATGGTGACTCCAGCACTTCCCTGGGCAGCCTGGTCCAATACTTGACAACCCTTTCAGTGAAGAATTTTTCCCTATTATCCAACCTAAACCTCCCTTGGTGCAACTTACAGCCGTTCTCTCTTGTCCTATCACTTGTTATCTGGGCGAAGAGACCAACACCCACCTCACTACACCCTCCTTTCAGGGAGCTGTAGAGAGCAATAAGGTCTCCCCTCAGCCTCCTCTTTTCCAGGCTCATCAACCTCAGTTCCCTCAGCTGCTCCTCATCAGACTTGTTCTCCAGGCCCTTCACCAGCTCTGTTGCCCTTCTCTGGACACAGTCCAGCAACTCAATGTCCTTCTTGTAGTGAGGAGCCCAAAACTGAACACAGCACTTGAGCTGCGGCCTCACCAGTGCCGAGCACAGGGGCACAGTCACTTCCCTACTCCTGCTGACCACACTGTTTCTGACACAGGCCAGGATGCTGTTGGCTTTTTTGGCTGCCTGAGCACACTGCCAGCTCATGTTCAGTTGCCGTCGACCAGCACCCCCAGGTCCTTTTCTGCTGGGCAACTTTCCAACCACTCCTATAGAATCATAGAATGGTACAGGTTGGAAGCGACCTTAAAGATCATCTAGTTCCAACCCCCTGCCATGAACAGCGACACCTTCCACTAGATCAGGTTGCTCAAAGCCTCATCCAACCTGGCTTGGAACAATTCCAGGAAGGAGCAGCCACAACTTCTCTGGGCAACCTCTGCCAGTGTCTCACCACCCTCACAAGAAAGAATTTCTTCCTAATACCTAATCTAAACGTGCCCTCTTCCAGTTTAAAGCCATTTTCCCTTGTTCCATCACTACCTGCCCTTATAAAAAGTCCTTCCCCAGCTTTCTTGTAGCCCCTTCAGGTACTGAAAGGCCACTATAAGGTCTCCCCCAAGCCTTCTCTTCTCCAGGCTGAACAGCTCCAACACTCTCAGCCTGTCCTTACAAGAGAGGTGTTCCAGCCTTTGGATCATCCTAGTGGCCTCCTCTGGACTCGTTCTAACAGGTCCATGTCCTTCTTGTGTTGGGGGCTCCAGAACTGGACACAGTACTCCAGGTGGGGCCTTACGAGAATGCGGTAGAGGGAGAGAATCACCTCCCCCGACCTGCTGGCCACGCTTCTCCTGATGCAGCCCAGGATACGGTTATTGGCCTTCTGGGCTGCAAGTGCACATTGCTGGCTCATGTTTAGCTTCTCGTCCATCAGCACTCACAAGTCCTTCTCTTCGGAGATGGTCTCAAGCCACTCATCACCCAGCCTGTATTTATTTTTGGGATTGCCCTGATCCAGGTGCAGGACCTTGCATTTGGCCTTGTTGAACTTCATGAGGTTAGCACACTCTTCCCCAAACCTGTATCATTGTATGGGGTTGCTGTGACCCGACTGCAGGACCCAGCACTTGACCTTGTTAAACCTCATACAATTGGCCTCGGTGCATCAATTCAGCCTGTCCAGATCCCTCTGCAGAGCCTTCCTACCCTTCAGCAGATCAACACCCCCGCTCTTCTTGGTGTCATCAGTAACATTTCCTCAGTAACATCAAAAGAAAAAAAAAAACAAAACAAAATGTAGATGTATCCATCTAAAGGATATCTGGCAGATAGTGTTCTGTTAGAACTAAAGTTATGATCATTATAAATAATCATCAGAAAAAAAATTGCATGCTCTTAGAGAATTTGGGGTAGCATAATGTCAGTACTACTTGACAATAATCAACTGATTCATCTTCCACATTAGTGCAACTTACCAGCTTTTTGTACAGGAGGAAAAAAAATACAAGTAAGAACCAAGTAAAACAGATTAAATGTAAATTTCACTATCTTTTCCAACTGTTTCTTCTAAAATTGTTTCTCTTGACTGCCCAAGTGTCAGGGTTAATCAAGTAAAAATGCTGGAGTAGCATTCACCACTGCCTCTTTAAGGTGAAGAAAGACTATGCAGTTTGTACCAGTATGAAGTTAAATATCATGATTCAACATGTTCCTTAAGAGCAACAAGCAGGAATGTTCAGGGCTCTCAAAGAGAGACCTAGAGAGTGCAAAATTGTCACAGAGGAGAAGGACTAAAGTGCTGAGAAATCACAGATGATGAATTTGTCATCTCACAGCAGAAAAGAGGCAAGGGGATTTACTCTCCAAATCTTTAGAAAATCATTTTTTCATTTTCACTGGAACAACTCCAGTTAATTCCATAGGGTCACTCTGGATGTAAAAGAATCGGTTGAACTGTATAAGCTATCTTCTCAGCAGATAAATGTGAATTCACCACATCTAAGAATGTTACTCCAGATTTCAAGCTTAAAATTTAATCTTTAATTTTCTTCGACAGCAAATAATTCTAACTCTTTTCTTATCTAAGCAGTATTGCATAATAACAGTAAAATGCTGGGTTTTTTGGGGTTTTTTTGGATTGGTAAAGGATTTTTTAGTTAACATCTATTTCTCCAGTTATTTTATGAAAGACTAACAGTTCATTAAAACATTTTGTTTCAATACCTAAATATTACTGGTATCCTTAACTGTTTACAAAAAGGATATTCTACTCCCCTTATATGATTCCTCTTCACCATTATCCTTCCTTCCTTGCTTCTCTAATATCTTTTCCCACCGTTTCTTGATCTCGTAACAAAAAAAACAATCAAAAAAAAAAAGTCTAGGAAATTAATTGTATTAGGAGAAAATGCAACTACTATACATAGTGAAGAGCTGTCTGTCAGCAATTACAAAGGCTAGCAGTGCAATATGACTGCCAAGAACAATTAAGCTGATTTCTCAATGATAGTAAAGAAATTCAGCTAAATGAAAATGGAGGACAGTCTTGCCAATCATTTCACTATAAAACTTACCATTACCAAATGCCAATCTGTAACTTAATTTCAAATTAACCTGTGAAACACTGGTCTTTCCACTTGTAGTGGGTGTAAATGGCAAAACTTGGTAGTGGGAGCACTCCACAACAGTTCCCTCACCAGCCACAGCTGAGCCTATCAGTCACACTAGTGTTGCCTCTGAGAGAATGTATTTAAGAAAGGGCGAAAACACAGCACGGGCAGAAAGAAGTGAGGAAAAAAAATGAGAAACAGTCCTGTGAGCATCATGGGCAGGAAAGAAGGAGGGGAGGATGTGCTCCAGGCAACCAGAGTGCAGCCATGACTTCACAACACAACACCATGCTTTCAAATGTAGAGTACTATACAAAATTATTAGCTGCTTCAGGTCTATGATTTATTTTTTTTTTTAATTGCAGTCCTACAGATTTCAATGTCAATAGGTAATGACAGATTTTGAAACATAGGTATCCTTAATTCTGACATTACTGGCTCAGTTTTGAATGCCATATGATTGTAGGCGTAACCTTTCAAACTTCAGTTTAATATCAATGTCAATGATAAGATGTCCTGGGTTTTAGCTGGGACATAGCTAGGTTTCTTTTTAGTAGCTAGAATAGCTCCATGTTTTGGTTTCCGTATGAGATTTGTTATGAGAAGGCAACTGCTAAAATGCTGATGTTTTCCATTGATGCTGGAAGTTGAAGGACTCTGTGTTTTTCTAGTCTACAGGCGTAAAGTCTAAGGGGGGGGGCAAGAAATAGTAAAATTAACAAGCTAAATTGGCATGTGGAGATGCCAATGGGATGTTCCATACCATATAATGTCATGTTCAGTTTATTAATGAGGGTCACTGTCTTGTGAGGTTTGGCTCTCTTTCTGGATCTCTTCTGGGACTGTGGTTTTAGTTTTGGGATTGTTGCTCCTCCAGGATCGTTATTCAAGAACAGGCCAGACTTGGTTGGCAAGTGGTGAGCAACGGCATTGGCTATCACTTATTTACATATTTTATGATTATGATGATGATTACTATCATTATTATTCTAATTTTCATTTTATTTCAATTATTAAATTATTGTTATGTCAACATATGACTGTCCTTACCCTTACTCATCCAGTTCTTCCCACTAACCTCTGGGGGGAGGAGGAGGAGTGAGTAAGTGGCTGTGTATGGCTGCTAGCCAAGTGCTAGCCAAGTGAAACCAGCACATCAGGTCACTTGTTTATTTTCTTCAGCTCAGCTGATGCTCCACCAATCTGAAATAATATCCTGTGTGAACTATAACAGAAGTTTTCTCATTTAACAGTACTTCAGTAAATCAACTGGGTTTTGTAGGACACAGCTCTTCTTTTCCTTTGAATGCAAATAACTCAGATATATTCTGGGAAGCCATATATTTAAATTGTCCCTAATACTTATTAGCTATTTGAACTTGATGCAGAAGTGGAAGTTATCAGAAAAGCATTGAGATACAGGAATATAAACTGGCAACTCATTGTGTTCTCTCCTAGTTTTATATTTGCAAAGCTGTCATATGCTTTTACAGCCTCTACAAATCTGTTGCTTAGTATGAAGAAACAAATTGCACACCATGATATCGTGGAAGCCTGAAATGAATAAACTATCACAAAAGAACACATAGCAAAAAAAAAAAAAAAAAATCACAAAATCACTATTAAGTATTATTGCTAATGAAAGTTTATCCAACAGGAAACAATATGAAGTTAGTATGAGCAGCGTGAACAGTAGCACATACCAGCATAGCCAGAAGTCAGCCATTCAGAGGAATGACTGCAGCACCACATATCTTACAGTATACAGTTCATTGACCAAATACTATAGCTGTAATACAATACAGTTGTTTAGTTAATGCTCTTTTTGATACTAGGTTGTACCTATGTCAGAACAAGATTACTGGAAAGTTTATGTCTATAAAAACAACTGAAAGTCAAGATTACTTGAAAGTCAGGTTACTTGAACTCTCTTCAACTCTCAGATTCCTGTTGTTCTTCAGGATTTATTTTCATCCAGGATATTGTGGGGGTAAGAGAAATAAGATAGAGAAACAAAGCACACAATTTTTAAATGCATTTTAGATCATAACTATAAAGGTAACAATTTCCTGATCCATGAGCCAATTAGAGGAGAAAAAATAAAACATATTACATGCTTTAGAAGTCACTTGACTATCACACCTTCTGAAGGAATAAAGTATCCCAGGTTAGGCAACACTTTGTGTGTGAGCATCACCTATCACACAGACAGACATGTATGGAAAGATGATAGTTTTCTTTTGCACCTTGGGACCTTGTTAGCAATTTTCTTTGTCATCATGTCTCCTGTTTAGAAATGTGATTCTGCAATCGCTAGCTTGCTGACGTATCAGCATGTAAAACAGAATAGCTAAATTTGAAGATATTAGGATTTCATGACTCTTTTATTCAAATGCTTCATCATCTGCCAAAACATGAACATGAGAGTTCAGAGGAGACGCTACATTTGTTATCCATGGTCTAAAATATTTTAGTGAGACTCAAAATCTCTTGTGCATTTTAGATATATACCTTTATTTCCTTTCAGGAGTGATAAGGAAAGTAGCATAAGGGCTCTGAGACAATTAACTGCTGGCAGGATTTGGCTACTGGGGCAAAGGGCAACGGCCCCATCCCAAGGGAAGTGCCTGCTGCTTAGGGCTGGAGCTGCCTGGCAGCTGCCCTGCTCTGTCGTGGGGCTGCAGGATGGTCCCAGCTGCCAGGCCTTGCTCTTCCACCCCCATGGGGACATGCTTTTTAACGCTTAAAAAAACCCAAATAATTATATTAGGCCCTAGCATGGGCTATGAGGAAAGTCAGCTTCAGCCAAAGGAGTTTGATAGGTGTTGTAGTGCAGTCATCAGAAATTAATTTTGTACATTTTTCAGATGCAGGAAACCTCTCTGAGAGGAACGAGGAAAGAGGGGAGAGTCTTCTCCTACCTGAGAGGGTGATACCATACCTAAAGAACATCCCCTTCTGCTTAAACAATGTGACACTGAAATTTAGTTACGTACCAGCTAGACCTAGTCAATTTTATAGTCTAAAATGGATAATAAGGAGACTTGAGGCATCAAATCTTTGCAGTAGGGTGGATAAGGTAGTGATGCTACAGTAAACTAGTTTTGTGGAAATAGAAGTATTGTAAACAGGCCAAAAGATGAACTAAGCACGTGCAAAAGAAAATTTCAACTAAAGGGCACAGTGACAAAAGTTTCAATGACCACCAGAGGACTCTGGAAGACCAAAATGACCAGTACACATGCGAAAGGGATATTTAAATGTATTAATGAGTTCTTGGAAATGTGATGAATATGTTAATAATTTATTGGAAAATGAATATACATGTTTTGATACTATAAAGCTTCTGTAGAGGGACGAGTCAGGATGTACAATAGGTGGGACAATCCCCCGTGCATCCAGTGCTGTAATAAAGAATGCCTGCTTAAGACTGCATTGGTGTTAACAAGTTCATTCCCAATTTCAGTGACAAGGGGAGAGCAACTCAAAAGGGGAACTGCAGACTTTTGAATCAGGAAGGAAGATCACCTCCCTCATGCATGAAACTGTGGCTCCGAACACAAAGGAGGAACCAAGGGTTTCCTGTCTTCAAAATTTAGCTGAAGAAGCATGCTCAGCTTCTTAAAATACTCCTTTAAGTCATAAAAGATGGCAGAAAAGGTGCAGAGACTAAAAGGCTAGCTTTTTAACAAAGCAAGCAACAGTGCTTATCTAATGTTGACACTGCTTTAGCATCCCTTCCCTCTTTTTTTGTTTTTTTTTTTTAATCTGAGAATCAGTAGTCCATTATACACATAATTTGCCTGGGTGATGTATTGATTAGTGAGGGAAATTACCAACCACTGTAAATAGAAATATGAGTCCTGTGTCTAATATTCCTCCTACTCAATACCATAAAGCAGTGATGATTTGAAATGAGTACATTAAACTTGATTTGTCTCAAGTTTAAATCACTGCTTATAAAGCCCAGGACAGGCATCATTTCAACACTGACATCCTTGATGTACAATACAGCTACATAAATTTCAGGTTTTTACACTCATAATGGCACTGATTGTAGTTCTAGGGAGGATATACATTACTACCCTAACATTGTGCTTCACTGCAGAAAATAGAACACCTACACAGATTTTATCATTCCCTCAGTAACAGAAAGTTATGAGCAGTGTACATCCTGGGTAAAATATTGCCTGTACAGTGCAAAAACAACAACAAAGTTTTGCCAACTTGGAAATTCTTTGTAAATATTCATTAATAATTTTCAAATTTATATATAATGAGGAGTGAGGTAATTTCCCATGTAAAATATACAAATTCAGAAGCATAGCAGTACATTTTCTTAAAAAAAAAATCTTCCTTATTGCCATCCCTGAAACCACCACATACTGCATTTCAGCCTTAGAACAGGCAATGCACTGTACATGCTAGTCTTATTTAGATTTCAGCATGACTGTTAAAACAAAATATGAGATTGGTCTTATGAGGCACACTGCAACAAGCATGCTAAGTGTTTGCTTTAAATGATAACAGCGAAACAGACACCAGGTACACTTGCTTCTATAAGGATCTTTCTGGTTTTCCCCTTTCTGCCCTTTACACATGGGTAGCCTCGTGCTTTACCACCAATGCTAACATTAATACCCATGGCAAGCAATTTTCTGAAGCTAACCTGCCAGAATACTGCTCATCTTGGCTGCACACAGAGCAGAGTCAATCTCTTCCTAATTCACTGCCCTGAATCAGCTCACTGAGGCAGCCAAAGGTAAGCTTTTAGGGACAGCTACCCTGTAAATTGGTAAGATATGTCATTTAACCACATCCACAATCACTGAGATGCAGGAGGAGGGCTGTACACCGTGCTGGAAAAGTAATAAATGAGTGAACAGAAAAGCACAGGAAACGAGACTTGGTCAAATAAAGGGAAATTCACCCTTCCAAGAAAGCACAGTAATGCTCATTGGTGAATGGCCAGACTGTCTCCAAGATCAGAAAGATACATTTTCTTCAGAGAAAAAGATACTATCTATAACATCTAGAAGGCCTCAAAGGAAGGCTAGAGAGAGATAAAAGCTAAAATGCTGCACTGAGAATAGGTACTCTCCGATACCCTGGAGCATGCAAGTAGAGAACAGCAAGACTCCCAAACATCAACCACAGAACATCAGGTGAATAGACAGAAGAGATTTTCCAGTTCAAACACAACGTTGAACACAATAAATGTGGCTTTTCTTTTGGTTGTTCAGTTAAACTTTCCAGAAATATTTTGTGCAGGGGGTGTGCACAACCGAATTCAGATGATCCCCAAGGTTTTTGGTGTGAAAACTCAGTATAAAGGCCTCTGAACCTGAAGCGTGGCTAAGAGACTCTTAAAAGCAATTACTGGATTTAACTATTTGATAGTATGATTGTACCTAGTTCCAGTGATTCTGTGTAGTTATTACTATTTTATTAATGCACTCTGATGTAGATTGCAGAAACAATTTGCTCGTTATGTGACTGCTTAGAGCAGATGGTTTGGTCAGCTGCAATAAAGAAAAAAAAAAGACTTTGCTATACAAAAGTAATTAGTTGTCTTTTAAGTGCAGGGGACACACGACACAGTCATCACTGTCTGACTCAAATATCTGTATCCATATTAAAGAATATAACTCTACCCAGTCAAAAAAAGTTGAAGAATTATAACATATTACAATGTATACAAAAAATGGAAGAAAAAAGGAAAATGCTAATAACAATGAATGTTGAAAGACTGAATTTTATTAAAATATCGGCTTGCACACATTAAGTCAGGAGACAAAGTAACATGGTAGTTATAAAGAAGCTTTCAAAGTTAATGTATTTCTAAAAAATAGAGTAAAAAAAGTGACGTGAGAATTAAATATTTATCAGGGGTCAAAAAAGGTAAAAGAAAAGACTCCTAACCATACAGAAGGAAAAATAACAGTATCACCAACCTGCATTTCAAATAAACTCAGAAGGAAAAATACTGTGGACAGAATTGTCACAGTTGATAACTGAACTTCTTAGTTTTGCAGTGATATTGCTCCAACAGCTCACTGAAAGCACACACAAAGCAGTATGCTGTCTATTCTATGAATAAGCAAAGGACTTCCATATCCAGGCATACCAGGATAGTACTTTTCACTAAAACTAAATTTCCTTCTCCCAGTAGGTGGCAGAAATTCAGTCATGCAGGGAGCAACTCTTCCTCTCCCAGATACCATTACAGACTGATTGACTGAGGAGCTGTAACTATTTCTCATGAAACTACCTACCTTTTCCTGATGATTACATGTTACATCTCATGTTATCATTGCAGCAGGAGGGCAAGTAATCACAAGAAATAAAAATGAAACTATTTTTTGATGCATTTTCTCATGAAGATGATGATGATGAGAATTTGCCCATGAATACAATAAGGACTGTCTGAGTTCAAGATTTACAGTTAACACTTTTCCCATGAAAGTTGCACTCATTGAACTCTACAGAGGAACTGCACTGTAAACTCCAATGCCTTTAAAAGACACAACATTGTGCCCATCAAATAATCACCGACAATGTTTTACAATTCTAACTTGCAATATCTTTCTACTAGTATGTTTTTGGTGTACATCTAATACACAAAATGAAATTATTTCCCTGTTATGCTTAGCCATTTCAATATTCTCTGAAAATGTCTTAACAAGGTTTCTTTTCAAAGTTTCAGCAAACTTGATGTGCCAATCTTGAGAAGTTCTCAACCACATTTCCAGAGGCAAATAATGCTTATTGAATATAAGCCTTTCAAAGTCCTTGTAAACGAGGATTAGATAGGCATCTAAGCTATTCAGATGTTGTTTTACATTATCTTATATTCTGGGCAGCAGTTTCCATTTTTAAGTGAGAGGGAGTTATCCAAGTGTAGTTGCATCTTTTCCCTTTCTATATCTTTAATTTCAAAAACGGAATCCTTCTTTGAGAATTAAAAAATAAGCAATAAAGTGCTCTACTGACTCTAACCCACGTACCCAATGGCCCAGAGAAAGAAAAAGTTAGAATCAAAAATATTAAGATAAACTAAATAACAATCGAAGAGGTAAAGCAGAATAAGCCCCTGTGTGCTTGAAGTAATATTATCATGCAAGCAATAGTACAATGCTGAGTCTTGAACTATAAATTCAGATATGAAAAGTGCCAAAGAATATTATTAAATATCAATAACATTCAATGTTATCAGTAATGCTCAATATTATCAATTAAAGCTGACAATGAAATAGGAGTCTAAAGTGTTCATATCCATGAAGATTCTGAAAAAGATTGTTCTTTTCCTTACTCTCTGAATAAACATTTCTTCAGGAAAAAGATGAAGATCACAATATTTACAGCTTTGGACCATTACTTAGTCATGAAGATGTCATGTGTAGGTCCTCAATAAAAGAGAGAAAAATGTCCCTGTCTATAGGAACACACAAAGGATAAGACAATTCACAAAGACAGATTCTAACAATTGCAATGGAAAATACTGGTAGCCAAGATAACCTCAGCTTTGGCTCCTGTCATTACCTTTTCCCACAATCTTGTGTCACAGAAAAGGAGCGTTTTAGGCAGGGATTTGAAAGAATACAATAGTGTAAATTTTTGAATGTGTGCACCCAATTATTTCCAGACAAAAGACAAAGTGTGGCAGAAAGCATGAAGGCATTTGCCTCAAAAGAGAACAGGCAAGCGTAGAACCTGGCAGCAATGCAAATCTTGTTGCACATCTAAAACTGTTTTTAAAATGTTCTTATCAGTTGTGTAAATTAAGTGTCCCAAGGAAGGCATGATTACAGCAACTCAAATTAACTCTTGCTCGGGTGCTTTTTTCATCTCAGTCCTTAGAAAGATGCCAGATTACCATCACCACTCACACAGAAGCATGGATACTTCATGTAAACACACACATACTTTTAAGGTCACATGGTTAGGAACCAGTTGCCTTTGTTATGCATATATAGTGTTCCTCTGATCATAAGGAAGACCATAAACTTCCTTTTTAGACTGTGAGGTCTGCTACCTTCCTCCAGTCTTTCATCCTTGGATCAAGGCCCTTAAACACCATGACTACCCTGAAAAGCAACCTGAATTCCAGACACTCTCCTTCCTCACCTCTAAGAGTCAATAGCCTTTTTTTACTGATGTATCTTCCTCTTAAAAAATAAAAAATATATCACTTTGCCTTTTAAAAAAAAAGTGCTGGAAGAAGTTATTACAAAAAAAAAAAATATCTACAACTCTGCAAATTTATTCTTTGCTCATCTTGAAATCCATTTTCACTTAAAGAAACAGGATTGGTTTTTGGTTTTGTTTTTCTCCACAACAAACGAGACCATGATTACATCCTGGTAGCACAAAGTAGATCCTCCAACCATCTGGAAGCCATATTCCTAATTGTGTCACATTATTCTACATGTCAGGATACCCCCTATAAAAGTAGGGTAAGGCCATTAAGACCACAATTAAGCAAAAGACCCTTTGATATTATAAAGTGCTACTTTCATTCTTCCTTTATGAACTTTTACAAGATTATGTGCAGAACTTGCAAAAGCATCTTGGTCATGCACTCCAAACACTTAGCACCTCCTGTGGGAATGGAGACTTTAAAACAACTTCAGCACAAACATAACATTAGGAAAAAAAGGATGTCTTTTTTAACATTATGAAAAGATGAAAGAAGAAAAAGATAACTGTGGAAAAGGATCTAATGAGAATGGGTTCCAAGTTTATGGAAAACATGTTTTTAAGGATGAAAAAAATCACTACTGGCAACTGAAAATTGAAAGAAGCTTGCAAGGTCATGTTTTCTGTCCTCCTCCCTTAAAGCAGGATCAGCTATGCTCACATTCAGTGGCAAGAATACTATGACCTTCCCTGGCAAACTGTTGCAGTGCTTCCTTAAAGTTTTGTTGCTTAAAATGCATTTCCCAAAAACAGCACATCGTATCCCACCTGACATATTATGTATGTCCAGGAAAGCAGGATTATTTAGACAACTAGCTGGTTAGTCTTCTGCTCATATATCAAAAAAAGTATTTTATTCATTAATGTTGTTCAAGCTTATGACCCACTATCGCCTTTTTCTAAAGAACTGTCCATTACCTGTGTTTGTATAGTTGACTATTCATGACAAAGTGCAACAACCTGCAGTCGTCTCTGTACAATTGACTTCTGTTTCTTTCAAGCAATTTATTTCCTTTAAGAACAGATAGAAATCTAGTCCCAGCACACCTGCAATACTTCCCAATTTCTTGTCATCTATAGATTTAGAAAGTATGCCTTTTTGTTCCACAAACCATGGTATTAAACAAGGCACAAAGTAGAACCAAAATGAGAACAGAACCCAAATAATACACACTTCTCACTCATTTCTAGGGCAGCATGTCTAATATTGACGTCAGAGTTGGGCAGATGAGATAATCTGCTTCCAGAGGAAGCGTGCACTCAGCTTCTTTACCAATCTCTTCTTACTCCTGGTGGGCAGCTTCTTTATATGTCTCTTTTCCATGTTCACAATTGACACGCCTGGTTACCCACTCCCATTGCCTTCTACCTGCTTCCAAAGTAATGATACCAATATATCCTTCTCATATGTAATGTCCTCCTTCTCCTTAGAGACTTCTGGTTCATAGTTCCTGCAAATAGACTAAAGCCTGTTAATTTTTCTATGAGATATCCAGAGACAGAGGTCAAGAGTTTGCCCGAACACCTGCAGGCAAAGAGGAACTATTTAAACACTGGTGATTCTCCTTAAATGTTGTCCCTGAAATCACTTTCAAAATCATCCTACACCACCACCCAGACTCATAACTGTTACTGGCCTAGCAGAGCTTTGCTCTCAACGCAGGAAGCAGCAGTAAGTTCAGCTTTCACAGCATCCAGTAACAAATTTACAACTAAAAAAAAGCTGTGCAGAAAGTGAGGAGAAAGGAAAACAGTGGCTGAGTTTGAAAGTATGCTGAAACCTTAAAGTTTTCAGGTTTTCATGTCTTTTTGACCAGTTTCATACTGTGAAAATGTTAACAAACTGCAATTGAGGGAGGCTAGGATACTGTTGTCTTAAATTTAGATTGGAATAGCCATACATATTTAACATACAATATTACCAAGGTCATTCCTATACTTAGGGTCAAAGACACAGATTGCCCTGTTGATTCCTTAATGATTTTTCAGAGATTTATTGTGAAAAAAAACAAAAACAAAACTAAAGGAAAAAAGCCCCCTCTTGCCCTTCTGGTTACCAGTGTCCCTCCTCCTCCCCCACACATAATTCCTTCACTGCTGAGCTGGCCAAAACTAGTGAAAATGCAGTACTAACTCCAGCAACGTTGTATACTACTTGGTGTCAGTATTTAAAAAGTGTACTTTGTACAGGAAACTGAACCATCTAACTCCTGAGCATATAGAAAATATTTTGAAGGAATGAAAGAGTGAAAGTAAAAAGAAAAAATAAGTTTCACTCTTGCCTTATAGGAATTAAGACTAGCCAGATATAACCTGATACATTAAAAACTTTTTGTTGTTGTTGTTGTTTAATTTGGATACTGGGAGTCAGGGGCACAAAGAAAATTAAAAATGGAACATTAACTAGCTATGCTCCTTTCTCTTTGTCCTGCCTCTACAATCAACTGCATTTTCAGATAAAACTGTGACAGATTTTGATTACCTCATCTCTTTGTTGAACAGGCCATAATAAGTATGATACTGTTAAAGAACTCACACTGCCCTAATTCAAACATGTTCCTCAAAATTATTAAAAAAGCCCCATTTTGCAAGGGTTCATACCCATGATAATTTTACTAATTGTGATATTCAGTTTATATCATATCTTTGAAATGAGCAAGGTTTGGGGAAAAAAGTCCTCATCATTTATTCTAGTAAGTAGTGTAGGAAACCAGAGTGTGAGGAACTGCACTGTCTCAAAGATTGCTTGCAAGGACGGTCACAAGACCACTGGGTTCTGGAAACCCCGACTTGTGAAGGCACCCTGCCCGTAAGACAATCTTTGAGCCACGGGGTGACGTAAGGAGCGGCACCATTATCTTGTCTCAAAGATTGTCTGCAAGATCCTTGGCAAAAAAAATCATTGTTATTGAAATTAATGATGTAAGATTTACTATATTATAGTTTGAATCTCTAGAGCTACTCATACCAGTCATAAAATATAAGGAAAGAGCTCATAATTCTTTTGAATCTCCTTATGCTGAAAAGACTCTTGGTTACAAACATCAGTTTGTTTCAGTCTCTTTAATACTATTCAGACACTAAATTATGCAGAGATCAGTCACTTCTTCATATCTCTGTGGAGTACCTCAATCAGGTGAATTTCCTTCAGCTCCAAAGGAGAGGATCCTCAAGTACCTCAAAAGCAACATAATGTCAGCACTATATTTTGAGCTCAGAATATCCACACTTTCTTTCAATAACTTCCTTACATGATTTCTTAAAAATTCATACACCATGCACAAACCTATAAAAATTAAGCATCAATATTCCAATAAAATTACCACAGAACAGAATTCAAAGATTCTTGCAAAGTACATGTACTAGTTTTTGCTAAGATAGGGTTAATTTTCTTTTTAGTAGCTAGAAAGCACTAAGCTTTGGTTTCAGTGAGGATTGTTATGAAAACAATGTTGATAAGGTACAAGGACACCATGCTTGGGCAGTTTCCAAAACAGAGGACTGGAAGTGAAGAGTGGAGAAGAAAAGTGTAGTAGTTAGTAAAACCCAGAGTGACAGCTGGATGTGCCAGTCAGATATTCCATATCATATTGTGTCACGCTTAGTATATTAACTGAGGCTGACCAGGAAGGGGGGGATTCTCTCAGGGGTCGCTCGGGCTCACTTTTCCAGGATTGCGATTTCAGTTTCAGGGTTCCTTTTCACCCCTCCGGGATTGTTATCAGCATGTGGTGAGCAATTGTACCCTGCATCACTCATATATAGATAGCTGTTATCATTATTTCTCTTATTATTCTTCTTATTTTAATTTTATTTTACTCTAATTATTAAATTGTTCTTAACCTACCAGTCTCCTGACCTTTACCCCTCCAGTTCTCTCCCCAGTTCCCTGCGTAGGGGGGAAGAGGGCAGCGGGGGTGGGCAGGGGGGTTGCTGCAAGTGGCTGTGTCTTGTTTGGCTGCCAGCTAAGTTAAACTATCACAGCGCAGTACACATCTTCAAATCTGCATTTTCATATCATGCATCACAATAAATGTGACAGTTTCATGAATTGCTCGTGTATGTTAACACTGTTAATAACACTGAATATAATTTAAAAAATACATATCAGCAGCACATCCCAGAAGAAGATCTCATATAAAAAGTACATTCATAAATATAGTAGTGCTCGAAATAATTATTAATAAAAGCAATGTTTAAATGTTAAACTTTTTTCCTCCGTGGCACAATGGTTTCTTTGATGTTCTCTGTGATGGAGTTGACTGCTGTTACAATAAACTGTAATGTATTTTCTTCAAATTCATACTTACTTTTAATACATCATTGGTATTTTCAACAGTATAGTCTCATGATATTTCCACACAGTTCAATAGGGATTTTAAGCAGAAAAGAACGAGACAACTGTTCTTGAACTCTCGTTGTTCACGGAGATGATGAACTAGTACATATTAATCTTGGCATCTACTTAGTATTGCAAAGAAAAATGGAACTATGATATTCTTCTCGGCTTAGAATTTGGATTAATACTTCAAATGTTACAACTTCAGGGGGAAAAAGAAGAAATATCATGAAAAAGTCTGCAAGATCTCATTAATAGCTTGGATATTCCACAAGACCATCAATACTTCAAAGCTGTGTTTTCAAACACATAAAAATTTTCTGTCTGCCTTCTACTTTTTTACACAGGAATAGAGACATAGCAAATAAAAATGAAAAACTATTTTAATTTTTTTTCAAGTAAGTGTCCAAAATTTAAAAGGTAAAATAAAAAATCTATTCTGAAACAGTGCAACAGAAATGCAAGGTAAAATCAAAGATTGTTAGTTTTATATTGTGGGTCATGAGAAATTCTTAAGCCTTTATTAAATTGTTCCTAATCTTTAGTAAGGTATAACAGAAGCCAGAAATACTAAAGGGATGCTATAAAAGCTACCATCATGTCGCAAAATTAAGTACCTGAGCATCATTCACCATAAAATGAAACAGACTGGTTAAGATAAGGAAAATTGAATTAGATTTTGAAGAAGGCTTGAAATTCTGTATGTGCATTAAGGGAAAGATAAGCTATGCTTGGAGCTGCTTTTTAAAAAAAAAAAAAATGCTTAGGGAAAAATACGATTTTAGTAAGGGCTGGAATTGTGGTGGAAGCTCTAAGCAACTACAGCTCTAAAGTGCCCTCTTACAGACCTCTGTAGTCACCATGAAATTAATGAAGTTGCTTCAACAAATCAAGAATATAATTTCTTTTCCATGCTGAAGAATTTTTTTTACTGAATACTGAAGATTTGCCATGTTTGAGATTTTTTTTTAACGTTAAGAGGATTAAAAAAAATAAAATATTTTTGAAGATTTCTGTGCGGTTAACCAGCTCCTTGATCCAAAACAGTGATGCAAGGGTTTTTTTTTTTACTTTGTACATATCTATATGATTGTTCTACATGACCATGTTTTTTTTAATTATGCTAACTAAATTTTTCCATTTTGCTTCAATCTTTCTTCAGGTGACATCTCCATCTGAAAGCTTTATGCTGATTAGAGAACATACACATAAGATGAGCCAGGAGATAAATAAAGAATTTTCTCTGGCTATGTACCACATCAGAGCTCACTGCCCAGCAGACTTCAAGGACGTAAGTTCTTTGAGACAGGGACCATCTTAACCTGTCAATGTATAGGAATAGGTATATCACATAACCAGCTGTGGTTCCAGCACTAAAAAAGAAGAACCCTCAAGAAAAAAAAATCAACTGCTAAAAAGCAGTCAGAAATCTTGGGCTAGAAAACAGGACTATGGTAATCTTGTGCATTACTCCTGAATTAACCTCTAAGAAGGCAAAATTACGTCCAGGGTCACATTTGGTCCAACGTGTATTCTAGCCATAATCTCTTCTCTTCAAATAAGATAGCAGAAAGCATTTCTTTCAAAACATTGACTGGACTTCATGGTTTTAAATATAAGCATATCTTTCTGTACATACAGATTCCTTTAAAATTACTATTTACACTTAAAATAAAACTGAATGCTGGAATATAATTCCCCAATTTAACCTCACGAACTTCAACAAGGACAAGTGCAACGTATCAGTACAGACTGCAGGTTGAAGGGATTGAGAGGAGCTCTGTTGAGAAGGACCTGGGGTACTGGTGGATGGAAAGATGGACATGAGCAGGCAATGTGTGCTTTTTAGCCCAGAAGGCAAACTGTATCCTGGGCTGCACCAAAATAAGCATGGCTAGCAGGTCGAGGGAGGTGATTCTGCCCCTCTACTCTGCTCTGGTGAGACCCCACCTGGAGTACTGCATCCAGCTCTGGAGTCCTCAGCACAGGAAAGACATGGACCTGTTGGAGTGGGTCCAGAGGAGCCCACAAAAATGATCCGAGGGCTGGAGCACCTCTTCTGTGAGGACAGGCTGAGAGAGTTGGGGCTGTTCAGCCTGGAGAAGGCTCCAGGGAGACCTTACTGCGGCCTTTCAATACATAATGAGGGCTTATAACAAAGACAGAGAGAGACTTCTTAGCAGGGCCCGTAGCAACAAGACAAGGGGCAATGGTTTTGAACTGAAAGAGTACTGATTTAGGTTGCACATAAGGAAGAAATTCTTTATGATAGTGAGACATAGAAATTGGTTGCCCAGATAACTTGTGGATGCCCCCTCCCTGGAAGTGTTCAAGGTCAGCTTAGATAGGGCTTTGAGCAACCTGATCTAGTTAAAGATGTCCCTGTCCATGGCAGAGGGGTTGGACTGGATGACCTTTGAAGGTCCGTTCCAACCCAAACCATTCTATGACTCTATGATTCAATTTATACTAGTCATTTTAATGTGTTTGAAACATTTTTATTTCCCCAAGTATCCCTTTAGGAATAAAAAGTGCAAAATGGTAAAGGATAATTCAGATTTAATCTTATGCCTCATGGCTTTCTTACTGTACAGATTATTCCTTTTGTAATGATCCTGGATTCATTTTTCAGCAAGGCAAACTGTAATTTTTACCTGTTTTCTAGTTACCAGATTTATTAGTTAAATCAGATTATATTCCTAGAAAAGTCTAGAAGTACTAATGAAGGGTCAACTATTTACAACAGACAAAAAAAAAAAAATACAGCATATTGTTGGCAAAACATAGCTTGATCTTTGATTTATAAATAATTTTTAAAATAATGTTTTTAAGAGACAGTATGGAACTGACTGCTAGGCTTTGAAAAATTTTTTAAACTATTTTGGTTCAGTTTTGATGTTAAGCCACCACAGTTTCTGTGTAGTTCTTCATTCCACTACGGGGGGTGTAAAGAGAATCCAAGCTTATTGCTTCAACCTTCTTCAAGTAATTTATACTACTCCTCCAGCCCCATTTATACATTTAAACCAGACATTTCTCCATGCAAGATTTTAATCAGGAAGTGTTAAATCTGGTGCTGATTTAGAACACATGCTTTCAATTCTCCATGCCCTCCCCTGTTCACCACATTCATTAGCTGAATTATGTACTTAGATTTCACTTGTGCCTCTTCAATTCCATCAATTCTCAGAAATCTTTAGTAGATGGTAATGAGTAAGGGTGATACATAACATCAGTAAATCCATACAAGTATCTCTAAGCAAACACATGAAGAATCTGGAGGAAAAGCTCATATAGTCCAATATAAATCCAAAGAAAGACATCATAGTTTAATGCAGTTTCAGTATATCAGAATTTTACCATGAGGATCACTTGTAGTGAGTTGTCAGAAAAAAAAAAAAAAAAGAGAATCAGAGGGGACAAAAACAAAAGCAAATCTGAAGTTCTAACAGTGGTAGCTCAAGACAATAAATCATTCTAAGAACATTTTATGTGTAATTGTAACTTAGATTTTTCCAACATCATCCATCTCTCAATCTTGTATTCCAACTGCTCCATCCCTATGTTGTGACCCTGCTGCAAAACTAGAAGCTCCATCTGGTCACACTATCTCTTTAGCAGATATGCTTATTTCAACTCTTACCTAAATTTGTATCAGAAGTATTTCAAAACAAATCCAAGCTATGTGACAGCTCTATAATTTTACAACATAAATTAGTTTAATACATTATTTTAGGGCATTTTTTGTATTCTAAGTTGACTTTTATTTTTTTGCAGTAGTGTGCTTTAATAGGATTTAAAAAAAGAGACAGACAAGTCTTGCAGTTTTGCAGTAATATGCTTCATGACTATAACAAAACACTGCCCCAAACTGAGAAGAAACAATAACAGAAAGGATAAATTATAGCACAGAAAGGAAATCAATGTTTTTAGGTTTGACTGGAATCATAACTTCTCGATTTCATGGCAAGTTAATATATGAAAAAAGATAAAGGGAACAATGGTTTCCCTTTTAATTGATGTATTCATACAGCTCTAGCACTATTGTAAGAAATAATTAAAACCTAATTGTGTCATGCAATACTTAAATCTCAGAAGACCCAATTTCTCAGCACTGCCACAATTTCCTCACACAGTTGAACTTTATTCCATTTAGGAAGGAATCTCAGATTGCTTGCACTGGCACTTCAAGGATGTGAAGTAGCGTAAGTAACTTCTGCATTGTTTATTTCAGTTACTGTCTTACCAAATACACAGCCAATGCCTATTAAAATTAAAAACATAGTAAGTGGACAGAGAAGTATAAAACATAATTTTAAGTAATAATTTATCTGGCACTTATCTCATTGCCTTCTTTTAAAAAATTGATTGAAAGTCACAGCTATTAAACAGCCCCACTTATTTAAGTGTAATTTCACCAGTTTAAGGTCTCTGTAAATTGTATTTGTAAAGACACACTAGAATGACATATTGTGCCCCATGGATCTGCCTTGAAACATAGCTTCACAATGCTAGTCCTCACCATGACAGGTTAATTATGAAAGCTTTCTAAGAGATTTAAGAATTATCCAGTTGTCCCTGGTGGACTGGTAAGGGAAAATAAGTTTTCTATACATCAGAATACACTAATTAAAAATCAGTGTTTCTGTTTCATTTTAATGAGTGACAACAGGCATTCCACAGCATAAACTATAAATTTGATTTTATTTTGATTTTACATTCCTTTCATTGTTTCTCTCAGTCTCAAGGAGTATTAGGCAAAAAGGACATAAAGCAAAAGGCTTTCATATAAGCTTTCAGTTTTCTTAGTCTGAAGCAAAGGTAAAATTTAGCTTGCTCTATGATAACATCTTATTTATGCAGGTACATTAGGAACCCCTCAAGAAAACAGCAAACTGACGTATCATTGCGTTCCACTGAACCTTTCTTTGATAACAAATATTTAAGTATGAAGGTCTTCCTACACTCATGGATATCCTTGGTTAAGTAATATATCTACAGAAATTTGACAGCTAATTAAGAACTATCATAATTCTTCAGTTTGTTGTCAAGTTATCAATAACATTTTTCAAAGAGAAAATACTACAGATGTTGGATTCTCAGTGTATTGTCCTGGTTTTGCCTGGGATAGAGTTTATAGGGTTTTTTTTCCCTAATAGCTGGTATAATACTGCATTTTAGATTTAGGATGAGAAGAATGTTGATAAGACACTGATGTTTTAGTTGTTGCCAAGCAGTGTTTGCCTTTTCTGCTTCTCACACCACCCCGCTAGTGAAGAGGCTGGGGGTGCACAAGAAGCTGGGAGGGGACGCAGCAGGGACAGCTGACCCCAACTGACCAAAGGGGTATTCCATAGCATATGACATCATGCTTAGCATACAAAGCTACGGAAAGAAGAAGGAATGGGCTGACATTTGGAGTGATGCCATTTGTCTTCCCCAGTAACCATCACATGTGATGTAGCCCTGTTTTCCTGGAAGATGGCTGAACTCCTGCCTGCCAATGGGAAGTAGTGAAGGAATTCCTTGTTTTGCTTTGCTTGCATGTATGGCTTTTTCTTTACCTATTAAACTCTCTTTATCTCAACTCACAAGCTTTCTCACTTTTATTCTGATTCTCTCCCACATCCCACCAAGGAGCAGCAGGCATGCGGCTGTGTGGTGCTTGGTTGCTGGCTGGGGTTATACCATGACAACTATATAAACCAAACAGCTGTTTTACTAGTACTACTTTCAATTTCACCAGTCCCCAGTTACACAGTCCAAGGCCTTGGGGTCAAAATAATTTCACACATCCTTTATTTTGCTGTCATGATTAGCTGAGTCAGTTTAGCCACATGAATAGAGTTTAAAATGTATGATTTGTATCATGGGCCAAGCACAGAGCAGAATTCCTGGAAAGTTTTATTGAATTTACAGATTTTGTTATGTCCTCTATAATGAACACAGTACCATTCACTTCACACTTATTATTGTTCATAACTATTTCTAATCTATGACAGTGCTAAATCATGTAATCTTTAATAGTTATTTTGCATATTTATGAGTTTTTGTGTAGGATGATCTTTGCTGTTTATAGATGAACCATGACTCTCATCCCAAGGCAGGCAAAGCTCAGCTGTCTAACTTAGAGAAAGCAGAACAGCCTCTATGAGAGGAAGTCTTATTTCAGCTACGCACCATTCCTGCTTCCTCACTACAAACGCTTTTAACTCTTAACTATTATGCACTTAGATTAGGTGCCATCACAGGATAAAGGAGATGGCAAATTAAAGTAATGGTGATGTATTCCCAGTCATAAAAGTCATAAAAGTCTTCTGTTAGCATTAGTAGTATCGAATTCAACTTACTACAGTTTAAAATAAAACAAAATAAAAAACTAAACACGACATTCAAAGATTTTACAAAAATTTTTTAAAAAAATCACAAAAATGAGTAAGTTAGTTAAAAATTAATTACTTAATTCTTTGGAGGCAGAAGCACTGAACTGCAAGAAAGCAGTTATGCTGGGTATATACATGTAAGCAAAACACAATGGTACTTGGTAGAACTGATCTTTGTAAATTTATCTTCTGAATAAAATGGTGCTATAAAAATTAATCTCCTACAATCAACAAAGTCATGGGCATTAATAAGCTTCCTCTGACTTCAGCATCATGTTTGAGTTGTACACACTGCCTATAATACTTTTACAAGTACTGCAGTGAATCTGTACAGCATAACAATTCACAACTCTAGTATCACAGGGAACTATACCCTTTAGCCTTGGTGTTATCTGGCCCAAGAGTATGACTGTATAGAACTGGATGTAACTCACTTCAGTCTCAATCAGGTCATCTGTCCTGAGACTGGTGTGCACAGCTGGGCTGAAGCAAAGAACAGCAACTGGAAACAGCTATGAGATTTGCTTCCAAAAAAATTATATTCTTAGTCTAAACAATAACATTAGGGCAGACATACCCCATGATAGCAGAAGACAAAAATAATTAGTGATCCTACACCAAGGAAAAACTTCAATAAAAACCAAGCACATTTTAATTATTTTAGGGTTAAACATTAGGCAATAATGAAGATACATTATCTATATAAACTAGTATCAAACACATATATATTTATGAACTGACGAGTGATCTTTAAAAGACTGGCAGTAAACACATTACTGAAAAATACAGCACTCTGCTCTTCAAGACAAGCTATTACATAGTTCAAATTTATCCAAAGGTTATGAAATACGGAAGCATGATATTAACTACCTATTACAACTTCTCCCAAATGGGGAACTCGTTTATAGATCGAATTCCTCAAGAAGAAGAAGCAGCCTGACAAAAATCTCATATAGTCTCTGTGCATCATCTGCATTAGTCAGGGTGCTCTATTTGCATAGAATCAGTGGCATATGACACTCATTAAATTTAGACTCTCTTTCTAGTTCTTTTTGAATGATTTGTAGAAGAGACATTATTCACTATTCTAAGAAAAGACACTGTGTTTCCATACAAATTACAAGCAGGCAGTGTATGTTTATATGGCTTCTGTCATGCAGCATAGAGACAGAATGTATTAGTTTCCCATAAATGCATTATTGTCAAGATATGAGATAGATACAGTACATTTATAACAGACACACTGACATCCTGTTTAACTAGACTATTTTTAACAAAAATTCTCTCATAAGTATGTTCAAAATTATTAACCTGAGGCAGGTTAGATCAATATGCACTTAATTATAAAAGAACATTTTTAAATTTTACTTAATTATATTTCCATATTTCACTACTTTGTAAAAACATATTTTTTACAACACCGTAAAATCAGAATAACAAAAAGAGATTAACCTTCTTGAAGACGATAGGGAGTCTGCATTGTGTAAGGACCCACACAGACCTGACAGCAAGAAAAGGATATTCTTATTTGAAATTTTATTTTGATGAAATATACACATGTATGACTGAGTAGCACCTGGCATATTTGATCTCAATCCTGCTGAGAGGCTCAGTGATTACTAATACTAGAAAGTTATACTGCACTGACAGTTTTGAAGGCATTTGCATTATCTTAACTTTAAAAATAACTTTATAAAAATTGCTTCCATTATCTGTAATTTTAACCTAATGGAAACAGAGAAAATCAGAGAAACCAGTAAAAACCATATACAACATAATATCATACCAAAGCAACCTAAGCAAGTATTGTATCATCAAGGTAAAATGACAAAATCTATTTTAATGATGAAGAAACTAAGGAAAGAAAGTATACTAATACTCTTTCTCTCTGAGCTGCCAAGCTTTTGCTATCAGGAGCAGCAGATTACTATTAACTCTAAAAATTGGTACAGAAGGGCCTTGACTAAGGCTTGAAGTGTGCTAGAACCAAATCTCACCTGCTGTATTTCAAGGTTCCAGGTAAAATAACTAGATCAGTCTACCTTACATGTAAGAAACATAATTTTCATCTTGTACAACGTATTCAGTAGAATGACTATTTTCTCATTGCAGGAAATGGAAAAAATAATACATTTTCATAGCAAGACTGTCAGAAACCATATATTTTACTTTGTTCTGATTTAGCTCTGATTTCTGATTCAGCTCAAAATGTAATGATGCTGACTAATGACCTGAAACACAGCAGGTGAGCGCATAAATTGAAATAGTTCTAAATTAGTTTTAGCTCAAAACTACTAAAATCATCTTTTAACACCTAGTGATGCTTGTATCATCCCAAGATATCATCTTTCCCTACCACAAAATTAAAAGATATGTCAGACAAAAATAATACTAAGCTCTGCTTAAAAATCTCACTGTCAATCACTAAAACGTACTACTTCAGTTGGTGATGTATATCCTCCTTTTGATACGCAAGATGGTCATTTGATTTAGCTGAATATAGATCAGATTAATACAATTACAGTAAACGTAAATGTTTTGTTACAGAAATCTTTCAGCAGGACGTCATTCCAGTAATAGAGTGAAAAGTTAGCACTTTTATGTGCTGTGTCGAAAATTATTAGTGAGAAATGGAGTATTCCTGTCTACATCAAGGAGAAATTGCTCAGCAGGGTTTGGCATTGCTTCCATAATACTCTTTGAAGTTCTGCTATTGCATGCAAATTGTCCTTAAAACATTTTAAAATACTATTCATTTATACAGAGAACAACATTAGAGCAATCAGGAAACGTATTACTTTTTCTGTAGAAAAGAGAAATACTAAAGAAAAATAATAGCTGTGTGCAGAATATTAGCTATGTAAGGACTTACTATGAGTTGAACTCCCTACTTTGCTTCATTGTGTTAGTTTATCATGGTAAATTTCAGCTTATCAAAAAGAAAACAATCATCTCTTGCCAGTCCCACATTCACAGGCTGCATGTGAGGCAGAAGAATTCTTGTAATCATGTGAAGCAGACTGTGCAATTTCTGCACAGAAGTGGCAAATTCTAGAGAAAGGTTAAACCATGTGACATAATCAGAATATCCAGATGTTCATCAACTTTCTTCACGACTCAAGTTATAATGACTCAAGTATTTAAAGATAGGGCCATGTTTAACTGACTTTTAAACTAGCCTTATAGGTGAGTAGCCTACATTTTCTGCTGAATTTTTGTGTAACATTAAAAAGTGGAAAGTCAGAATATGTATGCTGAATCTAGGTATTTTTTCATCATAGAAACACTTAAGATGACTATCATGCCTCTGAATTAAAATTGTGCAGGTTTATAGACTGTGGACTGTTGTGCCACATCACAAACTCCAATGGGGTCACAACCCCACAATTCTCACGTCATCTTGTTTGGACAGGGACCAGTCCACCCTCATAGCTTGTTTACAAAGAACTCAAAAAATAAGTGGTAAATCTTCTGGATTTTTCTCCCTGTTGTGCATAGGAAAAGGTAAAAGCAGAACTCATAGCAACATATACACACTTTACTTATTGCTGTCTTTGTTGCAGAGAAGGTTTATCCTTGTACAAAAATATCCACACACAAAATAAAGAAGTATGTTTCAATTCAGCCATTGTGGACTGAACAATATATTGTGATTCCATGGCATACTAAGATTTTTTCATTATACTGAAAACATTACTGGTCTAAATTTTTTTTCCATCAATCCTTGTGTTTGCATACTATACTTGTAAACTTCTGCCTAAGTGTACATTCTTATTTTCAAATATGTATTTTCGATTAATTTATATGAAGTCTGCACACTCAGAATCTGTCTGGGCCTATGTACGTGTTACGGAAATACATGTTGACACAGAAGGCACAGAAATTAACTTACAAAAGCCAAGTGCTTTAGTTTTAGCTTTCTGTATTCCTCAATGGCTTTCACCTTTTTGAAAGGTAAAACAGTTAATTTCTCATCAAAGAATTTGTTCTTACTAGGAAACAAAAGCTACTTACTGTCCTCCTTAGTTTTGCAGTATTTTCTGATTACTTCTTTTGCTATTATTTGCTACAGTTACTGAAGGTGTGAGGTAAGTAATCTGAAAAACATCTCCCTTTATGTAGTTGTCTAATTACACAAACCATGTGTTATCCTTGGGTGTCCTTACTTCTTGATTCTGGATTCAATTTTTTGATATCTTCTCTGAAAGTTCAATCGCTTAATGGGGAAAAAAACTGAATGAGAGAGAATACTGCTCAAGAATACAACACAGATTATTCTTATCTCCAGATTGCAAAACTGCTTGCAATATGTTTCCCAAGATATTTGCATATTTTGAAAGCCCCTACTGACAGTTCAAGGGCGTCTATATAATATCTCAATGACTTCTAGATCATTATTTATTTGTATGCCTTAATTAAAATCAGAGTCCTCTTACTCTTTCTGTTAGATGTAATTCCAATTTTCCATATATATATATATATATATGCACACAGGAGATTTGTTTTCCTGGGAAACAGATTCACATGGAGATGACATGGGATAACTGAACTCATACTATAGATCCTTAGCAGAAAAGGAAATGGGGTTTCATAAGTCTCAGGCAATGCTGACTTTTTTTTCTTCATATTTAACACTGTGAGATATCAACCCAAAAGGTACTGCACAGATCTTAAGTTAGAGTTATAAAAGAGAGGTTAAATTACCCATACTGAAGTACAGGGTATTAATAATGTAATGATCTTTTAGGTTTGCTATGCTGGACTTACTGAAATCAACACCAACAATTTTTATCTTCACCAAACTTACGCCATGAAAAATTACTGCACATTCATGGACAGTAATTTGCAAATTTTTAGTGGAGTAATTTTAACTGTAACCTTGTGTGAATAATCTTATGTCTATTGAAAATAATAAAATATTTAAATTTTCAAATCAAAATTCTCTGCCAGTTATAGAAATGAAAAATGGCTTGTAACTTTGCATGATTAGGACTACATAAATTAGTAAGGAGTACAAAATTAGCCTGAAAGGAAATCATGGTCTTCATGATTTCTGGTTATACTTAACATTTTTAACAATCTTACTAGCCATTACTCAGTATTCAAATTTAGAGCTGGAACCCATATAAAATTCAGGAACCCTGTATATAAATTCAGGTTCCACATTAAACCCTAAGCCTATATATTTCTAAAGCTTCTTTAACAAAATCAGTTTCTAAAAACAGTTCAGCAATGGAAGGAGGTTTTCATCAGTTGGCTTGAATTCTAGTTAATTCCAGAAGTTCGTATCTAGTTTGGCATCAGAGGCATACTGTTCTACTACATAAATTTAGAAAAATTGTAATTAATTTTTAGCATAGAATTGATAGAGAATTTCATCATAACTGGACACATAACCTGCAAAATTGGGTGGAGTTTTGGCGGGGCGTGGTTTCAGGGGGAGTGGAGGGAGAAAGAAGCAGGTGGAGTTGGACTTTTTTCCTCAAAAAAGTAGCAAAAAGCCAGTGGAAATCACTTTGCGACAAAGAACATGAGAGAAAACCAAAACTCAGAATCACATTCATCAGTGTTTTGATTATAAATTGCCTCCGTAAAGATATACAGAGAATGTCACAAGTGTACAAGCAAATAATGCATTTTGGGAGCTTTTGCTTTTATTCTTCTGGTGATTAGAAAGTTGATCCCAAAGAACTTAAAATTGCTCCTGCAGAAATGATCTGATGGTGCTGAGTAACAGCAATTTACTTGACAAGGTCTCCAAACATAAAATATAGCATCTGATCAGGCAACTGTTGAATTAAAGTCATCTGTAGAGTCTATCTAATACTGCAAAGAAGATAGGAAGATAGAAAGCAGCTGTAATTTGTGATACAAGTAAAACTGGGACATGCCTATGCTATTTTTCAAGAGAAGGGATGTGCCTTTTGGTATAATCCAGTGAAACAAGACCCATTTGTGTAAAACTTCCAAAAGCCCTAATTCCAACATCCATATGCATTATTTTCCCTCTTTTTCACTATACTCGTGTTTAACAAAATCCTTTTTTGTAAAGTGAGTTCATAACTGTTTTCATCTACTGTCAGTCTAGAGTATAGAGAACATTTCAGAACTTTTTAAATTTAATTGTGATAGTTCTTTGGTTAGAAATGGCAGTTTTTCATTATTTTTCTTGGATCTACAGAAGAAAGAATGAAGAGAACTGATCACAAACACTCATAAATAAAACACCAGTGCGCACAGTTTGATGCACTAGTAAACTACTGACTTCCATTTATGCTGAGATTATTTGAAAGCTGTTCAATTCTGTTTCCCTCAAGTAAACCATTCATTAATACAAATAGATTTAACTACTTAAATATCTGAGGTTATGTGCTCTGGAAGTCATGGACTACCCACGATTGTGTCCCAAAGACTGGCTCTTAACATTTCACTTTGAGCCATAATTTATTTTTTAATCATTGCCATTTATCTTAGTCTCTTTCTTCCAGAGCTACCTAATGCATATGATTGAATGTATCAATTATACTTTTTCCTATTATTATTATTATTAAAGAAAACACTTTGAATGAAGAGATATGCTGGACTGAGTACTTGATTGAAGTCTTGGTACGTACTTAACCAGCAGGCTACACATTACTGGGCACTCATGGAACAGGACAACCTTAAGAACCCCATTATCACAGGGATAACTGCTCTGCTGTGCAGTGCAGCAATTCTAAGACTATACGAGGTACCATTTTAGTCATGCTAATAAATGTTGACAAATGACTTTTCAACTTTTCTGTTGGTAACATGGCTTTCAGGAAAGCAGGATGCTTGATGTTTCAATCAGCAAAGGCAGTGAACTAACACCTCTGAGCTCTGCCAAGCAATGATCCAAATGCAGGGACAATGACTGCTGACACCTCTGCTCCTTTTATGCTGTACCATTTTTTACCTTCTTCACTTCTTGCTGTGCCTCCCAGACCATGGAACTCAGAGACAGAAAGACTAGAAAGGAAATGGTACCAGTGGGAAAAGCAATACAAGATGTTGACACTGGTTATTCAGCTGGTAAGATATGTAAACGTGATTTAAGAAGCAACTAACAGGAAAGCACTGCATAGTTCTTATCTGATTATCTAAAATACCACCACACTAGAATCCAGAATAAATTTTCTCCCTAGTTAATCACTTTTCTGCAAAGGCAGAAAAAGTATAGAGCACACCGAAGGAGTATAAAGGAAAACTGGTACTGCAAGGCATTACTTGCATGAAAATCTAGAATGACCAGTAAAGCATACAGTCAGAACATGCAGAAATTATTCTAAGCGCTTAATATGCTTAAAACCTTCAACCTCCAATATTAAAGTTTTCTATTATCTAACTAACATTTGTTCCGATGACACATAAAGATAATCCAAAAATCAGCCAGTTTCATTTCTGTCTCTACAGAACTTCCGGCTCAACACTTCCCTTCTCTGTTCTTCTTTTTGATCTTTTTTCTGGCCATGTCAAAACAACTTTCAGTAGACCTACAACTCCTGTACTTAATTTTGTGAGATACAGAGTTGCCACTTTCCTGTTGAGAGCTTTAATAGCATCAAGTGCACATGGTTACTCACAGAACTTTGAATAAAAATACAGTCTCCTTTTTACTAAACTTCTAATTTTTCAGGCTGCCATACAAATTAAGTCTGTGCCTCTAAGAAAGCCAAGTACTGACAGCAGTTTCTTCCAGTACATGATCCAGAAAGTTCTTCCACATGTGTTGATTCATTCTTTAAGATTAAATACAAGATGTTTACAATCTAGATGTTACTTATGCTGGAAGGCCTCTTTTTATTTTATTAAATAATATAGATATTCCAATGCTTGGAATAAGTAGCTTAGAGACAAATTTTAGGAATTAATATTTCATTTTGTTTTGTTGTGAGATCTTGTAGATTGTGTGAAATAAAATCTTTCCTCCAAAAAGTTACTCATGTGATTTACTTTCTCCTTGGAGGAGTGAGCAGATAGTAACTGTGTTCATCTCATTTATTTTAGCTATGCTCTCATGTCCTTTATAAAGATTCAGCTGCACTATCTGAAGTGTATGAGCTCAGTGAGAGAGAGTTAATGCTGACCAAGTGACACAGAAGCCTATTAATCAGTTCACAGAAAACAACTAATGTTCAGAAGCAGCAAAGTCCCAAAACCCAAAGAAAACACCTCCATGAAATAAAGATATTAGAGACTAATCTCTGTTCTGATTGAAAATTATAGACAGAAAAAGCAAAAGGAGATAAAATTAAAAAAAAAACCCAGGGAATAACCAGTTATCATGTGTCAAGATGGCTGTACTTGTTTCGGCTGGGATAAAGTTAATTTTCTCCCTAACAGCTCATAGGGTGCTATGTTTTGGATTTGTCACCAAAACAGTGTTGATCACACACCCATAATTAGAACATGTTCATAAATGTGGATTTAATATGACAAAAAATGTCTATTTTAAGATGTTCTTTTATCTGCTGCCCAAGTTGTGTATTTTCCCCACGTATCATGAACCTTGTTTACCCACAGAAACATCAAAAACAGTACATTACTTTTTCATGAAGAGGATCTGCACATCTCTACCTCTAGATTTATCTCTCAAAATCATTCTGTCTGCAAAATCAGTCATGCAGCATATATTTATCTACTTATAAGTGGCTCAGACCATGCACATGAAATTCAGTGACCAAAGAACTGATATACCTGTAAGACTTCATAGTCTGGACAGTTGCCCAGGTAAGTAAACTCTGTGTATGCCATCGCTACGGCTTATCAGCATGGTTACATTTGAGCCTGTCACTCAAATGAGGCAAATGGTACACATTAAACCAAACATCAACATCAGCAAAGTTTCTGACTTCTCAGTTCTCCTTGATACAGGAGGAAAAGGCTAGAAGAGGAACTGATAGGGATAGAAAGATAAAACAAGTTTTCAAGGTGTTGAAATATTCAACTCTCCAAAGGACTCATAGAAGCTTTTCTGACTTTTACCACCTGAGGCCCAAACCTGCTCATATAAACAATTCACAACTAGTTAAAGAAGTTGTTTTAAGTAGTAACTTTATTATTCACTTAACCAAAGGAGCACCATGTTATGGTAGTTTAAAAATCTTCAATGCAGAGAGAGAATATCAGCATTCTTTAGGGAAGAACATATACATACGGATATTCCTGGACCAAAAAAAAAAAAAAGTCAACTATAACAAATACAACAAAAAGAAAAACATGCTTCAGGAAGCACAGTATCTTTCCTGAGTGGTATAATTTCTACTCCCCATTTCTAATGCAGTCCAAAATCACCGAGTTCAAATTACAGCACATGAACACTGAGCTTTCAGATAAACTGACTACTGAAGTCTCATTTATGCAGTGGGCAATGATGTATATGCCAAGTCTTTTTTTGTTGCACAGTGAATCTCAGGGAATTTTTTTCTTTCTCCCCATTTGCTATTGCATCATTTTTACACAAATAGCCCGAACATTCTATTTTATTGATCTTCTTTTCAACTGGTGTACACTTTGGACATTTTTATTCACCCTTGACATCAAACATGATAGACTTGAATCAGAAAATAGAGCAAACTAGGGAGAAGTACTTTGCTAGAACTATATTCCATCACCAGATACATTTGCTAGAATGTAACTTTTCACAAAATACAGTTGGTTTTAGTTGGGTGACTCATTTTGGAGACAAAAATGAAAATACGTTCTGACAATGTCAAAAATATTCTACTTCCAAATTACTTCTCCTTTCAAATTCTGTTTATATTATTTTATATTATAATGGCACACATGAAAACATGAAGATGAAATAGAAACCAAACACAACTCAGTATTTTTGATCAGCTGCAATTAGTACATTTTTATTCTTCCCTGGAAAATAACAAGTTGTGGAAATTTGGGTTTATCTGGAATGAAAACAAATCTCTAAATTTAAAAACATATAACAGAACATACAGTTTTACAGTATTATAGGATGGTATAGCTGAATCTAAGAACAAAGCAGTGGGCATTATGTCTCATGGAGCACACTCACACAGTATGAAGAAACTCATGTATAGGAAGAAGTAGTAACAGATCTCCCTTTCTGAATCTCTACGCAAACTAGGATTTAAAGCTTCTAGTTTGTTTTGAAGTCCTTTTCTTAACAAAAGAAGCCACAAGGCATTTTTTCTAGAAGTCTTAAAAACAAGACCCAATGCCTTCCTCTTCCACTGCATCCGTCCACATTATTAGATATCAGATTTCAGAATCTGGCCATCGGTTTTATATTCCCAACATGAATTACAAGATTATCTAAATTACTTTAATTGCAAAAATTAATGACTGTCTATTTTACAGTGGCACTGCTCATAGTTACTTGGCAACAAAGATGTGTTAGTTTATTTCGAGGGACACCACAATACAGTTTATCTCCTCTATTATTTCCTCAGTTATGTGTATATAGACAACAACGTAGCATTGGCAAAGATGGTAATTTATTCTTCCATTTCAAAACAAAGTTTCACACATCTGTTTTTTAAATACTTAAAAATTATTTTCTACTTTATTTATTTTCTAAGTTAACCTCCCTTTTTCTTTTGCTGTTTGTTTTTTTAAGTCATCTGGAAAAAGCATTCATGTTAAGTTCATTCATCACGGATTTGGGCTTTCCATTTAAATAATCCAGGTGAAATCTTCTGATGAAATTTAAGGAAAAGGAATTTAACTTCAGAATTTGTGAAAACTTAAGTTAGAAGACAGAAGCTCTAACAGCTTTCAGAAATAAAAGGTCACCTAATACCTATGACACTTTACGCTGTCCTTAGAAACAGTGTCCTCTTGCAGCCAGTTACCAGCACACTTACAGCTTATCCTCCTCCCAGAATCTGAGATTGTCTCCTCTCTCAGCAGATGATATACACCCACTATAACTCTTTTTCAACCAATTTCACCGTACACAAAGTAGAATAGTCCCACCATTCTCATTCACTGCTCCTGTAAACAGTCTTGAGGGTATGGTTTCGTAACGATGTACCGTTCATTCATCTTTAATTGTGCAACTAAATCTTAGTATTTTCTTAATAACATCCAGCTGCCTCATCTGCCAAAAGTCTAAGCAACATGTACGGTCAGTCCTTTCAGTCTGTTTTCTGCAAAGATTCTTCCTGTGCCCCAAGTCTGTCTTCTTTTCCACCTTTCTATCCTTGTGTGATAGTTTCACTGGGCTAGCCCTTGGCTAGCAGCCAACACAGCCATTCACGCATTTCTCCCCAGCCTCGGGGGACAGGAGAGAGGATTGGGGGGCAAGGATTAGGAGCTTTTAGGTTGAGATAAGAACAGTTTAATAATAGAAATAAAAGAAAACTTAAAATAATAGCAATATTAAAATAGTGGCGATAATTAAACCAGTAACAAAATATACAAATAAGCAATACACAATTGCTCACCACCTGCTGACTGAACCCGGCCTGTTCCCAGATAACAATCCCAGAGGAGCGACAATCCCGAACTGAAACCACAATCCTGGAAGAGGAGAGCCCAAGCGAAAACCAGAGAGAGACAAAAGAGGACGAGACTGTCACTAATTGTGGTGGTTTGACCCACAGTGGGACCATGCGGTCCTGCATTCACTCTCCCAAGCCAGTGAGATGGGATGGGAAACACAACAAAGTGGGCACAGGATTAGGAATGAAGCACAGGGATGGCTCATTCACCAGTTATGGTCACGGGCAAAACAGACTCAAACTTACGGAAGAAAAAAAAATCAATTTAATTCCAAATCATCTGAGCAGACAAAACAACCACATCTTACAACACCTTCCCCCATCCCTCCCTTCTTCCCAGGCTCATATCACTTTGCTCCCGATGTCACTACCTTCCCACCCAGCGGCACAGGGGGCAGGGAATGGGGGTTCAGTCAGTTCACCTCTGCCGCTCTTCCTGGCATGGAAGTCCAGGAACAAGATGTTCCAACACGAGCTTCCCATGGAGTCATGGAACTCTTTGGGCTCAGCTCCCGGCTCTGGTATGGGGATATCCATGGGCTGCAGATGCATCCCCCACTCTGGGGGTCCAATTCTTGCTCTGGCTCAGGGTCACAATTTCAGTCACACTTGCCCTCAGGCTCAACTTCTCTGCTCCAGTGTGGAGTCCTCCATGGCCTACACATGGGTCTCTGCTCTGCCATTGAATCTTCAGGGGCTGCATGGGACTTCCTTTGTCTTTCTCCTACTCCATCAGGTGAACCGTCTGTGTGGATCTTTGTCCTTCTCTCTCCTCTAGCAACGAAGCTCTCTCTGTCTGTCCGTCCTTTGTTTAGGCTGACTTTCGTCTTTTTATTTGTCAGTCGCCTCTCCTCCAGGTACCACAACTTCTTCTTTTCAGGACAGTCCTACCCCTCACCAATATGGGATCACAGAGGCATTTCTCTAGTGCTTACTGGCCCAGCCTGGGCGAGGGGGAGTATGCCTTGGAGCTCCAAAAAAACTCCAGCTTTCCACTCCCCCACGCAAACCCAACACACTCATATACTGGACACAACGTGATATGATATGGAATATCCCACTGGCATATCCAAACACCAATTTAGCTTATTAATTTAAATATTCCTTGCCCCCTTAAATCTTGCACTTGCAGACTAACAGAACACAAAGACCTTCACTTCCAGAGACAAAAATGCAAACACTGGTATGTTATCAGTGTTTCTCTCACAGCAAGTCCCAGGCTGAAAGCAAAATGCAGCACAATTCTAGCTACTGAAAAGAAACCCAGCTTTGTCCCAGCTAAAAACCAGGACAGTTTTGTTTTGGTTTTTTTTGTTTGTTTTTTAATCCAGCTGAAGTAAAAACACCTGGAAAAATAATCAGGAAACAAAATCTGCTCTGTGCTTACTTCTAAAAAACTACCAAATATATCCATAATAGAATAACTGATTTGACTTACTCTTCATTAAACTCCAAGAACACTGACTTACTAAGAAAATGTTCCTCAGAAAGTGACTTTACAGAGTTACAGTACTGAATATATTTAATGCATTGATATGTACTACACTTGGCTATCCTGCTGCAGCAGAATGAGCTGCTATCATCAAAGCAAGGTGTCAAAGCATCACTACCACAGACCAAACAGTTAATTTAAGTCAGAGCCAGCTCTGATGTGTTTTAATACTGAATATACAGTACTACTTTCAGACCTAGTAGCTTCACTCATGATTCACTGTATATACTGGGTGCTGCAGCACAGAAATACCACCTTATCACCTCAGAAGGCTTGAATTCTGTGCAGTAAAGAGACAATTAAAAAACCCCAACCAACCAAACCCAACCGTAACTGAAGCTTTACAAAGGAAAAGCATGTAGCTTTAGGCACATAGGGCACCATTAGCAAATCTCTGTTTGGAATCCTAAATCCTTGCCCAGTTTCCATGGCTCCAAGACAACTTGTCCCAGTTTGTTTTAAGTCAGTCCAACTTTGTAATGCTACCCAAATGAGATGGCAACTCCTTTGCACTTACAGTAATGCTTACACTGCTACACAGTCAACACCTGGCCTGCCTGCAAAAGAAATTGATTTAAAAAAAAAAATCTTTTTAATTTGGATCAACCCAGTCAGCTTAGGTTGTGCAGAAAACTATGCCCTCAGGACTTTTTACTGGAGAAGTGAATGAGAATGTTTACTTCACACTGGGCCATTTCACCCTGGAGTGCATATAATCAAAGAGCATTTATCTGTTAGTTTTCAACGTTCTCCTCTCATTTTTCCTATTTTGAAGAATAAACTTCTCTTTTAGTTGTAGGAAGTAGCATGGTGTATCTATGGATGCTTACTGAATATCTGAACATCTAAAATCTGTGTCATATTTTACAGCTAGGTAAAGTCCTTGAAATATTGTGGGACTGGTTCTAAAAAAACTTCTTTTAAGAGACATGTTAAAATCTTAGTATCAGTTTCTCCTCTAGTTTCCTAACAAGGAACCTTATTTCTGCAACTGCATGTTACACATAGGAAGTTACAAGAACAGGGAGGCAGGTTCTGTGTTGAGTCACAGGTCAGATGTTTCAAGAATCAGAGTTAGACAAAGAACAGCACTTAAAAAGCTGCACCTTAAAAGAAGGAAAACATTTTTGGCCCTTTTTTTCAATAAAAGGTAAATCACTGGTCAAACAACTCTCTAGGTTATCTATTACAGTAACACTATGTCAAAGTAACATGCTATTCTTAGCTTCAACATCCAACACTGAAAGCCTTGGTATTAATCTCTGCTCTGAGGATGAGATTACTTAGTTTCTTCCTCAGATATTTTATGGCAATCTTTAAGATATAACTAAACTAGGTATTTATCTGCCTCTCATGTAACGCAGACTCCTGATTTGTGATTTAGAAACCTGTGCACTCAAGTACGGATGGTCTTTGTCGATGGTACCTTACCTAACCATGCAGCAGAAATCATCGGAAGCAAAGGGAACGACAAGGCTAATGGGAGAAAAGGTTATAGTCGAACAGAGGCAAAGATAACTGGGTGAGAAAGACTGCTGGGAGTCAGGTTTTCTACTTGGAACACAGTTCAGGCTATATACCATGTGGAAAAAAAAAAACAAAACAAAAAAAAAACAAAACAAAAAAACCCCAAACAACAGAAATTTAACTTCAAACATACATCAAAGTGACATGATCTTGTTGGATTATGCAATTAATATCCACCAAGCCAAGTGAGATTTTAGGAACGAAATGATAATACACAGTGTCACTGATAATCTTTGATTGGCAACATGAAGAGCGTGATTTGTCTAAATATGTCCCTGTTTACTTGGCTTTTCACACTTTCAATTACATTGACTATTGATTTGAACTGCACTTATCTGGCAGCCACACCTCTTCCTCAGTACCTAGAATCTAATAATAACACTATTACTCAGCATCTCTTAAAACACTTAAGTAATCCACCAGCATCACAGAGATGCTGCCTTAATCCTAAAGATAGAAGACAAACACTTATCCCTTCACTTGAATGTTATGCTGAAAACATTCTTCCACTCCTTCATCCTCCCTACCCCCTCGCCTTCCTTTCGTTTCCAAACAGAAACTCCTAATCGTATGGACCATTCCAATTCTGGCACAGTCAAACCCTCAAATGACTTCATGACTAACCTTAACTGTTCATTATTTCCCTTTTTAAAAATCTTGAGCAAATTTATATATTTCCAGTGGTTTTGGGTTTTGGTTGTTGGTTTTGGGTTTGGTTTTTTTTAAATCTACTTCAAAGGTAAATGAGACAAACATAATTTCAAAGTGTAAGTTTTAAGTGAAAAGACAGTGTTTTATGTGAACAATAGTCAAGCAAAATGCTGTGGCTATTTTGGACAGAAAGTATTATCAGCTGAACTCAGCTAAAATTGCATTTGGGGCAAATAACTTATTTTTCTGAGAAATTTTGTTCAAACAGAAAATAAAAAGCAGTGGTATATAATGTGTTAAGGTAACACGTTTCTGTATCACTCTTCCAAAGACTCCTTGAATGCAACACTGGAAAGTTATTTAAAATCTACTGTTATGCACAAAATACAGATTTAATGGATACTATTTGGTTTTATCTGTTAGTTCTTATACCATCTTGACAGAGTAAATGAACATTGATTAAATGTTCATAAAACCACACAAAGTTTTACAATTTTATGCCAATTTTTTTGCCTCATAGAAATCACAACATCATCACTGACAGCAAAGGATCTAAACAAAGATAAAATATTCCCACCAAACTAGGATCAAGTCCTACTCTTCTCCTCCCTTCTCCCTTTTTTTGTTGTTGGGTTTTTTTTGTTGTTTTTGGTTTTTTTTTTCTTTTTAAAACCCATAACACATATTGCTCCCCTGGGCAAAAAAAACAGTGAATCAGTCACTTTCACCAGATGGCACGCTTCATACTGCATCAAAAACAGTACTGAAGAAAGAATATAATTCTACTGGCATGACAGCTTTCAAACCAGTCCCTCTTGCAGAGATCTATGGAATAGAGAGACATGTTTTTCAAAATCAGCATTTTGTGGTAAAAGGAAGATTTAATCCTCCTATTCAGTAACTGTATTGAAAAATAAAAATGGAAAGTATATCAAACAACAGCTTGGAAAACAAATCCTTTGAAACACAGTGCTGAACAGGCATTATTTTACTATGCTTACTTGGTAATAAGACTCATTTTTAAAAATTTTATTTTGTATTAGCATTGCTTCTTGCATGAAGACCTACATTCCTCTTGAAAACAATAGCATAGTGGTATCAAAAACACACTCAAGAAAAGCTTGTAATCATTACACAATTTGGGTAACATTAGAAAAAAAGAGTATCCTGAGGCAAAAAGGTACCACAGAGTGGGGCTTCAATAAAAAACCAAAAGACAAGCCCAAAAGTTTATCAATGACTTTAAGTTTGGGGAAGAGCTGAAAAGTACGTGCAACTCCATTTTTTAATGATTAGACATTTTCTGAAGTTAAATGCTTCATGCCTTTTTCAGTAACAATATGAACCAACTCTCATGTTAAACAAAGCAAGAATGTTATTAAGATAATTGAGTAAATCTTGAGCTGGTTTACACAATCCTTTCTATACAACAGTTTATATTACTTGATTGTCTGCTCCAGTCCAGCTGAATTAGTGGCATTTCAATACAGTAATTCAGCTTATTTAAATGAAGTCAAATAAAAACACGGCAGTATTACTTACAAGGTCTTTCTTAGATCTTTTTTCCTTTAAACAATAAAAAAAAATTTTTTAAAAAAAGGAGGGATTAATTCAACCATGGCTTGGAAACTTCAGTACTGTTTATTTATACTTTTATTTAAGTAAGTATCTACCAATCTCACATACTGGTCTACCTCCTTCCAGGGACTTCCTTCAGCAATCTTCAGACAACATGTACCTTTCAGCTAGGAGTGGTTTGTGGAATTGTTGTTATTGTTCCTATTTAGAAAACCTGCAAAAATCTTTTTCAGTCTGATGTCCTTGTGAGGTTAATTACTAAAGCCAAGCAACTAAAATAAATCCATTGTTATAGTTATTCTTCAATAAAACGTTTTATTTCTATTATATGGAACATCCATTTTTCTTTCTTGGTGACAGAAGCTGTAAAGAACTTGTTTTGACAGCGGTAAGTCCAAAAAATTCTTCTTCATGTTCCTAAAATAAAAATCAAACTTCTCCAAGAAATGCTGAATTTCTTAACAGAAATAAGAAAATGTTCTGTATGAATATGCATATTTGTGCTTGTTAAAAAGTCTAACTTCTGCTGCACCATATTCAGGAAAGTAGTGCTTAAAGAAGGGATACATTGTCCACTCCTAAGATAAAGTGGTCTTATTTTAATTTCAAAAAAAAAAAAAAAAAACCTACTTAGAGCCCTCTTTAATTGTTTACCTTGTAATACAATCTGTAAGTGTTGAGTTTACACACCTGCTATTCCATAGTTGGTTTGCACATGATAATTCAGAGAAAAAGACTTACAGACTGATTATCTGTGGAAATCTGCCTATTCCTTTAGAAAAGAGTCTCCTTTTTCTGAAATATCTGTAAAGAGAAATCTTGGGTCTGAATTCTACTGGGTTTAGCAGGTCACCGAGATCAACATGTTAGGGCCTGGCAAGGAATTGTAGTTTCGTCTTTACGTTTCAAAAGTACTCAGAAAAAGCAACAAAACCAGACATGCATACTCTAGCACAGGCTTCTTCAGAAATGGATAATGTAAATAACTCCTCTCTCAAGTTCACTGCCAGGACTTTTCCTGAATGTCAAAGATTCAGTCTTGACAAAGCATCTGTAGAGATGAGTTCATTAAATTAATACACTACAACAAAAAAAGTCTGTAGTACAACACAAAAACAATATGCTTATTGAGTAAAATTTAGCCTACTCATTTGAGACAACTCAGTTAAGCCCTTGAGACTTTCATAAAGAATGGCTTAATTAGATGGACTAATTAGTGTGATATAATAAGCATAAATCCATCATGTTAGAAATTCTAGGTTACTGTGCAATGTACTAAGTATAAAGTACTGGAGAGCTCATCAGATGTCTCTAAGACATCCCCAAGTCTTCTTAGACTATTTTCCATTTTATATGGTTCATCAACAAAAGTATTTCTCTTTAGCTTACTTAACAAAGTTGCAGGGTTTTCTACAGCTTGGGAATATATTGCATTCTATAAGGCAGAAAGAGTCCATGGTAACCTTAAAGATCTACAAAGTGCATTTGTAAAGATAACTAGCCATAGCCACTGTACATACAAAATTGTAAAATATTATAAGTAGCTATAGAGGAGCTGGTTCTCTCTGACTATATATATACATATATATATAAAATATTCATAAAGAAAATCTGTATTTTATATATAAATACATTCTACCCTCCCTCATACAAAGAAGAACCTCAAACTACTGTAAAGATACTTACACTGCAAAGTAAGAGTTTCATACCTATGCATATGTTTAGAAGTGTACTTAGTCACTTTTTATTTTTCATTTCAAAATGAAAATACTGATTTTGAAACAAAGTGGACAGTTTTCTTTCATTTTGAAATAGAAATTAGGAAATACCTGAAACCTCACAATTTTCTAAAACCTTGTAAATAAAATATTACTGAGCTTTTTGAAGCAACCAGATTACTACTTCACCAAAGTCATCTGCAAAAAAAAAATAATCTGCTGTGCTTTTAGGTTTTGGGTTTTCTTTTTTCCTTTTTAACTAAAGAAGTGGTCCTTATCTTTAAGAAGTTTCCTACAAGAAACTGAAGGCAGAAATGCAGCAGCTTCATTCTCCCGCCACAGCAGAACATAAAATATGTGCCTGTTCTTTTACAGCAATAACTGAAAACAAGGAAGTAGGGGAAGTCAGTGAAGGAATCTTAGTTTGACTCTTGAGTCAAGTAGAGACAGAACAGCCTTAGGCATACCAATGTTTTCCTGTGTTATGAAAACCACTTTCCTAGCACTAAAAGAAAATGACTCATTTTAAGACTTTTTTGTTGTTAGTGCAGTCTATATGACAGTTTCTTGTATAATGCAGTCACAGTTCATTCAGTCTCTCTTAAGATATTTACCTATTCAGTGAACTATATCCAGAAATTAATACAGAATGATGTTCAGAATCCAAGCACTGGTGAGATATGCTCATAACAAGGCTGCTAACTCAGGAGCTGGTGAACAAATGGTTTCCTCACTACAACATATGCAGAGTCCACACATGTAATTCTTGAAACAAAACAGCTCAAATGAGACTTAGAAGCATATTGTTATCAAACCCAGCAGCTGATAAAAGTCAGTAAGTATTCCTGGACTGATGTATCAAACACTTGGGTGCTCCATGAAGACATGCACAACAGTCTCAATATCCAGGGCAAGTAATTCTCCAACCTAGATACTTCCAATTTGCAGTTAACATCGCTATTGCTTCATCCTTCATTCTATTCTAATCTGAAAATGCCAATTAAAAGTATATGTAAACTGACATCCCCTTGACCAGAGTATTACCATGCCAACACCATACTCAGGCCTCCAGAATCTTCACATCAAAAATGATGGATTAGGAAATAAACTGGATTTTATGGATTTTTTGGCAACCCTTCCTGAAGTTCCAAAATTCATACAAAATTCATTTTCATCTAGCTCTCTCTAAAATAAATTATCATCACTAAAATCAAATCTGAAGATTATTTAAAATTATAATTTCACAAGAGTAACTAGATTAAATAAATGCATAATGAAATATATATATCCTCATTTTTGAAAGTAATTTAAGAACAAACATTTCACTTCATTTTTGTTATTAAAAAATACCTATGTTGAAAAGTAACTCATGCAATAGCTTAAATATTTTCTTTCAATGAATTTATAATTTTGTCTTACAGAAGTATTTTTTAAAGTCCCAAGCTAAATAATGTTGCCTTTTTGTAACTACATTTTATGAACAAGAAAAAAAATAACTAATAACAAAAAGTTTTAGAGAACTGAAAAAAATAGCCACTACATTCTGTATTATAATAAGCACTTCAAATTGTCATGCTGGACAAAAAGCTTTCATTAAAAACTTCCTAGTCTTTATACCACATAGTATTAGCACACAGGGGTTTAAATTCAATTTTCACCAAAAGCTAGATTGGCAAGTCCTTTTTCTGGAATAAACCCCAAAATCACACACACAGCTCCAACCACCATTATAATTCCAAAGGGCAGAATCCTTCGCAAACAACAAACTCAGAAATGAGAGTCTAACTCTCCAATCATCCAAAATCTGACAACAGCAAATGCCTACTGACTGCCATTACTGACAGTATTGCCACCTGCTCTTGATAGAATCCCACAGCGAGTTTGATGTTAAGAGAACCTCAGTCAACATCTGGTTTAAAAATGCCTTACAGTACTTCCAGCCAGAACTGAAGACACCCCTGAGACAGCTTTACTGGAGATCAAAAGCAGTTGCATTTACACGCATCCATTGGACAAGTGTACTCTTTTATACTGTTTTTCAAATAAACAAGGAACCAAGAAGGCCTGGAGTCTCACTATGCCAGAGTGCCATAACAAACCAACAAAAACCAAGAGTAAATCAGACCAATGCATAAGCACTACCCTTCACAGACGTCCTACTGAACTTCGTTACCATAGCATATGTAACCTTAGTGATAGATTCAGTGATGGTACCTTAAACTTTGAAAAGATGCCACATGCAAACACCAGCTCCTGGTTCCTGCTTCCTTATTTTGGCAGGGTATTGCTGCTGATGGTTTTAGGTCTGCCAAGCTCTTTAATTTTGTGGTTGCAATGCAGTAACAGTGTTATTGCAAGGATGATGTCCTAAACACACTTTTAAATTTTGGGTGTTGTTAGAGCAGCCCACTCACAGAAATCTGTGGAATAAACAGCACCAGTCATATACTTTGCTAGTGCTGCAGTGACAAAAGGGATTAAGTCTTTTTACATCTTCCTGTTCATTACACACTTTGCTAGAGGCTGCATTGACTGCACTGACACTTAATATAAGAAAAGTTAGAACTGCAAAGTAGCAAATATAGGATTACGTGATCACCTCCCTGCCAAGAAGTAAAAGATAAACTTACATGCTGATTTACAACTGGAGAAGAAATCAGGAACACAGAAATTGAAGAGTATTCCTATTGTGGCTTTTTGTCTGGCATTTTCTATGGAACAGTGACTGTTAAACAGCATGTTTCTCCTTTTGCCAAACACTTAACGAAAACACCAACATGTTTAGGGATTTAACTTTCCCCAAAAATTATTTTAGTCAAATTTTCTTGACATTTGCAACAAATCTCAGAGAAATTATACCACAAAAGCACTAGCAAGTCACTATGTCATGTATCAGAAAATAGAATTAATATTTTAAGAAAAATATAACAACTTACAAAGACCATAGGGCACTGCCACCTAGTGATTGCCTCCACAAATATAAGTTTGCATTAATAAACGCTCCGAGTGAGTATTATCAATAACTGAGCTTCACTCCTGACTTACTTTCTGAAGCAAAACATTTGTGTAACAAGTTGTAAGGAGAATAATGAGTTATATCAGAGTTCATACACTTACGACTTCAAGAGAGCTCAGCATTAGCATTTCAAAATAAAAATGCTACAGGTAGCAGATTCCCAGGAAGAACCTATCACCATCCCCAACTACAAAGTGTTAGAAAACTTAATATTTTCAGTACTACAAGAGTAGCACAGAAGAACTATCAGTGGCCAATATCTCTGTGGTTACCTTTGAAGGGTGGACTGATAATTATTAACTGGAATTAAACTACAGGAGAAAGAGAAAGGTATGTAGTTTATACATACATCTAAATTATTTTCCTGGCAGCTGAAGAAAATGGCCCTATTGGTACTCTAAGTGTAATACCATAAGTATATAGTTAGGAACCCTGACTGTAAATATTCTTAAATACTGGATTGCTTGGATAAAAATTCTTAAACAAGCACAGAAAGAAGAAATCTTGTTCATTTTTTAATTTATCAAACATTTAATGATCAGCACTTGTCACAAATATTTTTTGTACACTTTACTATAGGGTATCTATGTAACAACTACAAATCAGTGAAATAGTATTTTGGGTCTCAGATTTCAAAACTGCACAAAAACGCATGCAAAATTGTGCACAACTCCTTTAAAATGGACATCAGCTTGATTTACGAGATGAGTAACAGGTCATTTCTGCACGAATGAACACATAATCATGGAGCAGAAGTTTCAAAGAGCTTGAAGTTGTGCATCTACCTTCTTACTGTAAATTTCAGTGAGCCTTAGTATTCTAAACCCTTCTGGAGAGTTCAAAATTTAACTAATGGTTCTAATTTAAATCAGCAGAAAGGATGATGCTATTATGCCTATATTGCAGAATTACCTTCTGTAGTTTTAATTCCAGAAAGACTGTACAAACAGTAAATTACAGAGTTTTGTCAGTTTCATAGCCTAGGTGTAACAGAATGTACTGGTAACTTGTCACAGGCCCAAAGGCATTACTTAATTTTCACACCTATTCACAATCCATTTCAGATCAGAGATAGGATCGTACTGCATTCAATAAAATATTACAGCATTTTAACAACTGCTGAAGAAGACATGACCATGATACAGTTGCTCCAAACTGACTTTGCATGTCTGGTACCTTCTTTGAAGATACTCTAGAAATTTTTACATATATCCTACTAAATGTCTCGCTGTTCTCCTTTTCTACCTTCATGCTGATGCAAGTATATACCTAAGGTATCTTTACTTGAAGACAATAATTGAACATTCGATCAAAAGTAGAAAATTTTAAAAATACAACAGTTATCTGCATATCTCCCTCTCTATTGTTCTGCTACAGTGTTTTTTTCTATGTCCAGAAACCTATGAGGTATTACTAGTACAAAGAGAAACACCACACCGTTAAGACAGATATACTTAAAGCAAGAATGTAAGCTCTTGATATATTACAGGCACTTATTTAGTGCCCTTCCATATCTTGTTAATACCTAGCTAGCATGTGAATAAAATATAATACAATCTTGATTACACAATGAAGTGTAAAAAGCAGCAGCCATGGACATGATACAGAACATGCTGTTACAGAACACGTACAACAACAAAGAAGGTTAATTCTCCTATATGTAACATCCCTTTACTTCCAGTAAAACTCCATTTTCCAGCTAAACAAGAGCATCTCTCAATAGCAAACTACAGCAATAGCTTAATTACTTTACCAAAGGCAACATAATTATCTTTAGATGCACCAAATATTCAGTACTATTACCCTAAAATGAATGATCAATGAACTGCTGGTGGCTGGTAGCTGTCAAATCTAACCATAATCTGTTTTCTCCAACTGCAGCTTTCATCTAACCTATATTCAAATTAAAAATAAAATCTCAAATACTTACAACAAGCTGCTTTAAAGCAAAATCAAGCAATACTAAGCAGAATTAAAATTTTTAAATTGGGCTATATTTTAATTTAATATGAATATTGTGTATTGGTATGGTATACTACATGATTACAGCTAGGTGCTAACTAAGTATTCAGAGGCTACTGTCTACACACACTGCAAAGTAACAGCTCAACTGTTTTTAAGCTTGACTATGAAGAGTAGCATGTGTTGGTCAAAGAGCCATGTAAGTCAAGCTGGTTAGTGGTGCAAAAACCAGAAGAGCAACAATTAAATTGATGGTCTTTACTGTTTGATGCCCTTCCTTTAGGGCAATGCAAGTTGCTTTAGCAGAACAGCTAAAGCCCCAGAGGAACAACTAAATACTTCAAACACAGGCAAGCAATTGTATAACATGATGCAGTGCAAAAGATTTTTTTTATGATATTCAGAGTACGCACCTTTTTTTTTTGTTTTGTTTTGTTCACCTATTGCAGCTAAAAAAGGTTCACCTGGATACAATACCTCTATAGTTTTGAAAGAGATAAACCCTCCTGAAATTCTTACTTCAACACTGTTTGGTTAATGTATTATTTATTTTAAAATACTTTGTAATTCAAATTTCTTTTCCCATCATATGACCTTTTGTTTGTCTAATGGGAAAAAATAAAATCATAGAAACTAGGATATGTAACATTAAATACCCTCATCATGTCTCCACCTTTTCCATTTCAAAGCTTAACATGCTAATCTCAATGTATGTGTAGGATTTTAATGATTTACTCATCAGAAGGATTTCTTCTTTTTTACCTTTGTCTGTTTTCAAAACTACAAGAACTGTTCACATAGAGAAAGTCCAAAATAATTACTGAAATAGATCTAAGTAAAATTTTTGTACCCTCTTTAATATTTTTTTTTTCTTTTAATGTACAAACACCATGAACTGTTCAAGGCCAGGTTGGATGAGGCTTTGAGCAACGTGGTCTAGTGGAAGGTGTCCCTGCTGATGGCAGGGGGCGTGGAACTAGGTGATCTTTAAGGTCCCTTCCAGCCCAAACCATTCTATGATTCCACTATTTTAACTTGTCTTTTCACTGTAATTGTTTGACAGGAGATAGTTGATGACTTATTTTGCAGTCCACAATGCATGACACTGCCCAGTACTCACTTACTTCAATGTCAAAGTAAAAATTATATCTATTTCTTCACAAGAAGTAGTTTTTCTAAAATCCCAAATTACTCCTGTCCTGAGACCTCTATCCCTAAATGAAGATGAAAGACCTAACAACACAACACAACTTCCATTTGCAGAATATGGTATGAGCAAAATAAAAAAAAACCTTACAGAAGTGTTTGCTGTAAACAACTACAATGTCAAATTATTTACTTTTTTTTTTTTTTAAAAAAAGAACATGCATATAACTTTGTCCCTTTAATCAAGCTGTTCATAAAAACATATGAACAGTCTGAAGGGACACGTTATTGGTAAGAGAAGTGTTTCATAGTTAGACTGCAATTGTATACACACTTTAAGTTATGCTGATACTGAGAAAGGGACAGGACTATTTCAACCAGTAGTACTGTATACTTGTCTCCTTAAAGTGAGCAGCAGTCTCCTGGTTGCCACAGTATAAAAGGATATAAAGCTACTAGAGAATGTCCAGAGGAGGGACACAAAATTGGTGAAGGGCTTAGAGGGGAAGATGTATGAGCAGAGACTGAAGTTGCTTGGTTTGTTCAGCCTGGAGGAGACTGAGAGGAGATCTCATTACGGTCTGTAACTTCCTCACAAGGGGAAGAAGAGGTGTGAGTCCTGATCTCTTCTCTCTGGTGACCAATGACAGGACCAGAGGACATGGCAGGAAGGTGTGCCAGGGGAGGTTTAGCTTGGACATTAGGAAAAGGTTGTTCACCCAGAGGGTGGTGGAACACTGGAACAAGCTCACCAGGAAGGTGGTCATGGCACCAAGCCTGACAATACAATGCCCTCAGACACATGGTCTGAATCTTCTGACTGTTCTGCTAGGGCAAGAGTTGGACTTGATGATCCTTGTGGGCCCTTCCAACTCACAACATTCTATGATTTGATGATTCTATGATTCTAATACTTTCATCTAGATGTTTTAGGATGTTGACTTATTTTTCTCATTAATTTGTTTGGGGTTCTAATTATTATTAATTACTGACATCATTTTTCTTCCTAATAGTTGGCTATCCTCCAGATCAGACCTAATATTTAATAATAAATTACAGATTCTGAAGTCACTCAGATGCTCAGCTGTATATTTCTTTCAGAAACCTTGGAAGCAAGCAATTGCACCCTTACGGTTTACTGCAGTTTAATTTCTGCAATTGTTCCACTGCTTTTTATATTGATAGCTCTCTTATTGCCTTTGTAGTAAGCCTTATAAGGTAACTTCCTCCTCATCCTCTATGGAGGCAATAGAAACAAGGATTTCCTGTTTTTTAAGCTTTCCTGAATCAACTTTACTTTATAACCTAGCCTAGCAATCTCAATTGGAATGAATTCTTGTTTGCACTAATGTCTGTTTACACTGGGAACACAGAGAAACTTTTGCATCAAATCAAACTGGTCCACTCACTCTTTTTTGCCTATAGCCCAAATGCTTCTTTTGCACTGTAAGGTATGCTGCTTCATATGAGGAAACAATCAAAAGCTGGCACAGGACAGCTATTTTCTTACATTTGGTTGGTTACACTCAGTATTCCACCAAAAAAAAAAAAAGAAAAACAAAACAAAACAAAAGGACTATAAAGCTAATGTAGAATTCTGCTTATTCTTCCAGACTACCTTGTGTACTGATCTAAACACAACTTATTTCTCACTGGTTCTTCCCCATATATATTATTAACATTAAATTTTGCATGGATTTCAAATCAAAAAGCTATTCCTGTTACTACTGGTGAATAAATCATTTCTATTCAATAAAATTATACATGTCACCTTTTTTTTTTTATGCAATTGCCCTGGTGCCACATGTAGCACTGGAAGCATTCAGAGGAACCTTAAAGCGAGTCATGTACTTAAACAGGTCTCTTTAAGATGAGTGTTTAGTTTTCTGAATCTCCTAACACTTTCTAACACTCTCGACAGGAATAACAACCTAGCCTCTCCTTGCAGGACAATTACTACTATGCCTATAAAACTGCCTCACAATATTGAAGCTTAAGTTCACTTGGTTACTTTTGAGAATGTCCAGACACATTGATGCTGGGAGGCCACAGGCTTGGCTGGCTCTCTTATTCCCAGACACATTGACAGGCACACACCAGCATCATTCCCACTTCAACCTTCCCTATTCCTTCCCCCTTCAGAAATATGGGATTCTGTCACAAGCAGCCACAAAGCCTACCTCCTCTTTATTTGGGCTGTCAGTTGTAGTATGTCCCAGCTAAGGTCTGCAGATGATCGAGTGGCAAAGTCTCACAATCTTGAAATCTCCCCCTCCTCTTTTTTTTTTTTTTTCTCCAGGGCCTAAGGAGAAGCAAAATTTCTCCTTTACCAAGGAGCTTGTTGCTCTCCTTGTGTCTCTCTTCATGTCAGCTGCAGTCTTTATAATCTAGTCAGTCCATGTGGACAATGAGAATTCTCAACTGCTACCTCCCAGCCCAAGTACAAATTCTTCTGACAACCTCCTGCCTGGTGGCACCAAGAATTTACTACACCATCAGGAATGACAGAAAAGAGGCTACAGGTCTCAGTAATATATTTAAATACTTAAACATTTGTAAAACACAGGTTTCATTAATTCAACCCACCTTTGGCTGGGAATTAACTAAAGACTTTGATAATCCTGAGAGCTTTTTTTCCCAAAATAACTTTAAAAGTCTGAATGTTCTTATCTCTTTCAAAGATCTGAACTGTAAGTACATAATTTCTCTTCAGAAATTCATATGTACCATATGAATTCAATGCAAAAACCTCGGGCTATGAATTAGGTCCTGACATAACCATGCGTTCACAGACATTCATATTAACTGACGTTCACTGGTATTTCCCATCAGACAGCCATAAAAACAAACCTCCACAAAGACTAAGCATAATTTCTGAAGAAAGTGTTTTAAATATTCAGCCCACTACCACCACTCAAAACTTAATGGGCTTTATTATCCACTACTGTAACAAACTAAAGTAGTCCCATGGACTTTAATAGAGCTTCACTAATTGAAGCAGCTGAAGAACTTTTACTTTTTTGCTGTATTCAGGGAGAGCCAGTAACACAACTCATGACTCATGTTTAAATTTAAACCAAAATTTAAATTTAAACCAAAACCGAAAGCAGAGGTTGCAACAGGACCAAAACTAGGGTGAGCTCACAGCATCCAACAAAGAACACTACTGTGCAAACAGTATTCACAGTAAGATGAAACACTGTAGTTTATTTCCTAACCACAAATGAATTTGTATGTTATGACTAGGTACTTTTAGCTGGACATTCCAAGAGAACTCAAACCCTAGGAAAATCCTCTGAGACTTTGGACTGTTGGATGAATATGTGACATCCTCAGTAGCCTACCACTGCTAAGAGGAGTACACTGTGTTGTAGTAACAATATGATACTAATGAACTGCTGGGTGTAAGCCAACCATGGGAAAATCTCAGCATGGAGGCTCATGTGTGCTGTCAATGGGAGTCTACTTGACGACTTCTCACAGAGGAGTATAAACCTTTTTGCTTTGCAGAAAACAGAATCCTGAAAAAGCCAAACTGAGCTTTTCCTCAAAAGATCCTCTCATGCAAAGCTGTTCACAGCCAGTACCTACTGCTGTTCCACCAGGACTTCACCAAATCACAAGCTGAAGTACAGTTCTAAGGTCAGCCTGTTTGGTTTCTCTAGTGGTGCAATTCCCCATATCACACACTCAGTCACAACAAAACTATCAGAGAAAGGGCCTCAGTGAAATTCCACTCTTCCCTAGAGATGGGGCTCTGTATTTGTAGAGCTTGAGGATGGCCTCTGCCCTGCCTCACTGAAACCCATCCCTACGGCTCTCACAAGTCTTCAACACTGAAGATAGAATCATAGAATCGCTTGGTTGGAAAAGACCTTGGAGATCATCAAGTCCAACCAAACCTGTCCACTACTAAACCATACCTCCAAGCACCCCATGTACCCTTCTTTTAAACACCTCCAGGGATGGTGACTCAACCACCTCCCTAGGCAGCCCATTCCAGTGCCTGAGAACCCTTCAGTGAAGAAGTATTTTCTGACATCCAATCTGTATCTCCCCATGGCAACTTAAGGCCATTGCCTCTTGTTCTATCACTTGTTACCTGGGAGAAGACTCACACCTGCCTCACTACACCCTCCTTCCAGGTAGCTGTAGAGAGCAATAAGGTCTCCCCTCAGCCTCCTCTTCTCCAGGCTAAACAATCCCAATTCCCTCAGTTGCTCCTTATAAGGCCTGTCCTCCAAGCCCTTCACCAGCTTTATTGTTCTTCTCTGGATAGAGATAGCTATACTCAAAATTATTTTGGGGGAATTTTCCTATTAAGTTCCTATTATCTGAGCTGATGACCACAGGTTGCTCTTAAACTTTAAACATGAATATCAGAAAAAAATGCAATTTTTAAAAGTATTTCAAATTTTAAAAGTATATTATCACCGCATGTAGGAGTTAAGACATCTTACCAAAGGTTTTACACGATTCACGTGAATTTTTTACCATTTAAAATAAACTGTCTTTATCTGAAGAATGGCTTTAAGAAGACATATGAGTTTTATTTAAAAATGTAAAAAAACCCCATACATTTATTAAAAGTAATAAAGTACTAATCACAAGCTCTTGTTGTATAAATCCTAGCTAAACAAAAAGCAATAGGACTGTAGAATAATTATTCTTCTTCATTCTGACCAAAGGACAGACACTTTGCAGTTAATCAAACAAACTCCGTACTAAAGTATGATTTTATACAGACAAATCTTTCTGCTGAATTTAATTCTGTTCACTCTATTCAAATACGTCACAGTTTTATTACCAATGATGACAAAATTTTGCTACAATTTTTTTTTCCCTTTGCACTGAAAGTTTAATTTTGCAATGGACAGCTAATAAATTATGTTGCTTTATGTGCATAACTAAAAAATAATTTTCTGGTTTTTCTTTCTTTTTGGGAAATAAAATTGGCCCATCAGATGAAAACTCTCACACTCATTTCCTTCAGATACAATTAGTCTTCTGAATTTTTTTTTTCACCCTACTTTGACAATGTAATTTTAAATCCACTTTATATGGTAGGGTTTGGCTTTTTCTTGCAACCCAAAACCAAAAGGGAAATTCTTGTGTATTATGAAGGGAGTAAGAAAAAGCCGGGCTAAAGTGCTATTTAGCAGTAAGAAGCAGTTTAAAATATTTCCACTTTAAATAAAATATTAATTGCAATGCACCCTCCTTTCTAATTCTATGTATTTAGGAGTATATCTAAAAAGTGGGTTAAACTGTTCACTAATTCCATCTCACTGAAAAGGTGTTTGTCACTAAGTATCCACACTGACCTACAACTTTCATAATAATCATCAAGCTGAAAACACAGACAGTGTATCAATATATAACAAGACTTGCCTACAATCTGCTGATATAGATATCTACTTCAAGTTTCAAAGGGAATGAGAGATTAGACTTTAATGAAATAAAAACTCTGATCAGTACGATTATAAATAATCTCATGAACTACTGCTTCACAGGATAGTTGCTGAAAGAAAGAGCAAAAAAACCCCACAAGATTTGCATTTTATCAACAGAAAATGGGTCAACAAAATTTCATTATACAACACTGATGATAGTTTATCTTCTATGTTTCCTCCCTCTACAGATTTTCATCGTTAAGAAATGGAATTGTCCCCAGGAATCAAAAGGCTTATGAGATGGCAAACAGCTCAAACATGAGCTCTACTCAGCATACCTCATGGGAATAATATTGATACCTCAGCACAGAAAGCATCGAGTGGTATGCTGCATGAACCTAAGTCTTGAGGAGCAATGCCTATAAATTTCAAATACTTCAATTTCATTCTTTACAGAGTGACTTCATTTATTTATCTTAATATTTTTTGAAGAAAACAAAGAAGCCACTCTTTCCAGAAAATAAGAAAAAGCTTGGTTTTATGCCTTTAAAGTAGGGAAAGAAGTTCCTAGCTGAAAATACATGAGCTGAAAAGATTCTGGAAAACAGTCACTGTACTAATTAGAAATTACCAATAATTTGTAAAGATTCATAATTGGACACAGCTTAGCCAAATCAGCCTTATAAAGGCATAGGGATGTAAATCAATAAGTAATTAGAAATAGAATTTTCTTCAGTGTTCTGAATATCTGTACAAAAAGTGAAGAGAAATTACAGAGAATTAGAATGTAATATGATGTGTTACAGAACTAGCAGCCGAACAAACTCCTTGGCAAAAAGAGAATGCAGCAATACAAATACATAGCATTGTATCAGTTTACTGAAAGGGATCCACTTATCCCTCCACTGTCCCTCATCTGGATTTTTAGTTATCAGCAACAGCAAGAAGGAAATCTACCTTTTCATAAAGGAGAAGCTAATGAACCAACAGTCAATCGTATACCAAGACTTCAGAACTCCCTAGCCCTTTTTCCCCTATTACTCCCTGAGGTTTAGAAAGTCAAAAGGTAGACAAATAAACAAAAAGAATCAAACAAAAAAAGGCAAAAAAGAGGGGGGGAGAGAGGGAGGGAAGCAACAATCATACTGGCATGAATTATAAAAACCACCACAGGAATCCTCCTGGAATCCCCATGGATACCCTCACCGATAACCACACCCACTCTGGGTTTATGCTATGGTCTTAATACAAGACATGAAAAAGCCACTAACATAGACTTACATTTTTAAATTCAGTACAGAGCTACTAATATTCTGATCTCCAGACTTCCTTACCTTTCTGTGTTGGAGGAAAATGATATGGCTTCAGAACTATGAACAAGAAGTTACTTTGGTCTTTTTTCTTAACTGCAGGACACCCAAATCCATGGTATTAGTCCACAGTGGCATGCCAACATAGTAGTAATTACAGCACTTGCAGATAGCTGTCTAAACTAACAAGCTTCTCTAATGCTCCGTGTTTCTTCACCTCTTGCTGCTACTGCAGGATAACATTTCCACCTAGAGTCCTTTCACAGAATGCCTGGATTCTAGAACAATAACAAAAAATCTCTGATATTTGTTACAATGTCAAACCACGCTGTTCTTATGTAGCTGATCCCACCTTATTTTGTTAAGTCTACACAGGTGTTATTCCTACTTTCTCAAGAGGGAATTCAGAGCAATAGTTTTCAGGGATCTTCTGTTTACTCAAAAAAGAGTAACATCACTGTTCTGCTGCACAGATTACCTGCTGTCAAAATCACTACATTTCAAGCACAAAAAGTAAGAAGGTGGCACAGTAGCTGAGGAGTCAATTGTCTTAACTGCTGATATGAAAGAAAAATCCCAAATCACATTTTCTCTGGGGTATTTACACATACACAGTAGGAGTAGGAGCATACCGACATTACTGCATCCTCCTGCATGGTCCATTATGCAGCAAAGTAGACTACACCGCAGCTTCACCTTTACAAGGGAAGCACTTCCCGCAAAGGGTATAGTCCCTAATGGAACTACTGGTGCTTTGTTTGCATACAGCAGGAAGGCTGACCATCTCTTTTAATTCCATGGTATTCATAGGAACACAGAGGCTCAGGAAAGTATATCCTTTTCTTCCACCTCCTATCAGATTTTTTAAATTTATTTTTTCATGTGGACACAGCTGTTGTTCCTGAATGATTAATAAAATATTACATAATTATTTTAGGGTACATATAGCAGTTTCAGGTGAAATCATCCTAAAACACACTTTACATTGTAGACCACTCAGTCCCAGATACATCACTGTAAGAAGTAGGATAAGGCTTCAGAACTACTGAATGCCTGCTTTACAGGTCATGGCTTACCTCCCTGAACATCACACGAACTAATTTTCACTTCCATTCCCTCAGTGTTGTAATTTTGACTGAAATAAAGATTGCATGGCTCATTTTCATGACAAAGCCACAAAAAAGCTATATACTCCTTCCTTCTCCCTGCCCAGCACTTGGCAAGCAATGCAAGTTCAAATATGATTTATTTTTGAAATGTTTAGATGTTTTCCTTTTCAAATAAGAAGGTCTTGCTTCTGAAAGAACAGTATTTTGAAACAGCAGCATACAATAAGAAAGCACTGCAGTTCACCTGGCAAGGAAAGCTATAGAGGAAAAAGGCTCAAGAACATTTGATGTTTACTCCAGCCACTATGGGACAGGACTTGCAAAACCTTGTAAGTTAGATGGAAGAGACTAGAGAAATGGTATAACAGCAGGTAAATTTCTTGCCTTTGACATACCTGCTTTTCTTCCAGGTATGTTCAGGAGCACCTGTATGTACTTCGAGCTACTCCTTTAAACCAGGAGTATTCAAAATTTGCTTTGCAGAACGTAAAACGGTGTCTTCACCGCCACCCCCCCCCCCCCCCCCCCCCCCCCGCCAAAAGCCCCACTTTTCTGATGCACGTACTCCAGCGAGCACATCCACCATGGCAGCGGACACAGGTGTGGAAACATCTCTGCGCTGGCGACAAAGGACTATTGTGTTTGTACCACGCCGCTTGTAGCCCCCGGAGGACTCCTGTCCCCATCACACGGCTCCCAGCCCAGCGAGGGAAGCTCTTCCCTTGGGGATGTGAGATGCTGGGCACGACGTCCCCCACCCCCGCCCCTTCGGCTGGAGCACCTCGACTCCCGCCCCCACCCCACCGGCAGGCGAGCAGCGCCTTCTCCGCTGAGTCGAGAGCCCTCCGGGAGGGCCGGGGACGAGGCTGGCGGTGGGGGCCGCTGCTTCCTGTCCCACCGCTTCTCGTCCCCGCAGCCCACTCCCTTGGGGGGCGCACGGCGGGGTGAGGGGACGCAGCCCCCGCGATACGGTCTCCTCTTCCTCACGCCCCCCGAAAGTTACTCTGCTCTGACGGGCGGGCTCCCTGCGGCCGCCACCCCCGACGGCTCCGGGGGTTCCCCCGTCGCTTACCTGGCGACAGCCTGGGCGCTCCCTCACGGCCAGCAGCGGCGGGGCGCGGCGCAGCCGGGGCTGCCTCTGCCGCCACCTTCACAGCCCCCTCCCGAGGTGAGCGACGCGCGGGGCGGCGGCGGGGAGCAGCCGGGAAGCCGTGACATTTAACCGGGCGTGAGCAGGGTCGTGCCGGCCCCGCGACGTAGGCGGGGGTGCCTCTCCTCCTCGGCGGGATAGGCAGCCGGTCACCGCCCTCCTCTCCGCGGGCAGGGTGAGGCGGGGGGCGAAGCCCAGTCCATCCGCGGAGACCCAGCCGCAGCACGCTGCTCGAGCCGGCGGCGGCTCCTCTCCTCTCCTCTCCTCTCCTCCCGCCTGGCAGTCGCCGCTGCTCCTTCCCTGCGGCGGGGGGCGAGGGGCGCGGCAGCCGCAGCCGGGCGACGGGGAAGAGGGCTGGCCGCCTGCCCTTCGGCGGGGCCCGGCACCAGGGGGACAGCGGCGGGGCGCGGCGGTCAGGCGGGCGGGCGAGCGGCGGACGAGGCGGCAGCGCCAGCAGCGCGGGGAGGCAGCGCCAGCTCGAGGTGAGGGCGGGCGGTGGTGGGGAGGGATGCGAAGGGGGGACGTCTCTGTCAGAGGCGGAGCGGCTCCTTCCGCGCGGCGGCTCGCACAGCGGCGAGTCCCGCCGAGACGGTGGTGGCACCTCGAAGAGGAAGATCGGTGCGCAGAGGGGCGGGCGTCCGAGCCCCCACCCCGGTCGCTGGCGGGCGGCGGGGAGGCACCCCCAGCCCCGGCGGCCGCTCCCCGCCTGCCGCCGCGCCTGGGAAGGCAGCTGGCCGGCCGCTAGCCCTCCCCCGCCGTGAGGAGGGTGTGCGCGCCGCTCCCGCCGTCGCCCCCGCACCCCAGCGAGTCGCGGCGCTCCCGCCTCCGCCGCGCACCCCCTGCTCCCGCTCCGCCGCCTCCCGGGGAGACCAGGGCGGCTCCGCAGCGCGGGGCCAAGCTGCGGAGGTCGGAGCCTCCCCTCCCCCGGCACCGTCGCGGGATGCCGCGGTTTTGGGGTGTGTCTCCGCGGGGGAGGTGGAGGCACGCGCGACCGGGCGGCCATTTCCAGCGCGGCGCGGAAGGTGCGGGCTTGTGGCCGGTGGCACCTCGCAGCCTGCGCTGGGATCGTCGCGCTCCTCGTCCGAGGGCGACGGTCGGGGCAGTGCTGGGCGCCCTCGGGGAGGCAGCGGTGGGACAGAGGTGGGCAGGGCGCGGCGTGGCTGTGCGGCAGGCGTAAGCCCGACAGGACGCGTGTGGCCGCTGCGAAGCAGCGAGCGTCGCCCTCGGCCTTGTGTTCCGCAGGTGGCCGCGACCGAGGCCGCCCCGGGACTGTGCGGTGGAGAAGACGTTGGCCGCATGGATGGCGTGAGGGCGTCTCCGGCCTCTTCGCTGCCTACTCGGCTTGTGCTTGCTGCTGGAACAGCTGTTGCCGCTCCGGTTCCTCCCTGCGTTTGCAGAAGTCCATGCTACATGGTTTGTGGAGCTCAGTACCTCGCTTTCTGCCCTTTGTGCACTTTTGAAATAGTTGCGTTTAACACATTTTTTAATGAAGGATGTGGAGTGTCGGGTTCGTATTGGGTAATTCAGGAGTAGCAATGCCAGTTGCCTAAGATGATTTTGAAAATGATTCTTTCTTTCTTTCTTTCTTTCTTTCTTTCTTTCTTTCATACCACGAGCAAATTGCATTCCTGTCGGTAGAAACCTGGCTGGAGGCTGCAGTCTTCAGAAACCTGCATATTATAAAACTGATGAAAAATTGGCACATTTAAGACATTTCTCTCACCAGTAGGAGCTCTGATGTAAAAGTTAAAGGTAATTGAATGATAACTGAGTTGCTCCATTTGTGGGGTGCTTTTATGCATGTACAAGCACGTGAATTGCATAGATTTTTGCTAACATAGCAGGGCAAGAGGTAGGTGAAAATTCATACAACCCCATTGTTCAAAACCCAGGCACAAGTTTTATTGACAGTGGAAGACGTCGTTAAAAAGGAAGCTAAAATGAATGAAACATAGTTCTTTATTCTTCTACTACCAATGTTTTGCCCAAGGTTTGGTTTGTTTTTTTTTTTCAAGAAGTATCCCAAGCAGTAGCCCTAGTAGCCATTCTTCTGAGATAAGAAACCTGTTCTCTTTACAGCAGAAGTTTTTCCCTTCAAATTTTGTAGTCAGCTTTTGTATTAATTTCAGTGCTATCAGGACATCCTGTTTTCTCTTATCTCCTCCTCTGTCATAAGCCACCCGAATAAGGTTACTAATTCCGAAGAAGAGCCGCTAATAAATAATGAAGCCAAAGAGCAGTATCTTGACCTTGTCTCTCCTCTGGCAGTGCTGTAATACGTGTAATGCACTCATCAATAAAAGGAAGCATTGTTAATCCAGAATCATATGCCATACAGCTTATCCACACAGAACTATGGCTTTTACTACGTTATGTGGAATATCTTAGAATTGAAGAGAAATGTTAGGAAGGAATAAGATTTCCTGCAAAGTCTGGAGAAGAACCAACAATAAAGGATACCCGGGAAAACTATTTTCATAAAATAAACTACCTATTGTGAACCTGTTGTGTGGATTCAAAAGCAATTGACTCACTGGCTTTTTCAAGTGAACCCATTTTTAGAAAGTGCTGGCCACATGGTGGAACGTTCCTGCACGTGGTCTCAAACTGCGTACCCAAAGATGTCAGTTATTACTGGGACACAGCTGTTGAGCTTTAGGCATTGCTGTGGTTTCTGTCAAGTGCTAGTAATACAAAGAGATCACTGTTCTGAGGAAATTACACTGATGTTTTCAGACCCGGTGGAAATTTTGTACTGCATATAGAAGTATCTAAAATTTGCCAGTTAAGTGCAATTTTTTCTGAAGGTTTATAAACAGCAGGATAAAGAGCTCCATCTACTCCAGGAAGTACACTGACAAGAAGATAAATGGCAGTCTCTCCTGGATACTGCCACCTTGTGAGTGTTCTCTAAGTGGAAGATAAAGCAGCATAGCTATATAGAGACTGAATTACTACAGACTAAAAATAGAAACAGGAAAATACTAAGGCTGTCACTCTACCCATCAGGGTTGTTTTTGAAGTAAGGAGATGCCACAAGTGAAATTTGAAAAATAAATGTCTCTTAAACTTTGCATTAATTTAGAGACTGAAACTCAAGGAGAGTGAATCACCAAAGGGAACTTCATTAAACCATCAGCCAATAGAAAACCTTGAGAACTCCCCCGAATCTCATCAGTCTAATCTTAATTGTGATGACCAGTTCAATGCTTTGTACTTGTTTTGTGAATCACCAAGGAAGCTTATGCAGCTTGAAAAACTTGCTATTTCCTTTCAGTTGTAAGTATGTGGCTTTCAGAAGAGCTGGAACAACAATGTGCAACAGGAAGCCTAATGTTTCTGTACTGCTGGCCATTCAGTCAGGTCTCCATAAAAAAAATTGAAGCTGATGAGACTCTTTTTCACTCTAGGGAATTACGTGCATAATGCAATCTAAAAGTGTTCTTAAAAGAGCTCTTTAATTGGAAAGGGCCTTTGAAAGGATGTTGTACTTCCTTTTTGCCATAAGTTCTGGAAAAGGAAAGTTAAAAAAAAAAACAACAAGAAAACAGCTATACTTTCTTTACAATTAACCCTGAAAATTTAGTTCCTATAGAAAAAAGAATGGTTACATATTTACCTTCAACTGTATCATAAGTGGGTATTACAGTGCCTCTTCAAAACAAATGGTATTAAATAATCTTTGAATCACTGATCATTTAGCAAGAAATATTAAATGTATCAAAAATACTTTTACTATATTTAACTGTCTTGTAAACATTTCCTTCAATCATTCTGGCACTCTGAGGTTTCTGTAACAATAATTTAAACTTTTAAAGCACTTTTACTAAGGTTTTGGGTTTCAACAATAAGCATTTTCAGATTTATAAAAATACTTAGCCTTATGAATCTCTGAAGAGTTGGGCTCACCATTATGTTCTAATGTTTTCTTTGCCCCAATTTTTAGCATATTATTTGGCATCTGGGGAGAATGGAATCATAGGCTGAATCATAATTTGGACTCTGTCATTAAGTGTGTATCTACAAACAAACAAAAAAATGTTTAGCACCCACATGCACGTATCAGCATATGGTTTGAAGTTTCTAAAATGTACTTGTATTGCTAAAAGAACTCAAAACTTCAGATTTTAAACATTTTGAAAATGTATATTTTAAAAATGCTGCTCATATAATAATTTACATTTTTTGTGAAAAATAATAAAGTTTTGAAAAAAATATTACTTTTATCATATAAAATTATTCCTAACCTTGAAAGAGAACTTAAAAAATAGATTGGAAATTTAAGGTTGTTTTTCTATGTTACACTTTTTACATTGCACCATTTTTAATGGGCATCTACTACCTTCTTAGTCCAGCTGTTTTCACATACGCACCCCCTCCATTTGACTGACTGAGAAATGGTTTGAACAGAATTAACAAATGTTCTATTGAGTTAAAAGTTGGTCAGTGGATTTAAATGAGACCCAGCTTCATTAATTTAAAGCCAATATTTGCAGTTTCTCTGCATGTAGAGTGAAACCTGTGAACAGTGGTGAAATCTCCTAAATCCTGTTGTGTACCTCTCCTAATTTTGAGCAGGGTGCATTGCCTAGCAGAGCTGGTGGAAGTAGGACTGTTGCCATCCGTGCCAGAGGTGACACTGTTAGTTCGCTGAAGGAGAAAAGGACCTGTGCAGGAGGAACAACTGCTGCATGAACAGGACCTGCATTTTTGTGACAAGATAGATACAACTTAGAACTTATTGGCATGAGACATGCTGTGTGAGAATCAACACAGGCATGTATCTGGGAGTTCAAGTAATGATATTTACCAAAATAATACTGTTCTGTAGTTCTGTGTAGCTTTGTGCATGCTGCAGTAATTCTGCAGCGGGAAGCCCTGGGTTCTTCCTAGCCATACCACTTTTCATTGTGGTAGGCAAACCCCTTGCCCCAAAAGTCACTCAGTAAGGAAGGATCACAGAATCACAGAATCACAGAATATTAGGGATTGGAAGGGACCTCGAAAGATCATCTGGTCCAATCCCCCTGCCGGAGCAGGAACACCTAGATGAGTTCACACAGGAAGGCGTCCAGGCGGGTCTTGAATGTCTCCAGAGAAGGAGACTCCACAACCTCCCTGGGCAGCCTGTTCCAGTGCTCTGTCACCCTTACTGTAAAGAAGTTCTTCCTCAAATTTAAGCGGAACCTCCTGTGTTCCAGCTTACACCCATTGCCCCTTGTCCTATCATTGGTCATCACTGCAAAGAGCCTGGCCCCATCCTCCTGACACTCACCATTCAAATATTTATAAACATTAATCAGGTCCCCCCTCAGCCTCCTCTTCTCCAAGCTAAAGAGCCCCAGCTCCCTCAGCCTTTCCTCATAAGGGAGATGTTCCACTCCCTTAATCATTTTGGTGGCTCTTCGCTGGACTCTCTCAAGCAGCTCCCTGTCCTTCTTGAACTGTGGGGCCCAGAACTGGACACAATATTCCAGATGTGGCCTCACCAGGGCAGAGTAAAGGGGAAGAAGAACCTCTCTTGACCTACTGACTACACCCCTTCTAATGCACCCCAGGATGCCATTGGCCTTCCTGGCCACAAGGGCACAGTGCTGGCTCATGGTCATCCTGCTGTCCACCAGGACTCCCAGATCCCTTTCCCCTTCACTGCTCTCTAGTAGATCATTTCCTAACCTATACTGGAACCTGGGGCTGTTCCTGCCCAGGTGCAACACCCTACACTTGCCCTTATTATATTTCATCAAGTTTTTCCCTGCCCAGCTCTCCAGCCTGTCCAGGTCTCTCTGGATGGCAGCACAGCCTTCTGGAGTGTCAGCCACTCCTCCCAGCTTGGTATCATCAGCAAACTTGCTGACAGTGCACTCAATTCCCTCATCCAGGTCATTTATGAGTATATTGAATAATACTGGTCCTAGTACTGACCCCTGAGGGACTCCACTAGACACAGGTCTCCAACTCGACTCCGCCCCATTGACCACTACTCTCTGGCTTCTTCCCACCAGCCAGTTAATAATCCATCTCACTACCTGCTCATCTAATCCGCACTTCCTCAATTTATCAGCGAGGATGCTGTGGGAGACCGTGTCAAATGCTTTGCTGAAATCAAGATAGACCACATCCACTGCTCTACCATCATCCAGCCACCTCGTCGTGTTTTCATAAAAGTCTAGAAGGTTGGTCAAGCACGACTTCCCCTTGGTGAAGCCGTGCTGACTGCCCCTAATGACCCTCTTATCCTTGATATGCCTAGAGATGGCACCTAGGATAAGTCGTTCCATCACCTTTCCAGGGATGGAGGTGAGGCTGACCGGTCTGTAGTTACCCGGGTCCTCCTTCTTGCCCTTTTTGAAGATTGGAGTGACATTTGCCTTCCTCCAGTCCTCAGGCACCTCACCCGTTCCCCACGACTTCGCAAAGATGATGGAGAGCGGTCTAGCAATGACCTCAGCCAGCTCCCTCAACACTCGTGGATGCATCCCATCTGGACCCATGGATTTATGGATGTCCAGGTTGCTTAATTGGTCCCTGACCCAATCCTCATCAACTGAGGCAATCTTCTCCATTGTCCTGTCTCCATCTGGGGTCTCCAGGGTACAGAGCTCCTCAAGACAACTTCCGGCAGAGTAGACAGAGGCAAAGAAGGCATTCAATAGCTCTGCCTTCTCTGTATCCTCTGTCACCAGGGTACCCCCCTCATTTATCAGTGGGCCTACATTGCCTCTGACGTTGGCTTTATCTGCCATGTATTTGAAGAAGCTCTTCCTGTTGTCCTTGACCCCTCTGGCAAGATCTAATTCTAAGGAGGCCTTGGCTTTCCTAGTTGCCTCCCTACATCCTCTGACAATATCCTTATATTCCTCCCAAGTAGCCAGCCCCTCCTTCCACGATTTGTAAACTCTCCTCTTCCACTTAAGTTTGGCCAGCAGTTCCCTGCTTAACCAAGCAGGTCTCCTGGCTCCCTTCCCTGACTTCCTACATATTGGAATGCTTTGATCTTGAGCCCAGAAGAAGCTGTCCCTGAACGTTAACCAGCTGTCTTGGGCCCCTTTACCTTCAAGTAATCTGCCCCATGGAATTTCCCCTAACAATTGCTTGAAGAGGCCAAAGTTGGCCCTCCTGAAGTCCAGGGTAGCAATCTTACTTGTAATTCTGCTTATGCCACATGAGATTCGGAACTTCACCATCTCATGATCACTGCAGCCCAGGCAGTCCTCAACCTTCACAGCCTCAACCAGACCCTCCTTGTTAGTGAGGATCAGATCCAGCGTCACTCCCCTCCTGGTTGGTTCATCCACCATTTGCATCAGGATGTTTCATAAAATGTATGCATGTATACCACTACCTTACTGTTAATAAGTTCAGACCCAATAAGTACTATGGTCTGCTTTTTTCATCACAGAGGTAAATGTTTCATGATACTATACTTTTAATCACTTATGAGGTGTCCTATTTCATTAAAAATAATCAGCAAACATGAATCACGTCTTTAGAAACTACAGCCAGAAATTTGCTTCTAATTTTTTAGAGGACACCAAATAATTCTGGAGGAGGAGGAGCAGTTCCTCTTAAATACCAGTAGGAAGGCAAGCAAAGTAAAAATATTGCTCATTTACTAAACATCCAGTTCTCAAAAGCTGGAAGATAAGCTTTCCCCCTACCCCCCACTAATGTCAGAAGGGCCAGAATCACTTGTATCTCTGTCTGCACAGAAATAATACATTGTCTTCTTGTGCTTAATGACTTTATTTGTCTAGAAGCAGGACCATAGCAAATGTAAACTCTCAAAAAAGTTACGATGTATCCCTGTTCATCTATTTAAATTGTAGATGATGAGGGGCATTGTGTATTTCCATTGTATTGGGTTGGCATGGCAAGGTTTCAGTAGCAGGTGGGCTACAGGGGTGGCTTCTGTGAGAAGCTGCCAGAAACTTATCCATGTCTGACAGAGCCAATGCCAACTGGCTCCAAGATGGACCCACTACTGGCCAAGGCGGAGCCCAGTGAGGGTGGCAGCGCCTCTGGGATAACGTATTTCAGAAGGGGGGGCAGGAAAAAACAAACCTGCACAACTGCAACTAAAGAGAGGAGTGAGAAGATGTGAGAGAAACAGCTCTGCAGACACCAAGGTCAGTGAAGAAGGAGGGGCAGGAGGTGCTCCAGGTGCCAGAGCGGAGATTTTCCCACAACTTGTAGTGAGCACCATGGAGAGGCAGGCTGTCCTCCTGCAGCACATGGAGGTCCATGGTATAGCAGATGACCACCTGTAGCCCATGGAGGACTTCACACTGGAGCAGGTGGATGCCTGAAGGAGGCTGTGACCCCGTGGGAAGCCTGCGCTGGAGCAGGTTCCTGTCAGGACCTGTGGCCCTATGGAGAGAGGAGTCCACGCTGGAGCAGGTTTGCTGGCAGGACTTGTGACCCCGTGGGGGACCCACGCTGGAGCAGTCCCTTCCTGAAGGACTGCATCCCATGGAATGGACCCAGGATGGAGCAGCTCATGAAGAATTGCAGCCTGTGCGAAGCACTCGCATCAAAGAAATTCATGGAGGACTGTCTCCCATGAGAGGGACCCTACTTTGGAGCAGAGGAAGGGTGTGAGGCGTCCTTCTCCTGAGGAGGAAGGAATGGCAGAAACATTTAATGGACTGACCACAACTGTCATTCCTGGTGCTCCTGTGCTGCTGCAGAGGGAGGAGGTAGAGAAGGGAGGGGAGGGGGGAAGATTTTTTAAGATTTGGTTTTCTTTCTCATTATCCTACTCTGATTTGATCGGAAATAAATTAATTTCCCCAAATCAAGACTGTTTTGATAGTAATTGGTGAATGATCTCTCCCTGTCCTTGTCTCGACCCACAAGCTTTTTTGTTGTCTTTTCTCTCCTTTGTCCAGCTGAGGATGGGACTGATAGAGTGACTTTGGTGGGCATCCGGCATCCAGCTAGGGTCAATCCACCACGTCCATTTTATCCACAGATTACACAAATATTGGAGGTAGAACGACTTTGAGAAAAGCGCTGAACTACTCTTAAATCACAAACTTATGAAATCGAGCTGAAAGAAAACTAGCTTATAATTTTCTTAAAATAATGTTTTCTGGATCTTACTCACTGTTGCTTTACTTCAATTTCTATGAGAAGCATGATGGCAGTAGCATTAAGAGTGTAGTTTACCAGTGTAAAGTAGAAGTATCTTACAGGTGAACCCAACCTGTATTTTCAAAATCAGCATTTTCTCTCAGTAATTTCAAAGACCAGCTACAGAACATTCATACTCTTCTAAGGAACAGGATATAGCTGTTGCTACTGCTCTAAATGCTCTAAATCACAAAGTTTTATTTAGGGCTGATTTTACGAAAGTTCTAGTACTTGCCATATTCATAAAGCATGAAGAACAATAGTTTTATTGACAGGCAAGAAATAAAAAAAACCAACCTGTGACATCATTCGTCATTTGTTGGAGAGATGGAAATTTAGATGGGCAGCTTAAGGCCGGTAGTATGTACCATTATTTCCAACCTTTATTCAACATCTTCTGTTGCCTTCCTTTTAAACCTTGATAATTGTTATTTAACCTATCAATACTTTTAATTACAGTACACATACACAATTTGAAGAGTATAAGCTGCGTGCAAGAAAATATGTTGTGATAACCAAACATGCCTCATGACTACATGAAAGTCTCAAGTACAATGGCAGCCAATAAATACCTGAGTCTTAAGTTTATCATATGGTAGAAACAAGAGCTTATAGGAAGAATTTACAAATGCTGTATGAATAAATGCAACTTCTTTTCAGTGGTACCTAAAACTAACTTATATTCAACTGAGCATCCACTTTTTTGCAATATTTCACTGAGTGTTATTGGAGCTATTAATGTTAACAAAAGTGTCATGCATTCGTAACAGTTTCTCTAACCCAGAACCATTTTTGCTCAGAGGTGGAAACATTCCTAAAACATCACTGCATTACATACTAATTCCATGTACAGCAACTGCAGACAGCAGCAAGCCGATAGTTTGTGTCACTTGGTAAACAAAGTCACAATCTGGTGTCTTCTCCTCACATTTTGGATGGGTAGGAGCAATAGCATCGCTCTCCTGAAACAGGAGGACTCCTAATGAATTAAATAGTCCTGGGGCCATTCTGTGGCCTGGATGGCAACTAAAACGGTCTGGCCATACACCTACTATCAAACTCTCATAGCCAGCAAACAAGTGTGGCCATATGCAAAGACTGTGTGGTCCTAGAAATCATCTGGGAAGTTGTTAGTTGAGCCAGCAGCTCAACCTGAAGGTGCAGCTGATCAAGTTCCAGTCCCTCTATCCTTAGACTGCTTATTTTAGTGCTTTATATGCAGCCCTTCAGCTTCTGTTCACCTTACAAGTTGCATGGATTAAATTATTCAGGTCTTCAATTCTTGCTGGTATGGCAAGTTGAACATGAGCCAGCAGTGTTGCGTGGCAGCCATCAGGGCCAACCAGGCCCTGGGGTGCATCAAGCACTGCATTGTGAGCCGGCCCTGGGAGGTGACTGTCCCACTCTGCTCTGCACTGGTGTGGCCTCACCTCCAGTACTGGGTGCAGTTTTGGGCACCACAGGTATAAAAGGTTATAAAGCTACTAGAGAGTATCCAGAGGAGAACCACAAAATTGGTGAAGGGCTTAGAGGAGAAGCCATATGAGGAAGGGCTGAAGTTGCTTGGTTTGTTCAGCCTGGAGGAGACTGAGAGGAGAATCTCATCACAGTCTAGAACTTCCTCACAAGGGGAAGAGAAGGGGCAGGCACTGGTCTCTTCTCTCTGGTGACCAATGACAGGACCCGGGGAAATGGCAGGAAGATGTGCCAGGGGAGGGTGAGGTTGGACGTTAGGAAAAGGTTGTTCACCCAGAGGCTGGTGGGGCAGTGGAACAGGCTCCCCAGGGAGGCAGTCATGGCACCAAGCCTGACAGTATTCCAGAAGTATTTGGACAAGGCCCTCAGACACACAGTCTAAATCTTGTGACTGTCTTGTGCTAGGGCAAGAGTTGGACTCAATGATCCTTGTGGTCCGTTCCAACTCACAACACTCTATGATTCTATGGTTCTTAAAATCTTCAGTTAAATTTGTCGTGTGACTCTGTCGCTTGACTGTGAGGTACCAGATGGTGATAAAGAGAAAATAGGCTTTGTTGCAGTTCTGTAATTGAAAGCCAGATGGTGTTACTAAGGCTGATAAAGGGAAAACAATAATACATCCCTGCCCTACTCTGCCTCAGATTTCCAGCTATTGCTATGGAGCTGAAAATCCATCTGTTCAAACATTACTCACAGTATATCATACAGCTTTTTTTGGATGCAAATTTCTGAAACTGCAACAGGTGCAAGTGCTTGCAAACTTTTGTAAGTTTCAAAGTACATTAGAATAATACTTAAGGTGCAATTTTAAATCCATTTCTGTCAGAAAATGAAATTATTTAAATCTCTGCAATGAGTAACAATTTTGTATTTTATATGGAGAGACAAATCTTCAACATTTACTGAATAAAATGGAAGAAATATACTAGGAAACTAGTTACCTAGGAGCAATATGGTTTCACATTTAATGTAATTAAATCTGAACTTTTATCTATAAATATCTACAAATTGGTCTAGAAAAATGTCTTTTCTGCTATTTCAAATTTGTCAATTCTTTATTAGAAAATTTAAATGAGTTTACTGATTTGATTTCTTTTGCATGAGAAAGTTTTCATCAGTCATCAGTGGTTGCATCATCAAAATAATACAGTGATCGTAGACATTAAAAAAAAGTTGAAGTTGTCAGGGAATCAGTGATAGAAAAGAAACAAAACCATTTTTTTTCTCTTAGAAGAAAATATTTTGCTTAATATTTAAGATGATGTTAATTTCCATAAACAAATTTGTAACTCAGGGACATATAAATAATTAACTAATAACTTGTGGTGATTTAACCCGAGCTAGCAGCTAAGACCATATGGTTGCTCTCTCACTCTTCCCCCTGTTCCTGGTGGGACGGGGAAGAGAAAATTTAACAAAGGGCTTATGGGTTGAGATAAGGACAGGGAGAGATCATTCACCAATTAGTATCACGGGCAAAACAGACTCCACCTCAGGAAAAAATCAATTTAATTTATTTCCAATCAAGTCAGAGTAGAATAATGATAAATAAAACCAAATCTTAAAACATCTTCCCCCCACCCCTCCCTTCTTCCTGGGCTCAAGTTAATTTACTCCTGATTTTCTTTACCTTGTCCTATGAATCCAGACAGGGTCAATCCACGACAGCAGCACCCGTTTTTCCTCCCTTCTGAAATGTTAGCACAGAGACACTTCCACCATTGCTGGTAGGTTCAGCCTTGGTGGGTCCATGTTGGAGCGGGGGAAGCTTCTGTAAGCTTCTCACAAAAGTCACCCTTGTAGACCCTCCCCCACTACCAAAATCCTGCCACACAAACCCAACACACTACTTTCACAAACACGTACAAAAAAGGTATCAACATTGCATATATCTATCTAAAAATCTAGCTATTAAAAATTACTATGGATGCTCTAAAATCTGCACCCTGTGATTTTTATTTTAATTTTTCATTTTATTTGGTGCTGTAAAAAGGTAACAACTGGTATTTGACTTGTTGCAGTCCTGTACATTCCAGGGTCTGTGATGAAATTCACCTTCTCTGGAATGTTTTAGATTCACACTGCCTGTGAGGCAAGAGCTCCCTGCTGGACCATGTTGTGTCTTCTTTTCAGGGTGGGTGTGCTAGCTAGTGCTTTAGTGTGTGGTTTCAACCTTGGCACCACCAGCAAAGAAGCTGCTTGGATTAGATCAGCTGGGCACTCAAGTGTGTTTTGCAGCACACTAAACAAGGATGCAAAGCAAATTCATACCTTGAAAATGCTGCTTCAGTAATTTGATTTATTTATATAGGTGTGCCCACCTTGCAAAGAATTCATTAAAAAAAAAAGAGATAACATTTCAAAAATAAACTGCTTGATGAAAAGGAATGCTCTTGCTGTATACTTATATCTACTTTCAATTGAACTAGAATTTGTGCAGTATTTAAATATTTGGATATTCGGTTTCGTGGCCTAGATTTGAAAGAGAATATTGTGTAATTCATGATTGAAGTGAGCAGAACTGCCCTTAGCTGAAGACAGATATTTTGCGTGAAAGTCAGGAATTTATCAAAGCACCCTTTACTAGGAGACACAGATGATGGTTGGCACAGGCAACTGAAGAGGCATCACACAGACAGACCAAAAATTAATTCAATTGAAGGGCTTAGTGTTCCACTCCCATCCATTCCCAAGGGATAGCAGAAGTCTTCTGGTTCAGCTGACAATTGCAGAAAAGAGAGAGATCTGATCTTTGTGAATCCCCCTTTCCTTTTCCCCAGCTCACCTCCTAGTAATGTTTGAAGTGAATAGGCCAGACTCAAAATTTAAGGTTAGCTAAACTGTCAGCAGATCTGCACCTACACAGACCGACCCTCGTCAGCTAATTAGTTTACTATCACCCAGATACAGCTGATGTAGTTGAAATACATATGTGGTGACAAGTTCATGAAGCTGTGCTCAAATATCTGTAGCTACTAAACATTTGAGTAAGGCAAAACCTCCTTTTTTTCTGAAAAGGATAAATACAAGCTAGATTATATTCTTCTTAAAAGTCCTCCAAAGCAGAGAAAAGGTATTCCAACTTTTGAGTTTTACTGTCTGGGAAGAACTGGAATCGTGATGACCCGTTTAACAATGGTTACCATTGAAATCTCACACCTAAATTCTTGCATAGAATTTCTTAAATTACAAACTTTTTGACTTTTTATTGGTGAAGTCACTTACTGTGGTGGGTTGACCCTGGCTGGATGCCAGATGGCCACCAAAGCCCAATCGGTCACTCCCCCTCCTCAACTGGACAAGGGGGAGAAAAATATAACAAAAGGCTCGTGGGTGGAGGTAAGGACAGAGAGAGATCACTCACCAGTTACTGGCACAGGAAAAACAGACTCTACTTCAGGGAAAAAAACAAATTTTATTACCAATCAGATCAGAGGATAATGAGAAGTAAAAACAAATCTTAAAACACCTCCCCCCACCCCTCCCTGCTTCCTGGGCTCATCTTCTCTCCTGATTTCCACCTCCTCCCCCCAGGAGCACAGGGGGACAGGGAATGGGGGTTGGGGTCAGTTCATCACATGTTGTTTCTGACACTCCTTCCTCCTCAGGGGGAGGACTCCTTCCCCCACACCAGCGTGGGGTCCCTCTCACGGGAGACAGTCCTCCATGAACTTCTCCAACGTGAGTCCTTCCCATGACTGACAGTTCTTCATGAACTGCTCCAGCCTGGGTCCTTCCCATGGGTTGCAGTCCTTCAGGAAGGAACTGCTCCAGCCCGGGTCCCCCACGGGGTCACAAGTCCTGCCAGCAAACCTGCTCCAGCATGGGCTCCTCTCTCCATAGGGCTACAGGTCCTGACAGGAACAGGGGGACATCTGCTCCACTATGGACCTCCATGCGCTGCAGAGGGACAGCCTGCCTCTCCATGGAGTTCACCACAAGTTGTGGGGAAATCTCCGCTCTGGCACCTGGAGCAGCTCCTCCCCCTCTTTCTTCACTGACCTTGGTGTCTGCAGAGCTGTTTCTCTCACATCTTCTCACTCCTCTCTCTAGTTGCAAAGTGTGCAGCTTTTTTTTCTTTTCTCCCTTTTTTTTTCTTAATTATATTATCACCGAGGTGTTACTGATGAGCTTGGCCTTGGCCAGTGGTGGGTCCATCTTGGAGCTGCTGGCACTGGCTGTGCCGGACACAGGGGAAACTTCTGACAGCTTCCCAGAGAAGCCATCCCTGCCACCTCTATACCCCACCCCCTCCCCGCTACCAAAACCGGGCCATGCAAACCCAATACACTTATGAACATGTGAGAATAAACTGTATTTGTCGTATTCAGCTGTTCTTTGACATCTCTGTACCCATGGAAATACACAAAGAAACTTGAAAGAACACTACAAATGGCTGTATTTTAAGGGCATAATCGATACAGTGAGACATAGCAACATATAATTCATATCAGAGTTTCATACAATAGTTGTCAAAGCAATTTTTGTTGAACCTTGCAGGTATGTACAATATTTTCTAAACCAACATTACCTTAAAAATTCTTTAAGAAATAACTATCTTTCACATATGTTGACAAGCTCATTCATCACTCCGGATTTATTGGGAAAATAGCAGAATAATCAGGAGAAGAGAAGACATTGGAGCTACATTCAGATACATTTTTTGTTCACAAAAGTGTTGTAGCCATGTGAAGTTCATTAAAAGCCATATGAATCAAAGAAATAATTTGTTTATACATGTTATTTCATTCTTTCTCTGTGCCTTACTATATGTAGAATTTTTAGAAGTCTGGTATTTTCAGGAAAAGTTACTGATTTGCAGACCTTCAGTGTTTTCACTAAGTACTAAAGACTAGTCCTTCAAAATATACTTACTGTTTAAAAATGAAATCAAGTAGAATATTTAAAGCTTGAAACATTCAACATTGTTAGCTGATACTGGAGGGTTAGATGATATGTGTGCCTGGATGCATATGCACTAGGTATCCTATTACATACCATAGCCTAGAATGCATGCAGGTTTCTTTATTAAAACTTCATACTTGTTATGAGTGATAACACCATCAGCAAGGTAGAGGTGGATATGGATATGGATCCCACAACACTGCCATCTGTTAGAGAAAAAATTATCATGCAAGATTTGACAGCCTGAAGGAGACAAGGCTGCTGCAGCTCCACATCCCCAGGTACAACCATCAACATGGCCAAAGAGATATTCACATTAGGCACAGGCACACAGGGCACATGTATACAGCACATATGTGAACTGCCACACAGATCACAGACAGACATTCCCTCTCCTGCTCCCCTCTTTGGCTGATTAGGATGGAGGTGCACTAGGAGAATATATATATGTGTATATTTATGCATATATTTATTTGTACACACATATATAGATACATAAAAGGTGGATCCCCCTAGCAGCTGGGCTCAGATTCTCAGTCTGCCCAGTAGCTGTCCCTGGATCCCAGTCTCTCCACTTGCTGACACCTGGATACATGGACCCCCAAGACCACAGCCCCACTCCAGTGGCTGTTGCAGACTGTTGTGCACACACACAGACATACACACCCAGAGCTGATCAAGACTTCCACCATCCCGCAGCCAACCCCGCTGCACTCTTGCTCCTACTTACATGCAGACTATCTCATCCACATTGCTGGTGTGTGGGGACCACTCACCCCCTCACTCCCAGACCACCTTCCCTACTCACTGGCTTGATCCTTCTTAGTGATCACACACTAACTTGCACACCTACACTGTTCCAGTCGCTAGCGTCACCAGCACATGGGCCCCCTGACCCTGTGCTTGTGCAGATGGGCTTGTGATGGACTGGTAAGGATCTTAAGAGCAGCCAGGGCAGGGTGTTGTTTGGGTGTCTCATCCTGCCCGTGTCACTCTACGCTCTTTTGAGGATGCGCAGATGAACTTTTATCATGTAATCTGGCACCTTCCTTTCATGTCTATATGGTATCTTTCCTCTTGTAAGCAAAGCATGGGTGCAAGAAAGAACAGCAGAGCACTGGCAGGGGTCAAGAGTATTTTGAGGGGTCCAGAGGGAGCAGTGAGAGAGGAGAACACATGCGATGGATTGTAAGGGCCAGTGGCCCATGAGGTTTTGAGGGAATCCAGACTGCCAGAAGGAAGCCCCAGCTCTGTTCTGTGATCTGAGATTATCTGGGTAGCTACTGAGTAAACACACCCACCTGCTCACAGCCTGTGAAACTTCACAGCTTTCCTTGCCCAAATAACTATATTTAAAAAAAATAAAAAATCACAGTTTCATGATCATAAGATACTCAAGTGCTAACTACCCTTACTAAAGTTGCTTCTATCAAATACTGACAGAAAGTTGATACTCCTCACAACCAACAAACATTCTTCACAGACCACATACAGCAGAAAAAAAAAATACTCCCAAACCTGTCACCAACTTTTAGATATATCTTGAATTCTGCCTTAAAACAGTCCTTTCAGCGAAAGCCCCATTGAGTAGGGCTCAGAGAGGAAGAAAATTTTAAACTGTGTAAAGTATTTTAAAAAGATGATCTAAAATTTATTTTCTAGACATTGATATGCCATAATGAGAGGAAGGATAGTATGGGCTCTTCCACAGCTTGCAGTAAGTGGCATAGTTGCTAGCAAGAAGTTAAGCTTTCCTTTTCCTCAAAGGAGTGAAATTCCAGTTTCTAACCTCCCAGATGTTAGACTTAAAACCAACAGCTATTTGCTAGAGGGCCAATCTTTTCACAGGGGTTAATCTAGCCCATTTTGGACTTGGGGGATTAAAAGGCACATCTAATCTAATAATGTGGTATTCAAAACAGTAGCTGTTGAATACTACTGAGGGGTCTGAAAATCGAGAGTTATTTTTGGGAAGATGGTTGAGCAGGCAGGAGGTGAGGCTACATAATTAGATGATTAACTGCTGAAACATGCAAAAACAAATGTGTTATAAAATTTTCTTCTCTACCTTGCCATATACATTTATTATAATTACATCTTAACTGTTAAGAGCTAAGGCACCTCTCCTTCCATACATTTTAGAAGTGAACCTTAAAATTATTTATGAAGTCTTTAATTTAATGCACGACTCCTTAAGCAGAACAGGGGCTTTTGCAGTATACTTTGTTATTTGTCCATGAAGAAAATATTTCAGTCATTTAAAATGCTGTAAAAAACGGGATTTAAAGCCAGCAAACACAGTGCAGGTAGCTGAAAATTCGCCAAGGCGTGTTATTCTTATGCACAGGAACAAACCCTGAGCTAGTTTTTGTTTTAATGTGGAGCAGAACCCTCACACCTATTTCCTCCATCCATTATACCCATGGCACAGCATGTGCACTCTGTTTTTACTGTTTGACAAGGTATTTATTTGCAGGCCAGATTTTGAGTAGTAGCTTACCTTCCCAGACTTCCTCTATGACAGATTCTTTAAAAAGCCTGACCCCAGCTAATCCTAGTCTGCCATGACTAAACCAAGCAGGCTTGCTGCACAGCTCCTTCGGCTCTCACCCAGTCACCCCGCACAGGTTGGCCCCACCATTGCCTCTAGTGTGTACCCATCCCCAATAAGTCTCTTCTCCAGCAGTGGTGGCTCCAGCCCTGGCGTGTTGGAAGAATAGAATGAAAAAAAAAAAAAATCCAGATAAGATCCTTCACCAGAAAAAGAGGTATTGCTACAGGACAAAGTGTCATTACAAGGATTTTAGGTTGCTTCAATTTTCCATTTTCTCCAGAGGATAGTTCTCAACCTAGGTGAGAACACGCTAAAGGCACCCAAGGTGGTGTCAGTCACGCTAACCTGACATTTCTTGCAGTAGATTTAACCACATGATCTTCACTATAGTTATTCTGTTGATTGTGCTGGTTGGAGCAAAGTGGTCTGGAAAGCAAAGAGTAGCCACTCTTTCTTCCTCAGCCTGTCCTTGCTCTGAGCATCTACCGGGTGACCGGGATCTGCTTTTTTCCTGTTTTCCAAAAGGAGTTGAAATATTTCAAGACTACCCATTTAACAGCTCTAAGGATTTCAGAAATCTTTTCACACCTTTGGAAGCACCTTTTCACACCTTTTTCTATTAGAAAGAAATTCTTCACTGTGAGGGTGGTCAGGCGCTGGAACAGGTTGCCCAGGGAAGTTGTGGATTCCCCCTCCCTGGAAGAGTTCAAGGCCAGGTTGGATGAGGCTTTGAGCAACCTGGTCTAGTGGAAGGTGTCCCTGCTCATGGCAGGGGGGTTGGAGCTAGATGATCTTTAAGGTCCCTTCCAGCCCAAACCATTCTATGATTCTGTGATTCTATGAAGCAGCACCAGAATGTTCTAAGACCTAACCCCTATGCTGGTTTTCACCTGCTGTGGCTTGTTTTGCTTAGTGAGTTCCTCTCACCAGTTAGACTCTGCCTTTCACTGGACTGCAGTGTGGTCATAGGTTTTTCTTCCCTCCTGCTCCATTCCCTGAACTCAGCAGTTGCAACATGCACTTTGGAGAGGGACTCAGCCTCACAAGTTGGTCATGGCATGAACAAGCATAGGAGCATACCCAGAAAGAGGAACACACCATGCTTTTCCTGTAGTGCCTTTCTGAACATATGAAGCTTGCCTTTCGGAAGAGCAAAGGGCCTATCACTGGGTATAGTTTCTGGCTCTCCAGTTGATTTTGAGAGTGAATGGCATCTCTTCAAGCAGCACTCGATAGGGCAGGGTTACCCTTTCTGTTGTCTGGATTCAATCTTCAAAGTAACCAGGAGCAATGCACCATGAGGAGGAGGAATGAGCTTTAGGGGATTGAGAATTGTTTGGCCTTCACACAGAGGCTTGAAAGATACCTGTCATTCCTCAGGAACTGCGTGAGAAGAGAGAAAAGCAGATAGTTTAGACATTTGCTCATATAAAGTGGAGACTTCCGTCACTCCAAGCATTAGCAACAAAGCCTAAAAAAAAAAAAAAACAGAATCAAAGAACAGTACATGAAATATAAATCTGCAAAGAGAAATTTTCCATCTGTCGTCTCTGACCAAAGTCAAACAATTCTTTGTGTTGAATACAACATATTTTTCAGGTACAATAGGTCAGTGTCAAAAGCAAAACCATGTCTGTTTCATATTCAAGGACAACCCCTTAGCCAAAGAAAGCTTTGTTTTGTATTTAAAATCTTTGCAACAGCGTGTCTAGACATAGAGCTGCTATGTTTGGGTATTTAAACGACTTTGCATTTTTAGCAGTGCATTTTTATTATTCTACTTTGCTGTTCAGAGGGATAGCCTATGAATTTCTCATCCACAGAAATAACAACCCTGTGGAGTATCCTACAAAGTATTATGAGTTCATTTTACATACAAATGAATTATTGAAAATCTTTCCTAGTCTTTTGCCTGGATTTTTTTTTTTTTAAAGGTCAAGAATGAAAAAAAAAAAAAAAAAAAGAGAGTTCAGAGGCTGGTCTTTTCAACAGTAATAGTCCAGTTGTGACTTCAAGACTGTATAGCAAGGACAGGAACTAGAACAATGTCTCATTGAAAGTAAAGTTGATATTTGCTGAGTTCTGTGCGCCAAGTGGCAGCCCATATAGGAAAATGGAGCTGACAAAACAAATCTTAGAAATCAACAGCTTGCTTATAGCATATGAAAAATCTTGGTAGTCAAGGGTAGAGGCCAAATGCTGCTGCTAATACAGAAGATCAGGAAAAAAACCACTTTGATAATTGTGTTACAGGAAAAAAAAAAACAAAACCAAAGAATATTTTATGTGCACTTGTGACTATTACAGTGCTTGTGTCTGAATGAAACCAGATCAGTATCTAATGCTTTAGTTGAAAGAGGTTTACTCTGTTTCAGTGACTTTTTAAATGTACTTTTAGTAGCAATTCTAATTCAACAATATATGTCCTCTAAATGTGCTCTGTAGCATTTCCCTCCCACGCCATATGTGAGCTACATTTTTATAACAAGAACAAAGAGGAAAATAATGGAGCTGTGCTGCTGTTTAGTGAATGGAAATTTTCTGGGTTGCTGGATAGCAGTGTATCGGTGGTGAGAAATCAGGTTTTCCCAGAGGGGCTGAAATATTCTGACTGACAACTCTGGCTTAAGGATCACTCAGGAATGAAGTATGCTGCATGTTAGAAGGCAATCTCAGTTATTACTGTGCCACAGATACTTTTCTGGAGGTACGTAATTCCCATTGGGCTGTATGAGTGTTTCACGAACACTAGGTTAGATTCAGCCTCCTTCTCTCTTACTAAAAAAGAAGAGAGAGGAAAGGCAAAGCAGCAGAAGTGCAACCTTTTTCCCTAATTATCCAAAACCAAACTGTTAGTAAACAAGGAATATTAATGGGGCTGTGACAGTGGAAAGTGCTTACTTTTATTTTAAATAAGTGACCACTTACCGACAAACGTGCACAAAGGGTAATTTAATATAGAAATGAGGTGTCAGAGTTTTTTTCACCACACAATCCCTTTCAGAGACGTGTAAAACTGTTTCCATATTTCCTGGCAGAAACTAGGATTTTCTTGAGCTGGAATTGCCTTGAAACATGACATAACTCTTTGGCAACTGAAGACAGATAAATTGGTATTTTACAGCTTCCATTCAGATTCTTACACAGCCATTAATTTATTCTTACAAAACCAGGATTATTAGAAGAAACTGATTGGAGACCTATGGTCCATAGTCTCAGGCTAAATGTTCATTAAACTTTGTCAGGAGGCTTGCCTGAGGAAAGCTGTAAAACCTAGCCTTTATAAAATGTGAACTGATTTTAAGTTTCAAAGAGAGACATTTGCTACCAGTCTATGGTTACGGAAATAAAGGGAATTCAATTTAGTTCAGGTCAGAGCAGTAGCAGTTTATTCCTGTAGCAACAGGAGAGTTAGAGGGTTTATATACCTTTAGGATGTACAACTCGTTCTTCACCAAACCCTGTCAGATAAGCAGGACTATAGTACATTGCAACAAAAAGTGGTAGCACGTGGGTTAGTTCATACAGGGATGCTCCAGACAGTCAGATAAGGAAGCTTTAGGCAGTAGCTCTTTTTTACAAATAATTCACTGCTTTGTTAATTAATTTGTACTGACTCGGTTAGGTCATACTGACATGTTTTTCTTAACTAGTGAGTCCTGCAAAGGATTTAAAGCCACTATGAAATTCATGGTAAATTTGAAAGTAAATATTTCTGTTCTTGAAGGCTGACTTTCATGAAATTTTGTACTGAAAACTCATTCTGCTGGGCTGTTGCACAGAAGAAGGTCTCAGAGGCACTGGTTTATGTATGAAAGGTTTTCTTAGCTATGGTGAGAGAAGGAAATGGTTCACACTTAAACTGGTGCAAACAGTGTGCTTTGCATCAGTTCAAGGCAGATGTGGAGAGATTTTTTTTCTGGACATCTTTACATTAGTGTAAAGCACTTGGAAAGAGCTACTTAAGTCTTACCCCTCCCCTTCCCTGCCCCACCCTTGATTCTATAGAAAACAGGTGCAGGAATGGAATAAGCATGTTCCTAGACAATAGCCACCTGCCAACCCACAGATAGCATGCAATCTGGCAAACAAGACTGTAAGGTATGAAAAGAAACTATTTTGTCAATTCCTTGCCTGAGTGACAGATCCTAAAGGAGGGGAGGACTGAAAAACTACTGTGTAAATCCAACTCTCAGTATAAACAATCTCAAACCTCTAGTCTTTATCCTTCATGTAATAGTCAAATGTCAAAATACTTAAACCCAGATTTGCATGATGAATAGGTGAATAGAATGAGGGACATTTCAGGAAAAGGCATAATCTTTTCGATCACAGGAACAATAAAAAGTCCCAGTTAGCTTTGCTTAGCTGGTTAGCCACAGAACAAATTAATATTCAGTAAATATCCACACTTATTTTGTAATGAAAGATTCCTTCCACACAGCAGATTCTGACACAGGTCATCAGCCACTCTCCCCCTCTATTCCTCAAAATGCTATTTTAATGGTTGGCTTTTCTCTCCCCTTTAAATAGCTTTTAGCCAGCCATTATGACTTAAACAGCAACTGAGACATGAAAAACAAAGTAACTGTAGTGTGAAGGTTAGATCAAATGATAAACCATTGACATCTGGCTGAATTTCTTCTTTTATCACAAACTGCAGTTTTCCTGTTACTATACTTTCCATATATTATTTTCAGGGGAAAAGGAGGTAGTGTATGGTCTTTGCAGCAGTCCTGGAATCATGTGTACTATGAGCAAGCATTCAGAAAATGGTCATCTATGTATTTGATATAAGCTTATTGCATAGGTTTGGAATAAAAACATCCTTTACTTATTTTTGATGGTTTCTTAGAGGATTAAGAAGCTGTGTGGAAAGGAGAAAAGTGAATGCATGTTTTCTCAGGCAAGATACTCAGTCATCCTCATCAGCAAGAAAACACCCCTTTTCCATTGTTTCTCCATGTCTTTGCAAGATTCTCCCTCTTCAGATCTAAGTTTTAAATTCTCAGAGGAGGCTCAGTGATCTTATTTTGTTTGCTTAAACCTTTGCTATAGGTTAAATATTTAAGTTAAAATTGCCTAGATTGATTACTGCTTTTGTCATCTCAATATCTCACTTGTTTATCTAATGAGCTGCTCAAAGGAGAAAGAGTGGACTTTCAGGTACCTAGCATGGGAGGGCTGTTCTGTCCAGCCTCTCAGTCATGGCAGCATCCAAATCTTCTTGAATCATAGACTGGCTTGGGTTGGAAAGAAATTTAAAGATCATCTAGTTCCAGACCCCCTGCTGTGGATAGGGTTGCCAGCCACTAGATCAGGCTGCCCATGGCCCCATCCAGCCTGGCCTTGAATGCCTACCCTTGTCTTATCACTATCTGCCCATGTGAAAAGTCACTCTCCCTCCTGTTTATAAGCTTCCTTCAAGCACTGGAAGAATGCAATGAGGTCTCCTTGAAGCCCTCTCCTCTCCAAGCTAAACAAGTCTAGTTTCCCAAAACTTTCTTCATAAGAGAGGTGTTCCAGCCCTTTTTGTGACTCTTCTCTGGACCCACTCCAATAGCTCTACATCTTCCTTGTGCTGGGGGCTCCAGGCCTGGATGCAATACTCCAGATGGGGCCTCACAGGGGCAGAGTAGAGGGGGGTAATCGCCTCCCTCACCCTGATGGTCACCCCTCTTTTGATGCAGCCCAGCTTACAGTTGGCCTTACAGGTTGCAGTCACACACTGCTGGCTCATGTCAAGCTTCTTGTCCACCAGAACTCCCAAGTTCTTCTCAGCAGGGCTGCTCTCAATGAGTTCTTCTCCCTACCTGTATATAGACCTGGGATTGCCCCAACCCAAGTGCACAAGCTTGCACTTGGCCTTGTTGAACCTCATTAGGTTCTCATGGACCCAGTTTTCAAGCTTGTCTCAACTGCACCACTCAGCTTGGTGTCATCCGCAAACTTGCTGAGGGTGAATTTAATCCCACTATTCAGGTCATTGATAAAGATGTTGAAGAACACTGGTCCCAAGATTGACCCCTGGGGGACACCACTCATCACCAGCCTCCACTCTGACATAGAGCTGTTCACCACAACCCTCTGGCTGCGACCACCCAACCAATTCTTTATCCATCAAGTAATACAGCCTTCAAATCCATCTTTCCAATTTAGAGATAAGGATGGGGTGTGGGACCATGTCGAAGGCCTTGCAGAAGCCCAGGTAGACATCATCAGTTGCCCTTCCTTTGTTCACGGATGCCATCACTCCATCATAGAAGGCCACCAAATTAGTCAGGCACAATCTACTCCTAGTGAAGCCATGTTGGCTGTCTTGGATCATTTCCTCATCTTGTGTGTGCCTTGCCATAATTTCCAGGAAGATCTGCTCCATGATCTTCCCAGGCACAGAGGTGAAGCTCACCAGCCTATAGTTCCCTGGGTCTTCCTTTCTCTCTTTCATGAAAATGAGAGTGATGTTTGCCTTTTTCCAGTTACCAGGGACTTCACCTGACAGCAATGGCTTTCCAAATGTGATGGAATGGGGCTTGGCAAATATAAAGAAAGTGGCTTGCTTTATTTCTAACTTAAAGGTTACTGATAGCACTGTCAGCTGAGAAAGACTGACTAGATTTCCAAAGCTCAATGAAATCAATTATGAGTCCAGCATCCTGAAAATAATCAGGCAGTTTGACAGCTTTTCTGTCTGTATGACTAGCAGCCTGCAGTCCCAAAAAACAGGACAGAGCTGAGTGAATTTAATCTTTTCTCAAGAATCCAGGAAAGACAAAAGCAATAGTGCTAATCATATGTGATTTCAGTCTGAGACACAGGGAAGCATAAAGGTTTCAGTTACACTCTTCTTGCAGCAGGAGTAGCATATCCCTATGTGATGCTAGAAAGTGCCTGTACAGTCAGTGTTTTTCAGAAATATCCTCCTTCCTTCAGTCTCACTCCCCAACACACACAAAAAGTCCTTACAGGTTACAGGTACAATTAAATTTGTTGGCATTTAAGTGCAAAATGTTTACTTCTTGAGAATAGAGCTCTCTTAAAATGCTATATGAAGCCAGCTGATCTATATACATACTTTGCATATGAAATCTAATACACCTGACAAAGTATAAATTAGATGTCAAGGTCACAGGCTACAGCATCTGTTTAAGATGACAAATGTATGTCCTTAGCATGCAGTAGTTTCGCTGCCAACAGTAGTCTCTATTTCAGTTGGCGGATTTCCACACATAAGGAATGATGTGTTTGTGCTGCAACTGACTTATAAACACGTCACGTTAACAGGGTAATTACAGACTTACACAAGCCACACAATTTGCAAAACAATTACTTTACTTTTCAATGCTAGATGGTTTTATTGTGTTCTAGAAAATAATTTCAAGTTTCAACATATCTCACTTTCTATGCTACATCTTTGAAATGGAAACTTTGCAGAGAAATGCATGAGGTTCATTCATCATTGAAGGACTGTAAAAAATTCTTACTGAATCTCTGCAGAAGTAAATTGCATCCAAAATGCATATAGGAGAGTATTGTGATTAAACAGTAGACCTATATGACTAACCATCCATAGGACTCAATTTTCACTAAATATGGCCTGAAAAAATAACATTTAAATAAAAATAAAACCCACAAACCATTCAAGACTATAAAGAACACCTTATTTCCACAGAACTGAAAGAGACTTTTATGTAGTCTTTATAAAACTGAAAATTTGCTCTAAAAGAACACAAATCAAACAGCAATCTAGTAAATTAGTGTACAGATCTTGTGTTTTCAACAATGTGATCGCTGAAACACAATGTGGTCATTATTCAAAATATGATCACTACTCAGAGAACATGTATGGTTTGTGATCAACAATTAGTAGGTGAGGATGAATGGGCTCCCACTATTACTCAACTCAACAGACCCCATTCAAACAAACTCAACATTCAACAGACTCAACATTCAAACAAACCCCAATGTCTGGCCAAATGTATCCAAACTACTTACTGTCTCTACATGAAGAATCTGTTTAATTTTGGGTATCATATTCAGTAAGGCTTATCTAGACTTGACTTGGCTGAAAATCATCAAATATCTTGCATAAATTCCACTTGTGGACTCATATGGTAGTGTGAAGTCAACAGATGGAGATTGTCAAATAATTAATGTGACATCTTAGTTAATATTTGTCTCAGGAGTTCAGTTGTTTTCCAGGAATACAGTTTGGGCACATGCTTGTTCAGAAGGCTAATAATCCAAAGTGTCTTCCTCCAGTTACCTGTCATAATACAGTCTTCACAAAAGTGTCATGAGTCTGCAAATACTGTTGCCATATTATTATTGAGTGCATGAAAAGTCCTTAGCACAATATTTTTACAATTATATGGATAGTCATTTCATGAATTCTAACAGAAAATACTGCAGAACTTGTGTACAATATTACTGATTTATTACAGTGTTCAGGGCAGTGTAGTTTATGTCTGACATGACTGGAAAGCACTTGCAATGACAACTGAACACTCGTGTGGAAGTGGTGTCTCCACCACTGTAGGCATGAGTTTAGGGCTTCTCAGTTTTCTTGTTCCTTCTGCATGGAATAAGAATGGAGCTTCCTGCCCTGCTCTCTCTGCTACTGGCCACAGATAATCCTTTTTCTCAGGACAGCAAACAGGACCATGCTGACCTCATTCTTGACTGTCACATAGCAGGATGTGCATCCTCATCTTTCTACAGGCTCAAGCTATTTGCCTTTCTGAAGCATGATGGCATGAAGGAGCTCTGGTGGTTACCGGGGATAGGTGACAGCAAGGTGGTCCAAGCAGTGAGCCCTCTCTTAGGTCCTGTGTTTTTGCTGGTGCTGGAACATATCCTCCTTTCAAAGAACCCCAGTCCCTTATGGACTAGGTTTGCAACTGTTTGTGATACCTCATAGCTTCAGGAGGTGGCACCAGTGCAAGAAATTTCCAGCAGCCTGAGCAGCTTCTCACCACCATCCCTTCAGGTCCCATCTCTGATCCTGTGCATGTGGTGGCATTCCCTTCATTCTTTTCCTTCAGGTCAGCTTTAGGCTGTAGGTTCTTTTCATTCATCAATCAGGCTTTCATCTAAGCCACATGTCTCCAGGCAAATGTCTAATTTTCAGGAGTCAGTACAGTTGGAAAGCCAGTGTTGTCCTCCCTAGGAGGACTTAGAGACTCACAGCTTTGCGTCTTTGTATCAGGACCCACTCAAATGCCCTTTTTATTCATGGTTTGGAGGAGGTGACACAGGAGGCTAAACAACCATCTCATTTCACTGCACTCTGAGTGGGGCCTGATCCATGTTGGTCACACAGAGAAATAGATGGTCTTTTTTGGTTTGTACCAGGTAAGGATCTCTCTTATTAAGGATGGTAATTTGCAGAAATTATTGTAAGTATAACATAAAGCTGTATTCAAGTAGATGTGCAGCCTTTCAGGCTGATATTAATAGCTGAGTTCATGATACATTCCCTCAAGAAACCACAGCTGCGAATATGCTACCAAACATTTAATAGGCAAAACACTCGTGTTTCTTTTTGTGCAACAGTAAGCCTTCAGATAATTCATATACTTGTGTTAAACATCAACCTTGTTTTTCTTTGACCGAAATTCAGATTATGTATTGTTTTTTCTCTAATAGCTAAAATTCTTTACTCTTTAAATACCTGTGCTTATACATATAACATACAAATAAAGGTTTTGTGTATTCAAATGTGCAGCACAAATGCTATATAAATCTTATGCTCCCCTACTGATGCAACTAAATTGCAGTGGGGCAAAGCTGATTTGCATTAAATAAAATTGTATAAATTTTGACGTTCAGTTTCAAAACTAAAAATCTTAACCTTTACAACAAACTAACACAGGTTCAGAACTGCTCCACATCAATCTGTCGAGGAATGGCTCAGATGTCTAGAAATAAACTATCACTTGAATGATTGCAGAAGAGTATATAGTCACCTTATGCCTGTTCATCAGCTATGCTACTAGTTTTTGAAGTCCAACATCACACAATGCAGAATTCCCCAGACTCCCATGAAACTGCCTCTGTTATTGCTTTTTACTGCCTTCAAGACACAGAAAGGAAAGGAGGCTCAATTTCTCTTTTTGTAGAGCACGCTATTTCCTCTTCATTTTTTTGAGAACTATGTCACTAGATAAGACTGAACAAATGGCAATACAGTGCCATGCCACACTTGAAATTCTGTATTTCTCAGTATAAAAGTGCTTTTGTAACTGCATGTATTGGGTTTGAATGGCAAAGTTTTGGTAGTGGGGATAGCTTCTCTGGGAAGCTGCCAGAAGCTTCCCCCATATCTAACACAGCCAGTGCCAGCAGCTCCAAGACGGACCCACCACTGGCCAAGGCCAAGCCCATCAGTAACGCCTCTGTGATAACATAATTATTAAAAAAAAAGGAAAAGAAAAAAAAAGCTGCACACTTTGCAGCTAGAGAGAGGAGTGAGAAGATGTGAGAGAGCTCTGCAGGCACCAAGGTCAGTGAAGAAGGAGGGGCAGGAGGTGTTCTAGGCGCCAGAGCAGAGATTCCCCTGCAGCCTGTGATGAAGACCATGGTGAGGCAGGCTGTCCCCCTGCAGCCCATGGAGATCCATGGTGGAGCAGATGACCACCTGCAGCCCGTGGAGGACCCCACGCCAGAGCAGGTGGATGCCTGAAGGAGGCTGTGACCCCATGGGAAGCCCGTGCTGGAGCAGGTTCCTGTCAGGACCTGTGTCCCTATGGACAGAGGAGCCCGTGTGTTGGGGAATGGCTCAGAGAGCAAGGACATGGATTCACAGAATAGTTGTACAAGCAGAGTCTGGTCTAACATTCAGCAGGCCGCAGTGGAAAAGTACTGAATACTGACACTGCGCCTTTATCTCAATCTGGTAAACAACCTTGAGAAAGTGAGTGTGTGAAAAATGTAGAGAATGCTTTACCGTTAAACCACAAGTAGGAGGACCTGTAAATGTAACGTTTAGAGCTTAAGCCAATTAGCTAAGGACTAGTGAGAATAATTATCGTAGCCTGTATAAATATGACTTAATGAGAGCAATAAAGTGAACTCTGCCTTATCACTCACATTGAGTCGGCTCGCATAGTTTCCTCCGTCGCTCACACCCATGCTGGAGCAGGTTTGCTGGCAGGACTGTGACCCTGTGGGGGACCCGCGCTGGAGCAGTCCCTTCCTGAAGGACTGCATCCCATGGAATGGACCCAGGCTAAAGCAGTTCATGAAGAACTGTCAGTCATGGGAAGGACGTTGGAGAAGTTCGTGGAGGACTGTCTCCCGTGAGAGGGACCCCACGCTGGTACAGGGGAAGGAGTCCTCCCTCTGAGGAGGAAGGAGCGGCAGAAACAACATGTGATGAATGGACCCCAACCCCCATTCCCTGTCCCCTTGTGCTGCTGGGGGGAGGAGGTGGGAATCAGGAGAGAAGTTGAGCCTGAAAAGCAGGGAGGTCTGGGAAAAGGGGTTTTTAAGATTTTTTTTTTTTTTCTCATTATCCTCTGATCTTCTTGGTAATAAATAAAAAATTCATTTTCCCCCAAGTCGAGTCTGTTTTTCCCATGCCAGTAACTGGTGAGTGGTCTCTCTCTGTCCTTATCTCCACCCACGAGCCTTCCATTATATTTTTTTCCCCCTGTCCAGTTGAGGAGGGCAAGTGATAGAGTGGGCTTTGGTGGCCATCTGGCATCCAGCCAGGGTCAACCCACCACACTGCACAACACAGAGTCATGGAATAAAATATCATGTGATGATAATGCAATTGCATAGTTCCCCAGTACACTATTGAAAAGTTGCCCTCAAAATAGCTCTATCGTGATGTTCTTACATATATTAACTGTATAGCCAGTTGTTGCTCAGAATTTATCTTTGGTCTGATTAGTGTTGATAAACATCTTTTCAGAAGATGCATGAGAGTGGGAAGTATGGGTTACAGGGTCTTTCAAATACAATGAGTGTTGCAAATCTCTGAAAGCCAGTAATATAAATTTTTTATCTCTAGTCTGTAAATGGCAGGGGAAAAGCTATTGTTGCTTTTGGCCTCAGTTATTTATAGTCTGAGATGTTAAGCGTTCCTTTCCATGTGTGTATTCCCTCTTGGGCTGAGGAGCTTAAGGCTCACTTAACCCATCCACAGAAAACTCTAAAGTTGTTTCGTACTTTGTCAGACACCAAGAATAAAAAACAAGCTCCTGATTTATCAACCACCTGTTGATCCTTACTCACTGTGCAGTCCTGTGCATAGCCCTCAGTTATAGAGTTTAAGAACTTCAATTAATTCTTGGCACTTCAGATTTTACATTGAATTTCCTGTGGCTTGACTTACAGAGATGCAGAGTACTCACAATCTGAGGTAAAGTTAAAAATAAAAAAAAAGAGAAAAGAAAAAAGAAAAAAGAAAAAATAAAAAAGAAAAAAGAAAAAGGAGCTTCAGGAACAAATCTTTAAAAACAGGCTCTTGGTCTCTGTGGCTCATTTAACCAACACTTTAAGCACCTGAAAAAGTGTATAGCCACTTTTGAAAGGTCTTATGTGTGAGATGATAACAGTGTAATGTCTCTTACACCAGCAATATGCAAAAAGAATCAAAGAAACTCAAAGAATGGAGGGCATTCTGTACAAGCACAGATTTATCAAAACTACTGCTCTACCTTACCTGTTTAAATAAACTTCTGATGAAATAAGCATGCCTCCTGGCAGTTTACCTGGCAAAGCTGATTTTGAGGAAAAGGAACCTAGTCATTTTTGAAGGAAATCAGTGTTTGCCTGCGCAAGATTGGTGAGTCCATACATTTCTGGTGTATGGGAGGAAGAAGAAAAACTGAAGAGTGATCCATTTTGATGATGAATTGTTCATTTGTGAAGTGTAGCGAAACCTGGACTAGTTTCCCCAGATCTACTAATTCCTACAGTGTCTCTGCTTGGGTTGGCAGAAACCTTTGTTCTTTTCCTTAGGCTGCTATGTAGCCAAGCTTGGCTGTATGCTTTGTCTCTTATGACTTTTCCTGCTTGTAGCTGTATGAAAAGTTAAATTCATTCATCTGTGTACCTGCTACCAACTATTTTCACATGGCTAGTCCAGATAATTGATCCAACAAGAGTGTACTGTCATGCCTGAAGCAGTTCAGGCTTTAACGGCTGCCTTGCACCTTGGTTTTTCCTCTGTGGGTCTTGGATTAATTTGTGTATTTGTCATAGGAAATATTAAGAGATCCTTTTCTTCCCCAGAATTATGCTAATACGCAAAACTGCTTGGAAACATTTAGCTTGTTGGAATTTGAAGAGCTCCCAGATCTGCTGGAACTCATACAAAAAAAAGAAAAAAAAGAAAAAAAAAAAGAAAAAAAGGTGTAAGAGCCATTCTGTGAATGTTTTCTGTAGGTATATTTTATCTTTTTTTTTTGAGCTGGAAGTACTGACATTATTCCCAGAGGATCAGAATTGCTGAAGAGCTCAGCAGGTACAATGGCAGACAGACTTCCAAAGCAGTCCATTTCCCATTTTAGACATCAAAATAATTAAACCCTCATTCATAAAATTGTACAGCATGCTGGAGTCTAGGTGTTTTGAAAATGTAGCTATATGGATTTTATCTAAATGATAAATTGAATTAGAACTTTTTTTTTTTTTTAAATGGATAAAATGAAGAAGTAAAAATAAAATAATATAGCAGCTGAAAAAAAAAAAAGTCTTCAGTCCCTGGAAAATCTTGTCTTCAGTGGGAACCATGAGCTTTTCTAACAGTAGAGCATGAACAAATCCTCATTCTTAGATTACTCTAGTTTCCTACAAATTCAAACACACATTTAATTTTAAATAATTTCTGTGTCGTATCTAATATTAGTGCTTGATTCTCCAGTCTGCTGAATTCACCTTTTGGAGATTGTCTCTCTCAGAAATGTCAAAATCGCTGAACAAAATGTAGACAACTGAACCCAGAGTTGGAAGCAAATAATCTTTCAGGTAAAAATAGTTGGGTTTTATCCTACTTGTAGAGGCAATAATGACAGAAAAGGAAAAAAGTACTGTCACAGGTAGTGGTGATTTTATTCTTTTTGAAACCAGACACTGTATGTTTTTCCAAAGAGTGTACAGTAGCTAAACACCAGATACACAGCTCTGCCTAAATGCTTAAACAGATGTCTTTCTGCATCACAGTAGCCCTGGCACATTTTTGCTTTTGTTGCTGCAAAACTGGGTAATATTATTTTGCAATGGTGGTATTACAGGAAATAAAAGAAACAGCTAGTTCAAACTCAGCCATGGAGCTTCATATGCAAAAGAGCCAATATTAGCATTATTAGCAGAACCATATATTTTGGCCCCATTTTCACAAGTTGTCAGTGATCTGCCAGTTTATTCATCACCAGATGTGATAATTTCACTCTTTTGGCTAGCAGTTAAACCCAGGGGCTCTCTCATTTCTCCCCTTCCCAGGGAGAAGGGGAGAGAATTGGAAGGATAAGGATAAGGAGACTCCTGAGTTAAGATAAAAACAATTTAATAATTCAAATAAAATAATAATAACAACAGTGACAACAGAATATGCAAATGAGTGATGCACAGTGCAATGCCCAGCCTGTCCCAAGCCAGCGATTCCAGAGCAGAGACAGTCCCAAAGCCAAAACTGCAATCCCAGAAGAGCAAACCTGAGCCATCCCTGAGAGAATCCCCAAGCTTTCTGATGAACCCTAGTTAATATACTGAACATAATGTGATATGATATGGAGTATCTCATTAGCATATCCAAATGCCAGTTTTGGGTTTTGCTAATTACTACGCTTCTGCCCTTGCAATCCTTGGCACCTGCAACCAGCCAAACACGATGAACTTGGGTGTCCAGCAGCAACTAGTAACAATAGTACCTTATCAACATTCTTTTCATAACAAATCCCATACTGAAACCAAAATACACCACTATTCTAGTAACTAAGAAGAAAATTATCCTAGTGAAAGCAGGACACCAGACTTGTGGACCGTGAGACTTGAAAGTACTCTGTCCCCTTTTGTCATACTCACTAGCACTCAACATCTGGCTGAAAATGTGTACCCTATTAGCTTGGTGAAAGATTTTATTTTGTTTTCTTTTGGTAACAATGTCATGGAATAGCTCCAAACCCCCAAACCACCACCCTAAATCCAAACTGTCTTCATATGAACAGAAATTTAACTGGGGAATGGGGAGAAAATTACTTCCAGCTACAACTGTCTATTTTGCACAGTTTTCCCTTTGCTGTGAGTACACATGTCCAAACTATTTCACCATCAATATGATGAGAAGAATGAGCATGGCAGAATCTTGTTATTGTTAGCTTAACGCAAAGATTTTCTTGGAGGAGAAACAGCACATTACCTAATTGTTAGAATGGTCCCATTATTTCAGAGATATCAGAACAAATTCATCCTTGAGACAAATAATTGTCAGGGCCCTGAGAGCACTCACAAACCTTAATGGATGTCACTAGCTTCCCATGGGACCTCCCACCAACATTGCCCATGGCCCAGGAGCCTCATTTCAATATGCCTTGGGACTGCATGTTAGGGTGGGCATGGTTGGCACTGGGATTGCCCTGGGTGCTGGCTCTCCATCCCTGAGGGAAGACAGCTCCCACTGTTTCTGGACAGTAGCCTGTTCGGTTCATGCCATTTGTATTGCTCACTTCAGAATTAATGTGGACTTTCACTCACCGCTTGCTGTAGGAGAAATGTGAAATTGTGACAAAGAAGCTGAGTAGAATAGCATCAAGCTATTTTAACAGGGCACCAACATGTCAAATTATCCAGGATTACTTTGGTACACCACAATCTGGAACTTCTGGATTTATTATGCATGTATGTATAAGCACTCACCTGGACATACGTGTGATTGCTTGTGAATGCAAATAACCTTAACAAGGAACTGAAAGCATGCAATATTTCAGTACACTCATAATATCAATCTAAAGGTGAATGGTGTATGATGGCTTACACAATATAACTTAAACTGATCCAGTGGTTTGCTACCAGCAACTGTAAGAGATTCATTCTTTCACCCACTGCTCATTAATGAAACCATACTGGGCAGGAGCACAGATGCCTTCATCTCAGTGGGAAAGAGTTTGCAAACTAAATAAGAGTTGTATTACATTTCTAAAATTCTACCACTGAAACTATATATTTTGCCATTGAAAATGACACACATAATGGCTACATCTTTTCATAAAAAGCAAATGGATTCCATCTTGATTTAGAGCCATTTCTACTTCAGAATGGTGAGAACATATGTAGGTACAGCTTTAGATTAAAATAGCAATTGCATTGGAAACTAATGAAAAATGTGATTATGATAATTTTTTATAATTTATGTTTTACTATTAGTTATGTAAAAATCTAATATAAATTATGAACATGGTTAGTACATTATATTCCCTTCTTTTGGTAAGGTCAACTTAATGATAATTTCTAGACTAAAATTTCACAGGTGATATTGCCCTAAGGAATGACAACCTTAAAGGTATTTGTACTATGTAAGAAAAAGATGTGTATGTCAGAATTAGCTTTCAGACTAGAAAATTACAAAAAAAAAAAAAAAAAGAAAAGAAAGATAAATAGCTTCTTAGTATGTTGACTAGCCATTAAGAGGAATAGTCTAAATAGTTGTTTGGAAAGGGAATTCTTGAGCCAGTGTACTTAGCAGGAGATATAACCAGCACATTACATTCTGGAGAATAACTGTAAACTCTTGCTATACGAAGAAGCAAAGAAGAAGCAAGATGATGTAAATTTACATCCTTCTATTATTCAGAGGATGGCTGGTGTTAAAGATTGACTATTGCTAGATTTTGCAAAGAAAGGGAAAGTCTGTTCAAAAAAATCCTCCAAGAATACTTGAAGAACAGCTTCTCCTTTCTCTTAAGATTAAGGACAAGGCTTTCCACCAAGGAATACTGCTGTAGCTGTACTGGAGTCAATGATAGCACATTAATTTATAATCCTGGTTATTCATGATGCTTTGCAAACAAATGAAAACACAGACATTCCACTCATATGAGGCTGTTGCTGTGTTGTTCCTTACAGACCTACATTCTCATTCAACAGAGCCACTGAGAACATATTTGAACAAGAGGTCAGACAAATTTATGGAAGGGTATGAAAATCTTGTTATTACTTATGCAGTGCCACATGTATTCTCAGAAGCTTTCTGTCAGTGAAGAATAAATTATGAAAACATAAAACAACATCCCTTGGCTTGAAGACCTTCCAGCTTCTGAGTGCTAGAGGAGTACACTGGATATGCAGTTGATGCAGTTTTGGAAGTGCTTTTATGAATAGATTTTGAAAATATTATGAAAAAATATATTTTCATATGACTTCAAATCATCCAAAACCTGAAGGTGAACTCACTTGCTTTTTCTGTAGTGAGTTTTCCAAAGCAGACTGAAAAGCCTTGAAAGTCCAAAAGCCGTGGTTGACACAACCTTCACAGAGACAGTGTTGATGAAGTCAAATGGACAAGTATTATTCACAATTCTTTCCCTGCCTCCTTAGCCGTCCCACGCAGGTCTATTCTTACAGGCTTGATTTGAGATGACCCACATTCCTGTGTCAGCAGACTTTGTCAAACATCTGGTTGTCAGGAAGGTTTTTACACCCTTTTCAAAAGCCTGGCTGGCTTCTCCCTGGAGTTTTTCAGTCTTTCACAAAGGGTGGGTCTCTTCCACACTGGAAAAGCTCTATGTGCCGTGTTCCACAAAACTTCTCTGCTGGGGTGGACCCATGGCAAAAAGCGCACTCTGGCCAGAGGGTGTACTTGGCTTCCTCCTCCTAAAAGAATTTAAGCCAAACAGATAACCTGGTAGATGAAGCATTTGTTTTCTGTCTGTCACAAGTGTATGCACTGGAAATCTCCCTTAGTTTTGTAGTATTTGTTACTATGGTGTCAGAGCAAATTTTGGTACTTTCTTGTTAGAATATGACCAGAGTAAAAAAGCAAGATAAGCTATATAAAGAGATAATATACTGGTTTGGGGCAGTTTTAGTCATATCTTAGTTCCAGGCTTAGTGATATTAAATCTTGTTTTTCTTAATGTCTGTGTGCGCTACATGCAAAGTTTCCACTCCTGCTGTTTTCTTCAGTGACATATATGACAAGACAAGTCATGCACTAGTACATAAATTGACACAGAAAACTGAAATAAGTGGTTATAATCAAGAAGATGCTGTAACTCCAAAGTCACAGAACTTGTAACTTGGCCTTGAACTAAGTTTTCACATGTGTAGTGCAAAACAGCTAAAGGGATGTATGTCAAAAAGTATAAACCAGGTATATCCCTTTATGCTTTGCAAAATAAGATAAAAAGTATTCACTACGAATTGCATGCTATCCTAGCAAAATTTGAACTCACAGTTTCTGAGAAATATAGACAAGCTTCTACAAAAAGTCTGAAGTTCTAGGAAAAAGTTAAATCTATTTTTTCCTCAGTCAAACAGATTAAACATGTGATTTGTACTACAGTGGCTGAATGTTTGAAGCCTTAAAGGATTTTGAATAAGGTCTTTATTTTACTAATGGCATAATCCTTCGAAACCACAGTGATCATCAAGTTTTACCATTTAGGTTATTGATCTCAATATGATTTACAAGAATAATTTTTCAGTATTTTCATATCTATACATGTGCCAGCATATATTCCCCTGAAGAGAGATTGTTCATATGTCAGTAACTCCCACATCAGTATCATAACACCAAAATCTGCTGTTGCATGCAATATTGGAGTTTCAGGGCAGCATCATGCTGATAAAATCACACTGATAAAATACCAGCATTTTAGCATCAACTCATTTCAGTTTCTAGTTATATTTTACTAGCACAAATAGTGCTAAAAAGAAGCATCTAAAACCAAATTTCTTGTTACCACCTTCTCGACTTTCCTGTTCTAGTTAAAAGCCATACCTGTATTGGTGGGAAGAATTTAGAGTTTTTTTTCTGATAGGAGTTAGAGGTGGAAAAATATGGCTGGTAGAATCTTTCCTCTTAGTTTTGTGGTCCAAGATCTCATTTCTAAAAAAGTTTGAAACTACAGATACAGGAAAGAAAGAAGGATACAAATTATTTAGAAGCTAGATCCAAAAGCTAAAATCTAGGGAAAAGCCTAGTATTTTAACTGTGCACAACATTAACCACTGAAGACTTTATCTAAAGTTATAAGCCAGGCAGAAGTTGGGTACCCTTTTTCTGGGTCTGAGTGTGAGCTTCTGTGTCTTAGCAGAATTTTAGCCTTTAAAAATCCAGGGGGTTGGTTTTTTTTTTCCTTTTTTAAAAAAGTTTAATATTAAAAAGGTATGATGCATTCAGAAAATCAGTTGATATCTTAAAATCTGAAAAGGCATGAAAACAGTGTCTGCTGTGTTGTCTGCTATTTTTTTCATTAATTTTTCTGCATTCTTAACTTTAATTTTCTGTGGGTGTGGAAAAAATTATTTTCTTCAATCTTTCCAGAAAAAAAATATTATCTGATATTTTCTGTCAGAGAATAGTATTAATTTTTATTTGCCACTACTTTTGTCACTTCTCTGTGGACATTACCTGAATTATGTTTCTTAATTACATGTATTAGGAGAGTTGCCAAATGCAATGAGGGACCAAAGATATGGTGGAGCCATTCAGCACAAACTTTGGAAGAAGTTCCTGGACAAGTAGTATGCGTGCATATTACCTCTTACCACAATCCATAGCAATGAGCTACTCACAAGTATTCAACAGGTTTGCCCACAGGCCCATGTTAGAAGACATTGGGAGTTAAACATTGCCTTCCATTCACTGAGAAACAGCTTATTGCATAAGGAGAGTTCTTGAAAGAGGTGGCACTAAAGAGAGTCTGGTACAAAAGCAGATTTTGTCATATCTCTACTGAATTGAATAGCAAAACCAGAGTGACAGTTCCTTGTAGCAAGACTGCACTTTCTAAAGAACATGAAAACAAAGAAAAGTTAAACTTCTCTACATGACTTCACTACTAACATGCCTAAGGAAAAGTTAGCGGGAAAAAACTGTGGGATTTCTCAGTATTTTCTTACTGCATTTCCATGATTCTGTCTTGTGGCAGACACTCAAAAGGTGCATATGCTATATTACACAGCACATGCTGAGGCTTTAGAGCAAGCTCCTGAAGACATAATAAACTCTGTGGCAGAGAACAGTACTGTAGGTCTCAGAAGCAGTACAGTCATCTTAACCCAGGCAGAGTTAAAGCCCTCTGCTTTTTAACAGAGCTGATTAACTTGCATGGAATATTGCCTCAGTACTGCACTGCTCTTGTTCCATGTAGACACACCTAAAGCATCTTTCTAAAATAGCATATATAGACTTGAATTTTAGAGCTGATTGAAAGGAGAACAAGGAAAAAAAGTGGGAATAGGTGCTGAGCTACCCATATTCTCAAGAAAAGGTAGAGGAGCACTTACACTTCTACATTTAAAATGCTGAACTTTGGGTAGAGTTAAATAATGGATAATTTTAACAAGACACCAGCATTTGGAAGAAGAAAGCAGAATGTAAATTGTATAGAGTCTCAGCATCAGCAGGCACCAAGTGACACAGTGTTGCAGAACGGCCACAGGACAGGGGTCACAGGTCATTAGAGATGTACAATCAGAGGCTTGGCAGAAGCAGCGAGGGTATGAAACGGCTCAGGCCGCAGTAGCCAGCTTAGGCCCTTGACATAAGTATAGCAAGCAATTGCACGGTCAGGGTAAATTAGCAGAAGTCTCCAGGATACTTACTTGTCCTTGAGACTTCAGACAAACAACTTTAGCAAAACTAAGCTGGGAAAAAGAAGGGAGTAGCTTTAGCTGGTAACTGCAAAGTAGGAGTGCCCTGATGACGTCCTGGGGTGTAAATAGAGCAAAGCCACCTGTTGTAACAAATTTAGAGCTCGTGCTTAAGAGTGTTTAACCAATAGCTGTATGTGTTTAGCTTGCATGTATTGTGATAAAGGGTATAAATCCGGCTGTGTATTAGAATAAAGCGGACTTCTTGAAGCTAACTCATATTGGGTCATCTCCTAATTTCCCAAATCCCGCCTCTGCAACACAGAAGCTCTGTCTGCTACATGGTGTTACTCAGCAGTGGGATTGATGACAGATGAATTTACTGTGTTCTACATTGAGCTCCAGGAGCTCCTCCAAAAGGGTGTTGACTCCAGCTTTGCACTGCACCATGCTTTCTTCTTAGCCACATTCTTCCTTCAAATTAAGATTGTCTTTAGTGCTTTTGTGTGATTTTTTTGCAAATTCAGACTGCTAACTACCACACAATGACTTCTTCATGTTGGCAAGCCCTTTGGTTTCTGGAAAAATACTTGGCTGTCATTTTGAAACTTCCTTAAGTAGGGTTTGAAAGCTTGTAAACAACAGTCAAAGTAATATTTGGAAGATAAGAGAGCAGAAGTTTATTTTTAACTTTTCTAAGATATGACAACAATTTCGGGTATTTTCTAAGTGATTTTTTTAATTGATATTTTATCTATTATTGTCAGAGGTTGCAGGCATAGAAATATATTGCTGTCTTGTAAAGCCATTTGACCACTATACAAAAATCCTGTGCTTGAATGGCACTTATTATTTAGTTTCTATTTTTTCCCATCATTGAACTCAGTAACAATTGTGTATTCCCCATCTTTTTGGATTGAAAGTCTGTACACTGGGACTTGTATTAGCCTCTTTCAGTAAGCACAAATAAAACAAGAATCTGTAACAAGGCCATTCTGCTTGCTGTAAATCTTTTGGTATGATATTTATGTTAAAAATCCAATTCTATTTCATACAATGCTAATAAGATTGCAGAGTGGATGCCCAGCCCTTGGAAAAATAAGGTGGGATAATGTCAAATGCTTCAGTGCTTTGGTGATACTTCTGCTTTGTTGAATAGTTGAGAGAACAAGAGGTTTGCTTCTTGTTAGCTGCATGTACTTTAATGAAGATGTGATAGTTTTAACTTAACTGGCAACCAAAAAAGACACAGCCACTCACAGCCTCCCTCCTGCCCTTCGCCCTCTTCCCCCCTCCCCAGGGAATTGAGAAGAGAATTGAAGGGGTAAAGGTAAGGAGACTTGTAGGTTGAGATAAGAACAATTTAATAATTAGAGTAAAATAAAATTAAAATAATAATAATAATAATAATAATGATAACAACTATATATATATGAGTGGTGCAGAGTACAATTGTTTGCCACCTGCTGATAATGATCCTAGAGGAGTGAAAGGAACCCCAAAACTGAAATTACAATCCCAGAAAAGGAAGCCCAAGCAATCCCTGAGAGAATCCCCTCCTTTCCAGTCAGCCTTGGTTAATATACTAAGTGTGACATAATATGATGGGGAATATCTTATTGGCACATCCAGCTGTCACTCTGGGTTTTACTCACTACACTTTTTCTCCACACCCCACTTTCAGTCCTCTGTTCTTGGAAACTGCCCAAGCACAGTGTCCTTGTAGTTATCAACATTGTTCTCATAACAATCTTCACTGAAACCAAATCACAGTGCTACTAAGAAGAAAATTAACCCTATCCTAACAAAAACTAAGTATGAGTTCAGGATATTATCTGTCCTTCAATACCACATTTACAGGATGCTCTGGAAACAGTAGAGCTGAACAGGTTCGCATTGAGAAAAGTACCAACCTGATGCTTGCAGTCCTCTACCCACACAGAGATACACTGACAGTGATACTGGAGCCTTTTGCTATGGGAACAGTGGTTTGACTGTAAGAATGCATATTTCTTAAATACAGCATGAAACATTACTTTTCAGCATTTTCATTACAGCAATAAAGAAATAACAGAGCTAAAAATGTAGGGACTTAAACCATCTACTCTCTGGCTGGGTGAGTTTTGATGTTTCAAAAACTGCTTCTTTGTTAACATTTAGAGAATATGTATGTAAAGGTACCACATTTGTGTAGAATTAGACATTGAGTTTTTGAGAAAAATGCTTTACTGTATTACAGCAATATTGTTAAGTTAGGGATTAAAAATTAATGTAAGGAAACATGGGGCTTGCTGCAAAGATCATGAAAAGGTAAACTCCAACTAAGTTGTCAGTACAATACTCTCAAGTCACTCTAAACTTGTAAAAACTGAGTACTATAAGATGTTAATATGTTTGCTTTGGAAGGACACAGAAGTTCTAGGAGATATTAATAGCTGGGGGTTTTTTGTTGTTTTTTTTTTCCTCTGTAAAAATTTATCTGTTCTCAAAGTGTTCCATTTCTGAAAACATTTTTATTAATTTGTGTTATTTTTTAATCAAGTGATACCTTTAATATGAAAAAACTCACACTTTGAAATTTCAATATTAAAACTTTTTTTCCTCTCATGTAGGAGAAATTTATTTTTGCTAAGTTTAAAAAAGGATATTTATTTTTACTGATACAGGCTTTGAATGGCACGAGATCTAATTTCAACCATTTTCTTCACTTTTTTTCACATTTGATCAAAACAAAACATCTTCCAGTTGAGTTTCTGCATTTTAACTGAAATGAGTCTGCTCAGTTAAGGGATAACCAAGCAATTTAAATTGATGCACACTCATTTTTATGCATTGCTCATTTGCCAAGAGACCAGTAATTTATAACCATGAGTCTGAATTAGCATACTAACTTACTGTTTACTTTCACATGACAGTCACGCACAAGTATACTTTTAATACTCACACATATGTACACACAAACACACACACAGTTACAGCATGAATGGGAACACTGGGTCCAACCAGGCCCTGGGTGTGTGGATAAGCATTTAACTGAGTTCCACTGCCTGCCTCACAGGAGCTCAGCTGAGTACGGGATTTCTTTTAAAATATGAGAACATGGGAATTCCATGAAGTAAACCGATGTGGTAAATACTACTGAAATTATAATCAACGAAGCAAGAAATACTACTTGACAAATCAACTTAACAAGCTTTTGACAGAAATCTCCACTCTTTATGCCTGGCAGGCAGATCAATTAAAGTAATAGCAGTCTGAACTGGCTGAAAGGAATTATACAAGATGAGAAGGAAAAGGCTGTGGGCCCAACACTTCCACCTGAAAATGCTTTTAAAAATGAGACAGTATCTGCAATGTCATCCATAAAAAAACCCAAACAAACAGAACCAAACAACTCAAGCCACCAACCCAAAACCCCAACATCACAAGCTCCAGATTATTAAAAAGTTCTTTTGAGAAGCACTGGAGAAATAATGTCTAGCAGGACTGACATCACTATCTGAAAAAGGGATCTATGACAGCAAAAGCTTAGAAATCACTCAAACATTTCTTTTACTTCATTTCTGTGAGTTTGAGAAAAGATTCATAGGAATTCCTCTATAACAATAATTTATATTGACTCTAAGAGCCCTATGGTTGTGCAGCTTTTATCTTGTCATAGCATCATGTAGGAAAGATCCTTGTACATTCTTCAGCTTTGCTCTGTTACTTTTTTTCAGTGAGGCTGCAGCTTAATGAAATGTATAAAAAAGCTGTAACATTAGAAAGAATAATTTTAAAAGAAGGGCTAAGTTAAAAATACAATTTAAGGATAGAAAGGACAACAGTTACTTGCATTTTAAAATAATTTAAACATTTTAAATATAGTCTTTCAGGGTCACTTTTTGCCATCTGCAAGAATAAAAGCTATAAGAAATAAGAATTGTTAGTAATCAAAGCTCTAGAAGTCATAGAGTTTTATGTCAGAATTGCACGATAAAGTAGCATACTATCTAAAAAAGGCACAAATCTTGAAGCTGTTCAAATTTTCTGTGTGGCCTTCATTTTAAATCTGTTACATGCAGCATTACACACAGGAGGCCCTAGATGGTTAAGAAGCAAGGCAGCACAGCTGTGCTTTCCATTTAGGCAGGTTTATTTCCCTGACACAAGCAAATTTGAACTACTGTGCAAGATTTTAAGAGCAGAGGCTTGGGAAACATTGGACTACACATCTTCAATGTTGTTACCTTAGTTACAGCCACAGAAATCCTTGCTTTGAACCAGAATTAATCCTCCTGACTTTGCAATGTGGATAGCTAAAGAAAGCATAATTTTACCTCTAGTCTGAAAATTTTCTGTGCCTGCTAGTTGTATTTCAAAGTATGGTTGATGTGAGCCAGCACATCAGTCTCCAGTAAATCATTTTTTAGAGGCTGTATTTCAAAAGTATGATAGGATCACTTACCTATTCATTGAACAAGCCCAAATACTGACCAAAGCTCTAGAAGCTGGACAAAATGTAGAAATCAACAGACTTTCACTATTTCTTGTGAGTGTTTCAGGAGGTGAATGAACATTGGCATCTTTACTCTGGCACAGTGCTGAGATCTAGTCTGAGTCTGAGGACATAAAGAAAAAGAGGTTATGGCTCCATCCCCACTGACCAGAGAGCATCGTTTATGCTTTCCAGAAGGTCCAAAAGACATGATCATATACATGTAAAGGGGAGGAAAAGTCTAGCTGGCTCAGCCTGAATTTCAGCAGCAATATGAGTGTTATATGACACTACAGCTTTTCAGTCCATTGAAACAAAAGTCATTCTAGCTCTTTATTATCATTTTCAGAAATGCAGTTACTTGCTATGTAATAAATAGTGTGTATTTTATTTCTTAATGTCTTTTATTTCTACTTATGCCAGTATACTATAATTATTCCAGTATACTATAGCAGTGTTCTCAAAAGTGCAGCAAATCAAATCTTAAACCTCTGACTGCAAAAAGCTTGCTTTTGCATAGTATTTTTCAAATGTTAAGCCTTCACCCAATGCATGTAACACTGAGGAAAAAAAAAAGCCAATTTATGGTTAAGGCTGAAATGTTGAACTGCAATTCTTGTGGATGGAGTTTTGACTAGAATCTCCGTAATTCTTGCATCATTCTACTTTCAGCTAAATATAAGGAATCTAAGTTGCAGAGGGCATATCCTAACCCCCTGCTGAGCTTTCAGCAGACAGTATCCAGATTTAGTTGAAGGGCACACTCACAGGTGTTCTAGCTAAATGCCTTCTGTAATGAGTTCATTCTAGCATCCCTCTGAAGAGGAGGAGGATTATTTTATACATGGGTACTGTGACACCAAGGAATTAATCATGATAGTCAAGGCAACACATGAGGTCTGAATTAGTTTTTTTAAAAAATATATCTCCACTCTTCTACATCATACAGTGGGACTTGAATTTACAAGTTCATGGCTTGCTTCTGTGCTCTGATTATACAAACGCACTTGTGAATGAAAGACACAGAGGAATATATCATAAGTCACAAGTAGTAGTTTCAAATTTAGAAAACCACTTGTCCCTGAGCTGTGTACTGGTGCACTGAGTTTCAGTGATGTTACATAACATTTCTCACATTCAGACTTAGGAACTGTGATAATGTCCAGTTTTCCAGCTGAGTGTTCCATTTGCGTATGCTGTAGACAGATAGCCAAAACAACATTAAGTTTTACAAGCCATTAATATCCAAATAAAACCAGAGGAGTATTTAAGTCAATGCAGGAAGATTTTCTGGAACGTAGGTAACATGTATACATGTGCACAAGGCCACAGTCTTGACTCCAGTAGATTTTTGAGCCCAGAGCCTATGGTCAAGAAGAAGCAGAACTGAAAATGAGGGAGCAGAGAGTAGATGAATGCAGTTTAGCGCTTTTTAGTTCACTTAAAACCTATGTAAAAGGCAATTCACCTCTAAGTTTTTACCTGAAAATGTAGGCAACTCACTGTTTATGAAAGCAATTTTTCAAAATTAGTATTTCATGTTACTTCCCTCAATCTTTCATCACATATTTTTGGTGAATGTCTAGCAGTCTTCATCTAAGATTCCTTGCCTTCCCTCTCCCATAGACTGAATTGCTATGAGGTATTGTTAGTTTGGAAGCATCTATAGATGCAGTTATATCAGCATTCTGTAGGTGTTGAGTTTTTACTGCTAGGTGTAGGATAAGAAGTGGCCCAGCTGAATAACAGTGAGGTAGAAATTAATTGAGACTCTTAGCATTTCATAACAGCCTCAGTAGAATAGGCTGGGTGAGATATTTTGCCACTGTCACATGCTTATATCCCATTAAACCTGTCTTAAATAATCTGCTCACCTTAAAAATTTTCAGCTTCCCAGAAATAATAGTCTTAACCAAAGCAGGGACAGAAACTGTACATAAAATTACAGAAAAGTGCTAGGAAAAAAAATGCAGTAACCCTTAACTCCACAACCCTGATGACATCAAGGCCATGGATCTACATTATTCTTACTGGTTCAGTGCAATTTATCCCCTTTATTGCATGAAGACACATTAGTCTTCTTTTTTGAAGCATGGCTTTGTAAAGACCAATGTTTATGTGGAAGGGTGTTAAAATTACCCCTCTTGCTATGGCAATTTTGTCATTTTGGATCTCTGCCAAACACAAATAAATAATTCTTACTTCTGCCTCCTGACAAGAGTTTCTTAATACAATCACAATTTTTAAAACAAACTGTGGTTCATTTTAAGATTCCAGTTTTAATGCTTCAGTGCATCTTTTAATATAAAATACAGATTAAGAAATATGGGCATAGAACATCTCTGGAAGATGTTTATTCAAATAGGCTTTTGAATACAGTAAACAGCACTTTTGCTTTATCATTAATGATTAATTAATTAATGATTAATGATTAAGTGTAATACAAGTGATTATCTAAACAAAAAACAGCCTCCAATGGAAAAATATTTGTGCACCACTTTCTAGAATGATATGATATTGAATATACTTTATTATGTTAAAAATATTTTTCCCTCTCTTTCATTTTAAAGCGTAGAAGAGACTCACAACTCCCAGGGCTATGACAATGAACCCTGAATCTTGCAATAGAAGTTTTTATGCAAGCACACAGCTTAAGTTGACCGTTCATATGAGAGTCTTATAAGGTTGTCTTATTAGCTATTGCTTTTTGTATGAAGAAGAGGCAGACTGATATTTTATTAACCCCATTCTTGCAAAAACCAGGACAAAACCCCTGAAAAAGAATTATACTCACAATGTACAATGCTGTAAACTCAGTAATATCCCTAGAGGAGTATGCGTATAAAGGTGCTATCTTTGTTTTACAGATTAGAAAGTGGAGATGTTAATTTCTGTTTTTCTTCTTAAACTGCAAATTATGGCAGTGCCTATATCAGAGTCCCCAGTCTAATTGTATTTTTGATCCATTCTGATTGCCTGAGGATATATTTTGAGATCAATACCAGTTAGGTCATGTGGCCTGACTTACCTTCATTAGCTGCACTTCTTACAGAAACAAATGGTGCAATAGACAAAAGCAAATCCTCTTAAGTCACAGTACTATTTATTGAGAACGAAAGAACCCGAGAGGAGGGATGTCCAAAAAATGAAATAAGCTATGTAAATATCTAAACTTATCCAATATGTAATCTATTCCTGTATGGCAACTCCAGAAGATATGGCTTTCCTTCCATTATGTACATCATCCTGAAACTGTTTAGTCACTTTGCTTTTCCATTAACAGTTTTCCTTCAATTCAAACACCCAGTGAAATGGTAATTATCTTCACACACAATCTTATCAGCTCTCAGACTGCTATTCTTAGATAATGGATGACAGCTACACAACTGTTGTCAGGGATACCCATACAAGGTTTGGTTTTGCTAGTTTTCTCATCCGGGGGTTCAACTATCTGATGAAGTGCATTGCCTGTGTTTCAGCTGGTAATATAAAACAATGATGTATATTTTTAATAAGACTATATGTTCACACTGGATTTATATCCTTTAAGGCTTCAGTAATAGTTTAGATTTAAACAAGAATTTAAGCTTTCTGCAAATACAGTACACAAGGTATATATATTTTCTGTGCTTTGTTAATTTCACATCAAATGAGGAAAAATTAAAGCTTGAAAGAACTCTTTTTAATTTAAAGGAAAAAAAAAAAACAACAAACAAAACCACAAGTAACAAAACATGATCTGCTCATCAGATACAGAGGAACCCAAAAATGAAGAAATAGACTGGTAAGTAAGAAATTTTACATACAGTAGCTAATTAAAAAAAATAATAATAGTAGCACTATTGACGTTGAGGAAGAGATTAAATATAAGCATCTCAGACATAATTTCTTTATACAAAGTGTAATTAAATTCAAACTTTCAAGATACTGAACTTTTTTAGTTTTCTCAAGGCAAAAACCCTAAATAAATACAATACTGAGCACATGCTACTCATCACCACCAGGTATTTTGCAGCTACGGCAAGATTTTAAGCAGATGCTTTCACGTCTCCAGTTAATGTAGAACAACATTAGAAGTGATAAACCTGAATACCATGTAGTGATGCCAAATAATGTTGCAGTCATGGTAGAACTGCTCAGGGAATATGACTTGATATGGGACTTAGGGCAGAGGAGATAGTTGTGCCCTGTTCCTCGTGCAGAGACTCAATCTTTGTTGCTAAGATTGGTAGAGATTTGTCACTGATTACCAGGTGAGAGAAACACAGAGGCCAACACCTACATGTGCCAGATGCAGGTGAAAAATATTTTCAGTTTGTACAAGAGTAGCTAAGGAAGGCATCCCTAAGCAATACTGTAATTCAAATGTAATCACTTACCAATGGCATTGCACCTGAGACAACTCTTTCACAGATGAGGCATCTTCCATTGTACTCATACAGACCTGAAAGCTTGTGTAGACTTATTTAAATAGTGTTTTAGAATATCTTTAGGACATTTTTCTGAGGTAATTTTTTTAGCTTTTACATTAACTAATCTGTACCTAACTATGTATACTTTTTCGTATTTTGTAGTTTTCATCTTGCAGGAATGTTTGCAGTTTGCAGTTCATAAATTCATGTTTGTAGAGAAGCAATACTATACACCCAATTAGGGATTAGCACAGCAGTCTGGAAACAGTTCTATAATCATCCTTCCATTTTAAATTAACGATATCTACTCAGACTCAAGACTTGTTGTGATAGTTTAACTTAACTGGCAGCCAAACAAGACATGGCTGCTCACCCAACCCCCCTGCTTCCACCCCACCCAGGGAATTGGGGAGAGAATTGGAGGGGCAAAGGTAAGGAGACTTGTAGGCTGAGATAAGAACAATTTAATAATTAGGGTAAAGTAAAATTAAAATAATAATGATAACAATAATAATAACAACTCTCTATATATGAATACTGCAGAGTGCAATTGTTCACCACCCACCCATAACGATCCCGAAGGAGTGAAAAGGAACCCTGAAACTGAAATCACAATCCTAGAAAATGAGCCTGAGTGACTCCCAAGAGAATTGCCCCACCTTTGCAGTCATAACTAATGTAATATGCTAAACATGATGTAATATGATGTGGAAAATCTTATTGGCACATCCAACTGCCAATTCACGGTTTTGCTAACTACTACCCTTCTCCCCTCCCAGTCTTCTGCACTTGCAAACTACCCAAACATGGTATCCTTGTAACTTATCAATGTTCTTCTCATAACAAATCCCACACTGAAACCAAACCTCAGTGCTTTCTACCTACTAAGAAGAAAATTAACTCTATCCTGGCAAAACCCAGTACACTTTTTATTATTAAAATGCAGATATCTCAGACATTTCAATCCATATATGTACTTTTGAATTTTACAAAGCTGTTTCCTACATTAAGGAGAGCAAAGACTTTTGTTTAAAAGGGCAGATTCAAACAACTGATAGATTATATAACACTGCTTCACTCCCTGTTTCAAAAAAAGTTTCATTTCATAAGGATCAAATTTCTACCTTCAGCTAGTTAAGAAAGGAGAAATCTGTAAAATTAAATATTTTTACTTTTATGCCTCAATGGTTTACCTGGTTTACTGTAAGAAACCTCTTACTTGAAGTAGCTCAGTGATGCTCTGATTTTTAATTATATTTTTTTTCTGCAAATTTAAGTTAGGTATTTCTTCAAAAGGTCGGCAAGCCACTCTGTTGACTCTGCTGCGAACCTTAACAGTCCTATTCCTTTTTAATTATTATTCTTACTGCTATGGATAAAAATAGTTCTTCTACAGATAAAAAGAAAATAATTTTATAGTTCATAGTCATGAAACTTGTCCAAAGAAAGAGAAAAACCCCAGCAACAGTACTTCTTCAGCCCTTTTACCTATAAAAGATCGTATTAAAATCAGAGGGAAGTGCACATGAAATAGTTAATGAAGAGGAAATTATAAAAATATGGAGTAAGTTAAGAGTGTCAGACAAACATAATTATAGATTGAACCCATTGCTGCCATTAGGAATGATCCTTCACAAGACAGCTGACAAAATAATTTATACTCCTATTATGGTTTCATTAAAGTTCGATGGACTTTGGAGTGTGGACTTTGGCCTGTTTAGGTGCCTGGTTGACAGAGTCCCTTGGGAGACACTGCAGAGAGTGAAGTCCAGGAAGGCTGGACGTTCCTCAAGAAGGAAATCTTCAAGGCGCAGGAGCAGATTGTTCCCCATGTGCTGAAAGACAAGCCAGTGGGGAAGACCAACCTGTCTGAACAGAGCTTTGGCTGGAACTCAGGGGAAAAAAAGAGTTTATGGCCTTTGGAAGGATGGGCAGGCAACTCAGAAGGACTACAGGGATGTCATGAGACTACACAGAGACAAAATTAGAATGGCAAAAGCCCAACTAGAACTTAATTTGACTACTGTGGTAAAAGGCATTAAGAAATGTTTCTATAAATATATTAGCAACAAAACAAGGGATAAGGACAATCTCCATCTTTTACTGGATGCAGGGTGAAACATCATGAAAATGAATGGGGAAAATCTGATGTACTCAATGCCTTCTTTTCCTCAGTCAGTAGTAAGATCAATTCTTCTCTGGGTACCCATCCCACTGAGCTGGAAGACAGAGACAGGGAGCAGAATGAAGCTCTCTTGCTGAGATTGACAGATAAAATATTTAGAAGAGGCAGGAAAGGAAGAGTAGGTCAGGAAGCTGCCCTCTTTGTCAAAAATGGGATTGATAGCACAGAGCTACCATTTAAAAATGCCAATGTGCAGGTTGAGAGCTTATGAATGAAAATCAGAGACCAAGCCAACAAAGGAAACTTCGTGATTGGTGTCTACTACAGGCTACTGATCAAGAAGAGGAGGTTGATTAAGAGTTCTTTCTTCCAGTGCAGGAAGCATCAGGCTTGCAGGTCCTGATCTTGATAGGGGACTTCAACCACCCAGACATATGCTTGAAAAGTGGAACAGCAAACTGCAAGCAATCAAGGAAGCTATTTGAGTGCATTGAGTACAGCTTCCTAGTACAGGTGATGGAGAAGCCAACCAGAGAAGTTGCACTGCTGGACCTGTTGAGCACTAAGGTAGAAGAACTCCTAGGAGATGTCAAGACTGGAAGTAGCTTGGGGTGCAGTGATCATGACCTGGTGGAATTCTCAATCTTGAGTGGTACAGGATGGGCAAAAAGGAGAATCAAAACCACAAACTTCAGAAAGGAAAACTTTCAGCTCTTTGGGGTACTAGTGCAGGGGATACATTGGGAAGCTGCCTTTGGAGGCAAAGGAGCAAATTAGAGCTCGGAGATTTTTAAAGATATTTTTCTTAGGGCACAAGAGCTCTCACTCTTGATTTACAAAAAGCTGTGTAGGAGAGGCAGGAGGCCATCTTGACTAAGTGAAGAGCCACACTGCCCAGTTAACAGAATCCAAAGACAGGGACTGGGAGAATGAAGTAGTGCCCACCATAGGAGAAGATCAGTTTCCAACCATCTAGACAACCTGAATGTACACAGGTCCATGAGACCTGATGAGATGCCTCTGAGGAACCTGAGGGAACTGGCAGATGAGGTTGCTAAGCCACTATCCATCATATTTGAAAAGTCATGGAAGACTGGTGAAGTTCCCAGTGACTGGAAAAGGGGAAACATAACCCTTATTTTTAAAAAGGGGAAAAAACCCAAACAAACAAACCTTGGGAACTACAGGGTAGTTAGTCTCATCTCTGTTCCCAACAAGATTTTGGAGCAGATCCTCCTAGAAACTAAGAAACTATGCTAAGGTGTATGGAAAGCAGAAAGGTGATTGGTGACAGCCAACATTGCTTCACTAAGGGCGAATCATGCCCAACAGATTTGATAGCTTTCAACGATGAGGTTTTGGCATTGGTGAATAATGGAAGAGCAACTGACGTCATCTACCTGAACTTGTTCAACACATTTGATACTGTCCTGCATAGCATCCTTGATCTCTAAAATGGAGAGACATGTATTTCATGGGTGGATCACTCAGTGGATAATAAATTGACTGGATGGTTGCACTCAAAGAATTGTGGTGAATGGCGCAATGTCCAGGTGGAGACAAGTGATGAGTAGTGTGCCTCAGGGGTCCATAGTGGGACCAATATTTTTTAACATCTTTGTTTGGAATATAGATGGTGGCATCGAGTGCACCCTCAGCAAGTTTGCGGATTACACCATGCTGAGTGGTGTGGTTGACACTGCAAGGGAAGGGATGCCATCCAGAGGGACCTTGATAGGCTTGAGAGGCAGGGCCATGGGAACCTCATGAAGTTTGACAAGGCCAAGTGTATGGTTCTGCACCTGGGTCGAGGGAATCCCGAATGTGGATACAAGCTGAGTGATGAGTGGAGAAGGTTGGGGATATTGGTGGATGAAAAATTGAATATGAGCCAGCAATGTGTACTCACAACCCAGAAAGCCAATTGTATTCTGGGTTGCATCAAAAGAAGTGTGGCCAGCAGGTCGAGGGAGGTGATTTTCCCTCTGTAATCAGCACTGGTGAGACCAGACTTCAAATACTGTGTTCAGTTTTAGGCTCCTCATTACAAGAAAGACATTGAGGTGCTGGGGCGTGTCCAAAGAGGAGTAATGAAGCTGGTGAAGGGAAGGGTCTGGAACACAAATCTGAGAGAACTGGGCTGTATAATCTGCAGAAAAGGAGGCCGAGGAGAGACCTTATTGCTCTCTACAGTTACCTGAAAGGAGGGTGTAGTGAAGTGGGTGTTGGTCTCTTCTCCCAAGTAACAAGTGATAGGACAAGAGGGAATGGCCTGACGTTGCACCAGGGGACATTTAGATTGGAGATTAGGAAAAGGATTTCTTCAGTGAAAGTGTTGTAAAGCACTGGAACAGGCTGCCCAGGGAAGTGGTGGAGTCACCTCCCTGGAGGTATTTAACAGACATGCAGATGTGGTGCTTAGGGACATGGCTTAGTGGTAGACTTGGTAGTATTAGGTTTATGGATGGATTCAATGATCTTAAGGGTCTTTTCCAACCTAAATTATCCTATGATTCTATGATCTCAGTCAAAGCCAGCAGCATGTCAGCTGTTTTAATGATGAATCAGGACAGGTTATGTTTATTAACTACATTGATAATTGCAAGTTAGGCCTTCACCTATACTACTTACAGCAAAGTCAGTTCAGTTGTTTTCCAATGGCCTGCTAAGCATTTGCCAGGAGGATTACTGGAAGGCAATTTCTCTCTGAAAAACTAACTACTGACAGTGGCTTGTGCTTAGGGGAATGCTAATGCACTCTTTTGTTTTGCCATTCCTCAGTCTCTCACTCATCAAAGAAAGATTAGGTATTTTATGTGGAAGGATATGATTTTCTGAGTTGCATTAGGTCCTAAACTCTAGGTATCAGACAGAAATATTCTCACTGATTTTCAGTGGTTTGATATTAGGCCCTTAATTGGAAATAGAATCATGCGTATAGGTTTGCAATCAGAAACCTACTGAAATAAAACTGTTTGCATCAGTTACATCTTCTCCTTATCAAATAAGTAACTCTGAGAGTGACAAGAGCTATGGTTTGTCCAATCCCTCCACTGATAAGAATGTGTCATCCTCCTGTTCTTCACAGTTTTATGAGCACTGTATGTCAATCTATTTCAGAGAAGCACAGTGGTTGTTTTTTTATTCATATTTAAACCTAATGATTTAAACCTAATATCTGAATATTGAAAATACCTCAGTTCCACACTACATTTTTTCACCATTTTATTTAGAAGGCAGATTAACTGATTAAGATAAATGTAAATTGCATTTCACTTCCCAAATTAAATGAATAAATATATATTGTTTTATAAGTTCAAGTTTTGATGAATTGTACTTTATCTGTATTGTAGAACAATGAAAATCCTTGAATTTGTGGTGCAGAAGCCTTACCAGATGTATTGGGTTTGCATGGCTGGGTTTTGGCAGCTGGTGGGGCATAAGAGTGGTTTCTGTGAGAAGCTGCCAGAAGCTTCCCCTATGTCCGACACAGCCAATGCCGCAGCTCCAAGATGGACCCACCGCTGGCCAAGGCCAAGCCCATAAGTAATGGTGGTAACGCCCCTGTGATAACGTAATTAAGAAGGGGAAGAGAAAAAAACCTGCACATTTTGCAGCTCAAGACAGAGGAGTGAAAAGATGTGAGAGAAACAACTCTGCAGACACGAAGGTCAGTGAAGAAGGAGGGGGAGGAGGTGCTCCAGGTGCCAGAGCAGAGATTCCCCTGCAGCCTGTGGTGAAGACCATGGTGAGGCAGGCTGTCCCCCTGCAGCCCATGGAAGTCCATGGTGGAGCAGATGACCACCTGTAGCTTGTAGAGGACCCCACACCAGAGCAGGTGGATGCCTGAAGGAGGCTGTGACCCTGTGGGAAGCCTACGCTGGAGCAAGTTCCTGTCAGGACCTGTGGCCCGTGGAGAGAGGAGCCCATGCTGGCGCAGGTTTGCTGGCAGGACTTGTGACCCCGTGGGGGACCCGTGCTGGAGCAGTCTGTTCCTGAAGGACTGCACCCCATGGAAAGGACCCAGGCTGGAGCAGTTCATGAAGAACTGTCAGTCATGGGAAGGACTCACGTTGGAGAAGTTTGTGGAGGGGTGCCTCTCCAGTAGTGCAGGGGAAGGAGTCCTCCCCCTCAGGAGAAGAGAGCAGCAGAAACAATGTGTGATGAACTGACTCCATCAGCCTAATTAGTCACTTGACCAAACAGATTTAAAACTCCTGTTTTCTTAGGACATCACAAACCACGGAACGACCTGATATCTTTTCTGTAATCTAACAGAAGTGCCTGTCATTGTCGGGTTGGCCAATTGCTCCGTATCCAGTAGCAAAGGAAAGCAGTACAGTTATGGTGATGTAATGAAACTTAAATAAATCATTCAGAGAAACTAGCATTCAGTGCCCCAGTCCAACAAAACAGTTCAGCACTTACTTAAGCGAGGGCACCCTTTACTTATTTATGAGGACAGACATTTATTTTGTGTTTAAAGCACATATTTTCTGTCATGTATTGCTTGTCTGGAACAATAACCATTAGTTCCTTGGAAGAAGTGCTACAATCCTTTTAGCTGGTTAAACCCTTGTACTCTTAAGTTTTAAAATAAAGTTTTTAGGAGTAGAACAAGTAAAAGTTGTGCAGGAATGTGCAGTGACAAATCATGAGTTTATTTAGGTACTGTGAAGGACATATTGAAAACACATTTCTGAATTCTGCATAAGTCAACTGCTGTTTAATCAGTTTAAAATACAACATAGCTGTTACCAATGCAAGATTGTTTCTGGCCAGTGTAAAATAGCAATACTAGTTTTGTTCCCTTTAGAGTATTGGCAGATGCCCAATTATTTGCTCCACAGTTACATAAAGACAGAATTACATGTTGCCTTTATTCAGAAGGACAAACAAAAGATTAAGCTCTTTTTACAATTTCCAATTTTCATGCATCAAAACATTAGTTTCAGTGTAGCTCAAATGCATTATATGATCCAAGCAGCAATCTAAAGAGCTGATTGGAAACATAACTCTCTCAAAATATATTTTAAAAATTCTCAAGTAAAAATTCCTTAGACAGAGTATGATAGCAGTAGCTTCAAGCAAGTCAGTTTCAGACAGAATTGTGTAACAGAACACTTCACTTATACTATTTGTGAGTTTATCCTTTGCTAGTACTTAATCACGCAAGTCATCGGTCTGTGTTTCTGGATGAGTCTTGCACATTCTTATGTAATGGAAAAATAAAGAATAAACTAGAATAAATAAGACAGTGGAGAGTTTTCCTTCAGATACCAGACTAGGAAGTAAAATAGATCATCAGAAGAAAACCATTATTCCCACAGTAAGAGCTGAATGCCTTTAGAGTTAGCCAAGCAACAATGCTTCCACATGCTATGACCAACCATCCAGCCCCTGCAACCACAGCAGCTCTGAAAGCCATGCAAACCCTGGGCCAAGGGGATGATGTCTCCTACTCCACTTTGAAGCCAGACACCTAACAGCAGCCAGGTGCACCAAAGCTAAGACACTGGTTCTTTGAAAGACAAGCAAGATCAAGAAAAGGGTGTCTGCTCAGGGTCTTTGACAGATTACCCTTAATTTTCCATACCGATTGTATTTGGTCATTAACACCACAAGTCTCACACAGGACAAGATACATTACTACAGTGTTTTGGCATTTCAACCTCCAGAGCAAAACTTTGGTATTTGACTGGGAAAAAGTATTGGATTGTGAGAGAAAGACTCAGCCAGCACTGGAGGGGATCTTTTGTTCTTCCCTTCAGCTGTAAGATACATTTTTTTAATGTCTCCAAGAAACCAGGTGGTAGGGAGGCAGGCTATTTATTTAATCTAGTCCCTCTGGAGTAGCAATGCATCTGTGACATATCTGCTTCCCCAGAGTGTCAGGGCTGGGCTGAGGAGGGTGTGGTTGCCCCAAGACTTGAACAGGCAACCCTCACAGTGGAAAGAAACATCTTTTACAGCAGAATGACACTATGGAAAGCCAACAGCAACAACACTACCATTCCAAGTATTGATATTGATCTACATGAGGGACAGTGACAAAGTCATTTAGAGTGGACCAAGCCTGTCCTCTTTTTTAATTTCTCCCTGGTTCACCTTTGAAGAAGACTTTTGAAAGTTTAGTGTACAAATGTACTGGATACTGAGATGTCTTCCTGAACAGTTCCTCTGACCTGAGAATCTGTCTTTGCCCTGAAAATCCAAAAGCCAAACTAGGTAGCAGGAGGTCTGTGAGAGTAACAGAGCACTGGAACAGGCTGCCCAGGGAGGTTGTGGAGTCTCCTTCTCTGGAGACATTCAAGACCGGCCTGGATGCCTTCCTGTGTGATCTCATGTAGGTGTTCCTGCTCTGGTAGGGGGATTGGACTAGATGGTCTTTCAAGGTCCCTTCCAATCCCCAACATTCTGTGATTCTGTGATTCTGTGAAGTAACCCTGTTAATATTCAAACACTGCTGAGGCCCTGCAACAAGGCACTGCTTGAAGGGATGTGTATGGACTGCGATGGCCACCCACCACTGTGCTGCAAAGGCTATACAATGCACACACACAGGAAGATCTTTCTCTTGAACTTTCCTTCCCTCTACATGCACCTGTGTATCTGCACATTCTGTCTCTAGGTTCTGACAACTTAAGCGTCACCTCCCAAGCACCATTGAAAGTGAGTTGTCCATAACCAAAGCATTTTGTAACTCCATAATGCAAAGAAACTTGGAAATGTGTGGAGGGGGCACACTTTCTGCTTTCACACTACTACTTTCCCGAAACTGCCTCATCATATCAAGTGACCCCAGCAAATTCACTAGACTCATACAGATACTTTCAAACCTGAATACAGATACCAGCCACCACCTCTTTGTGTCACAGAATACAGCCAAATGGGCCTAGAGTAATTTGAGGTGTAACTACACACACAGCTGACAAGCTGCAAGCAGGACAGGAAAACTGAACATGAATGCGGTTCCAGACTACACAAGTAAGCTGCCCCACGGGAAATTTACAAATATCCAGTGTTTTCTACAAAAAGGTAGTAAAAGCATCTTATAGGACTAGAGCCAAAATATCTCTCTGGCTGCCCTTCTATCAGGCAGCTATTGAAATATAAATAATATTTTTAAAAGTGCAAAAGAAAACAGCTAGTCTGTTAGGAGAGGAAAACAAAAGTGCTGCTTGCCCCAGTATGTCAAATCTAGTAAAAGCTCTTTGAAAGAAGATACAAAATAACAACAACAACAAACCCTCACAGGAATTTTCCCTAAGTACAGCTATATATTTTTGCTTTGAAATGAGAGTGTATAGAAAACCCAGATATACTGAGGACATATGTCTCACTGTGGACTTTTATTTGCTGAAAAGATTGAAACTTAGTGGGGGAAAAAGTGGGGAGCAGAAAATTTGAAAACAATTATGTTAGATTATCATGAAGGATTTATTTTTGGAGTGTTATTCATAAAGTTTTCTGGGATATTTACTTTCTGGCTATCACAGGAAGCACAGGATGGCAGGGATTGCTAAAAACTCTCTTTGCATTGTGTAGGCCTGACTTTTTGTACTTGTTCAGAGTTAACCAGTGGAACTTGGACTATTCAGCAGTCCTTACCATGCTGGTGAAATACAGATTTCTAATAGTCCTCAAATTACATCTGTGTTTAAAGTTATACACTTTATGCATCCATTTCCTGACTTTTCCCACCACCACCAGGATTTTGCCTCATCTTAATTACCTGTAGAACTGTATTTTGGCAAGCACACAACAGAATGCCAGCTCTTCCAAAACAATGGGAAGCAGAACTCTATACTTTTTGTGACACATCTGTTCTATAATTCCATTCTTGGGAGGCATTAGCTTTGTGGAAAAAAATTCCAGTAAAAACTGGTTTCTAGTTTTAACAGTGTTTCTTCACAACTCATGAAATTTACAAAACTAACATAACCAGACTTCAAGACTCTGTAAATAGCCTGAAAGCTTGAGAAATTCAGCTATTTTATCCATTTAAATGACTGGTTAACTCTGAAACCTAATGGTAGTTATTTCCAATATTTATGCTAATTCCTGTCTCTGTTCCCCCCCGCCCCAAATATCAAGGTAATGTTTTCCCCTGAAAACATTAGCCAACCCCACTAGTCACAAGCAAATCAAATCTCACCGTTGTTTATGGCTTCCCCATTCTGCTAGCTTTGGGAAAAAATGTATTTTGAAAACCAAAATCTAGAGTTAATCTGAAACAGAAAAACTTGAAGATAATTTTATACTAATTTGATAAAGACTTCTGTTAAAACCACATCATCTTAATTTCATGCATTTTTCCATCAGTTGTGACAAATAAATCACATGCTACAAGAATCACAATCGTGGCTGCAGAACTGAAGTCCAGCCTATCTCAGACTCTGCAGAAGGTTTCACTGCTTCAAATTTCAATGGTAAATGTCTAAATCTTTTATTGGAGAGCCCATCTGTAAGAGGTTTTTCACACATTTAATGTTCTTCAGGACAGAAGGTCCAGTAGTAAAAATGAAGAAATTGCTTTCTTTCCCATTAATAACCCATCTTTTGTAAGTTAATGTCTGGAGGCTTGAAAATGTGGTGTGCTGCTACTGTCTTGACTAGATTTAATCCTAATGTAAAAGTAGAATTAGGTTACATGCTTAAGACCATATCAAATCCAAATCAATTATAGTATTTATCTAATGGGAAGTGCTAAATGCCAATGAAACAATACTTATTAGCCTTTCAGTTTGTGTTATGAATTTTTGTCTTATCATATATTACACTACATTTAATCTTCTGCCCCAAGCAGTTTTTCTTGTGGGAATGTTAATAGATAATTCATCTCCTTACAGCTTAGTTGCTTGTCCAACAGACCCAGTTTAGCCTCAATTTATCACTGAAATTGTGTCTAAAACAGTTTATTTCTGGTACTGTCCTCAAATTTCAAGGCTCATTATTTTTATTCTATTCAATGCTAAGCCACATAATTCTGTGCTCAAGTGGACAGACAATCAACTCCAGTGTTGAAACTTTTTTGATACTAGGCTTCAAAGAAGCTATGAAATACACATTCACATGATATGGCTCTTCCTGATGAGATATTCAATATTTGAGGGTAACTAGATGTAGATGTACAGGAGACAATCTTCAGTAATTTTTGGGTTCGATCCTCTTTGAACATAAAAAGATGATATTTTTAGGTTCTTTTTCACTAGAGTGACTTTTAAGTTACTGATGACCAAAATGCCAACATTTACTGGTAAAAATTCCTTAATTTCTGAAAATATTATTTCCTTGTACAGATGTTCTAAATTATGGTTTACTCTTAAACTTATTTGAATAACTAGCACATGGAAATACAATCACACCTACAGCTTGATTATATTAATTCTGACTTTTGCTAAAAAAGTACAAAACCTTTTGCTTTGTTTTTATTAATTTTAAGATTTTCCGAGGGAGGAGATTCCTGCTCCTGACTAAGATATAAATAAAAAGTATAATTTGATTAGTGTCAGTTCAACTGAAATTTTTGCACAGCAATAAAAAAAAATAAATCTGCGAATATTTTACAAAAGGAACAAAAGTTGCAGCATTGCTTTAGAACAGGCATTTACCCTATTTTATAGAAAAAAACCCAATCCTTACTAAAAGAAATATTAGTTGCAATAGGATCAGTAGCAGAAATGCCCAAATTTCAAGAGACTCAACATGTTATTAAAAAAAAAACAACCCCAAACCAAAATAGAAGAACCTTTTCAGAGTTACCATAAGAGTAGCAAAAATCAGCTTGAATACGCATCTTTGTTATAGCTTTGTCTGTTAACTTTTAGAGAATAATTTTCTTCTGCACATTTAAATATTAAATTCTAACTATATTGCAGTATTATGAGGTTTACAGCATTAGGTGGACTTTGCAGAATGCAGCTAGCTCTTATTTCCTTATGTGGGCATGCCTCACCTGCTTGGTAATTTTGTTGGATAAACAAAATCAGCAGGGCCTGTCAATGTACTTTTAAAATTCCAAGCTCTTTTCCTGAAAGACTGACCTGACTGTTCATTCTTTCCTATTTCTATCTAGTCACCTTTCAGATTTTTTTTTTTTTTTTTTTTTTGAAAAGTGATGCAGACTTTGGTCAGCAGAAGAGTAAGTAAAATGCTCAATAGTTCTGAAATTGAAATAATTTTATGATTAAAGGAAGCATTTTAATATTGACAACATATACTCAACAATTCTGGCCATACAATGTGAGGTGTTAAGTTACATCCAAATTTCCTATTTGCTGATTTTTGTACAACTCAGTAAATTAGCTGAAAAATGTCTACATATGCATTTAATTCAAACCACGTTCATCTCTCCCTCTTGACTACAGCTATTCGAATTTTCACATTTTTTTAGCATGTAATTCAGCAATTCATATTCCCTATTAACTGTGCAGGAAAACACTAGTCAGAGAAAGGCATTGGCAGAGGTTAGTCAGAGCCTGCTTTGTGACAGAAAAAATGTTAGTAAAACTCATTACTTCAAAAGGCACAAACAGGCAGGACAAAGGGCATCACAGAGGTGCCAGGAAGAACATGATACCCTTCTGCCTTCAAAAATGCACAGGCGAGTCAATGGTGCTGGTGGTGCCCTAAACTCCTTAGCTGAGCCTTGCTTCAGAAATAGCTGGAGGCAGATTTTGGGCTAGCAGCTTGTTTGTTGTCATCCACGTTTGCATGAGCCATACAGCCCCAAGGAGCGCTCTTAGGTGACACCTAGGAGATGGGATTTGGTGCAGAAATCCTGCAGCTAAATCTAGTCAAGACAGATGCCACACGCAGCTGGTGGGTGCCATGGGGAAAGCCCACCCCAGTGTCCGTGGAGGCAGACCAGCCACGCTTGTGTTAACATCTGAGCACTGGTTATCATGGGAATGTTGCTTCAGGGTGCCATCCTCCTGTTTCTGCCACCAGCTTGGCCTCAGCTGCGTAGAGGGTCTGTCCCCAGAGCAGTGCTGGGCAGCCCAAAAGTGTCTTTAGCTGCCTGCCCTCAAGTTCAATATGGTCAACTGATGGTGCAAATTTGTTTCCACCAAAATGAGCTGCAGGTTTCTTGTAACATCCTTAGAGAGGCACGCAGTGCATATTGAGTGCTTTCATAGCTGGAGCTGCTTGCTGTGTCCCTGGCATACTGCAGTTTCAACACACAGGTGTGTGAAACTCTTGGACTGGCATCTCTGCCACAGAGCACCAAGTCCTGTTTTCTGCCAATGGCTGTTTATTTCCCCTGGCTTTCTGAACTGGCTAGAAACTGCTGTATGCAAATCATTGCAGATACCTGCTTGGACACCCACAGTCAGTCATTCCTGATGTGGCATTGTAAAGGACATTTGCCAAATAATCTGCATTTTTTGCTGGAATACTCACAAATTCCATGTCTTGAGCTCTAGCTGCTCTGAATCCTGTAAGTAAGACTAGTAAGTTCAAAACTTTACAACACAGTTCAGCTCCAACTGTAGTACATACAAATTGAGAAAACACATTTATATTCTATCTTTAGGAGGTAATCTGCCCAAAGAATATCTCCAGTTTACTTAAACAAAGTTGAAACACTGTACTGCTCATATGAATAATTAGCAATATTAGCAACTGCAATAAACCAAACTGTTGTTAAAATTATTCTTTCTGGCATTTGATAGCTTTCTGGGACATGGTGCTGCTAGCATTTCATAACTAAATCAGTCCTAAAGTGTAACAAAACCTTTTGCCAATGTTTTTACAATGAAAAGATCCATCCTGTGATACGACAATACTATACATTACTAGGCAAGTGAGGCAAAAGTAAGTCTGTTTTGTTAAGTCAGAATTCACAATGCTTTATTTTCTGTGTTATGAGAAAGAACATGTATAAAGTATGCTGCTTCACAAAGGTTTTTGTTTTCGATTGTTCTTAAATTTGTTTTTCTTTTTGCTATAGCATGCACCTGGATGTAATAAGAAAACTGTTGCTTTGAAGAGTTTTAAATTTAACTTCAGATTATTTATTTATTTATTTATTTATATGGACACATTTTTATTTGCACTTATCATGAAAGCACAAAAATTGTCTTATTTAAACAAATGCCAAAAGACTGCATGTTGGCAATGGGTCTGAGTAGACACTACGCTATATCTTGTCAGAAAGCATACTTATTTTTTATTTAGCTTGTAATGTAGCTATTTAACTTTTAAAAGCAACTCCTGTTGATGATTTCACACCTCTTAACTTTTTCTAGTAAAAGCTACTTTGGAATGCAAAGATTTGTAATAAATTGGAAGCTATAGTGATCCGACACAAAATTCAGTAGCTTCGAAACTCAGTCAGCAAGTAACAATATCTGGTGTAGTTTACTACTTCTATTGCTTCTAGTTTATATTTTAAATTGCGATGGAAAACACTTAAAATATTACACTTATTCCCTACAGCTTTTATAAGTCACAGAGTTTATACTTTTTTTTCCCCTATCCCCTATAATTTTGTGATTTTCATTTTATTCCCTTTGTGTGTTCAAGATAGTAGACCTCTGCCAGCACTCTTGGCCTTATTCCATACAGATACACAAAAAAGTGACAAAACCATTATCAAAATGACTGGTTTCAATGTAGTTTAACTTCATAATTTTAATGCAAAGCCCTCTTTGCTGAGTTTTATTTTCTATTGGAACCTCAAATTTAGAAAAATTAGAAATGGAGCAATGGCATTCTTTGTCCATTTGCTTACTGACAGGGTCTGACCATATTTATGTCAGCAGTCATTTAAAAGCCTAATTCTGCTGCTGTGTTTGTTTTCATCAATTATAATATGTTTTTTCTACATGGACATCCCCCAGAAAAGAGTTAAGTTAATGCTTTATTTCACCAGAGGTTAATCCCACTGGAAGGCATTTATTGAATGCCTGTGTAGATGCTTTAAATTGGAAGTTACATGGCTTCAGCTCAGTAGAGCTGAAATCTCTTAGGGATTAGGCTATAGTGACAGTTGCTTTCCTTCTGAATGAGAGAATCCACATGGAGCATTAATAGGCTATAACTTATGCATATTGACTTCACCCCTTTGGCTAATTTTTCCTACCTCCTCAAACAAAGTAGTCATCAATGTATTACAAATTATACTTCAGTACCAACATTATTAGTCTGGTAACTGACTGCTTCTCATTTGGAGTAACCATCCTAATAGCAAGTATCAGGGAAAAAAAGACTACAGAAGCCTACTAAAGAAGTAATGGCACATGTGTCATGAAAGTGGGATATTTATCTCCTCATAAGTACCATGGAGTCTGAATTACCTGTTGTCTTGTGATAGCCTATGAAAATTATAGATAAGTAGGGTGGAAAATAATCACCACCTATTTCTTGTAATAGTTTTAAACAATAACTTCTTTCCGTATGTGGCAACCAGGTAAAATTGTGTACAGGGGTCATTCTGAACCACTGAAAAAAAGTAGTTTGTGAAACAGGGAAAAAAAGACAACATTGCATAAATTCTCCTAGAACAGACAGACGTGCATTATAATTCATTGGTAAGAAAGGTAACAGGAATATTCAGGTAGAATATTACATCATATTCTAAAAAAAAAAAAAAAGCATTCCTTTTTTTTTTATTTCCAGTGCTTGCTTTGACATTTGGAACTTGTCCACTGTCTAGCCTTATTATCTTGACAGGAGTTTAAGTACATCTACAACCCATAATATAGCAAGGAAACCAAACATGATGGGAAGTGATCCCCATGGTCATTGCCAAATTCTGTTTTCACAAGAGAAATTTTTGGATCTGTCACCTTCATCATAATACTACTCTCTTAGCAAAATCATGAGAAAATTTCTGCATTTGCTCAAAGACTATAACCTTGCAGAATGTGTCTTGCTTGTGAACTTGAAAAGTTAGTTTTAGCAGCTAAGGGTCTGAAACAATGTCCCTGACCACATGTTCGCCCCTGTATGTCCCACTGGAACCACCATGTAGCCCTGCCTTGCCAGTGCAAGCTGACACACAGGAAATACCATGTCCTTTGCATGGACCAGGCTGCGTCACATCAGGCACTTGGTTAAAAACAGTCCAACTGGAAAGGCAAGTGCCATCCCTGAAGCCTAGTTGATACCATTTATGTTTATTCATCTGAAACAACAACATCTGCTTTCAGGAAATGGAAACACTCCTAACACCACAAAAAGAGATTTCAGCTAAGGAACAGTGCTGGTTTTGAAGTATTATTCTCTTTTAGTTTTCTTCTAGTCTGCACTGAAGTCTACATACTCACTCTCTGAACCATGCTGAGAATTTACTGTTTGGAGCAAGAAAAATCTGTGAGCCTTAAAAACATATCAAACCCTACTACCTGTTGCAAGGTGCTAGTCTCAGCAAATTACTGTCCCCTTCCTCCAAGTTTATGTTAATGCTGCAAGTGAAAACACGATAGTAGGAACCATTGACCCAGCTGCTGATACTGAGTTCATCCCCTTCTGGTACTCCAAAGGCAAAAAAGGTTTTGTTTAATTGTCTCAATGCAAATCATAAGTAGTTTAGTTCAGAATGTGTCCTCATTTTGAGGAATATCTCATTCTATATTTGGAAGAAATGCTTGCTTACTATGCAAGGAACACATATGTTTTAAGGCTTATTAGCCAAAATATTATTTCCTATTTAGTAACTGCAAAGTGCTGCATTTTTCTCTGCTGTAAGAATAAAAGTCACTAAGCAACACATAACACTTATATATGGTTTCCATCCATCACAGGCAAGGGTAGGTACCTATCTCCTGCTAATGACCACTGACTTCTAGCTATTAGTTTCCTTCTGACATAATCACACAGTCTTAAAAAAAAATGAACAATCAAGAAAAAAATAGTCAAAAGAGGGACGTCATTGTTAGGTGTAATTATTTGTGGATTTAAATGAGCTGCTGATGGGAATAAAACTCCAGTGGATTAAAAATGAGCCACAATACAAAAGAGATACACAAGAACAGCATAAATTCCCTTAAGAAAACACATCAGAGTAAAATAATAATTAAAAAATAACAATACTTGAATTGTTCGAATGATGGGAATGTCTACAGGGCAAATTTAGACCAGGATCCAATTGTTCTAGGCAGTGTACAGACATATGGCAAATGCAAACTTTTGTCCCACAGAATTTGAGATTATGTATGAGAGAACAATACAGGTGGAAAGATACATAACCTCTTTTTCCTGTTAGAAATTACAAAGTTTGGCCTAGATAAATCCATGGCATGTGATCATTGCTATGGGTTCTCTGTCAGAGTTAGAGGCTAAAACTAGATTCCCAGTACTCCATTGCCTTGACTGGGAGAGATTTCACACCTGTTGCATTTCTAGCACTTTTTATGCCAATTCTTGAATTCCTCAGTTTCTTCCTGCTTTGAAGGACAGTTCTTTACTCAGATATTTATTTCATTGGTTCAGTAACAGTAGGATACATCATGTGTCTGCGCAGAGGGTTACCAATAGTCACACAAACTAGACCTCTAATTAACCATCTGAACACCCTCAGGCCAGCACCATATTTCTACAATGCACACACACTTGTACACACTTATATGAAATCAGATGTGCTTGATGAAGATTTTAAAGGAAAGTTGAGAGGAGTTAGTGAGAGATTTCAGCATAACTCCATTTCAGCCTGCTCACTGGTTTCCCATACTCCTTTCAGTATCAGTGGTCTATATCTCCACATCAGTTCTAGCCTCACACAAAACATCACCTCGCTTTGTCACAGAAAAGCCAGAGTGAAATAACTGCATTTTCCAAACTTAAACCTCCTCAGAAGAACCTTCATTATCGAGATACCCCACTTACTATTAAAGGACTGCAGAAACAGGGCAGCTTAGAAACAACACACACCTCTTGACAAAAGCAATGAATGCAGCAGATTAGTTAGGCTGCTTCTCAGCACAAGGCAGGATGGCAGCCCTACGTGCTCTTCCTGTTCAGTGGCTGGGGGTAAGGCTGTACCCTGGCAAATATGTCGCTCTCTATCAGGAAAGGGTAGGTGGACAGCTTTTTCTCCCAAGAAGAGTTTTCTCTTGCAGTCTAAGAGGATATGAAGGCCCTCACTCTTTAACCAAGAACCTGTCTGGGGTAGGACACAATAGTGAGAGACTGGCCTGAGCATCAGAAGTGACTGTGATGTGTAGGTAGTACTGAGTTTGCTCCCACAGCACAGAATCGGTACTGACAGCTAGAGGCATCAGCAAAGAGGCAGTAGTAAGAGGAGTGCATAAAACTTTCCAAGGAGTAGTAAGTGATCTTTGAGGGACCTTGGTTCTCCTTAAGGTCATGTGTCACTAGACAGCTGTCGTGATCTAGTTCCCTAGGTCATCTTTCAAGATCACAGTAGGAAGTGTAGAAGGCTCTGGAAATCTAGCAGTTAAGGACAGTTATACAAAATGGCAAGGGATTCAGAGGAATTCCCTTTAGTTTCTCCTCCACAAGAAGTCTAGTGATGCTGGAAATAAAAAATGGATCTGGGAAAAGTGTCTCTTTTGGACTCTCAAACCTTCACTGCGTACTCATGCAGGGTGAGAGAGAAGCAATATTTGTGTTGATACAACCTTTAATTACACATGATAAGATCATGAAAGCTCAGCTTCAGTAGTGAGTCTTGTAGTGGATAAATTTGGTGTATCTACAACCTCCTACATTAACAACTATTAAAGTGAGACTAGGGATGGTGCTGTAATCTAGACATTTTCAGAGTATTTCAATATCAAAAAGAGATAAAAGACCTGAAAAGAAAGCAGAAACAGCAGAGTGACATTGTAAAAAATTCATTGTGGAAAAAGAAGTCCCATGCAAGGTTTTCTGAGCTTTTTAGCTTTTTTCTTCTTCCTTTTATTTTGTTGTGCTCATTCCAGTTTATTATTCATTCAACTTAGTTTGCTTCTGGTTCACTTAGTTTTGACATATGACTAAACAAAAATGCCAAGGGCACATACATGATGGATGATACAATGATAGCAGACTTATTTTCATTCCAATTCTAAATTCTTTTAAATAGGACATTTTTCTTTTTAACTTCAACCTACTGCATGCATGAAAGCAAAGAAGTTCACTTGATGTGACTCTGGGGAAAGAAAAAAGATGAGAAGGCTGGATTGCAGTTTTGCAGCCATATTAACTTTATTTGGATTCTTCATCTCTAGGAGTCATCACCCCTCACAACATTGCAAAGAGACAGTGATAAGTGCTTTTACCTTCTGATGTGTTACATGGCATTTTGCATGAGCTTCTTTCTCTGTCCTAGTCAGGAAGCAAAGAAACCATAGCAGAAACTTCACAGGCTTGAATTTGCAGTTGCAATGGAGAGCAGAGTACTGGAAATAAGTGGCAGCAAGAGAGCAGGGAGTGCAGCTCAGCAGGGACAGCTGTTACTGGCAAATATGAAAGGAAGGCTGAAGAAACAAAGCCCTGATACTCATCCCATACAGCTTCTAGAGAATCTTTGCTGGTTCCTTTGTGTGTGTGTGTGCTACCTGTTCCTGTGGCCGGTGACACAGCTGCTACAAAAGGAAAGGAAGGAAAATCTTGCCAAATACAAGATAGGGAATGAATTAGACCAATTGTATCTTCTCCTTTATTCCAGTGACCTCCCCTTACCACGTCATGAAGAAGGTACAGTTGCTCTGCTGGTCCCTTGCTTTTTGCTAATAACATCCTCCTGCCTTAATGCTAGTAATGACAGAGAAACTAATCCTTGGGGTTTCTGAAGAAGCTTCTTAGTTCTGTGCTCTTATGACTGCAAAGAAAGGAATGAACATTTCCTCAAATGCAACAAAAAACAAGCCCAGAGAACTCAAAAACAGATAATTTGCTGCAAGCCTCTTGCAAATGAAACTGTTCAAGGCAGACCTCTGATTTTTGTCATGACCCATAATGTTTAGGAGCATGATATTGGAACTCTGCTTGAACTTTTTGTTTTTCAAAGCAAGGCCTTACTAACACAAACCTGAAAAAGTTCACTGTAACATCTAATTTTTCATATCAGTGTTTGAGAGATATGCTTGAAATCCCATTAAGTCCTCTGAAAGATGAAACTAATGTGAGTCATGACTCTTTTATCATCCCTGAAAAAAGAGCAAAAACATGTGATATCTGTATCACATGTATCTTGAATTGTTACTGATCACTGCATCATTGGTAGCACAGATTTTAAAACCCAATATCTACTGCCTGAGCTACAGTTACCTATAACTATGTAAAGTACATTAACGCTTGCAAGTCATACAGCCACAGTAAATGGCAAACTCCTTCAAATACGTTTCTAAGTTCTTTGGTGTCAGTGGATCTCAAGCTTCTTATAGTTTTGACAACTTATTTTGCAACTACTGCTTTATTGTGCTCCTCTTTGCCCTTTTTCTTCTGTATCTTCCTTCCTAGTGCCTGAAGTCTCACTCCCTAGTCCTCTACTGCTATTTATTTTCTTTTTTTTTTTTCCCTTACTGTAGTTTTTTTGTTTTCCTCGTCCTTTGTGCTGGTGGCATTGGTGTGAACCAGGCTGGTAATTGTTACAGGTTTGGGCCCTTCACCGTACCCCATCCCTAAATTTGGTATAAATCATTGGTGAAGTTCCTCTAGACTAGTGCAGGACAAGGCATTGTTTCCTTTAAACTAGGACTTTGACTGCCTAGTTTACCACAGTCATATCATTTTATTGTTGAGCTGAGATCAGAGAGATGTTAAGGGAAAGGCAAATTGATGAATTTGAACTGTATGTCAATCTTCAGCCATCTTCAGGAACAGATTTAGGCTGGGATGAATTTTTTTTTTTTTAATTGCTAGTCAAAGTATTTGTTATTCTGGGAGGAGAGAATAAGCAAAAATTTGCTCTCATTCCAAGATTCCAGATTTAAGGAACTTGAACTATTTTTCAGTGTGTAATAATTAATCTTTGACATAGATGCTAATGACCAGTTAGAAATGCATACTACTATGGGGGAAAATCTACTTTCTATGCATCCAAGGTCTTCAGTGTTTAGTCAAGATAAGACCATGACTGGAAATGGGCATGAAGCTAAAAAAATAGATTGCAGGAATGCTTGATTTTTGACTAGTGAATGGCATAGAGCAGACCTTTACTATTCTGGGTAAATTATCAAAAGAGTAATTTTTGATTTTGTTTTGTTTTGTTTTGTTTTCTTAGTTTTCCCCAAATTACATATAAAACAATAGTAATATAATAGCAGAGGTAAATTTAAATGCTATTTAGGGAGATTCAAACCTCCAACTTGAAAAAGCTCAAATTTTTATAATGGTCTTAATTCCTCTATTTCCCATGTAGCTGGTAAATTAGACTGTATGATAATGCTCCAATTTCCAAATGTATGCAGGCTGAAAAATGTATTTGTCGAGCAGGAATAAGAAGCAGTTTCAAGAGGGACTGGCACTTCTAGAGTGTTTTTTCACACAGTCTTCATTTCTTCACAGCAGCAGTTCAATTCTACAAGGCTTCAGACTGAAAACCACAGCCTTTGGGGAAATCTTTCACATATTGTTTCTAAAGCAGCCCAAGCCATCAGTTCCTGTAGTGCTGCACAGTGTTGTCTTGATTAACCCCTTACAGGTATTTCAGGATAAGCGTAAACTAAAAGGTAGGGGTGGAATGTAGCCAGACAATCCAGTCTGATCTCAGTAGATCAATTCTAAATAATGAAGTCTAAGGTTAAAACATACAATAAGTGTTGAAGATATCCAAGCTAGCTCTGAATGCATGCTAAATACCATTAAGAAAGATAATAGTTTGTATCCAAGAAGTGGTGCAAATTTTTACTGTTCAGTGTAAACATGCCAAAAAATTCCACAGAAGAAATATTGCTCTTTGAAAATATTTTCTTGCTTTAGCTGTGACAACATGACTTCTTCCTCACTTCTCTTGGACCTAATTACTTTCTTACTTTACCTACTCAAGGAAGATCTTTTGCCTGGCTTTTGCAGGAGGTCGAGACTGGATCTTTCCCTGCAGTCTCCTAAAGCCCAATTCTTTCCTGAGCAGAAAAGAAAGGTATCCTTCAAAGCTGATATCTACTCCAGCCATATATCTCTTTGACTGTTCCAATGGATATGTCTGACATATTGCAAAGATGAATAAAGATCTTTTCTGTCATTTCTTTTGTTAGCTATAAAACCCCCCAGATAAATCTACTGCTATTGATAGAATAAATTGTGCTCACTATATTTTAACTTTAAAAATTTAGTCCAGGGCCTTGTTAGGCCAAGAAGCATAACCAAAATTTGAACAAAATATATTTTGAAAGCAAAGTTTGACAAGGAGATCTAAAGCATCAAGATTGCTATGGCATTTTGGTAATAGAGCACTTGTGTTTTAGAGACAGATACTGCTTATTTAGCTTCTCTATTTGTGACTAAAGCCCTTTTCTGATATTGTATTTCCGACCTGCCAAGAAGTTTTGATTGAGGAATTTATTTCAGTGGGGTCCGAGGCAAACTCAACATGACCACAAATTCTGATTCTCAAAATAGATATCCAAAACTAGGCCATGATGACTCACTGTCATCATCGGCAGTCAGGATCCTTATATATTATTTAACATTGATATATTGTGGTACAATGTTTATAGCTTAAACTACAGATTTGACATCTTGTCTCAAGTCAATTTTGTGATTCAAAAATGTCCTGAACAACTGATCTGGCAGGACCTGCTTGTAGCTGAAGACTGAACTGTGTGAACTCCAGAAGTCCCTCCCAACTTACAATATTGTTTTATGGTATTCTCATTATAAATCAACTGATTAGCCAACAGTAACACAGAATATTACCTTCTGTCATATTTTGTTTCCACTAAGAACAATCTACTCCCTTCCCTCTTCACCCCACTCATTTATTTAATCTGAGAATCAGAAGCTCTTTCTAAACAAGAGAGCTGCTTACTTAAAGAAGGGTCAGCACTGAAAATTCAGGCCAAGGTACTCAGATTACTAAGGTACTTCAATTCCTGAATATCTTCAAGAGCAGACGGTCTACCATCCCTCTTGGAAACCTGCTTCAAATGATTATATTTAGATTGTATTTTTTCCATATATCCACTTGGGATCTTCCTAATTTTATTTTCTCTGTCTCTCTTCCTCCCTGTGGGCACCTCTGTGAAGATCCCATCCCTGTCACCTCGCTTCCCGTTCTATAAGCACTAGGTTGCTGTTAGGTGCTCTGAAGCTGTCCCTGCCCCAGGCTGAACCAGTCCTGGCCACACAGCCTCTCTTTATGGTGAGAGCGCTCCAGCCCCATGGTCCGGTGCCTGCCCCTGGGCTCCTCTGGATTGTAACATCTTTCCCCTGCTGAGAGACTGAAAACTAAATTTGGTAACTAGGTAGAGTCTAGCAAGTGCTGATCAGTGAGGTTTAATCTCTTTCCTTAGTCTCCATCTTGTGTTCCTGTTCTTACAGCCCAAGATGATAATCTTAATTAGTCTGGAGACAATGCTGGCTTGCATTGTCTCACCTCCAGAGCTGCAGAGCTGGTCCCCAGCTGGTGAGCCTCTAGTCTGTATTGTTCCAGGAGGCTGATCCATTGCCGGTGCATGTTTTTGCATTTGTCCTTGAATTTCATGGGCTCCCTGTTAGCCTGTTCCTCCCTGCCTGCCAAGTTGCTGTGGATGGCAGCCCTGCCCTCCAGCATATTGACCGGTTTCCCAAAGTTGGGGTCATACATGAACTTGGTGAGTCTGTACTTTGTCAGCTCATTCACATTGATTAAAGTTTTTAAACAATGTATATTCCAGGAGAGACCTGAGGGACCTCACCTGTGACTACCTTCCAGGTAGAATATGAAACAGTGAGTGCTACTATGATCTGACTAATTTTGACTCTTTGTCCACACATCTTCAACATAACATCCCAAATTGATAGAAATAGAGTATATTCACCAGTTTCATTCACAAATCAAGCCATTTTATCACGAGATCAAGTGGTATACACCCTTGGTATATCCATGCTGACTGTTTCTCTGTCCCGTTCTGATGTCGGGACCATTCAAATGTCCCAGTCTGATGTCGGGGAAGGTTTTGGTATGATCCCAGGAGTGAGATTAAGACACAAACGAGGTCGAATGCCGTACTCCCAGAACACCTTTTATTACAAAAAGAATAAAGAGGAAAGCGATAGGACAGAATGGAATGAAAGGCAGAAATCAAGCAAAGAGTCGGGATAGGGCAGCAAGAACAGTCACCACCACGGGTCCAGTGGCGAATCGATGGTGAAGGGGGGGTGAGGAGGTCTCAGTTGCTTGTTCCAGCAATGGTGCAGCGCGGCGTGGTGCAGTCAGGCAGTCAGGTGGTCGTCCTTTCTGTCTCTCTTCTTCTCTCTCTCTTTCTCCCTCCTGCCCTTGCCCATACAGGTCCTCCGTAAATATCCCTTCTAGGGCTATGATTTCCATAGCAATGGCACATCTCTTTGTGCTCCCCAGCACTGGGGGCAGGGACATGTCTGGGCAGAAGACGCCCTGTGGGCAAGGCATCTTCACAGGTTGGGGTTTCCAGAACCCAGTGGTCTTGTGACCATCCTTGCAAACAATCTTTGAGACAAGTCTATATGCTAGTTCCTCACATTCTCATCACCTTCTTGTTCTTCATATGCCCAGAAATATGCTCCAAGAGGACTTGCTTCATGATTTTCCCATGCATTCAAGTGAGGCTGACTGGTCTGCACTTCCCCACATGCTACTTTTGGACTTTTTTGAATACAGATAGGACATTTCCCTTTCTCCAGTTGTTGCAGATTGCCTTCAGTCTCCATGACCTTTAAAATATGATAGAGTGTGCAGCCTTGCAAGGATTTTGGCCAGATCTCCGTATATAGCCCATCAGATATAGCCCATCACATCCTATGAGTTTTCTCAAGTGATTCCTAGCCAGGATCTCCTCCATTACTGGTAATTCTTCTTGAACCTTGCCTCTAGAAAAATGGCCTTGGAGACCTAGCTAATGAAAGGAAAATGGTTAAAGGAGTTGTGTGCTGTTTGTAGGCAGGAGAAAACAAAAGTGTACCAAAGTGTCTATCTTTAAGGAGTAAATAAGACAATTGCCAACACTGATCTTTAGAGCATTGGTGAATGCAAACTAGTGTATCATAATGATTCCTCATTCTCTTACCTGTCATGTAAGTTGCAATCATGTGCATGGTTTCTGCATGGGGAAATTCCACTATTTCATCACCAATAATAAAAGTATGATTTTTTAGGATATTTGTGGCTATTTGAAGCATAGATTTTCCACAGTGCAGTAATTACAGAATATTGGGTATTTTTTTCTAATTTACAAATTTTGCATAAACTAATATCACCTTGAATTCATAATTAGGGCATATTACACTGAATGGGTAAAAGAAATAAAAGGTTCAGCAAAAGGAACACAGAATTTCAGAACAATTTGAAAACTGAAGGCCTCCTTAAAAAATAAGGGCAGAAAACACCCTATATTGGATATACAGAATCTCACTGTATTTCATAAATGCTACTAATCAGTACAAAAGAACAAAACAATTTTAATTTTTTTTAAAATCTTAGGCATTCTTAGCCTGCCTTAAGGTAGTGTGTTTTTTATGTTTTACAATGCAGGACCACATTAAGACAGGCTAAGAACGTGTGAGATTAAAAAAAGTATTGTATTGTTCTGTTATACTGATTAGTAACATTTATGAAAATCAGGACAGAAACAGGTAAAGACGTGACATTAGCATAGGCCTATACCAAGTAATTAGTCTTGGAACATTAAAGCCACTTAAAGGACTTGGATACCCCTTCTCAGTAACATACAGGTCTAACAGATAGGAATGAGTATACCCAGGGGGAAACGAACTGCTTGAACACTTTCTAAGATTTTGAAAACTCAGAAACAGAGAATATGATCTAATTCAGAAAACACCTAAATAAGAGCAACTTTTCTCTTATTAATAATCTAATTAACTCAATGGGACTTCTGACATGAATGTAATTACCTCATACTTACATAAGCATTTTCAGGTTTCTGCATATCAGAGACAATACTTCTCAGCAAAAAAAAAAAAAAAAAAAAAAAATAAAATTAGAGCTTTAATAATGAAATCTCATTACTTGCAAGTGTCTCTTTACAAATGTTTGACAGTAGGCTTACCAGCAGAATAAATATGATGTCAATTAAATATTGCCTATTTGTGCCTAGGAGATGACAAAGTACACATGCTAAGAGAAACAAGTGGAACATTTTTTTTAAGCTAGGTTTCTAGCACTTCAAATGGTTATGCAAGTGCATTTTATACTTGGAATATAATTCAGTTTGATGAAAGTGTAGCTTTAAAACAAAAGGATCTTAGAATATGAATAGTCAGTGGGAAATAATTGTCCAGCAAAAATGTAATTTCAGAGAGTTCTAAACATAAGCTAATTCTTTAAGTTATTTCTTACAAAACAATAGCTATAATGTTATCTGGACACTACACCAGCCAAGTATTTCTAGCCTTCTGAGAACACAAAATTTCTCAAAGTAAAATAACAAAATATATTATCTAAATTCAGGCAATAAAAAGACATTTTGCATGATCCAGAGAGGAAAAAAAGAAATCTTTTCGGATTACCTGCTATAGCTTACTTTAAGCAGTCAAGAAGCAAGATGACTCAATTTAAAATTGTAATTCCTTATAATTTACATTACAATTTAATCACTAGAGTTTTTAAAGTAGATACATTTCTACTTACTGATCAATGGGACTTAATCCACATGCAGAGGGTACAAAGCATGCTCTCTGAAAGCAATATATTTACATTTCAAGAAAGGATTAAAATCCACAGATCTCAGGAGTAACACAACATGATGCCTTGTGAATGACTGATTTATCTGAGTGAAACTAACGTATTCATGGATTTGTGTCTTTCTAGTTGCACTAAGGATATGCACTCAAATTGTATAATTCCACACACAAATCACAGAATACTAGGGATTTCCACTAGCAATTTCTTGAAAAGGTTGAAGTTGCCCCTGCTTAAGTCCAGGGTTCTGATCCTGCTTGGTATTCTGTTCCTGCCATGCAAGATCCTGAGCTCCACCATCTCATGATCACTGCAGCCAAGGCTGCCCACAACATTCACCGCTTCAACCAGACCCTCATTATTGAGTGTAAGATCCAGCAGCGCTCCTCTCCTAGTTGGTTCATCCACTCTTCACATCAAAATGATATCATCAATGTCCTGGAGGGACCCCCTGGGCTCTGAGTGGCTGGCTGTGTAGGCATTCCGGCAAATGTCTGGGTAGTTAAAATCCCCCATGAGAACCAAAGTCTCTAATGGAGAGGCTGCTGCCAGCTGTTTGTAGAAGGCCTCATCAGCTTCCTCATACTGATCAGGTGGCCTGTAATAGACACCCAAAAAGTATCACTCATGCTAGCCTGTCCCTTGACATGTACCCACAAACTCTGAACTCGGTCTTCATCCGCCCCTGGACAGAACTCAATACATTCTAATTGCTCTCCTACATAAAGAGCTAATCCACCAGCTTGCCGTGTTGGCCTGTCTTTCCTAAAAAGGACATAGTCATCCATGACCACACTGCAGTCATGTGAGCTGTCCCACCATGTCTCTGTAATTGCCACCAGATCATAACCCCTTGACCACACACAGATTTCTAACTCCTCCTGTTTGTTCCCCAAGCTGCATGCATTGGTGTACAGGCATTTCAGGGCACGAGCTGGGCACACTGATTCCACCCTAGGTGGGTGGTTGGGAGGCCTTCTCTCCTTCGTTAATACCAGAAAGTGCCCCACTGGTGCAAATCCAGCCACAACCCCATCCCCCTTCAAATCTAGTTTAAAGCTCTACAAATGAACCCTGCTAACTCTTGTCCTAGAACCCTTTTCCCCCTGCAAGTTAGGCCTTTTCCACGTATTACCATCAGGCCTGGTGTCTTAGAAAAGCAGCCATGATCAAAGAACCCCAAGCCCTTCCTGTAGCACCAGTCTTGGAGCCAAGTATTTATGCACTGGATCCTTCTATTCCATCCTATGTCATCGCCTGCAACGAGAAGGAGGGAAGAGAAAATAACTTGCACCCCAGACGTCTCAAGGCCTTGAAGTCTCTCTTCATTCCCCTCAGACTGTGGGATGTAACTTCCTCCCCACCTATCTGGAAGATCAGTAGTGGGTAATAGTCTGACAACCACACCAAGCTGGGGAGTTTCCGAGAGATATCCCTGATTTGGGCTCCAGGAAGACTACAGACTTCTCTGTGATGAAGGTCAACCTGACATATCGGGCCCTCTGTACCTTTGAGGACCTCATCTTGTAGCTGTGCTGCTTGTCTGAGCAGATCATCTACCTGCTCACACTGCACACAGCTGTACTCATAGCTGCCCCCTGCTACCATTCCCTGCAGCCTGTGACCTGCACAACCACGTCCTTCCCTGTGAACTCTGTCACATCTGTTTTGGTTGGAGTCAGAAGCATGGTCTTCATCTGCCTGGTGGAGACCATTGTCTGTCAACTGAGGTGGTCCTCCTTCTTCTCACCCTGCCTATGCAAACTGCTGCAGACTTCCTTGACAAGACCTGTTTGGGTGCTCAGTACATGGTGCTCCCTGGAAATCTCCTTTGGTCACTGTGGTCACCCCGCATTTAAATCTCCCAAGGTTGCTTCGAACACGCTCCCTGCCACACCTGATTGGCTGGATGAGCTTCTGGGTTTTCACCTCGATTCAGGTGTCTGCATGGAGTGCCCTAATCTTGGGAACCCCCTGAACAGTGGGATCTCACACCAAACCCATGGGCTCACCTCGATTGTTGCTGTCGCTGCTGCTGGTCACTGCACCGACTGATCATTGGAGTGCAGTGGAATATTCAAGGTATCCACACAGGATTTTAGAAGCCAGCAGGTTATAAAGTTTAAAAAAGAAAATAAAATGTAACAAAGCCCTACATACACCAGAATTTCACTGGAGACATGTAGGCTTCTTCTAGATTAAAAAGTGGGGGGAAGGGCAGGTGCGATTGGAATACTGATTTAAGGTGTATATTAATTCAAATGTCTTAAAAAACAAAAAAAAAAAACCCAAAACCCGCTTCAGTGTGCTTCCTGTACTATGAGACTCTCAAAGAAGAAACACAGCTTTTTAAAATTAAACTAATCCCCAAAGTATAACTAGTCAGACACAATTCACATTCAGTTCAGTTTTATGAAATGCAGTAGATCAAACTGGAGGAGAAGAGAAATGTGCAGTGCTCACATAGAAAACACATGCTCAGGTTCGTGCATATACCAGTCCTTGGCGATTGGCTGGGCAAGTCAAGAGATACTTGGGAGGCTGTAGTTAAAGTAGTTTGTATCCATGCTGTCCAGTCTTCAAGTAATTAAATCTATATTCTCAACATATGGCACGCTAGAACTACCCAGAGCTTTACATTATCAGAGGAGGAAGAATATAAGCATGCCAGTCTCAACCATACATGACTGTAACTTTCTGGAGCTAAATCTCAAGTTTCTTTGTCTGTTGATAGTAATTTGGTAAAAAGAAGATCAATTATAGGAGTACTGTGAACATATACCCTAAACAATACAGCGAAAGAGAAGTTAACTGTAGTACAAATGACATGTCGAGAAAACAGAAGTTAGTTTTCAGAAGCTAGCTTGAAAATCTTACTGAGAATATATTTTTAAAAAACCCTAATGAAACTTACTTGGTTATACTCCTTTTTACTAGGACAAATTATGATTCCAGAAAGAAATTTAATTTGATTATATCTTAAGAACATTTATTCTTCTCTCAATTTTTATGCAAGATAAATATATGAAAATCAGGAGATGCTAGAAATCTCACAAGAGAGAAACCTGAATTAAGAGAATTTCAGGCCAGATTTTAGATTTATAAGGTACAAAACTGAAAGAAGAAACTCTAATAACATCAGCTGTAGAATTCAAAACTTAATTCAGGATTAATTTTCAGAAAAGACAATGAAAGTAAAACAGTTATATTGCTTCTCCAGTCTGTTTATCTTGCATAAACGTACTGCAAACAGTAAAGGTCTGTTTAAATTTATTGTGAAAAGAATCTATATTTGTGTGTATCCAACTACACACATACGGGGGTGTGTGTGTTAGTGTGTGTATTCATACCTAAATGTGTATGATGTAATCAGTCTGTATTTTTGTTGGGGTTTTGTTGTTGTTGTTGTTGTTGTTGTTTTTGTTTTTTCCCCCCAAAGACTTCAATCTCATTCAAGCAGCTGAAATGAGTTCAACATCCAGATTCTCCAGTTATGATATTTATGCCACCTTAAACATTCAGTGAGCTATACTTTTATGAAGAATCCAACTAAATAAACATTTACTCAAATTCTGGTGACTGTTATGGACTTTTAGTTAGTGTCAGGGTCAACCTGGGGTGACTTCCAGCAAGAATTAAAAAAATTCCCTGTGTTGCTCCAACCCATTGGTTGTTTATGTTTGGATTGCCCTGAAGTTTGTAATTTAATGTAAATTTACAGTATGGGTACTCATGCATTGATAGAGGTTAACATAAAAATTTCTATATATGTGCTGTATTTCATTCCTGTAATGATGGTACCTTTTATCTTTTCTGTCTTTTGTCTGTAGGAGAATACTAAGCTATTAACAACCACATGAGTGAGAAGAGGAACTCATTTTCACAGCCAAACCAACTGTTGGAGTGTAAATTGAAAACTGGTACATTGAAGGAATTGAAAGCTGAGAAATAATAATAAAAATTTGGTTAAAAGAGTGGAAAATATATATTCATAATACATGGCATTTTTCAGGCATTCATTGTCTTTCTTTGGAGAGAGGTCTTGCAGTCACTCTTTTCTTTTTTTTTTTCTTTTTTTTTTTTTTAATGGTATTAGCACTTACAGCTGTCTGCAACCACAGTGTCCTGCCTCTGAATCAAATGTCTGCTGCTTGATATCAAAGAGGCAAGATACCTATATGTTGCATAATTTTTACATCTTTGCCTTTTCTATCATCACTTCACCATGCTATCTATTGATTTCCTAAAAGCCAGAAGCAACTGTGGAGGAATCCTTCAGTAATAATGCATTAGATTTCTAGTGGAGCATAACATCAAAAATATATTTCTCATGCTACTGTGGTGACATTCTTTGAAAAAAAAAACCAAACCAAAACACAAAGGATGTGTCCACCAGAAAGTATCTTAACTATCTCATTATTCAAATTCATCTGCTCATACTGCAGAATTGAAACAAGGAACAACTGATGCCTACAGTAGTATAAATATGTATACAGCCCCAGACTAGCAGTACTGAATCCATACTCTGTACTGCAGTATGACAAGCATGTGTAAAAATTAATGTAGGTAAAAAAATAAGACCTGATAGTAACCATACTAGTTCAGTAAAACATGGAACAACTGCAACCTGTTCTCTTCCATACTGTGTGAAAAACTGAATATTCTCTTTCATGACTACCTGAAGGTTTGAAACCAGACACAACAGTAAAATAGACAGGACTTACTTTCTCTTCAGTGTCTCCTGCTTTGCTTTAAACGAGTCTCAATAAACATTTTTGTCACCTCCAGCAATAACATCTTCTAACTTCTCCCTTTGACTAATGTTGAAGGAGAGAATATGTATTAACTGTGACAATTACACTTGCAAAGGTAGAGGAAACTCCACTAGTTACCATTATCATTCTTCAGCTTCTTTAACAACCTTCTCAAGAGCCCTCATTCGTCAGCTTACCTGGAAACAAGTGGAATCCTACTGAGGGAACATGAAACAGAGTTTTAACAAAATCATGAAAGCAGTGAATGAGATGAATGCATAATTGTTATTCACCAAATTCCACAAAACTGGGATGATGCTGCATTGTCTTGGTTTCAGCTGGCATGGAGCTAATTTTTTCTTAGTATGTACAATAGTGCCATGTTTTGGATATTGTATGGGATCTGGTATAAGAAGAATGTTGATAATGTACTGATGTTTTTAGTTGTTGCTAAGAAATCAAGGACTTTTTAACTTCCCATGCTTTCCTAGCGTGTGGGTAGGAGTGAGTATAGGCAGAGCAACGGATCCAAATTGGTCAATGGGATATTCTATACCGTGCAACATCATGCTTAGTATATAGATGAGGTTTGGTTGGAAAGCTTTCTCTCTTCCAGGATTGGGGTCCTAGGATTTTCTCTCCTCTGGGATCGTTTGCTGGGAACAGAATGGGCCTTGGTTGGTGGGTGCTGAGCAGCTGCATTGTGCATCACTCTTTTGTATATTCTATTATTACTAATATATTATATATATATATATATATATATATATATATATATATATATATATATACAAATTTCAATTATTAAGTTGTTTTTACTTAACCTGCCATTCTCCTTACTTTTACCCTTCCAATTCTATTCCCCATCTTCTGGACAGGGGAGGGCGATCAAGTGCCTGCACGGTGTTTGACTGCCAGCTGGGTTGCAACCATGACAAGAGTGTATTGACACCTTCATGAAATCCTGTTAAAGTAGAAAAGAGGAAATTAGTTTTTATATAGTGGATAGTGAACTTGAAAATTTTTAAACTGGACACTGTGGAGAGAGACAGTATCAGAAACTTTGGAAAAGATTAGACAAATTTGTACAATTCATAAAAAAATACTAACAGGAATAGACAAGAATGTACCTCTAACATCCCTTATCCAAGACTACAAATGGTGGGAGCCACATAACATAGACAGAGTTGAAGATCAAGTTGAAGAACCACTCATACATTTCACCTTGCAAGGAAGATGATAAGTAGTTGTCATGCAGGGTGCACAAATGAGCTACTTTAGCTAGGCCCTTGGTTTAGATACAAAGGTGATGAAACTTGCAAATTCACTTACTTAAAAATTCTACTTTTAAAATATAAAGTTCACACTCAGGGTATTTTACTAATATTTGCTTAATTAATATTATTTTGCAAGATATATCAAATTTCATTCCAGAACTTTGACAGAAAGGGCATGAACATTCCTTTATTAGTGAGTCATGGTCTAAAAAAGTTTTTGTAAGAGATCAGTTATGATGACTCATGTTATTTTTTCTTCTACAATCAAAATACTTTTAATTATTCTGTCGTGAGTTTGGTTTACTAGCCTGCCTTACCCATTGCGTTCAGATAAGGAATATAACAGGGAGATATTTTTTGGTTTTCTGTATGCCACTGTAGTGTTATGTCTAAATTTTTGAAGAGGAGGTATGAATGGGTCACATATGAGTCAGTAATCTGCAGAATGATGAAATGAAACCTATTCTAATTTTTTGGCTGGCCAATGAGAAGTAAGTGCTAATGCTGTGACTGAATTAATTAGGAAACCATACTGTTAATTATCAATTACTGCAGGACAAACAAGAATCAAAAGTTCTTCGCTAATTGCTTTCCCCTTCCCTGCATGCATGCACATGTGCATATATATCTAGTATCAGTCAAAATCTCTGCCTTGATGCATGTGTTTCCTCATATGCAGAAGAGAAAAATCTGTACTTTTCACTGAAAAGATTACTCTATTAATTCCACCTTGTGTATATGTATATGTATTTAGTAGTCTCCTTCAATTTTAATATTTTTTTTTAATTCAAAGTAGAGCTTTCTTTACAAAAATAAACAAACAAGCAAACAAACAAAAAACTTCTTTTAATTAAGTGTCTGGTATTCATTAAGACACTTTTATCTATTGCTGAAGAGATCTTCATGCATACATTTAGAAATAATTTAATCTTGTGAGAGAAACTAATAAAATTAAGCAGCAAAAAGCCAGCAGTAAATAACCTCTGGAATATGGTTTCTCCTCTTTGGCCACAAGCCAGGTAAATTCAACCAGAATAATCCACAACAGGATCAGAAGCATGCATATATTATTGTATCACATGCTGCAGTGTTGTACATGATGTTTCTATGTTTCTGAAGTGCCACATTTGCTCATATTTTTGAGCTTTCAGTTGCAATCTGTAAAATATCAATGGTCTATAAAAGACCTGGAATGCAACTGCAGACAACAAATTTGATCATGCACTGATAAGTGGCATTGGAATCTATAGCTGGAAAGGAGAAGGCACTGGAGACCCTTTGGCATCCATTGACATACTGATTGTTGACATTGAACAGGAAGTGAACCATGGGGCCACTTCTAAGGCATGAGGACCTCCAAATCTAACTTTGGTAAAGTAACTGCTCATTTCCACTCCATAGCTTGTGTCTGTGCTTAAGCACACAGCATGAGACTAATTTTCCCCAAAAAATCATAGCTTACTAACATAAAAAATAATTTTGTTAATTGCTGGATTTCTGTCACAAAGTTTTTTCTAGATAGTTCTATTTAAAACCAAGGAGATGTTTAAATCAGTAGATGATAATGAAATAAATTTTTAAAAGCCTGTCAAACATTTTTGAAATAAACAATATATATATATTTTTCTCATCCAACTAAGTATGGGTTGACTTTACTTCTGGGAATCCATCCAACTATTCTGACCTTTCCTATAGCCTCCATGCTCTACACAACAGCTTGCTTTCTTGTAATCTTTAGTTTGCTCTTTGTTAGGGTCAAAGGATAAATGCTTTCAACTTACATTTATACATATATAGATTTGTATTTCTCTTAGTAACAAATAGCTGAAAATATTTTAGAAATAATACCCATTAGCATTCCGAGAAATATAAAAAGATTTTGGTCTTCTCCTTTGAAGGTTTAAGGAAGACTTCTGTATGATATAAAGGCATATTTACAAGACTACCAGAACCCCTTGCATTGATTTTATTAAAATACTATAAAGCATACTATTGTAAAACATTTCATTTTGGAAAAAATCCCTGAAAATGTACATCATATAAAATGTGTTGTTTTTAAAAAATGAGAATTAACCTCAGTTTGATCTCTCAAACAAAAAGCAGAGATACTGTGATCCTGATACAACATGAACAGAAAGTTTGTTGTTGAGCCAGACATCAGTCAGAATAAATTTCCCTGAACTACTAAAGTGTTCTAGAAAGATCTGTAACGTCTATTTATTTCAGGCTTAGCAAAATCAAATGTAACTTGTCAAGACTAGATTTAATGGCATAATGTTCTGAAATTTTTAAAATCACATCATTTGTAGTTCAGTAGTCAAAGAGTGATAAATCACAGAATCATAGAATGTATCGGGTTGGAAGAAAGCTTCAAAAGTTATTTAGTCCAACCCCGCTACAGTGAGCAGGGACATCTTTACTAGAGCAGGTTGCTCAGAGCTGCATCAAGCCTGAGCTTTTTCCTAATATCCCACCTAAAGGTACCCTTTTCTTGTTTAAAACCATTTAAACCCCTTGTCCTATTGCTACATGCCCTTGTAAACAGTTCTTCCTCAGTTTTCTTGTAGGCACCTTTCAGGTACTGGAAGGCTGCTATAAGGTGCCCCTGGAGCCCTCTCTTCTCCAGGCTGAACAACCCCAACTCTCTCATCCTGTCCTTATAGCAGAGATGTTCTGTCCCTTTGCTCATTTTTTTGGCCCTCCTCTGGACACACTCCAACAGGTCCATGTCCTTCTTGCATTGAGGGCTCCAAAAGTGGACGCAGTATTCCAGGTGAGGTCTCACCAAAGCAGAGTAGAGGGGCAGAATCACCTCTCTGAATCTCCTGGCCACACTTCTTTTGATCCAGCCCAAGAAGCATTTGGCCTTCTGGGCTGCAGAAGTGCATTGGTGGCTCATGTGCAGTTTTTCATCCACTACTACCCCCAAGTCCTCTTCCTCAGGCTGCTTTCCAGCACATCATCTCCTAGCCTGTATCAATAACGAGAATTGTCACGACGCAAATGCAGGACCCTGCACTTGGCCTTGTTGAACCTCATGAGGTTCACTTGGGCCGGCTTCTCCAGCCTGTTCACACCCCTCTGGATGGCATCCTGTCCCTCCGGCACATTGACTGCACCACCCAGTTTGGTATTGTCACTGAACTTGCTGAGAGTGTACTCAATCCCTCTGTCAGTATAATTAATGAAGATATTAAACAGCACTGGTCCCAGTACAGACCCTTGAAGGACACTGTTTCTCACTGTCTTCCATCTAGACACTGAGTCATTGACCACTGCCCTCTGAATGCAACCATCCAGCCAATTTCTTATCCACTGAACAGTCCACCCATCAAACCCACATCCCTCCAACTTTAGAGAGAAGGATGTTATGGGGGACTGTGGCAAAAGCCTTGAAGAAATCCAGATAGATGACATCCATAGCTCTTTCCTTGCCTACTGATGCAGCTACTCTGTTGTAGAAAGCCACTAGGTTGGTCAAGCAGGACCTGCCCCTGCTAAAGCCATGCTTGCTGTATTGAGTCACCTCCCTGCCCTCCACATTCTTCAGCATAGCTTCTAGGAGAATCTGTTCCATGATCTTCCCAGGCACCTTCCCAGGTGAGGCTGACAGGTCAGTAGTTCCCAGGGTCCTCCTTTCTACCCTCTTTATAAATGGGTATATTGCTTCCTTTCTTCCAGTCACTAGGGACTTCACCTAACTGCCATGAATTTTCAAAGATCATGGAGAGTGGCTTGGTAACGACATCAGCCAGTTCCCTCAAGACTTGGGGATGCATCTCATCAGGTTCCATGGACTTGTGTATGTTCAGGTTCCTCAGATGGTCATGAACCTTGTCTTCACTTACAATGGGAGGGACTTTGTCTCCCTGGTCCCTGTCTTGTGGGCCATCAACTTCAGAGCTGTTAGGATCAAGCCCGTAGGTCCTCAAGCTTTATATAGTGCATAGGGAACAGCAGATGTTCCTTATTGCTTGCAAGAATGTTTTACAAAGTCAACAAATAATCTTAACTCCTACTATTTTTTCATCTATAGGTTAAAAAACAAACCCCAAATTATTTCAGTCTTTCTTGGTAGCTGATCTTTTCCAGCCTTCTAGTTATATCTTGTTATCATCTTAGTTTATTGAATGAGATGGGTACCCTGGTAACAGGGGACACTGAAAAGGCGCATGTACTGAACACCTTATTTTCTTCAGTCTTCACAACTAAAACTGCCCCTCGAAAATCCCACATGCTAGAGGCAAGAGAGAGTGTCTGGAGAGAGGAAGACTTCCCCTTGGTTGAGAAGGAACTTATCAGAGATAGCCTAAACAAAATCAATACACACAAATCCATGGGCCCTGATGGGATGCACCCATGAATGCTGAAGGAGCTGGTGGAATTGATTGCTAAACCTCTCTCTATCATCTTTGAAAGGTCTTGGAGAATGGGAGAGGTGCCTGAAGACTGGTGGATAGCCAATGTCTCTCCAGTCTTCAAAAAGAGCAAGAAGGAAGATCCAGACAACTACAGGCTGGTCAGTCTCATCTCTGTCCCTGGGAAGTTGATGGAGTGACGTATTTATGATACCACCTCTAAACAATTAGAAGAAAAGAAAGTTATCAGGAGTAGTCAACATGGATTCGCTAAGGAGAAATCATGCTTGGCCAGTCTGGTAGCCTTCTATGATGTCATCACCAGCTGGGTAGATGAGGGGAAAGCAGTGGATGTTGTCTACCTTGACTTCAGCAAGGTTTTTGATACTGTCTCCCACAACATCCTTGTAGCAAAGCTTATAAGGTATGGGATAGATGAGTGGACAGTGAGGTGGATTGAGAACTGGCTGACTGGCAAAGCCCGAAGAGTTGGAGGCCTGTAACTAGCGGTGTTCCCCAGGGGTTGGTACCAGGTCTGGTCTTGTTCAACATCTTCATCAGTGACCTGGATGTAGGGATAGAGTTCACTCTCAACAAGTTTGCTGGTGATATGAAGCTAGGAGGAGTGACTGATACGCCAGAAGGCTGTGCTACCATTCAACAAGACCTGGATACACTGCAGAATTGGGTGGAAAGAAACCTGAGGAGGTTCAACAAGAGCAAGTGCAGAGTCCTTCACCTGGGGAGGAATAACCACATGCACCAGTACAGGTTGGGGGCTGACCTGCTGGAGGGGAACTCTGTGAAAAAGGACCTGGGTGTGCTGGTGGACAGCAGTGGCCATGAGCCAGCAGTGTGCCCTTGTGGCCAGGAAGGCCAGCAGTATCCTGGGGTGCATTAAAAAGAGCGTGGCCAGCAGGCCAAGGGAGGTTCTCCTCCCCCTCTACTCTGCCCTCGTGAGCCCATATCTGGAATACTGTGTCCAGTTCTGAGCTCCCCAGTTCAAGAGGGACAGGGATCTTCTAGGGAGAGGCCAGTGGAGGGCCAGAAAGATGATGAGGGGCCTGGAGCATCTGCCTTATGAGGAGACGCTGAGAGAGCTGGGACCCTTCAGCCTGGAGAAGAGAAGACTGAGAGGGGATCTGATCAATGTCTATAAATATCTGAAGTGCAGGAGCAAAATGGATGGGGTCGGGCTCTTTTTGGTGGTGCCCAGTGACAGGACAAGGGCCAATGGGCAAAAACACCAGAAGTTCCACACAAACTTAAGGAAAAATGTCTTTACTGTAAAGGTGTCAGAGCACTGTATAATAAGCTGCCCAGAGAGGTTGTGAAGTCTTCATCTCTGGAGATGTTCAAAACCCACCTGGATGCTTTCTTGTGCAAACTGCTGTAGGGAACCTGCTTTAGGAGGGAGTTGGACTAGATGATTCCCTGAGGTCCCTTCCAACCCCTATAAATCTGTGATTCTGTGATTTTCCTAGATATTTATTCAAGTATTAGTTTTGTGCAGGGTTGTAATATTTTTGTATTTTGCCTTGTAGTACTTGTTTGTACCTTATGGTGTAATAAAATAACTAAACCTGCAATTTCCATTGAAACTTTTAGTTGGTGTCTAGTCTTCCCTTTGACAATATTTTTTTTAGTTCTAGACACGTTCAGTGCCCAATGGGAATTAATGTCATGCTGAAGGCCATTCTAGTGATGGAAGGAGCTGACGTGGCCATAGTGTTTATAACTTTTGTGGTTCTTGTCTTTTCTAGCTGAAGATGAATAAACTACTTCTTAAGGATAAAAATCTTTTAGTATAAAGGCACAAAGGTTAACAATCTTTTAGTATAAAGCTATCGAAAGTAAATATAAAAAAAAATAATTAAAAGATATCAAACAAAAAAAGAAGTCCTCTGAATCTAAAAGAGTGAGACATTCTGCCACATCTCTTCTGAGAAAAATTCATGTATTCAATTCTTCTTGAAGTCTCCTACTAGGTAATTTTAAATTTACCAATATTTCACGTGTTTCCAGTTCTTTGAGTAGGACTTCTGCTTTTGGCCTAACTCAGAACTCCCGATTACTGTTGTTCCACAAAAGAGAGCTGTTTAATTTTCGTAAGTCCTAAAAGAACCTTTATATCTGCAGGTAAGACTTCAATTAACAGGTTAAAAATAAAACAGACAAGAGAACAGTATTGTCTCAGAGTATCCCAGAATTATACTATAAATACTTGTGCGAGATTAAGAAAAATGAGATAAATAGAATTTCACAGCTGATCAGCTTACGAGTTTCCAATATTATGCTGTATAAACCAGTTTATGAATATGTACATTTTTAAATAAAAATATGCAAATAAGGAAATAAAGAAAAATATCTGTCAATACTTTGAAAAATGGAGGGAATGAGGTGCTATTGCAGCCCATGGGAGTCGTTGGGAGTACAGATACAGTCATTTTATATGTATTTGTGTATTTTATGTATCAAGTGTACTAGTTTCAATAGTCAATAAAAAACATGTTTACCATAGCAGATGCTACATCACACATGGTACCTTCTTGAAGAAACATACTTTATGATTCATTTCCATGGCAGTGAAAAAAACTGACTGTAGATGTTAGATCTTAAGACCTAAATAAATGTCTGAATTTGCATTCTGCTGACCTAAAAAACTCCTTGTCTCTTTGCAGCTATATGCTGTTTTTCCAAGTAATCTTGCAAAATGACACCTAATTGCAAAAAGTAGTAGAACTCCAGCAAGCATAATAGCTAAGAAAAATAAAAATTTTTCTTCAGCATGCATATAGAACCTTAATAGAAAAATGTTGTACATTTAGTATTGTTTGCTGAAATAAAAAACATATTAAAATGCAAATAAACATTTAAATGTCTGCATTAAACAAGCATTCTTATATAATCTTGGTTTCACTGCCAGACCTTCAACATTCATTTATGTTTAGTCTCACAAGGGTAAAGTGAATAGTCTTGGTTCATTATTTTTGGATAAATCTAACTAATATTATTTATTATTCTAACTAATAAGTAAGTGAAGATACTGCTGTGTTGTCCGCACAATGCATTACCAGTATTTTGCCATTTTGAGCACTCTATAATTATGGAGTATTGACAAACATGTTGTCATAAAAACAGTACTCCTTGATATAGGGCACCAAAAAAGCATTATTACAAAACTGAGGGCTGCACTGCACCAACTAAATCCAAAATAAACAAGAGTGGTAAGGTTTTTGAAACTGAGAGAGTGAAAAGAAGGAAGGACAAAGATATTTGCTCTTCCAAAACTTGAGATTTTTCTTCTCTACCTGGAATCTGTTATGCTTCTGCTCTTTACTTCCCTATTACTGAAGAAGACACTTCAGGTGACTGTAGTTTTGGGTACTAATGTCTTACTGCTTCTAGTCCACCAGGACCTATAACAAATGCCTCATCATATTATGTGTTCACTAGAAAACAGACTTGACAATATGTATTTCCCACCCACAAAACCTTTCCATCTGCACAAAAAAAAAAAAAAAAAAAAGGTAGAAAAAGGAGTCTTTCATGCTCATACTGCATAAAAGGTGTTGGGATGGGAATAAAAACATTGTTGGATGAAAGAAAGTACTGGAACAGAGTAGTGAAGAGTTATCTCCAAAGATATACTTGGCTTCCACTTTTTCTCAGAGGCAAATGATATGAGAAATGTTCATTAAAATCTTTCAAATAATTTTTTCCACCTAAAAGAAATATGGTTTCAAAGTTTAGATCGATTAAACCCCTTCGGTCGTCAGAATGTGCATTTCATGATTATTCAAGGAACCCCATGGTGTGAATTCTTAAAAACATTTAAGGTCTTAAAAATACAATAAACTAATTTTCTGTTCCAAGCAAGACCATACATAGCATGAGAGAAAAGGGAATCCAACATCTCAGTCTCAGTCTTATATAGGTCTCAAATAATGGGTCATTTGTTCTCTCCCCGTTTTATCTCTGCACATCTTATAATCTGGATGTTACTTTTCCACTTCCCTTTTCTCTACAGAAGAGTGATAAACTAAACTATCCACAGTTTTACACAGATGTCGGGGCTCATGCAGCATTTCTTTATCATTTCTGGTGTCTCTTTCAGCTTCTTTCAGAGTGAATTGTACTATCTGCTGGGCAGTCTCTGAATAGAACTTTACCTGCTTCTGCTGAATGCTGTTTAATGTTGACAGCATTTTGGAGTGGATTTATTAGAACTTTACATTCAGATTAGCTAATTAAGACAATACTTCCATTTCTAAAAAAAGAAATGGGTGGTGTCAAACAGAGGGGTAGAAATTCCAACAGCCAAACAAATAAAATAATCAATTTGTAGGAAGATCTAAATCAGTTCTGTGGTTCCTAATAACTGTGAAATTAAATGGGCCACCCTGCTTCTCACCAGTTGCCTGTCTTTGCATGGTTAGTTCCCAAGGAACAACTTCTGGACAATATAGATCCCAATCTTGATCATGAATGAATATTATGAAAGAACCATGGCAATGCTGGGGGCTATTTGGGAACCAAGTGGCAAAGTGTATGTATGAACCGTCATGTGAGTTAAAATGGATAGAATGATAATTTAAGGACAAGTTTGAAGTTAGTCAGGAATCTGGAGACATCTGCTTATGTTATCCCTTGGGAGTTTAATCTTATAGTTTTCAAATGTCTGCCTCACTTATTAAGTACTTTTTAATAAAAAGAAATACCTCCCACATCTCCAGTTTCTGACTTTGCTACAGAGCTCTTCAGGCATTTGGCACTATCAAGCCTCCACTTGCATTAAGAAGCATCTCCTAGCAAAATTGCTTGCACATAAACATTTGCATATTCATTAGAAAGTGGTTGTAAGACAGTCTGTGGCACAACATGTGGTTTACCATGGCATAAATCCAATGTCTGCTGAGTTGTTGTTGCTGACTTAAAATTAAGGGAATAGCATATTAACTTGATTATCAAAGTAGAAAATCATATTTATTTGAGGGTGTATTTTCTGACAGAATAAGGAAGAAAGTTTTCTAGTATAAAGGTAAGGGAAGACCCTGAAACCCACCTGGAGATAGGAATATACTAATATACTCTTCCACAGTAAAGTTGATATACATTTTTCCATATGATTGCATATGGCTTCTAGAAAAAATCTAAAATATATTTAAGTATTTATATAATACTGCATTTATACAGGTATTTTATAAATACAGAGTTTTAAAAAATAATATGATTAATAGTGATACCCAATAAAACTTTCAGCATCTGACTTCATTATCCCTAGTTGTACATTTTTCCTCTGTGTATAATGCTGTTGCTCTACAGATAGTGTAGCATATTCACATATCTCTATCTCTATGTATGTATATGCATATATTCAAATGAGTCAAGAACTATATTTGGTAACAGGAATATTTTAATTGCATCAATCTCACTTAAAAAAACCCCACAACGCTATTCAATAAACAAGGTAGTTTAAACGTCATCCTGAAATACCCATGCTATACTGTTGATGCAACCGTTACTGTTTCAGCTGTAGAAGAGTCTATCTCTTTTCTACTTTCTCAGAAAATAAATTCAAGATCTCTTAGTCTTATCTTGCTGAAGAAAAGCAGGTTAATTACAAAATCTGTAATGGTTTTCAGCATTATTCTCACATGGTTTTGTGCTCAGGTTTATTTTGTGGTGTACAAAGTGTACGTGGTTTTATCAATAAAAGAAATTGATATAACTTGAATACACAGAGAGCCTAATACTGATGTAAATCAATATAGCTCAATTTAAGTCAAGTTAACTACATAAATTTTCCCCAGAGGAAGATTTAACCTGGAGAGTCAATCTGTTCTGTACAGAAGTGTCATTGTTACTTTTCTGACCACAGCAACCATGTCATTCTGCCCTTTAAGAAATACTGAGTGCTATGAAAAGTATCCCTTCTGGATGTAAACAACTCATGCTAATATTCCATTTTATATGTCTGACAGATGGCATGACATTATGCATGAAAAAGAAAAAAAGAAATCCCCCAAACCTACAAGTCTCACTTTTATCTTCAGTTGGTTGTGCATACAGACTTTAAAAAAAAATGTTTTCATTATTTCCATCTCCCTTCAAAAGCAAAAGCTGTGCTGCCTGCCTTCTTAGTATTGAAGACAAAATTTAAAAAGAAAATCCATATCTATTTTATCCATTTGTGTTCTGGTTGTGTGTGTGTGTGTGGGGGGAGCATTTTTGGTAGTGGGGGAAGTAGCCACCTTGTGAGAGCAAAAAGCTCCCCTGGCTCCAACACATTCTCCCACCTCCTCCCAAGCCCAGGCTGAGCCAATGAGCACTAGAGAAATGCCTCTGTGAATCCATATTTGTGACGGGAAGAACTGTCCTGAAATGAAAAAGGTGGAGAGAACCTGGAGGAGAGGCCATTGACCTGAACAAAAGATGACGATTGGCCTAAACAGAGAGGGAGCTTCATTGTCAGGAGGAAGGAGGAGGAGGGGGAGGACAGAGAACCTCAGACACTCAGTTCAACACTCATGGAGTAGGAGAAGGTAAATGAGGTCCCTGCAGCCCATGGAGGTTCAATGGCAGAGCAGATGCCCACGTGAAAGCCACGTAGGACTCCACTCTGGAGCAGAAACCTGAGCCTGAGGGCAAGTGTGACTGAATTGAGACCCCGAGAGTCACTCGATGCAGAGTAGGGGTGGTGAAGATATGCGCTGGACCAGAGACCCATCTGCAGCCCATGGATGTCCCCATGCCAGAGCCAGGAGCTGTGCCCGAAGAGGTCCATGACTCCATGGGCAGCTTGCTCTGGAACGTCTTGTTCCTGGACTTTCATGCCAGGAAAAGCAGCAGATGTGAACTGACTGTAAACCCATTTCCTGTCCCCTGTGCTGCTTTACAGGGAGAAGGTAGAGAAATTTGGAGCAAAGTGATTTGAGCCCAGGAAGAAGGGAGGAGTAGGGGAAGATGTTGTAAGGTGTGGTTGTTATGTCTCACTGTGCTACTCAGATGAATAGTAAAAAATTAAGTTGATTTTTCTTCCCCAAGTTGAGTCTGTTTTACCTGTGACCATGACTGGTGAGGGAGCCGTCCCTGTCCTTCATTCCTAACCCTGTGCCCCCTTTGTTGTGTCTCTCATCCCATCTCACCGGCTGGGGGGAGTTAGTGTAGGACTGCATGGTCTACCTATGTTTAAACCATCACACCATTTTATACTAGAAGAGGGTTTTTTTTTTCCGAAAAGGTTGAATAGTGATGATCAAGCAGTCTATAATACTAGGTTAGGTTGTCTTTTTTTTAACAATGTTTTGATGAAAAATTGCTTTTTTAATAACAGACTGTAGACTGTTTCTACAATATAGCAATTTTGTATGAACATGTTCTAGTATACCACTGAATAACCAAAATCCCAATCTAAATTTTATCCCATAAAAACACGTGTTTTACTTCAAAACAGTGCTGTAGGGGTCCATAGTTTTTAACCAACTATTTGCTTCTTTTGGACTGTCTGTGGTAATACGTATTGTAGTTGAGCAAACAGTCCTTTTTGTGCATTCTTTGAGGCTTATAGCCTGTTAGGGAGGGATGGAGTCCACCTCTCTAGAAGAGTCAAGGGAACCTTTGGCAGTGGCTGGTCAACTTGGTGAGATGGGCTTTAAAATGACAGGCTTAGGGTTTGGGCCCCAACATGGCAATATCATGCCATAGCATCCAACTGGGGAATAAGCCAGGCCAATCAGAGCAGTGACAAATGTTCCTTACCTATATCCCATTACGAGAACAAGAAGGTCAACCATCTCAAGAGTGTGTGTGGCAATGGGTCCTGGAATGCATTGATGACACTTCCTTCTCCAAGTGATCGAGGAGCTGACAAAGAGAGGTGCTGTGCTGGACCTTGTTGCCACCAACAAGAAGGGACTGGTGGGGAATGTGAAGCTCAAGGGCAGTCTTGGATGCAGTGACCACAAAATGGTGGAGTTCAAGATCCTTAGGGCACTGAGGAGGGCATGTAACAAACTCACCGCCCTGAAGTTCAGGAGAGTGGACTTTGACCTCTTCATGGACCTGCTTTGTAGAGTTCCATGGGATAAATCACTGAAGTGAAGAAGGGTCCAAGAAAGCTGGTTAATATTGAAGGATCGCCTTCTCCAAGCCCAGGAGCATCCCAACAAAGAGGAAGCCAGGCAAAAGTGCCAGAAAGCCTACATGGGTGAACATGAAGACTCTTGACAAACTCAAAGACAAAAAGGAAGCCTACAGAGGGTGAAAACAAGGAGATATAGCCTGGGAAGAATACAGGAAAATTGCCTGAGCAGCCAGGGATCAGGCTAGAAAAGCCAAAGCCCTGGCAGAGTTAAATATGACCAGGGACATCAAGGCCAAGAAGAAAAGCTTTTAGAGGTACGTTGGGGATAAAAGTGAGACTAGGGAAAATGTGAGCCTCCTCTGGAAGAAAACAGAGAGGATACGCAGAAGACTCATCTATTCAATAGCTTTTATGCCTCAGTCTTCAGCAACAAGTGTTCAAGCCACACCTCCCAAGTCAGAGAAGGCAGAGCCAGGGACTTGGAGAATGAAGATCTGCCCACTGTAGGAGAAGACCAGGTTTGAGACTATCTGAGGAACATGAAGGTGTGCAAGTCCATGGGACCTGATGAGGTGCATCTGCAGGTCTTGAGACAACTGGCAGAAGAAGTTACCAAGCCACTAGACAACGTATTTGAGAAGTAGTGGTAGTCTAGTGAAGTCCCCAAGGACTATAAAACAGGAAATATTACCCCAATTTTAAAAAGGGAAACAAGGAAGATTCAGGGAACCACAGGTCTGTTAGTCTCACCTCTGTGCCTGGCAAGATCATGGAGCAGATCCTCCTAGAAACTATGCTAAGGCACATGAGAAGAGAGGAGGTGATTTGTGACAGAAAACACGACTTCACCAAGGGCAAATCATGCCTGACAAATCTGGAGGCCTTCCTTGATGGGGTTACAGGTTACAGCATTGGTGGATAAGGGAAGAGCAAGTGATGCCATCTACCTTGACATGTGCAAGGCATCTGACACCCGCACAACGTCCTTTTCTCTAAGTTGGAGAGACATGATGTCCTGGATTTTAGCTGGAACAGAGCTGGGTTTCTTTTTCAGTAGCTAGAATTGTGCTGTGTTTTGCTTTCAGCCTGAGACTCGCTGTGAGAGAGACACTGAGAACATCCCAGTGTTTCCATTTTTGTCACTGGAAGTGAAGGACTTTTTGTTCTGTTAGTCTGCAAGCGCAAGATCTAAGGGGGTGAGGAATATTTACATTAATAAGCTAAACTGGCGTTTGGATATGCCAGTGGGATGTTCCATATCATATCACATCATGTCCAGTATATTAGTGAGGGCCTCTTCATCTTTTGGCTCTCTCTGTCTTTCACTCAGGCTCTCACACTTCTGGGATTGCAGTTTCAGTTCAGGATTGGCGATTCGGCCAGGCTTGGTCTATGGGTGATGAGAAATTGTACTGTATATAATTTATTTTTGTATTTTATTACTGTTAAAATAATTAATATTTTATTATTATTATTTTAAGTATTATTTTATTTCAATTATTAAACTGTTCTCGTCTCAACTTATATATCTCCTTATCCTTGCCCCCCAGTCCTCTCCTCTGTCCCCTGGGGGTGGGGGGAAAGTGAGTGAATGGCTGTGTTGGCTGCTAAGCGAGGACTAGCCCAGTGAAACCACCACAGGAGGTTAACCATACTGTCACCATATAACACTGCAGAAAGAATATAAATAATGAGTTTTGAATTTTTTTCTTAGTGAATGGAATGACAATTCTCAATCTAATAAATGAATAAATTCAAGCATACAAGGGACTCCTGGACTTGCTGTAAGGAATACAAGGACTTTGTCAATTTTCCAGCTACTGCCACATCTGTGATGTAGCGCAGAGATATCCATTTCCCTGAGATAATTAATTAAGGCAGATGTAGCAATCTGGACACCTGCACAGATTTCTTTATTCTGCCTCTGTCATCCTTGCAAAACTAATGGTAATGCTAAGTACTAAGTGATTAACAGGGTAGCTTCCATTACAGAAAAAAACCACTGTACCCTCTCTGTGTCCTGATGTATCCATTGAGACAATGGTCTTCTTTGTCTGAAGAAAAAGTAAAAGAAATACTTTCACCTGATCACTTACATCCTTAACTACAGTGAAATAAAAAACTTTCAACAAAAAGCCTCTAGATTTGAATTAGATACTCCTTGTCTGTCAGAGGTAAAAAGACTTTATATTAACTTGAAGTACCAAATGTAATCTACTTATTTTTTATAGGTTAAGAAAGCAAAGTTTTATTTATATAACACTTCATTTAGATTTGTCATACACAAAAGTTGGGATTATATTCCTTTCCTCCTTTTCCCAGCAGTATTCAAACAAAGCTTTTAAATCTTTACTGCCCTGTGTCACCATTTACATCTGAGCAAAGCACATGCAAATGCTGCTGCTCCAATTTGCTATTTGCTATTTCAAACCCTCTCTGTGAGTGCAAATTATATACAAATGTGAAACCCCAGAACAAGTGCTAGGTTGCCACTTTGTGAAAAAATGTAGTACATAGAGTGAGGTAACACAAGGTTATCTGCAGTCTTTAAGGGCCACTCACAGCTTCAGCCTGTGAGGTCCACTTGTATGTATTTGAGGGGTACTTCAATTTCAGGAGAAGTAAGGACTGACATTGAATTTTCAGCTAGGGCACACTAAGCCAACAATAGTCTTATAAAAAACTGATTAAGAATAATTATTTTTTCCATGTACTTCAACAGGCTTTGGCTTCACCACTGTTATATTTGCAATATAACGCCTGTATATCTTTGTCTATTTGCAAACTAACAAACTTATACTCCAACATTTAGCTTAGTCTTTGTCATTAACATTTCTTAATAATTTTCCAGCATTAAAATTTTAAAACCTCAACTAAATTTCAAATTAATGTTTTCGGAAGCCATTTCATATGACAAAAATATTGATAGCTCACTGTTAAATACAGTTTTAGATCTAAATGAAAAGCATATTTGTCTACACGTCTAAGACAGTTTTAGAAGATTCTTAAACACTGCAGTATCTTTACTTGCCCATAATTCCTGGTGTTTTTTACTAACAGCATCCCAGCTCCTTATACCTGAAAGTTTTATCCATCTGCCAGTTAATCACAGTAGAGTTCTGCTTTGTTGATGGCTTTGTTGATGGGTTGGTTTTTTTTTTGTCTCAACGGTTGTCCTACCTCTCTTCTTCTTCTGCTTTCCTAGTCTGATGTCTCATGCAATGAAGATACATGCATTAGCTTCCTCTGAGGGCAGCCAGAAAATTATTCTGAAAAGTAATGGAAAGATGGATAAAACACAACAACTCCAACCAGCACTTTCCAAACTAAAGGGCACTGACAAGTGGAAAGAAGGGAATACCAGAAGGATATGTTGCTCTTAGCTGATATAAACTTTGCTATAAGTCTGTGAGAAAGACATAGGTAGCAGAGATGTACTAATGTAATGCAGTTAAGACTGTGTCAATTTTTATTAACAGAGACATGTCTTTCTAGACTCATACACATTATTCTGAGCTACAGGAGCTGGGATGTGCAATCACAGAATCAAAGAATTACAGACCTCTGGAGGTCATCTGCATAAGCAGGGCCACCTAGAGCCGTTTGCTGACTGCATACAGAGGACCTTTGAATATCTCTAGGAATGGAGGCTTCACAGCCTCTCTAGGAAACCTGTGCCAGTGCTGCCATCCTCACAGTATGAAGTACTTCTTTATGTTAACAAGGAACCTCCTGTGTTTCAAGAGTATTTTGCCTCTTCTTGTGTTTTACTATAGCAAAAGCAAAAAAAATTGACGAAGACGACTTTCAGATAAAGAACTATGCTTCCTATTTCCTTGTCCACCATTTAATTTGTACCATACATATATACGTGTGTGTGTGTGTGTTCATAAGCATGAATACAGGTAAAGTTTGATGTATGGAAAAAAGATATAAAAGGACCACTTTCACTTCAGTGATAAGTTCATTTGCAATTTTTGATTACTTGTTTTTGACTTGTAACAGTTCTATTAATGCAAGCTTCATATTGAATCAGAACATAGCATAACAAAGAAACAAAATAAGCCTACAACAGTCTATTGATAATATAATGATCCACCTGGGAGAAATGATGAGTTGCTCATATGATAATGGTATGTAACACTGCACAGCTATTAAGTAAGAGGAAGTAATTTGCTTGTAGTATGGCTTGGAAAAAAAAACAGCTTCCGAACCTGTAAATCTATGACATTTTTGTGTTGTACATGTATACACGTATACCACAAATGAAAACAAGGTGATACACTTCTTTGAACACCTTTTGAAATCTACTTGGGATTCAAGTACAGAAACACTAAGCTCATTTATAAGTTTCCTTGATTACAGTATCATTGGGATTTGCCATGAAGCTGGTACATCAGTGGCTGTCCATCAACATATTCCAGTACAATAGATTTCCCGCTGGTCAGATGCTCAAGTGGTGTGAGTGGCATAATTCAATCAACCTCAATGGTCCTATGCCAGTGTACAGCAAGTAGTGCTTCAAGCCTTGCCTTTCATATTTGTACCTGTAAAAATATTTCTTATTTCAGTAAAACTCATAAACAGCAAATGCTCAGCCAGCAACATTTCTGGAAGTTTCATTTTCTAGTTGTCAGAATGACAGTTGTGAAAACACAGTCTCGAGGAGTCCATTTTTTTTAAGGCTCTAAAAAATTGTCATTATGACACTGACGAACCAGACTTTTTACTTCAGTATGAAAACTATGAATAGCTTTGGAGGTAATAAGGAAATGGAAACAGTGGTGCTTTAGCACCAGCTATTTGAGACTACCCTGCATCCATATGAGGCAAGCCATTTCTGTGGCTCTTCAAGAAATGTGGTGCCATTGGAGACACATGGCAAAATGCAAAGATGTGTAGGTAAAGCCACTTCCCATATGACAGCCTCTCGAGCAAGGGGCAGCACTGTGAAGCGATTCTTCGTTTTCAATCTCTTTTTCCTTTTTGGCAGAGTAGAGATGCAGTTCATAAAGTCATGACAAGAATTAAATTAGTCTGTAAATTTGGTGCTTCTTATAGGCCTAATGAAGAATTCTGTGAGCAATAATATCTTTGGTTCCTCTGGTTAAAAAGCAAAATAAAACTTTAAAACAGAATGGGCAATAGAAAAACAAAACAAAACAAAAAACACTGAAAGAGAAATTATAGACACAAATAATCCTTGCACTAATGTTTACTATCTTGTTATGAATGTATATTTATGTATTTTATATCTGAATATGTATAAATACAAATAATATCAACTACATACATTACTTATACTGAACCAAATCAAATAAATCAAACTCGATTTAGGCACATACACACACTCATACATACCTGAATTGACAATGCAGAGGCTTAAAGAAGTGCATAATCCTATTTACTGAACACTTCACTGAAGATTATGTATACAGAAACATGAAGTCAAATCATGCACATACGTAAGTGACTGCAAAACTTGTGCTGTAGACTCCATATACATATATTTAATAATTTGATTTTTATGGTCTGTACTGTCTTTGCTTTAATACAAAGAAACTTACCTTATCATATATGATGATAACTGAAAAAAGGACCTCTGATATTTCCATCAAAAATAGAGAAACAACTAATGAAAAACTCTTTAGAAGTGAGTCAATGTTCATGGTGAGATTGTGTAAGCATGTTGCCATTCACTCCTAACCGCAACCTTAATGTCTTTGGACTCAGTGTAAAAAAACCAGCCCATGCAGACACATTCTGCAAAAGGTTTCTGTTGAAAACGTCTCTCCGCTTTCTCTTTTGATCTCCTTTCCCCTGTTTCAGGACAATAGGACTGGCAGGACACTTTTTCTGATTCCTATTTGTACCTCAGAAGAGGGAATGATGGAAATACCGAGTCAGTTCTCCATGGCTGTATGTTAATAAGCACTTTGTTTTCAATGTCACTAGGGATGATAACTCAAGGTATAAAGTGATGAAGAATCGTGACCAGGAGTCTAGAAGATTTTTAGGTTATGGTGTAATCAGCTGACATTTGTGAGATTACACGATCTTGTTCCAAGTGAATATTTGGAGTAGTAATTCTTGGCAAAAAAATATGGGATTCATAATAACCTGACTGGCAAACTTCAGAGTGAAATATTGTGTCTTTCCTAAACAATGTGACTTAAAACCCTTAGATGAAGAAATGGAAAAGAACATGCAGGAAATTAGTACTATTGTTCACATTTGATTAAAGAGAAAAGAAGAGAGGACAAGTGAAAAGGAAATTATTTGATTTTTTTTTTTTTTTTAATCTGGTAATGTCTTGATTAAGATACCAAAAGATAGTAATAAACAGTAAAGTATTAAATTTAAAATTAAAGCAAAGTGAGTTTTTAAGATACACTTAATCTATGTCAATAATTCTTCCTATATCGTTCTTATCAGGAAACAGTCTTGCTTCCTGAAAAGGAATCTAGTCAGGGCATCCCTTAACTACAAGTCATGCTAAAGTATGTTGAATGAGTAGAGATGTACTTAAGCAAACATGTTTCTCACAGATGGCATAAGAGCATATTTTTTCTGCTACAGGACATAAAGTCACGTTCTTGTTCCAGGAATATTCTCTGAAAAAAGTCTTGAGACAAATATGTTCTGAATTTTTCAGTATAATGACAGGGAAGTACTGGAGCCATGAGTCTTTTTATGTTGAAACTGCTGGGGCAAATACAGTCTATAAAAATAATGACTGTCAAGATTGGTAATATTTATTCTGTATCTTATGCTAGTTGCCAAAATAGCCAAGAGAAATTACTTACCTTTAGAAGTTTAAGTTCAGACGATTCTTTCTGGGGTTTGACTTCTAAAAAATTACTGTATAATGAATAGGAATTTTGGAAACAGCTAAGTTAACTTTGTCTTCCAGATCAGCTATAATGATCAGAATTTTATTTATACAGCTATCACTACCTACATTCTCCTCTAGCATCGAGAAAGATGCAGAGCTGAATTAAGCTGTTGAAGACTGGACTCTTCAGGAGGAAATGAGTGGAAATGTACATTCCCACCGCACTGGTATTCTTCCTCAGCATTGTAAGGTAATAGCTCAACCCTACTTTAAGGGGGCTGTGTTATTATCTCTAGGGGGATTATCCATTACTACAACAGTAAGATAAACCCACCTCTTGCACAAGGTGGTCTAACCAGTTCATTTTGCAAGGTTTTCTATATGCTTTCAGGGAGGGCAGGGAAAAACAAAGATTTGCTTGTCTTCTCTATGTTGTCTTTGTCTTTTTTTTAGCTCTGTTAAAAGTATGCACATCTGTGTGCAAAGATTCAGACAAGCTGCTGTAGTTAATTTTAATGGCTAATAACTTGATTCTGACATTTCTGAACAGAGCATAATAAGGCTTGTCTTTTAGCCTGAAGCAGGTAACGAAGTCAGATGAGTGACATCCTGAGTACTGTCTTAATTATGAAGAAAACTGGGGACTGTGATACTATAATATTTCACTGGGAAAGCTGAACGGGTGCCAGTGTGGGATGACAGTACAGAAGAATTTATCGTCAGTGATCATAGCAGTGCTTGTCCCTATCAGGGAATTTGCAAGGAAAGAATGCATTAAAATAAGTTATTCTTCTACTTAGCTGCCTACACTGCAACACTTTTTCCCTATGTCATATTTTCCTTTGTATTTCAGTGCTTAAGATATAGTCCAAAAGACTCAAAGGTTCCTTCACCTCTGTTTTGTAATGTTCAGTTTGTGCCACATAAGCAGTAACTCAAACTTATTAGAAAAAAAAAAAAAAAAAATCAGTCATTACTCATTCAGAAACATGTAACACTTGAGGTTTCACATTTCTTAAAATCCTGAAAATGTCTTGATTCCAGTGGGACAGCAATTCACTCTGACTTGCAGAACACATCCGTCAGTGGGATATGTGTAATGAGCCTTTGTGTGGCTCGGTGTCTGTTGCTACAGTTAGGATTTTTTTTTTTAAGTTGTATTTTTAGAATAAATAAATAATAGTATCTTGTTTCAAGTTTGATAGTGTAAGAAATGTTAAAAAAACCTTGTAGACAGTTTAACATTTAACTTTGTGCTACATTAGTTCATGGATTTACCTGTGGGTGATCAGATAACAGACCACTGTAGAATATAGGCTGCTGAAATCACTAGGATGCTCAGCTAATTGAAATGCTATATTGTCAGAGCCTGGAAATCTCATCTTTTTGTGACATCACTAGAGAGTTATGTCCCACTGGTCAGTTGCAGTCATTCAGTTCTCAGTGGGTTCTGTGTGCCGGTGGGGGAGACACACAACTCTTTAGTTATTTCTTTAATGCACTTAAAAAAGGTCTGTGCATTGGGGTCATTTTTTAATGTGAGATCATAGTCATTAGTTGGTTTTGCTTCTGCTGGTTTTGTGGTTCTGCAGGTAATTAGGCTTTAAACAGTCCAAACTGTTAATTGAATAGCAAATTCGCTTCTTTCTTTCACAGACCTTGGAGATTACTCAGCCTGCCTGTATTACTGTAACAATCTTGCAATGTTTGCCTTCAGAGAAAAATAAAATTGCTGCCATTTTTCTTTTGCAGGCAAACTAAAAAGAAAATAACAGCAGTCCTAATTCAGCAAGAAGAGCTGATACTGCTCCTGCTTCAAAGCAATACTAAACAATGCTCAGATTGGCAAAGGCACTATCTAGCCCCTTTGATCCAACTCGGAGCCTCAAGTTGATAAAGAAGTTCTCATACCACAGCTATAAACACAGAAGCAACAATGAAATATCCACCTGTGCCTTTTTGAAATGCTATTTGAAGTAAGTTCCTCAAGAAGTTCACCTTAAGTATGAAAAGCAGCTTTTGTATCCTCTATGGGGATTCTATTAACTATTACTCATCAGCAAAAGACAACTATCTTCTCACAAATATTGGTCTAATAAAAAAAGTTAGTGTTGAGCTCAAAGTATTCCAGGGAATGTAGATCCGTATTTTATCTTTATTTCAGTAGATACTATCTGTCTATTATCTGCCTTGAAAACTCAAATTAATATTCAGAATTATTTCCCTAAACAACTTCAACAAATTCAGATTGCTGTGAAAAGTAATGTTAGTTCCTGCATCACATATCTGACACAGACAAGGGATATATTTTTGTCCTTTTGAGTAAGCCTTCAGGAAAATATTTCCAGGCAAACAAATATTTATCATACTAATCCATAAACACAAGGGAAAAATAAAATTGTGCCGTCTGAAGCAGGATTGTTAAATATATGTGATACCCTAATTACATTATTACTGGGAGCGATTCGTAATAATTTAATGAAAACAAGTGGAAAATACTTTCAAAACCAGAGAAATTTCATACCTAAGTAAACTTTCATACTAGGGAATGACAGATTAGTGGTGCTAAGAAGTCTGTCAAATGCGGCCAACCAACAGAAAAACTCCCTAAAAATTTCCATAAGGAAAACCTACAATCTATTAAGAGCTATATAAAACTCTGGACAATCTCTCTTGCCAAAAATACCAAGAGAGAAGCAGCTGAGACACACATATTTTAAATGGGTATTTCCTGAGAAACCATTGTCACCATAAATCAGCTGAGCATGTCTTTTTAATTCTCTCTGAAATTACCCGTTGAATAGGTATTGTTTCCTTGTTTTGAAAAATATAGGAATATGGGAAGCCCTGAAGTAAACAAGCTTTCTCAGGACCCAGCCAATCATGTGAATTACTTAGCTGCTACATTAGTTTCATTGGCAACTTTGCCCAGGTCAGATATACCCATACTGTCATGGAAGTGGTAACAGTGGTCTGTGAACTTATCTGAGCTGATGGAAGCAGTGACCTTAAGGTGGTGCTTCTTCAAAATCTCGTCCCGGTGTTGGAAATGCAGGTACAAACTATTTATTTTCTGAACTGCCTTTAATGAAGGATAACAATCAAAATTGCAATGTTTACATTTGGGCATGTTGTTCATAATGTAGAAGTGCAACTATTAAAGGAGTTGTCCTCCTGAGGTCACCTATTTGCTGGCATGCAAGTATGCATCCTAAATTACTTGTCACACAAGTCTCCATGACAGGCTAGCTGAATTAAACATTAACATACCTGGATAGGTGTACTTAATGTTAAATACTAGGTAATGATATGGAATTTTTACTAATTTAATATTTTTACTAATTTTCACATTCATTTCAGTAAGGGTCATGTGTTCAGGTGTCTAAAAATTCATTTGTTGTATTTCAATTCAGAGATACTTATGAAACATATATATTCTTGAATGTAGATTCCAGCGATTTCTGAAGACAGAGTTTTTAATATTTTTTGTTATATAAAGCACTGATATTTATCAGAATTATCATATAGACAGTTCAATTTTGATAACTAGAGCTGTAAGTTTTCACAGAGACTATCCTAGGTTGAAGGAAAGTAAAAACTCAGATTTTTAGTGGTTTTTAAGCTGAATGTTTTGCAGAACTGCAGCAGAAGAAGAGCAGCTATGGTTTTAAGCCCTATTGTCCAGACACCTAATATATTTAAAACCTTTTCCCTCAGGTTTTCATGTTGTGGCTGGATTGTAGACTGAGGACTATGGAGTATTAGAGCAACACTGTTGACTCTGCCATTAATTCATTCAACTGGTTTTGGCACTATAAAACATTATTACTCATAATAGTCTGAAACTAATTATTTTCACATCATGTTGGCTTTTCAACACCAGCCAAAATTTTTTTCTTCAATGTAATATCTCCTTACAATTTCAAATTAAAATTAAACACTAAAATTTGTCAACATGTTTGAGGTTTTGTGTGCAGTTTTTCAAATTTTTCTGGCTTTTATGTAAACCTTTAAATGGTTAACTCTTTTCAAAGTAACAGCAGAAACAAAAATTAATATGAAATCTATTTACAAATAAAAAAGCCACTTAAGCTATTTCCTCTCATTTTATATGTACTTGAAATAATAACTTTATATTCATTTGCAAGTGAGTATATAGGGTGAGACTAACAAATTTTTCCTTCATTTTATCAAAGAGAAAAAGTTTCCATTACCGTTTCCTCTGGACCCATTTAGATATTAAAAATATAATGAATATAAGGTGTCAAGTAAATTTTATATAAAATATTGACAAATAAAGAGTTTGCCAAATTGATAATATGAATAATTTTATTATTATTATTTTGTCTCTGTGGTGAATTTAGACTCATGGTATCTTAAACTGAGGCTCTACTTCTCCTCATTTGGAATAATGCACATTTGAATAGAATTAGCCTAATCAGGAATCAGATAATACTAATCTACAATGAAGTAGTGTTCATTGCTTAAGAAAATGTTCTTTCAAAGGGAAGAAAACAGGATACAAAATGTTTTTTTTTGTTGTGATATTGTGCCAAAGAAAGGCTCGATAAACAAAGTGTCAGCTAACATCAGCAGAGAGGTGTGGAGCCTATACATTCTTTCAAAATTGAACAATAGCGTTTCAGTATTGAGTTTCATCCTGCGTTTTTGGATAGGCATATGAAATCTTTTGTCATCACAGTTACCTATTATATTATATGCATTCAATTAATAACTATAACATCTATGTTTTCTATACAATTTGTTGAAAATATTTTTTTCTCTATGCATGCAAAGGGAATAGACACATTTTAAGTAAAAAATATAAGTTATAAGGAAAGTCTGGGAAATGCAGGGATAAATAATCTACCCATGGACAAAAGCAACTAATAGCTGACTGAGCAATCAGTTTTGGATCACAAAAGAGACCTAGTTTTTCAAAAGCAATCATGAACACTGTAGGGAAGCAGCTGTTCCCCCTATCAGACTGCTGTTATATATAAATGTTTTAGGGAACAGGCAATTACCTCACACATATATAAGGTTATGCTTTAACTGTGGACTTAAATAGTGCCAATTCTAAAAACTCTGATAGCATATATGTACCAAACAAACTCTAGGTCAGATCTAATTAAGTTTATCTCTATGCCGAAGTGTTTCCAGGATTAGGGCTTAGGTTTTTCCTTAAGAATAGAAATATTATTTCTACCTTTTATTTTCCTCAATTTAAAAAGCTTCTGAGAAACAAGTAGTACAACCCATAGCAATAGCCCTAATTTGTAAAATACAACTTTTTTTTTTTTTCACATACAGTATTAATTGTCTTAATCACAGATCTTTGTCCCTCTATTTAAGAAAACACATAATATATATATGGTTGTGAAGCAAAGCTTTGAGAGAATTTTAATAGGACTTTTATAAATATTAAATCTAACACAGTAGTGTCCTTTCCATAGAATTTTAGATCACACACTGTCAAGCAGCAACAAATATTGAGACCTTTAGAGAGGATGAATATTGGTATTGTGACTTTTTAAAAAATTTACGCTATGCAATAGCCCTAGAACGTGTATGGCAGAAAACAATGTAGAAGTAATGATATTTTTTATGAATCTTGAAGATGTTGCTTAGTCTGTTGGGGAAATTATGCTTCAGGAACTAGTGAGTTAAATAAGAGAAAAAACTAGATAATTCCGTTTTATTTTACCTTTTAGATTTTAAATCTATAAGCGTTAAGCTGCAAATGGCGTTAGTATTTAATAAAGGATAATATAAATGGTTCTTCCACCCAAAAATGCTTTTAGAAACTTGGGCATCTTTCATAACTTACAGAAAATGCTGTTTGTTATTGTTCTTTTCCAATCTCTTCCTGCTACAAAGGAGGTAAAATGAACTGTAGCAGGAGCACCAATATGATATGCAAGAAGGTCTCCAGTATGTTTGAGTGAGAATCGGAAAACAGAACAAGATTAATTTCTTATTTAAATTGAGGGATTTCTCATCTGAAGTTTCTATGACACATTATACTGTGGAATTAACAATTATTATGTTTGTATTTGTAGTGTATTGCAGCTACCTATAACAAACACAGTCCAAAAACACTCAGTCAGTGATACTAGGGGTACTCAACTGCTGGAGCACAAATCCAAATGTTCAGGAAGGAAATCGGAGGAACATCCTGCTAGGGGATTAGCACTCCAACTAGACCTTGCACCTCTCCATCCTCTGCAGGCACTCTTCTTCTTCATGAGAGGTACCTGTACTAAGCTAACTTCAATTTCCTCACAACAGAGTCTGAAGAGCCAGTGCCATTGTAGGTCTTTGTTTTAAATAATCTAGGTGGTGGCCAAGACTGGAACAGGCAAATCAAGAGATTTTCTCATGCAGTTGCTTTGCTTGGCAACAGGATCACCAGCATTAGTGTTCCTCCCGGTGCATGTTTAGCTATCGTTGTTCTAGAGGTCTCCTGCAGTTCAGAGCTAATGTGTCCAACCATGTTGAGGAATTTCTTACTGCTTCTGGTGCAAGATAGTATAACAATTATTGTTCTATTTGTGGCTGCTGCAGCTTCAGGGAAATTTTAAAAAAATAATAGGATTCTTTAAAGGATTGTTTTGTATTTCTTTTTCTAGCAGCATGAGAAATTAAGCCCTGAGTTATAGGAACAGCTTTTGTTGATGCAGTATTTATAGTGAAGACAGTTATACTTACTACCTGTTGAGGGGGGGAGGGGAAGGGGATGAGGTGGGGCTGCAAGTGGCTGTGTCTTGTTTAGCGGCCAGCTAAGTTAAACTATCACACCTGTTTAAAAACTTCTGACTGAATAACTCAACAGAAGTTACAAACAGCAATGCCTATCTTGAGGACTTTAGCATTTTCCAGCAAGAATGTGTTGTGAAAATTGGACTGGAAAACTCACATTTTTGGGAAATTATATTCCCCTCTCTTTATTGGGTAATATGAGTGTCAAGAACCTGTGTGAAATAATTATTTTCTGGCACTAAAAGCTAAGAAAAATGAAAAGTATTATGATGTTTTCAAATGAAAAAAAAAATCTTAATGATCTAGTCAAGAGATCATTCATATTTTAGCATTAATGACTTCATTCTTTTTAACTGTTTTTATTGGTCTTTGTAAAATACTTTCTAGAAACACAGTACTTGAAGAATTGATAAATATTATAGACAACCTATTTATATTTGTTTAAGAAGGTTTTCTTTCAGAGGATTGGGTTGAAATATATATATATATAACAGTGATTAAGACCAGTGTCTGTAGTAGCTGAGTAACACCCTAACAATGACATACATATCCATCTTCCTATCTCTTTTTTTTTTTTTTTTCCTAATACTAACTAATTCATCTCATTATATTTATAAACTCAGATTGAGAGTCACCTTAAATCACCACCTCAGAATCCTGCATTTATTAGCAGCACAGGCAGCCTGGCATCACTTGTTGCAAGCACGTTCCTAGATTCTAAAATCTTTTCTGATCTAGTCTGCCTACTGATTTAATAAAAATAAACTTAAAGAATTAAATCACTGCAAGACTTTCTATGCTGTTTGATGAAATCTAATATACCCATTTGTAAGCAGTCAATACCTTTGGTATTAGGTTAAATATCAGTTCTCACAACTACTCTCCAAGCTAAGCAGAGATCAACACATCTGTTTTCGATGCACAGTATATATGTAAATGCTTCCTTCAGTGTGGAGTAACTACTGAATCTCTTTTTATATTGAGAAATCTTGCTGTAACATGGCAAAAAAATATAAAGAAACATCTAATGTGCAGTGTCTCTGCAGCTTTGAGACTCTCTTGTGATAACTGCTGGTAAACTATAGGAAGCATCCTCAGAGTCAGCTGTGTAGGAACTATGTGGAATGATTGTCATGATAAACTTTCAGTCTTTGTAATATTACAAAGCATTCCTTGTATTAAATTTACTTTTCACAAACTACTATTAAACTGACAAGCCGTTAAAATGTAACAATTAAATAACGTCACACTTTTAAATATTATCTTTACTTCTGATTCACTCCTGTAAATGAACAGCATGACAAATTGCACTGCAGTGACCTGACATAAAATATGTAGGAATCGCTGGGTTGTATTTCCTTTAACTATCAAAGGTTTTACACCCAATTCTTAGATTCAGTGTAAATGACATTATATTGCTTGAAATGTTTGATCTTGATAATACAAACAGCATTTTGCAAGAAAAAATAAGAAAGGAATTATTTTTTGCTAAAATATTAGTACTTTTTTTCTAGATTTCCAACGTCATTTTATCTTGAAAAAATGAAATAAAAAGCAAGCAAAACATTTATAAGGCTAAAGCCTAAAAAGTTGTCATCTTGCATAGTAAAATTATACACCTGTTTTCCATTTACAACAAAGTGGTTCAATGGAGATTCAAAATCTGCAGCAGTTGAAATGCCATTTAAAGTATTGAAACTCAAAGGCTATACCACTCCCCAAAAAATTCCCAGTTTTATTAAGATACACAAGTCCTATACTTCTTGAAGCGTATTGGTGGTAAATATACTTTACTCCCAAATACTCAAGATACTACTCTAATAAAATTTGCAAAAAAATTATTTTCAATGAACATAGGTAGTATAAATGCCAAACTAGACACACAATTCAAAACAAAGGCACTGATGATTATAATTTACTTGCCTCTTACAAAGCTCAACATATTATGAATTTCAGGCCACATATTCTGTTGCATATCTGAATTTCTTCAGATAAGGGGTAAGGAAACACAGCCCAGAAATGACTAGCACTTCATCACTTATGACCATTACCTAAGGAAATGCGAAATACTTCTGAAAATCAGTGATCTCAGAGAGAGTGGGTGATACATTTCCTGGCCTTTCCATCAGGAATATTCTACTAGAAGACATGAGGTGGAGGGATATTCCCCCAATTCTGATTTCTTCTAACTCTTTTGTGATGTTGGCACAAATAACCTGCACTAACTTCATCGAGCTTAAGGTCCAGGTGAATGTAATATGCAGCAGCAAAGGCAGAAGGAAAATAGCTGGTGAGGCAAATGCATCTGTTCTGCAGGGCTCGCTCTCCCCTGAGGTTTCCTTTCAATGTGGGCTGATTTGCTACAGACTTCTGGGCCTTCCTATGCTTCCCATTTGCCTCGATGTTTTTTCTGAAAACATGTTAATTGCACAGTTGTCTGTCTCCTTTATGAACTCAATCACAGTGCTATCTCTGTCAATGGCCTATTGTACCTTAAAAGCTTTTTTTCCCCTCCCCATTGTATTTTTAATTTCTGCACAAAAGTTGAAGTCCTCTCTTCTCCTAGTAATAACTCATTAGCCTCAATATTGGATTCTCCTCAAATGCTTATAAATTATTTTCCTTTCTCCTCTGTATTTTTTAAAGCCTTCTGGTGCAGTTAGTACTTTGCCATCTGCTGCCCTCGTAACATGGCAGTAGGGAATGACCAGTCTGAGTGATGTTTTCTGAAATGTGATGAAAAGTGTGTCTATGTTGCCATTTCTGGCTGTGCTGCTCCAACATACTACATTCTTTCTGCTGATCTATTACTGCCTGTCTTCAGTCATGAAATGTGGTATCTTTCAGGCTAGACACTTGGAGTTTAAGTGTACTCAGTTCGTTGTATTTTCTCCACTAATTCCTCTCATCTCCCTTTTCTTCTCACCGCTGAGTAATAACTCACTTCATCTCTACCTGTTATTTCCACTCTCCATGGTTTATTTATAATGTTTTTCACGATGCCTAGGATGATATATTTTACTCCAGACCATTGCTTATCAACATCTCGTCATGAAGCAATTACCTTTACATCCTCTTCTCAACTTTAACACTGTTTTAGAGTTGTGGAAGAAGGAGGACTGTGACCCATCAGCTGTGAAGAGATATTGACTGTCTCTGTCTCAGTATAAAGAGAGTTTCTATACCAACTGCTGCTAGGTGATTCATAGAAAAATGGTGGGAATGGGTGAAAACTATAAATATATTGTATTAAGGCAGGTAGTTTCAAAAGCATTGTGACTTGCTTGGTGACCTAAGCCTGTGATTTGTTATGTCTCAGAGAGGAGGAGGTAAGGTTACATTTTGACTCTGAGCTTCATTTCCAAATTACCTGAACTGAGTGGGAATCACGGTTAAGCAGAGGTCAGGCTAGAAAAAAGTCATGGATTAATAGCTTCAGAGAATCCGTCCAGCATTAATATTACTTTCTATACCATTATGCTGCAATAAAGAAGTGTCCATGAGTCCATTCTGTCTGGTCTGACCCCTTATTTACATCGTAACATGGGGCTGTGTTGGGTTAACCTATCAGTTCATCGCAGACTGGGACTGTTTCTGCACTCCAGGCTTTCATTGTGCCTGGGGAAGCCCAAGTCTGGCTCGTGACACCATCACCCACTTTGCTTGTTAATGTGGGAAAGACAATTGGTCTATGGACTTATTCTCCCACCTGTAGGAAAGAAATAAGAGTCCCTCTGCTGCAGAGCATGGTTTAATCCATATTGTAAAGTTTCCAAGAACTCATATACAAGGTTCTGAGAGAGATAATGTTAATCACATCGACTTCATGGGCTATACTGTTGGAACAGAGAGCAATTCAGGCTTTTACCTTTCCCTGATACGATCCTTCAATATGTAAGTACCATCAGTGACCTAACAGTAAATTGACATTCATTTGGCAGAGTTACTGCTGGGTGCCATGAGGGCATTCTCATATTTAAAGTTTAAGAACTTCAGTGTTTATCTCATCCATTGACTATCTTACTGTTAAAAGTACTTCTGTGAGAGGCTAGAGGAAAATTACTTTTAAACTGTAAATTACAGTCTTGGTTGTATTTTATTTTATTTTTTTACGGAAGTTAGAAAATAAAATAAATTTAAAAATGCACTATTTTTTGTCCTTTCTCTTATCTAGGAAATGATTTAGTCTGACAGTTTCCAACTAGTCCCATTTATGATGCATTAATTAAATTTAGTTTTCAGTGTAATGAAATCATATTATGAGACTAAAATATTCATGACTGGACAACCTCTGAAATTGTAGTATACAATCAGTTACCTTGTAATTTTTCCTGTGCTGTTACAAAAATGACAAATTTTGTTAGCTAGCCATGATGCAGAGTGGATCCAGTTATGATATAATTCAGGAGCAGCCTCAGAACAGGGAAAGATTCTAAACAAAAAATTCTCCATGGGGTTCTTTGGGGGTTTATTTTGTGGGGATTTAGGTTTTTTAAAAAAGCAATGGGTAGATTAAGGCTTATATACAAGTTATGTTATTTATGAAATCTATTAAGATTTTTCACAAGGAAAAAAAAAGACCAAACAAACATGTCTTTTGATAAACTTATGCTACAAAAGTCTAAGACACTAGCCTTAACAGTGTTGTTAAATGTTTGAGAAATCTCATCACTGTCATCCTATTGAGGATTATAAATTTTTGAAGGCTATATTTCTTGAACTTTGAAAACATTACTTCCTCAGCACTGCTTGTAAGCAGTGACAGATTCTCTCCTATGACTCCTAAAACAATCACTATCTACTGTAAAAATCATGAGTGTGTCAAAAATCCTTCTAAGAGATTTTACTTGTACACAGAAGAGCCATCCAGTGTTAACAGAAGCACCTGGTAAATTCAAACTGAACCTAGGAGGTCTTCCTTCCCCAAAGAGCTGACTGGAGTACAGGTAACTTCACATGACCCTGCTGTGGTTAACAATCATCTTCCAGAATATGACCACTTGAGTTAGACACGCTATCTAGATGAACACCACAAAAAATTTACGTTGGGCCTATATTCCATGAAAAGCAAAATTTAACAGCACAATTTTGGAGTGTTAAAATCTCTCAAAGTAGAATTGGTGCTCAATTTTCTTGAAAACAGCTTTAGCAGAGCCAAGCCCCAAGTAATGAGCCCTTTACTGCCACACTTGCTCTCTAAGCAGAAGAGAATTTCTACTGGTCATCACTACTGCTTGCTGTCTAAAACCATCTTGAAGTGAACCTTGTATGCAGCTGCTGTAGTTTCACCAACACCTGCTAGTGGTATTTGGAACAGAAATGATGGTAGTAGATGGTCAATTTCGCATGGTAGCATGTCCCATAGACTTAGGTTTTGTATATGATTTTCTTCCAGTTATATCTGTGGCTGTTCTCAAGGCAATATAATACAGAGATGTTAGCACCTACCAGAAAGGAGGCAAGGAATCTCAGGAATGACTAATTTCTATGTCTGGATTTATTTTCTGAGAATGAGGAGTAAGATTTTGCTCATCTTTTTTCAGACCACAAGTTAGTTTATCATTTGGATAACTTGATAATCCTTGATGTAGAATAGCTATGACCAAATGCTATTGTTATTATGACCTTCTAAAGTCATGAGCTATTAAGCCTTTGCTTACTTATTATTCCCATAAAAACTTTTTCATTCCTCAAAATGCCTAAATTTGAACTGCCAAACATTTTTTTTCTAACAGTTTGTTCTAGTTATTCAGCAGACTGTTATTTTTTTATGCCTACCTTTGTGCCTGAAATTTTAATTTGTCCAGAGACAACCATGCTTTTGCCACTATATTAGCAACAACTTTTGATAGCAGTATTGGTGATATTATCACCCTAGAAGAGGAAAGGCTTAAAATCCAGTATAAAGAGTAAATTTATCTACATTAAAAATGAAATCTGAGTTAAAAAATTTTGGGAACTAGTCTTTATACCTTACCTGGAGACAAAAAAAATAATTAAAAAAAAAAAATTGACAACAATTGATGTCTTAACAATTAAGAACAAATATTTAAAATAACAATACAGGAATTATTTTTGTTGTTACCTCAAAGTTATGAAAGAGTTAACAGAACTGTGAAATGCAAGGGTATTTGGTTTATCCTTGGTAGAGAAAAAAACTCAGTTTAGCTAAGCGCTACTGAGGCAGAAAACGCCAGCCAACCCAACAAAAAGACAGACTGCTTAATTTCAGTCGGAACAGAATAGAGTCTTGTCCTGTTATTGGCAAGTGTGAAGTCTTGGTTTCTCTTTCTTTCCTCCTCGTGAGGAGCCTCTCTTGTCTGAAAATATAATTGAGCTCATGTGTCAATCTTTTCATCATTGAGCAATATTTTTTCCCTTTTCCTTTTTCAGGCACTCAGTGAAAAGAAATGGCCTTTGAGACCTCTAACCCTCATTCAAACTTCGACTAAATTATACTCAAGTTTGACATAGTGCTTCCCCAAAGGTAGAATCAATGGATACAGTAGCATCCTGGTTCTTAAAGCTGGGGCAGTACACTGTGGCACTGGAAAGGAAAAACTTGACATTTGCCTGTGGTATATTAAAATGCTTCCATTAAAAAAAAAAGAAAACAAAAAAAGTTGTTTTAAGGGAATGCAGAATACAATCAGGGAGAAAAGATTTTCACTTTGGAGTCTGGAAATTTCTGTTACATTTATTTTACTGGAATTTGCCAAAATTTCCAAATCAAACCTTCTGTAGGAACAGACCCGTTTTATCACAAGATAATAGTACTAACAATAATTTAAAAAATCTCCAAGATAACTATTATCATAATTATTATCCATTGAATTAAGTATGTTCATACCTTTTTTTCAAATGTTTGCACTGAAAATACTGTGATAAAATATATAATCTTTATTTTTTTTGTATCATGATTATTAAAATTTGTGAATCATTATAATTTTGAACATCAGTATCAAAGAACTTACCTCTTCTATTTTTCTCTTCTGATCCAACAAAAATATCTTAAAACAAGAGCAGACTTTAGCATGAGAGATTTATCCTGAGTTTTCACAAACCCTGTTTTTCATAATTAAAATGTCAGCAATTTTTGTACAGCAGAAAGAACCCACTGACATAATGGAGCATATATAAGTCACCTCACACCCAGGATGTCCCTGTCACACAGTGTCAGAAGTTGGAAGAGAGATCAAGAGAAAGTCATTACAGTGCTTTCTCCCTTCTTGTTACTCTCTGTAGGTATCTGCTCTTGAACGTTGATTGAGAGAAGATGCCGAGTGACTCAGCCTTTTGGTCTAATCACTGCCACTGTTCTAGTGTTTTATAAAACTTCCACCACTGTTTTTCAAATCAGCATACATGTTTGCATTATTATTAATTACTTTTATTTCTCAAGAGTTAATTCAAATCTTACATCCCTTGCATTTGTTTCTTTGTCTCCATTGAGTCACATTTTCCTGAAATATCAGGTACTTGACTGAACTATATGCTATGAACAGTGATGTATTAGACTTTGGTTCCTATCTCAACCGAGTGAAGCTGCATAGAATTGTCTTCTTTTTAAACCAACAAATTTATAGTGTTGTAAAACAAACAAGCATGTGCCCTTCTGTTTCCATATGGAATTGAAGCTGCTCAATAAATGCATCATCAGCCTGGCTTTTAACATAGCAACTTGTAAAGCATAGTTTCAGTATGTGCCCAGGGGTGGTGAGACTACACATATAATGTTAAATAACACAAGACAGGGACTACTTTTCAGGAGTCAGCAGGTATAAGTGAGGGAGTTGTTCCCCACTCATTTTAATGATATAAGCAAAGGAGTTCTCCAGTCCATTCCAATGTCACTTGGGCACCAATGCCAGGTGATTCTTACTTGACCTTTTCTACTGAGAAATTCAGAAGGTAGTGAAAACAGTGATTTCATACTCTCCTGCTCTGATTGTTACTTTACACATGGTGCTGATTAACAGGAGCAGTAACCCTAGTGAATTAGGAGCAGAATAGACCTAATAATATTAACTAAAATATTCCTAGGTTTCAATCACATGAAACCACTGACATGGATGTATTCTTGTCTCTCTGCTGGCTTGACACTAACAAGAGGAATAATTTCAGCATTAGTCATTGGTAAGGACAGCATCCTGTTTTCACCAGTTAACAAATCAGAAAGCTCATTTTCTGTTTGAGTCTATGTGAGCTTATCCTCAACTTGTTTTAGCCACACTGCACCACATTAAGCACCACTTTTCAAATAAAGGCATTTGTTTTCCCCATAGTATTATTGAACTAATAAGAAGTTCTTCCAAATAAGAAAATTATTCATATCCAGGAATACCAAGGAGAGGTTTCTAGGACAGGTACTATTGACTTTTACTTGTTAAATATTACTGGAACTTAAAGCCAAATAAATGTATCAAATCAAAAGTCTGCAACCTTTGCTTTCTCAACTCTTTCCTCATTTTTATGCACCAAAACATCCTATGACACAGTAAAGGTAGATGTATGGCCATATAAATTATTATATATATATGAGAAAAACTTTGGGCTTTTTCTCCAGTGGAATGACCTCTTGCGTTCCCCTCCTTCCTATTAATTTGCTGTATTTTACAACTTGATGAGAAAGGGTCTGTCACTCCAAAGTGTCAACATTCCAAAAATAAAGGTAAAGACCCTTAATTTCAGCAAATTTAAATTAAAGGCTGCTTCTTTACTGTACCACTGTACTTGTTCTAAATCAGAGACATGCACCCTGCTTTCAGTACCAGAGAGAAACAGTGTTACAGAGTGTCATCTTAATTCAGTGTTTCTCCTTTTTATGTAATGATCAAGAACTTGCCTCTCCACTTTTTTAGGTCACCTCTGGATGATCTAAGCTAAGAATCTTTCTGCAGCAAGTGGATTTCTCCTTTAGTGCTGAAAAATTTAGTATATGTGGCCAAGTAGTAGCATGGAAAGAGATTTTTTTCTGTAAGAAATGCACTCATTTTCCCAGAAATTTCATGGTGTATGATCCAGCTAGTCAAATATTAAGTGTGTGATCATTTACAATTCCTTACTCCTTAACAAAGAAAGAGAGAAGATGGGAAATATGGAATGGGAAAACAGCATTTCTTCGCTGCCAAAAATGAACATTTCACTGCCTTCCTGCAGTGAAGTGAATACAGAACAACACAACAATGAAGCTCTTCCACAACAGAGCAACATGATGATGTACTGTGACTGAAAGTGTAGCTTCGTGGCTGGTTGATAATTAAGAATATTATGTATCTTAAAAGTTACAATGCAGTTTAAGCAATACAAAAATCTGGTCTCATTATTTGTCAGGGAAGAAGGACAAATTCCATTATTCTCCTGTTGGAATTATAAATTCTAAAATCTGGCACTTCAGTCTAAAAATGTAGTTAAACATGAATTCTGAGAGATTACACTACTTAAAAATACCATAAACTTTTTTCTTGAAGACATATTATTCATCTTTCACTGAATCCGTCATATCATTCATATTCCACTGTCATAATTTTCAGTATTTTTTCCAAATATCTATAAAATTGCATACCAAGTTTATGGCTATTAACCCCTCTCTTCACTTGTTTCTTAGTTAATAACCTTTTGAGAAAATGGCTCTTAAAAATGTCCCTTTTTAAAAAATATGGTTACAAATAAAGTTACTAATGTGGATTTGGAAATCAAAGACTATATTGAAGGGGAAATGCAAGTAAGTAGATTTATGGTAGTTAAACTATTCATGTAAATAAATCACAGTTAAACCTTTTAGTACCAATTAGCTAAGACACTATATGAAGTATATCTTCACAAAATTTTTATTTTACTTTTTGGAGGGAAAATTCTGAAAATATAAAACTACAGAAGTTAATGTGTTTGGGTTAAGCTTTTAAATAAAGATACATGTGTTCAGTTGGATTTTTTTTTTTAATTTACAGATTTGTCAGAAAAAATGTTTAATATCAACAGTTCTAAAGAAGACATGAGACCAAATTATCATAGCCTTTAAAAATTCTGGCAAAAGCATATGCATTTTAGTAAGTCTATTTATAATACTGTAAAGAACTTTGGAAAATGCAACACAGTTTTAAAGATTTTTTTGTGCATTAAATGATATAAATATCGATGACTTTAAGATTAAAATTATCAGTTTCTCTCTAAAAAACAAATTCAACAGCAAAGCTTTTCTTGCTGTTAATAGGCCATAGAGAAAAGAAGTCACATCTTCTTCAGTGGTTTACTAACGTCCTATAATGCATTTTGTTAAGGGCAGTCTGACGGAGTGGAAGAAGAGTCTTCTCTCACATGAGAGATGGTAAAGAAGCTGGAAAGATTTGTGGTTGCTCTTGCAGTTAAGGTAATTTTAAGTATGCCATTGGCAGAAAAACATCTGTCCTGGCAGAATCCACTTACAGGAAGCTAGACAGAGGAAAGGTAACAAATTGATGCATCCAGAGACCATATTAACCATTCTTGGAAAAAAATGAACTCTGTGGCATTTTAAAAATTTTCTTAAAATGTTTTTTATTGATATGCAATTTTAAAGATGGGAACATTTTCAATTTCAATAAGGCAAGTTGGTCAGATGTTATGTGACTGATTTTTTTCCTTCTCTGAATGACTGTTAACGATACTGTTAGCTTTAAAATCTGGTAACATGGCTGCTCCCTCCCTGCACCACTGCATTACAGCCAGAGGCTGCAGAGCTTTTCCTCACAGCTGATGTCGAGGTGGAACTGCAAACAATAAGGAGACATGTGATGGGTCTTTGCTGACTGTAGTGCAGCTACACTTTGCTATCTCCTCCTGCAGACATTGACACAGTCAAAGAGACTGGAGAGGAGGACACAGTGTTGCTTAGCATCCTCTGCTTTCCCATTTGAGTAAGTCTGTACTGACTAGCAAATTAGAAATATTTCAACTAGGTTTATTTACTGCTTGACAAAGGCTTAGGAGAAGTGCAGCTAACACCGTAAGGACAGAGATCCTCTGGAGAAAAATTCTACTTTATCTAGCCTGTTTCCAGGACTTCAGCTAGCTTTATATGCAGCTTGCCCAGGTATCTCCATGCTTCACTACAGGCAAACAAAACTTAAGTGGGATGAAAATAAAAATGTTGCTGGAAGTAGGCTTTTTCATTAGTGTTTTTTTTTTTCTTAAACGGCTTTCATTTAAAATATTCCTGTAGTAGAACTGTATCAGAGTATCAGCCATACTGAATCATGTGCTACAGAAATCATAGGCCATGTATTTAAGCTGATCTGAGCTCAAATGCTCTGTATTCAGTGTTCTTATTGTCAGAAGAACATTGATGCAGATATAATACTTGGCTAAATATATTTCTGTATCATGTTCATCCATTATTGCATAAGCTGTTTTCCTATTGCCACCTACAAGTGACAAATGGGTTTATGGAAGGTTTTTTTGCATCTGCCAACCAGAAGATATTCACTAATACTGTTACTCTGAAATAAATCATGTAGTTTATGGTTAAAACGAGTTTTAAAAAGGCTGGGAACATTTGTGAATTTCCTATCTGTTATAGCAGCTGTCTGACTCTATCTCCTTTGTCATTTGTTAAAAAATCTGTGGAAGGACCTTGAAAGGTGAGATAGACTTTTTTTTTTTTCAAGTTTTGCTAGTATATTTGCCCCTTATGTGGTCTTTATTAAACTTGGGTATGCTAAATATAGATGTCTGGAAAACACTATGTGAATCAAAGACAAATGCTTTCTGCAGTCATAAATGTGATAAGCTATATAACAAGTCAAAAGCTAAGATTTTGTTGCCTGCCTACCTTTATCTATACTAAATTTCACATTTTACTCACTTGGCTTATTTCCAGCTGTGATTATTATTGACTAGTGTGGAAGCCACAGCTTTGTGTGGCTGAAGAAATGAAACATTTGATTGGGAATCAGAAGACCTGCACTCTATCAAAGGTTCAATTTCTGCTTCTTACCCAGTATCTTTAACTGCTCTCCTTTTTTGAAAGGAAATCCTGCAGCAAGTGCTAATACTGGATGCAGTATGGCAGGGCTCTCTGTCCTCAGTACGAATGCAATAACAATTTAAACAGTTTGAATTAGTGACATTTTCTTCCATTACTGTGCATTAAAACTTGATATTGATCTGTTAACTGAGAGCATCTGTGCATGTTTACTTAGATTTCTTCTGCATGGCAACAAACACCAGTCAAGAGGAGACTAAATTTTTAAGCTATGGATAGCTAATGATAAATTTTCACATTTATGGAAGATTCTTTACAGTTAAGTTGTGTGATGAATTTTTTGGTATTAAATTAAATGGGTAATAATGTCAAACACGTCAAATGTTAAATAATATCAAAACTGTCAAATAAGTTAAAAACAGAACAATAAATTAAAAGAAAAAAACACTCAAAGACAACTTCATTTTACAATTCATTTTCAGAGTCTTCTGACTGGAGTCGCTACTCTGAGAAGCCATATTCAACTCTCTTAAACTTGCTTTTTCTTGAATCGTTATTTTTCCTAATCTTTCAATAAAGTGTGAAATACAGTTTGGAAACCAATTATTTACTTCCTTCCTTTCTTTCTCTTTTTCTCAGGCAGTATAAGCGAATACCTGATATCATACAGAAGATGTGTTCAGAAGAAAAAATAAAATGTTAAGTGTCAGGGATTTTTAAAAAAATAAAAAAACCATAAATATGAACATTTAACTCTGGTTTCTTAAACCCATAGAAGTACGCAATTAGTCATGCAACGAAGTCTTTCAAAATCCAAGAGAAAACCAATGAAAAATGAAGAAATGTAGTCTTATACTAAATATATGACTGAAAAAAAGATGTCTGGATGTCTTTGCAAAATGCTTAAAATTGCTAATTATGTCTTCAGAGCTATAAATTGATCTGTGAACCCTGAACTGAATTTAATATTGCAAAACAAAATTTTGAAGTGAATTAGGATTATCTTCAGGACAATATACTCTTTGGTGAATGTATTGTGTATTGTTGAAAGCAGAACTAAAACATGTTTATATGTGACTTACATATAGCAATAATTGCAAACAATCTGACATAATCTTGAAAACTTTTTTTTTCATGGTTAACAACGTGAATACTGATCATGACAGCATTAAAATGTTATGCAATTTGTCAAAGTTACATCCATCAACAAAGACTGAGCACTCACCTCCTTTGTTTTGGGAAAAGTGTTCTGCAATTCAATAATCTGTCATAGTTTTTCCAGAATACTCTGTAGTACAATAATATAATAAAGACTTTGCTTCATACAAACCAATCAGTTTCTTTAAACACCAATAGATTGTACATTATGAAGCACATTAGAGATTTTTTGTAAAAATTAGGGATAGAATCACCACATGAAATATATGATTAGGTTTCCTTACTTACAAAGAAGTGAAAGTCTTGTCAAGAGACATTGGCTTATACCATTAAAATTTAACCATGTCCATAGTTTAAGATTTTGCTTGACACTTCCCACTTTTCCAAAAGTTAGCAAAAAATTAATTTCAAATTATTATTGAAAAATACAGGAAGATTTTATTGAGATTTAATTTTGGCTAAAGTGGAAATTTATTACTTAACTGCAACAGTATTTGCAGTAAACTTCTTACTTAGACATCCGATTAAGTGATATTTCATGACAGCTGAGGTGGTTAAACTACTGTAGATGCAGAAAAGTCTGAATTATGTTTCGTGCAATTGTATTGATTTAGCTTAAATAACTATATGTCACAAACTACCTTTGTTGTCCTAGAATGGGTGAGAATGTAGTTTATTCCCTGATCTGAGGTTATTTGTATCTATTGGATATTTTCTGACCATCTTCATTGTGAACTGATATTTTTGGTTCATTTTAAGTGCTCTAAGCTTAAAATTTCACACAAAATTTTGACTACAAGATTGCTAAACTAGAAATTAACTGGAAGCCCTGCAAAATTTACCTACTTTTTCCTCACAGTTCAGTGTGACAGAACTGTGACAAAAGGAAAATAAGAGGGTTTTTATGGATGTAGCCTCATACAAAATAGTGAAAATTACTTGAGAGTAATCACCTTTGGCTAAAAGTGTCCTAAGTTATAGGATTTGTTTTTAATTTACTCCTTTCTATTCTTTCTCTACTTAACCACTATTCTGGTAATGTGAATATTGAATTTTACTATTAACAAGTGTAACAACATTTATTTATGAGGGTTAAATGGAGAAAACTGTAAAGAAAAAAAGGAGGCAAACCACAAGCTAGTACATTGAGTTAATGAATGACAGAAAGGACAATAAATAGCACATTATTTACTTAACGGTAAAACTGAAACAAATTTATCTGCAAACTCATCTTTGCATATAAATTAATATATCCTGTTGAAGTTGCAACAATTTTTGCACATTTTTATACTAATTTATTTCCATTTCGCCTTTTTAAAGACATTGACAAACATTTTACTCTCATGTATAAAAAGACTTCTGGGAATTTATGTATTTTGCAGACTATGAAGGAAAGCCATAGACTCGCTACGGCAATGCAAGCTGCCAAAAGGATATACTGGGCAGAAACACTTTCAGGATTAGTATTTGTTCAGAAGTATTTAGTATTTAGCATTTTTAGTATTATTTAGTATTTAGTATTTAGTATTTAGTATTTAGTATTTAGTATTTAGTATTTAGTATTTAGTATTTAGTATTTAGTATTTAGTATTTAGTATTTAGTATTTAGTATTTAGTATTTAGTATTTAGTATTTAGTATTTAGTATTTAGTATTTTGTTCTGCCATCCTCCTGTTCAGGAATAAAGGCAGCCTGGATCAACAGAGCACTCCCCAGTAAGGCTTTCCCAAAACAGAGAACCATAAGAAAAAGAGAATATAATTTATTTTAATCAATTTAATTAAAAAAAACAGATTAATATATGGCTGCTTTGATTTATATCTATGGCTATTAAATTCCAAGTGAGCAAAGTTGAACTGTAAGTTAAAATAATAGACTTTCTGCAGTGTTGGCTTGTTCTCCACATGTAAAATGATCCCCCATTCCTTACCTCAAATCTAACAAAGCTTCACAAACCCAAAATAAAATCCAGTTCTTTCCCCTTTGTTTTTGTAATATACCAAGAATGAAGAAGTGCACAGGATACCTGTATCTACAGTACTGCTTTCATAGTGCAAAGATTTAGCAACAGATTTCTGAAAGTGTTGTGAAACAATGACTGCTAAGGCATTTAAAAGCAAATGTGATCAACTGTGTTCATATTTTCATAGAATACTATCACTGCACAGAACAGGCCTCTTTAGTAAGTATAGATGCACAGAAATATATCTTATTGTCAGTATCCAGGTGCAAAGACATTCTGTGAAGATAGTGGGGTTTCGTGCAAGCCATTTGAAGTGCACTTTGCACAGTAGAAATGCATGCACACAGAGGAACAGGAAAAGGAAAATTATTAGTTTAACTGAACTAACAATCTTAAGAGAGTGCAAATAAACTAAAATTTAATTTTTTGTATGCTTCAGGACTTCAAAAATTAAAATTAGGTTTTTGAGGAGTGGTGGTAGTTCCAATAGAATGCAGAGTAGTATTACTGGAGGAGAAGTAATTTCCACTGTCAGCTTCCATAGCCAAGATGGTGGAAGAAGAAAGGTAAAAATGAAATGGGAATGCAATTTCTGCAAGACAAAGATGCAACAGGAATCTTCAGATACAATACTAAATGGCCATTTAATATCAGGCTTAGAAGCCAGCTGCTCAAAGAAATGTTGAGAAAGAGATTAAATCCTTCACTCTTGAGCATCAGCACAGGTAAAATATCATCAAGAAAGATGCACTCAGTAAAAGGGGTTGTTATAAGGAGAAGTGGATATGAACTAATTTAACGGTAGCCCCAAGGGATATTTAATTGCAGTTCAGTGTCCCCTTTCTCATGTCAGGAATAAAGCTCTATTCTGCTGTTTGGTAGCTGTCACTGGGAGTCTGCAATGTGCTCCAGGTTTTGGGGAGTCAGATTGCAAAGGCAAATAATGAAACATGTAAATCATTATCTAATTGCCTTTTGCTCCATTAATATAATATCTTTTTAAAAATTAGCACAGAATTTCTCCAAAATTTTGTATTGCAAGGAAAATCATTGAGAATATGTAAGTTTTGTGGCAACAAAATTCTGTGAATAGTTAAATCACATTATGTCCTGTAATATTTTCAGACTGCATTTTAGTTACAGAGCTTGTTACACTGATGTTTTGAAGGGGTAAAAAAGTGTCAGGGTAAAAGCAATATATGAGTGTTTCCTTTAAGATTGTGTGTCATGCTAAGTACCTACAATTATAATATACTGTTGAATTAACAACTGTGCAATTTTGTGATTCACTTCCTTTACTTTTTTTTGGTTTTTTTGAGGTATACAACTTACTAAGAAATTCCCATTTTAAAGGATCAAAATTCTTACTTGTCATTGTCAACATTTTCTACAACTTAAATAATCCTCAGGCAAGATAAAGCTGCTGTTACTGTCAGTTCTCTATGGTACCCGAACCAGACTATTACCAACCAGACAAGAGGATAATGAGAAATAAAACCAAATCTTAAAACACCTCCCCTCACACCTCCCTGCTTCCCAGGCTTAACTTCTCTCCTGATTTCCACCTCCTCCCACCCAGTGGCACAGGGGGACAGGGAATGAGGGTTGGGGTCAGTTCATCACATGTTGTTTCTGCCACTCCTTCCTCCTCAAGGGGAGGACTCCTTCCCTCACACCAGCGTGGGGTCCCTCTCATGGGAGACAGTCCTCCACCAACTTCTCCAATGTGAGTCCTTCCCATGACCAACAGTTCCTCACGAACTGCTTTGGCATGGGTCCATTCCATGGGGTGCAGTCCTTCAGGAAGGGACTGCTCCAGCGCGGGTCCCCCACGGGGTCACAAGTCCTGCCAGCAAACCTGCACCAGCGTGGGCTCCTCTCTCCACGGGCTACAGGTCCTGACAGGAACCTGCTCCAGCGCGGGCTTCCCACGGGGTCACAGCCTCCTTCAGGCATCCAACTGCTCTGGCGTGGGGTCCTCCATGGGCTACAGGTGGTCATCTGCTCCATGGGCTGCAGGGGGACAGCCTGCCTCACCATGGTCTTCACCACAGGCTGCAGGGGAATCTCTGCTCTGGCACCTGGGTCCATCTTGGAGCTGCTGGCATTGGCTGTGTTGGACATGGGGGAAGCTTCTGTCAGCTTCTCACAGAAGCCACCACTATGCCCCCCACCTGCTATCAAAAGCTTTTCACGCAAACCCAGTACATCAAGATATTAAACAGAGCTGGCCCCAAAACTGAACCCTGGGAAACACCACTTGTTACCGGCCTCCAAGTGGATTTAGCTCCATTCACCACAAATCTCTGGGCTTGGCCATGCAGCCAGTTTTTTACCCAGCAAAGAGCACACCTGTCTAAGCCTGAGCCACCAGCTTCTCTGGGAGAACGCTGTGGGAGACAGTGTCAAAGGCCTAGCTAAAGTCCAGGTAGACAACATCCACAACCTTACCCTCATCCACTAGGTGAGTCACCTCATCAAAGAAGGAGATCAGGTTGGTCAAGCAGGACCTGCCTTTCATGAACCCATGCTGGCTGGGCCTGATTCCCCAGTTGTCCTGCATATGGCACATGAGCGCACTCAAGATGAACTGCTCCATGATCTCCCCTGATACCAAGGTCAGGCTGACGGGTCTGTAATTCCCTGGATCCTCCTTCCTGACCTTCTTGTAGATGGGTGTCACACTGGCAAGCCTCCAGTCTCCTGGGACCTCCACTGTAAACCAGGACTGTTGATAAATGATAGAGAGTGGCTTGACAAGTTCTTTTGCCAGCTCCCTCAGTACTCTTGGATGGATCCTGTCTGGCTCTGTACCCCACTAGCCACAGGTTCTGGCACTTTACTGTGAGAAGTATTGGAAAAAAACAACTTTTTTGTGCTCACAGAACTGTCCTCCCCGTCAGCCCTCCCAGATGACAGCATCGGATTTTCCCCTCACTTTGTCAGCACCTGCTACCAACCTATGCTTGAATCATTACGGGTTTATGTGAAAGCAGAGAGCTCAGTAGACACTTAAACTGCTACATCAGGACATCATCTAAGTTACTGCTAAGAGCCAGATCCTGAATTACCATAAAATAATACATCCTTACACTAAAAAAATATATATGTATGTACCCAAATGAAAAAACTCTCAAGTCCCTTCAGTTTATCAGTGACAGATCTCCCCCAGTAATGAGCAGTAATGAGACAAAGAAATCTTTCATTTAGTTTTTATTTTATGAGGTTTTGTTCTGTCTTTGGTAAACACATTTAACTCTTTGTCAAGAGGAGTCTTTCCTAAGTGTCTTGACAAGTGCATAGAAATCAATTAATATGTAGATTTTGACATTAAGGGCAGTATTTTACTGCAAGAGATGTAGATTGCTTGTAAATGCACTTATCAAAAGTTAATTTTTTACCATCTTGAACACTTCTCAGCAAATGACTTGAGAATAAGATCTATCTTGCATTTCAACAAGCCAGTCAAATAAGAAAGTGGAAGTAACTTTTAATGATTCAAATCCATTTTTACCATATTAGAATGATGACATTCATCAAGTATATCCATAAGGACATACCTTTAGGTAGCTAAGCTTGAGTCCTTTGTGTTGCACAACATAACAGGATTTGCCTTCCAGCTTCTGAATTATACTGCATATTGAAAAATCCAGGCAACAACCTAGAGGAATCAGTTCATAACTCATCATTCTGCCCTTGCCCCCTTTCCCTCCCCTTTCTATCTTTTCAATAAATCATTTAAGTGATTTATTGCTCATGGTCTCTTAATGTACAAGACAAAATGTAGTGAGAGTATTTTAAATTAAATCCTCAGGATGAAAAGAAAAAAAGTGGAGCCTAGAGTTTTATCACAGAACGTGAGTTCAGGTTGCATGAAGCTGTGTGCATTCCTAATATTTTTGGTAGCTCTTTGTAAGAAATTACATCTCATGGTCCGTGACTCTTTGAGAGTGATGCAGTCACGTTTTGGTGCTGGAGGAAGGAGCATACTACCTACCTGTGTCAGTGTTCCATCAGCAGCATGCTTTTGAAGACTTCCGCACAAACTCAGCCTTATCAGGAGACTGTTCTCTTTGCTAATGTGGTTCAACATGCTATTTGAATGCTGGCTCCATCCAGAAGACAGAAGTCCTCTTGAGAGCTCCCTTCTCTCCCTAGAGGATTAGATATATCTCTATGGTCAGAGTTTAAGCAAGATCAAACTCTCTTTACACCTTAAGATGCTTATTGGAGTAACAGTTAAGTTATTAATGCTATCTATTCACTACACAGGTGACAGATTGCCATTTTTTATTTGTCTAAGAATGATGAAAAGGTGTTTTGTAGTTTTTATATATCCTTTTTACTTATAGAAACAAAAAAACCTGCAAATAATTGTACTAGCTAGCACACTCTCATAAAGGTTGTTTAGAGAGGGAAATCCATGACAGATGATTGTCTCTGTCTAGCATGTGTTGGCAGCAATCAAAAGTAGATTTTCATGGACTGAAGGGTGTACTCTAAAAAGTCATTATTTAACTGACATTTAAATTTGGGAATCAGGAGAAGGAGGAAATACTTTGCCATCCTAATCTACAGTTTTGATTCTAAAAGGTCTTAATTAAAAAAAAAAAAAAGAAAAAAAAGATGAAGAAATACAAGAACTTAAGGAGAGTTAAGTAAATATTTTCAGGAGTTAAACCTGGAATAAAAAAAACATGAACATTGTTGATATTCTATTATACATGTTTGAAACAGGTTTCATTCTACTTGTATTTACCAAGAAAATATAAAAAAAGCTTTTAATATTTAATTACATTTCTTCTTCTCTCTCCTCCACAGCTGTGCACACAAGCCTGTCTCCTCCACAGATGTTCACTGGAAGGGAGGAAGGCCACAGTTTATGAGGGCTGTTCCAAGTCTTCATTTCTTCTCTCCAGTTCTTACAATATTCCATACACAAATCAGGCAACAAACATACTTCTCTACATGTTGGAGACTTTGCTCCATTTATAAGCATAACTATAGCACATCACCTTTTTCAAGAGATGTTTTTTGTTTATAAACCCACATTCATCTATTTAAACCAAAGTTTCAGGACAGTCATCCACCTGTTTCCCAATTTGTTTAAAATAGAAGCTATAAAAAACTGTGGTCCTCCATTGGCTGAAGGAGAACAATCTGATTCACCATGACCTTCCTCAAAGGGGAATCTTTGTTCTGGTACCGGGAGCACCTCCTCCGTCTCCTTGTTCTCTGATCTAGATGCCTGCAGGGCTGTTTCTCTCACATATTCTCAGTGCTCTCAATCCACTGCGCTGTTGCACAGTGCTTTTTACCCTTTCTTAAATATGTTATCACAGGGGCACAACCAACATTGTTGATGGGCTCAGCCTTGACCAGTGGCAAGTCCATCTTGGAATCAGCTGGAACAAGCTCTGTCCCCATGAGGACAACTCCTTGTGTCTTCCCACAGAAGCCACCCCTGCTACCACAACTTTGCAATATAAACACAATTGTAAGTTTTCACTGAAGTTCAATATCTTTGAAAGACTCAGCAACTCTAAATTATGTCAGCTGAGAAAACCATAGTAATTTGTCCTTACCTTATTTTATAATAGCAGTAAGCACTCTTTTTAAGTCACCATTTTATCATTACTGACAGCCTAGACAAGTCACATTCTACTCTCAAAACCATAAACATTAAGGATTAAGGATTAAGCTGTCAGTTCTTGTTGCAAGTCAATGCATTTAATGCATATATTTGAGGAAAAAAATAATTATTGAAAATTATGAAAAATGTGAAAAAAACCTGAAAGACTGTCGTAATCTTTTCTGTCTGCTCTCCTTGCTGCACTAGATTTGCTTTTAGTTTTGCTTTTGTTCACGAAGTTCAAGGCCAATGATATTCCAGTTTTATTTGATTAAATCAAACCTTAAACATGAAGACTGATTTTGCCATTTTAGAAGAGGTACTGAGCACACAAGCAAATGGTATATCAAAGACAAACACCAGGACTAAACAGTTGCTGTCCTAGTAGACCCTTTGAAATAGGGGAAGTGAAAGTTGAAACCTCAAAAGAAGTGTCTGATATAGCAAGAGGAAGATACAAGGGAATTTCAGAATGATGTTACAGGAAAAAGCACTACTGTGGAAGCTTGGAGGAGGAAGATTTTTTTTTTTTTTTAAGCAATGAAGCACTAAATAAAAAGTTTCAGGTATAGAGCAAAGGTGGATTCTTTATCAGTTTTTCTTCTGCATGAAAGGAGGCACTTCCTTTTTAAAGAGAACCAGGGAAAAGTCGACTCCAGCAAGACAATAACAATCTAAAGAGCATTTTTTAAAACATTGTTATAAAAGTAAGAGAAATAGATAAAACTAGGTCATTCTCTAGTTTACTAAAATGTTATTGCATTTTTCAGATAGATTCTTAATATTTATTTTAATGGATCTTACTCATAAATACATCTTATTCATAAATACATTTTAGTATGTTCCAAATCTGTCCTGTGTGTAAACCAAGCAGGATAAGGCTGTACACCTTGAATAATTTTTCACTAGCTGTTTAATATAGTAGTGTCTAAGATTTTTTTAAAAATGAATGCAAATATTTTTTTTAGTATTTAAAATGCATATTTTATTCTTTGAGAAAGTAAACCACTTCTATTAAATAAGGACTAATCAATCTTCTTGAGGAAAACCTGTTGTTTAAAGGTTTAAAAATAGCTATTAAAAAAATAATCAAATATTAGAAGATCAAAACCAAAACAGTACCCCAGATTAATGTGTAACTTGTCAGAGCTTTTCAGACACTTACTGTTATTTGTCTTTATTTTAAACAAAGCACCTCTTCTCTCACTGATTTATATAGGTAGCATTCAAAGGGTTCAATAGACATTTATATTATTCATAAATCTCACACATTGTACCTCCAGTGTGACAAATTTACCAAAGGCAGATACCTAGAAAACGTTAATCTTATCATCTTAACAGCAATGACCACTGTTACCTTGTGTTTTTAAATTTTAGCTAATGTGTAAAAAGTCATAGCATTTTTAGATCATTATATAAATATAGTATTATTTACTAGTAATGAGGATGGATATTATGAATCAAATTATTTTAATTTCTCAAAGCACAGAAAGCATTGAAAGCCATTCTGCTATTCACTCTCAATGCCTGTGGCTGTGTGCAACACATTTATCTTGAAGAAATGAAAAAATAATTATAAAAAAAAAAAAGAAAAAAAATTTAAAAAAAGCAGAAAAAGGCATATATACAGAAACAGTTACAGGCAAAATCTTTATTATAACTGTGAAATTTAAACAGTTCTTGACAAACCTATGTCACTCAAAAGTGTGAAGCTCTTATTGTTGGAAGAAACCAACATTGTAACTTCTGTAAATACACAAGCATCAGAAAATGAGCTCGACTATCATCCTAGCTGTCTGGCTGGCATATTGAGGACCACACAAAACTAAGAGCTTCAAATCAACTGCAAAAATGTATGGCTTCATATTACTTATAAGGGAAAACCAATTCAGACAAAATTATTTTGTAAGAAAAGAATCTCCACTGATTTAATGGAGTTTCTGTTGTTTCACAAAGACATGCTTCCTATTAAGACTTCCTCTTGTACAAAGCAACTTTTCCCATTACCACATCTGATGGTACTTCAGTTTGCCCTGTTAGAAGATTTCTTAGTCAAACACTAGGATTTTCATGCAGTGTTTGCCATCAAGAGTTTCCCCATCTTCTTTTTAATTATTTTTGTTCTATTGACTTTCATTAACCTGCTTCAATTTACCCCCTAGGTTTGCCAGTAGAAGTCCCATTAGTTCCTTTCCTTGTAAACTGCTTTTTTCCTTTGCAAGTTTCTATTGTGCTACCTCTTCATCCTTCCCTTCTTCACCTACATCTTGTTCAAGACATATATGTGTTGCAAAAATTATTTTTCTCAATTCCAAAACTTCCTTTTGTCCCTTTAATTTAATTTTTCCCCATTTCAGTTTCCATTATTTTTCTTATTGATGCTCCCTCTTCCTTTCACCTATTATGTCCAAAGTCTTCTTTCCCTCTTTTATGAGCTTTTCTTCTTCTACCCTTCTATACTTCTTTCCTTGGGCAACTGCCTCAGCTGCTTCAGAGGTCATGCAAGCCCTTGTTTCTGACTGAGGAAGAGAGAAAGTTAAAAAAGTGTGTTTAATCACTCTGGACAAATACCTTGATGTCAGAGACAGGCTACTATTGACTTATATGTCAATAAATAAAAAAAAAAAACAACAAACCCCAAACGCCAAAACAAAATCCCCAAAAAACCCCAAACCCCCAAACCCAAGTATTTTTACAGTTCTCCAGATTTTCTAAGGAGCAAACCTTATTTAAAGGAGTGACATCAGCAATAGCACTGTCAGCATTACTTTGCATCAGAGACTCTGTATCAAAACCAATATGAACCTATATGTGAATTACTAAATTGAGAGCACAACCTACCAGATTAGCCCACATCTGCTCTCTTTTAAATTAAGCAGTACATGTAGTTATACAGACGATTTTATAGAATAGGTAACTGTATTCTTAATTCCTGCCTTATTTTTAAAATCTTCATTGCCATCCACTATTGACTTGTAATGTGCATTTGATATTAAACTGACAAATCCCATAACTATACATTTCAAAGCTTGAATGGTCCTGTTCTAATAAGTCAAAAGCTGTAATTCTGTCTCTGATAGTCAGCAAATAGCATTGCAGTATTTATTAGTACAGAGAATCCAACATGTATTAATTTTGGTTTCAGTTTTACTAACCAGGCAAGTACATTGAATAATTTATTTGTTATATATACCTCAGTAGCTTAACAACAAGCAAACAGACAAATATCCAATAGAAGGGAACATCAAAAACATTACAAAGTAATACTGTGTACTTTATGTAAAAGTAAGCATTTAATAACATACTTCCTATATGCATCTAATCTCAATACTGCATTTCTTACTGTACTGGGAATTGCAAATAAATGTGAGAGCAATGAAGTGTCTGTTAATATTTATTCTCATGTACTAACCCATCTACATCACTGAAGCATTATGAAGAATTTAACTTTCAGCTAACTTGTTGAGATATAACTACTTTCTTTCATTATCAGCTTGGGTTTTTCATACTCACTTGACATTGCCTGCAAATCAATTTCAGTAGCTGCTGAGCTTTTCATGTAGAACTCCTTGTCATTTGGCAGGTCCATCAAGAATAGTCTCTGTAGTGCACCCCCAGCATAAGACAGGAGGTTTATGTGTGGTAAACTAACACAAAAGAAACAATTCTTTTTTCCATAAAATCCTCACACCTCCCCATCAGTTCTGTAAAAACCCAAGAATAACACATAGGTAATATTAATGATTTTTTTTTTCTTTTGTTGCTCTTAGAAAGTAAGGGGATATGTCAGACGGTCCATTCCTTAAAATATCATCTATATACAGGACACCTGGGGAAGGTAAGTGAGAGAAAGCCTGAATCCACATGAAACAATTAAAACACTACAAAATTCTTCAAGTACAAAGACATCTTTACCTGTCTCCCTTTCAACACTTCATTCTTAACAGCCAACTTTTGCTTACTGTTAAAAAATGACTTAAAATTAATATTTCTTATGAAGTCTGTATTTAATTCAGCCCTGATTCAGAGACAAACAATAGTCACATTCAATAAATATGGATGTTATTCAGTCTAAAAATACTTGTCTAAGAAAATAACCTGTGATTCCTTTCTGAAAAATCAGCCTCCTACTACTTTGATCCTAAATAAGCTGCACAACATGTATAATCTTGCATAGTCACTAACTATGAGGTGCAGATTTGCAATTTACATTTCTATTTTTATGTAAGCAAAAAGTATTCATTTGTGTCTTTACATTTTGATTACTTTACTTTGTTTTCACAGTCAGTCATCTATAACAGTATTTATTATTTACTCAGATAAAAAGCCATTTCAAATCCAGCTGCATGGAGCTATTGACTGCATCATCAGAGAAAGAAAAATGAAAGATGATTATTTTCAGCTCATTATTACTTTAGTCTCCATTAGTACTTTTTCAGTCTCAGGCAATTATATATACAGCACAAATTCACTTTAGCTTTTGGTTCAGCCATCAAAAATGACCTAGACATTATGAATTAGATACTATCACATGTTACTTCTTGACTTTCAGGCCACAAATGCAGAGGGGAAAAAAATCAACATTTCTGTGCTAGCCATCATAATTTGCATTATCACGCCACCACACCTTCTTTGATGTTTGTATGTACCTGCACTGTAACCGCAGGTCCTATGATGTAATTCCAGTAATTCACAACAGAGAAAGATGAGCATGTTGTTGATTTCACAAATCTGATTTTTCTTCTCTGCAGAGTCATTACTTTCTTTCACTGTAAACATAAAATTACACTGGTTTCAATTTACTGCTGGCAGTGTTGATCACTGAGATTGACTTTGTATATCTCCTGGGTCATCAGAAATTTTGTTTCAGAAGTCATTGAAAGCTGTATTTAACTCTTTTAAGTCCTTTAAAAGACTTCCTTTGACTTTTGTGTCCTCTTCACCTGAACATTATGATCAACAGTTACAACTTCAAGCTAATAAATTTTGGCTCCTCTATTGATAATATTTTCTTTACTCCTGTTGACCTTGCCAAAGGCAAACCTCTTCAGAGTTCTACTCCCTTGTCCACAGCAGGCCAAAAGTTCCCTACAAAGGGAAGCCCATCAGGCAATTTCACTCTCAGGGTCAGTCATACTCCATAGTCTACTGCCTTACACAAGACTCTTTCAGGTACTAAATATTTTGTTTTACAGTTCTGCTGGGGTCTTTCCCTCACTTAACCCATAGAGTATACTGGGTATGACAAAACTGATGTGAGCGCTAGGCAATGATGCAGCCAGTGGACCTGGACATGAATAGCTGAAAGAAGTGACCAGCCTGGTGAACTAGATGAAGTGAAGGAGCTATGCAATTGTGACCACATGTAGGTAGAAAGGAGATATTTTTCTAGAGCCTTTAGCATATATAAGATTTACAATAGTGAAAGAAGTTACTTGAGTTTAGATGCCATATCTCTGCTTGTAAAGCAATTCTAGTGACAGTGGTACCCAGCAGCCTTTGAAACAAACTTTAAAAAGGCTGAGGGTTCCCAGCTCCCTCTGCAAGAGAAGCTGTATGGTTTGCAAAAAGCAAGAGACTTCTACAGAATATCTGGTTTTGGCAAATATTTATTAAGTTTTTTTTCCTTTAAAATTCCTGAAAGAAGAGCTATTATTACTAAATTTAATCTAATTAAGCTGTCTCTATTATCTGATCATCCCTCTTCAACTTGATCTTAATGAGAAAAATAATTTTGCTTTGTCTCTCTTTTCAGTGAAGAGACAATTTCAAGTTCTTTATTTGAGAAATCTAACTTAGACCATTTGTATCTGTTAATAGCAATACAACATGCTGAAAACATTTGGATGAAGAATACCGGTACTTCTATTGTATAGATGATTTTTTTTTTCTAAAAAAGGCATGCATACATCTGAGATGAGCTTTTACAATTTTCTTTTTTTATATATATTTTGGAGACAGAAATGTTGTCTAGACAGCTCTGGCATTTGATAGCTCAAAACCTATCTGGTGTGTCATCTGGATGAGAGTGGACTTGAAGTGTTTTCCAATTTTGGCAAACGAGGGTTTGTTTGGCTGCTGTTTTAATCAGTTTGCTTTGTAAGTAGACACCAGGAACAAAAGTCTAATGTATACAGTCATAGGAAAACTTTCTCTGTTCTTCAGTAGCTCTTCAGATAAGTCAGACATTACCCACATGGAAGGTAGCATCTGTTGAACACAGGAAATATTTCCATTTGGGTTTCTTTATAGATATTTCTTTAGCTGAAAGAAAAAATTAATTGATTTCTTAACTCCTTGAAGAGCTAAATCAGAATGGACTCTTGAATTGAATGAATTTTAAAGTTTAAGATATTTTTAAAAACAGTTGAGCTTCATTTCTTTTTAACTTGTTCAAAATGTTTTTTTAATCAAAACTTGTTGAGGGGTATTTTGGCTATACATAATTCCCCAGAGACATACTTATGATATATACCTAGATCACTCTGTACTGCATACAAGCAGAAGTATTTAATCACTATTTCAATGACTGTGTTGGTTTCACACAGAAATAGGACCATGCAGTCCTGCACTTACCCCCCTGTCCCCCCCAACCCGCTGAGATAGGAAGGGAATTACAACAAAGGGACAAAGGGGGCATGGATTAGAATGGGGATAGGGAGGGCTCACTGAGCAGTTACAGTCAAGGGCGAAACAGTCTCAACTTGGGGAAGAAAACTCAATTTAATTCATTATTAATCATTCAAGTAGGATAGTGAAATGTAACAACCACAACTTAAGACACCTTCCCCCACCCCTCCCTTCTTCCCAGGCTCAAATCACTTTGATCTTGGTTTCTCTACCTTCTAGCCCCCAGTAGCACAGTGGGATACGAAATGGGCATCACTGTCAGCTCATCTAGGCTGCTCTTTCTGGCATGACATCCCTCCTGCAGGCTGCAAGAGTTCAGGAACAAAGTGTTTGTGGGCTTCCTATGTAGTCATGGACCTCTTTGGGCACAGCTTCTGGCTCTGGCACGGGGATGTCCACGGATTGCAGATGGGTCTCCAGTTGAGCACCCCCCCCGCAACCCCTGCACATGCCCCAGCTCTGGAGGTCTCAAGTCACAACTGCCCTCTGGCACAGCTTTCAGCTCCGCCTTGGAGTCCTCCATGGCCTACACATGGGTATCTGCTCTGCTGTTGAACTTCCATGGGCTGCAGGGGACTTAATTTGCCCTCCCACACTCTCTCTGATCCCAGTTTCTGAGATTCTCAGTTTTCCTCTCTTTCTCCTTCCCCATGGCAATGATGCTTCTTTCTTTGTTTAGGCCCATGGTTGTCTTTTGTTCAGGTCAATGGCCTCTCCTCATGGTTCTTCTTTTCAAAACCAGTTCTTCCCTCATAGATATGGATTTGAAGACTGTTTCTCTATTGTTAATTGACTCAGCCTGGGCTGGAGGTGAGCCCACCTTGGAGTCAGGGAAACTTCATGAAGCCTCTCACAGGGGCCATCAATGTAGCCCCTTCCCCTACTACCAGAAATGCCCAGCCCCACCCCCCTACACCCTGCCCCAAACCCTATATAATGACATAGAATGACAATGAGATGAGAAGAGGTTCTCTTCCTGAACTAGTTAGTAGACTATTGCTGAGTCTGTAAGAGTTCAAAACCAGTTGAAGATTTGGTCCTTATTTGTGCAGGATTTTAGAATATATTATTTAATATTGTCATGTCCCACCTTAGAGGCTGGAGGAGAGTGAGTAAAGTTCTGTAAATCCCCTTAGACTAAATTAAGGTGATACAACACCAAATGATCGGTTAAACATTTAATTTGTAATAAAAATAACCTGAAGTTGGAAAATGTAAAAACCTTGGCAATATGGATTCTTATCTTATTTATAAGAAGGATTTGCCACTCATATGGGGTTCATATCTTAGTTAGGAGAAGCAAAAGAGAAAAAGAAAAAGAGAGTTACAAGAAGGACAAGAGGAGGAGAGAAAGTAAGAGATTTCACCAGCCCTTGGTCCAGTGTCAGTCCTCCCAATGAGGGTGTCCAATCCTGGGGGGTGCAGCGTAGAGGAGCACCCACCTACACATCAATCTGCAGTTTTTTATAGGCATCTAATCTACTTCCCTTGGTAGAGTTTCTTGCTTCTCATGCTAGTTAGATGGCATGCACACTTCTTGCCTTAGAGTGTTCTGGAAATGAGTCAGTGGGCTAGTAGGGTCTTCAGATAGTCTTCATATTGCTCTGCCAGAATTACTGCTGTTTGACATATTCTGGGCATAGGCATCGTTTGAAGACAAGTCCCTTTTCCCCCACCGGTACTCAGTAGGTCAGGTTGCAAGATAAAGGAGTTTGATCAGAAAAGCCCTGCCCTGCCTCTGCAAGGCCCCTTTATCTGACCACAAGACCCCCTTAATCTGACCAAAACTTGTTTGACTTACTCATATCAGTAAGGTAACACAGCAGATGAATATTTGAGACATTTAACAAAGGCCTGAGACCTTCAACCCTGTATTTTCCAGATTTTTACAAACGTATATCTTAATTTCTTAAAACAATTTCCATTTGGTAATAATATGTAGTTCAGCCAGACCCAGGTCCTGTGACTAACAATGACCGGAGTAATTTCCTTAAATAAGCTCTTAAGGGACAGCCTGTCTCTGAGAATCAGCAAACAAAACCATTGTTCTCTGGTTCAGGAAAATATGAGAAAAAATAATTACTTATAAATTATCAATTGCATCCAGTGTACGATTAGATTAATCTATTTAATCAATGATACTCTGTAGTCATTACAAGACATACACAAGCTTGGTGTCTGAGTTGTCTTCATTTTTGTCTCAACATATTTGGAACTTCATGCTTAAGTTTTCTGGGTTTGCAAAATTTCCTCCACCAACACTTTTCAAATACAAAGTTAAACATAAGGAAGAGGCAGAGGAAGATACATAGAAGCCCAGTTGTTCCTTCACTTGTGTAGCCCTAAGCTCTTTCTACATTACCAATAACCTGCTAGAATTTTTAGTCTTTGCAGGGAATTAAGCTATACAAGGCTTGATTTGAGAGGTAATCATGACTCCCGTGTTAAAATTTACACTCTGAAATGGTATTTCCAACCTTAGTTCCATTTCAACAATTTTATTTTTTCTAGGATATGTTCAAACTTAAATGTTGCTATTTGAGTACATCATCAAAATAAGGAAAGTGAAGCCTTAAATTAGAAAATAATACTTTTCTGAAGATTAATTGACATATTGAACTGAACACAATTGCAGTAACAGAATGGCCTAATCATGCTAAAGATGTGAGAATAATTGCTCACTCATATTCATTTTTAATGAAGAGTAACAATTGAGCTGACAGGCTAATTATTACAGTTTTTCAGGTCTCTGCTATAATAACAGTCATAATGTTACTCATCAATCAAAATGTAACCCTTATAAGGCTTTTGCTCTTTTAAACTCCAACACTGTTTTCTCATTTAAAGTACAGTGACTCCTGACATTCAGAGACCAAGGGCACCTTGCCAGCTGAACCTCCCCTTCACATTTCAAGTAATTATTTCAAGATCCAGGGCTGAATAATGAAACAAACTTTCTAGATTCATTTTATAACTGTGATCTCATAATAAAATTTTGAGCAGATGTCTGTTCTTAGCTTTTCCACATTTTAGAACCTTTTCAAGTAATATATAGGACAGATAACTAGAGCTGGAACTAAAGCTGGAGCTCCTGCATTTAAATTGATGTTTTCTATGAATTCTGGGGTATAAAGAATCAATAACTGTGTTAAAATGTATATTTTTTAACTTTTTGTTATTATTTTTGTTTGTTTGTTTTTGTAAAAGAAAAGGCTATTTTCAGTAATGAAGATATGACAGGACATGAATTTTGGACACAGTTTAATCAATAGTGTCCATTTAGAGGGAAAAAAAGAGGAAAAATGACAAGAAGTACCTCAAAAAACCTCATCCTGACAAGTATCATCTTACTTCTACTATGAAATCTTCTACTACAAAAAGCTTCCTACTGTCATCAACTGGTTTAAGTTTATGACTCATATCCTTTCCAACTCAATTGTTTATAATTTTTACTTAATACTTTAGTTATCTATTTGCACTTTCTTTGATACTGAATGTAAATAAAACAGAACTCTGCAACCTTTTTTACTTGAAGGAAAATCAATTTCTGTCTGTGGATTTTGTCTGAAAATTTTTCTAAATCATAGTTCTTCCCTGGTTCTTACCTTGAAATATATGTGCTTATTACAAGTGAAAAGAGCTTTGAAAGACAGAGACTGAACTCCCTCTGTCATGCAAGGTGTTACAGGTTGAAACTCATAGTCCAGCTCTTGTCAAACAGAAGAAAGACGTTTCGGAGAAAAGAAAAAAATAAATTATTAACTCAGAGAAGCATGTTAAAAATTCACCAACATTAATATTGATCCAATAAGCAGGTTGTCTTTGCTTTCTTTTTGTTAAAAAGTTTGATGAAAAGGAAAAAAATGGGCTTCTCCAATTTAGAGGGTTAAGGCTGAAGCAAAATCTGGTCAGGATTACTAAAAGAAAATGTTACAGTGATACAACTACTAATGAAGTGTGGTGAGAAACTGCTCATGGTTTTAACTCTCTGGCATATGAATTGTAATGCTGTTGCTTGCTGACGTTATTGCTGAAGTTAATTTGATGTCACCGAAGACTAAAAGCGAGACAGTCATAATGAGTTAATGTCCTCGCTCAAACATTAAAGGAATATTCCAAGAATGTCTAGGTTTTATGGCTGAACCTGGTGAAGCACAGTGAAGTGAGAAAAGGCTCAGACCCTTTGTTGACTGTTACATATGCTGTAATCCTTGGAACAGATATCAAAAGTTGATATGTCAAGCTTTAGTCTGCTTTGGCCAAAATACACACAGTGTTGAAACTCTTCAGGCTTTTAGAGCGTTGCTGCTACTTTTCTCTTTCTCAAGCAATGTCTTTCATTTCATCTTGCCAAAGAACAAACTTTTTAGCAGGGCCTGTAGTGATAGGACAAGGGGTAATGATTTTAAACTAAAAGAAGATAGATTTAGACTAGATATAAGGAAGAAATTTTTTACAATGAAGGTGATGAAACACTGGAACAGATTGTCCAGAGACGTTGTAGAAGGCCCATCCCTGGAAGCATTCAAGGTCAGGCTGAACAGGCTCTGAGCAACCTGGTCTAGTTGAAGATGTCCCTGCTCGCTGAAGTGGGGTTGGACTAGATGATCTATAAAGGTTTCTTCCAACCCAAACCATTCTATGATTCTATGAATATCTGTTTTTCATCCCTATCCCTTCTCTTGATGCCCAGACTTAACTTTCACCAATCACTCAGAGACATGATTTGGAAAAGCCTTCTCTATGTTAGATATTTTTATGTGGATTTACTCTTTCATAAGAGCTTTCTCCCTATCTGTTCTTTTGTTCCAGTAGTATTTTTCAGTTACAATAATACACATGTTGAAGTATATCAGTTTTTATGCTCTATATTCTTTCTTGATATGGCATCAGTCTTAATTTACTAAGTACTGCTGATGGATTATCTGTTTTCTTGGCAAAATATTTAGACAACAATGAAAATACAAGCCTTGATTAATTAATTGGGAAAATACAATAGGATTTTTTTGTCAATATTGTTCCTTGCATTATTCTCCTTTTAAGAATTCGTTTGCTATCATACAAAATCTAAAAGCTGACAGAATGAAACAATTAATTAAATGTTGACTGCAAGACATGGTAAGAACTTTAGTCATAGCAGAACTATTGTGCAGTTTGCATTTAGAGCTTTAATTCATATATGACAAATGAAAAAAACAGCTTACTTGCGAGGTCTAACTTTAACCCTATTCTTCAGAATGACACGGAAAGTTCTTGTGCAGTCACTTCCTTCACCTTTATCCTGTATCTTTCTTGGTCTGAAGACAGTACTTTGGTAATCAACTTGTGTTGACCTCATTTCTTCAGATTCTTTTTTTCCAGTTCACTTCTCATTACATTACACTTGGTTTCCATCACTGTTGTGCACACTCAGCAGTGAAAACTTGCAAGCTCTCACGACCTGTGGTAGGAGATTTACCAAAGGTTGTTAATCACTCTGTTTCTGCCCGAAAGCTTGAAGCAACAGCAGGCCATCTGTCATAAAGCTGAGAAATGCCTAAGCACATACAGGTTATATCTTCCAAATGGTGCATGAGCACACAAGGACTATAGTAAATGGCAGCTGTATGGAAGCATCTCCTGCAGCACTGAAAACTGTTACTTGCCAACTGAAATGTTTTTTTAATTCATGTGGTTGTTTAATGGTGTTTTTTGGGGGTTTTTTTGGTTTTTTTTTTTTTTTTTGAACGATTGCAATGTGAATTATTTCCTTCCTTGGGTTAAGTAGAACCCAATACATTCACTCTGAGAATATTTCTCCCTGAAGTACATCATAAAAAATTTAAAGGTTTGTAACAGTCAAGAAACTAAAGAATCTTGTTTAATCTTCATCTAAATCAGATCTTTACATCTAGTCATAATTAAAAGCAGGTTATTCTTGTTTCTTTAAGCAATATATTTCCAAGCCTGTGAAGTCAGTCCTCAAAAAACTGGTAAAACCAGGTTAACTTCTGGAAAATAAATAATAAAAATAGAAAAAAAAATGTTAAAAAAAATTAAAAATCAAACCTTCAAATAAATGTAGATTGTTTTTCAGACCTAGTTCTAATGACATTTTATAGCATTTTTAGACAAGTCACCATGGTTTCCTTCATTTGCCAATATGTAGTTACTGCTTTGTTATTAAATAGCTTGAAGTTTTAAGATTTAGTCAATAAATTAAAAGAAAAAATGTACTGAGTTGAAGAGGAAGGATCACATCATCTGCAGAATACTCAAATCATTGATTTTCTGTTTTGAAATATTGTAAAATTAATGTAAAACAGAACTAGCCTTTCATGAGTTAAAATCTACACAGAAGGATATTTTAACACTATAGTGGTATCTGATCTTTAAATAATCAAAAGAATGAAAAAGAAACACAGTAAGAGTTATAAACAAGACAGCAAATGCACATGAGAAAAATAGGAGAAGAGAGAGATATGAAGGGTATCACAAAATAGCAGCCAGTCTGTGCAATATTAGCCTAGTATAAAGACTGAAACTCTGGTGTTAATGTGTGATAGTTTCACTGTGCTAGCCCTTGGCCAGCAGCCAACACAGCTGTTTACACACTTCCCTGCCAGTCCAGGGGATAACGGAGAGGATCTGGGGCAAGTATAAGGAGGCTTGTAGGTTGAGATAAGAACAATTTAATAATAGAAAGAAAATAAAACTTTGAAAAACCCTAATGTTAAAATAGTAGAGATAATAATAACAGTAATAAAATATACCAATGAGTGATACCGAGTGCAACTGCTCACCACTTGCTGACTAAGCCCAGCCTGTTCCCAGATAATGATCCCAGAGGAGCAACAATCCTGAACCAAAACCACAATCCCAGAAGACTAAGAGCCTGAGTGAAAGCCAGAGAGAATCCCCCTCCTCCCCTCCGTTTCCGGTCAGCTCCAGATAGCACACTAAACATGACAGATATGATCTGGAATATCTCACTGGCACATCCAAATACCAGTTTGGGGTTTGCTATTCACTGTGCTTCTTCCTCCCAGTCCTAATGCACCTGTGAACAGCCCAACACAGTGGCCTTGATCTCCAGCAGCAGCTAATAACTTTAGTACTTTATCAATGTTCTTCTCATAACAAGTCTTACACTGAGACCAAAACACAGCTATTCTAAATACTATGAAGAACATTAACTCTATCATAGCATACAACAAATACTGGGGCAGATTTTGTAACAAGTCACAAGGAAATCAGCTTTAAAAATCTGTACCTCTGAGTACTTTCTCTTAAAATGTTTGCTGTTCTTCTAAACCATTTTTATACCTTGAGTGCCTAGAAAATGTGCTATGCACTTTTTTATTTTGCTTACTGGAACTAAAAATATATTCAAAGAATTTAAAAAAAACCCCATGAACCACAACATACTGAAGCTTATAGAAAGATAATGTTTTGAAGTACTTTACTGAACAAAAAAAAGATGTTACACTTAGTGAAAAGGGAATATGTATTATATAATATATATTACAAACCCTCTATGTTCAGAAGTAATGTGGCTTAGAATTAATTCTTGTGCACAAGATGGCAGAGTTAAAATTGTATATTTAAGAATATTGTCAACATAAAGAGCTGATTTTTTTTAAATAATAGTCAAATAAATTTGCATTACAATAATGTAAGTGCTGCTAGATCAAACAAGTAAGTATTTAAAAAACCCTGTAAATTTCCAAGGGTTCACTGGAAAAGTATTCAAGAGGGCATCCAACTGAGGTTACAGTGACAAAAACTAAACTTGAAATTTCCTTACTTTTAAGTACTTTTGTCTGTCACCTCAATGATGCTTTAACATGGTTTTTAAAATGAATATTTTTATATGGTAGAGATGTCACTGTAATTACAGCTGCATGGTAGCTTCCATTTTGCCTCAGTTTTATGTTGCCTTTAACTTTCCAGAAGGTATTCAGTATAATTTTCCATTTGTTATCTTTGCTTGCTGTCTTTTGTTTGTTTGTTTGTTTGTTTTCTTAAATCTGAGCAAGAACAGTAAAAGCATGGATGGAGTTGCAGAGGTGAACACAGCTGAAAATAGGAAGCCAAACTTGGCATAAAAAAAATTTCTACTGAACTTTCTCACCCTTATATTGAAACTGCTGAGCAATGCAAATTTCCTCATTTGTAGTTTCCTTGTTTGCGTATTTTTGTTTGTTTGTTTGGTTGGTTTTTTAAATGAAAGTAAGACACCTACTCAATTGTTTTGTCTGAGCACTAAATAGGGTAGTGTTGGAAAAGGTGCACAATTGATTGAAATGCACACTTCTGGTATATTCTTGTCTCAGATTCAGCATTTTGTGAACTAAGTGCAAATACTGAGAAGTGCCTGCATCCTTTGGAAAGATGGCTAACTGTGGGAAGCTGATATTCTTTTTTGATTATTACATAGTATTTCCACCTATGTGAATATTCCATATATAGTTTTTGGATTAAAAAGCATGCCCTGCAATAGGAATTAAGTAGTTTACATATGCAGTTCTAACATATTGTAAATTTTACCACTTTGTACTACTCCTGTAGAAGTTTTCTGCCAGTGTTTATAATTTTCCATAAAGACCTTGCTTGTTTTCTGCCACATTTTTCAGGTCTTCAATCATGACAAAATTAAACATTTAAGTGTTAGCACTGAAAACTTGGAAGCACATATGATACTGTAGGAAGGAGGATGAAAGATAGGAAAATCTTCATATACAAATTTTAATGTCAGTCAGAATCCATGACAAAATATTCTGTATTTTTTTTTTTTTTTCATTAAGTCTGTTGAATTAAATAAAGGTCTTTTTAAAGGCTTCAAAAATGAAGGAAACCTGAAGCTCATCAATCTTTCTTTGCTTTTTATTGATTCTTTATGTATGTAAGCACATTTTTCCATATAAGCACCTATAAATCTGAAGGCAGGCTTCAGTAAGACAGCTCAGTACAAGTAAAATTAAGCACAAGTCTTGGTAAAGTAATTATTAAAAACATTAATAAGGAAATATATAATGCTTTGTAAATATTTTATCTATTCATAGCCTACCACTATTTTCCCAAAATTGCTTCAAATAACTTCTGGCCAAACTTAGAAATTCATGAAATCCACTGAATGTAAGCTTCAGTTATATTAACTTATATGAGAAATAGTAAAAGGAAATCTTATTATTCAGCTACATTTTTATCCTAGCATCAAACAAATAAGCATTATTTATGCTTTACTTCTGGATATATGGGAATATCTTTTTGGTCCAAAATTGCAAGAAAGTTTGAATTCTTGTCTCTGCACTGTAGCCAAGTTCCTGAATCATTCCATATGCAAACTCCTTAATACAAAATACGTTATAGTTGTAAAATAATGTAGGAGAAAATGTTTAATGTCTAATGCATGAGTATGCTTTATTAGTTAAGCTCTTTATTGTCAAAAAAAGATCAAACTGCATGTTCCTAATGCTAAATTAATATGAAGTAGGGACAGTTACTCCATTTTTGAAAATACGCAATTCAGAATATCAAATTAACATAAAAAATTTGATGCATATACTCCAGAATCATTGCTTAAGTTATCTAAAACTTCTCCCAAAATAATTAAAATAAGTTTGAAAAAAAGAAACAAAACTAGTTGCATCTGTTTCTTTGAAAAGAAATTAGAAATACTGGTCATGGAAAAGAGACATCTTTGAAGCAGAAATTATCTGAAAATATGCAAGCCTTTGGGACTACATCAGTGTCTGCAAAACAGTAGTCATTCTAGGGAGCAGATCAATTAATTTAAACAGTTTTATTTTTGTTTTAAAACCAGTGGACAGCTGTAGTTTAATATCTTTCAAAATTCATCCTTTTTTTTCATAGAATTTACAAAGTTTCAGCTTTCCTGATGTTTTATAAAGATTTGCTTTTCTGTGGGAGAAGTTTATCTTCTAACAACTTTTTGATTAACCTCAGTGCTTGCATGAAGAAAGCTTTTAACTATGAAATATGTCTCTTCAACTGAGATATGGAAATTGCTATTGAAATAAATACATAAGTGAAAATTCCTAGCCTTTACCATTGGCTAAACATTTGGAGGAGCTTATGAAGAATAACATCCAAAATTAGGAAAATTATAGAAATTTCTGATGTGAGAAGTTGTTAAGGAGAATATACTTTGCATATGTGGCATATTAAAATAAATGAAAATAAAATATGTGTGTATATTCCACCCTTTGAAATCATATATGAGACAGGACTTTGGCTAGGCTGTTTATCAGGGAAGTTTAACTTTCAGTATTCATAAAGGAGGATCCAGATAATAAGCAACTGTACAAGCATTCATGAGATCAATGTTGTGTTTTCCTCTGGGCAAGAGACAGCTCTTTAGCTGTTGAAATTTTTCTCCATTTTCACAGTTTTAAAATTGTGATACTGATATTTAAAGTCTAAATAGTCAAAACAAACTGTGAGTAGTTGCATTTATTCAGAATTTAATTCATACACTGGTGAGAAAGTACCTAGAGCACTAAATTACTTGAAATTAATTGGAAAATTAATTTAAATTTTGACTAGTTTAATGTAAATAAATTTAAAAATACTCTAAGCCAATAATTCAGGGAAGCTTAAACAAAACAATTTCAGCTTGAACTTTGTGGCAATTACATGCATGGAAACTGCCAGAATACCATTATGATATTTACTTGATCTCTTCCATATGCCAAGGAATTTTGATAAATGTCTTCACAAGACAGGTTAAAGGATTAAATATTTTATATGCTTGATTCAGAACCAGATGAGAAGGGAAGATTGCCTTTCACAAGGATAACCTGAAGTGTGTTGTTTCTTTACCTAGTTTTCTTTATTATTGTTTAATAAACACAATGATAAATTCTTGTTGTACTCAAAAGCTTTTTTGTTTGTTTTGTTGATTTTTTGTTTGGGTTTCTTAAAGATAGCCATTGGGAAAAAAAAAAAATATTTGCAGTTCCCAGTGTATGTTTAGTAATATTTGCATTACAAGGATTCTATCTTACAATTGTCATCATTAACTGACTGTTGGTAGATAAAGGAATTCAAAATACGGAGTTTATATAATTCTGATGTTTTTGCTATTGTAAGTTTATAAGGAAGTATAGATGCTCACCAGATCAATTCTGGGTCAAAGAGACAAGATTCTGGAAAAAAACAAACAAACAAACAACAAACCACAAAAACCCAAAGCAAAACAAAAAAAAACCAAGCAAAAAAACCAAACCAAACCAAAAACCCAAAAAACATTCTTATCTGCAGAGTTGTTCCTTTTCAGTGAATGGAAATTTGTTTGGGAATTCAGAGGGCTGTAAAAGTTCAACTTGAATGTGCTGGACTGTCATGGAAAAGGAAAGCACGCACACATTTTTTAATTGTCTTGTTCTGCCACTGTCGTTGAACTACTTTGGTTTCCGAGGGCTTTTGAGTCACTATGTTCATACTTATCATTATTCACAAATAGCCAAATACTAGGAGTTCCAAATCGATTAGCTGCAAACATGTGGTGTATATTTGAGACTAAGTAAATCAAAAGTTAGCATAGCAGCCCTTTTGAGAGTAAAGAATCCAGACTCATTACAATGGGTGTTGTACTTAATGTCACTAGCAAAGTAATGATGCCACACATTGCCCTGCCACCAAGAGGACTCATGGTTTATTGTGAATACTTTTCATGTTGGCAAATAAGTTATATCTGCTTTAAAACCTTTTCTAAAAATTATACAGCAACAAACTTTACAGAAAACGTTGCTTTCTATTCCTTTAATTAAAAAAATAATTAAGGAAACCCCATAAGTATCATCAGCTAATGTAATTCAAAACCAGAACACATTGTGCAATAGCTGTCCTCTATACCAATGTCTGTGTGAAATTGGCTAGTATTTTGATTTCATTATATATTTCTAAATGTCCTGTTTGTATATAAATCTTGTAAACAAGTAATAAATTATAAAACATAGGATTGATAAGTTTTTTGTGTGAGAACTATGACATTTTTTGATTTGTATAATTTGTACAAAATTCTTTAAATCGGTGTACTTTTATACCAAATTATGCTATTCACCCTTAACTTTCTGGTACAGCTTTCTCATAAATATCACACTAATCTAACTTAAGTAGTTAGGCTTTACTCATGCAGACCAGTGTCATACCATGTTTAAACCTATTTTACTTTATTGAAGATACAGACAAAAGAGCCATGTACTTGAATCAGTAGAGGTCATGAAAAGCCAATATAGCAAATATAAAAAGGGTTAATTTTCTTTGATCAATACCATACCATCAACACTACTTAATGTTGTTGGCGGTTTACAATGTCAGTTCTTTCTTTACCATGAGTCTATTTTTAATATCTATTTTCTTGCTTAGCCACCCACTACTTTATTGAAAACTCAGCCTGTTAAATCCTGGGAGGAAGGAACTTTCTATTTCAACAAGAAATTATCAATTTGATATAGGAATTACTGTTTTATGTCACAAGGGAGATGAAATTTGCTGGTTACAGTTGGGTCCCTTCCATTCCATGTTCTTGTCTGAACAACATTCTACCCTCAGCATCCTTGTGATTATCATATAGAAGTTTATTAGCAATATTTTAATAAATGAGGCTGCCAAAATAGCCTTGTATCAGCAATTGGTGAGTTCTTTTGGTCCCAATCATACACTCTGTACAAGGCAGCAGGAGGAAAACTTAGCAAGGAGAAGAGTGGTGAGGAGAGGGAGATTAATGATTGTGCCCTTCTGAGCCTGCTGAAAAATCCATACCTGAGTGTGACTCAGGAAGTGTACTGCAATTTAAGTCATGCTCTGTTTAAATTGCAATGTAAGAAGTGAAAATTCATATCTTTCTGAGGATGAGTATGTTTTAATTAGCTGTAGAAGACATCATCATGAGAATAAGACTGCTAAGGTAGAGTGAGATTTAGCCAATTATTTTTCATGTTTCCACAGAATGAAATGCCTGTACACCAATGCACACAGCAAGGGGAACAAAGAGGAGGAGTCAGAAATCTGTGTGCAGTCAAGGGGTTATGATCTGGTGGCAACTACAGAGACATGGTGGGACAGCTCACATGACTGGAATGTGGTCATGAGTGGCTATGTCCTTTTTTGGAAAGACAGAGCAACAAGGAGGATGGTAGAGTACCTCTTTATGTGAGAAAGCAATTAAAATGTATTGAGTTCTGTCCAAGGGTGGATGAAGAGCAAGTTGAGAGTTTGTGGGTACGTGTCAAGGGACAGGCTAGCATGAGTGATACTCCTTGGGTGTCTATTACAGGCCACCTGATGCAGACGAGGAAGCTGATGAGGCCTTCTACAGACAGCTGGCAGCAGCCTCCCAGTTAGAGGCCCTGGTTCTTATGAAGGATTTTAACTACCCAGAGAGCGAATGTAAAGGGCGAATGTCAGGAGGGTGGAGCCAGGCTCTTCTCAGTGATGTCCAACGGTAGGACAGGAGGCAGTGGGTGTAAGATGGAACACAGGAGGTTCCGCTTAAATCTGAGAAGAAACTTCTTTACAGTGAGGGTGCCAGAGCACTGGAACAGGCTGCCCAGGGAGGTTGTGGAGTCTCCTTCTCTGGAGACATTCAAGACCCGCCTGGACACGTTCTTGTGTGACCTACTGTAGGGGTTCCTGCTCTGGCAGGGAGGTTGGACTAGATGATATTTCAAGGTCCCTTCTAATCCCTGACATTCTGTGATTCTGTGATTCTGTGAATGCTTCAAGGAAGCAGATAAATGGGAAAATAAACTAAGAAGTGTCAGTCATTATTTCTTTTTCAGTTTTTTTTAGAATGCTGAAAAATTTAACTTATAGTGTATGTTTACATAGACAAGGAGTATTTTTTCAAGGACTTTTGTTGTAAAAATAATTTATTTAAGGCTTCAGAAATAACAATTTTACAGTAATGTACAAAGTTTAAAAAGAGTGACAGGTAAAAATCTTTTCTGCTATTTTATGTCCTTATTTACAAGATAATGAGAAATTTGATTAATTTGAAAAGTTATTGCATGTTTTGAATTTTAAAGCATACGTCTACAAGTAGTGAAGAGGTAGGGAAGTCTCAACATTGTTAGGAAATGTAAAATACATAGTATGTTGAACTTCTGAAGGTGAGTAGATGGCAGGTGAACTCTCTACCTGGACTGTAAGGAGATATATGTCTTCACATACCTGTAAGCTAGATTTTTCAGTTTGAAGTTACTTCAAACAAACAGGGCAAAAGTTTAAAAATGACATTTTTATAATGCTTAACTTGCATATTGTGTTCTCCTTTTATTAGGCAATACTGCAGATCTCTGCCAGATCTGGACACAGGAAAAAACTTCAAAATCTCTATGGTAGAGGGAACCTACCAGTCTGAAGGAGAGACTGACAGCATCAGCTGCAGGAAAGATTTGGGCGAGTGAGTTCTTCCTCACTCCACACAGGGTCTGTCACTTCTGCTTGGGTCTGAGCTGCCAGATCTCTAGTAGCCTGATTAATTCATTTGTCATACCTACTTTTATAAAACATTTCAGATACTTTTGAAATTCTGCTATTTCAATATTACACTTTAACTTCAGGTTTTTCAGCATAACTCCATCCTTCTACTGCCTCTTCTCTGCATTTCAAAACAGACCACAACACTTTTGACTGAAACAGTGTAAAGAATGCTTTCTATCCTTTTCTGTGTTTTCCAAATAAAGAATTTGATCAGTGGTTCAGTTACAAAGGCAGCAGTACAGGATTGCCAACTTTGAAGAAAACTACTCATTTTGGGACAATGCTTCCAATAACAGTACAAAATAGTAGATTTTTTGTTCTCAGATAAGGGATAGATTAGGCAGTATAAACTGATGAGAAATGAAAAATAAAGTTCTATTTAATTGTGTTTAACAAGGAGACCATAGCAGTTGTTACATATTCTTCTACATATGTGCTATACATCTTAACAAAACGAGAGAAGCAATTATTTGGTCCGGAACAAAACACACTAGACATGCTGCAAAACTTATGGGAGGGAGCTAACCATTGTGCTAGACTAACACCAAGCTTAAAAAAAAAAAAAAAAAAAAAAGAGCAAAAAAAAAGCAAGAATCTTCTAAACAAACTGTGCTGGTTTTGAGCAATTTTCTGTGTCAATGTGATCTCCAGATCAAGTCCAAAGAAACTGGTCACCTAGTGAATAGCAGAGAATCCCTGAAGAGTAAAAGACTTTATTAGGGAGATGAATATTTATTTTTAATACTGATATGCTGATCAGCATTACAATACTAACTGATGTATAGATTAAAAGCCACCAAAATTCTGATCTTAGAAAAAGAAAAAAAAAAAGAAAAATAAACAAAAAAAAGAAGGAAGCTTGTTAAAAAGAAGCCCATATGTCAAACTCTTTAAGAAAACATGGGGGATACTTGAAAGCACCTTATATATGCACCTCATATCAGGTGTAGGTCTGAGGCATACTGCCTTATTAAAAAAAGGTTTGAGAAAAGACAAAAGGAAGATAGCATAGCCTTCCAGCAGGTAAAGGTTAATGATTTGAAGCAAGAAGTGATCCTTCAAAGAATTGAAGATTTCATCAAATAAAGAAGAAATAGAAAGGATCATAAACTCTGACAGACTAAAAAAAAAAAAAAAAAAAGGAACAATTAGTAAAGTAAAACTAATACTAAATCCTTCTTCAAACATATCAGGAGTGGGAAGTCTGCCACAGAGTCTGTAGAGCCGGTTAATTATCAGGGTATAAAAGAAACATTCAGAGAAGATAAGAATATTTTGGTGGAACAATGCATTTTTCGCATGGGGATTCTCTGTGGGGAAAAATCTCCTATTCAAGAACCATTTTTTATTGGGAATAATCAAAGAATATATCTGTGGATAAAATGAGAGTAGATGTAAAGGAATAAATGACAAAATGAATAGCAAAAAAATTTTATCAGAACCAGACAGTACTCAGTCCAGAGGTCTATAGGAGTTCAAGGACAAAATTGCTAACAGTGTATGATAAAAAAGCACAGAACTGCTTACATATGAGTAATTAATATAAAAGCTGAGACTCTTCAGACAGAAAAAAGAGGTAACATGTGGATGGGTCGGAAGACATGACAGATGACTACAGAAATGCAGGATGCCTGGAGAGAAATCAGCTGCTTAGTGTCTCTTCCACTGCAAGAAGGTTCATGAAGTAAAGCTATTAGGTAGCAAGTTCAAGAGAAAGGACAGAAGGAGATTTTTTTATTCTGGGATAGTAAACATGGAAAACTCTATGTCAAAGGTTGAAGGTTATAGGAGTTGAACTACTTGGAAAGAAAGTACATTGGGGATCCTGAATTACAAAGGAAAAACTCAGGGTGTCTCAGTGTTAAAAATAGTCAGATTAGTGATGTAGGCATCTAACAGTATGTCAAATATTACTGCCAAATATAAACCAAATATACCCCCAGCAAAAATGGACTAAAGGATTAATGCATTTCAAAGCTACAGTCAAATGAGGGAAGGTGAATACGGAAATACTGCACTAGAAGGAAATGCTAGTCATCGTATTTCTGCAGCAGAGAGCAATGAAATATATAATTTAAGAAAATTAGTGAGAGAAGATTCTGTGTACATGTTCGGAGCCCAGACAGAATCATTTATTTTCCAGCAACAGCAAAACAGGCTTGACATTTTTAAATAATATATTGTAGCTGAGATGAAGGGCCTTTCAAATATGCTTCAGTGCACACCAGCCTGAGCAGACTGCAACAAACTAAGTCAATAGGACTCTCAGCGAGGGAATCAATGTGATTTGCAGTGTTTCTGGTAGAAATGTCATTCAAAATTGATGACAAGATTTCTGACCAACTGCTATTTTAGAACAGTCTTTATCATTCACTTTCTGACACTACATCTGATGACTTCTGACCCTCCTCAGAAACATCCCACTTTCAGCTAATATCATGCTGACGTGCAGAATTAACTTAATGAAACTGTAGGAAGATAAAAGATACTTTTGAAAGCCCTCTGTAAAATAAATGACTGTGAGCTAACAATTAGAATCTTAGTACTTCAGCTGCTACTGAAACACAGGCAATAATAGCTCCTTTTTTCGTTCTTTCTTCCTCACAGATGGAAGAATCTTTAAATTTTATGTTCTAAATTACTTTGGAACCTTTATAAAAATAATCACAGATGCTACAAATACCATTTAGAATATAGTATTATTAAGCCTATGGGTTCTTTGCTGGCAAATTGCTCAGTCTGCTGTAAAAACCCACATTACTTTCCATAAAAAAGTTACTTTATTCCTACCACTGTGAGCATTTTGCACGAGAAAATTATTTCTGCTACCTATAGTTGAAAGTGAAGCTGGTAGAAAACTCTTTTCCTGTACCCTGTAAATTCAGCTTTTTGTGAACTTTTGCTTGGCATTTGGAAAACCTTGGTTTGAACTCCCTCTGCAGTGAATTTGGGTGGAGTCTTGTACTGCAGTTCTCAAAGCAGCTGGCCAGACTCTTCAGCCACTCTGTGAGACCCTGAGGAGGGAAGAGGGAGAAAACAATGTAAGTAGTTGATTGAGGCCAGTGTTCTAAATATATTACCCATCATATAGAAAAGAAAAACCCTTTGAGCCTCCCAGTTCTTATATACACACATCTACTACCAAGATACTGTAATAATGGTCAGTTGTAAATAACAGATAGTATTTAGGTGTTGAGTACATTAACACAGACAGTTGTTTATGAGAAAATTCAGATCATTAAGCTACACTGACTGTTTTAGTGGGCACCTACTGTTGCTCTGTGCATATATTGCCTAAGCTCTGTATGAATTACTACTAAACCAGGAAAAACTAACCACTTTCATTAGTTCCCTTCAGTTCATGATTTTTACAAGGAAGCTAATATATTTACCGTGGAAATGCTGAAGAGAAGTTGTAAGGGATTAGAAGAATCTAGTGCCTCAGCATTGTTGCAGAACCGTCTAACCACGGAAAGCCCCATCACCATAGCAACTGAGTCCCACCCATGGGGGACAGGGATACATTCTGTTGTCTCTGAGAACATAGCTCCATGTCCCCTGTGCCCAGGCCCAGGGTTGGTATGTGGGGGGCTCGGACCCTCTAGAACATTCAAGGACCCGCTGGAGAAGGTACTGGACATGTGCCCAACTGCAGAGTGGGTGGTGTGGATATGCAAAAATCTCATTGACTATGCAATGAGACAACCCTATAAAAAAGTGACACCAACGAAAATCAGGAGAGGACACTCTCTCACCTGACATCGGACTCATGGGGTGCCGCAACTCCGTGGTGGTTGCTATTGCACCGCCCCTCCAACTCTCTTTTCCACATTTTTCTCTCTCTCTCCCTTTACTTGTTGTGGGCCAAATAAAGTGACTTGGCACTTGACTCCGTTTTAAGTCTTAATTCTCTTCCCAGGAATATAGAGAAGCTGGTCAAGATACTAATTGGACATCACTCGGGAGTTAGGCCTAGCCCCCTGTAGCCACCTAGAACATTCTGAGGTTGGTTGGAAAGCAAGGGTGTTTCACTTCTGCTGAATTGTTCTGCCTAACAGTGGATTGTGACAGAAGTGGTCTGAAATTCTTTATTCTCCTGCTAAAACTGAGAAAAAGGGGGAAAAAAAATAGTCCAAAAATAGTGCTTCATCACTGTCTTAATCATATAAATATTTAGGGATTAAAATAATACCATCCTAAACATGAATAATTACTACAGAGCCCCCTTAACTTAATGAGCGTATTTTCTGTATATTTTAAATAGCCTAGCCTCAGGCCTGCTTGACAACTTAGGTCAAGATGACAATACTGTGTATATAAATATAAAACCAGGAAAACACAGCTGAGCTTTACTGAAAGAAGCTGAAGCTTCAAGTTGGTGGAATGTTAACTTCTGCAAAAGACAATTTAAAAATGACCCCAAGACAAATCAGAAACCACTGGGTTCCTATGTGACAAAATAATTACCTTGTACATCACTTACAATACTACGATGCTAACAAACTCTTCAAGTCGAAAAAGAAAGAAACAGTTAAAGCAACCCTAATATTACACCATCATGTTAAAAATGCACAGTGGGTCATACTGTGCCATCTGTTTTGAAAAGAGAACATGACATTAGTGGGGAGGTACCCTTAAAAGCCAGATGGCACAATGTGACCCATTATTCTTGTCAAGTCTCAAAAAAAAAAAAAGAAAAAGAAAAAAGACAAAAAAAGGATTTTATCACAGCATAAAAAGCTTAGCTGCGACCCACAAATCAACGCACGCTTAATATGTTTTTATCTTTGCGGCAGCTAAATATTTTCCTTGAGGCCTTACTGTTTAATGGGAAGTAGTTAGAAACATTGATTAGGTAGCAGTTGCTAATTACTTTTTTGGAAAAAATGTAAGGCATGTTTTAAAGTTAATCCAAAGATGACTGGAGAGCAAAGTGTGGAACAGCTGTGATGGACCATAGAGAATTGTGGGGCAGTGCTAAACTTGACAGGACTTCCTTCGGGTCCGGTACAGTGATGTTCTTATCATAAACAATTAGCAATTTCAGATTTTTCTGGGCAAGTTTATATTTAAAAAAAAAGGGGTTTTTTTTAACACAGGGAATACAGGTCATATTTGAAAATATTTTTCATGGCATACAGAGTAAGGTTTTCAGATATAATTATTTATTAGATCTACAGCATGTAAATGATAACTGTGGTTTCTACTTGTACTGAGGAGTTCTTCGGCTGCTTGTACCATAATAAAATTTTTAAACAATGCAAATTCACCTGCTGGCAGATAGCCTATTCACAAACACCATCTACCATTCAGTCATAAAAGAATGAAGCATAACATTCTTCAGCACACAGTAGAATATGTTCTTCTAAGTCCTTCTTCAGTCAAACAGTCATTAGTAAGAAGAGCTCTGTTTTCATCTGGAAATGACCTAAGCTTCCTTTGAAGTCCCTTTAAGGAGAAATAACAAGGTCTTCCTCTATCTAGTGAACTTAGCATGAAATCAGACTTCAGTCTCCTAAGGATCATCTAGGTCACCTTATTTGCATTGGGCATTTCTATAACTCTAATAATTTATTCTGATTATTTTTACAATAGATTTAGATGTTTCTGAACTATACTTTTGGTCAAGGAGCTTTGCTGAGTTCATGCTGGTGAAGAAGAAATACAAAGATACCTCAATCACGCAGGAAAAAATGTCTACCCTGAGAGAAGTGTTTGTCCTGCAGTACTCGAGAATGGGGAGAATGTAGTGGAAGAGAAGATAACATAGAGCTTTGAATAGGGAAATAATTCACTATAGTAAGCTGTACACTGTAAGAACTAGATGAATTTCCAGCCATGGTGATAAAAGTGAAATCATTGCAGTGCATCATTCATCGTATTTTTTTATTGTCAGTTTGTCTGTGCTCAGGTGTTCTTAATTTTTAAGTCGGTGTATATGTATATCTTTTATGTAAACCAGCTTTGATGTATTCCTTGAAGCAGACCTTCGTCATGCTTTTATAGAATGTTCCTAATGTGTCTTTCACCAACTTTTCTAAACTTAAATGAATAGGGAAACTCTTAGAAAAAAACTATGAGACACTGTGATGACATGGCATGAACCAGACTTTTGAGGTGGAACTGCCTAGATTTTCTTCTCATAGTGATGTCCTCAAAGAAGATAAAAGTCTTTTACAACAATATTTTTTTTTAAAAAAATGTTCTAATGGACTTAATTATCCATCGTGCCTTGCATATCTGCCAGGTTTGGTTTTATTTCTGCACCTGGCTTATTGTAGTCTTTAACTGGTGTCCTCTGCTCCCTATGAAGTCTATTGTTTCTGAGGTTTGGCTATCTGCTCATCCAAACAGTTTCTCTGCTCCCTGCAGCTCCCTTGCTCAGTGTTGTAATTGTGTCAATCTCTTTTTCTTCCAGATCCTTTAAAAAATTATTTCCATGCATTGTCTCACCTTTTCTCTTGGGAAAGAACAGTCTTTCCCCTCTTCCAGAAGGTGTTAGATAACCCAGACACTACTGGTTTAAGTTTATAACACAGAAATAGGGTTCAAAACCTTAAATCAGATATTACCTTTCACAGATCTAAGTATGAAAAGACTCTGCATCCTTGCAAAAGGGCAGCTTTCAAATGTGTTTTTTAGTCCACTGATTCTGAACAGTTTTCTAGTTGAACCTCTTCTACAGTCTTTTCTGCAAGCCTAGGAGAATCTTCTTTCCACCTCATGCAAGGTCTGGCCTCAGTTTTGTTTCTTGCTATAAGCAGATTCCTCTCAGCTGACTCTTATTTTAACAAAAAGTAAGTGAGAATAAAACTAAATGTGTGTCCACTGAAGTGAGGACCAATGATTTGTGTCAACAAGAAACAAAAACTTTCAGTTATTTCAGCCACTTTTTAGGCAGAATTGCTTGCTTATGCAGATTTTCTTCTTAATAATTCTATGCAATCAGCATGATATAGAATATCTACATGAAGATAGCAGCCCCACAGATATATTCCCCTTTGTTCCTCATGGCTTATTCCAGTTTGCCTGCAAAAAGACTTGACAAAAATGCCCTATTGAACTTAATTCAAGTGAAGTCCAAGAGTATCTTGATTGTCTGTGGCAGTGTGTGATTTTTTTTTTTTTTAAATCACTTCAAAGCAATTGGTTTCTTATGAAGCAGATCTTTCTAGCAGAAAGGTCTTCCAAATAGGACATATTGCTCTACTAGGTTTTAAGATACTATAAGTGATTATGAAAAAAGTTAAATAATTTTCTCATGAAAACATAGAGATTTGAGGGTTAGACTAGATGACCTTTAAATGTCCCTTCCAATCAGAACTATTCTGTTATTCTATTATTTCAATTAGGCCAATATTCAGATTCAGAATGAAGTTTACTGACAAAGGAAAGTTCTAAATAGTAATGAGACTACTGGTAGTCTTGTTTTGCCAGTCTCCCAGACTGCAGGAAAATACCTTAGCTACCTGTTACACAAGGGTAAACAACAGGTTTTTTATAACCATATCGTATATTGTAGAAGTTTTAGAGAATGGAAAATGTTACCTTGAATAAATGCAGTTGGCTCTTTGAGGAAAACCTCAGAAATATTTAGTCATTTAAATACAAATAATCATAGACCCCAGCTGAATTACAGCCCACCATATGCAAGCATTTCTCAGCCATGTAGATATGTATCTACATCAGCACAATAAAGTATTGGAGGCACATGTATACCAGTTCAACTCCCAGAAGAATGATGCACTCTTGCAGCTAACCTGAGTGGACCTCTAGGTTTACATTAATACAGATAAGATAATTTTAACACTTTTTCTTGGACTGACATTTGATCCAGCTTTAGCTTGATAAGAGAGAAAAAAAGTAATGGTTAAGTTAAAGCCATGTATCTTAAAGTCAGGAGTCACGGGTTTTGGAGTTTTAGGATTTGCCTCTTGGCATCTTGTTTTCAGCAAGAAGAATAAAAGATATGAAAGGCAATGTTTTGAACTTTACCATAAGAAATTCTGTTTCTAGGTTTGGGTTTTGACAGACACCTAGTTTCAAAGGAGCTGTATACAGTTGTTTTGGAGAACCTTTTTTCTCCTTGACTTCATCTGAGATAAAACTGTGCCTGGAGAAACAACTAAGGAAGTCCTTTAAAAAATCAAAGGCATGTCTTTGTAAGATGTTAAGGTTGCAACACACACAGGGAAAATTTACAGACTCAAAATATAAAGGTGAAGATATTTATTGCATCTGAGATAAAAATTAGCTCAAAATGAGAATTTGTTTAAGGAAAAGTAGTTAAAAGCAGGAATCTTTTTCAGTTAAATAGCTTCAAAGTGTGTTTAGTATTCTATCAAATTCTTTTTGCTCCTAACAAGCACAATTTCAGCCAGTTAACACCATTCCAGTAGGGAAAAACCTTAAAAACTGTTTTGGCATGTATTTTGATAAACTCTTAACCTTTAATAAAGAAAGAAAAGACAACATTGACTTCTGAAAAAAAGAAAATCCCAGTGTAAAAAAGAAGTGAAGAAGGTGGCAACATACTCTAATTAGTGTGGCCTATAGCCTCAGCAAGATGATAAGTTTATCCTCTAATATGTGAATATTTGACATAGTTCAGAAAAGTATTGAATTACTAAGACATAGTCTTAACCTTCCAAATAAGTTCTTAGCACCTCTGTGAACCTTTACACTAGGGACTGTGCTATGCTGGAGAAAGAGGTTATAGTGCTCACTAATAATCAAATTAATACTTTCAGCTCAGCTGGTAGCTTCTGGTGTAAATAGTCAAGCTGGCAGTTGCATAAGTAGATAAAAGAATACTTTTGTTGTTGGTATAATATTTTAATCTGTTTACAAACAAAACCATTGAATGACACTTGTTTCTCATCTATATATAAAAAATAACTTTTAGAAAAAAATTGAAAAACCAAATTAAAACTAAAAATTATTCACATAACTTCAAACAATAAAACTTTATTAGGTAGTGAGTGGATGTATTGGTTCAGGGAATCAGTGGTTGAAGTCAATGAGAATTCCTTCTTCACCACACTACCTGCTCCATGAACGTCAGACTAAGATTTCTGAGTTTTTTATAAAAAAGTTCTAATCAGTCATGCTAAAACACACAGAATTTCAGACTTACTCAGAAGCCAAAGTTAAAAGTAATAACTTTGCTAAAAAGAAGAAAAAATAAGTTGTTCACTGTTTATTATAGGACAATGTGGCAGAAGCAGTATGACATAATTAACACAGGTGTGGCTGCAAAAAAATAGAATCACTTCCTCTAAATAATACCTTGTATATTTTATTGTGTCAAATGTACCTATGACTTTCTAAGTGTTGTCACCCTATTGGAGTAATACGTTAGTGTAATATTCTGACAGGCTAAAGAAATTCCTTTCATGACACCTTCCTTCAGTGTGGTCATATAATTACAATGGAGTTTGCAATTTCTTATTAGCCAAGATTATATTACTTATGCTATGTTGGTTATACAGTATTGGTTATAGCGAACCCTTCAACTTAATAGAAGCCATATTTGATTTCCTTAAACCTGTAAGGTTTCATTAAACTTTTCACCCTAATTGAGTACTAAATTATAGGTATACTGTGTACAAATATTTCCATATGCCAGGCAAAATTTTTTACCTCAATTTTCCCATTTAGTTCCTTCAACATTTCTGTGAGGAGAATGAATCTCACTGTAGGTGAAAATGAGATTCATCCTAAAAGGTATAGCTCAGCTGAAAATCCTGAAAGTAGAGAGAAGACCTAGAACATGAGATTATGAACTTCTAGGTACCTTTGAGACTCCAGAAAGCTTTCATAAATCCATATATTTGGTGCTGATAATTTTTGCCCTCAACTAATGGAATTCTCTTGGAAGGAAGTTTTTAAGCAAAGACTTCGAGTCAAGTCTCTTTTTCACTAATTTGTGGCAATCTTACTACAAAAATTTTAGGAGTTTTACTGGATATATTTTAACTCAAATGACATGCATGGAATGATATAAAAGAGTTATTATTTTGAAAATGAGTTATCTAAGTTAGAATAGAAATGATATTGCTTCTAGACTTTACTGATTACCTGCTTAATATTTCATTGTATAAATGCCAAAATTTTTTCACTGATTACAGGCCCAACCCATAGAGTTCTACCAAATCAGTTCAGCTTCTCTTCTAATTATGCCCTTGGTGTCAAAAATAAATGATAAATAAGGGTCCCTAGAAGGAACATTATAGAATCCATCACTAATAAATTACACTGATATGTAGCTGTCAAAGCAGCAGCTCTTGGATTAACAGATGTGGTGGCATCAGGACTATCAGCAGGAACAGTGTTTTGGGTTTCAGATGAGAAAATAATTCACAGGTAATTATTTAATTGATGGTTTCAGCTATCTCTTTCTGTTCACAAAATGTCCTCTGTCTCTGTAGCTACATTCCAAAGTCTTTCTGGCTACTACTCTTTATTCAGGGTGAAAGGACTCAAATGACAGGTAGTGAGCCTTTTGATCACTCTAGGAGCAGCAATAGATGTAAAGAGGCAAGGACTCTCTGACCATTTAAAATCTGTGTTTTCCTAGGCCACATAGACTTTGCTCGATTCAAGCTTGGGAGTGTTTTTATTGTCCTGCTGCAGGGTTGCAGTTTTGTCACAGTAAGTGATGGACTGTGTTTTGAAAGGGTGTAAGGTTTCATCAAGTGGTGTACCCTTCCATGTGACAGAGGCTATTTTCATGTGTGATCCAAATGCTTGCTTTCTGTCAAAATACACAAAAATAATAGAAAAAATTTAAAATATTCCTGAAAAAATGTCCATTAATACATTTATAGTCAGGAAAGCAACAGGGCAAGCTGATCTTCTGTTGTCAGCTTCCTTGAATCTGTTGACTCCATTTCTACTCTTGGGGGATTGAACTCGCCTCTAGCTGCACAGGCCTCTGCTAAGTGGTGAGGGAGCTGTGATTGATCACAAATGCTGCAACATGAAAGGGAAGAGAGGTACATAAAATGAAAGGATTGTTTCTTCTTTGAGGATAGAATAACAAAACATACTGTAATTTAAACAGGAAGCAGGCGAACAATAAAAAAAGATAATTTTATCATTATTCCTATATATTCACAGAGAATATCAATATTAAGAAATATTGCACTTTATGCTTTTACAAAGGAAATGGGTAAGACATTCTCAGATCTTGATTTAAATCACAGTAAGATATAGCCCAGGTGTCTTTCAGTTATTTAGAATACTTCACAAACACAAAATCTGCAAGGTAGCTAAATCCAGATCTACAAAAATCATTACCAATCTATTGACTCTTAAGCATTAACAGTTAACTAATACTTACATCCTTTCAAAACTTCTCTAAGGCAGCCTTATCATCATAACACAAAGAGAGAATACTGAGACAAGTAGGACAGCATTATTCTAGTTGTGTTTAAAGTTGTAGGTGTCCCTAAGTATTCAGGAATGAATTTGTTATACTATTATAGATGCACATGAATTTTATTGTCACAATGACTCAGTGATTAAAACTTGTAATTCACTCAAATGAAATTAGCCAAAATATACATTCTGTGATACCTGTAATACCAGAGTTGCACTGGAATAAAACAATATGTTTGAGTTCTGCTAAGGTTTTTTTTTTTTTTAAAGGCAAATGAAATCTTTCAGAATTTATATTTCTTCTGCTAATTATTTCAGATTTTCAAAATTACATTTCAATTAAATATCATTAACAGAAAATTTCTAAGCAATTATTGTAGAAAGATATTCTAAAACAATTTTCTGTAAAATATAATTCCGTAAATCATGCTTTCCTTAATATTAATATGCTTTAAAATAGGATGATCAGTATGGGCCATTTGAGTAACTTGGTTGTAAAAGACACTGTAATCAAAATTCGTGTTATAGGTGAGGTCATTTACTTGAGATAGATTTTTGATACTTGAGAATATAAACATTATACATAAAATGATATTTAAAGTTGTCTAAACACCAGTATGAGAAAAGTATTTTTGGAGGATATTCAAGGCAATAAAATTTATCTTTTCTTTCTACCCCACCAAGTTCAAATGAGAAAGACTTGTGTTGCTGGAGACAAAAGTTTATAACGTCTTGGAAAGGTCAGGTTCTTTAAATTTGACTTCCAGAACAGCCAGTGAAGAATTTAAGTTACAATAAACCCAACGTTCAAAAAGCTTATATTTAGTATATAAAATGTAGATGATAATAAAACTAGGTTCTCTTTCCATAAAAGGCATGTTACTGTTTGTTAACAGTAGAAAATAATAATGCAAAAAATGTCAACTAAATCCAGTTGTGGCCACTCCTACTCAAGACTCCTTTTCAGGTTTATTATTAACAATAACAAAAATTTGCATATTCAGGCAATGATTCCATAAATGTCTACTGAAAGCAGAATTTAAACTAATAATCTCAGACAGTCAGAGGAGGAGTGACATACAAATATTCATGGCTCATGCCAGATTCTTATTTGTTCAGAGACAAGCAAGGCAAACAAAACTACAACATCAGTCTTTGCAGAAAGGATCTCATGGACATTGTATCTTGATGCTGTTGGGAACTGACTAATAAACAAACTGATCTGATATATTTAGTGTGGGATCGATTTTTCTTTGATATAATGAGGCAAACAGATCTTCACAGAATCACAGAATCATTCGGGACTGTAGCACTCCAGGACATTGTGGGCTGGTATGGACTCAGGAGGTCTCTAGTTCAAACCTAAGCCCAGACCAAGCTACTCAGGGCTTTATCCTCTGGAAGCTGGAAACCTTGGCATGAGATCCCTGCGCCTTGCCCTGCTACCTGGCTGTTGTCGTGGAAAAAAAAAAAAAATAAAAAAAAATCCCAGTACTCCTTGAGGTTATGCTCATGGTGAACATATTTCCTGAAAACTGTTTGGTATTGCTTAACCAGCAACATTTTGTTCTGTTATGTTATGTTTAATTCTGAAATTGGTAGAATCATGCATTATTTGCTCAGGATATACTCAGAGGCTGTTAGGCTTTGTTCTCTGTTTATAAGAAGTCCAGCAAATTTCTAGGTCATTTCCTAACGTGCAAATCCTATTTTACAAAGGAGAATTTTCTATACGTTTTATGGGTCAAATATTGTTACCTCATGCTTAGGCAACATGAATGCAACACATAATAGACTTCCATAATGACTCTTGATGTTTTCACTTTGGCAGAATCCACAGTTTCAGCAGACTAAGCCAAACTATCTGCCAGGTGGTGCTGAAATTGCTGTAGCATGCATGACCCCATTCCAGTTGAAATATAGAGGTTAACCTTACCCAATGACACTAGAAGCGTTTTTTGCAAGCAGAACCATGCTTTCTCTGCTTATACCAAGGAGTAGGCACATTCCCTTGGCTCATAATGTGGTTGAAACATATGTTAGCTGGAACTGAACTCAAGGAAGTATGTCCTATTCCAAAGAAAGGTATGTTATGGCAGGCTCAAACACTACTGTGTCACCGTAGTCACATCTGTCACTAGAAGCTGGTAAGGACTTCACTGTGAAGTGGGATATGTGTATGAAAGACCAGACATTTTAGTAGCATATAGCTCAGCTCTGTTCTCTTTTCCTTCTGAAATTTACAAAGTCTGTCTGCACTTCTGACAGCATAATATTAATTTCAAGAAAAATAGGACAGAATGTAAACTATGCCATACATCTGTCTCTTCCAACATCTTTTTTTTCAAGTCTTTAGTTCAGAGGGAATGAAACAATTCTAAGTACCAGTATCATAACCACCAGAATTCTTTCTCAGCATGATGTTCCTACTCTCTACATTAGAAATGTCAAGAAATATCACTGCTAGTCTCCTGGACTTGTTGCTAGGACTCTTTCCCACACTCCCTCCAAAATGTTGAGATCAGATGTACATGTGGTCACTTCTGATTTGAATACTACTAGTCTGGCCTGAATGAGACAGAACTCTGAGAGATGGGTTTTGTTGACTGAAGAGGGGTCTAGCAATCATTTTAAATTCTGTATGCCTAGCAGGCAAGAGAGCTTCTTGGTTTCTTCACCTCTTTCCTGGACTAGCCACTAGTTACATACTTGGTATTTGAGATCTAAGACACCAACAAATAACTGCAGCAAGATTTTTTTTTTAACTATTTATACTTGGCTTTAAAGAAAGGAAGGGGGTGAGGGTGAGTGTTGGGGAATAAAAAGAAGGAAAAGAATGGGAAAAAAAATTGCTATGTTATTTTGCCAATTGTTGCAGTTTAACGAAGGTAGGCAGCTAGGCCCCACACAGCCACTCACTCATTGCCTCCAGGGAGTCACGTCTTCAAAACATAGCACAGTATGAGCTACTATGAAGAAAATTTTCTATCCCAGCCAAAACCAGTGCAACAGTATAGAAGGGAAATAATGGTTTATTTATTCACAAAGTTAAACTGATTGTTCATATGTCATTTAAGCCTTGGTCTTGGGAAATCAAAACTCCTGTTCCACTTGCTCCCTGCTGTCCCTGGTCCCTGTTGTACAGGTATAGCTCTGCTCTGCCCTCCCATACCTCTGCTCAATGTTTTTCCTGGGGACAAAGAAAGGAAGCAGTGCTGCATGCAAGTTAAGATTATAAAGGAAAAAAAGGATATGCAACTAGTAAAAAATGTTAGTTGAGATATTTGCACCCCAGTTTGGTCTCTCAGTGTTTCAGAGAGCTTTTTGTTTTCATTTTTCAGGGAAATAATACTAATTATATTTAGCACTGAAACAAATGGATTAGAAAATGGATGAAGACAATACAAAACCTATCAACAAATAAAGAGTATCTTGATTATACCATTTTGATACCGCATATATTTATATATAAATATACTGATCTAAGATCTTAATCAACACCATGTTTACCAAGGTGCTAAGCGTATTTACTGCAGATCTGAGCCATATGTTAGTGCAACAACAACAATACCATCAAAAAGCATGTAGGAGACTAGAATTTGGACAGAAATAATAGATTGCTCCCTAATTTCCACTAGATCCTTATTAGCCCGTGCAATATTCTTTATATGTTCCTGTGGCATTTCAGAAGTTTCTTCTCAGAAAAACTTCCTAATGCCTTAACAATAATATCATCAGAAGCTTTTATAAACTTAATGAATACTTCAGTGATCATGATTACAAAACTCTTTTGAAATAAGACTTCCTATTAAGTGCGTATCTCTTAACAGTTTTTTGTTACTAAATGCCTAATATATTGTTGTTTTAAATTGCTCTAAGACAAACAAGATATATAAACTATTTTTTCCTACTGTGGTACATTTGTTATTATGGTTTAAAAGGAAAAAAAGTACTTTTTTTCAAAACCTAAACACTGCATTATCTTCTATTTCACCAAACTGGAGACAGACAATATTTATGAGATCACTAGGGCTGAATGGATACTTCCTTGACTTAAACAGATCTTGAATCTGACTGTTTGCTGGCTTTCTTTTTTCCTTTTTGTATATTCTATTGTTTATTCTACATAATTTAGATTAAAAATATCATTTTTTCTTTGGAGACGGTTCTTCATTCTTCTTTGCTGTTCATAGAAGTGGGAAAAAGAATGAAGGTGATGAAGAAAATATGCATGAACACAAAGCACTGTTTGAACCCTGTGAGGTTTTCCAAGTGTTTTTTTGAGCTAAAGGAGCATAACTTATATTGTTTTATTTTCACTGTAGGATTTCTAACAAATTTGCAACAAAAATAAATTTCTTCTTCACCAAGCTTGATGAGAAATGGTTATTTCCATTTAGTATAAATGAAGAAGTTAAGCAGCATAACCAAACTGCTGTGGTAAGCCAGTGGCAGAAGTTAGTAAGGCTTATGACTTCTGCATGCCAACTTTATGTTCACTTGAAGACTGGTTTGAAGGGACTGAAAATAAACAGAAGTGCTACCAGTGGAAAATCTACAGTCTTTCTCTGGATGTGCTTCAAATAAGAATAAGGGCAAAGTTTTGCATATTGTAGCATATTTATATGATTTTATTGCTTCCCGTGAAAGACCAGCTTGCAAGTCAGATGCCTATATATTCCACTGGGGGCTGAATTCTGGTTTTTAGAGTCTACAGTTTGTATTATGTTTGGGAGGACTACATTTGATGCATTTAAACTCAAAGGATATAAAACTATTTCTCCTGACAGCAAGAGTAATTGCTATGATATGCAATAAGACTGATAGAGAAGTTCATATCTGTTTGCTTAGCCCACTCTATAGCACAATCTTTCCTACAGATCAATGTTTTGATGGATGAATAAAAAAAAAAACCACAACTTTTTTTTTTGGATAAACACATATGGAGAGATCTTATCTCAATTAAACTGGTGTAGATATGCCCTAACAGCTGTAAAGTCAGACCATTTACCTTGGGATTAGAATGTAACCTCTTATGTGAGAAGAAAAATAATTCAGGGCTGCTTACAAAGTTATCTTTGTTCCCACATTTGTATAGCTTTCAAGAAATTTAAATTTCCCTTTACATGTTGAAAACATCTGTTAAAGAAGTATGCATCCTTTCTTAAAGCATTCAATAACACAATCATTTTATGTTTTAAACTAATCTTCCATAGTGAAAAATGAAAGGCAGCTAACTCCTCATGATCAGTGAGGTTTGTTCTTTTCCATTGATCATTTGTTTGTATCGTAGATATTGCTGGTTCATTTGTTGTGGAGGATTAAGAAGTAAAAGGTATGTATTTCTATACAGAGACATAAAAACACATGACAAAATGAAGTAAAAACTAATGAATTTGTGTCCATTCCCCCACAGTACAGAAGGTGTTTAGATTATCAGGAAAATCATGGGGCAGTACTGAGGAAGACATTTTTCTTCCCACTCCTATTATTCTCGCCACAAGAGACAAGCAAGCTGGGAAGACTGATTTTACAGAAAAGCAATCTGTGATTCCTGAATATTTTTCTTTTTCTTATTTCTCTCTTCCCCGCTCCCCCCCTTTTTTTTTCCTTTTTTTTTTTTTTTGTGTCTTTTTCCTTTTGGTTTGGGGTTGTTTAGATACCTAAGTACACAAATTGTTCTGTTGGGCTGACACAAAAATAATTGTGAGATGTTGACATCAGTTCTGAGAAGATGATTAAAAAACTAGTACAATCCTTTATTTATCCTTCCCATGACAATCTATAAAGTGTATAAAATATTCAATAAAGTGTAAATAGTAAAATAGCAAAAATAACCAGACCCCACTCTGTAATTCTAGCCACACTTACTACAGAAATAACCAATCTGCAAAGGGCCATATATATTAAAAATATATTACATGACATTATCATTACATTTTCATATGTGAAATGAAATGTTAAGCATTTAAGGTAAAAATAAATATTAAAATAATATCTTTAGAAGAGCTTGTACATCTTTCTTTTTCCTTTCTTTTTATTATTTTCTGCAAGAGTTGCACTAACATAAAGGATTTACAAAAACCATAAAGATGACAAAACGCAAATAAAAAATGTTAGACACAAAACCTCACAAATCCAAATATCTGCTAATTCTGCCCTGAGAAATAATTAAAACACAGCTTATGTCATCAGACTTTGCTGCTATCAATTACTCTGCTCAGCAGAGTGTTGAGAAGCTTTTCAAATGAAAAATTAATGGTGAATGAACCTCTAAAGAAGGTTTAATTTACATAAGTATACAAAGTTATCTTAACTATCTGAGCCTTTAGGTAATCATAGTGGAAGGAAAGAAAGCTATTTCCTTCCCAAGTGACTTCCACTAAATAATCTTATGTGTGGCAAAGCTCCCTCTCCTCTCCTCTCCTCTCCTCTCCTCTCCTCTCCTCTCCTCTCCTCTCCTCTCCTCTCCTCTCCTCTCCTCTCCTCTCCTCTCCTCTCCTCTCCTCTCCTCTCCTCTCCTCTCCTCTCCTCTCCTCTCCTCTCCTCTCCTCTCCTCTCCTCTCCTCTCCTCTCCTCTCCTCTCCTCTCCTCTCCTCTCCTCTCCTCTCCTCTCCTCTCCTCTCCTCTCCTCTCCTCTCCTCTCCTCTCCTCTCCTCTCCTCTCCTCTCCATGCAATAATAGACTCAAAAGGATGATTTACAGATTTTTTTTTTTTTAATTATCACTTATCTCGCAGCTCTGTTCTGTGACAGGAACTGCTGTCTTTGGTGAGCAAGCAAATGTAGAAAAACCCATAGGAATTGTTAACTGAAGTTTTGAGGATTGGCTTGTATAAGGCAGTGAAATAAGCCTTAGGAAAGGCACTTTAATGACTGAAACTATACTTCCATTCCCTGATAAGTGAGAATAGCCCAGCTTCCAAGATGGCACACAGTCATCTCCAGAAGTGAGCAACCTGGTTTAGGTCCTCTTCTGACACACCCGAAGTGAAGAAAAGAGAATAGTTTCATTTACTTATTTGTCTCTTCAACAAGAAAGCTGAATGGAGTTTTGTACAGTTTAATGAAATACCTTTTCCCCTTTTTACCTCTTAATTTGCCAACATGTGTTTCATACCGGTGAATATGGTGGATATAATGGTTAAACATAGTACTTCACTACCTGTACCTATGATGTTAGTAATGAATGCCTGCAGAATAACTTTATTACTTTGAATGAATCATATCTCTTGGGGGAGGAGGGGAATAACAGTTTATGCAAAAAATTATTTTCCTGGCCTATATAATGTGTTTGCAAAAAATCTAAATTATTCCACTAATCAGCACATTACTTTAAATTAAAAAGTGAGAGTTAACACTAACAAAAGAATACTTATAATTTTATAAGCTAAAATGGATCTATTTTTCTTGCTGTTAAATAAAGGTGTGATTTTATTCAATTTTCTGTTGATATGTAAATTAACTCTCTAATTTATTTTACAAGTGATCAATGAATCCACACATTTGAAATCACAATAAGTCTCTTTTTACAGCATTTTACTTAAAATCCATTAAATTGTTCAAGTTTTATTTTCTGATTAAAAAATGCTTACTGTTTATGGTAACAAGAATTATGTTGAATCTTAAACTGTGCATGTTTATTTTTGCATAAGTGCTTTGAACTTGCTAGATTTCATCTAAAGAAATTTTCTTGTCTTTAATTCCAACATCAGAATCACTGAAACACCTCAATTTGGCAACCTTTTTTTAAATTTTTTTTGTTTCCTGTTAGAATAGTTACCTTGAATCTACTTAAGATTTGTAGTTGTCTGTGGCTGGAAATGGTGGAAACTTTATCTCATTCTTACTCACTGTAAACTAGATTTCATGTGTTTGCCAAGATCTTAATCTGAAGAATAATTCTGGTGATTCAGTTCTCCAATTACAGTTCTGCCATGGCAATTTTATCAAATATCAAGACTGATCTGTTTTTGTTTCAGAAAACAATATCAGATACACAGATTTTCAAAATATTTCTATTACTGATTCTAATACTCTAGCAAAACTTCAATCTGTTGAATATTATTACACTATACCATGTTTACTATTCATATTTACTGTTCTGGTGAGACCATTATTTTCATTTTTGTAAGAGCATAAGAGTAACTATTTAGGATTATGTTTAGGGAAATTTGATTTTGTGGATAAACCTTGGATTGTTTTGCTCACAGACAACTTGATATCACAGACCTCAGCAAGGTGAGGCATTCTGCTTCTCTTGTATGAATAGTGACAAGAAGACTGGGTTTGGCAAGTCCAACTGGTATAGAATACGTCAGACTGTAATTGCTGGAACTGTGCTATTTATTTATCCTTATATTTATCAAAAATTCCTGTCAAAGCCCCCAAAACAAAACCCCTACAAGAAAGCTATAAAAAAACCCCTAAACTTCAGAGTTCTAAACAAACAAAACCTCTAACAGCAGAAAATGCTTAAATTCTGTTTCGAATCTGCGAACAGAATTTTTCTGTTTTCCCTATATATCTCATACATTTAATGCACTGATTATTTCTTCAAAAATTTAAATTTTAGAAGAATTTGAATAAATGTTACTGTACAGAAATGGGAGGTTCTTTATAAATATGAAATCTTTAATTTCTTTATAGCCAAGTCTTTCCACATCAGCTGCATTTCTGCTATTCCCCTATTTGAGATGTGGAGTGATCAAATGATGAGTGTGAAGCTTTTTGAAGTAGAAAATAGATTCCTTTCAGATTTCTCCCTCTTAAAAAAATGCTAAAAACACTATCATGGATAGGGTAAACCACAGGAGAATAATAAAATAGCACTATAAATTATTCATAATGAATAAACTTTCCACAGGTGAAAGAAAATAAGAGACATTTCTCCTCATGAAATAAGGTTATTCTCCTTGTAATGTATAAGGAGAATAAAAGGATCCAAAATACTGTCATCTCAACATGGTTGGATTTGTGCTAGTTTAGATTAATTTACGCTAAATAAACATAATGTTTTCAAAAGCTTTGAGGGAAATGTGCTTATTGGTGCAGTTATTTCTGAATTTCTTGTAAAGAGGTAACACATTTCCATTGGAGTACAATTTTTGAGTTGTCTTCATTTTCGTTTCAACTGCAGTATAATAGTCATAGTGCATTGTACTCACAAAGAAATGCCCTCCTGAGCCAGTCTGTATCAGTGGCTGCCAATTAGCCCATGCTTGGTGTCCTGACATTGAAAACAGCCTAAGTATCTACTCTTCAATAGGCTACCCTGAAAAGGATGAGGAAAGATCAGCATAATTTATAGGATCACACCATTACAGTAGATGACATTTTACTGATATGGCTATTTTGTCTGCAATAATACTGCCTCAACAGACACGTTTTTTCACTGGATGGCAAACACCAAAACCTCAAGTCTGATGTGCATTTTCCAATATGCCTCAAGCAAAGTTAATTGTTCAAGTTACCTTCACAAGCCTCTTTAAAATAACCCTGTTTGTCTCTCCAATGTACTTCAGAATTGACTAATAAACTTACAAGCGGCAGAAGTTAGGATAAATGATCTCTGCAGATACACAGTAACAAGTAGCTGAAAGTGGCAATTTCTTTATCTGGTGCAGTTATTTCCAAAGTAAGCTATGCTGGTCTCTTCAGAGAAATCTAAAAGCTACTAAAAAATTTCAGTGCTTGTAGATCATTCCAAAAGATGTCCTAACAAGATGACCATGTCAGAGTCAACTCTTTCTTCAGTAAAAAGGTTATGATACGATAGTGCCTAATATCGTACAGTTGTACTTGCAGATGAAACGAATAATAACATTTCTGCTCTAGCAATAGTCAAACAGGCCAAATGAAACATGTCAAACTGTGGTAAAGGGGAAAAAAATGACTATTTGCCAAAGCCCTACACCTGAGCTGTGACAACGCTAGTTATAGAACTTGCATATCTTCCTTCTTTTCAACTACCAGGCTTGCTCTATTGTACGTGGGAAAGGAAAAGCTGATAATGAAAATTAGAAATTCCTCAATCCTCACTTTCTATTTGTAGTTAGATCAACCTAATATTAAAGTCAGAATTGATATAACTGAATCTTTATAGAAAATGCTACAGCTTAATAAGGTGAATTCCTTTTTTTTAGCTGAATTTCTGTTATCGCACTTGCAGGTCTGGATGTGAAATGACAGTGCCATTATTGTTATCACTGTTCTTTATCTGTTGAAGGATATTTGAGCTAAAGCAGTGTAAAATCTGTGACAAATTCCAAAACCATGGTTAGCTCACCTAACTTCAGATCTTATTAAAAAAATGAAGGTTTTGCTACACCTGTTTGCAAGTTTTTTTCTGAAGCTTAATCTTTTTAAGACTTTGTATGAATATTAGAATTTTCCTAGCTTGGTTTTTCTCTTAATAGTAATATTTTACTGCAGACATTCCTTGTGATTTCTTCTACCTACTACTATCTGACAAAACACAGAATCCTTTGCCCTGAAGCATGGCAATGTTTTCCCCACCCTCTGGACAAATTTGCCCCAATTCCATACTTTGTTAGCTAATCCAATGCTTACAACTTGATCACAATTCACTCTGAATAACTCTTGTTCTTTCTACCTCAGTCTTTCTCAGTCTGTCCTTGCTCCTTTGCCCAGATTCCCTCTTTGAATTACCCTGCTTCTTCAGCTCTTCTGCCGCTGTCATTCTCTTTCACTTTAGTTCACATTCATTCATATAAATGCATTGAATTAATGGTGACACATCTCAGTTTACTTAAAGTTATGATTTACTGTTTCTTGTCATCAAATCCCTAAATTTAATAGTAAAAATTCAGCAGAGTTCAAAGAAAACAAGTGTATTAAAAAGTTGCCAATTGCGGTTTTCACCTTTAAAAAGAAAATAAGTTATTTTCTAAAGTGTAGTCTTGAAAAATGTAAGCAACAGTTTTTTTCATATTTCTAGCAGGAAAGTGCTTGTTTTATACTCAGAAGAACATAGGCACAAATAATCTTTTATTATACTTATCATACAGCTCTTGCAATAATTTCCTTAAAAATAATCTAATCTGAAAAATATGTTATTTCAATATATTCATTAGAATAAGAATAATGGGTTTACTTTCATCTTCACAGTCTTTTTGTTTCCTGTTAAGATCCATTCAGCCCTCAAAACTATTCCAAGAAAAGGTTAACATGACGCAATTCTTATTCAGACGCATCAGTATAGATGCTTAAAACTAATATTTCTCAAGTTATAACAAAATCCCTTTGATCTTGCTACTATAACTGAAACAAACTTGAGTCCTCCACTGAAAGAGGAAAAATAATTTCCTCTGATTTGTGGTGCAAAAGAAGCCAAGTGGTCTGTGACGTTGACATGTGTCACAGGGAGTTACTGTGATTTTATAAATGGTGTAAAAAATGAGTACTGATGTAGTATTCAGTCATTCAGGTTACACAAGGGAGATAGTAAGTATAAGAAATGAGTGTCCTTTTCTACCTTTCTCCATGTTTCACAGTACCCCTTGAGCCCTCTTTTTTCCTGAAGTAATCCTCTCTATCTGACTTCAAGTGTTGTCCACACACAGTCTTGCATGAGCTTATTTAAGTATTCTTTTTAGCTATTGGTATTTTTAAGACTGAGAGTTAAATTTGCCAAAATTAGAAATTTTTATATCTGACCAAATTAAACCACTTGTGGAAGGCAAGATACATCAACAGAAGATTCACTCTCAGATGAAAGGTCTTTGTGAGGACTACATGGATCAACCTTTTTCCTATCCTATTCTGGAACCTCTTCTGCAAAACCAAACTTCAGTTGTGCAGTTTTAATGTTGAAACAGGAAGTCATTTTGTGTGAAGAATGCAGATCCTGAAGCTCTTACACTGAAGACATTTAAAGCAAATGCTGGGTTTTGTCTTGTCCAGTAGGACTAGATTTTAAGAAAAAGTGGGAAAAAAAATCTGCTAAACCATTCATAATAAAAGTAGAGTTAACCAAAGTGAAATAAAAGCATTGCATTAAAACCTGTCTTCTTTCTCCACATATAGTAAATTATATTTCATGCAACATCATGGTCTCTTTAATTATACAGGTATCCAAAGACAGGAGAAACTTTCCTTCCAGATCTCTTAAAAATAACAATTACTTCAGTATCATAAGCAGTCTTCTCATATTGATGAGTGCAATATCCTTCTTAAGAATGAAACCAAACTGTGATTTTGGAATAGACTTAAAAGAGACTAAGAGACTTGTTTACAGTGAATGTACGCAGTAGCTCACATCTGTGCTGCCTTTTGCTGGATGACCATCTTAGCAAAAATCTAGCTTTGAACTTTCAATTAAAAACTTTATCTCTCTGAAAATGCTTTATACTTTTTGCTCTTCAGTCCCAAAATCTTAGCATTTTTGGATTAACTAATTTTTCATTCATTTTCATGACTGCCAAAGTAGAGAGATTTCTGGTTTACTAGACCTTTGACCTTCCTGGTGTGAATATGAATATGCTCCAAATAAAACAAAATTAGATCTGTCATATTTCCTTTTTCATTGTTCACTTTTCACTACAAAGAGAAATGGATCTGTTTTTGTTTTTATTTCATTATTTTAAACTGTTAAATTAATATACAAGTGCAAATAAATTTAATCAATTTGAAATAATATACAAGCAAACTGTGTTGGCAAATTCCTGACACAATTGTATAAAAAGAAATTACATAATTCTCTGCTCAAAATATAATAACTTTTTAAGTTGGGGATTTTTCCTTGTCTTGATTGTTTTTGTAGGTTTTTAAAATGCTCTGGTGGATAGCTCTGTAGGAATAAGTAATTCTCAGAAGGAAAGCATGCAAAACTTACTCTTTTTTAAGAAAAATATGTATCTTTCAGATTTCTAATTGTTCAGATCATAATGATCAGTTTTATCCTTAGAGTGCCCCTTGCCTATCAATTTACATTAAATCTATTTTAAAAAGATACATATGAAACCTATCAAATGTGACTGTCTGGTAAAATAGTTTTATCCTGCTTTGTACACTTCACAGAATCAGAAAATCAACGAGAATGTCAGACATCCTTTGTGGTGTCTTATCCAACCCCAGTGCTCCAGCAGGGTCCTACTGCAGATTGCTAAGAACTATCTCTAGTCAGGTGTTGAATATCTCCAAGGATGGAGACTCCGCAGCCTCCTCAGCTGATTTTGTTTCCTTGAGTATCTTGTTAGAACTATTCTGAAAAGGTAGAGTCACTTTCATATACAAATCATATTCTGCATATAGATATTGAATTAAAAAAAAAGGTTATGTTAAGGAAAATTAAATTATTAAAAAACCCCAAGACTGCCAGAGATCTCGGGTAGTTTAGCCACAGTAGGATCATGCAGTCCTGCACTCAGTCCCCACACCCAGTGAGATGAGAAGGGAATCACAACAAAGCGAGCATGGATTGGGATGAAGGACAGGGACAGCTTCCTCACCAGTTATGTTCATGGGCAAAACAGACTCAACTTGGGGAAGAAAACTCAATTTAATTCATTGCCATTCATCTGAGTAGCACAATGAGACATAACAACCACATCTTATAACATCTTCCCCCCACCTCTTCCTTCTTCTCGGGTTCAAATCACTTTGCTCCCGATGTCTCTACTTTCTCCCCAGCAGCAGCACAGCGGGCAGGGAATGGGGGTGCCTTCCCAGCATGAAAGTCCGGGAACAAAGTATTCCTACGCGAGCTTCCCATGGGGTCATGGACCTCTTCAGGCACAGCTCCATAGGCTGCAGGCAGGTCTCAGGTCCAGCATACCTCCTTCTCGCCCCAGCTCTGGGTGTCCACCCCTGCTCTGGCATTGAGCATCTCTCAGGGTCTCAATTTCAGTCACACGTGCCCTCAGACTCAGCTTTCTGCTTCAGTGTGGAGTCTCCATGGCCTACACGTGGGTCTCCACTCCACCACTGAACCTCCATGGGCTGCAGGGACCTCCTTTGCCTTCTCCTACTCCATGAGTGTTGAACTGGGTGTCTGAGGTTCTCTGTCCTCCCTCTCCTCCTCCTTCCTCCTGGCAATGAAACTCTCTCTCTGTTTAGGCCGATGGTTGTCTTTTGTTCAGGTCAATGGCCTCTCCTCCAGGTTCTCTCCACTTTCTTCTTTTCAAGACAGCCTTTACCCTCACAAATATGGATTCTTAGATGTGCTTCTCTAGTGCTCATTGGCTCATCCTGGGCTGGAGGCAGGTAGGGGGAGAACACTTTAGAGCCAGGGGAGCTTCTTCTCTCACAAGTTGGCCCCTTCCCCCACTACAAAAAATAGCAGCTCCTCCCAAACAAACCCAACACAAGATCATATGCCAAATTTGGATATTTTTTTTTACCCAGATTAAATATTTTGATATCTGTAAGATGCTCTCTGCATTTCCTCTCCTAGAGAACTACTTTTACCTTTATAAATGTGAATAAGTAGAACTGCTTTCACTATGGCAATTTCTGTTACAGAATTGTTCACAAATAATACATTTAATGAGCTTTTTAGCTCATTCAGAACATTAATTCATCTTTTTTCTTTTCTCTTTACTTTTAAATCTGTGTATTAACTCATTCATTTTTCTTGCTTGAAACTCAAGCTTGTCTTGTCATTTTCAAAGCTCTCCATAGCAACATACTACTTTCATTTTGATGCTTATCCTTTAGTCTCCTGTCTCCACAAACTTTCTTTTAATTTTATGGACTTCTTAATAATCCAAAATACTCAAAACAGTTTCTCATATAATCTGTGTTATTATCCCACTCATTCATTCCTGTAAATACTTCCAGAAACCTACTATTCAAATATTGCATGATTTTAAATAGACGTACCTCCACATAAAATCTCTGTGGTTAGAAAGTTTTATCCCTACATTACACTTAGGAAATTGGAACACATTGGTTAAACCTACATTTATAAGTAAGACGGTATCAAGGACTTTCTGTCTGTGACGTTGCATAGTGGGAAAGCCTTATCTGCACTATAGTGCATCTAGTCTTGTGTGTCTTATAGGCCTTGGTGACCTTATGAGCATAACTTTTAATGATTCTTTTGGTGTGGTTTTTTTCAAAGTGTCTGAAATGGTGTGAGGCCACACAGCATCCCTTCAGAGTAGTATAAAATAAGTATGTTATTGCATTCAGGAAGGCACAAAGAGGCATACAAAGCCTTTTGGATTAATATTGCAGGACTGCACAGGGTGGAAAAGACTATAATGGATTTAGACTAATCCATTCCGGTTATTATTAATAGTCCCTGGCATGTGCCTGTAAACTTGCAGTTGGCTAAACCTTGCAAAGGATCTTGTTTAAAATGATATGGAGAATTAGAAGATCTTATTCTCCTTGTATTAAGGAAACAGCAAAAGATTGTCAGTAGGCTTGCAGGAAGTCTGTGCCAGAGCAAAGAACTTTAGGTTTTCCAAACCTTGAACGAAACTCTTAAATCTGTCCTCAATATCTTACCTCAGCCTTAAGTGTAGTCTCCTCTTTGTGGGATGGCAGGGTAAAAACTCAAGTACAAATAACACTTTATAATAACTCAGCTTGGGATTCTGGGCAGAAGTGCTTCAAATTCTATATATAAAAGTGTTAGAATCAAAGTTACTTTAGTTCATGGCTCAAAGAGAAATCACACCACATGCACATGAATTCTTTTTAGTAATTGATGTGAATAATGTAGGCAAAATAATGACACTTACCTGGAGCTTAGATTCTGTTGGGAAGCCCTGCAAGAACAACTGTTTTTTCAAATACTAGCAAAACACATCAGTGACTCCTGGCAGTAAAAGAAGGAGATCTTAGTATGTTGTTGAAAATAAAATTTGCCTTTTAATGCAAGTAGTTTTCCAGGTCCAAACAGCTCAATGCATTTATTGTGCTTTACATACAGTCATCTCTATAGTGCTGTTGCAAATTTTCCACCACTCCTCCCTGTCCCTATAGTAACTGCTGGGTTTGTGGTACAATGTATTTTCTTTTCTTTTCTTTTCTTTTCTTTTCTTTTCTTTTCTTTTCTTTTCTTTTCTTTTCTTTTCTTTTCTTTTCTTTTCTTTTCTTTTCTTTTCTTTTCTTTTCTTTTCTTTTCTTTTCTTTTCTTTTCTTTTCTTTTCTTTTCTTTTCTTTTCTTTTCTTTTCTTTTCTTTTCTTTTCTTTTCTTTTCTTTTCTTTTCTTTTCTTTTCTTTTCTTTTCTTTTCTTTTCTTTTCTTCTTTCCTTTTCTTTCCTTTCCTTTTCTTTCCTTTTCTTTTCTTTCCTTTTCTTTTCTTTCCTTTTCTTTTCTTTCCTTTTCTTTTCTTCTTTCCTTTTCTTTCCTTTCCTTTTCTTTCCTTTTCTTTTCTTTCCTTTTCTTTTCTTTCCTTTTCTTTTCTTTCCTTTTCTTTTCTTTCCTTTTCTTTTTTCCTGAGTTACAACCAAAGCTATCTGTTCAGCCAAGCTTGTCTTCCCTACTGGCTTGACTTTGGGGGACAGTCTGCTCCTGCACCTTTAAGATTTCCTTCTTGAGGAATGTCTAGCCTTCTTGGACTCCTTTGTGCTTCAGGACTGCCTCCCAAGGTACTCTTTCAGCCAGGCCAAAGGAACTTCTTGGACTGTTTCCTCTGCTATATTGTATTTCTACTAGACATCTCAGAATTTGAAGTCCCCCAATTGTAAGACTTCTTCCAGCTGCTTATAGAATATTTTTTTCTGCCTCTTCATCCTAGTAGGGTAGTTTATAACAGACTCTCACAATGATACCTACCTTGTTGATCTTCCCCTGGTTCTTATCCAGAAACACTCAACTCTACTATCATCTTCATCAAGTTCTAGACAATCAAAACACTCCCTAACATACAGGGCTACCCCACCACCTCTCCTGCCTTGCCTATCCCTTGTGAAGATTTTATAGCCAACCATTGCAGCGCTCCAATTGTGTGAGTCATTTTACTGTATTTCCATGACGGCAAATAGGTCGTGCTACAAAGAAAGCAAGATGCCTAAGTTCCACACCCAGAAACCAGAATACTACTTGCCTTTGTATAAATCACTTGCACCCTTGTCCCAGCACAACTGCAGCAGGAACTTGTGCCTTGCTAAAAGACAACTTGCTGCATCCAGGATTCTTTCATTCACTACAGCTGACAGATGCAAAGTGCCTATTTTCCACTTACTGCGGTGCTGTGGATACCTCTGTATGCTGAAACTGGCATTTGTATGTTAATTTATTTCTTTGTGAAGGTCCTTGACATTCGAGCAATAGACAGTTGTTTGTGTACTGTGTAGTCTTAAGATGCATAAAGCGAGTAAGTCTGCTGGACCGATTCACTTACTGGGTGATGCAGGACACTGCCACATAGCAGGCATCTTCAGTCAGAAAGATTCACTGATGCCCCAGTGCTAAAGCAATTCCCTTGTCATGCATCCAGGTTGTGGATTTCTCATGAGCTATGATTGACGCATGGTTATATGCTGCTGCCTTAGTCACCTTTAATGTGTGACTGTGCTGGTTTCTTGAGGAACTTGACAAAATGAGAAGGCAGATAGACAAAGTGGAAAGCTTAAACTTTGAGGATATTGCTTGTGGAAGAGAGCAGCAATTTCTTCTGTGTTAAGAAAGTGTTAGTCAGAAAGACTAAAACAGTATTTGTTAAATGCAATAAGAATCTGTCTTTCTGGAGTCTTAAAAGAAGGTTCTTTTAGAGCTATGAAAGTAATATATTGCACAGCTTTAATGCGTTATCTGCCTTTATTCCTTCCAGATGAAAGACTCCCTTTGTGTGTAGCTACAGTCTAATAAGAGATGTTGTCCAACATAGATAAAAATACTAAAAACCTGGAAATTTTGGAGCCTCCCCTCTCTGTATGCTAAGCACTTTCTCCTATCTCATGTACAATAATGTGTTATCAACATTAAGTGTATAATAATTAAGCCTTCACAAAACATAAGATATAAGCAGCTGTTATCTCCTTTGTGTGAGTAAAGCTGAAGTGTGTTCATCGTAAGAGAACTTTAAAGACATAAAATGCATCAGAAATCTTGAAAGCAATTTTAAAAGAGCTAAGCATTCCAAAACCATGTCATGATACTTTAGACTTTAAAATATTTAATACAAATTAATGTGTGGTCCTTAACAGATTTTAGGGAGCTACAGCTCCTTCTCCTTCTTTTTGCAAGTAATATTTCCTTTAAGAATAAACCATAATATTAAACCATAAAAATCTTTATTTTAAATATGACCAAACAGTTCCTATGAAACATTTATTTTGAAATATTTGACAGTCAGACCCCAGCATCATCTAGTTGATTTCATCCTGTGGATTTTCTATACCACAGTCTAGCTACTTCTATTTTAATCTGCTCTGACTGTCACAACATTTCTGAACTTTTGATCTGAGGCAGTGATTTGATGTTCTGAAGACTGGTCTGCCTACAAGCATTTCAGGTACATAATCTTGATTCAGAATTACTTATTTAGACCTGCTGCATTAGCTGCAACTTGACAAAGAGCCAGGGTGGAAGCTGAGCTTTTGACATCTTTTAGTTTCTTTCAGTGTGGTATAGCAATGGTGAAAAACTATGAAGGATGAAAGATGTATAAGCAGTACATCTGATTTTAAACTGAGATATAAAAGTGTATTTACTTGTGCTATGACTAATATAATTTTGTAAGTTTGGAACAGCTTTTTGATATTTAAAACATGTATTTACATTGTGTTTTATGTAAAGATCCTGGACCACTCTCTGATTCTGTTAAAATAAGGACCAATATTTTGCTTTCAGCAAATGGCCATTAGAATTACAGGAATTCCCCAAGATAAATAATGTAGGGTATTTTCAGAAGATAATTCAGACCATGCGTAAGCATATTCAGTTAGTGCAAGCAATGCATTTATGAATTGATAGGGGCTAGGTGTCTCTGGATAAGTACATTACAAAATGAAAAATCAGAGGCTGTTGAAATATCAAGGGATTTGTAGGCAGGAAATAAAACTGCACAGAAAGACATACTACTGCACTTGAACAGTTTCTAGGAGACTTCTGAAATAGCAGCAGCAAAGATCAAAGCAACATATACTTTAGGCTGGGCATTAATATTCTAGCATTTGCATATATTTTGTTGATAGCTAAACTTCAGTCTGATGTCTCTGAAGTCAGCATAAAGGTGTAAGGGGTGTGTGTGTGTGTAATTTCAGAGACACCGTGTTGGACACCAGGGGATTACAGACTGCATGCAATTCTTTGGACCCCAAAGTACAAGTTCAAAATGATCTTTAAAAAGAGCATTATAGAAATATGCAAGATGAAACTTAACATTTTTTGCCAAACAGGAAAAATATTCAGAGACTTTGGGAAGTGGTGTTAGTCCAGTTTGCTGATAATTAAGCTGTCTGTACTTGACTGCCTTCAATCTCTGTACCTTGGGCACTTCCAGTTTTTGTGAAGTCGTCCCTCAGCTATGCAAAGCTGAACAGGAGTACTTTTTATCAAAAAGGTGTCGATAATATCACTTTGCTTTTCTAACTACTGCTGGAACACTTTAAGATGAATGTAGTACAAAACTATGCATTTTACTGAGAGAAAGATGAGATTAAAAGTAATAATTTAAGGTAAATTAAAAGCATACAAATTGGATTTCTTCAGCTTTTGGAAGTGAAACAGAGGAGGAAAACATAACATTAGTGTTTTGCACATTCATGCAGAGAGTGCTCTTCTGGCTCAGATAGCTTGGATTTTTTCTGGTAGAAAGACAGCATCACCTCTAGCAGTGACTAATGCATTGCCCTCTACAGGTGACAAATGAGTGAGGAGGAAGAAAAAAGTAGCACAAAACTGCTGGTTTTTGAAAGACAGGATTAGGAAGGTTAAGCGCTCCATGGGTCTCCTTCTTATCCTAGTTGTGGGAATAAGTGGTTTGGCTCATCACCCAGATCACTGGATGGCTGAGAGGAACAACAAACAGAGTGCCCTCAGACAGCTAAGAGTGGTCCACCAAGTCGCATGTGCAAGGTTTGGGACTCCATATCAGAGAGCAATTTCCCTTTTAAGAAATAGCTTAAAGAATGAAATGTGGAAGATAAGGAGGTAGAAGAAAAGCTAGGAGAAAAAAAATTGGTTTAAATTTAAAGAAACTGACAAAGAAAAAAAAAAAGGTTTAAAAATTAGTATCTTCACTAAGAAACATTTAAAAAATTATTTTTAAATTCAGGTGGGAGTCTCAAACCTTATGCTTCACAAGGTTTTACCAATGCATTGAATATATTTCCAGGTGGTATTCCCCAGTTTGTCCCTGACAGACTGTCCTGGTTTTTCTAAGATAAAATTAATTTTCTTTTTAGTATTTTAGTTGCAGTGTTTCAGTTCAGACTTATTGAGAGAAGAACGTTGATAACAGTGCTGGTGTTGTGAGTTGCTGCTGGAGCTCAAGGCCACCGTGTTTGGCTGCTTCACAGCTGCATTAGGACTGGGATGGAGAAGTGTAGTGAATAGCAAAGACCAGAACTGGCATTTGGATGTGCCAATGAAATATTCCAGATCATATCACGTCATGCCAGTATATTAACCAGGGCTGACTGGAAGACAGGGTACTTCTCTTCCGGGGGTACCTCTCTGGGGGATCACTCGGGCTCACTCTTCTGGGGTTTCGGTTTTGGGACTGTCTCTGCTCCGGGATCGTGAGCTGGCACAGGCCGGGCATCAGTCAGCGGGAGGAGAGCACTGTGTATCACTCATTTGTATAATTCTGTTATCACTGTTGTTATCATTATCATTTCATTTTAACTAGTAAATAGTTTTTACCTCAACCCGTGAGTCTCCTTGCCCTTCTTTCCAATTCTCTCCCCTACTCCCTGGGCGAGGGAGGGGGGAGGGTGATAGAGCAGGCTGTGTTTGACTGCAAGCTGCAAGCAAAAAGGGTGAATCCACCCAAACCACCCCACAGATGATATTATCCTTTCTCCTAAAATAGAATAGAATAGTTCAGTTGGAAGGGACCTACAATGGTCACCTAGACCAACTGTTCTAATGCTGCTTTTTGGCAAACTGTGAAGATCCTACAAACTCTTGAGTGAGTGGAGGGTACTCAAAAACCATCTGAGGTGGATTGTATCTAGTGTTTTCTGGAGCATCATCTCCTGGAAAAGGAACAAAACCAAACAAAACTGCTGTGTGGTACCCCATTTCTTGTTCTTCTCCAGAACCACCTACAGGTTGTCTTTCCTAACCAATGTAGCTCTATTCGACAATATAATCAGTGTTATTCAGCATGCTAGAGAAAGCTACTTACCTCACCCTAAGTTAAAGTGTTGCAGGTCAGGAAGCCTTATTAAGGCTTGGAAAATTCTCAACAGCTTGTCACCTTCCCAGCATCCCAGGAATGCACTCTTTTCCTTCAAGAGAAGCAAAGTAGAACAGGTAATTGCTTGGGGTAACTAATAATACAGTTTAAAATAAATATATATTTAAAAAAAATATTTTCTATTTTTTAAAATATATTTATTCTGAAAATATCAGTTGACTACAAGCTTAGGACATAGCTTTTATATGAGGGTCAGGAGGCAATAAGGAATAAAATCCTGTATAACCCACTTTCAGCTTCTTCCAAAACAATGAATAGGTCTACTTCTATGGTTGTGACCAGGGAAACAGTATCACCAATGCCTTTACCATGTTCAGACTCTTTCCTAAGGTAAGGTAAGGTGGTTTCCTTAGGACCAAAAGCCTTAGGGAAAAAAAAAAAAAAAAAAAAAAAAAAAAAAATCAGCTATGGAGTAATATTTTTCCCTAACAAAGTAAAAGGAAATTCTACCTACCGGAGAGAAAAATTAGTTGTGGAATAAATCAAATCCAATTCCATAGAAATGGATTAGCAAATAGGATGTTCTCATGCTGATTTTCCTCTGCTCTCTGATAGGCTTTACAGATATTTCCTAGTGTTTGTTACTGTAGGGAAGTCCCATGTTGGAAAACTTTGCCCTGTCAGTGGGAATGGTCACCACTGACATCTTTACTGCTAATCCAGGCGATGCTTTCATTAACATTCTGAACACACATTCACATGTCAAATCCTGCAAAATGAATAATTTATGCAGTGAAATGGAGTTGACACAGATGAGGTTGCATGCTTGTCCCCTGGCATCATGGTAACAAACCATAAACTTAATTTACATTCTATCCTGACCACCTCTCAAGGCTGTTCAGAACAAGCATGGTGGATGCTTTTCTGACAGGCACTTGGCCAGGAGAGGACCTTCTTCCCTTTTCAAAGGCCCATGTACTGTCAGCTTTGTCAGCTACTGGAAGAGTATATAATTTCTGTGGTTTTCAAAAAAGAATGGTAAAATATACCTTGCATATGCAAAATTCAAGTGAAAATAAAAATTTCACAAATGAAGAAATTTCTCTCTCTCTCTTTGTTAATAGAGTTATGTTCTCAAAAGAGAGATTAAGTACAGTATTAGCAGATTGAAGAGATAAAATCTCTGTAGCTGATTTTTTTATTGTAGGAAAAGGGAATTTCAACTATGTCTAAATTCTACTGTACTCAGAAAACTGAGGCACTTGGTAGCTTTGCCTTTTCCAACTCTGTACTAAGCAAAGCTCTTTATTACAATGTTTTTGTAAGATTGTTTAGACTATTGGATATGACAATCCTAATTTATGTTATTTTGCATATGAAATAAGCCACTTTTCAATGTTTCATACTCATGCTAGAAAGTACTAATTAACAGCCCTTGTTATTGTCTTACAAATTAGAGAGGAAATAATAGAAATTTTCATTCAAGGGTAATTTAGGACAAACCTAGCTTCATTTAAAAAGAAATTGCAGGACAAAGTTGTTACACAGAAAAACTCAAGGTTTTTTATTTTAAAGATTTGATGTATTATGCCAAATAAATATAGTTTTTGGAAACCTAAGCTACCCCATTATCTTGAAAATGAATTACAGCTGTTGTGATCATACCTTCCACATTGCATCTATGAAAAACTTGGTGACTAAATTGTGACAGTCTATCATTATCTGAAAATACATATGAGACTTCATCAAAATGCACAGTAATGTTTGGTTGGGTTTTCTTCAACTGTTTTGGGAATAATCAAAAGATATTTTGTGAAATCAAACCTGGATCAAATCACTGGGTCAGGAATGTGAATAGCAAACATATTTTATCTCAGATTTTAGTTAAATATGTTTAAGAGATTAAGTTAAAGCCCTGAATTTCAGCCCAGCATTTGGATTCGGTGGGACAATCTCCACTTAGGTGAATGCATCCCTGTCTGCTGCTGAAAAATGGAACACATGCCTGTGTCATCACGCAAACTGTTTCTAGTTTTCAAAGTTCTTTCAGTAACTGAAAAAATAAATGTTTAGGAAAATATTATCTTTTTAGAAATAGCAAAATAATGGTTGTAACTGATGTAATTCCTTGAGGCATCCTCAGAAAACAATGTTTTTACTTCGTTGTTATTATTGTTTCTATTCAGGCAGAAGTCTCATTCTGGAAACTTCAAATGAAATGAATGTCATGTGGAAACTGTGAGGACACAACCCAATTTGCATTTCAAAAACTTCCAGTTTAGATGGACAAAACAATACCAAAAATTGCATTAAGTTTCCCCATTTTACACATAGGAAATGGGCTAAATGCTATGGCCAAGGAGGTAATGAAAAGAAACTGCAGTTGAATTGACTCTGACCCAGATGATGCTGTAAAACACAAAACTAACCTTCCTTCTATGTAAGCATTTTCCATTTTAAAATAATTTCATGTTTTACTTTGAGCTCCTTCTAGATCCTGAAACTCTAATAAATGAAAGGTATTCCACACCTCACTTTAACTGTAGGTGTTGGAGACAGAGTCAGGTACTCCTCACTATATACTTGAAAGGGCTATGGGATTCAGGATCTGTGTTAAGATACACAGTGCCACCTCTTCATATACTGTAGCTGAAATAACTTAATTCAGGTGATATAAATTTTCCATGTAATTAATTTTCAATCACCTACTTTGCATTCCAACTTTTGGTTTGATAATTGTTCTTAAACGTCTTCCCCACTTTTTCTTTCATCTTCCATATTACAGTTTAAATAAAGCACTGGCTTTGCTAGCAAAGCAAAATTGAACATCACTTAGATGTATTAGAGTAATGGCATAAATTATTCCTTAATTTTTATTTTCCTTTTTTTGTTGTTGTTGTCTTTTTAAAAAGTTCAATTTTTTCCAGAGATAAAAATTAAGTCCAGAAGAGCTTCTATCTACATAAATAACTTAGCCAAAAGTAAAATATGAACTCTTAAAATAAATTGTATTCAATAATATTCAACTTCAATAATTCTTAGCTCTCTAAGAGCCTGGGAAGGAGAAATGCTGTTGTTTCTAAAGTTCTAAACTCATTTTAGTTCATGTGGTTCCAAGGGGAAAAAAAAAGAAAACCAGATGCTAATCTTTTTGTGACACCCTAGCCAGGAATTGAAAAATACAAAACTGAAACGTACTTATTTTCTGTAGTAAATATTTGGTGCTACTTATATTTTAGATAATAAATTTTAGGATTTAGTAATTTGCAAAATAAATGATTTTGTTTTAAAATGATTAAATTTTAAAATGATTGTGTTTTAAAAGACAAAGGTACTGTGATAACCAAGATAGCTACCAGGGCTGGTTCTTTGTCAATGTGAGGAAGAGTTACCACCAATTCTCATTCAGCCTCACACTCAAAAAACTACTATGTCATGCATATTTCCAAACAAGGAATCTATCTCACATTTTCATCATCAAGAATAACCTATTATTTTGTTTTTCTTCACAGACTGGGAAAGGTTGTGAAGTGACTTATAGCATATAGCAGAAATTCTGTCCATAACTGTTATGAGTGGTACTCTAATAAAATGTAGGTATTCACATACAGATTCATGAGTACTTTAAATCTGATAATAAACAAAGAGGGGAAATTGAATAGTTTAGCTTATTTATTTTAAAAAGAGGGAGGTTTGTTTTTTTGGGGGTTGGGTTTTTTTTTCCCCTTGAGGATAAGTATAAAATATTTTCCTCGGGCAAGCCTATCAGTTTTAGTAAATCATGGGCAATAGCTAAAAGGATGCTACAAGTAGACAGGAAGGTGGAGAAAGGGACAGTAGGACTCAGAGAATGTTGGTGTAAACAGCAGAATTTAAGAGAAATGTGGTTCACAACACTTAATTTCTGTTGTCATAGCTGTGGATTGTGACAGGATTTGCAATCTCTGCTATTAGTCATAGAGTCCTAGAATGGTTTAGGTTGGAAGGGACCTTAAAGATCATCTAGTTCCAACCCCACTGCCATGAGCAGGGACACCTTCCACTAGACCAGATTGCTCAAAGCCTCATCCAGAGGCCCTGGCCTTGAACACTTTGAGGGACGGGGCATCCACAACTTCTCTGGTCAACCTGTTCCAGTGTCTCACCACCCTCACAGTAGAGAATTTCTTCTTGATATCTAATCTAAACCTACCCTTTTTCAGTTTAGAGCCATTACTCCTCATCCTATCACTACCTGCTCTTGCAAAAAGTACTTCCCCAGACTTCCTTTAGGCCCTTCAGGTACTGGAAGCTGCTATAAGGTCTCCTCAGAGCCTTCTCTTCTCCAGACTGAACAGTCCCAACTCTCTTAGCCTGTCTTCATAGGAGAGGTGCTCCAGCCCTCTGATCGTGAGTCCAATGGGAAAACTGTGTTTCACAGGGAAGGTAGTTTCTGATGAAAAGGTGCTAGTGGAATAATGATTGATACTGTAAATATATTATAGAAGTAAAATTAAATTATGATTACTAGGCTATTTGGGACAAACAACTTCACTTGCTTGTAGTGATGGTTTACTCCTACTCCCCCCTCCCCCACCCTGCCCTGAGAAGTGTTTTGTCTTGAATAGGTTTGAATTGATAATTTCGATATTCAATGTCTGTTGACTTTAATATGCTGCCCTGATACATAGATTTTTTTTTTCTAAGCAGCAGTGTAATACAACAGAAAGGTCAAAAAGACCCAAAACCAATCAGCAATGATATTATGAAGCTGGAGTTCCAGCTGCAACTCCAAGAGGAGCGGCCAGTGGCCAGAGGCAGGTGGCCATAGGTAGTCTCTTATGTTTCCATAATAAAAAAAAAAAAAATAAAAAATCTTGAGTGCAAGAATTTAGCAACCACCAAAGACATTTAAGAGGAAACAGGGGGTGAGGGGAACGGCTGTTCTAGTCTTTTGAGAGGGACACCTGACACTGGAGTGGAGTGTCTCCATTTGAATTGCAAGTTACATACTGTTTTAGTTACAGAAGGAAAACTACCTGGTAGAGGAAGACACTGCATGATCTAGTCATACAATTCCAGAAGAACATAATAGATTTAGCTAGAATTTCTGATTTTTCCCCACTTGTTTTCAGCTTCTTTATCTAGAGGCAGGATTGGAAGATAGTGGCTTGAAACTCTCATGTCTTGTCCATGAAGGACCTGCAGACTATGCTGTAATCTGGCTTCATTCCCCCTTTTTTCCTGCCTTTCCAGAGCTCAAACATAAGAAAGTTTTCACCTAGCCCCCTCCTAGTCACTGCCCACCAGAAACCTGACACAGCCAATAAAGAGAAGGTGGCTGCTAGGGAAAAGCAGAAGATGGAAAGATTATCTTGTTGCACAGATAATTCTGATTTTTCTTTTTACTGAAAAACTGTTAGGAAGGAATAACAAGGGCAAGATATACAGCTGTAAAAAAGCTAGCTGCTCTTTGTTGCCACTACTTATCCATTTATTCTCCTGACCAGACTCTGAATAACCTTTCAAACTATTGAATCTTTTAGGAGCACTGTGACAGAATGTTATTGGGATCTCTATATTCCACTGGAGAACTTATTTATTGTCTGAAGAATTAAGCATAAAATAAGAGAAAGATAAGAGAAGGACTAGTAAATTGGTAAATTAATCAAAATCTCAAATTTCCATTTAATGGGTAATTCTGACATTTCATCAGACAACAAATATGATTTATACATTTTTCTCTATTGGGGAAAATCTTAAATATTTCTAGCATGATGGTTATTTAGTCAACAATAGAGGTTTTTCTTTGCAACAGAAAAATATGTCTTTGGCTTTCATTGACTTAGTATGTACTTCCCCTGCCCCACACCGTGTTGCTTTCCTATGTATTTCTGGATCAACAGTGTTGCTTCAGGGTATTTTTTTATGAATTCAAAATTCATAAGAACTCTTGGGACCAATAAACTAGAAACTCTGAAGATGAGTAAGAGTTGGCATCATTTTGTGATGTGCCACTGATATAAAATGACATTACTCTACCGGAATACAGGAACTACCTCTTATTCCCCTCTCCCACTTTTCCATAAAGAACATATAAAATAGAAATATTTGTGATATTAGGTATTCTGTTCATCCTTTTTGGCTCAAATTGTTACAGATAGCTAAGGGGTATAGTATAAAATGCACAGATAAGACTAGAGGAAAAAAACAAACAAACAAACAAACAAACCAAACTCAAAACTATGCTGGAGCAGTTCTTTAGTCTTCAAATAAACTTACATATTCAGTTAAGCTACAATTAAACAGAGCAGAAACTTTTTTAATTTCAGGTTGGTATGTAGGCTTCCATAAAGCACGCTACTGACTGGGAGCGTGGGGTGCGTTACATGTGGATTTAGCTGGGGCCAAGCTGTCTCTTGCTGTCTGAGATACCAGATCTGACAGTGGTTGGGTGATAGTGAAATGATAATGAAATAATTTTCTTATTTCTTTTCTTTTTTTTTTTTTTTTTTTAGTATATAAGCAGTACCTTTTCTATTGAGTGACAAAGACATAAATTGTTAAATTTTATACTTTAGATCACTATCTGTGTTCAACTAATATTGCTGGCAATATGGAAGTTGTCTGCTGTAACACCACATAGCTTGGTGAATATATTTGGCACAGGTGTTCTGTTTTTCAGGTTCCTTTCAATTTCTTTTTTTTTTTTTTTCTTCTTTGATGATCCAATACATTAAAAAGTAAGTTTTGGGTGCTCTTATTTGAGGAAGAACGAAGATAAAGGTTGAGTGATGAAATGGCCAGGTCAGGGCTGTGATCACAGAAATTGATGTTTTCTGTTGTATTCTACCTATTGTACTGCAGCAAAAGTTTTTTTCAACAGTGTCCACTGAAACACAGAGCAGTGGACACAACATGTTTAAACTGTGCCCATGAAGTAACAGAGGAGAAAATTTAAAATGTTAAATAAATATACCCAAAATACTGTCGCAAAGCACTGAGGTAAAAGAAAGATTTATCTTTCCTGATCACCTATATTTCTTCATGGACTGCTAAACCCACAATGTCTAACATTCAACTTAATTTCTATGTTTCTCTGTGTGGAATATGTAAATTAGGCTTAAAAATTATATGAACAGACTCATATATTTTTCTTTATGTCTCATTTTCATCAGTGCTGGCTGGGAAACTACGAGGAAAAAGATAAGAAAATTTATTTGTTGGAAAAAAGTTATTTAACTACCTGTGGTTACTTAAAAAGCAATGAGAAATAGTTAAAAATTCAAGTCCATTTAAAATCAGATCCTGACACTACTTGAGATCATTTGATCACTTCATTCTTACTGAAGCGATAAATAAATAATAGTGAATTTTTCGAAAGTAATTCAAGAAGAACATGTGAAGATGAGAGATTCATTATTGCTATTATACAAATCAGCAAGCCGAGGGAAAGGAAGTACATTATAGCATCCAAAGTTAATCAGCACATCACAGATGAAACCTAGACTTCTAGTGCTACAGATTGTTCCTCTATTTGTACTGTACACTGGCTTAATATTTCTTCTGGCTATCAATGTGACATTCTAACATTAGTGATGGGGGTTTTTTTGTTGGTTTTGGGGTTTTTTTAGAGTAGCTCAGATTTCTAAACTGCAAAAGTTTGTTTTGTTTTGGTTTGGTTTGGATTTTTTAGCTAATGACTGGAGGCATATTCACTACATTACTATACCAAGCCAATATATCCAGATTGTGAACTTTAAAAACTAAACAAAAGCAAAACAATTTTTTTAATAGCCACCCATACCTGTGAAGGTGTCCTATGCTATGTAAGTGCTATAAAAATGAAGTGATATCTGCCTCTTGGGGCTGTGTGTTGTATCATAGTTATTACATATTTAATGAGCAAACATTTGGTTTAGATATGGAGATACATGTTGAACTGATCATGGCACAAGCTGCTATTTATGCATATTTTTTCCTTCAAAGAGCCTGTGGAAGTTGCTGTCTCATGTTTTGCTTTCTTAGGAAAAACAGTCCTGGTACAGAACTGGGCACAAATCATCCCGTTTTATCAGGTTCCCAGGCACCAGTTCTGCCAAAAGGTCCTTCTTCAGCACTGCACCTCTATGTTTAGCAAGGACCACAGAAAGGTATCTACACTCAGCAAGAGGTTTGACTTTCTTTTTCTGAGTGTAAATTGTTCCTCATCTAGAATTTACATGAGTGTGTGATACATGGATTCCTCTTTAGGCTAAATCTGTCTTTTTTTTAATTTACAAAAAACCCCAAATCTCCCTCCAGCTCATGGTATCTGCATTTAATTACCAAAGGAAAATCAGGAAAAAATAAGAGTAAAACTGATGTTAGAAGTGATTAAATATCAGAATCTCATAGTTGGTTTATGCAACAATTCATTTTTGGTGTTATTTTCTGTTTTGAAACTAAAAAAAATAAAGAAAGCTTAAATCTTTTTACTGTCAAAGTAATTACCAACTGACACAGTGTTTACAGTCCTGCTGGCTGGCAACAGACTCATCACTTATTACTGCATAGAAAGAGGTTAATATACAAGAGAAAACTCTGTTGACAGTGAGAAACCAGCATCTGCAATGAGTCAAAGATCAAACTAGGCTCCAGGCCTAAAGAAAAATAAATAATATGGAATAGAGTGTGCATTTCTAAAGAGATTGTGGTTGATTGACCCTGGCTGGGTGCTAGATGCTCACCAAAGCCCACTCTTTCACCCCCCTCTTCAACACAACAGGAGAGAGAAAAATATAACGAGAGGCTCGTGTGTGGAGATAAGGACAGAGAGAGATCACTCACCAATTACTGGTGTGGGCAAAACAGACTCAACTTGGGAGAAAATGAATTTTTTGTTTATTACCAATCAGATCAAAGGATAATGAGAAAAAACCCAAATCTTAAAACACCTCCCACCACCCCTCCCTGCTTCCCAGGCTTAACTTCTCTCCTGATTTCTACCTCCTCACCCCCAGCAGAACAGGGCGACAGGGAATGGGGGTTGGGGTCCATTCATCACACGTTATTTCTGCCACTGCTTCCTCCTCAGGGGGAGGACTCCTTCCCAACACCAGCATGGGGTCCCTCTCACGGGAGACAGTCCTCCATGAACTTCTCCAGCTTGAGTCCTTCCCATGACTGACAGTTCTTCATGAACTGCTTTAGCCTGGGTCCTTTCCCTGGGGTGCAGTTCTTCAGGAAGGGACTGCTCCAGCTTGAGTCTCTCACGGGGCCACAAGCCCTGCCAGCAAACCTGCTCCAGCATGGGCTCCTCTCTCCACAGGGGCCACAGGTCGTGAAAGGAACCTGACCCAGGGCGGGCTTCCCACAGGGTCACAGCTTTCTTCAGGCATCCACCTGCTCTGGTGTGGGGTCCTCCACGGGCTACAGGTGGTCATCTGCTCCACCATGGACCTCCATGGGCTGCAGGGGGACAGCCTGCCTCACCATAGTCTTCACCACAAGTTATAGGGAATCTCTGCTCTGGCTCCTGGAGCACCTCCTCCCCTTCCTTCCTCACTGGTCTTGGTTTCTGCAGAGTTGTTTCTCACACCTCTTCTCACTCTTCTCTCTCCAGCTGCAAAGTGTGCACCTTTTTTTTCTCTATTTTTTTTTTCTTAATTATGTTATCACAGAGGTGTTACCGATGGGCTTTGCCTTGGCCAGTGGTGGGTCCATCTTGGAGCTGCTGGCATTGGCTGTGTTGGACATGGGGGAAGCTTTTGGCAGCTTCTCTCAGAACCCACCTTCATGCACCCCTGCCCCCATCCCCTCCTCCTCAGCTATCAAAACCTTACCACACAAACCCAATACAAACTTATAGCCTCTTTCATAAAAGTTATTCCTTTTTTTTTTTTCTTGTACAATGAAAATATGGTTATTCAATACAACTGTGAAATTTTAAACAGACAGCTGTTGAAACCTCTATATTTGCATAAAGATTTCAGAGATTCTTTCCTGTCCCCTCTGAATAATTATTTATCTCATCTCACTGCTGTCTCTTCTGTCCTTCATCTTAGATCTGGAAATTATAATTATCAGAGATCATCAATGCAATATAGAAAGAAAAATAGGGACAACAAAAACCACACCCAAGAAACAGCAGAACTCAATCACACATATGAAGAGGCACCTCCCTTGGCCCTTCTTCCCGCCCCCTCCGCCCAAAGCTAAGAGTCGATGGTTGGAAACAAACACAGAAGGCACATGTCTGGAGGTGAAGGAGAGGAGGGCACTGCTGCTGCTTGCTGACAGGCAAGAGGGTTTCACACTTACAGCAGCCACTCTGTGACTTGATCCCATGGACAAGTGAAGTGCCAGGGATAAATCCTTCCTGGGCGGGGACAGCTCTTTTTCTCCCTTGAAAACTCAAATGTTGACCTACCATGAACAGAAAAAGCAAATGTTATTCATGTTAACATTGCAGTGCTATCAAGGCCAAATGCAATTAATATTAATACTAAAGTGCTTGATAAATGTGTGTGTTATTCACCTGATAAGGCGAGGAAGTGTTTTAACTAGTTTAGTAAGAATACAGGCTATTATCACCAAGAAAGCTTGTGTTTTCATTAAGCTTCTTTCTTAGACCAGTAAACCTGACTTACTCTTTCCTAAGATGTTATTTTTTGGTATGCATTATAATTTCAATTAATTAATTCCCTTGCATTTAGTATGAAGAAAAGTACACCTGTTTTCAGTTTTAATTACTTCTAAATCCTGAGTGCCTAAGAAATACCTTGAGACTGGTTCTTCTCTCAGTGATTTTTCCCTTAAAATTGCTCAATAAGCAAACTGTCTGGTCACATAGGAACAATATCATAAAAAAATCACAGCAGCCAACTAAAATTCCTTATTAAATTTCATAAAAGTTCAGTCTCCTACATATTTTCCTGGAGAAGTTATGCAGCACAGCATAAATAAAATCATATTTTTCATATAGCTCCTCTATGTTTGTATAAATTATTATCTCATGCTGCTTAAGAAACACAGATTAAATAAATAAATAAATAGATAAATAATAAATAAACCAATTAAGATTCTATGCTATCCACCAACATCTGGAACTTTGGCCTTTGTCTTGAAGAATAAAAAGTCATATGAGATGCACAAATATTTTACAAGATTTGCAAGGTTGTTCTCTGATGCTCTTCGTGGCACCTGAGAATACAGGTCTGAGACGTGGAAATTCAGAGTAAGCTCATTTGAAAGGATACAGTTTACAAAGTGATAAGAATTAATCGAAGGATATACTGCTCATTAGACTTTTAAAAGGTTGCAGTTTCTCATGCTCAGTTGCTTCAAATCACCCATACTTACAGACATCTGAACTATTCATGGTCTATGGATCTCTGATGGGATAACATACATTAGTAATCTGCCATAAGTTTCAGTGTGTGAATTGTATTTATTTTGTTAGTTGAAAAAATAAGATTCAATGTTCTCTAAGGTGTGGATCTGTGAATTAATACTGCCAGAAGAGATCATGCCCATATTTGAATGAGCAAGAAATGCATATCCTTGTAAGATGTTAAACATTACACTCCTATTAGCTAATCTATGTAACGTGTTATGTCTGGAAATATTTTTCACTGATTTGGAGGATGATATTTTAAATCTATGTTTGGTAATGAGGCAAATTAATAACTATCTCTCTAGAAAAGAGTGGCCTTTTTCTGCTATTCTACACACAACTAATACAAAAAGATAGTGAGATATTCAGCTATTATTTACAAACTCACCCTACAGAGGCTGTGGTGATTTGTATGTGTAGACAATCTTCCCTGTAATACTACTTCTGCAAAAATTAATTCTGTTTTAGAGTCATAGTATCATGATAATATGATGCAGAAACTTTATCAAAAGGCCATATTAATTAATTCCAGCACTAGTCACTGATCATCAGTTCATGCACTGTAATAATCAGTTCCAGAAACAACAAATCCTGTGTTCTCACTTAAATTTGTCTGTTTTTAAAAGGGAAATGGTTCTAACACTCTTTTAATAAAATGAAAATATTTGATAGATTAGAAAATTTTAACCAATTTATGCTTTATTAAAAAAGGCTTTAAAAAAAGATCTGTTCCTACTATATTGCTACCAGAGTCTAGCAAAGGTTTATTATATTGCAGATTCTTACCTTTTGTCTGTAACCATTTTATTTTCCTAACTAGATGATAATGCATCCATATCCCTTTTTGAGTTTTAACATTTAAGTTGTCCTTTTTATTTCATAGTAGAATTTAGGTTAGCATTTCTAATAATTTCTTATCTAATTCTTTAATTTTATCTTGCCTGGCATAAATTGCATCATAAATACTGGAGTATCTTGTAAGAATATTTTATAGTTGTAGGTTACTTAAAATATTAATGAAATGTTGGGCCATGCAAATATGTGTACATTTATTTTAAAGCTTGATACTTAAAGTGTTAGTACAAAAATGCTTGATGTCTGAGATCATAATGTCCTACAAAATGATTCATATTACAGACAAAAAAGTTAGGCAGAGAATGAGGCAGACATAATGTGACGTTAAGCAGATGTTAAGCACTTTCCCTTTTTAAAAATCTGGCTTCAGATTGCCAAAAATTATACTAGCTTCAGCACAGCTGGGATTTTAAGCAAGCTGTAGGAATCAAGTAGTGATCAAGAGAATGTCCAAGAGGAGAAAAAATGAATAATGCCATTTTGCAGCATGTCTAAGAATGGATACAATTTCAGGATTCCAAAATATATCAATATTTGGGACCAAATCCACAGTTTTGGTCCCAAATCCAGGAGTAAGTCAGTGAAATATCACTGAATTAATTGGTTCTGAATTGAAATAGCTTTTTAGAGTGATTCTTTCCCCTCCTCCCATACCCCTCTGGTGTTATCAGCTCCTCTACTCCCTTTATAACATCTCTGCCACGACTATCCCCCAACCCTGTATAGCTATCGCTTTATCTGATCTTCATGTATAGTTATAATAAACTATGCAAAAAAATAATTGCATGGGAAGGTAACCAAGTCCAGAATTGTCTTTTGAGCTGCACCTTGCCACAATGTGTTTTTTGCATAAAACATTCAAATGAATTTTTCGTATTTCAAGTATACACAAATATACTAAATAAGAAATATGCAAAGGTGTATTTGGCTGGACAAAAAGATTAATCTAAAGCAAAGATGCTCTTATAGTAATGATGTTTCAAGGCATATAATCACTATCATAACCTCATAACCTGTCTTTTAGAGAGTCCTTGATTTTCATAGGATTCAGATGTATTAGTTGAACAGAACTGCAGAACAGTTGGGGATGGCAGGTAATCTGGAAATCATCTAGTCAAATTCTGGACTGAAGAAGGCTTGCCTACAGTAGGTTGTCTAGGATGGTGTTCAGGTTTTACATATGTCCAAGGTTGAAGACTCCACAACCTCTCCAGGCAACCTGCACCAGTGCTCAGTCATCCTCACAGTAAAAAAGGTTTCATGTTTAAATGCAGCTTCTTGTATTTCAGTATTTGCCCATTGCCTCTGATCTTTAAGGCCTGAGAAAAGCCTGTCCCTGTCTTCTATATACACTTCTGTGATAGTTTCACCGGGCTAGCCCTTGGCTAGCAGCCAACACAGCCGTTCACTCACTTCCCCGCCTGGGTCCTTTCCATGGGGTGCAGTCCTTCAGGGACAGACTGCTCCAGTGCGAGTCCCCCACAGGGTCACAAGTCCTGCCAACAAACCTGCTCCAGCATGGGCTCCTCTCTCCATGGGCTACAGGTCCTGACAGGAACCTGCTCCAGCGTGGGCTTCCCGCGGGGTCACAGCCTCCTTCGGGCATCCACCTGCTCCGGCGTGGGGTCCTCCATGGGCTACAGGTGGTCATCTGCTCCACCATGGACCTCCATGGACTGCAGGGGGACAGCCTGCCTCACCATGGTCTTCACCACAGGCTGCAGGGGAATCTCTGCTCCGGCACCTGGAGCACCTCCTCCCCCTCCTTCTTCACTGACCTTGGTGTCTTTGGAGTTGTTTCTCTTACATCTTCTCACTCCTCTCTCCAGCTGCAAAGTGTGCAGCTTTTTCCTTCCCTCTCTTTCTTTTTTTTTTCTTAATTATGTTATCACAGAGGCGTTACTGATTGGCTTGGCCTTGGCCAGCGGCGGGTCTGTCTTGGAGCTGCTGGCATTGGCTGTGTCGGGTTGGACATGGGGGAAGCTTCTGGCAGCTTCTCTCACAGAAGCCACCCCATGTCGTTCTCGCCCTCCCCCCAGCTACAAAAACCTTGCCACACAAACCCAATACAATAAGAATCAGAGCATCCCTCTGATGGCTCCTTGATCACCTGTGTTAGAGAGTTATCATGGATGCACTCCAAAAAACTCCTTGATTTCTTATGCCCTGTTGTGCTGTCTGTCTAGCAGACATGGGGGACTAGAATCACTCCAATGAGGACCAGGGCCTGAGAAGTGCATGCTTCTTGTAGTTATCTGAAGAGGGTCTCATCTACTTCTTGATTAGGTCTATGACAGACACTCACAACATCATTCATGTTAGTCTGCTCTCTAAACCCTGACCATATGTCCCCAGCTGTCTCCCCCTCCCATTACCTGATCACCTGAAGCATGCTGATATAGAGCCCAGAAACTATTGCACACAATCCTGCTTCTGTTGGCTCCCTCTGCTAGCTGTGCTCCCAGTTTTTATACGAATAAAGATGGAAACTTTAGCAATCCAGACACTTACTGATCCAAATGTATTTTTAGAAGCACAAAGGTAATTACCTGGAGATAATTACCCACTTTCACAAAAAAAAAGATTTTATAACAGTTCTCTAAAATGGAAGTTTAATTAAAGAAATAAAGATACATTGGATATATATGGTAGGGGAAATAAGGTCACTCTCCTTAATAAAACAACTCATCACCTGTTGCCACCTCTTATCTTCATGTGTAGAGCACTACAACCTACTTTTTCAAATTGCAAGTAGAAAAAAGCAAACTTCCTTATCCACTTCTAATCACAGCTGCTCAAATATCTTCATAAATTAAATAATTCATTTGGAAAATACAAATCTTTCTCAGATAATCTGGGAAGAAACAGCATTGCCGAGTTATTTTGCTGGAATTGTCTCAGTAAAAGTTAACTTCTTCAAACCCAGGTTAGTCACTAAATAACTGATTTGATTAATAATGTAATAGTTAGTTATTCTTTTAATGAAAAGCTAGTTTTCCCATACTTCTTATTTTCAAATATGAAATTTTAACACTTTATGATAATTTAGAATTTCTTTTTTCATAGCAGGTTCACATGTAGAATATGTTCAAACAATACCCTAGAGTAAAATATGTATGGATTTAAAGCTATTGATGAGATGCAGGATACCAATTAAATGCTCAGCAGTTACATTAAGGCTGCAGCTACTTGTCAGTGCTATTTAGATGGGTAACGTCTAGAGATGGGGGATGGGGGGTGGGAAATGTAATAAGAAAGGAAAGAGAAGAGTTTACATTTTTTATTTGTATATTTACTTGTAGGTCAGAAATGACCATCTATGGGAGAGTGGTTGATGAAGGGAAGTATGTATTATACTTTTTAAAATCAGTATTATTTCTAGTTTGAAACCAAATAGATAAGAAACAACTATTTCTATGTTGTGATGTGTACAATGACCTGATATAGCAGGTAAAGATTGTGGTGCCCTTGCTATAATGAGCTGGAACTGTTAAGTAGTTGCTTTAGTGAAAAATAAACAGAAGTTGATTCTTATTTCTGATTTGAATTGGGTAACCATTGAAAAATCAATTCCATTTTCTACACTCTTGATTAGGAAAGAATCTATCAGAACCAAAGAGTGTAGATATCTTATGAAAACTTTTATGCAGTCTTAGCCCTTAATTCCAGGTTTACAGCAGAGGTTTATGGTGTGAAGTATTTAGAGATAAAATAATAAGGGAAGGTTTTCCCATCTTTTCTATTTATCAGTCACATTGAGCATATTAAAATGTGTCATAATATTCACCTTAAATTAACTATATAACAAGGAAATATATTTTTTTCTCATTCTTGTATCTCTACTATCATTTTTTTTTTCTTTATACGAAAGTACCTCCTCATTTTATAGAGTATATGGCAACTTTTTTTTTTTCCTTGGCTTTCTCTTTTGTGCTGTGTTTTTGTATTGCCACTGCTATACAAATGCACCCATCAATTTCCAAAAGACCATTACTTCATTACTAAATTGGGTCATTATTTCCTATTACTGCATGTGCTCTGACTGTTGTTGTTATTGATTTAGTCAAAATAACATTTACTGCAGCTTCCTTTCTTTTAAAGCAGAAACTGTCTTGTCTGGCAAGACTGGAAGTCAAATATGTTGCTGTTACTGAAAAAAAATAAATCACATGAATATTCATGTAGTCAATTTATGTGAAATATTGGTGATTTAGATGTGACTGAATCTTCTCAACTCAGTCGATACACGTTAAGTCAACAGAGAAGAACTAAAGATAAAGTAGCCAAAAATTCTTTGTTCTTTAGAGAAGAGAAGGACTGGTGCCAAAATTATCCATTTGTGAATACTCTAGGATTGATGCAACTTTGAAGAAAAGCAAGCTGGTAAGTTACTCAGATAGATGCTGTATGTGTTTACATGGATTGCCCATGACCTGTCTGAAATATGCTTGCAATTTTGGCATTCAAACACGCTTCACATCACCAACAGCTATCTATGAATTCAACAAATCAATATTTCACAGAGGAAAACTCTATGAGCCTTTGTGGTCAAAGTCATAATCCACTGGGGGACAGTCTTTAAAGACCAATGAATTTTTATTTTTCATTGTTATAATAGACCCAACCGAGACACTATTTCAGGTCCAGATAAAACATCCAAAAGGGTGCTGAAAGGAGGGCCTGAAATAAGGAGACAGAAACTTAGCAAGAGTGTGTTAGTCCTAGTTCACAGGAAAGAAATGGGAGCAGAGAAAGACAACTTACTACCCACTCACTACTCACTGCTTGATGCTCATTGTTTAGTACTTTAAACAGCAAGGGAAGCTCCTAATAGAGGTGGAGGTGACACATCTGTGTCCCAAGGCAGCTCTACAATCTGCATTCTCCGGATGCAGCTGACTGGAGAGTTAAATGCAGTCTGCTCAGTAGGCTTGAAGCTGCTAGGGAAAGGTAGGAGTTCTGTGTTCACAACTTCAAATCACAGGCTAGTAAAGAGAGGGTCAAACAGTAAGTCCAGAGGAATAGGGCCAGCACCATAGATGCTTAAACTACACTTCTACATTTTTTCCTGGAAACGACTCCTCAGCAGAAATGTCATGGTGTGTTTTTTCACTGGATCTTGCTGAGAAAAAGGAAATAAAAATATATGAATGTAGCACCATGTTCTACGCATTTCCTTCTTCCTAAAAATGTTAGAACACTTACTGCAGGAAATAAATTAAGACACTGTGGTGGGCTGACCCGGACCAAAGGCCAGATGCCCATCAAAGCCCACTCTATCACTCCCCCTCCTCAAATGGGCAGGGTGAGAAAATTATAACGAAGAACTCATGGGTGGAGATAAGGACGGAGAGAGATCACTTACCAGTTACTGGTGCAGGCAAAACAGACTTGACTTGGGGGAAAAAACAAATTTACTTTATTACCAATCAAAATTAGAGGAGAATGAGAAGTAAAACCAAATCTTAAAACACCTCCCCCCTCCATTGGAGGAGGGAATGCTTCTGGCAGCTTCTCCCACAGAAGCCACCCCATGTCCCCCCTCCACTGCTACCAAAATCTTGCCACACAAACCCAATACAGACATATTTCAACAGACTACACTAATGGCTTTCAGAGAGTACATAGCTTCCGAATTTAGCAATTCAAAATCTTGTTTTAAAATAACTTTTTAACTGAGTAGTTTACAAAGGTAACTTGTAAATGGAATTGATTGTATTCTGGGTAAAATTACCCAAGTAACAAATTAATTAAACTAAGAATAAGGTGATAATTTATTTTTTATTAATTTTATTTATAACAAAATTTTACTTGTAAAATCTATCAAATGCAGGTATCAGAGAACTGGGGAAGAAAAGAAAAGCTATAGGGTCAGCAGTATTACACCAACTTTCAAAAAGAAAAAGGATATAGGAGGCTGACCCAGATAAAATTATTATAGCAGTCTGGGGTCAATATTTTAAAAGCATTAAGGCTTGAGTGAGCTCCTCTGAAAGTTTCTACAAATCTTCAATGAACCTCAACAGTAGTCTCCTTGAGTAAGAATGATTTTCAAAGTATGTACACAACAGGATGTTACAAAGAATTAACAAATTTAACAAAATTTGAAACTGTAGAATAATTGGGAAGTGTATTTTCATATGATGTGGACATTTTCTATCTGACTTTGCTGAGTTTTGTGATTCATGAGCTTAGAGTTTGGAAATATCATAGGTAAACTACATGAAAAAGATTGGGTTCAGACTAAGTGCATACAAGTGTTTATACAGTCGGTAGTTCATTATGTGGCTGAAAAAAAGTCAAATACAGTTTATATTTAATTACAAAATATAAAGTTGTATATTAGACTCTCATGTGTTTTTAAACACAGAATACTATTAATTCAATAGGTCTTCACCAATTAGTACTAGGTAGCTGACTCCACATTTTTAAATGGAAAATTAGATCTGCTTAATGCTCTGTCCCGTCATAGTTCAGAAGGAGAGAAGGTAGTGGTAAAAGACATTCAAATATTTCCACTCTGTACTAATGTTGTTTTCCCCTCTTGCCTTTCTGGGAAAGATTGTTAAAGTGGTTAGCAGCAGTGAATTATTATTTCCTGCATTATTTAATTAAACCTACCTTTATTCTCCATCTGTATTTTGGGCCCCAAGTTGTGCAGACCTTGCTGCAGAACCCTGAGGAACATTCATTAATCATTGTGTCTCTTGAATACTAATTCTCTCTCTGAGTGAGAGTGCTGTAATAATTTTATTTTGTGGATAGAATTTCCTGCCTGATAGGCTACATGTACACGGAAGAAAATCTGAGGGCTAGGACGTTTTCATTACTCAATGCCAGCATATGTGGTGCAGGCTAGTAATTCTACCTTGCATGAAAAGTATTATAATTTTATTTTGCAAGCCAGAATTCTCTGTGTGTTAAGCCCCACATAATTATATGTTTCATAACATCCATGGATGGGAAGAGGAGCAGAAGTGGAAAAACAAAATTATGGCAATTAATTCAGTAGTTTCCTTCCAAGAAAGAGGGACTTCCTCAGAAGAAAAATATGCTAACACACAAAAAGACAGAAAATGGGGTTCAAGGCACATGCCAAGAACAGACTGTCTCAAAATAACACATTTTTCTCCATACACAAGACAGTACCTTCTTTCAAGGAATTCATAGGGAATCTGATCCAAGAAAACAAACACCATCTGTTGTTTAGCAGATGTAGATATTGATGCTGGTGGTGATTCATTGTTCGAAAGGACAATACAGAAATCATTTAGCAGTCAGCATAAATGGTGTCAGAAATTGTGATCAGAAATAGCTGTATTCAGGAATAAAATACATAATTCTTGTACAAACTGGCTATAAGGTTATTAGAATTGTTGATAATAATGTCACAGAAGGCAAAGAATCTTTATCACAAGACTATATTCATTGTATTGTTCTATTGCTGCTTACTTAAAGCCTATGTATCAGTAGCTCCTGGAAAGACATTGTGTCATCTTGATGTCACAATTTGGGAAGAAATTCTTCACTGTGAGGGTGGTGAGACACTGGAGCAGCTTGCCCAGAGAAGTTGTGGCTGCTCCTCCCTGAAAATGTTCAAGGCCAGGTTGGATGAGACTTTGAGCAACCTGATCTAGTGGAAGGGGTCCTTGCTCATGGCAGGGGGGTTGGAACTAGATGATATTTAAGGTTTTTTCCAACCCTTACCATTCTATGATTCCATTCTATGATTCTATGGTGTCACTTGGTGATGCCTTTCAAAGACCTCTGAGCATGATTTTTTCTTTAATGAAAAATGTTATACTGAAAAGCTGGTCTGGCTTATTGTAAGTTCATTTCTACTGACAGCAATAATGGATGCTGAGAAGAAAATCCTGAAGCTGATATACTGAAAATTAAATTATTACCTTATAATCCATAAGTGGATCATTGATTTCTATTGAAACATATTTCTATTGGAGAAAAAAAAGTTTCAAACATGGGAGACCAAATATTAATATAAGAGAGAATGTGTCCTGGGTTTGCTAGGATGGAGTTAATTTTCTTAGTGACTAGAATAGCTGTATTTTAGTTTCAGTATGGGATTTGTTAGGAGAAGAATGTTGGTAACAGTACTGATGTTATTAGCTGCTGCTGGAGCCCAAGGCCACCGTGTTTGGCTGGTTCAAAGCTGCATCAGGTCTGGGGGGAGGAATGTGGTATTTAGCAACCCCAAAATTAGCATTTGGATGTGCCAATGAGATATTCCACATCATATTACATCATGTTTAGTATATTATCTGGGGCTGACCAGAAATCTGGAGCTGACCAGAAATCTGGAATATTCTCTTGGGGATCACTCGGGCTCGCTCTTCCAGGGTTTCAGTTTCAGGACTGTGTCTGCTCTGGGATCACTGGCTGGCACAGGCCGGGCATCAGCCCAGCGAGTGGTGAGCAACTGCACTGTGGATCACTCAATTGTATATCCTGTTATTACTGTTGTTATAATTATAATTTTATTTTAATTAGTAATAGTTTTTATCTCAACCCATGAGTATCCTTGTCCTTTTCTTTCCAATTCTCTCCCCTACTCCCTGGAGGTGGGAGGAGGGTGAGAGTGCAGGCTGGGTTTGGCTGCAAACCAAAAGGGTGAAACCACCATAGAATAACTTGCTTATAGAAAAATATGGTGCTGTAGTTCGTAAAGCTATTCATTAACCAACAATTGTAAAAGGTTTTGGGTTTTTTGTTTGTTTGTTTGGCTTATTGGTTGTTTTTTTTGCATTTGGAGGTTCTTTTAGCTACTTTTTGGCATGTATGTGGAACGCTGACCCTGAACTGTTGTTCAGGGTGTTACAGATAGCAAAGAGGGGACACAGGACATGCAACATAAACAGCCTTGATTAGTGGCTGAAACAACAAAATAGCAACATAGGAAATTACAGAAATGAGAAATGATGTAACAGAGAAATTAACAAGTCTATCACAGGTAGTAAGTAAGGGTATAAATCTGCAAAATGAGGATCTAAAGTGAAAGAACAAACAGGAGGGAGCTTTTTGAAATAAATTACTGTGATGATTGGGAAGAACTTGCAAGGGGAAAAAAGGGGGAATAGAGAGGTAACAAGGTTTGGGATCCCTGTGAAGATGTCTTATTCCTTGTCAGTGTTTCAGAAGAGGATGATAATCCTGTCCTTGTGACCATGCCTCAGTCTGAATCACTTCTGCAATCAGAGTGCTCCTGGAGGGACATGGGACTTGGAAATGCTCTGATGGGATTGATGAAGTATCCTGAGCATTTCACACCACTTGCATTCTGAAAGCATTAGTATCCCTACTGGTACTATCTAGTTTTCTAAAAAGCCTGAAGGTTTTCAGCCTCCATCTTATTCATCTTGCATGATGTATTGGGTTTGCGTGGCAAGGTTTTAGTAGCAGTGGGGGAGGGCGGGGACATGGGGTGGCTTCTGTGAGAGAAGCTGCCAGAAGCTTCCCCCATGTCCGACCCGACACAGCCAATGCCAGCCGGCTACAAGAACGGACCCACTGCTGGCCAAGGCCGAGCCAATCAGTGACGCCTCTGTGATAACAGAACTAAGAAAAAAAAAGGAAGGGAGAAAAAAAAGCTGCACACTTTGCAGCTGGAGAGAGGAGTGAGAAGATGTAAGAGAAAACAACTCCACAGACACCAAGGTCAGTGAAGAAGGAGGGGGAGGAGGTGCTCCAGGCGCCGGAGCAGAGATTCCCCTGCGGCCTGTGGTGAAGACCATGGTGAGACAGGCTGTCCCCCTGCAGCCCATGGAGGTCCATGGTGGAGCAGATGACCACCTGTAGCCCATGGAGGACCCCACGCCGGAGCAGGTGGATGCCCGAAGGAGGCTGTGACCCCGCGGGAAGCCCACACTGGAGCAGGTTCCTGTCAGGACCTGTAGCCCATGGAGAGAGGAGCCCAGGCCAGAGCAGGTTTGCTGGCAGGACTTGTGACCCCGTGGGGGACCCGCGCTGGAGCAGTCCCTTCCTGAAGGACTGCACCCCATGGAATGGACCCAGACTGGAGCAGTTCGTGAAGAACTGTCAGTCATGGGAAAGACTCACATTGGAGAAGTTGGTGGAGGACTGTCTCCCGTGAGAGGGACCCCACGCTGGTGCAGGGGAAGGAGACCTCCCCCTGAGGAGGAAGGAGCGGCAGAAACACCGTGTGATGAACTGACCCCAACCCCATTCCCTGTCCCCCTGTGCCACTGGGGGGAGGAGGTGGAAAATCGGGAAAGAGATTAAGCCCATGAAGAAGGGAGGGATGGGGGAGGTGTTTTAAGATTTGGTTTTACTTCTCACTATCCTCTAATTTTGATTTGTAATAAAGTAAATTTGCTTTTTCCCCCAAGTCGAGTCTGTTTTGCCCGTGCCAGTAATTGGTGAGTGAGCTCTCTCTGTCCTTATTTCCACCCACAAGATTTTTGTTATAATTTTCTCCCCCTGCCCATTTGAGGAGGGGGAGTGATAGAGTGGGCTTTGGTGGGCGTCCGGCCTCTAGCCAGGGTCAGCCCACCACACATGAACATCCTTAACAATAAGCATAAAAGGTTTTGTCTCTCCTGTTCTTTTCTGGGGATGGCAGCAAGACTGGGAAGTACCTAAACAAGCAGAAATATCCATATTTTGGTCACACTGAGGTGTTTAACAGAGGAATAGTTATACCTGTGGAACATAAACTGAAGCTGCAAATTGTTTGAGACTGCACTAATTTTTGTGAGGAATATATGATTCATGGAAAAAAACAAAAAACCCACATAGTTTTGCAGAGAAATATACTCACAGCCCTGAACTCAGCAGTTGTTCACATCAGACTAAACCGGTAAGTCCCTTGACATATCTTAGATCACTGTCTCTGTATGGAAAAAAAATAGCTGAAACATAATATATTAGAGGTTTTACAAATAAAAAAATATTATAAATAAAATTTATAAATAAAAAAATAAATTATGACCTTATTCTTAGTTTAATTAATTTGTCATTTGGGTAATTTAATCCAGAATACAATCAATTCAGTTTGCAAGTTACCTTTGTAAACTACTCAGTTAAAAAGTTATTTTAAAACAAGATTTTGAATTGCTAAATTCAGAAGCCATGTATACTCTGAAAGCCATTAGTGCAGTCTGTTGAAATATGTGTTACATTTTGTAGCAGTCCTCTCATTTGTTTTTTTACAGTGCTAGTGACTAATAAAAGCCACTTTATTATTTTATTGTTGCCTGTTAACAATGCGGATAAATATCAGAAGTTGAAAAGTTTGTGAAAAACACTGAGGGTGTCATGTACACTCTGCCAATAAAATAATTGCAGTGCAGCTAGCTTTTTGCTGTGTGAGAGGCTCAGATTGAATTATTCCCTCTTTCCTTGGGTCGTTATTGCTTCCCAGTTATAAATAAAAATTCCTGAAGGACTTGAACAGGGAAGATATATATAAAATACACTAATGGACAGAGTAAATTCTTCATTGGGATTGACCCAAGAGGACACTCAGTGGTACACAATACAGTAAAGAAATTTAAATCACTGATGAAGTAATGGGTTATGGTTAACAAATAATTTTCAAAGGAAAACTTTAGTGAGGGAAGTAGGAGACAGTGAGAGAAATTGCATATTTTATCAACAACAAAACAACCACAAATTCTCTGACAGAAGAAACCTCACCAACAGGGTGAACCTCACTGCTGTATCTGTTTGCTTGGAAGCCTTCCAACAAGACAGTCACTGAGAAGGAGTCACAGAAGCTGAATGAACACAGATCTAAATCAAACAGCAATAAACAGTTCAATCTGTCTTTCTGTGAGAATCGGTTGGCAAATGCCACCTTCCCTCCGCTCTCCTAGAAGGTGCTTGATAGCGGCCATATACACCCATACCCTGATGTACAAGTTACAACATCTGAGACCTTCGTTTCTTATTTTTGAAGCTTTTTTTTTTTTTCCTCCTTTCCTCCCATACAAATAAAGACTGTTAAGAGTGACTTGAAAAATAATTCATGCATGTTGTTACTATTCCTCTGCTTTTATCTCCTTTTGAGAGTAAGGTCAGGACCTCTGGAATAAGAGATGTATCCTCCCAAATGAATATAAGCTTATACTACAGGGTGCTTCTCTGCTAGCTGCATGAATAATAGGTTACAATAAACCAGAGCAATAGACTGTCATGTTTTTCATCATTTATTCATTAAGTTTTTATAGTAAAAATTTTCCGTGGGTTGTCAGCAAAAGATCCATCCTTCCACATCATCTTTTTCCCAGTGGGTCTGATTAATCTACTTCAGGAGTAGACTTTTAAAGTAAAAACAAACCAGTGTATTATATTCCTAGAAGAACCACTAGTCCTCTTCTAAAAGGCACTTCTGAGAGGGGAACCAAAAATATTCTTCTTTTATCTTAGCTTTTCATTGTAAAGGACAGAACAAATAAAGATTTTTAAAATGAACATATAAAGTAGGTGTGATGGATAAAATCAAGGTCAAGATTTTTCAAGATTTAATTTTAATAATTTCGAATGATGGTTTTCTGCCCCAAGAGTAGAAAGGCTTCTGTAACAGCAGCAAAAGGAAGACTAGGGAAAATGTGAGCCCACTGCTGAATGGGGCAGGGGCTTTCATGACACAAGACAAGCAAAAGGCTGAAGTATTGAATGCCTTCTTTGCCTCAGTCTTTACTAAAAAGACCATCCTTCAGAAATTCCAGGTCTTGGACACCAGAGAGAAAGTCTGGAGCAAGGAAAGATTATCCTTGGAGGAAAAGGATCAGATTTGGGAATATGGAAGCAAACTGCACATATATAAGTCCTTATATGATGCAACCATGAGTGCTGAGGGAGTTGCCTGAAGTCATTGCAAGGCCTCTCTAAATAAACTTTGAATGGAGTCTGGCAGAGGTGCCTGAGAATTAGAGGAAAGCAAATATTACTCTTGTCTTCAAGAAGGCAGGAAGGAAGACTCAGGGAACTACAGACCAGTCAACTTCACCTCAGCCCCTGGGAAGTTGAGGAATCAACTAATCCTTGAAACCATTTCTAGGCACATAAAGGACAAAAAGGCAATTTGGAGTAGTCAACATGGCTTCCTAAAGGGGAAGTCATGCTCAGCCAACTTGATAACCTGTTATGTTGACATGACTGTCTTGGTAGCTAAGAGGAGAGCAGTGGGTATTGTATACTTTGACTTTAGTAAGCCTTTCAACACTGTCTCCCCTAGCATCCTAAAAACACTTTTTACTGTGAGGCTGTCTGAACACAGCAACAGGTTGCCCAGAGATGTTGTGGAATTTCTGTTGTTGAAGTTATTAAAAAACTTACTAGACATGGTCCTGGGCAACCTATTCTGGGTGATCCTGCTTGAGTGGGTGACTTGGGCAAGATGACCTCCAGAGAAGCCTCCCAATCTCAGCCATTCTGTGATTCTGTAACACTTGCAGAAGCACCTGGCAATAGTGTCTCCCTATATCTGAGAATGTGAAAAGCAGTTTGCAACATCCAGAGCCAAATGAAGATAATCTTAAATGTTCATGGAAAAAAAGTAGAAAAAAGGCTAAGAGCTTGGAATTATTTTAAGGCTCCCTATAACACTCAAACACCAAATGTACAAACATCAATGTTCAAAAGCATCAAGAAAATTTTGTTATTAAAGAACTAATATTGACATTAGCAACTAGCAGTGAGAAAATAGAAACAACAAAAGGTTTAAATTGTAATTTCAGTGGTATTGAAGCTGATGGATGACCTGACAGAATCCAGGAACACCAAACAAAACAGAGGGCACGTATGTCTAAAACACTCATTTGACCCAATTATATAAGGTCTCACTGAGAGCCTAATTTACACACGTTACCTTTTGGATGAGGATTAGTTTTGTAAGTTTGTATATCTACACTGCACTTTGAGGGGCAACTACCCTTCCTTATCATCAAACTTCAATAATTATTTTTAAAAATATATATTTTATTTCAGAGATGAGGCATAGAAGGACACAGAATTTAATAGTGTTAAAATATTTAAATTTAAATGCATAGAACTTCAAAATACTTGTCAGTAAAAATGAATGCCTCAAACATTCATGACCCTTTATATTTATCTTAAAACATCCTTTTTCAATGTTCATAATGTTCATAATTCATCAGATGCAAAAGTTGATTTTTAAAGTCAGCTGCATGAGAACATAAATTTTCACTCTTACAGAAGTCAGGGAATGTGACCCCTTGGGAAGGTTTGGGAAGGGGACAAAGATAAATACATCAATGTATTTGCCTCACATCAATGGCTTCTTGTCTGAATAGGACTGTATGAGTCAAAAGGTCAGTGCTATTAAGGTCCTGCTTGACTTTCTGGGAAAGACAAAAATTTAGTTGCGGTCTATCAGTCACAAGGATAACCATTCATCTTAAAATCAAACTGAACTCTGGCCTGCAGCACTAGCAGATTAAAAAAAAATAATATCTATGAACTCAATAATATGTTTCTTAAATAATATTCAACTGGCTTTGCCTAGCTTTTTGGTCCTCAACTGTGTGGGAAAATTGGTGAATGAACTTTTAACAAAGCTATATGCACGTTACACCTTGTACCTACCATTATTGCAAACAGGCAAGCAACACTGAGCATGGTTACAGTATTTACCACACAGGCATTTAGAAATTTCTCTGTGACAGAGAAAGGCATAATATTGTATAATATGCTTCTAAATCTAACCTCTATCCACAAGAGGTATTTAACTATCTATTAAATGATTGGAGGCACAAGGAAGTAGTGGACAGCAGTTTAAAATTTTCCAGCCCATATAAGAAATCTAAATCTTCTATTTCAGTGTCCAAGAAGGAGTTTTGACACTGCTGCCCTGATCAATGTTCATTGTCAGCATATTGAAATAAATCTTCAAGCATTTTTAGAAAAAATTAAAAGACAGCACACCAGAATTCATTCCACTTTTAAAAACAGGTTTTGTGCATTTAGGCTAACTCTTGTCTCTTGCTTGTTCCTTTGACTTACCAGAACGTCCTGGTTTCAGCTGGGATAAAGTTAATTTTCTTCGTAGCAGCTGGTATAATACTGAGTTTTAGATCTAAGATGAGAAGAACATTGATAACACATTCATATTCTAGTTGTTGCTTAGCAGTGCTTACACCAAGTCAAGGACTTCTCAGCTTCTCACACCACTCTAACAGCGAGGATGGGGCTGCACAAGAGACTGAGAGGGGACAGCCAGGACAGCTGAACACAACTGACCAAAGGGATAGTCCATACCATTTGATGTCATGCTCAGCATATAAATCAGGGACATTTGGATTGATAGTATTTGTCTTCCCAAGCAACCATTATGCATGTTGTAGCCCTGCTTCCCTGGAGTTGGCTGAACACCTGCTTATTTTTCTTTGCTTGTGTACATGGCTTTTGACTTACCTATTAAACTGCCTTTATCTCAATCCATGAGTTTTCTCACTTTTACTTTCCAAATTTTCTTCCCCATCCCACTGGGGGAGAGTGAGTGAGTGGCTGTGTGGTGCTTAGTTGCTGGCTGGGGTTACACCATGACATAGAACCAACATGGGAAGTCGCATAAGATTCCTGAATTATATTCCTGGTAGATACTGTTGGTTTTGCTGTCTACTGTGAAGAAGGTGACTGAGGATTAAATAGTCAGCTATACACTGTCTCCCCTGAAGTCAAAGTGTTTTGGAACAAATCCACAGTCCCAGGTCTGCAGTGAAAAGTAGCAGAAACAGAAAAAATCAGGACCTGCTCATTAATCGAATAACTTAGATGTACTTTACATTCTTGATTTCTGTACTTTGTTTCACAGTCCTGGTTAGGGAAATTGAGAGAAAGAGCAGCCTGAAAAAATGGCAAGATTTTCCATGAGTTTATTCTACCTAGCTCAAAATTAAATCTGCATAAGCATGGCATTTGGTGCCTAAACAATATATATATACACACACACACACACACACATATATATATATATATATATATATATATAAACTAATTTGTTACATACCACTGTTGTAATCCCACAGTACAGAGAAATATGCCACATTCTTCTGACTTTAAACCACAGACATCCAGCAGAAGCCAGACAGTCATGTTGGGATTTGGAGTCTTAATAAAAAAAAAACAGAGGCATTTTGCATGAAGTTGTAGACAGAGGCACTGTAAGGGTTGAATGAAACTCTGCTTCCTTCATTGCGCCTCTATGCTGGTATCAGAATTCAGCTGAGGAGATTCATGGGCAAAGCTTAGCCCTAAGCAAATGTACCGAAGTATTGACACAATAAAACAGATATTGAAGATAACTAAAATACTATCCTGATACACGTGGAATCGACAGCCCCAGGGGTGGAAACACAGTCCCACCATTTGCCATGGACTGATCCAGAATGCACTGGAAAAGGGTGGAGCTCCAGAACACCTGCAATACATTGGTAACATGCTTGTATGGGGCAGTAAGACAGAAGCTTTTAAGAAAGGAGAGAAAATAATCCAAATCCTCCTGAGAGCTGGCCTTGCCATAAAACAAAGCAAGGTCAAGGGACCTGCACAAGAAACTCAATTTTTAGGAATAAAGCAGCAAGATGGATGCTACCAGATCACGATAGATGTGATCAATAAAATAACAGCTATGTCCACACCAACAAACAAACAGGAAACACAAGCCTCCTTAGGTATTGTGGGTTTCTTGAGAATGCACATTCCAAATTACAATGAGATCGTGAGCCCTCTCTTCCAAGTGACCCAAAAGAAAAATGATTTCACATGGAGTCCTGAGCAATGATGAGCCTTTGAACAAATCAAACAGGAAACAGTCCATGCAGTAGCCCTTGGGCCAATCTGGAGAGGACAAGATGTTAAAAATGTGCTCTACATTGCAGCTGGGGAGAATGGACCTACCTGGAGTCTCTGGCAGAAAATGCCAGGGGAGACTCAAGGTCAACCCCTTGGGTTTTGGAGTCGTGGATACAGAGGACAAGAGACCCGATATACTCCAACTGAAAAAGAGATATTGGCAGTGTATGAGGGAGTTCGAGCTGCTTCAGAAGTCATCGGTACTGAGGCACAGCTCCTCCTGGCACCCCGGTTGCCTGTGCTAGGCTCGATGTTCAAAGGGAACATTCCCTCTACACACCATGCAGCTGATGCCACATGGAATAAGTGGTTTGCACTGATCACACAATGGGCCCAGACAGGAAGCCCTGGTTGCCCAGGAATTCTGGAAGTGATCACGAACTTTCCAGAAAGCAAAGATTTCAGAACATCACCACAGGAGGAAGTGATGTGAGCTGAATGAGGCTCCACTGTACAATGAACTATCAGCTAATGAAAAACAATATACTCTGCTTACTGATGGATCCTGTTGTATTGTAAGAAGACATCGGAAATGGAAAGCAGCTGTGTGGAGTCCTACCTGATGAGACACAGAGGCTACCAAAGGAAAAGGTGAATCAAGCCAGTTTGCAGAGGTAGAAGCCATCTGACTTGCTTTTGACATTGCTGAGTGATAGAAATGACCAGTGCTCTACCTCTGTCTCGACTCACGGATGGTGGCAAGTGCCCTGTGGAAGTGGTTACAGCAATGGAAACAAAGCAATTGACAGCACAGAGGCAAACCCATCTGGGCTGCTGAATTTTGGCAAGATATAGCTGCTCAGCTAGAAAAGCTATCCGTAAAAGTATGTCATGTAGATGTCCAAGTGCCCAAGGATCAAGCTACTGAAGAACATTGAAACAACCAACAGGTAGATCAGGCTGCTAAGAGCAAAGTTTCTCATGTAGATTTGGACTGGAAATATAAGGGTGAAAAATTTTTAGCCCTCTGGGTCCATGATGCCTCAGGCCACCGAGGAAAACATGCAACATATAGATGGGGTCGTGACCAAGGGGTGGACTTAACCATAGACACTATTGCACAAGTCATTCATGGATGTGAAACATGTGCTGTGATCAAGCAAGCTAAGAGGTTGAAATGTCTCTGGTATTGAGGACTATGGTTAAAATTAAAATATGGAGAGGCCTGGTGGATTTATTATATTACACTTTTACAAACCCGTAATGGTAAGCACTACGTGCTCACAGTGGTGGAAGCAACCCCTGGGTGGTTAGAAACATATGCTGTGTACCATGCCACTGCCCAGAACACTATTCTGGGTCTTGAAAAGCAAGTTTTGTGGTGACATGGCATCCCAGACAGTATTGAGTCAGACAATGGGACTCATTTCTAAAACAATCTCATAGGAAATTGGGCAAAAGAACATGGCATTGAGTGGGTGTAGCACATTCCCTATCATGCACCTGCTTCTGGGAAGGTTTTTATAGTTGTTATAATTGCATCACACTAACATTTTTATACTAAGTATTTTCCCATGTTAATAAGGTATGAGCCCTGATAGGACCAGAATTGATGCCCAACTACTTCTTTGAGATGAATATCAGCAAGGATCTCGGCATACAGCATACTACAGAGACTATATACTATCCTCCTATTATACCTGATGACACCAGCTTCAACTAAGAACTCGGGATACAGTATACAACGGAGACTACACACCACTCTCTACTGTACCTGATGACACCAATTCAATTAACTGTACAATACTCAATGACATTAGCTCCCATTAACTGCATTAACTGTGCAAAGTCCACGTCATGTTTCTGCTTCAAAAGACTATTACAGCAGGGAACCCAAAGTTATGGACTAAATGAACTCAATACATATTTTCGTGAGACAACCCATGAACAAAGGGGTATGATATTTGTGTATATGTGTGTATATATATATATATATATATATATATATATATGTTGGGGTTTTTTTTTTCAAAAATGATAGTAGTAATTAATCTAAATCTATTAGAAAGTATGAAAACCTGAGCATGATGTAAGTGGTATGGCATAAGCGGTGGATATTGTTCTGGTTTTTAACTGGAACAGAGCTGGGTTTCTTTTCAGTAGCTAAAATAGTGCTGTGTTTTGCTTTCAGCCTGGGATTTGCTATGAGAGAGACACTGAGAACATACCAATATTTACATTTTTGTCACTGGAAGTGAAGGACTTTGTGTTCTGTTAGTCTGCAAGCGCAAGATCTAAGGGGGTGAGAAATATTTAAATTAATAAGGTAAACTGTAATTTGGATATGCTAATGGGATATTCCATATCTTATCACGTAGTGTCCAGTATATTAGTGAGGGGCTCTTCCTCTTTTAGCTCTCTCTGGCTTTCGCTTGGGCTCTCGCTCTTCCAGGATTGCGGTTTTGGTATGGGATTGTTGCTCCTCGGGGATCGTTATCTGGGAAGGGGGTTAGACTTGGTCGGCGGGTAGTGAGCAATGGCACTGGGTTATCACTCATTTGTATATTTTGTTACTGTTATAATTGTCACTACTATTTTAATATTAGTATTGTTTTAAGTTTTCTTTTATTTCTATTATTATATTGTTCTTATCTCAACCTACGAATTGCCTTACCCTTACCCCAATTCCCTTCCCTATCCCCTAGGGGTGGGGTGAAATGGGTAGATGGTTATGTTGGCTGCTAGCCAAAGGAAACTATCACAAATATCTTGAAAATGTCCTTATCATTTTGCTGCAAGCAAAAAGTTTAATCTCTGGAACTTCATATGGTAGCAAAATCACAACCTCAATATAGTTAAATCATTTATGAATCTAATTCAAAATACTAAATATAAGTCACATTCAATGATATCAGTTCACAATTTTCCGTTCTGTGTTTGGATTTTGTTGTCTAGAATTCACAGAAACCTGTTCATGTCCCCCAAAACAGTAATTACTGGTATTCCTGAGAATGAGGTCAGTGATCATAAGTGCACAGTGGCTGAACAGACCTCCAAGGACTTGAAAAGAGTGCTATGAAGTAAACATGGGAGACTACTTTCTGTACTGATTGAATTTCTAAAGGCTGTTTATGACAAGTAGTATGTATATCTATATTTAGCTGTAAAAGTCCAGCATTGTGGGAATGATAAATACTGAAACTAAGATGGAGAGGTAATAGAGACTGTCTTTTAATGAGCATCATTATGCTCATTCTTTATATTAGCATAATAGTCAGTCCTTACTTTTCTCACTGTTGTTTTTCACCATTATTTTCAATAGGATTTTACATTCCTTGGATTTAATGCAGTGATTTTTCAACCAGCAATTGTTTTCAGCTGAGTATTTGATCTCTCTGTGGCAGACTGTGCTACAGTCCTGTACCTGAACTGGTGAAGAGTGATGGTACTCTGCACCAGCAGGAAGCTCATGGAGGTGAAATGCTTTCTGGAGCCCTGGGGAGTGTAGAACCAGTCATAGCTGTGCTACTCCAGCATGGTTTCAAAAGTTTGCCTGTGTCCCGATCCGATGTCGGGATCATTCAAATATCCCGATCCGATGTTGGGGAAAGGTTTTGATATGATCCCAAGAGTGAGATTAAGACGCAAACGAGGTCAAATGCCGCATTCCCGAAACACCATTTATTACCAAAAATAATAAGGAGGGTAGCGATAGGACAGAATGGAAAGAAAGATGGAAATGAAGCAAGGAGTCGGGATAGGGCAGCAAGAATAGTCACCACCACGGGTCCAGCGGTGAGGTGACGGTGAAGGGGCGGTGAGGAGGTTTCGGTTGCTTGTTCCATGTGGTGCAGCGTGGCGTGGTGCGGTCAGGCAGTCAGGTGGTCGTCCTCTCTGTCCCTCTTCTTCTCTCTCTTTCTTCCCACTCTGCTGGCCATGCAGGTCTTCCTTAAGTACCCCTTCGAGGGCTGTGGTTACCATAGCAATGGCACGTCTCTTTGTGTCCCCCCAGCACTAGGGCAGGGACATGTCCGGGCGGAAGACCTCCTGTGGTCAGGGCATTTCACAAGTCGTTTCCTTCTCAGTGGTCTCGTGAAAACAATCTTGCCAGTGATCTTGCAGACAATCTTTGAGACAAGATAATGGTGCTGCTCCTCACATCACCCCGTGGCTCAAAGATTGTCTTACAGGCAGGGTGCCTTCACAAGTCGGGGTTTCCAGAACCCAGTGGTCTTGTGACCGTCCTTGCAAGCAATCTTTGAGACAGTGCAGTTCCTCACAGCCTGTTAGGCAAGCCCAACAGTGACCGTTTACTTTTCTTAGACTCTTAAGGCTATTATTGATTGTGTTAAAAGTACTGTATATCTCCTGAGTGCTGTGGTCAATAATGAAAGCCCAAATAGAAGAAAAGCTCATTTACTCTCCTAGTTGTATTTCTTCTTGTCAGTGTCTTGTAGTAAGGTGTCATGGTAGTTTTGCATGTGTTGAAATGTGTTAAATTGAGAAGAATGTGGACATGGATTAAGCATACTTGAAAGGAGGCAGTGTCTCCAGTATGATTCTTCATGTCACTGTCTGTCAGAGGAGTGTAATCAGCCAAGTTCAGCTGAGCTCCAGTAGAGTCTGAAAGTTCCCAAAAAACTTATTTTATACAGGTTTTTTATGAATCACTGGTATGCACTCACTTCAGTTTTATAAGGATTTTTATATTTGACTGCCACATTTTACTATTGAAATTGTCTTGTTTGTCTAACACCCTCTTTTTCATGCTTCAAACTTTGTCTAGTATATTTGTTTTGTGGCTTAATATTATTTTTCACAGTAACTAATAAGTACCCCACTTCACAGAAATGTGGGGTATTATATAAATTAATAAACAGCCCAGAGTCTGAGACTCTTCATCCTTGCTTTTGAAAACCTTGTTCAACCTGAATAATAATCAAGGAATAACTTAATGTGTTAGAATAATATGTTAGAAAAGATAGCATTCACCCTATCAGAAACAGAGTTAAGTTCACCATTGCATTCAGAGCAGCAATGGCAGCAGATACAAGACTGTAGACTCCAAGAACTCTCTCAGGGTCTTTGAGTAGGTTTTTCTACACCTATTCATACCCTCTTTACTGTCCAATGTTTGTAGCTCTTTCTTCTGATGCCTGTGATCATTAGCTGTATCTTAAACCTAGCTGACAGTAGAAATAAGTTGAGGGCAGCAAATACATATTTTTTATCACTGTAAAGCAGGATGTAAGTTTACAGTGCTATATATACATTTGTCATTAATCTACTCTTTTAAAATATGTCAACATGACATACATACAGTTTGAGTTTGATTTTCAAACAAGAGAAACAATATTATCTTATTGTTTCCCTCACTTGAATTGAACTTCATCTTATTAAACTGACAGAATTTAGCACTGTAATATACTTTTGGGAATATTCACATTTAGAAGATAACAATTTGACCGCATTATGAAGATTCAGGGACGGATAACAGAAGAAAAAAGTAGGAAAAGAGATTGAGGGGGTGTGTGTGTGTATATATATATACATATATATATATATACACGGTATCTTTCAATATACATAAAATATATCCAGAAATCTTTGGTTGTTTGGGGGTTTCTTTGTTTGGTTTTTGTTTGTTTGCTTGCTTGTTTGTTTGTTTGTTTTTAAATAACTGAGAATAACTGCCAGGTACCTAAATTTGATCTAGTTTCAAAATAATAGACTAGATCTGACTGTTAACAGAAGCTTGTTCAAGAGATGGCATACCATTGCACTGCAAAAGGACACATCACCTCTCTTAGGACTACAACTCACAACTGGAAGGGGCCAGGAGAAAGATTCCAGAAGAATTCAAGAGCATTGTTTACATAAAAACAAACAGTAGTCAATCAGAGTTAAAGATACAGTTGTTAGGTGAATATAGCTATAGGTCTCCTCAACTCTATATTAAATCTTATCCTAAAATGCACAGATAGGCAGGCCAAAATAAATAACCACATATATGCACAAACACAATGCTAATAAGTAACATTCTCCCTATCACTTATAAATACTATATATGATAATCCTATACACATTCAGTAGTGCTCTGCTTGTGCGTTTGGGGTTTGCTGGTTGGTTGGTTCGTTGGTTGTTGTATTGGGTGGGGAGGAGTTTGGGGTTTTTTTCTGTTTGGTTGTATCATTTTTTCTGCAGGGAAATCAATCAGTTGCATCAAAATCTTCAAAGCCAGCATAAGATCTTGATGTAGCAATAGGAATTGGAGAATTCATGTATTTCACCTATACGTAGAAATTACAAAATCTGGTCTCATTCTGGTTTTTAGGGACAGGATTTTTCTCGGCATCCTAAAATGTTTATATACACACAATTACCCATGACATAGAATTTTGGATCTCCTGCAAAGATCTACATTTCAACTTCAATAAAAGTCATGTCTTTTCAGTGGTGTCAGAGAATAGTTAAGCTTGGAATGAATCTCTGGAGATCCCTTCATCTTGCCAAGTAGGGCCACCTAGAGCCAGTTGCCCAGGACCATGTGTAGGCAGTTTTTTACAATCTCTAAGGAGAGAAACTCTACAACTTCCCTGGGCAATCTACTCCAGTGCTTAGTCAACCTTACAACAAAAAAGGGTTTCCTGAAGTTCAGACAGAACTACCTGTGTTTCAGTGTGTTCTTATTGTCTTTTGTCCTGTCATTGGGCTCCATTTCCTTTGCACTCTCCTGTCAGGTATTTATATACATTGATGAGATCTGGCTGAGCCTTCTGGCTAAATAGTATCAGCTCTTTCAGCTTTTCCTTACAGGAGAGTTGCATCAGTGCCTTGATGATCCTTGTGGCTCTTCATTGAACTCTATCTGGTATGTTCATGTCTCTCTTGTATGGAAAAGCGTGGACCTGGACACAGCACTGGCTTCAAGAGGACTGAATAAAAGGGCAAGAGTCACCTCCCTCAGACCTGCTGGCAATACTTTGTCTACTGTAGCTGAGGATACCATTCTTCTTCTTTGTGGTAAGGGCACATTGCTGGCTCATCCACCAGGACCCTCGGGTCCTTTTCTTCACAGCTACTTTCCAGCTTGGTGGAGCACAGCATATAGTGGTTCATAGGGTTGCTCCTCCCCAGATTCTGGACTTTGTGCTTCCCTTGTTGAACTTCATGAAGTCCTCACCAGTCCATTTCTCCAGCCTGTAAAGGTCACTCTAGCTGGCAGGGATATGACCCTCAGGGTATCAGCCAGCCGCTCCCAGTTTGGTGTTGCTGCAAACTTCCTGAGGGTACACTCTTCCCTATCATCCAGATTGTTAATAAGCACTGGAGTGGACTCAGTATTGATTCACTGTTACACTGCTAGGCCGTGGTCTCCAATCAGACTTTGTGCTAGAGATTACCACCCTCTGGGCTTGGTCATTCAGCCAGTTTTCACCATCTGTTCATCCAGCTTGTACATTAACAGCTTTTCTACGAGGATTTTGTGGAAGACAGTGTCAAAGGCCTTACTGAAGTCCAAGTTCCAAGTAGACAATATCCATTGCTCTCCCTTTGTCTACCAGGCCAGTCAATTCATCATAGAATTTTATCACGTAGAACAAGCATGACTTCCTCTTGGTGAAGCCATACTGACTACTTCTGATATCCTTTATGTTTCTGGAAATGTTTTCAAGAACTAGCTGCTCCATTACATTCCCAGACATCAAGGTGAGGCTGACTTTTTTGTTTGTTTGGTTGGTTGGTTGGGTGTTTTTTTTTAGGGGGGAGAGGATTAGCATAGGAGAATTTCAGCCTGATAGATAGTTTCAAGTCATGTCTCTATAGAAATACAGAAACAATCAGCTTTGTGTGATCTCACAATATATCCTTCAGTAAATTTGAGAAACATAGCTCAAAGATACCTACCATATCCTCCATAATACTCATCTCAGTCCCATGAACAACAGAGTAACAATTAGGTGGTCTAATATAAATGAGTGATATAATATGTAGATCCAGAATTCTGTTCTCTGTTTAAAGCTGCAGTTCAGTGATAATTTGTCAATCTCTGCACTATGCTTTGTCAAATTGTGGAGACATGCCCTTAGGTAGCAAAAGGCAAGAAATATTTACTGGGCTATATTTGAATGACAACAATATTTGTCTGACTAGTGTCAGTCAGACTTTTTGTTTTCTTGCTGAGACTTCATTCTCTGCAAAACACTGCCTAGCTGTCTGGCTAGAGCACAAAGTAAGATATGAGCTAAGATTTCAAAGCAAAACAAGATAAAACCTTCTTACCCTAGTAAACGTCTGCTTCTTTCATTCTCCAGACCTAAAGGTATTGTGCCCTATGCCATTCACTTCAGTTATGAAATAGAGACATGGTGCACTGGTTCAAAAATCTAAGAAGCCACTTTTAAACATTCAGGAGTATACACAGAAAAAAAAAAAAAAAAGCAAAATTAAGCAGTGGTGTTTGTCAAAAGTTGGAGAAGTAAGTCTTAAAAGTCTTGAATGTATTTCAGAGGGGAAGACATAAATCGATTTAAAGACACTATTTCATAGTGATGTTTTGTTCGTTATGAAACTATGATTTGCCTCAGTGTCATGGATGGATTATTCTGGACAAAATTAAACAGGACTGTTTCCTGACTCACTTTTTTTGTTTTGTTTTGTTTTGTTTTTAATAGCTGGGACTTGATTTTCATCGTTCTATCTGCAAATAAATCAGACTAGTTTTTTATAACACTGTCATAATTTAACCTTGGCTGGCTACTAATCTCCACACAGCTGGTCTCTCACCGTTCCCCTGCAGGATGGGGGGGAGAATCGGAAGGACAAAAGTGAGAAAACTTGTGGGTTGAGATAAACACAGTTTAATAAGTAAAGCAAAGGCCCCAAATGGAAGCCAAGCAAAACAAGGAATTCATTCACTACTTTCCCATCAGCAGGCAGGTGTTCAGTCATCTCTAGGAAAGCAGGTTTACATCAAGCATAATGGTTACTTGGGAAGACAAAAGTCATCACTCTGAACATACCCTCTTCCTTCTTCTTCCCCCAGCTTTACATGCTGAGCATGACATCATGTGGTCTGGAATATCCCTTTGGTCAGTTGGGGTCAGCTGTCCCAGCTGTGTCCCCTTTCAACTCTTTGTGTATCCTCAGTCTACCTGCTGGTGGGGTCCTATGAGAAGCAGAGAATGTCTTGACTGTGTAAGCACTGCTCAACAGTACCAAAAACATCCCTATGTTATCAACACTATTTTTAACACAAATCCAAAACATAGCCCCATACTAGCTACTATGAAGAAAATGAACTTTATCCCTGCAAAAATCAGCAAAAAGACATAATAATTCTCAATATTGTGCCCAATCACTAAAAAAATATCATGTGTGTTTTTAGTGAAGACTTTTACATTTCTACTTTCAGAGATTTATGGTCTAGATTTTTAATAAAGAATCCGGAATAACTTATGAAATACTAATTTTGCCACTTTTTAGATAGTAAGATTATAAAAATTAAAAGACCTACAAGAATCTAGGAAAAAAACCCCACATTTAAAAAAAAAAAAAATTAAGCCTAGATTTTCTGCACTAGAAGGTAGAGGGAAAGGAATATATCTGATACATTTTTTGGGGGATAGTTTTGTATGTTATTTGTCAGTGCTAACTAGAAAAATATGGGAAGTAGACAGAAGTACAGCATAGCCGTGTATGAAACTAACGGTTACAGGATAGCTGTAATTAGTGCAATTGCTAATGTACTAAGAAGAAATACTCAGCATGTAATGGATAGTTCTGGTTAGTGATTTAGAGGAGTGCAAAAGAATATGTGCCTATAAAAGGTAATTTGCATTCATAAAAGTTACAAACATTTTGAAAGAAAGGTTTGAATTCAAAGTGATCTTGATAAATTGCCAAAACACTTTGAAATCAATAATATGAAACTCTGAACAGACAAGTGAAAAATGTTATGCACAGAAAGGAAAAAGCAAAATGCTAAACCTGACTGCTTCTCTGGAAAACACACTGGAGATTATGGAGGATGTAGAATAAATACTGGGCTACAGATGTGAGCCCGCTGACAAAACTTTGGGCCATAGTATGGGAAGAACTTCTTAAATTGAAGGCATTTTCTCTGTTGCAATACCCGACAGGAAGTCTGATGCCAAAGACTGGTTTGTGTTAAAACAAGCCTTTTGCTAGTGTTTTCTGTTTCCTCGGAGAGTGAAGGGATAAGGATTGAAAAAGGCAATTCAAAAGAGAAAAACATAGAATCATAGAATCACAGAATGGTTTGGGTGGGAAGAGACCTTAACAATCATCTTGTTCCAACCCCCCTGCCATGAACAGGGATACCTTCCACTAGACCAGGTTCCTTAAAGCCTCATCCAGCCTGGCCTTGAATGCTTTCAGTGAGGGGCATCCACAACTTCCCTGGGCAACCTCTTCCACTGTCTGACCACGCTCACAGGAAATAATTTATTCCTCATATCTAATCTAAACCCACCCTCTTCCAGTTTGAAGCCATTACTCCTTGTTCCAGTCATTACTTGCCCTTTCCAGCTTTCTTGTAGCCCCTTCAGGTATTGGAAGGCTGCTATAAGATCTTCCTGAAGCCTTCTCTTCTCCAGGCTGAACAGCCCCAACTCTCTCAATCTGTCCTTGTAGGAGAGGTGCTCCAGCCCTCGGATCATCCTCATGGCCCTCCTTTTGAGTCATTCTAAATTAGAAGATGTTGAGAGAGAATATATGAAATAACAGTGAACAAAGCTATAGATTGGAACGGAAAGTGTTATGTATGCATGGCCAATCATGTAACATTAAAAAAGAATTTTAAAATATGGATATTAATAAATCTTGATTTATCAAAATTTTTCTGTACCTTAAAGAAATTATGCCATGTTTAAAAGTAAGGCTCTTTACAGTAAATTTAAACAAATGTCCATATACTCTAAATTTTGAATCTACTAAGCATCTGAATATTTAAGATTTGAAAACAAATATGTTGCTTTCAAACATCCTGAGCATAGATATAAATTGTATATTAAGTTTTATACTTCTTTTATCCATCTTGAAAATTTAAGGCAGAGCACCTGACTCTGCTGTGACTTAAGCTAAATACTAACCTTCTCTTACAAGCCCATGCACAACTCTTGAATCACAAAAAGGATCTTTTCAGCTCTTTTCTTCTGATTTTATTTCCCTCCTTTCTCTATTTACCTGATCTTTATTCCTCTTGCCTTTCACTGGTCCCTTGTCAGGTAGAACAGTACTAGAAAAGAGACTCCACAAAATGTTTGGACTAGATTTATTAAAAAAAAACCATTAATGAAACAAAACCAACCCCCCCGCCCAAAATCTACAAATGCCTGCATGAAATATATTTCATTTGAGAAGAACAAGCAGATAAATCCTTAACTTCTTGCGTGTTAAATACATGCACATCTTTTTTCATGTTGAATATTTTCATTGGAGCAGGATTTATGTATGGGGTTTACTTTCTTTCTTTCCTTCTTTCTGTCTAGGAAAAATATCTATGAGAAAGCTAAATGAAATGTTCCCTGGTAATCCAATCATATTTACTTTCAAATTTTCCACATTAGCAGTTTTCTGTCTGAAAATAATTTCTGAAATTATATGTGTTCTCTAACAGCAGCTGAAGGTATAATTACATCAGGACCTTTCTTATTAGGGAAAACAAAGAGCTAATTTTAATATTATACAGACTCAGTATGATTAAGTGAGACAATAGTCAAATTGTATTAGTGCTAGGATATCCCATACATTCTATTCATTTTAAGAGGACTGGGAACTGATGTCTAATGGCAGTTTCAACTTATGATAAATAGCTATTTTCTATCTTGTCAAAAAAATAGAAATAACTGCATAAAATTTATATCTCATCCTGGTAGTACTTCTATGATGATGATGATGGTGCTGCAGGTTTTATTCATACATTATATACATGCACTAACATACAAATAAAACTTTCACCTAGATTATGAAGAAAATGGTAGATAAAAGATATCTGGACAACCTAACTTCAGCATCCCCACAAATATACATGTAAGGCAAATTTTTAGCATACATTATATTGGGTTTTATCTACTGATTTTCCTCTTTATCTGATGTCTTCCCTGGAAAAATGAATAACAATATTAACATTTTCCTGTGATCTATGAAAAATATTTTTCACTATGAATATGGATGTAAAAAGGAAGTCAGACCATACTAGTGGTAACTTAAAACTGCTGTGTAGTTCAGTCAGAAATACAGAAAACAAAGACTGAATCTTTCACCTGCCTCTGAAGGTGTCCAATATAAATGTCCACCTACTTATACTTTAATTATATTGTTACCTTGCCCTTTCCTTGTTGGTTTTTGGTTTTGTGTTTTTGTGGTGGTTTAGGGTTTTTTTTTGTTATATTTTTTGTCTTTACACCTCTCGGTGTGACATAATGATGTAAAAAGTGTAAAATACTAGTCATGTAAGTCACTCTCACTGCAAAGTGAGTATGGTGAATACCTTTTGAATCTTTAAAAATACAGTGATATAAAGTGTTGTGTGATGACTAAGTCTTCAGTTGTCATAGCCTATGTAATTATTTAACTACTCAGTTACTAGATAGTAGTAATGATCAGGACAGATTACAATAAATAGTAAAGTCAAAAAAACTTAGATACAAGCCTCTTTTGAGAGATTTAAAGATTATTGTCCTCCAGGCTAGAAATGTTTCAAACGATTTGTCTACATGTCCATATTAAAGGAATACTAGCCTGTGTATATAAACTCTGAAACAGTGCTACTTCCAATGGGTCATTCAGAAAACATTGACTTATCCTTGCATTTTAGGACTGTATGGATTGTCTGACTCATAGTTCACAAACAAGTAGCACAATGTGTAGTGCCCCTATAGGCAATTTATGGAGGGTTACAAACGTGACCCAGCCTTGGGTTGCCTTGAGCCTCTGTCTCTTTGCAGAGATGACTCATGGGGAGCTGTGTAGATAGCTCAGCCCTGGGTTGTCTGATAAGACCTAAACCAAACAAGATAGTGGCTGCACCATTCAAAGAATCAAAACCTGAGTTGAGCCTTGAAATCCCTTACCAAATAGTATGTCCTGAGTCTCAATACAACTACTGTTCCATTGCCTGAGGAAGCAAGGTAAAGAAAAGCTGGAGGGTTTCTCCTCAGTTTCAAATGACAACCTTGTGTACTCAAACAACCACAGACCAGCAACGAAAGAAAGATAGATGAGGAGAAACTCCTCAAGGATAATGGTATAACCACTCGGTTCACACTGTTAGGTAAATCAGGGGATAAAAATCTTAAGATTCAGGTTGGAAAGGGGAGGAGTAACTTCTCCAACTATACAGATAGCTTGTGAAGGAGACTATTCCTCCTTGATAGGGGCATTGGTCAAGGTAGTTTCCCTGGGATTGAGAACCCTTAGCTGGAGGGGTAAGTGAATATTGTTTATGCTTTATTTTGTAAAAGTGTGTGATGTTTAGAGTGCTTGTGGTTGTGAATTGCTTGTGGTTGTAATTGTGTACTTGGTGAGTTGCTCATGGTGGTTACAGTGTACTACTCTTGCATTTTAAATTGCAAAACTACATTCTTCCATTGTATTTGTAAAACCTGACACAGTGGTGTGTTAAGTCTGTAAGTGAAGTTCAGATAAATAATTTTCCTGAACCTTGCAGTTAAACCTGCAAGTAAAGTTCAGGTCATTTACTTGAACCTTACGGTTAAGTTTATTTCCACTGGAAGGGCATCATTACAAACAAGATGCTCTTATTGTTGCTCAAGAGTCACAGTTGAATATCAGTTCTTAATTTCACTTGAAAAGAATAATGAAACAGAAATGTAAAACTGATATGAAGTAAATCCTTGAGATTGCAGGTGAGAGCTATGGACAATACTGCTTGAGGTGTACAGAAGTCATACTATTATCATAAAAAGTGTTAAAGTTATCATACTATTTATTCAAGCTGAAAAGCATGGTTATTATGTTACCTACCTTACATCACAGATAAAATTGAGAAAAGTATACAGTATCAGTAAAAGTGCTGGAAAACCAGCACAAAAGTGATAGTCATCAGAGAGTGGGTATCAATTATTCAATAGCAGAAAGTGAAAGAATGTCAAGTGGGTCCTTTAGAACTTTTTCTTGTATCTGGCAAATGTCCATTACCACTTAATATTTTCATTATAACTTGGATGGCTGAACTGAGTGTATGTTAATAAAATTTGCAGGTGGCACTGAGAACAGATGAACTGGAAGAACATGGATGCAGTAGCAGACAGGGATGGAACTCAAAATTATCTCAATAAAAGAGAGAAAATGCCCTAAAAACACACATTATGAAAAGATTTAAGGTGTTTTTCTTGGGAAGAAAAACTAACATGCAGAAAGATGGAAAGGATTGTAACTGGACAGGGGTCTATACTGCAGAAGTGTATCTGGACATCACTGTGAAGTAGAAATTCAATAGTGATGTGAAATTGTTGACAAAATAGTTGGAGCAGGGACAAAGTCAAGGTGCACCTGAGAAGCAGGAGTATGGTGTGCATCTCAAGGCAGTCTTTTTTTAAACAAAAATTGTCTCAAATATTCTAGAGGGAAATTGTAATGTAGTACATAATACACTACAGATGACACATTTATATTCATAAACGAATCCATTGTTTTTGCAGGTAGAGATCTGTTAATGAAAGGTCTAATCAAAGATTTAACTTTAGTGAAGATCAAAATTAACAACAGAACCATATCCTTTATTGTTTATCACTACTGAACTTACCTCTGTGCATTTATATATTTCATTCAGTGAGATAAATACATTCATGTTTTGTAATGTTTTTCTCATTATTTTATTTTTAACACTTAACATTAACTAAAAAAGATGTTTCAGTTTATCATGGGAACAACAGATTAACTGTCACTTTTAAGCATGAACTCAGTCTCTAAGTTGTCAAAAGCACTTATCCAGGAAAAGGTATGTTCATTTTGTTATTAGCATGTTGAAAGGATTGCAAAGGAGATTTAAATATTGATAAAAGTCCTATATTATTTTTTGCAATGTAACAGACAAAGTCTACAAAAGAACAAAAACACAAGAGATCTGAACCTAATACCTCTTCATCTATATGCATAAAAATATGTCTAGAGATATGAATGGACTGAGATGGACTTGAATCAATTAAAACTGGCATTAATTACATTGGATCACTCAAACAAAGTGTCTAGTGGATTGTTTTCCCAAAAGAGAAAACCCTCACTTGACTCTGAAATAATGAAAACCATTTATTTGGCCTTATGAACATGAGCTTATATTTTGCTCATATTAGCATGTAGCATAATGGTATTATTTTTATTGATTTCCAAAGATCTGAGACTGCTTGATTTTTCTGGTTAAATAGGTATTTTATCTGATACTGTTTCAAGGTTTCTGTTGAAAAAATATGACAAATTACAGGAAAAAACCAAACAAACAGTTATTAAATAAATACATAATAATTTATAAATAATACATATATAAATTAATAATTATTTTAGTTTTGTCTTATGATACTCTTGTTTTAGAAAGATTTGAGAAATCTAATCTCCCACTGTTAATTGAAAGTAGTGGGGTTTTATTACATCTATTTTAAATTACATTGGTCTTTATGTATAGAAGTTTCAAAGAATTTTAAGGGACTTCAAGGTTTTTTATTAATCCGTTAAATCTAATTAAGAGGATACCATCAGCGCCCATTCATTTCTTACAGATTTCCTATGAGTTCTATCATGAATATTATTGGTATGCGACTGAACTATATAGAGTATGACTGTTAAAGAAACAGTGGAGGAGAGGGAGAGAGGAAGGAACTGTCTGTGAGAAAGGAAAAATAACAAATGCTGAAGTAATATGTACATTTACTAAGACTGAATTAAATATTTATGATGGGATCAGTACGCTTAAAAAAAAAAAAAAAAGCGATTACCTGAGTTGGATGGCATAGCTTTACTGGCACCAACCATGTTTGATCTGCCTTCAGGCAATTTTAATAGTAATTTAAAAGTACTCAGTAGTCATCATTTTATGGCAGACATTCATTTGAAGACATTACATAAAATGATATGAAGCTCTTATATCCTCATCTTAGAATGCATTAGTGATTTCTGCTTAAGCATTTATAGTGACAGACTTCTCCAATTTGTAAAATACAGAGCTGAGATGAAAACAACTTAACCAAAGCCCTTTTTCTGTTATGGGTTACTTTTCTATTTACCCTCTGGATATGGAAATATATTCCTTCGTTTAATAAATAGATTAATAATAATTTTACTTCCTTTCAGCCAGCAGCTAAACTGCTATAACATAGAGTGATATGTGGAGATTGTGTATCAAAAGCAATAGTTTAAAAAATAGTGGACAAAGTGCTTCTAAAATGTCTCTTCAGATTTTTTTAAATTAAAAAAATTAATATATCACATTTTCTTGAGAGTGCTTACCATCTGCTCTAAGTTAACAGATTCCCAGGAGTAAAAAGCAAACCCATATATATCCAGTACTGAGAGCTGAGCCATAATAATAAATATGATATTGAAAGGAGTTTAGAATAGCAAATCAGTCCCATCTCTTCCAGCATTTGGTTCATGCAGCCATGCTACGGGACTCAGAGGAACCCTAACAACTATTTAATTTTCATTTTCTGTAATGATTTACGCTGATTATGACTGTGCTTGCCCTAATTTCCTGATCAGGTTTATTAAGAAAGCAATGCAATTCATGTTTACACATAGAAGTAGTTAGCTTGCTGCAGTGTAGTTATTTTATCCTCTTTTTTTTTGTAGATAATTTCATGGATAATGTGGTTGAAATGTTTTAATCATAGCAGAGTATCAAAGTCAGCTTTGAATCCAAATCCCATTCAGACTGACATTTTCTTTCACATATGCTTTTCTCTTTTTTTTCCTCTTCATTCTTTTTTCTGTTTCTGACTAGTCTCATAAACCACTTGATTAAAGCAATCAAAATTACATAATATATCATAATTTTAGGAAAGGCAGGAAAGGGAATGGAAATGAAAAGAAAAGATGTGGTTACCAGAAAGAAGCTGTAAAGACAGTAATTTTGGGGATCTATTTAACATTATCAAAATAGGAGAATTTTTTTTTTCTTACTGAAAGCATTTTACACATACCTTCTTCCCTCCCTTTTTTCTTTTTTTTTTTTCTTTTTTACCCCTGTAAATGCTTTCAAGACTTTTTCGGAAAAGCCATCATTTTCAAAGTACCATAAGAGCATGTAATCCATATATATTTTTTAAAAAAATTTACTCTTTTCTAAAATAATGGCAATTTTCCAGATAACTAGTTTACACAATAAGGAAATGACTCAGACTTACTTTGGAAAAGGTAATGCAGTAGAGATGGATGTTTTATTCCATACTTTGGAGGGAGTATATTACCAGCAGAAAGAGAAGTACTCAGATTATGTACATTAGTGAGTGATCAATGCTCTAACCAGAAAAAAAACAAACCAAACCAAACCAAAAAAAACCCAACAAAACAAACCCATAGAAAGCTTCCTAAAATCAGACTTCTGAATACTGTTGGGAGTAAATTGCAACACTGTATTTCAAGGCTTTCCAAGACTTCTCAAAATAATCAGCATGAGGAAGAACTAACAGTTCTGTTAGTGCTAAAAAGAACATAAAACTTTGAGGGCAACAAAAAGACAAATGAGTCCTGAGCTCAGTGAATTAATCAAAGACAATTCCATTGACTCCAGTGACAGGGTTTTGAGATTCTCACTGTAAAGTTTATAGGTGTGGTAGGTTCACCCTGGCTGGATGCCAGATGCCCACCAAAGCCCACTCTATCACCCCCCTCCTCAGCAGGATGGGGAGGGGAGAAAATAAGATGGAACACAAAAAAACAAATCCATGGATTGCGACAAAGACAGCTGAGTGCACCGAAGCAAAAGAACAAAATATTTACTCTCTACTTCCCATCAGCAGACGATGTTTGGCCACTTCCTGGGAAGCAGGGTTTTCATACGCATTGCAGATCCCAGAGGACAAACAGAAGTGACGAATGCCCCCCTCCTTCCCCTTCCGTTCTCCTTGCTTTTATTTCTGAGCAGACATCATATGATGTGGAATATCCCTTTGGTCAGTTGGTATTAGCTGTCCTGGCTGTGTCCCCTCCCAAGACCTTCTCCACCCCAGCCTACGGGGGGAAAATGTTGGAGAAACAGCCTTGGTGCTGTGCTAGCACTGCTCGGCAGTAACCAAAACACTGGTTAAAAAAAAAAAAAAAAAAAAAAAAAAAAAAAAAAAAAAAAGAATATCGTACTCACCAGGGCAAAATTGTTGGCTTGAGAGGTACCAGGCTTCACTAAAATAAAACTTCTAAAATCTGCAATCTTTGATAATACTTTCTTTAAAATATATGTGGTTTTAAGACTGGACTTTCTCTCCAGTTAATTTTCACAGAAAACTGGAGAACAAGGTTGTAGAAAGAGCTTTTATCAATTTTCAAGAGTATGTGAAGAAAAAGTTCCTTTAATGAATACTTAGTAATAATGTTTCAGATAACAAGATCAGATAAGAAAACAAGCATCTTTCCCCAGCAGTCTCAAAAACACTTGAAAATGTTGTGTTTTTCAGAGGGCTTTTAATTGTTAGTCCTGTTGTTATTATTGTTATTAGAAAGATTTTTTGAAGGAAATCTTATAGCAAATGCATTTGTGCCATTATTGCCTTTTCTAAACAGAATCATGTGAAATTGAATCAATGTTTGTATGTCACACTGAAAAATCTGCAAAACATCCCTACATGGAAATCAGAGCTAGTAATGCAAATATTGAGAAAGAAAGAAAAAAAAAAAAGAAAAAGAAAAGCTAAGATCCTTATCTTTCTCTCCTATGTGTTTCATTAAAGATAAAATAAAAGAAGGTGAGAAAATACCTTTCTTTTCACCTTTTATTATATTAAAATATATTTCACATGTAAGTTAACAAAATAGTCAGGTAGTTTGAGTGATTGTCTTCAGGTTAGTTTTGGTTTCAATTCTAGCATGAAAGTCATAGAATCATAGAATATCTCAAGTTAGAAGTGACCCATAAGGATAACCAAGACCAACTCTCCCTTTGAAGGACTACCTAAAATTAAGCTATATGATTAATAGCATCATGCAGACACTCTCTGAACTCTGGACCTCTTCCCTGGGGAGTTTGTTCCAGTGACTACCACCCTCTCAGTGAAGAATCTTCAGCCTGAACTTCCTCTGATGCAGCTTTGTTCCATTTCCTCATGTCTTATTGCTGGTCACCAGACAGAGGAGATCAGCACCTCTCCCTTTATTACCCCCTTGAGGGTGGCAGCCTCAGTAACTGGGTGACTGCCCAGTTGTCTCATCTATCCAGATCTCTCTGTAAGGCCTCCCTACCCTCAAGGGAGTCCACAGCTCCTCCTAATTTAGTATCATTGGCAAATTACTTAATGTGAATTCAATTTCTGAGTCCAGATAATTTATAAAAACATTGAAGAGCACTGGCCCTAAAATTGAGCCCTGGGGAGCCCCACTGGTGAATTGCTGCCAGCCTGATGTAGCCCCATTTACTATAACTCTTTAGGCCTGACCCATCAGTTCATTGCTCACCCAATATAATATGAACTTGCCTAACTCTGTGTTGGATATTTTATCCAGAAGGATATTGTGAGAGATATTATAAAAAGCTTTGCTACAAACCAAAACCACCACATCTACTGGCTTTCCTTGGTCAAATAGATGGGTAATGATCTCCTCCTTCTATGACAAAGTGGCACACTTAGTGGGTGAGGGAAGGCTAGTGGATGTGGTATACTTAGATTTTGGTAAAGCCTTTGACCCTATTTCCCACATCATTCTCCTGGAGAAACTGGCCACTAATGGCTTGTATAGATGTACACTTTGTTGGGTAAAGAACTGGCTGGATGGCTGGGCCCAGAGAGTTGTGGTGAATGGAGTAAAATCCAATTGTCAGCAGGTCACTAGCAGTGTTCCCCAAGGATCAGTGCTGGGGCAAGTTCTGTTTGATATCTTTATCAATGATCTAGACAGGGGTATTGAGTGTGGCCTTAGTAAGTTTGTAGACACCAAGTTGGACGGCAGTGTTGATTTGTTTGAGGGTAAGAAAGCTCTGCAGAGGGATCTGGACAGGCTGGATTGATGGACTGAGGCCAGTGGCATGAATTTCAAAAAGGCCAAGTGTTGGATCCTGTGCCTGGGTCACAACAACCCCATGCAATATTACAGGTGTGGGGAAGAGTAGCTGGAGAGCCACCCAACAGAGAAGGACCTGGGGATGTTGGTCAACAGCTGGCTGACCATGAGCCGGCAGTGTGCGCAGGCAGCCAAGGCCAAAGGCATCCTGGCCTGTGTCAGAAACAGTGTGGCCAGCAGGAGTAGGGAAGTGACTGTGCCCCTGTACTGGGCACTGGTGAGGCTGCACCGCAAGTGCTGTGTTCAGTTTTGGGTCCCTCACTACAAGAAGGACATTGAGGTGCTGGACTGTATGCAAAAAAGGGCAACAGAGCTGGTGAAGGGTCTGGAGAATAAATCCTATGAGAAGCAGCTGAGGGAACTGGGGTTGTTTAACCTGGAGAAAAGGAGGCTGAGAGGAGACCTTATCACTCTCTACAGCTACCTGAAAAAACACTGCAGAGACGTGGAGGTCAGTCTCTTCTCACAGGTAACAGGTGATAGAATAAGAGGAAATTGCTTCAAGTTGCACCAGGGGAGGTTTAGATTGGACATAAGGAAAAACTTATTCACCAGAAGTGTAGTCAAGCGTTGGACCAGGCTGCCCAGGGAGGTGATGAAGTCACCTTACCTGGTGGTATTTAAAAGATGGATAGACAAAGTGCTTAGGGACATTGTTTAGAGGTGGAATTAGTAGTGTTAGGTTTATGGTTGGACCCAGTGATCTTAAAGGTCTTTTCTAACCACTACAATTCAGTAATCCCGTAATTCTGTGGTTCTGTAATCTTGTAATAAAATGAAATTCAATTGGTTAAGTAGGATGTTCCCCTCATGAAATCCTGATGGCTATCGCTGATGACTGCATTGTCTTTCAGGTGTTCTTCAGGAAGTAGCACAATAACTATCTCCACAATTTTATCAGGAACTGAAGTGAGACTGGCAGGTCTGTAATCACCAGTGGACAATATTTGCCAGCTTCCAGTTGACTGGGACTTCTCCAGACTTCCAAGACCATTGAAAGATAATGGATAGTAGTCCCACGATGACATCAGTCAGCTCTTTCAGTACCCTGGGATGAATTCTGTTGGGCCCCATAGACTTAAGTGCACTCAGCTGGAGCAGCAAGTCTCAAAGAAGTTCAAGGTTGGCTGTGAGTTTATCATTTCCCCATTCACAATCCTCCAATGCAGGAGGTACAGGGTACATCATCGGTGTTGAAGACAGAGGCAAAGAAGGCATTAAATGACTTAACTTTATCTACGTCCCTATTTGTGAGGTGACTTGTCAAGTAGCAGACTGATGTTATCTCTGATTCTCCTTTTGCTATTAACATATTTTAAAAAGTCCCTTTTCTTGTCCTTCACAGTGCTGGCCAGCTTGAACTCTAATTGAGCTTTGGCTGCAAGAATTTTCTCCCTACAGTGATGAACAATGTCTTTGTAGTCCTCCTGTGTCACCTGTTCTTGCTTCCAATGTCCATACACAGTCCTTTTCCACCTAAGTTCTTGAAGACTTTTCAAGAACATCATCCAAGGTGACCTTCTGCCCCACTTACTTGACTTCTGACACTTTGGAATTGCCTGCTCCCGCACTCTTAAGAGATGGCTCTTAAAAGGTGACCAGCATTCCTTGACCCAAATACCTTCAAAAGCAGATTCTCAGGGGACTCTAATAACTAACTCTTTTGTAGATCAAAGTCTGCTCTTCCTATGTCCAAGGTTGTACTTTTGCTGCCAGTTTTTCTTCTATCAGCAAAGATCTGAAACTCAACTACTTCAGGATCACTCTGACCATGACAGCCACCAACTACTAGTTCACTCATGAGTGTCTCTCTGTTTACAAACAACAAATCTAGGAGGGCTCTTTTCCTAGTCAACTCCCTTAATACCTGCACAAAGAAGTTATCTTTAACATGCTTCAGAAATTTCCTGTATGATACTCTAAGCTGATGTCTGGGAAGTTAAAATCACCTATAAGGACAAGGTTAGCTGATCTAAAGATATCCCTTAACACCTTGTCAAAAAATTCATTAGTGGTTTTGTTCTGGCTGGGTGGTCAGTAGTAGACTCCTACAACATCTGCTTTATTTACTTTCCCCTTCATTCTTACCCAGAGGGTCTCAATCATGTCGTCACCAGTTGTAAGAAGCACAGAATCCAACCCTTCCCTTATGTACAGGGCCATCCCCCAGGTTCATCTGCCCTGCTTATCCCTCCTAAAAGCCTATAACAATCCATCATGGCATACCTGTCAGAGGACTCATCCCATCAGGTTTGACTTATGCTAATGATGTCATAGCTCTGGGAATGGGCCAAAGCTTCTAGCTCCTCTTGCTTATTCCTCTTGATGTGTGCAATTGTATAAAGACACTTCAAATGTGTTCCAGTGTACTTAGCATATTGTGGAGGAGACTGAAGGACCTCATTAACACATTGTCCCTCAAACACATGTGTGGCACCCAGGCTTATTTCTAGTGAACCTGGTTTTGTCCCTTTCTCACTTCAAATCTAGTTTAAAGCTCTTTGAATGACTCCTGCTAATTTGGTCACAAAGATCCTTTTCCCACTTTGGGACAGGTGTACTTCATCTGTTGCCAGCAGGCCTGGTGTGGTGTAGACTGACTTATCATCAAAAAACCCCCAAATTCTGCTGGTGACATGACTCTCAGAGCCAGGTATTGATCTGCAGGCTCTTCTTGTTTCTTTGCTCATCATTCCCTGCAAGTACAAGGATAGAGAACACTGCTTATGCTCCCAGTCCCTTAACTAGTCATTCCAAGGCCCTGAAGTCTCCCTTGATTGCTTTTGGACTTCTTTTGGTAACTTCATTACTGCTAACAAGAAAAATCTATAAAGGATAATAACCTGAGGGCTGTACCAAGGTGGGAAGCCTTCTCATTACATCTTTAACCCAGGCCCCAGGAAGGAAGTAGACTCCATAAGAACTGACTTGCCATTTGTCAACTTCTAAATTTAAACTGCAGATGAAGAAATTTTCATACAAAAAACTATAACAATCTATTTTTTAACATGTATTTTCCTGGATGTTTCTCACTTACCAGGACTACTAGCAAGGTATGAAGGCTGCTGTCTTGACGAATGCCACTATTCCTTCCTACATACTATCAGGCAATGCAGGACTCCACTAAAGATGTTTTACTTTGTGCATCTCCTCCATCGTTTTTTTAGTTTGGTTTTTTTTTTAAAGATGAAGGTTTATCTTTTCAGATATAAGCACAAGAGAAATCTGTTAAGATTTGAGTAACGATTTCTGACACAAATATCAAATGCATCCATATATGCACATGAGGAACTACAGTTCTTTTGTTTTGAAGTCAACTATAAGTAAAAGAGACTTATGGACATTAGTTAATTTCATCATTGGAAGATAATATAATATTATTAACATATTTGATTGTTTCCATGGAGATGAATGGATTCTAGCAGAACAATCCTGGTCAGGAGCTCAATAAAAATTGCATGAGATCTTGAGAAAAATGTGAATTTGACATAGGTCAATACAATTTAATTTGCGATGTGACAAACACATTTCCCACTTTCTATATTTTTAGACATAATAATAGGCTCCTTACAATTCTTCCTTAACTTCTGTTTAAAAATTACAACTCTACAATGCTGATCAACTATTATTGCTTTAATTCCTTGAGTTCTGAAGATCCTATTCAACTTCTCCTTCCCTTCCCTTCCCTTCCCTTCCCTTCCCTTCCCTTCCCTTCCCTTCCCTTCCCTTCCCTTCCCTTCCCTTCCCTTCCCTTCCCTTCCCTTCCCTTCCCTTCCCTTCCCTTCCCTTCCCTTCCCTTCCCTTCCCTTCCCTTCCCTTCCCTTCCCTTCCCTTCCCTTCCCTTCCCTTCCCTTCCCTTCCCTTCCCTTCCCTTCCCTTCCCTTCCCTTCCCTTCCCTTCCCTCACACACAATTGAACTAGAAAATATCCTGCACTACCCAGACCTGTTCTGTTTTACATTTGTTTAAAAAGTTAAGGGGGCTGGGAAAAATTCAATGGAGGGATGAAAGATGTAATGCTCCCCTGTACATGCTATTAAACTCACACATTGCAAGATTTATTTTTTTTATTGCCACTGGTCTCCACTTAGGAATCATTTAAAACTGACATTTTCTGTTATTTTTATGATAACCTCAGCAAACTGTTCACATTCCAAAATCTGTTGCTAAAGATGTTAAATAAAGTTCAATAACTGAAGGGTTATAATCAACAGGGGAGAAATGATGCACTGATAATAACATTAAATGCTTCTAATGTGACTGGTTTCTTCTATAATGCCTCATTCATTCCATTTTGGTAATACAGTAAACAAGCTGCTCTAATAGACAGGGGAAAAATAAAATGTCATAAGTTCAAGAGTGAGCAGCTACCAGAAGACTTTATATGACCAAAAAAAAAAAAAAAAAGCTTTAGATCCCAGGGTCTGTTTACATCTGATGGGTTCAGCTCAGAGAGTCCTTCTGCTTTCAACAGAAGGGTGAAGTTTGCTTTCCTGTTCAGAATTGAGAGATAGTCCCCATCTGGCCTTGTGATGCTGTGTAGGTGCACACCAAGTCTTGCCTCATCATGGGGACCTGGTTTCCATCTGCAGAGATGGGCTGGTTGACTCTTCCAGCAATGCTGAATCAGCTTGTTAAATGAGGGGATGGTGCCCAGTTACAGGATTTCTGTATTCACAGACAGTAGGTAATAAATTTTATTCTGATGTTGATATACTTGTTGTGATAGGCTGAAAATTGACCTGTGCTTCAGATTTTATCAGGTTATGCTTTTTATTACAGTGTCTGCTTGTAGCTGTGACAAGGTCATGAGTGAGACAGTTAGTAAGCAAAGGCAATACCTTTTATTTCAAATATTAACGTAGATAGAAAAACTTTAGACAGAAGAAGAAAAAAAAATTCCAAAAAATTTTGGTGATAAATACTAGCTGAGAACAATTTGAATTTCAAATTCTGTTCTATACATACATTTACATCTGCCAAGAACCTGAGGAGCCAGACATTACTTCCCCTCTCCACAAAAAAAAAAAAAAAAAAAGTCAGGAAGACTACAGATCATTAAAAACATGTACTTGAACAGGTGAGGAGGGTATGACATCTTATGCAGTCAGGTAGTCTTACCATTTTTTTCTAGGCTTTCCTAAGAGTAAGTCTACCTTAAAAAGCAGCCTGACACTGTTAATGCAGAGTGAAGTCTGCCTCAGAAAGGGAGACCTTTGTCACCTCTGCCTGGCTTGAAGTGACAACGTTAATACTGCCCATGCTGGAAAAGAGAGAAGCATTAGACAAACTTAGTTAAGTTACTGCTGATGGCTTCCCACTTTCAGTAAGGCGTTTGGAAGTGTACAGCAGGGAAGAACAGGCACTGGTGACAGCCAGTAATGGCCCATTAGCATTGGACAAAAATCTTAGAAATCTTAGAATTTAAATTTCTATCCACCCCACTCAGGAAAACAAAAACCCACACCTGCAGATGGGAAATCATTGAGCAGTGCAGCTCCGCTTTTCAAAATCTCTGAGAAATGGTGGTGACGCTCTTTGTATGGAAGCAGGAAGACTAGCTGTGCTCTGCAACCACTTACATCCATGTGCAACCACAACTGCTCTGTTGGAGCTACAGGGGTTACTCCTGAATCAGACCAGAATAACCAGAAGCAACATTTGGTCTGATGTGTTTGAAAAGCCAATTCTGGGACAGTCAGAATAATGATTTACAAATTGCAAAAAATATTATCTTAGGTCAGGCAATGATTTCCCCAGTTGATGAGGCAGAGAAAATGGAAGTCTCTGAAAAGAGCAGCTTAAGCATGAACAGATGTGCTATGTAGAGATACCATCAAAAACATATATTTTAAAATCTTTGAGCTCGGATTATTATACATTTAAAAATAGTGATGAAGCAGTTATTGTAAAGAAGGAATTTCTAAGCTGGAAAATATGAGTGCAGTTTAATTACATATAAAAACAAACTCTTTTTCACTGGCAGAAATACGAAGTCATGCTTTGATTCTATTTACCTATCTACAAATATCAAATAAGACTGTGTCATGCTTATTTATCCTCATCAATCTGATGTTGGAAGCAGATCCAAACTAGTTCAAGAGCTATTATTTCATAATTCAAGATTCTTCTAATTAAATTATAAAACCTGTCTTTCATCCTGTCATCTCTTCTACTAGCAGACCATTGTTCATGTTATCTACACAAAATCTGGCATCATAGCTGAAGCTTAGACTGCTTCAAAACTACTTTGACAATTAAGTGTTGATGAAATAAGTGAATGTAAAATTTAAGTGAATTTACATAATTTGACCAATGTTTTTATGCAATATGTTTAAATAACATCACTTGCTTCTGTAATAACTTTTGAATCTGAAAGAATAATTAGAGACATTTTTTTTTAGAACTGTTTTTACCCCTTTTTGCTAGGTGAAGGAAAGCCAAAACTAAAAGCATTTTTACTCATCACACTATGTAATAGCTTTGATTTGGAGAGAAACAATGGTTCTCAGTTAATTTTTTTTTTCTCTGAGCAGAATGAAAAAAAAATCACTTTTATTTTTTTTTTGACAGTGGATAGAGGGATTAATTTTAGTTCTTCACTTAAAAGCAGCTGTGTTAGCATCATGCATGCTAAATAAGTTTACAGTTGTGTGATATCATAATTGGAGTTTAGTAAGCTTTGAACTACCCACGCTTGAATGGAGCTCTGTGAGCCTCGAGCAAAGCTTTTGACAGCTCAAATATTATAATGGAAAACTGTGAGAGAATTACAATATTTAGAGTCCCCTAGATCCCCTTCCTCCTTCCTCTCACACTATGAACTATCTCTAACAGCACCCATGAATGCTATGTTGTCGGTCACACTACTATGTCTTGTAAACTCTTCTTTTCCTGTCTTTCATAATCATTGAAAAGTCTACCATGCTAGCTAGAAATACTCAGAAGCCTAAAATCAGCATGTTGCAACCAACCAGTGTACCATAGCAGATGCTTGGGCTATGAAAAGTGGTGTTATATGTGGTGTGGCTGCTGATGAAGACTGCTAATAAACACAAAGGTTAATAAGGGCTGGGATTGTTGTTGGGTTTTTTTGTTGTTTTTTTTTTTTTTCCCTTTACCCCACGGGTTGTCTGTTTGCAGTAAATTTGTAGGGGAACAGGCAAGCTGGAATCACCATTCTGAAGAACACCTTCATGGAGATAACCTTTAACCCATCTAAGCTCTTTACTCCTCTTTCAAATATCCTGTAGCTTTCAGTAAGTCAACAAAAATATTTTTATTTTATTAAAAGTAATTAAGGAAACCTAAAAACAATTAACACCTCACTGATGTGTATCTTGTGACTCTGTGGTGGAATTAATCAGTGCTGCACTTGAAGTTTTGGATTTCTTGCCATTTGCATCTTTAAGGTAGGAATGGAAGATAAAAACAATTTAATATTATTTCTTTCAGAAAACTTTTTTGAATACAATTTCATAGATTGAGAGAAAAGGCACGTAACACTCAGTAACAGGAAGGTGAGCAAAGCAGATGAAAAGATAAACTTGTATAATTTTTTACTGGAATCAACTGACCTTGGGAACCTTGCGGCAGTATTATTTGTACAAGGAGACAAAAAATTGTTGAATTCCCAAGTGTTTTAGTGAAGCAGGAATTTCCCAAATGTGTGATTTCAAAACACTCCTGAAATTCAGACACATTGAAAGATAGCAAGGTTCTAGAAAGTCAAATGTTCCTTTTTTTTTTTTTACTGAACTGACAATTTTTCATCTTTGAAAAGTAAATTAACATTTCTTGCAACACTCTTTCCTTACTTACTCTAATTTTTGCTGTTACTCATATACTTTCTTTAACCATTCCCCAATAGCCATTTATAGAGGTGCTATTTCAGATAGACCTTTAATTTCACCAAAAATGATCTTATCTGCTTTTTCACATACAGAAACATAGAGAAATTATTTTAAAATACATCTAATGTTCCTGGGCAGACAGTATCTGGCTTACCCAAACATGCAATTCCCAAATTGCTCTACAGACTTCAGTCAGAAAGTAATCTGCATTGCAAATAGAAGCAGTAATCTTTCAAAGACTCTAGAAATTACTACATAATTAAAAACTCAAACTTCTGTTAAAGTAATTAAGATAAATTATCAATATTGATATCAAATGAAATATCATCTCAATAAAGTCTCATTAACCTAAAGTTAGTGAATTTAAATGTTATCATTTACCTTGTGGAAAGTTTTAAAATTTCAACAAGAAATATTGACCAACAGGAAATCCAAGAACTTAATAATTTGCTCAATCGAATATTTGGTTTGAAATAAATCTAGTGTTACTTCATAAGCATCCACTGCATGGCAGATGCATTTTCACTTCCCAGGCAGTCAGCTGAAACCTTAACATGTTTAGCTAGTTTAGGAACATTTTGACAATATTTAGCCAACTCTGTTTTCCTTTTGAGTATGAATGACTGGAAGACGGTTTTTGGGGAAATTTAAGGGAGACTTTATTTATGTATTTAGTGTTTTAAGAACTTCACAAGCTATCAGAAAACTGAGGTAGTTCTGTATTTGAACAAGCTGAAAAGATTTAACTTCAATTCAGCTAAAATTCAGATGAATTCCCCTAACGTGATCCACTGCTTCCTGGAAGCAGGAACTCAGATACTACTTTTCTCCAACTGTCAGCAACTCACTAACTGTACAACATTTTAGATGATGAAACATAATTGTCATTTACTAGGTTTGCAAAGGAAATTGGATGTTAACAACTGTATAATGGAAAAGCTAGTCCCACGAACCCACTGCAGAGTATCATGGAATTATAATGTTTTCAGTGTACAAGTCTGCCTTACATAAAGCATAGTTTAACTTTGGTTGGACACTAAAATGAAATTTGTTAGTAATTCAATAAATCAAAATAGCATTATTTTAGTTTCACCAATATATGTTTGATTTCAATAAAAGCTTTGAAAGTTGCATTATTCTTGCAAATGAAAAAAACCCATGAAATTTTATGTCCATTTTCAAAATTTAACATTTTATTCTAATTACATGTAATAAGCCTAATCTGTCAGATTTTATCACAGAAGAATTCCAAATTTTCCCATCGCTAACAAAAATCCACAAGTCTCTAAAACACCAATATTTTTCACTGCTGTCATACAGAAGCAACAAGTAATTATTTGAAATCTGAAGAAATATGTGTTAACTGTCAGTTATCACTGTGTAGTGGTACTTAGAAAATGACAACTTTTGAAACAGATTTCTCTATTAATCATATATGCAATTACATAATTATTAACTGGAAAACAACCGATGGGGCAGCATCTGAGTATAATTAACTGTTATGCATATAACTGTCTGTTTAAAATATAGTGATAAATGTGATGTTTATCCCTGTTCAAAAGCAAAGCAAAGGAAAAATACATTGTAGCTGAAGTAAAATAGGAAGAAATGTCTTCAAAATTATACACAGCAACAACTTGTTATATATTAAAATTAAACTCATAAATTTCATTGCACAGGATGATTTGCTCAACAATATATATTCAAGTATTTTATTCAGTTAAATTTTAGATCAAATTTAGAATCATGGAATGGTTAGGGTTGGAAGGGACCTTAAAGATCATCTAGTTCCAACACCCCTGCCATGAGCAGGGACACCTTCCACTAGACCAGGTTGCTCAAAGCCTCATCCAACCTGGCCTTGAACACTTCCAGGGGGGGTGCATCCACAGCTTCTCTGGGCAACCTGTTCCAGTGTCTTACCACCCTCACAGTGGTAAGGGTGGCAAGTGTCTTACCCCCTCACATTTCTTCCTAATATCTAATCTAAACCTCCCTTCTTCTAGTTTAAAGCCATTCCTCCTTCTTCTATCACTACCTACCCTTGTAAAAAGTCCCTCACCAGCTGTCTTGTAGCCCCTTCAGGTATTGGAAGGCCACTATAAGATCTCCCTGGAGCTGTCTCTTCTCCAGGCTGAACAGCCCCAACTCTGTCACCCTGTCCTCGTAGGAGAGGTGCTCTGGCCATGAGATCATCTTCGTGGCTTCCTCTGGACTCGTTCTAACAGGTCCACACCTTTCTTGTGTTGGGGCTCCAGAACTGGACACAGCACTCCAGGTAGGGCCTAACGAGAGCAGAGTACAGGGGGAGAATCACCTCCCTCAACCTGTTGGCCATGCTTCTCTTGATGCAGCCCAGGACACAGTTGGCCTTCTCGGCTGCAAATGTACATTGCTGGCTCATGTTAATCTTCTAGTCCACCACCACTCCCAAGTCCTTCTCTTCAGAGCTGATCTCAAGCCACTCATTGCCCAGCCTGTACTTGTGCTTGGGATTGCCCTGACCCAGGTGCAGGACCTTGCATTTGGCCTTGTTGAACTTCATGAGGTTGGCACAGGCCCACCTCTCAAGCCTGTCAAGGTCCCTCTGGATGGCATCCCGTCCCTCCAGTGTGTCAGCTGTACCACACAGCTTGCTGATGTCCACAAACTTGCTGAGGGTGCACTCAATCCCACTGTCCATGTCTCCGATAAAGATGTCAAACAACACCGTCTCCAATACCAACCCTTGAGAGACACCACTCATCGCCGGTTTCCACTCGGACATTGAGCTGTTGACCACAACTCTTTGAGTGCAACCATTCAGCCAGTTCCTTATCCACCAAGTGGTCCATCCATCAAACCCACATGTTTCTGATTTAGAGACAAGGATGTCATGTGGGACAGTGTCAAACACCTTACACAAGTCCAGGTAGATGACGTCAGTTGCTTTAACATTATCCACCAATGTTGTGACCCCATCATAAAAGGCCACCAAATTGGTCAGGAACAATTTGCCCTTGGTGAAGTCATTGCTGGTTGTCACCAATCACCTTCTCATTCTCCATGTGCCTTAGCATAGTTTCTAGGAGTATCTGCTCCATGATCTTGCCTGGCACTGAGGTGAGACTGACTGGCCTGTAGTTTCCCAGGTCTTCCTTGTTTCCCTTTTCAAAAATGGGGGTTATGTTCTCCTTTTTTCCAGTCTGCAGGAACTTTACTAGACTGCCAGGACTTCTCAGATATGATGGATAGTGGCTTTGCAACTTCATCTGCCAGTTCCCTCAGGACCCACGGATGCATCCCATCAGGTCCCATGGACTTGTGCACCTTCAGGTTCCTTAGGTGGTCCTAAACCTGATCTCCTACAGTGAGCATTTTTTTGTTCTCCCAGACCCTTCCTTGGATTTCTAGGACTTGAGCTGTGTGGCATGGGCCCTTGCCCTGAAGACTGAGGCAAAAAGGTCATTGAGCACCTTTGCCTTCTTAATGTCCCAGGTGACCAGATCTCCTGTTGCCTTCCGGAGTTTTCCTTTTTTCCCCAACATACCTATGGAAGATTTTTTTGTTGCCTTTGATGTCTCTGGCCAAATTTAATTGTCATGGCCTTGGTTTTCTAAACCTGATCCCTGACTACTTGACCTATTTCTCTGTGTTCCCCTCAGATAACCCATTCTTCCTTCCACCTTCTATAAGCTTCTTTTTTGATGTTAAGTTTGTTCAGAAGCTTCCTGTCCATCCATGCAGGCCTCCTGCTGTTTTTGCCTGCCTTCCTCTTTGTAGAGATGCATCGCTCCTGGGCTTGGAGGAGGAGATCCTTGAGCATAAACCAGTGTCTTGACACCTTCTTCCCTCCAGGAACTTACTCCACAGTACCTGACCAAGCACATCCCTGAAGAGGTCATAATCTGATCTCCTGAAATCCAGGGTGGTGATCTTACAGTGCACCTTCTTCACTGCCCTAAGGATCTCGAATTCCACCATTTCATGGTCACTGCAGCCAAGGCTGCCTGAAAGCTTCATATTCCCCACCAACCCATCCAGCATGGCACCCCTCCTCATCGGTTCCTCTATCACTTGGAGAAGGAAATTGTCCTCCACACATTCCAGGAACCGCCTGGATTGTCTGTGGCCTGCTGTGTTGTCCCTCCAACAGATGTTGGGATGGTTGAAGTCCCCCATGAGGACCAGGGCTTGTGAACGTGAGGCTGCTCCTATCTGCCTATAGAGGAACTCATCTGCTAGGTCTCCCTGGTCTGGCAGCCTGTAGCAGACCCCCACTGTAACATCCCCTTTCCCTGCCTTCCCTTTAATCCTGACCCATAAACTCTCATTTAGGTCCTCATCTGTCTCCAGATCCACACACTCCAGATGGTTGCTGTCATAGAGTGCAACACCCCCTCCTGGTCTCCCCTGCTTGTCCTGTGGGAGGGATCTGGTCAACATATGGGGTCCTCAGTTCCTCTCAGGAGGCAATCACCTACCGTAATTACCTTCCTATTTTTCTTGATTTGGGTAGTCCTGAGGTGACTATCTCAATATATGACATGATATGTATGATACAAATATCAATAAAGTTAGTGGTTTAAGGAATGGTCTTCCTGGTTTTGCTTCATACAGAAGTAAATTTTTTTCTTAATATTTATTTTTGTAAACCATTATACCACTAGTTTACGGCAAACAAACAAACAAACAAACAAAAACCCCTACAGTATGAACTTTCTTAGCCCCTTTGGTTTTGCAAGCTGAAGTCTTCTTCCTTCATTTCACACAGTATCGGGTGTGCTGTCTAGGTCCTTGTAAGTAGACATTCATGCACAACCATGAGATGGCTCATTTTAGAGCTCGGTCAGAATACAGGTTGATTACAACTACCTGTAACAGTCCTTCAAATGTTATTTCAGCATGTCCCCATGCCACATAAAGATGTTCAACATTTACTTTTATTGTCAAGCTGTGTCAGTCTGACAACACAAGACATGTCATTCTAATTATTTCAGGAACTTTGAGGTTAGCTACTCTAAAGAAAGATGTCTTAATAATGTAAAGACATAATTTGACCTGAAGAAGACCAAAGACACTTCGGACATGTGAAAGTGTCCTTTTTTTCTGGTGTAAAGCCTTGAGACTACCCTTTATCATCATAGGTAGTAGTAACCTCTCTAGCAGTTTAATTTGCTAGTAAGAAACAAAATAAGACAGGTAATTTTTAGCATTTCACATTCATCACTTACAAATAGTATTTGTCTTCCATATCACATCATATAATTTCTGTTCCCTAGCTGGGTAAAAAAATCTTTATTAAAAAGCAATGAAATCAGTGCAAAAATGAAGCTTTAAGACTGTGAAAAAATAATGATTATTGCTGAAAATATTATCAGTTCTGGTAGGCACGTGTCCCATACTGGATTTCATTCATTCCATATCTTTCCCTTCACACAAATATGTAGTTCAGCTTCACACTACATCAAAGTCTGGGTCATGTTTAGATATTTAAAGCAGGAATTCAATAGAATCCAAGTGATTAATATAGGTGCAGATGTGCCATTTCTTATTTTGTGTTATACACATTTATGTACAAAAATGCATACACTAATGACAGTGTTGAAGGGTTTTTTTCCCTTCTCATTCTTTAGGAAGTTCACTTTATCTCCCAGCTGATAAAAAACTAAACCAATTACCAATTCTTTTTAAAATTACTTTGTAATTCTTTTTAGGGTGCAAATATAACTCTCGGATTTAGCAAGATTTTTTGTAAACAGTGCTATATTTTTGTTACATTAAAAAATTCCAAATACTAGTGAAGGAAACTTGTCTTTTTTTTTTTTACATATGTCTGCACGTATTCTATACTGAATCATCCAACAATAGCTATCCCATCTGGACACAAGATTTTCATCCATTTTAAATTTTATCATTTATATCACAGGCCTATATGCTGTTTTCAGCCCTGCAGAAACTTTGCAAACATTGATGAAAAATTATACTTTCTATTTACAATAGAGAAGGCTAAGGCAATAGACAAAGCAAGATTCTCAGGTTGCCTCTAGAAGACTTTATCATTCTGATACAACAGACTCAATTGGAGGAAAGGATCAAGTTGATTGCTTGCTTGTTTCCACTTCTGACATGATGCTATTCTGCTACTCATTACAGGGAAAAAAGATACCAGGGTGTTTATGTTTAGCAGCTAGAAAAATGGTATCAAAATCAAGCACAGTGAAATTAGATTTCAGATCCCATGTCGGTATCAGAGAGAAAATATTTTGTGACAAGTCCCTGCAATAATTGGTAACAAGAAAGTTATATTAGTTCTAAAGCATTCAGTGATTTGGAGAGTTAAAAAGCGACTGCTTTTTCTTCCTTAACCAGATGCTGTCCTGTTTTTCTGCCCCTCTTGTCTGTTTGCTGCTCTTGTGACTTAATCCTTTCATAAATTCCCATTATGGAGTCTCAGCTTGAATTTATAAAACCTTATATCTGCTTCTCAAACAAAATACTATGCAATTATCTCATGGCTTATTCAAAATGTTGAACTTTTCAGCTATGAAATTAATTTTTGACAATCTTACATTCCATTTTTTTAAAAAATTATTTCCTCTCTGCAGTAAAAACAGCATGCAAGCAAACGGTGTTAGCTAAACATTGCCCACATAAATTTCTTTGTTTATTACTGTCAACATCTGTCCTTTTTATTGTTTTACTGAGCATCTGGTATCAGACAAGAACTATCCTTACTCACACTTCCAATGATTAATATATCTTTGGCAAATTTCTGCAAAAGACATGTGAAGGTGCATAAGATCTGCTATAGCTTCTGAAAGCTGCTGTTTTCAAAGCAGTAGAGCATACCTGGGAACATCATAAACATGTGTCTCAAACAAACTAGTCTCTATGACCCAAGGATAAAAGCATACATGCCTGTTTGAATAGGGCCCAGCCACAGCGGGTGGCTTATGCATGTGAAGGGGTGGTCTGCTTCTCTTACAATCCATTCTTACATCAAGGCATTCTCCTTTGTCTGCCACTCTGACCCTCACTTGCTCTGTAAGTACAAGCAAGGCAAAACAAACAAATAATCAAACAAATATAAAAAATGGAATCTCGTTTTGCCTTCAAAAAACTGTTGCAAAAAAGCCTAAACAACTTAAACATGACCTTCTGTTCCATGTATGACTGGACAATAATATGCTCAAAGCCAGTGCCAATAAATAAATAATTTACTTTTCGTGCTGGTAGAGTGAAAATGTAGCTGCATCCTCAAAGTGTACAGGAAGGTTCATTCCTTTATGACTCTGAATAACCACTGGTGGGAAAATCTCAGAATCTGGAGGTCTACTTTGGGAAAATATACAAATTTTTAATGTCTGTCCTTCCATCTGCACAATATTCCATGACAGTTTGGCAAAGTAAAGAAGTCATTCTTGAAAAGGATTTTCCTGTGATATTCATATTATCATATTTGAAACCCAGTTCTTAGAAAAGCCTTTAATGAAAATAATTGAATAATTGTTACTTTTTTCTTTTTTATTAGACTTATAAAATACCTGTCTGAAATCTTATCACCGTGCATTAGATCTAGTATAACTAGCAACCTAATGGTATTCATGTAGCCCCTTTTAACACATTTCAAAAAGGAATTTTATTGCCAGATATATTTTAATTGTTTTTTACTTTTTAAAATGAGGGCTAGATACTATATCACTATTCACCTATTTAATAATGAAACTGCAACATCTTCAATGGAGAAACTGTCTCTGATTATGTGTTTGCATACCTCTAAGGAAAACAAACCCTTGACCTTCCTGGGCCATCAGAATCACACTACAATACAAATTCTCAATTATTAATGTTATTGTGGACAATAATGTTCTGGAAGGATCCTCCAAATTGACTCATAATTGACTGTTACTTTATTTCTGATATGAATGTCTCCAGCAAATTTGAATTCCTTGCTAAAAGATTATTTAAAAGTCCAGTCACAGAAAAAAAAAAAAAAAAAAAAAAAATAAAAAAGGCAAGCTATATCTGCACTAGTAAATTCAACCATGCTAGGAAATGTTCCAAGAAATCATAATTGCATGCATTTTTCACTTGGTAGTATGGTCTTTGTGAGGTACTCAGCCTGGCTCAACCATCAGTCTTTGAAACAATCCCTTGGCACCATTATGGAGTATGAGTTCACCCTCCCCCCTACCCCAGATAAGTGAGACCCCCTTTTGGAGACTAGGAGGATTTAATGACTCAGATTCGAGCCTTTTTGCAGCTGTTGGGCTAAATGCCAGCAAATATTCCCTAGTACTGTTCTTGATATTACAGATGTCACCACAAGAGCCAAAGAGCCAGATACCACAGTGTCGTTACTTACAATAATATCAACAACAGAGTAATCTATCACAGCTCTGGAATGTGCTCATCATTTTGCTTAACTGATTGATATTTCAGTGTAAACTGTTCAGTGTCTTCAGCTGCTTCTGTTCTTGTACACATCCAGATTGCAAACAGCAGGAAAAAAACCCTATCATCCATAAGCAAGCATTTAATTTCTTGGCTGAAAATTTCACACACGAGAGAGGTCTCTAGCTTGAATGCTAGTAAATGCACTTACAGCTGACACATCATCACAAAATGGACTGCCAGTTATAAGAATGTGTTTGCACATGACTGAACAAGTCCAACCTACTTGCATTCAAATTATCTCAAATGAATTGTCCAATTTCTGCTATCCTTCAGTCTGCACTTGTCATTCTGTGCATAGAGGTTCAGGCCACTCTACATTTTTGTCAGATGTTTTACTATCTGAATAGTTTTTTTTCAGGATTTTCTTTCTTACCAGATATTTTTCAGAAAAAAAAAAAAAAAGGAACTGTTTTCTGATTACTCTAACTATTGAACAAAAATTTGTAAGCAATAATGATGGATGAATCTCCAAAGCTGTATGATTTGGCTCACAGGACCACCCTTCTCTCTCTCCAAATAATAATTTGGAAGTGGCTGGATAGAAGTCAGGACTATCTATTTGGAACTTCTCAGAAACATCTTAGTGAGCTGAGGAGTGATTCCAGGACAGAGGATTTTTCCTTGGCATACCAAGACAGGGAGGATAGAAACCCTAGTAGTTTCTGAAAGAAGTCAAAGTGAAAATAAACTCCAAGAGCTGTTTTGTATTTAGAGCACTGGATGAGTTTTAGACGGATTTCTCTCTTTATGCCAGACCATTTCCACAACAACAAATAAAATTCTTACTCTTTCTGTGTTTCAGACATGCAAACTGGAGTTTATTTCCCACACTATCTGTACAGCTGTTTTGAATATTTAAATGGAAAGCTCCTCCAGACAAAAGCTACTCCTCAAAACAACACACGTGTCCCAGTACAACTGACTCTGACCTACACTAACAGTACACACTGTAAACAACTTGGATATTATGTGATCTGACATTGAGGTTAAAGCTCACCTATTATTTATTTAAACTGAGTAACTCATGCTTGACAAAGGGAAAATTTTGATTGATGAAAAATATTTTAAAAATAATTAAAAATGTTAGCTTACTTTTTGTGTTTGTGCTTAACTTTGTTTTGAATAAGATTTTAAGATTTCTTTTTCTAAGGATGTAAGTATAACTTTGTACCGGAAGTTCAATTAATACAATAATTCTAACTGTGGCCTTTAGCCATTTCCACACTATATACAGTAAGAGTAAGTGGAAGTAACTCCTTTCTTTTGGATGAATTAATAAATGAATGGCAAAATAAATCTGTTGTCAGTCACAAGATTGTGCAGTCACCAATAGTCCTACAGATTTTGTTTAACTCTATGTATATTTTATCTTAGGGAAAATGTACTTTGTTGGTCATATATTTTTTTCATCACAGAAAATATTGCATTTTATATGAAACAACTGTAATTGGAATAATTTCCTAAATGCAGAGATGACACTCATATTTTACCATTATAAAAATAAGAAAATACACTGCTTGGTATCAGTTTCCTAAATGCAACGTGAAAAACCTGATCGCTCTTTTGAAATGAGGATTTATATGCATAGCTTCACAATCCATGCATTTTGTGGTCATCTAGTAACATCATTCTACATAGTAATATTTTACATTTTAATATATTCAGCAAAATTTCTTTAAGGATACTCAATATCCTTAGGTAAAGAAAAGGAAAGTTCAGCAATAATGTAGCATTGTTTTATATCAACCTTTTCTTACTAGAAATAAAATCATTACAGTCCTTGTATATACACTAAAAAAATTAGGAATAAATATTTAATATCAAATGTGGTAAAATGCTTGGGAAGGAGTTTAACAAAAAAAACCCAAACACTGCTTTTTTTTTTTAATTTGCAAAAATGGCTGAACTTTAGACAGAAATTATCTTGAAACTTGATTCAGTCAATTCAGTTAGATTTTTAGATTCTAATTCAGAATATTTAGCTATTTCAAGAATAGGTCCCTATATATACAAGAGCAGTGTTATTGCAGTGCAAAAGTATGTGCTAAAAACCAATCTTCCTATGAGGCATGTCTATGTTTTCTGCATCCGTTGAACCCTATCACAAGTAATCCTTCTGTAATACCCACTTGTAAAGCAAAATATAATTTTTCATATTATAATAGTCTTGTCCATAGATGGGGCAAAAAAGTGCATCCCAAAGTAGACTTATACATGAGATACAGTGTTTTCTCTTTAGTAAAGGAATATGAGCAAAAACACTCATGTACATTCAAATATACTTTGAACACAGATTCCTAGCCACAGAAAAGAACTCTAAAGTGACATGGATGGTGAACTGGTTGATGGGAAGAAGCCAGAGAGTTGTGGTCAATGGGGCAGAGTCTAGTTGGAGGACAGTATCTAGTGGAATCCCTCAAGGGTCAGTACTAGGACGAGTATTATTCAATATATTCATCAACGACCTGGAGGAGGGAACAGAGGGCACTGTCAGCAAGTTTGCTGATGATACCAAGCTGGGAGGAGTGGCTGACACAGCAGAGGGCTGTGCTGCCATCCAGAGAGACCTGGACAGGCTGGAGAGCTGGGCAGGGAAAAACTTAATGAAATATAATAAGGGCAAGTGTAGGGTGTTGGACCTGGGCAGTATAGGTTGGGGAGTGATCTGTTAGAAAGCAGTGTAGGGGAAATGGATCGTGGGGTCCTGGTGGACAGCAGGATGACCATGAGCCAGCACTGTGCCCTTGTGGCCAGGAAGGCAAATGGCATCCTGGGGTGCATTAGAAGGGATGTGATTAGTAGGTCAAGAGAGGTTCTCCTCCCCCTCTACTCTGCCCTGGTGAGGCCACATCTGGAATATTGTGTCCAGTTCTGGGCCCCACAGTTCAAGAAGGACAGGGAACTGCTTGAAAGAGTCCAGCACAGAGCCACTAAGATGATTAAGGGAGTGGAGAATCTCCCTTATGAGGAAAGGCTGAGGGAGCTGGATCTCTTCAGCTTGGAGAAGAGGAGACTGAGGGGTGACCTCATTAATGTTTATAAATGTATAAAGGGTGAGTGTCACGAGGATGGAGCCAGGCTCTTCTTGGTGATAACCAATGATAGGACAAGGGGCAATGGGTGTAAGCTGGACCACAATAGGTTCCACTTAAACTTGAGAAGAAACTTCTTTACGGTGAGAGTGACAGAGCACTGGAACAGGCTGCCCAGGGAGGTTGTGGAGTCTCCTTCTCTGGAGACATTCAAGACCCACCTGGATGCCTTCCTGTGTGATCTCATGTAGGTTTAAGTGTGGTGGAAATAACTTTGCACTGTGATTAAAAAAAAACCAGGAAAAAACCTTTCATTCTTCTGGCTCTGAAACCCTGCTAGGTGTTTTTTGTTTGTTTGTTTGTTTGTTGTTTTTTTGTTTTGTTTTTGCCTGCCATCTCTGTGAAGGCCAGCAGTCAGAGACTGCACAAACAAATGAATTTATATGGGTTAATAAATTTCCAAATTTGTGGCTGCACAAGTCAGTGGAGGAAGAGAAACAAAAGAGTTGCTTTGATGAATCTAGGTCACTCAAGGAGCTTGTCATGCTGCATTTGGGCAAATTTAACTTCACAATTGCTTCACAGTGCTGGAGAGTGCAAAGCAGTCAGCAGTGGGAAGGAACTAGTTTCAGGTTAATAAATACTTCAGCCTATTGTAACAGTGGAAATATCATAAATGGATAAGAATGGAATTACAGATTATTACCTGCCTCAATATTAATCAACAAAAAAAACCCCTCACTGTACAGTTTTCTCACAGAAATATTAGCCAATGATACATTCAAAAGTTTAAAAAGAAATGCACCTACTGTACACCTTGGTATATAAATTTCTAACTACACACCTTTTCCCCCCCAAAATACAAGCAAATAAATAAATATTATTTGAGAATTACTGCCTGGTATGGGTATCCAAATTAAGTTTGTGACACTGCTTGAAATTGTAGCATGCCATCATGAGTTATTTTAGACTGAAAGTTGAAGCTTAAAGTAAAAATAGCCATAGCCAGAGGGAAAAAAAAAAGAAACTAAAGAGAACAAATAGACATACTAGAAATAGGACAAAAAAGTTATACCAACTTGATTTTTTTTTTTTTTAACTTCTCCTTGCAATTTATATGGTATCCTAAATAGACAGCTGCCTTAATTATGTGTGTGCATGAATTTCTGGTTATGCTATACTTGTTTCAGAAGAAAATCTATACAATAAACCTTTCCAGTTTGTCTGAGATCATGAATGCTAATGGAAAAAAAGGGTGAGTTACACATTTAAAAATAGTGTAATTTTCCAGCATTAATACTACTTTTTCTTTAGTAATCCTGCAAATCTCTGAGTATATCCATTTCTAGCAAACTAAAGAAAGCCCATTTGACTGACCTAAAGTGTCTCATTTTACTATTATTTTGCTTTAGTTGCTTGTATCAAAATATCACCATTTGTTACATAATATTTTTTGTAAAATCTTTTGACACTCAGGCTCTCTTCATGGGCAGGATTGTAGAAAGTGCATGGAACAAAACCACAAGATGACCTAAGATGGAAATGCAAGTTCTGACCCTGCAAAGATTTATGCACCTGATGACTCCATGCACTGCAAGGAAGCTCTGCTGATGTCAGCTGAGCTGTTCTCAGCATGCTGAGTTACATATGTTTTCAAGTATTTGTAGGCTCAGGAACAATTAAGAGAGAAAATGGTCAGTATCTTGTGTCTTTAAATCCCTAAATACAACTTAAAACAATCAGTTTTCATTTTAGAAGTTACCTCCATATGGTAACTTCTGGTTTACATATGATCTGTCCATTTTTATGACATGGTTTAACATAACTTTTGGTTTTAGATTACTGGGCAACAGAGCATCAATTTTGCTTCCATGACTTGTTTTCACTTCTCTGTTTCATATAAGGAATGTTTTCAGTTAAATCCTCCTTGAGTAACAAGCTCAGTTAATTGTTTTCTTCCTCTCCCAGCAGCCCATGCTGGGCTGCCCTGACCTTCACGATGCAGCAGGACGACACATACAAACCTCCTGAACCCACAACTCCCTTTTTGGTTACACCTGTATCTGACCCCATACAATGTGGTTTGGATTTCTCCACCTAGGGTGTCTTGCTAAAGCAAGAGGGAGAGTGTGCCTCTATTTTGGACTGTGATTTTTGGAGTGACAGGTGAAAAAACTCCAGAGAAACAGTGAAACATATAGTCTCTTCTGTGAACTGTTTTCATCCTTTGTGCCATGAGAAGGAACTTGATTCTCCACTTCTGTCAAGAATGATATCAGTACAGTGATCACTGAATCTACGGGCAGTTTCTGATGCATTTGTTGTCCATTTTTCATAGTGTAGTGTAAAACGGTGAACTTCAAACCTCTATAAAGTAAGAGTCTGCAATTTAAAGCTGTTCTTGAATTACGTGAGATTTGAGGGTACAAATCACATCTAAAAGTAAAAAAAAAACCCGAACAAACAACTTGTGGAGTGTCTTCTAGGTCACTGGATTCTGTATACATGAGCAAGAAGAAAATATTTAGCAATAGATAAAGGTGGAATTACTGCTAAAACAAAGTGTCCATGATTTGAAATATCTGATACTTTTATTTAATGTTTAAACATGATGAATTTGCAAGCCTTTTTTTTTTTGTTTTGTTTTGTTTTGTCTGAAAGAACTGAAGGATGACTTTGGTGAACATTGGTGAATTAGATGACTGTTGAAAACAAGAAAGTGGGCTAGACCAGGCTGTATTTCCTCATCTCTGCTACAAGGTAAGAACACATTCCTGAGCTGATAACACAGTCCAACTAATGCTCAATGACTTTTGAAGCAATGACAACTTAATCAAATGAGCCTGCACTCTGAGGAGTGTTTTTTAAACAGATATTCCCTCCTCTGTTAAACAGTGGAAGTAATGAGAACATTTTTACTTAGCAGTCTAGTAAGTTTCAGGTTTTAAGTGTCACAAAGGCCTTCATTTCTTTTATTTTGGATTTAGTATTTTTACTGGTTTTTTTTTTTTTTCAATGTTTATTGTTACAGTGGTAGTAGGGAAATGATTATGTGATGTAAAAACTTAGTGTTATGTGTAACTATGCTGTGCCATAGCACAGTCTAACAAACAGTAGCTCTTTGGTTTCCTTGTCCGGAGTTTTCTGAGCACTCCACCTTCAGTTAAAGTGAGTGTCTCACGGTACCTGGGTAAAAAAGAACATATCTGTGTTCCTATCTTTGCATCTAACATTGAGTAAGACTGAACTATCTGGAAGGAGGGATTAATTAACTACTTCTACAAAGTGCTCAGATTGAGAACCTCACAGAGTGTGAAGTGAACATGTAAGGACAGAGAACAAGCAAGCCCACTGTGCACTGCAGTGAGGAAGAAGATCAGGAGGCTTTTAAAAATCTGTCTGAAACAGAAATTGAACTCAAAGTGAAGTCCCAGAAATGGATGTGAAAAGGAAACTTTCCTGCTGTCCAGGTGGAGAACAGTTCAGGGACTTATAGAGGGTTGCTCATCTGTGGAAGCAGAATGGAGAAAGGGCAATCTGTTTTCTCTTCCCTTTTACCTCTGTGCAATGACACCAAAGGCAAAAGGTGGTTTTGTCCTCAGGCTTTTATTTGCTTTACTCACTCAGAAGACTAAGATTCTGTGTTATGAGTTCCCTTATCCAACTATTTTACTTTGTTATTCTAGTGAAATGTAGTCTACAGACTGAAAATCCTTTTTTATCTGTTGGTTTTCTTGCTTCAAAGAAAAAAAAATTGGAGTAGTTCCATCCAAAGGTTCTGGGATCTTGTCACAAAAATCTTTCTAAACCATTTCTTGGCAAAAGATGCCTGTTCTTTCCAACAGGTAACAGTGATATTAGCAACTGTATTTAACAGGTAAACATGCACCAAAGAGATTACATTGTCACTAAGTGGGGATGTCATGGTTCAATATATTTATAAAAGAATTACTGTGATTGTACAATTTACTGTTATTGTAAGAGGCCAAAAATCTAGGAAGAAGGAGTTCTTTGTGTTTATAAATTACAAATATGAGACTGGCAACCAAGTATCATACAGTATTAGACAGCAACAGAAACTACCGCATTACTGATACAATTACCTTGTATTTGAAGGAAACTTGTAAGAGAACATTAATAATTATCACAGGCAAATAACTACATCCTCTGAAAACCTTATTCTCAGGGCTGGCAGCAGATTGACTAGCTGTAGCTGAGGTCTTCCGCAGCTAGTTTTTTAAAGAGAATTCATGTAAGCCATAAGATGTTTGCATGGAGAAGTAAGGACACTTTTGAATCCTCTCTTTCATGTTTGATCTGGGAAGAAAGGTCTGGATACAGTGCACAGGAATACAAACTACTGAAAGATATCCTTGCTTTTCAGAGCTTTCTAATCTGAAATCCAAGTGTTACCATGATGGTTAACTTCAGTGAGATAAAGATATTCTGTCCTTTACTCTGTTTGTGCTTGGTTATTAATACTAATGCTAGATATTCATGTTTCACACAGAAGACATCAATAGAAAATGTACTGGCAGTAATAATAAACTACAGATAGTTTAAGCCATAAGGGACTTTTGGAAAATGCTAAAATTTCTAGACTGGAATCTGTACAATAAAAACCTGGTCTAAATCCAAAAAGAACTGCTTTTATATTTTTTCACAATTCCTTGCTGTTTTCATTGGTGAAAAATGGGATTAAAAAGAAAAAAAATATTTATTGTCACCATTACTTTCAAAATAAAAAGATTGGCTCATTAACTCGGAATTAAAAAAACCCAAACCAAACCCAAACTACTCAAAAGCTTGCTGAGATTCATAAAAATAACAAAACAATCTGCAATTTTTTAAAAAACCAAAACAACAAACCTCAATGGAATTCTTTCTTTTTCTACAGAAAAATAAAATAAAATAAAAACCCCAAACTACTAATGCCTCTCAGACTGAATCGAAACATTTCCTCTCCTCTTCCCTGCTATATTTTTCAATAAGATCAAATATCAACTTCCAAACACACCTCTAAGAAGTCACCATATCAACATCTAGAGGTACGGAAGACTATAAACTGTACAGCTTAAAACTGAGAATATGGTGATGTATACATATATGTGCATTTTAGATAGTATCTCCAAGTCATTCAGTATTTATTATAGGCAAAGCTGTTGCAGGTAAGTACAAGAAGACTCTGATTTTGGTACTTCAAGCTTTTTATATGACTAACACAGAAATAGTTGTTCTAGATTAAATTCATAAACACCTGTATATATACCCTACCAAAACTTACATTAGACGGATGAAGTCCAGTCAGTTTTGAATCTCATTTTTAACTGCAATGTATTTTCTAAAACTTGAAGACAAATTAATTCAAGGTAGTAACTTACATTATCAGCTATCCATTAGCACAGGGTAAGATCCATGTTGTCATTATTAAATATGCAATAACAAATCCTTCTTGTAATAATCTGACTCTTAAAAATCTCCAGTTATCAGTGTTTAAAATGTTATCACTTCCCAAGAATATGCTTCAAAGTACAGTCATCCTATTCTCTTTCCTTGTCACTGAAGCTGCTGAAGACCACATATGCTCAACAAAGCAGATTATTTGTTAATCATATAATGTCATTTAGAGTACTCTTTCAGCTTCTGGAAATGCCTACTGTCATTTGATATCTGATTATATATTTAAACATTTCTATACTATTAGCCTACTTTCTAAACCCTAAGCAGATACTCTAAGGTAGCATTTCTGTAGTTCTTTACAGGCAACTCCTTTAGCAGTTTCAGCTCATCCTGTTAGACTACCAAAATGCCATGAATCTTAAAAAGATGTTGGGATTATTTGAGGCTTAATTCAAATTTAGTTACTTGTCCCTTGCACATTCTTAAAAACATTGAACTAAACTTTGACTTTTCTTTGGAAAGTCTCATTAAATGCAATGAGACTGTGAAATGCACGTATCTTGAAACCGTTTTTCCTTTGAAAGTTCTAAAAAGCATAAAATTCCAACATAAATAACTTTAACTCATAATTGCAAGAATTCTGGGACAAAATTCTCTAACATTACATGCCACCATTCTATTCTGCTATTGGTGTAATCTACAATGCAAAATATCTTCAGGTAGCCATTTGGAAACTTTAATTTTCCTTGTTAAATTAGCAGTTACTGAAACTTTAGAAATTTCAGTTTCTGAAAAAAACTGTCAACACAAAACAATACCCAAAGTGTATTCATTTCACTGAATTTTTCATAACCCAAAAGAGGTATGCTGTTGTAGTTTAAAAGGGAAGGTAATTATTTATTTTATGGAATAGAACAGGGAGGAGTTCACAAGTTGTAATTGTAAACTACCCTGTGAGAAATGGAATTACATGAAATATTGTTGTGAGACTGCAATGCCAGAAGCGGAATAGGTGAACAATTTCATTTGCATAAAGTTCTTTCTTCACTTTGATAGTAGTTTCATATTTCCAAAGTTTCATTTCAGTGATGATCTCCAATTCATTTTGCACTTACCATTGTTACAGCGATATTGCATTATAACATAGTACTTATTACTAATCTTGACCTGCTCAGTCCAAAACTCCTTAGAGCTAAAAGTTCCTGGAACTGAAAAGTCTCTTTTTTCACCATCATTCTATTATTCTTAGTCTGCATCATGGATTAGTTTTATAAGGTTAGTCTTAATAATGATGTGAGAAGTCAGTGTAGGCAAGTAGTCTTTATACTTTTACGTGATTGATATAAGACCTTTTAGGTCTGATTTATCCAGAATACTAGATCTTATTTCCAATAATAAGACAACGTAAAATGTCTAAAATTGGAGGCTCAGAAGTGGAAATATCCCACATTAGTAATCACCTGTCCACAAATAAAGATAATTTTCTTGATAATTCTAAGTAGTCTGTGGAGATAATTATTTTTTGTGTCTCAAGACTGATTTTAACAGTATATAGAGAAGATACCTGTAGTGGCTTCAATTTAGCTGAACAAAAAATAAAATGTAATCTCTTACACCTAAATAAATTGGTATTCTACAATCAGTACTCATACACTCTGTGACCCCACTATAATAATGCACTCCAAACAGTTTTCACTGGTGTCCATTTCTGTTACAAAGCTAAAAGTTACATTATCCCCTATTTCTTGTTTTTCCATTTCATGCTCAAGCCATTGCAAAAGAAGAAAACATCATAAATGTGATAAAGTATCACTAAATGAAGTATCTCCTTCTGTAACCAAATGACTTGGCAAGCCTGCGAGCAGGCAGACTGCTACCCAGGTATACTCCAGCACATATGCAAAGGCAATGACACAAGATGAAGAAGCAGACATGAGTACCAGGCTCTTGCAATAATGTTTGTCAGTTTGGGAGGGTTTTAATGTTTCCCTGGCTGGGTCAAAACACTTTGTGTCCTTCCCCTCCCTCAAAGTGAAAGAAAATTAAAAGGTAGCCAACTTCTCCACATGGCAGTTTTATCACAGTTTTGTTTTACTATGATAGGTGTCATACCATCTGCACTTTAAGCGGGAAAAATCTTTGAACTCATCCCCTCCACTTGACAGGTTTTCAAATTTGCAGTCTCCTAAAACAGAAATAATCTGCTATCAAAAGACATCAGAAAGGTTGGACAGTGCTCTCTCCAAAATGATAGGCCAGTTGTTGTCCTGACTGATATTACCCAAATAAACGTTGTCAGGCACCTGAAGCCGGAGGGCATCAAGGCAGACATCACCCCACACAGCTGGGAGAGGTATACGGAGGACACTCTGAAGATTGGCTGGGAAATGATGCAATTAAAAAGTGAAGTCTTGCCTCTCTTGTGGCTGCTCCAATCACAGGGATTTGTGTTATGCATGGTTGACTTCCGACTTCCACCCATTATGGGGCTGATTATAAAGATCCCTCACATTTAAGTAGGAAAAAATAAGACTTAATTTCTTAAAAAGTCAACCAGCTTAAACAAATAACTATACATATATATTAATATAGTTGTGTATATATACTTACAGTTATCAATCTATATATATGTATTGGGTTTGCGTGGCAAGGTTTTGGTAGCGGGGGAGGAACGTGGGGTGGCTGCTGTGAGAAGCTTCCAGAAACTTCCCCCATGTCCAACACAGCCAATGCCAGCAGCTCGCTCCAAGATGGACCTGCTGCTGGCCAAGGCCGAGCCCATCAGTAAAGCCTCTGTGATAACATAGCTAAGAAAAAAAAAGGAAGAGAGGGAAAAAAGCTGCACATGTCACAGCAGGAGAGAGGAGTGAGAAGTTGTGAGAGAAACAGCTCTGCAGACACCAAGGTCAGTGAAGAAGGAGGGGGAGGAGGTGCTCCAGGTGCCAGAATAGAGATTCCCCCACAACTTGTGGTGAAGATCATGGTGAGGCAGGCTGTCCCCCTGCAGCCCATGGAGGTCCATGGTGGAGCAGATGACCACCTGTAGCCTTTGGAGGACCCCACACCGGAATGGGTGGATGCCCAAAAGAGGCTGTGACCCCGTGGGAAGACCACACTGGAGCAGGTTCCTGTCAGGACCTGTAGAGAGGAGCCCACGCTGGAGCAGGTTTGCTGGCAGGACTTGTGACCCCGTGGGGGACCCGCGCTGGAGCAGTCCCTTCCTGAAGGACTGCACCCCATGGAATGGACCCATGCTAGAGCAGATTGTGAAGAATTGCCAGTCATGGGAAGGACTCACGTTGGGGAAGTTGGTGGAGGACTGTCTCCCGTGAGAGGGACCCCACGCTGGTGTGGGGGAAGGAGTCCTCCCCCTGAGGAGGAAGGAGCGGCAGAAACACCGTGTGATGAACTGACCCCAACCCCATTCCCTGTCCCCCTGTGCCGCTGGGGGGAGGAGGTGGAAAATCAGGAAAGAAATTAAGGCCTGGAAGAAGGGAGGGATGGGGGAGGTGTTTTAAGATTTGGTTTTACTTCTCCTTCTCCTCTGATTTTAATTTGTAATAAATTAAATTTGTTTTTCCCCCCCCAAGTCGAGTCTGTTTTGCCCGTACCAGTAACTGCTGAGTGATCTCTCTCCGTCCTTATCTCCACCCATGAGCTTTTGGTTATATTTTTCTTCCCCTGGCCAATTGAGGAGGGGGATCGATGGAGTGGGCTTTGGTGGGCATCTGGCATCTAGCCAGGGTCAATCCACCACAATATAAAATATAAATGTATATATAAAATAACCTCTGCCATAACAAATTATTCCAATAGGATTTGTCAAATGCTCTGCAAATAAAACTGATTTGGTGAATTGCCTATTAACTTTACCAAATGGACCTGTTTTTTAGCCTGTAATCTGGTATTTTGCCTGTGAAAGACAAAATAGAGTCATAAATCAAATGCTGTTAAATTATTGTTATTATTCCTGAAGTAATATTTTATTTTTACCATTTACAAAGATAAAGTGCTTTAGTTAGTTGGCAAACATAGTTGTTTCACTCAGCAATGACCCTGCTTTATAGATTTTCTTCTTAGGGAAAATAAAAAAAAAAACTTATAAGTGCGCCAGAATTATCATTTGTCCTCCTTTCTCTGTTTTACACATTTCATTAAAATGGTCACAGAAAGTGGCTTCTTGTGTTTAAGTTACCATATCATATAAATAAAGAAATAGGTGGCATTGTTTCATAGAAAATATTCCATCTAGCTGTAAAGAATGTAAATAATCATGACAGCCTGTTCCTAAGGCAATACATACCTAAGCAGAGCAACAATATAGCAGCTAGAAAGCAGAGTGTGAGCAGCAGGATGCCATGCTCAGTTATTACTTGAATAAATAGCAAATTACAATGAAAGCACACATCAAGACAATAACATTGTTCCAAGGAAATTCTTTGTTTTAATGAAGAAATGAACTGCTAAGCTGCTTATTTGGAAAGATTTTGAGATCCAAAGTGTATTGTGTAGTTATAAAATAAGAAAAAAGCACAATTTAACCACTGCATAACAGTTAATCCATATAAATATTTGGTGGAACTAATTTTCATTTTTCCATGAGGAAATATGAATTGTATATTTTTGGGGAAAAAACCTGTTCATATAATCAAACAAAAGTACCAAATGACTATTCTGATTATGCTAGTGAAGTAACTGCTATAAGCAAGAAATACAGTGTATAGAGGTCTGGATAAAATATATTTTAGTGTGAAACAGTATGTTCAATATTTGTGCTGGTTTAGCTCAGTATTACAGACATAGGTAAACGTTTAGTGTGTGTTACTGTTCTTATTTAGGTTGATTTTAAGTCAATAGAATTCAAGGCTCTGGAAAGTTGCCTCTTTAATTCTTTTCATCTAATTCAGTAGCAAAATGTAAGAGTACTTATGCCTGCAAATTTCCTGATTTGGAAAGAGAAACTCTTCAGACACCTTCTTTCAGAAGATTACTTGAAGCATAACTGAAGCTGAGACATCAGATTTCTTTCAAAAGTTGACACATAAATATTTTATGTATCACCTATTGTTGCAGTTTACTGTATAAAAATTTGATCCCCTTACTATCTACCAGTTTGCTCTTAAACAAAGACTTCTGAAACCCCTTACAACATTTTTTTTTTTTTTTTTTAATCTTGTACACCGTTTCATTCTTCACAGTTACAATATTACACATCACTGTTGGTTTTCACAGAGCTTTCCTGAAAGGTAAAAGTTGCTGTATCTTTTGGGAGATCTGGAACTTAAAACCTGCTAGAAACTTTTATTGATTTCATGCATTCCAGGTCTTATGGAGTTCAGGCATTAAACAAGATGTTAATATGGAAGCTGCGTGAATTTACAGACTGTTGTAAACTCCTGAATGTTAATGGGACACAATCAGTACAATTTCTGAAAAGTTACCTAATCAGGAATTTAAACGGCAGTAGATGCTCCTCCTTAACATCACAGCATCTGGAAGTAACAGACTTTTTCAGCAGCTTACTGAAGGAACAATAAAAAGGGCATAACTCTTTCAAAATCCTGCATTTATTTCAATGGCTTAGCTTCTTGCAGATTTATACACTGAATCAAAATCTTTAACTTAGAACTGAAAATGAAAACTCCAGATGGCCTTGTAATTGGATCTTCCTGTTTTCTCAGAACATCCTGGATCCTTAGCAAATAAAGACAGGTGTTACAAAGAGGTATAACCTTTTTGTTCTCAGTGTTGTTACCTGAATGTGACATGAACATGAAAACTCCTTTTACAGTTGGATGTGGTGTCAATAGGTATCCCAAACTGACCTTTAATATTTTACAAAAAAAAAAAAAAAAAAAAAAAAAAAATTTAGATTTTTACTTGTTCAATAAGATTCCCTTCCCTTCCCTTCCCTTCCCTTCCCTTCCCTTCCCTTCCCTTCCCTTCCCTTCCCTTCCCTTCCCTTCCCTTCCCTTCCCTTCCCTTCCCTTCCCTTCCCTTCCCCTCCCCTCCCTTCCCTTCCCTTCCCTTCCCTTCCCTTCCCTTCCCTTCCCTTCCCTTCCCTTCCCTTCCCTTCCCTTCCCTTCCCTTCCCTTCCCTTCCCCATCAGAAAATGTGGACAGTAGCAGTTCAATTTCTTATTCAACTTACTAAGCAAATATATACCTCATTCCTTTATTTTAAGACATTATACTTCTAACTTGATAATATCCACATTTTTAGTAATAGACATCTGCTATGTAATGGAAGTAACTCTAATTTTATGCTCTGATTATTGAGGCATTGCATGTTTAATTTGTTTCTCAGGAGATTCCTAACCTTGACCTTCTATTTAGTATCTTTTGTCACTTATTTTCAACCTCATCTTCTGCTAGATTTATATGTTGGCTTTTGTATATCATCAAAGGAAACTTATATAGTACTGGTGTGGAAAGAGTAAGAGTAACTGCTAGCTTTTATAACATGTACCATTGTCTCTTAGCTTGATGTAAATAAGGAATAGTGTGTCCATTTTATTTTTGACATTGTCTTCTTGTAGAGAGACAAAGGATAAACATGAGGGAGCTTTTTGGAAATGTTAAATTTTAATGTAACATTGCTAGGTGCTTCTGACTAGTGTAAGAATTAACTTTAAGAAGCATTACAATGATATCTTAGATAATATGTTATCTTAAGTCTTGTCACGCAATTGCTATTATCAGAATAAGGAAAAATAGCATTCTTTTAAATTATTTTTGCTTATTTAAAAGATACAATAACATCTGTTCAGAAATGAATCTGCTTTTGTATTGCAGCATTTGCTGGTTTCTAGCAGTTGTCTTCAGCTCAGGCTGAAAGAGGTAAATACTTATTTATATGTTGTACAGGATTGAAAACATGAACATACTTTGGCCTGATCAATGCAACGAGTATAAAGAAAGTACAAGGAAAGGTATCTGCTGTCTTGATTCTGCCAGAGCAACTCATACAAAGTCTTTGCACAAATTTAAACTGCTGAGAAATAAGGAGTCTAGATAGGGTACTGCAGAAAGAAGTATCTGCTTTATCTAACATAACTAACATCTAGGTTATTTTAGTTTCACTGAAATTGCACCAGTTTGTTTGAAACACTACAAGAATTCAACGATACAGCACTTCTCCACAGGTAAACCTTGGAAGAACAAATTTACCTTGTGTAATTTTTAGACATATGGAAAAATATTTTAAAATGTTTCCATGAATCATGAGCTAATACGAATGATCAAAAAAGAAATATAAAAATATACATTAGGCAAATTAAAAGTATTAAAAAAAGATATTAGGAAGATTTTAGAGCATTCAAATTTTCATTTTTTAAAGCCAACTACAAAAAAAAGCATCAGTATTTGACACTTTAAAGGTGTTGTGGATTTCTGATCACTGAGAAATACTTTTGTTTCAAAAAGAGGGCCACAAACATTTGTAAAATATTGACTCATTTCAAACAGAAAAATGAGTGAAAATAAACACTCCTCAGCGCTTTCACAGTTTATCATAAAGGTGACTTAGAGAGTTAATCATCAGACTTGAAACTTCTAGGGCTCCTGGAGCTGCAAGTTTAAATTTTAAAAGAGAAATGCCTTTGATGAACACTAGAAATTTCCTGAGCTGCTCGTACTAAGCCACATCCGGAGAAGAGTGGGACGATACAAGTTCCTATGAGATTTTGGGTCTGCAATTGTGAAGCTCCCTCCAGCATCTAAAAAGCTTTATCTACATTCTTGATTAGTATTTTGAAGAAGGTCTTACAAACCAATGCCTTGCCAGCAACACCAGCCATGCAGCCAGGCACTGATCCATTGGAAGCACTTATTTTGACCCAAGCCCTTCTCTCTTACTTTTGGGATCATGGAAAAACCACCCTGGGCCTTGTCCCCTCCACTGCAGCTCTAGCAGTCTGTGCTCACTCTAGGTCAGTTCAAAGTTTCCTTGAGCACTATGGATCCTTTGAACTAGCAACAAAGAACAACAGTCATAGAGTAAACAAGCTTTGGCATCCTTTCTACAGTGTCAGCAGTCTGTGCCCTGCGCCTGTACCAGCTCCCTTAATAAATCTTTCAGTCTGCAAATGGGAAACTCCCCACCAGAAGGGAGTTTCTAGCTACCTCTGGTTTCTTCTTTGTGGCATTTGTTCAGATCCATCAGTCAGGTGCAGCAAAACTAGATGCTTCCCATACCAAAACTTGCTCTTTATCTCCTATAGTCAAGACCCTGCTTCTATTGTTCAACTGAACATCTTCAGGCGGTGGTCAGATGCATCCAGCCTTCAATAGAACACCTGTCCTCCATAGTTCCCCTGACAAATGAAACCTCTGACCATCCCTTGCCTGCGATTCTAGACAATGATCCTGTGCCCGGTAAAAAAAAGTAGTCACGTGACTCTCTGTATGTGCTAGCACTTTTCAGTTACCTTAGGATTTTTATTTCTCATTTTCAATATGTCAATACTCAGAATAAGCTCACAGAAAAAAATTGTATTGCAGGTGTAGAGATATCTGACTGATAAATAATTCAGATCTGAAAATGCGAAGCCACTAAAGCAATCAAACATTTTTAAAATTAAATCCAGTTTAATATAGTTCAATGAATAAAGCTTTCTAAGTCCATTTTTGACCTAAAGAATAGAGTCAAGGTGGAGGTTATGCGTGAAGTAATGAGAAGAAATAAAACTGAAGCTTTATCCCTTCATTCCTTCTTGGCTTTGTATGTTGAATGTGGTCCTTGGTCAATCCCAATTTGTTCTAAGTAACTAACTCATCAGTGAAGAGTTCAAGACCAATCTGATATAATTAAAAACATCCAGCCTTTAATTTCCACCCTGAAGTAGGAACTCAATCTGTATTGCAACGCTTATAACTCTTTGTCCACCAAGATCTCAGCCGATGCAACATGGAGAGATATTGATTAAAAAGCCTTGTGTCATAGCCAGCTACTACAGACGTAGTAGGCAGTCAATTAATAAGCCTTTTTGAACATTTTCTATACTTCTGTGAGGAGCAACTGAGTAGGTGCCTGACTGCAGCAGATGTCTACTGCTTACATATGAAAATCATCTTGCCCGGCCTTATAGGAGAGATCAGAGTTTTAGAGATTAATAAAAGAATCTTGAGGGTATTGAGGATTTTGAGGTCTCAAAATTTTCAAGAAATACTAAAAATACTCAGTACTGTGTATCACTCCAGTTCAGAAACATGGTAGCCAAAATAGAGACATGTGACACCTATAAATTGTACATGTATCATGTTGCCATCATGTAATTAATATTACCTTGCCTTGAAAATTAATAAAGTCTGTGGTGTTGTAGTCAAACACCATGTATAAGCATTTAACATAAGTTTGTGAACGATTTCATCAGGGGCAAATGAAGATGGGTGTACTTTTACTTGAAATGCAATTAAATAAAAAAGTTGACAGACAGGGGTTAAGATAAGCAGAGGCGACTGCAAACAGATGTGACATCCTGCTGAACACACCAGAAGGGGAACTAGTAGGACTAAAGAAAACAAGAAAAGCAGCAGTGAGAGCAAACCTTTTTCTGGTTGGGCAAATGGCATAAACCAAACAGATCTCAGTGAAGAAAACTAGATAAGAAAGAGAACAAACCTGCTCTGGCTCTGACTTCTCCTAACCAACAGCTCTGAGGCCTGATATTCACAACCTCCATGATCAAGCACCACCAAGGACCCCAGCTATCAGTGCTAGCTCCACAACACTATACTCTTGACATTGCATCTTCATAGCTCATCTAGGACGTGTGCCAAAACCTAACAAATTTGTGTATATTTTGTTGGTGATTAATACTGTGTCAGACTTAGCACAAACTGATTTTTAAATTAATAAATTTTAAATATTAAAATTTAAATTTCAAATTTGAACAGATTTGTAAGTCTGTTAAACACTCCCATCACAAAAAGTTCTGATTCTCTGATATATTTTGAACAAATATATCAGTATTTTTATACATGTCTATATATATACACATAACATATTTACACATTTATTCAGTCACAACAACGGTAACACAATGGTGATTATTTCAGTGCTTTCTATGAATGAGTTGTATATGTCATATATTGAATTCCCTATTGATATACTGTTAGTCCTTGAAACAGAGCTAAAATAAATGTCTTCAGAACCATAATTATTTGAAACTGTAGCTATAACTTATTAAACATACCCATAATAACTTCTTTCTAGAAATTTAGTGAAAGATGAAATGTTATGACAGCTGTCAGTCTCCAGACCATCAAAACATCAGACTATCAACCTTAAAAATAGCTTCAAATACGTAATAGTGCAATTTCTCAAGTATTTCACAAGACAATGAAAGTCAATTTTCTATTATAACTCATTTGCCAAGATCCAACTACACACACACAAATATCTTTAATAGCCCATAGAAGGCAGACTCTGACCATTTTGAAATAAGAGATAATGTTTTAATCAGCTTCTATAGCTCTTTCTCCAAGTGAAAAAAGATGTGGTACCAAAAGGCAATAAATATATGTACTGGAAGATAATAAAATAATTGCTTTCTGGACAAGATAAATGATAGTTTATTAGGGAAGGCTTTAAGAAGAAACAAGTTAGAGAAATCTTAAGTCTTAAAAGATAATTCATATTTTCCAAGAGAAAAAAAAAAAAATGTTTACAAATTTAAAAGTGAAGTGACATAGAATGTTAATTATTTCTTTTCATTTCATGTATCGTATGTATCAAATTATAAACATTAAAAAGTAGTGGAAAGTTTATTTTTTTTCCCTTTCCTTCCCCTTTACATTTTTATTTTCTCTAGTTTCAATAGTAAATATGTTTTTTTCTATTACTTTTTGCCATATGGTAAGAAAATTAAAGTAGTTAAAATAGTCATACAGAGGAAATGCTATTACTAAAAGCATATTTAACTAGAAGACGAACTGTAACAAGAATCTATGCCAGAAATTTTACATTCAGCTGAATTGAAGAAAAAATAAGACAATACTCTCAATATTGAGAATGACTAACCATTGAGACAATCCACCATGCAAATCAGTGGGCTTTTCCATTATAGAAGTCTTCCAATCAAATTCATTTCTACACAGCACTCAGTTGAAAAATATCCATGTACAACCGTATTTGAGTTGTAATAGAAATCCATGTACAACTGTGTTGAGGATCAGACTCTATGATTTGAACTTGCAGCTCTGAAATATTGTTATCAACAGTCTGCCCAGCAGAAACATGAAATCTGGGAAATTTCCTTACATTGCAGCTTTCTGGAGGAGCTGCCTTGCAACACTTCCCCAAATACCTGGATAGACAACACCCTTGGAAAATATATTTTGAGAGTTATTAGATGTGAGCTGGTCAAATAATGGAACTTCTCCTGTTCAGCTGAATACAATTTTTTATCTTTTCTTTCTACCAAATCTTTTCATCTTTCGTTTCTCCTAAAAAATAAAAATAAAAAATTAAAATTTCAAAATTTCAACATAAGAATTTCCAAGCAACTTGCATCTTACTTTCTACCCTGATGGACCTGACTATTCTGAAGAAGAGCACAGCGAATAAAAATCTAGGGTCAGATACAACCACAAAATGATTAATAATCTTCCTCCTGCTGCTCAGGAAAAGGAGCAATTGGGATTAATGATAAGCCTAGTTTTAATCTTAGCCTTGGGAAAAAAAAGTCTGAAAGCAGAAAGCTTTTTATTTATTTTTTTTTTCCCTAGTTATTAATTTAAGCACTGAATGTTGCCTGTAAACTACCTGTAAAAGCAGAACAGGATTGCAATTGTGACTTCTTACAGCAGATATCTGTAAGCAGAAATTTCATAGACTAGGATGCACTGTGACATCCATCTCTGTTTCAGTACATAGAGTTATACAAGGCTAATATTATGATATGATACATTTCAGATACTGCGAGATCTAAGATTGTTCTATTCAGAACACACAAATCTAGTAAGGTTTCAATTTTGCTTGCAAACTTATATTTTCCGGCTTCTGATTTTTAAGTTCCTCTTCAAATCAAATAAACACACTTGTGATCTAAATATTTTGATTAAATAAATGAATACCTAAATAGTCATTGTCAAAAAGGAGATTAACATTAAAGGACAAATAGGAACATAAAATTTCATTTTTTAAAATATTTATTAAAAAATAATTATTCTTGTAGAAGTAAGAATAGTGTTGCAAACACAGACAATATTTCATGAAATACTGTGTGAATTATTTTATAGACACACTAAATATAAACTTCTCTCCTACCATCAAAAAAACCCCTAAAACAATAAACACCACTGGAGATACATAAAAATGAAATTCTGTGAGAGAACTTGGCTTCAAGAAAGTCTTTACAATGTTATCATTTTCTGGTTTAATGCTGATGTTGATACAGCTTTTTAAGAGTTGCAAAGGTCTATGTGGATGTATCATACGAAAGATGAGCTGAAGATAGACAGAGCCCAGAATAATTTAAGATTTGCTGAACTAGAGCTTAACTAAATATTTAAAATATTTCCACATGATCTCTCTATGACCTTATTATAAACATAAAAGGATTTTGCAAACATGATGATTTCCATAAAAGGTGATTTACTTATTTCCAGAATGTCACTCCATTTAATCTCTGCCTATTTTAACCATCTTAAAACTGGTTATGAAGGGAGGTAGCTGAATAAATGAAAATTACCAATAAGGCAACACAGAGCAGAAAACTGTTAGCATATTTAACAAAATTAGCAGTAAGAACACTTACTGTATTATAGCCTAGGAAAAGATCTTAAAGATCAGAAAAAGGGAGAAAAAAACATGTCCTTAAAAAAGTATTTTTTAAAAGAAGTAGTGTTTGTCCTTCCATATAATGACCCTGCTTTTTGCATTTAAAGTTAAAGCATGTAGATATTTTCTGCAAATTACATTAAATCAGGAAAGAAGAAGATAGATTTGATTTTATTTCCTGGATTTCCATGCTGCCATGTTGATGGGAGCACTGTTAATATAATATTGAAATTACTATTACAAAACATCCAATTAAAATCAATAAAAAATATACCAATTCCTTAATTGTTTTAATGTATATTTTGTATTTTGCATGTCCTTTGTAAGATATGCATATTCTTTTTTTTTTTTTCCAAAGAAAAATTGAAAAAATCTCTTCTGCTAAAATCCTAACAATATTCCATTACCATTTTTTGTTTTCAGCAAAACACAGCAAACCAAAACTTTATCAGAACCTAGAGTTAGCACTTTAAAAGAGTAAGTTTCTGGTTTTAATACAAATCTTCAAGTTTTGACTGGATGCAATGGCTTTCTGCCAAAATTAAGAGTTTTGACAAAGAGCTATTGCTTCTGCCATTAGGTTTTCAGTGGAAACATCATAGCAGTTCCTAATGGAACTTTATACCAAAGCATCTTTGATCATCAGAACTGTAATTATGAACATTGGAATAACACTGACATGAAAATTGACATTGTTATTTTCTAACCTGAAAGTTTGAAAAGTTAAACTCCAGTCAGCATATGATAAAAAATTCTATCCTGTTATTTGTCTAATTTTACGAACCTGAACTCAAAAATGCTGGCCAGAATGCAAGCATTTTCCCTCTGATGTGCTTATCTTTTATCATAACAGCATTTTGAAGTTTAAGCTCCCTCAGCACCCATGGGTGTTTTCCATCAGGACCCATGGATTTATGGATATCTAGATTGTTTAATTGATCCCTAACCCAGACCTCATCAACCAAGGCAAACTCCTCCTTTATTCTGACTTCCTCTGGGGCCTCAGGGGTCCGAGGCTCCCGAGGACAGTCTCCAGCAGTGTAGACAGACAAAAAGAAGGCATTCAGTAACTCTGCTTTCTTTGTATCCTCTGTTTCCAGGGCACCCACCCCATTCTGCAGTGGGCTTATGTTGCCTCTAGTGTTAGTTTTATCTGCCATGTAATTGAAGAAGCTCTTTCTATTGTCCTTGACCTCTCTTGCAAGGTTTAATTCTAAGGAGGCCTTAGCTTTTGTAGTTGCCTCCCTACGTCCTCTGACAACAGTCTTATATTCCTCCCAAGTGTCCAGCCCCTCCTTCCATGATCTGTAGACCTTCTTCTTCCACTTGAGTTTGCCCAGCAGTGCCCTGTTTAACCAAGCAGGTCTCCTGGCTCCCTTTCTTGATTTCCTACCCATTCGGATGCTCTGATCTTGAGCTTGGAAGAAGTGGTCCTTGAATGTTAACCAGCTATCTTGGGCCCCTTTACCATCTAGCACTCTGTCCCAGGGTGCTAGAAGTGCTATCTTAGAAGATAATATATCTGATTGTTTAACCACCTTTAAGCATTAGAACAGCTCTACCAGAAATTGATTCCTTGTTATAACTGTATCAAGATATTCATGTAAACTGTAATGGAACTGTATAACCAATTAAGATAGTAATAACATAGGGGGCAATCTGACTTTTGTCGACGCCCTCCACTGTACCTACTGATGCATAGCCCTATTGCTTTTGTTTTTGCTTGTCTCTGCTTGTTCTACCTTAATTACCAAGTAAAAAACCATTTTTTAAAAAAGTAATTAACACAATACCATTGTGTCTACTAAAAGAGAATCTAGGCATTTAATAACCAAAGAATCACAACATATAGGGCAAGGTGAGCCTTGTTACGTACCTTTACTAAAACTGCTCGTGCCACAGAAGAAAGTTCAATTAAAGAACACCCATGAGAAACCTCTAAAGACCACCTGAGACCTCCACAGAAGACCCCAAGAGACTGAGTGTGCGTGTGTAAACAATATGCAAATATGATAATAGGTTACAGGAAATGGCTTAAATATGTATAATGATTCCAGGAAACGTAGTGCCTATGTACGTAACCAGATAATATAATGAGGTTCTATTCTGCAACCAGCATGCATGCTTTGAGGTGTGAACCTCTGTGCACCCGATGCTGTGAATAAAAAATACTTGCTTTCTAAAATTCCAGAATGAATTGTAGAGAGTTTTTGTATTTGCCAACTTATAGGAACATTACACAGGCTTCTCAGAAAGAGTAGAAATTGCTCTGGCAATGACTTGTGGCATTGTAACAGCCCAGCTTGGTTTTCAGAGTACAGGGAGAGGAAAATGTGGAATCTGCACATGCATGCACAGGATAGGAGCAGGATGTTTCTTAGGATGGGCGCTGTGACAGAGCATTTGTCAAGTGGGCAAATCAAGTCACCTTTTATCTCATATAAAAGAAGAGGGAAGTGAGGAAAGGGGTTAAGCAACCCTCCTAATGCTATGTCCAAATGGCATTTCCCATTTGTCAGGGCTTATTCCTTACATCTGATTGATGATTTAACATTGCACTGTTGATGACAGCAAAAATTTAATATTGAAGCAAGGACATAGAGCCTGCTGGTTCTACAGAGTTTTGTGGTGATGGAGGAAAGCAGTCTTGTGAGGTTCCATTACTGAACACCTACAAACATTGCAGTTTTAGAGGCCTCCAAAGGAAATCCAAATAGCTATTGCTTCCTTTACATTGTCCATTTTTTCATTTTGTTGTGGTTTTAACAAGCCAATGACTGTAGAGCTGAAGTGCCTCTAGTGACTAATGCTACCTATAGTTTCTAAGCTTTGAGGACAACTGGATGGTTAACTGAGTCCATACAATAGTAACATTTATATTAAAAAATAAAATACGATTCTTTATGTAATCTTAAAACACCTCTTCTTAGAGTGATGTATTGATTCATATTTCTAAAATAGGATTTTGCCATTTTTGTTCAAGGGATTTGTCATTTGGACATAATAATATAGTAGTATTATTAATAGGGGCCTCCAGACATTCCTGTTCAAAGCAACTCTAATTAGACTAGGTTACTCAGTGCTATGTTCATTTGAGTTTTGAACATCTACGATCACAGAGATTCTATGATTTCTCTAGTTATTCATTCTAGTATTTGACTGTCTTTGTGCTAAAAAAAAAGTAATTAAAAAAAATTGGATCTCAGCAGAATTTCTTATGTTCCAACTTAGGCACATTGACTCTTGTCCTACTGCTGGATATCACCAAGAAGAGTTTGGTTTCATTTTCTTTGTACCTTACCTGGCTACCCACTGCAGAGAGCAGTGAAGTCTTCCAGTCATCTTCCCCACATTGAACAAGCTCAGTGCTCTCTGCTTCTCCCTGTATGTCCTCTGCTCCACCTCTGACCACCATGGGAACCCTCCACTGGACTCACTCTTGTATGTCAGGATCTGTCTTGTGTCAGTAGTTCAAGCCAGGGCTATCAGGGCAGTCTTACTATCACCAAGCAATCGGTCAGGACCCCTTTTCCGTGGTGGTGCAGCCCCAGATGCAGGGGCTGTTTTGCTGCCCAAGTGCACTGCTGCGTCCTGTCAACTTACTGGCTCCAGGTCCTCCAGGAGATTTCTGCAGAGCTACTCTCAATCATCTGCCCCAGCTTGTCTTGTTCCAGAGTTGAGTTCAGCTCTCTTTAGTACCTTTGCCTCCAGTGAGCAGTTTCCCATGGGATTTTACCAAGCAAGTCTTTGAGCAGGCCAAAAATTTGCTCTTCTAAAATTCAGGTGGTTGTCTTTGCGAAATTCTGCTGTTGGTCTTGGTTACTTCTCTCAAAATCTAAGCTCCAGTGTGTTACAGTCACCTCAGTCAAGACTGTCCTCAACCTTCATGTGTTCATTCAGTTCTTCCTTGTTTGTGAGTACCAACTCCAACTGAGTATGTTCCCTTGTTGATTTCCCAGCCACCTGCATCAGGATTTTGCCCTCAGGATTCTTGCACCTGTGTGCCTCTGCATCATGGGTGCTGCACTGTCCCCTTACCCACGGGCTCCTTGGTGGTTTGGCACCTTCCCTGGGTTGAAGTTCTGTGGTGTATTAAGGCATGGACCCTGTTGCGTGCAAGTACAGAATCAACTTTATTACAGATTTCTCCAACTATATAGTATCTCAAACCCAAGGAAAGGTTCCTTTCATCCCCCAATCACAACCCAATTAGTGTCCCTGATATAACTTGTTGTTAGTTACATTTTCTCCCTCCTGGCAAGTGTCTCACTGTCTCCTCTTATTTCTTTGATTTCCCAGGTTTAGCCAGTCACATGTTTTTTACAACCAATGAGAAAATGCAGAGCCTGTTCCCTGTGTGTCCTTTCCTTGAACTGTTGGTTTTTGGCAACTTCAGTGAACAGGGCAAAGTTGCAAGTTTCCCAGGTTGTCTTTGTTAAACAGGACACTGTTCTCCATGAAGTTCCATACCTTTGAGAGGCTCCTTTGCATGAATCACCCCTTCTCTGTCCCTGACAACCCTACCCTTCCTGAAACATCTGCACTGCAGCTCTGCAGGTGTGAGACCTGTACCACCTTGTCACTGTAATCCCTCTGCGGTCACAGATCAATTGATCTGCCACCACTGACACCTCTCTCCTGTCCCCAGGGACACCTGTATTTGTATGTAAGAAGTCAAGATGGGTCCCAAGTTGCGCAGCTTTTTCAGGTGAATTATGAGAGTCCCTCTGGTCATGCTGTCCCCTGGACACCTTAATACCCTTGTATCCTCCCTTCTGCTCTGTTTGTGGGAACTCCCCTCTCACATGTTTCCAGCCCCCCTCACAAGGCCAGCAAGCTTGTTTGAGAGCACATCCTTGATCCACATTGTCAGACATATCCCTTCCCTTTTCAGTAACCCTTTTTGTGAGAAAAACTTTGCTAATTAGTAAGACTCAACACTAAGCATAAGTAACAATGCTGGCCTTTTAAGCTATTACCCTTGCCCTAAAATGATGTGTGTGCTCCCACATATAGGTTCTTACCAAGACTGAATCCTTCCTGCAAATAACCAAATGTGTTAAGTGATGAGGATAAAACCTACTTATACCTGGATTATTTTCAGAGCCTAAAATCCCTTTTTAAATCTAATTCATGACATCCAGAGCTCTCTTTTTTTATAAGACATTACCCCATGGCAGTAGGAGCACCTTCGTGTCTCATAGAGCGTTACATTATTTGGTATTCTGTTGTGATCACAATGTGAGAAGATATTAATTGTTCACCTGTTCTAGATTCACAAGCTACATAACTGGTTAGCACAAGTCAAGAACAAGTTTGGTAATTTCTGAGCTCAATAACAACTAAATGAACATTTCATAACAACCCAACTGAAGATTTTTTTTTTTAAAGAAACAAAAAACAAAACCAAAAAACCACAGAATTTTATAATTTAAAATTGAATTTTTCAGAAAAGCACTCTCTCGGAGTTAGCAATACTTGACAGAGAGGCAACTGTTTCCAGCTAGTAAACGTGTTTTGTTACTTAATCCTTGAGTATCCTAAACTGAAAAGAAAGATTGTTTTTGCCTCACCTATTTCAAAGATTAGTTATTTCTTTTGGTAATTTCCTATCCACAATCACACTATAAACTCTGAAGCAGAACAGAGCCCACTGATCCAGGACCATTTAATTAAACACACAAACTAAAGACCTTTTCAAAAGCCAACTGAATGGATTACTGAGAACATTTAGTACTCTTAGTCAATACTGATTAACCTTTTCTTCCAAACCAAAATCCTGCTGAGAAATCTGTTAAAAAGAAAGAACATATAGCTAAATTCTGTATAAATAACTGTATTTCACTTCATTTAATTTTCTTATAAAAATAATGTGTAGTTAGGAAAATCCATTGATTGAACAAGATTGTTCAAATTTTGGCTTTATTTAATCTTGAGAAAGAGATTTCAGAGTATTTCACTGAAAATAGGCTTCCTTCTCTTTATTCCTCTGACAGTTTGTATATTGGGAGCCCATTATCACAGTTTATGGTTTCCTAAACATTGTTTCCATAGTCTCTGGTTTGTTCTTATCAAGACCCCATATGGGTTTCATAACATCTCCCTAAAAAGAAAAAATTACTTTCTGCATCTGCCTACAGATCTCAAGTCTTTGAAAAATATAAGAAATGCAAAAAGCCCTCTCTGTCTAGTCAAAGAAGAGAGAGAAATACTGTCCTTAACAAATATAATTCTTTAAGAAATAAAACAAATTATATCAATGACAAGAGCATAATGACCAAGTGCTCCCTAATAATCATAGATAATATCATGGGAAACACAAATACACACATTAACTTAAAGAAAATAATTTTAACTGCTGATAAGAAACATTTTAAACACCTAATGTTATCTCCAGAGTTTTTTCAATAAACATAAAATAGGTAAGAGGTCTTCATGTCTTTTCACAATCTAAAATATAAAATAAATAGGTATTTTAAGTAATTATTATGAATTCATTTGTAAGTCATATAAATTAATCTTCTAAAACTGGGACTTTACCTCAGTTTATTACATATGCACAGTAATCCTGCAAGCACAGGTGTACTTTATAGAAGATTCATTGAAGTACTTACTTTAAATCTTCATTTTTTTTAACAAGAAGTATATACAAATACAACAAGCAAGACTCTGTATTTACAAGACAAACTGGTCTTACAAGTAACAGTTGTACTAAGTTTTGAGCTTTTTGTTTGGAATTACATTGGCATATGCCATATTACATATACATATCAGTTTTAATACCTGTGGTACCTTCCTACTAGAAGGAAGAACTATGGTACTTAATCACTGAACACATTAGAGAAAAGCCTTTAATGAGAACAGATCTGAATTCCACTTGTGATTTGTGTCACAATAAAAAGATTTCCCTACACTTCAATATTACTGCATGATTTTCTCACACTTTTGCATTAATAGCTTTTATTGTCTGCCCAAGCCTCTTCCCAAGACTTGAAATAGCACAGCTGATGATGAAGAGGAACTGCTAGACATACACTTAGAAAAAGTTCGTCACATTATGCCTCTTTTAAACTATGTACTGTATATTTTTATTTTCCAATAGAACAATTTAATTCAGCTCTAAATCACATTCACATGGACAGTTAAAAAGAGCATACTGTGTAAAACTTAAATACAAAATTAACTAGCAGAATTCACTGTGATAAGTTACATAAAAGAAAAAAAAGCAACCTTAAACATTCTTTTTCTAATTGAACTTGTAGAGACAGAAGAACTAAAGCAGCAGATGTCTTTAAAAATCTATCAGTTTTTACAGCAGAAACACACCTTTTTTATGTTCAAAAAGACGAATAATAATATTGTGCAAGAATTGTTCTCCATTAAGTGAAACAAGAGACATTAAAAAATACAAGTATCCACATTGTATGGAGTTTTATAAAACACAATGTGGGATTTTTTTATATTGGAATTACTAAATTCTTTGTTTATTTATTCTGCAGTATTTAATAAGATATAACCATCAACACAGTAGAGGATGGAATGTTTTGTTTTCAAAGGGAGCATCTGTTTTTTGAAGATTTTTTCTTCATGATTACTATCATTATTATAGGTTCCTTCGTTTTGTTCCTCCCTTCTCTTTGTCCTCTCAAAATATCCTCTTTTTGTCAGTTCTAATATAGCTGATTATATCTCTCTTTCTACTTTTCCTCCCTATACTCAAAGGATTACAAAACAGTTTGATAAGAGCAGTTCATACTGTGGCAACTACTACATCATTTTAACTTTATGTGTTGCCATACTTTGTAAAGACTCCTTGAGCCTGTTTTTTTGGTTTGTTTGTTTGTTTGTTTTCTAGATTACAGCATTTATTCAAAGCCAGTTGATAAATACCCAGTAAATTTTCACTCCTGCAAGCATTTTGGCAATGCACACAATCAAATAGAAATACGTAAAACTCAAAAAGATTGCAAATCTGCACATATTTCAGGTTCTCTAATAATTCCTGCAGTTGTCCTAATGAATTCAGTGGGATCACTTACAGTCAAAGTATGCAACGTGCATAAGTATGTCTGGGTCCAGAAAGTGTACAGATAAATTAGATTTCTGACAAGGCTGTGATAATGTGTATGGCCTATCGAATGCCCTGCTTTGGCTTTAGAGTGAATCATCCTTCTAAAACAGGATGTGTTGTATTTTTTTTCTATTTAGAGCTTCTCTGTGAAACATATTTAACAAAGGAAAAACGGAAACCTCAAAAAATAGGGACGTAGAGCAGACTCAAGGAGTATCAATGCTGTTAAGACAGAAAAATCTACACAGAAAGAGTGGAAATTCAGTTTATTTAAATTACTGTCAAAATATACAGAACAATCAAGGCATATTCCATAATGAAAACAAACATCTATTTTACAAATTTCAATAAGCAAGCCTATCTCCCTGCCTCATTATAAGAAGAGGATATATGTATAACCCACTCTATTAAACCTGAAAGGGGTAATTATATTAATGCAGGTGAGCCAGAAATTATAATTTTTTATTAACATATTATAAGAACTACACACTAGTGACTAAGGGTCCCAGGGAGTTAAAATTTTTGCTACCTGACTGAAGAGAAAGGTATAGAATCTACAGAAATTAAATATACAACCATTAAACCCTTAAAAATAGGCAGTGCTCCAGGATGTGTCAAGTTGCTGAAGGAGATTTAGGAAGTCTTCTTGTATAATTTTGCATAATAATATATTTGATCAATTTCAAAATCTTATAGATTATGCTAATTAACTAAGCTAGGGGATTCCCATGTGCCACGAGATGTGTCATGGATGACTCAAGAGTTGACACAATTTTTGTATGTGATAAGAGGGCTGACATGCTTATGATGAATCTTGAACTATCTCTTAGCATCAGGTATTGTATTCTGTTTTGTGAAGGTTTTTTGTTTTGTTTTGGTTTGGTTTGGTTTGTTTTTTTTTAATATTAAATATACAGGTAGCACTCTGAAGAAACCTCAATATGGTATACATAATTCTTTTCCCAAATTTGACTCCAAAGTTTCAACATCAGTATTATTTCTTCTCCACCCTTGGTGCTTGTGCATGTCAAGACACTTGGCAGTGAAGCAGATGACACTGTAAAATTAAAGAAACCTTTTCAAATAAGCCAAGATGCCTACAAGGCAAAGACATTCAAAGCTGCCTCCAAAAATTATTTTGCTAAGTTTGTAAACATGCTGGAGTTAAAATTTATCTGAAGGTATGAGCTGTGTGCTGTAGCACAAGTCCATAACAGAAGAATAGCTTGCCAGCCAGCTTGAAGACTACCCCTTCAGAAATCAAAACTTTTTATCCTGCCTAGATGGAAGGAGTTTATAATTATACAACACAAAAAATAGCCCACAGAAAGCAGTTATTTATTTTTTTGTTCCTGGCTTTTTTACCAGCATAACTGTCTCCATAGATGTAAACATGTGAGCTGTGTGTCCAGATCCAGACAAATAAATGAACATATGCTCGTTATGATTGTATTAGGGATACCAGTGAAAAACTGAGGAAATATGTGATAGACTTTTATTTTTCCTATACTTCATGGTTTTGTCTGTGCTTTTGCAACTAATACAGTTGTTTTCAGATTAGTACTGCAAATTAATTCCTTTTTAATAGTTTGTTCTGTACTACTTTATGTCAGGCCATTTTATTTAATACCCAGTCTCACACTAGGATTTTAACATAACTTTCAGTGGGAGCTGGCTTCATACTGTTTTATTTTTTCCTCTAAGCTTCTTTGTCTTTCATTATTTTCTTTTTGCATTGTACTGGCACTTGCTAGAGTATTTTTCTTCTTATTTTTAATTTCTTTCCACAGCTTCATGGACTAAGATGATTTAAAGTATTCTCTAAAGGGAAGAAAAATTTTTACTTACCTGGTGTTAATGGTTCTTCTGAGAATACGCTAGGATGAACTCTTCACCATGAGATGATGGGAAAGATTCAGCAAACTTCTTCATTTAAAATCTCCCACAGCTGAAAGGGAGAATGGGAATGGAAGGCTGATAAAATCTGTTCTGTGCACAGACGACAACCTCAGTAATGGATAAAAATGAAAAAAAAAGTTCTGATTTAGTCAGGCAATTATGCATTTATATTATTAACTACTTTCTCATAGTAGCTTCTGAGACCAGCCAAAGGAGTTTAAAATTTACCTCTTTCATCAGATACTCTGTAAGTTTCTGTGGTCATTGTGTTGGGGCCTCTTTTTGCAGCAAAAGGGACAAGTACCACCTGAGAAGAGTCACTCCTATAACTCAGTGGAAAGACTGAAATCTTTCATGCATAAATGTCGGTGGCGACAGGAGAAATGCCCATTCTGTAATGTCGGCAAAAATCTCCTTTATTATTAGAAAGCTGCATGTTATATACACTTTTAATTTCCGTACACGTATTCAGACACTACGAAGCTAATTACCATTGGCTTACAGCATTAATCACATATGACCTCTCAGTCCAAGTGTTTCACTTTTATCTCGGTTCGGGTTCACTTCCTTGGCGTAACTTCCAGCTCTTCTTAGCCAGCATCCATCTTCTTTTGATGTTTACCATTCCTCCACGCAGACACATTCTTTCTTATCTTCCTTAGCACACAGCCGAAAGAGGCCTAGCTAGTATTACAGCCTTGAAGAATACAGATATGCAGAAGATCCTATTTTCCCTTATATTCTAACATAGCTAGATTTTCTCATAACCCTTATTTTATAGACAATTTTCAATAATGTTGCCCACACATAAAGTCACAGCTACCTTTGCTGATTGAAAGAGCATTTATTAAAATACTAGAGAAAAAATAATAATGAAAAACATTACTCTTTCAGATGTATAGAAGTTTACATTTGCGACTACTCTTGTTCATCTGAAGTATGAGGATCGGTGTGAGATATGTGTTTTCTTCATGATTCTCTGTTTTTCTCTTCCCTTTAGCAAATCCCATCTTAGAGAATGAATTCAGAAATGAATCCTTAGAATGTAAAACCCAGAATGCCTGTTGCAAGTCCCCAGACTCCAAATTACAGAAATGGGAAATCTTCCAAAAAACAATTAATGGAATAATTGCTTTAATCTGTCAGTTAAATAATTTCTACGAAGAGATTTAGGAAACATCTAGTGACTCACAGCAGATGAATGTTCATGCCATGTGGGCCATTCGTTTCAGAATTTCTCTCTCTGATTTTATAATCCATGTACCTTCAGGGATCTCCTCTGAATCCTATAAAAGTATGCATGGATTTGAGGATAATCTTTTTATTAATAAAGATTTCTAATGAACATAGTCAATAAGAAAAAAAGTTAATACAGGAAGCAATAATATATCAGGAATCAAATTAATTAACATGATTAAACCATAATCCTTTAATCATTAACACTCATCTGAGTTTTATTTACTTATTAAAACATACAGACTGATTTTAAACCTGATGTGAAATCCAAAAAGCAGAAGTGCACATCTTAAAGTAAATCTATCTGAAATTAGCAGAATAGAGTCTGGAGGATCCTACAAAACAAGAGTCCTATAGAAAAATGATCTCTCATTCTCTTTAATTTATTTAGATCATTCTTTAGCAAATGCTGGCCTTCATATTTGGAGAAAAAAGTATATGAAGTTCACATAAGCTACCTACTTGTAGACCAGGCTGCCCACCAAAATTTACATCAACATTTCAGAAAGCAAGCAGAATGTAGGATGCATACCCTGAGGCATTTTAAGGATGTCTGATTTCTAAGCTGCTCTTTTACTAACTATTCATAGTATTGTAAACAAAAGATGGGAAAATAAAGCTAAATACCCACAAACATATGGCTGTATTAATACAGTACTAAGTGCTAGATAATATTTTGTTTTTCTCAGTAGGGCTTATTAACTTGGCTAATCATCAGGCCAACTGCTGCCACTGGTCTTGGAGTACTGACAAAGCAGATAAATCTCTGACTGTCTAAAGCATTGCCAGAGACAGTTTGCAGACAAACTCCAAACATCTTACTTTAATCTATTTTATTTTTCTAGCTTTCAGATCATTTTACATCTTTCCATTTCAATCTCCTTTATTTTCCACCACCCTTTTATAGTTTGTGGCTGCCAGAGTTGGGTGTTCATTTCCACTACTAGACCTATCATGGCATAGTTATCTCCACACTTCCACTTGCATCATCCTTAATTAGATTTACAAAGGACTTTCTTGATCCTCTCTGCTGCTATATAGACTACATTATATAATTGAGTTAAATATTTATGATTCTGTCAAATTTAGCATCTTTGCAAATATTTTTAGACTTGTATTTGCTTCTAGGCTACTGATAAAGAAACTGAATACCAAAACTAAGCACTGACCTCTGCAGTGTTATGCTAGAAAAACTATACTATATTGACATATATAAATTTTTGTTTTAATCTATTTATAATGTAAAACATTAATGTTTAAAAATAGAATATTGCACCATATTAAATTAAATGCCTTATAAAAGCCTAAGCCCATTACTTATCCATTCTTACATTCATCAGGAAAATTCACATCATTTTGTTATATGCTATGATATTTCTTTGACTACCTGCATTCTCTTTTTAAAAACAATCCATTCCTATTTTTTCCTTCTTGTTTCTTAACCTTTGCACAGTATAGAAAAACTAGTGAGAAAGAGTTGGATCTTATAAAAATCTGTACATGGGGTAGTATTGGAGATATTAATGCAATATTTAGAAAAGAGGGTAAGAAGGTAAAGGAGCAAGCTTTGCTGGCTTCATCATGGTATTCAGATAAAAGGAGATTAAGATTTACTGTGAAGAATAACAGAAGGATTTCCACAGCATTCTCCTGCAGAAACTGGCTTGGATTGGTGTACTCTTTGCTGAGTGAAAAACTGGCTGGATGATTGGGCCCAAAGAGTGGTAGTGTATGGAGTTAAATCTAGTTGGCAGCTGGTCAAAAGTTGCATTCCTTCCGGGCTAGAGTGTTGGGGCCAGCTCTATTTAATGTCTTTATCAATGATGTGCATGAGGGGGTTGAGTGCATCCCCAGTAAATTTGCAGATGAAACCAAGTTGCACAGGAGTGTTGATCTGATTGAGAATAGGAAGGGTCTACAGAGGGATCTGAAAAGGCTGGATTGGTGGGCTGAGGCCAGCTATATGAGGTTGGACAAGGCTGAGTGATGGGTCTTGCACTTTGGTCACAAAAACCGCATTCAGGCTTGGGGAAGAGTGGCTGGAAAATTATTTGGTGGAAAGGTCTTCGAGTGTTTGTTGACAGCTGGCTGAATATGAGACAGCTCTACACTACCAGAAATAGTGTAGCCAGCAGGACTAGGACAGTGATCGTCCCTCTGTACTCAGCACTGGTGAGGTTGCACCTCAAATACTGTGTTCAGTTTTGGGCCCCTCACCACAAGAAAGACACTGAGATACTGGAGTGTGTTCAAAGAAGGGTAGAGAGGCTGATGAAGGGTCTGGAGCACAAATCTTATGAGGAGCAGCTGAGGGAACTGGGATTGTTTAGCCTGGAGAAAAGGAGGCTGAGGGGAGACCTCTACAACTACCTGGAGGAAGGTTGTAGTGAGGTGGTTGTTCGTCTCTTCTCCCAAGTAACAAGTGATAGAACAAGAGGAAATAGCCTCAAGTTGTGCCATAGGAGGCTTACACTGGATAGTAGGAAAAATTTCTTCACTGAAACTGTTGTCAAGCATTGGACCAGGCTTCCCATGGAAGTTTTTGAGATCTTCTCCTTGGAGATATTTAAAAGACATGTAGATGTTGTGCTTAGGGGCATGGTTTAACAGTGGACTCAGCAGTGTTAGGTTCATGGTTGGACTTGATGATCCTAAAGGTCTTTTCCAGCCAAAATGATTCTATGATTTTATGATTATACGATCTTAGAAAATTGTGACAGTCCCATAAAAAAGCAGTTGAAATGCAGTGTAAACTAATTTAAACTGATTTACATAGTTATGACTTAAATTCTTCATTTTAAAAGGATAAAAGGTGTTTGCAGACTAAGTCTCTTCACCCTTGAAAAAAATTATCATGGGGTCATATTATACTCGTTTACAAAATCTAACGAAGCATTCAGAAGATAATCAGTAAAGAATTGTTCATTACTTCTTTCCATGCAAGTACCAGATGTTACATCTAGTAAAGTTTAGAGATTAAATAACTGAAAAAAAAAATTAGTAAAGAGGATATCAGGAAAGGATATTTTAACCTACGACCTCATCTTTGGAATATTTAGGGCACTGAAAGGCCTCATGGGTTCAGAAAGCAGTTGTAGGAGGTTTTGGAGCCAAAGTACCTGCAAGAAGTGTCTTTGCCTTAGAAAATCCATGAGAACCTACCACCGACAGTTTGAAGGGCACTGTGAAGAAGCATTATAAACATTTCCCTTGATCTTATACTTTTTATTACATAAATTTATAGAGAGAAGATAGTAGGCTCAACAGAACTTTTCTGACCTTTAATATCTGTTTTCATGTGCTTAATATGGAAATAACAGCTTCATACCTTCACTATAATGTATCTTTAAGCAGTGATGAATAAGTTATAAACAGTCAGTGAAGTTTGTCTTCCTTGTTTAAGGTATCTATGACCTGTGGCTTTCACTCAAGCTATAAACGTAGTCATTGCCACTGTCACTGGTGAAGGGAATAAAATAAGAGTTCCTCTCACATGGAACTCTGGCTAGACAAAGAGAAAGATTATGCTATTTTTTTTTTTTGTAATATTTAACTGTTCAAATCTTACTTTTTCCTACTTCTGACTTATAAGTAGTTATCTGGGTAAGTGATTAATAAACTAAATAGAAAGTTCATACTGGTCTGATTTTCATCTTAGACAACTGTATTTCCGTACACTTAAGGAGGTAATTTTAACTTTGCATACTCGAAAAAGAAATTATAAATCTTCATGAGAGAAAGTTTTGTACCTATCTATTTCTTCTGCATAAAACCAAAATTCACTAAGGCCAGTGTGATATAAATAGTTCCAAAATTTGATTTGGCAACTCCTTTTTTTTTTTAGAACATCACTGTAAACTATTCAAAAGGAAAACAAACAAACAAACAAAAACCAGTGAGCCCTAAACTTTTGTTATCTTTCCCAAAGATGGGAAAAATATCAAATATTTTTAAGTCTTTTCCTCATTATGTATGTTCTTTTCCATGAACAGAGCACTCAAAGGAAGTTTATGTCACACTAATTTTAAGCTCACCAGTAATTTTCTTGCATTTTCTTTGAAAAAAAAATCCCATCTCAACAACTAAAGTGAACAGAGCATTATAGTGATCAGAGGTAAAAATATTATGTAACAAAAACCATAACTTTGCCTATTTCTTTGTCAAGAGACTGACTTTTTGTTTAAACTTACTAATGATGCAACATTTCTTTTAAACTTAAAAATAGTAAAAACCATATTGCATTTGTTCTGAGTCAATCTAGGAGTTACAGGTGTCTGGGGGAAATGTATGTAACACCTTGCTTTTATATGCAGTCGTCAGGGCAAAGTGCTGAAGGAAGGAGTCATCTGTTTTTTCATTCTGTGTAAAGGAACAGACACGCTTTTCTCCCTACTCTTTTGAAGTGCTCACTGTGCAATCTGCTAAACATGAAGAAATTAATCTGGTCTCCTACAGTACTCTTGATTTCCCCTGCTTTCATGGCACTGTTTGAATAATTACTGTATGCATCCACTTTCAAACCCTGTAGACAACTCAAGGAAAGAGTAAGTAGTGGATTTATCACTTGTCCTTGGCAAGGTACAATGCACTGAGAGAAAAGAGATGATGATTCCATCCAGTAGACTTATGTCCTCATGTTATTTCATTCAGCCTTTCAAGCACATGGGGTTCCTACCGAAAAAAGGGAAAACGAAGGAGGTCAATGCTCTCCACAGACACAGAAAAGGAGCTGTCTATTCATAATATGTGACTAGGATGGTTGTCACTGCTTTTGATTCTCAAGTAATCCTGGCAACAATGATACTATTAAGGTTAATCTACCTACATAAAATAATAGAATTCAGAAATAATATAATTCAAGCTGACTAATTTCCTGATTAATTCTAAGGAAGGGGAATAGTGGGCAGTTTAACCATTGATTTCAAGCATCAGAGCCAGAAGGAACAAAAGTCATCTTTCAGTGAGTCAATATATGAGTAGCCAGGATCGAGACTTCAAAGCAGACTGCCTCTAGAATAGAGATAGTTTAGCTTCTGAATTTTAGTCTGAGCCTTTTTGACTCAGACTCATGACATTTTTAATAGCTCATCACTTTCACGGTGTTAAACTAATTGCTTAAATAATTCCTGGAAACAAGTCACTCTTACTGCAACATGTGGACGAATTAATAGAAACTAACAGACCATTTTTTCTCACAATAGAACCTCTTTTTGTTTTTCAGACTTTTAGTTTTCCATTATCTCCTTCACTAAGTTGCTGAAGAAAGCAGTTTTTCTTTAATCATATTGGCAAGTATCTGAGCTCTCCAAGGATATTTTGCCAGCTGTTCAAATTTAATTTGTGTCTAGATAACCCAACTAGCTGGAAACTAGTTTTTCCCAGTTTCCTATAAATAGTAAAGGAAGAATATTATATTAAAATTTTCAAAAGAACATTAAATATGGTCTGACTAAGGTTGCGTGGGAAAGGCGAAAAAGGTTGCTTGGGTTCAAAGTAGCCTGTGGTAAGTTTAATAGAGAAAAAAGGCACGTTAAAGATACATTGGTTTATTTATTTTTCAAAAGATTGTCTTGATGACAAATTTTTTTTCACGATGTTACTTGGTTTTAGGTCATACACCATAATGTAACAACACAATAGAAAACAGGAGGCCCTGAATGCAGATGTCTGTCAACAAAATCATGTACATATACATGAAGGTAAAATCTGATGCAGTTACTTTATAAAATAAATAATTTATGGTCATGATAAAATCAATACACAACCTTAGCAAAGCTTATTTGGATGATAGAAGAACTTTTCAGTATGACACACAAACCTTACATGCAAAGATAAGGTCTATTCAGACACATCACACTGAGTTGCCCAACATTTCAACAGTTTGAAAGAGTCCTTTAGTTGTGTATTTTTTACCTGCTAGCTAAGCATAAGTATCCAAAGATAATAATAAAAAAATATTTCCTGCTGTATATTATGTAACATCAAATTATCTGTGGTCTGCTGTCTTTATTTTCTGTAAATGCAGAAGCAATTTCAGCTTTGAAACTCTAATATACTAATACTTGCCTCATAGTTACCAGTAAGAAAGACATATAATAAAACTGTTCCACAGTAATACCACTTCTTTTACAACAGTTGGTCTTGTCCCTTTCTACTCTAGCACTAAAATCCCACAGCTGATTTTATAATTTCCCCTTTTGCATTAGTTCTTAAAAATGAATGGCAGGGGTGAGCTGAAAAAAAAATAATACACCAAAGAATAAAACAATCAATCTCACCATATTTCTGTGTAAAAATAAAACTATTTCTGAACTCTGCTACAATTGAAACACCTTTTCAGACATCACATCCATTCTAATTTTAAGTACAAATCAACTTCACATCTCCACACTAGTTAACAACACTGCAAGTTATCTCAATATTTACGGTTACACCTATAAAACCTATTTTAAATACAGCTTTATCCATCATGTCTTTTTTACCTTAACTCCATGTGGCATTTATGCCTTCTTTCCTTAGGAAACTGTGGAAGTTGTGGCTGAAATCATTCCTCTTGTTTCTGTTCCCACACACATCCTTGTCAATATCGGCATCAAAAACCCTGTTTGCCCTCACCTTCATCGCTTCTCACAATCTGGTCCTCCACCTTACTTCTTAATCCCCTTCTTCAAATACTAGTTAATTGTTACTTTCTTTACCTTCACATATGACACAAGGGTTGCATGTTGGAGAATGTGCAGTTCTGTGTTCTTACCATGTTGAACAAAACAACACCATCTATGGCCAAAGGTCATACAGAGTTCATTGGAGGAAGAGACTCAATGACCATCAAGAATGCCCCAAAAGACCCTCCATTACCACCCCTCACAGCGATGCCTGCACAATGGGCCAAGAGTCACATTAGCCCTCACTGGAGGGACAGGGTCTGAACTGTATAAAACCAGAATCCGAGGGAGCCATGTGTGCACCCACCACGGGAGATCAACCAGTCTTGCTGTGTGTGTGCCCACCACCCAAGGACTGCCCTGTTTGTCTTGGGACCACCACAGAATCCGGGGTGGTGACATCTTTCCTGATTTCTTTCCTTTCCTGTCCTTCTCCTTTCCTCTCCCCTCTTTCATATTTTTTTCCAATAAGAGCCTGCATTACTAATGTTTTTACATTTTCCAAGTTCAGGTTATTTTGATTATAGATAAAATGTTAAACTGATTGTTTGGTGTTGTTTCACCTTAATTTAGCCTGAGGGGATTTACATAACTTTAGATGCTCTCCTCCCACCTCTGAGGTGGGACGTGACAGTGACAAAATCAGGAAAAAACCAAGGATAGACATCTTAAAAATATTACAGTTCTTCCCAGCAGAAAATCCGATCTAAAATTCACAGTGTGACTGGTCAGGGAAGCTGTAAGTGGAACCAAAAAGCTGAGAGCAGTTGGAAAACTTCAAGCTCTTAGACAAAACCTTGCTTAAAACTTATCACTCATAAACTATTTGTTTTACAGTTTGCCTCAAAACACACAAAAAAAGCATTGAATTTCTATTCCCATTTGGAATCAAAATACTTTTGAAAAATCCAAAAGCCTCCAACAAGAAAGAGAATTTCCATCGAGATACCATAAAGATAGTATCAAAGGTCAAAGGTTTTTGGTGACAGACCAACTATGTATATTCAGCAAGACCTCTTGATGTTACTTACCACCGATGCTATTTAACATTATTTTCTTTGGCTGGCAGTCACCAGTCCTTAATAGTAATTTTTCATCTTTTCCATGCAGCTTTAACTGCAAACTCTCTGTCCAGTTTTCTGTAATATTTTATACCAATTTTTATTTCACCCTTCTGTTTGCAAAAAACCTTTTGATGCATTTTTGGATAATAGAAAAGTATTGCTCTCTGAAAGGAAATTACCTTTCCACAAAAAATATAAAAGATTCTCTTGCTTTCAACAGATACTCTAAAGGTAAAATAGTAGAATATTGTCGCATCCGTCTATACAAGGCAATTGATAGGTTTTGTGGATTATCAAACACCAAAATAAAATGGAGGAACAGCTAAAATGGCAGCAGCTGTCAATGCTAAAGCTATAAACAAACTCTTTTAGCAAATGAGATGAAAACCACCTGAGAGGACATATAAAGGGGAAACCTTAACACTATACTTTTGAAGGTATTGTCATCAAAGGGATGTATACTCAGTGTACTATAAAGAGGTAAATTTAAACATTTTTAGAGACCTAAAATCTAACTCATTCTCTTAGGTTAAAAAAATACAAGTCAAAAGCAAGATGAATAAGCCACTTACACAAATTATCAAAAACTTATTCTGAAATGGAAAACAAATTTATCATATCCCTAACTATTTTATATTCAGATAATGTTCAAAAGAAAAAATAATGCATGTTAGCCATACAGAAAATAGAAAATATAAGACAAACAAAAGAGGAAAGCTAGAGAAAAACAAAATTGGAAGGCAGTGGGATAAAAGATGATCTGTGATATTTGTCATAGCACATGTAGAGCTCTGGGATCAAAATAAGCAGTTTGATGCTGCAAGTCAAGGAACAAGTGATGGATTCATCATATAAACTAAGTGACTAGAGGAGCAGGAAAGCAAGATTACCTTAAGAGCAACATTATGAACACATTGTTTAAAGCAGAGCAAAGATATAGAGAAGAAACAAGTTTAAAATAATTTATACAAATCTTGACATGTAAAAGTACTAAGCAGGGAGGTGGAAAAAAAAAAAGCTAGTGAAGTTTGAGTTTGAAGATTTAAAGGAATGGAGTCCTATAAAGTAAACTATAAAAAAAATATATATACTTAAAAATGAGGAGGACAGCACTATAAAGTATGTTGTTATCAGACACCCAGAAGCAATGACATATGCCCCAAATACAGAATGTCTTGTCCTGAGCTGACTGCATCTTAATCATAGAATGATAGAATCGCCTGGTTGGAAAAGACCTCTGAGATCATTGAGTCCAAACATACCTGTCTACTACTAAACCATCTATCACTAGTTACCTGGCAGAAAAGACACACACCTGCTTCACTATACCCTCCTTTCAGGTAGTTATAGACAGCAATTAGGTCTCCTTTCATCCTCCTCTTCTCCAGGCTAAAACACCACTCAGCTGCTTCTTATAAGGCTTGTCCTCCAGGCCCTTCACCAGCTTTGCTGCCCTTCTTTGGACATGCTCCAGCAACTCAGTATCCTTCTTGTAGTGGGAGCAAAACTGGACACAGTACTCGAGGTGCAGCCTCACCAGTGCCAAGTATAGGGGAAGGATGACTTCCCTGGTCCTGCTGGTCACACTGTAGCAGACAATTAAAATGAACAGGACAGTTTTTGTCTTTCAACACTCCAGTAATAGTGGCAGATAGCTCATCAGACCAGACTCACTGTTATTCAGTATTTAAAGTAGTATTAACATTTTTTTTGCATAAAGTCATGCGTTTCTGAGGAAAAATAAGTTTCTTTGAACATCTAATTATACAAGGTACATATATATTTTGAGTGAATGGCTTTATCTTGTAAAATAATACTTACTTGTTTCAGGGTCTATGGCCTGGAATAGTAGATTTGAGACTTCTGACACAACATAAAACTCAGAAGTAGAAATCACAATACTTGCCTTCATAGAAAAGAGAGCAAAATTATCTCACGTTCCTTCTTGCGTATTTAAAGAGTAATTGATACTCATGACCAGGTACTGAAGAGGTGCACTGTATGTCCAAGAGAATGAGAGATAAAGAAAGCAAATACTGCTAGTTTATCTCTACAGCATTTTAGTGAGGAAGAACATTAAGCAGGAAGTAATTAATAGGTTGCTGAGAGAGGCTATGGAATCTCCCTCCTCATAAACACTCAGAACTTGACTGTTCCTGAGCAACCTGGTTTAAGGTGGCTTTGTCAGATGTCATATCAGGGGCTACCAGTGGTTCTTACCACATAAAATTATTGTGTGGCTACACAACAATAATTTCTTAGTGTGAAAATTCTTATAGGGTGCCGACTTCTTACACAAAAACACTCTTGCTGAAAAAAAAATATGAGGATGACAAATGTATATCTTAGTGAGAATAATATTGTCAATAAAGAGTTTGGAGGAAACTCCAGAACCAGATTAAAAAAAAAAAAAGGAAAAAAAGAAGAAAAAAGAAAAAAGAAAAGAAAAAGGAAAGTTTACATATTCTCCAAAGATGTCTACAAATGTTAGGGCAGTGTTTAGGCTGCAGTGTACTAAATATATGTTAGTACTGTCTGCAAGCACAAGACAAGCAAGAACTCTGTATTGGGTCTGGCTGGGATGGAATTGATTTTCCCTGTGGCAACCCTCAGAGTGCTGTGTTTTGTATTGGTGGCTCGAGGGGTGTTGATAACACACAGTGTTTTGGTTACTCCCGAGCAGTGCTTGCACAACATCATGGCTGTCTCTCCAATATTGTCCACTGCAGTAGGCTGGGTTGGGGAAGGTCTTGAGAGGGCACACAGCCAGGACAGCTGACCCAAATGGACCAAAGGGATATTCCACACCATACCACATCTGCTCAGAAATAAAAGCATGGGGAACGAAGCGGGAAGGGGGGTAATTTGTTACTTCTGTTTGTCCTCCAGGAACTGCAACACATATGAAAACCCTGCTTCCCAGGAAGTGGCCAAACATCGTCTGCTGATGGGAAGTAGAGAATAGATATTTGTTGTTTTGTTTCTGCATGCACAGCTTTGCTTTGCTTCTATTAAACTGCCTTTGTTTTGACCCATGAGTTTGGGAATTTTTTTGTTCCATCTTATTACTCCCCTCCCCATTCTGCTGAGGAGAGGGGTGATAGAGTGGGCTTTGGTGGGCATCTGGCAACCAGCCAGGGTCATCCCACAACAATCTCACCTTCTTTTTTCTTGCTTTATGAGATTACAAGAATAGCGGGAAATACATTATTGAATTATTTTCTGAGACCAGGATTTCCAGACCCACAAAGTCCCTCCATACAGTAATCAATGGAATATCACTCTGAAAAGGGTATAGCAGTTGTAGTTATTCCCTTTAGCTAGGACCATATCTATGATTGCATGTGCTTGGAAATAAGTCTAACATGATATAGAACAAATCTCAGTGCCAATAAGGTGATTTGGGTACAAGCTCTGCCAAGGTTGGGATGTATACACAGACTCCTCCTACCACAATAGCTACATCAGCAGCTAAGAGACTCTCCTAGATTCAGTGCTGGTTTTAAAGGCACTTGTGCCACAATAATTTCTTTTAAACTCCTATTTAAAAGAAACAACTTGTTGCCCTGTAGTGAATCAAAGCAGGTAAATTAAATTCTGCTATAGGGCTTTTTAACACAGTTTTTAAGGTGCTACCCTGTTCCTGCTCCCACACATCTTAGATTTCTGTTCACAGATATTTTTCTGAGAGTAGAATTGTTCTATGTGTGCATATGCTGGGATGTCTGCAGGACAAAAAACATCAGACAGCCGTGCATGAGGAAGAATGAAAACACCATCCAGTTGTGCAGCTGAACAAGGTAAACACAATGGCTTTGGCTGCTATGCCAAGTGTGCTGAAAACCTATCAGAAGTTCTGGGAGGGCACAGTCAATTACTCTGAAGCAGAGGGAAGTCAGCTTCTCACAGACTTCTGCTTTTGGGATTTCAGAGACCGTGTCAAATCTTTGTTACAGAGCAATACTAGTACAAGAATTTATTGAAGGAGGAGATTATGACTCTCCAGAATACTTAGTTTCTCTATATACCTGACTCCAAGCTGAATTATATCTAATTGAACTGCATAATATAGCTGTTAAATTATGTTGCTGATGTCATAAAAATGCAACTATCTTTAACAATTCGTTTTCAGGGTTGTTTTTCTAAACAGAGATTATGGATTGTAGAATAAGTTCCCTAGAATATGTTCATTTATAAAAGGCTTTCTTAAAATGCAAGTATGAAACAAAACTGAGCAGTGTGACCCATCTCATTCTTTATACGAGAGCCTAATCCGTCATTTTAAGTCATAACACACATAGGTCATAAACTTGGGAGTTTTGGACCTATCAGAGGAAGTCTTTGTGCTAGATTGAATTTCCCAACTAGAACATGATTTTATATTATGGAGAATACTGGTATATTTCAGTAGAAAGAAAATGTTATATTTATATTAAAAATATTTCTACTATTATATTTGATTGTACTTTCCATGAATCTTTGTAAATATCTCTATATTTGAAGGCCTATACCACATTACGTATGATGTGAAAACTTTAGGAAGATTCACATGCAGATGAGGTAGAAACCCAAATGTGTAAATCCATCTTTATGAGATTTCAAGTATAAGTAAAATTTTGTGTGTGTTTGTACACACATGTGTGCTTATGCATTTATTTCCTTAGATTCTATTGTTAGTTTCTTTTTAGTTTCCTGTGTCAATAGCAATGATACTAATTAAAAGGCAAGGAAAACAGTTTGAAAAAAAATGTGTTTGAAACAGTCAGTGTTATTTCAGAGTGTCTGTCTGATTCATCACACCAACTGTGCCAATGTTTTGGCAAAGTAATTAATATTTCATAAGAATGTAATGTTTTAGGCTCATAACATAGCAATAAACTGTCTTACATACAATTTTTCACAAGTTTCAGAAGAAAGACAGGAATTAAATGCAAATGAAAAATATTTAATTTTGATTTAAGACATCTGTTTTCAAAATCCTCGCTTCATTTCTGACTATTTTTATGAGAAAGTACAGAATTCTTTTTTGCTATCTTTACTCAGCTTTTTCTGAGGACTGCAAAATAGCTGTTTTTCAACTATTGAAAAAAAAAAAAAAGGGGTGAGGTAACTAAACAAAGTAAGAATCTACATATTTTCCCATTACTGTGGATAGCCTCTATCATAAAGACACAATTATTGAAAATTTCAAAATTAACGGTGCTTTTAAATTTTTTATTCTTTTTTCCTTGCTAACATTTACTCTGAAAGGGCACTGTCCTGGTTCTGGCTGAAATCAAGCTAATTATCTTCTTAGCTAGAACAGCACTGTGTTTTGTATTTAGCATGGGATTTGTTATGAGAATAATGGTGATAATATTCTGATGTTTTTAGTGGTTGCTAAGAAATCAAGGACTTTTCAGCTTCCCACATTTTGCTAGTGTGGGAAGTTGCATAGAAGGAGTGGATAGGAGCATAGTAAGAGCAACAAACCCAAATTGGCCAATGGGATATTCTGGATCATACAATGACATGTTCAGTATTTAAATGAGTGTTGGCTGGAAACCTCTGCTCTCATTCTTCTGAGATTGCAGTTTCAGGTTCTCTCTCCTCCTCCAGGGTGTCTAGCAGGAATGAGCTGGGTGTTGAATGGTGGGTGGTGAGCAATTGCATTATGTATAATTTATTTTTATACTCTATCATTATTATTTTGCTTTTGATTTTTTTTAATTTTATTTTGTTATCTTTATCATTATCAACAACAATGTTGTTTTTGCCATAGATATTATTATAATTATTATTTAATTTTATTAAAATTATTAAATTGTTTTTATCTCAACCTTCAAATCTCCTTACCCTTACCCCTCCAATTCTCTTCCCATTCCCTGGAGGAGGGGTGGCTGTGTGGTTTTCAGTGGCCTTCTGGCTTAAACCATGATAGGTACTCAAGGTACATGTGACATAATTTGAACTTAGAGTGAGAGACTGGGTGGAGTATAAAGAAAATATATTTTTTATGTTTAAAGTGTAATAACTCTTTAAAACCCCTTTGCCGCCTTTTTTTCTCCTTAGATAAGAATCTTTCTGATTAAGAAATACTTCCAAGAAAAATAAAATATAAACACAGTGCAGGTGAAATGGGAAAAATTACAACACTTTTTAATAAAAAGAAATCTGATTGTGTATTTTCTGATACATGATGAGACAACCTTCCTCATGAATGAATATAAGTTAAAAACTATTTTTTTCCCAGATGTATGTTTAGCTTTCTACAGAAATATTACCAATCACAAGAAGAGTACAAAATTGTACATAGCATCACAATACTTCTAGAAAATATACATTTTTCTCCAGTACGATGAGCTGTCACAGCTAGCCCACTGATGCAAATAGTTTTTGGTTTCCTAAATATTATGTACATATTCCAGATAAATTATTTTTTAAAATAATATACTTATTTATAAAATTAAGTATAATTCTACATGTTTGTTAGAAATTATTGATATTATTTTATCTGAAATGCTTGTTGTCACAGAATCACAGAATATCAGGGATTGGAAGGGACCTTGAAAGATCACCTAGTCCAATTCCCCTGCCGGAACAGGAACACCTAGATGAGATCACACAGGAAAGCATCCAGGTGGGTCTTGAATGTCTCCAGAGAAGGAGACTCCACAACCTCCCTGGGCAGCCTCTTCCAGTGCTCTGTCACCCTCACCGTAAAGAAGTTTCTTCTCAAGTTTAAGTGGAACCTCCTGTGTTCCAGCTTGCACCCATTGCCCCTTCTCCTATCACTGAAGAGCCTGGCTCCATCCTCGTGACACTCACCCTTTATATATTTCTACACATTAATGAGGTACCTCCTCAGCCTCCTCTTCTCCAAGCTAAAGAGGCCCAGCTCCCTCAGCCTTTCCTCATCAGGGAGATGCTCCACTCCCTTAATCATCTTGGTGGCTCTTCGCTGGACTCTCTCAAGCAGCTCCCTGTCCTTCTTGAACTGTGAGGCCCAGAACTGGACGCAATATTCCAGATGTGGCCTCACCAGGGCAGAGTAGAGGGGGAGGAGAACCTCTCTTGACCTACTAACCACACCCCTTCTAATGCACCCCAGGATGCCATTGGCCTTTCTGGCCACCAGGGCACAGTGCTGGCTCATGGTCATCCTGCTGTCCACCAGGATTCCCAGGTCCCTTTCCCCTACATTGCTCTCTAGGAGATCATTCCCCAACCTGTACTGGAACCTGCCCAGGTCCAACACCCTACACTTACCCTTATTATATTTCATTAAGTTTTTCCCCGCCCAGCTCTCCAGCCTGTCCAGGTCTCTCTGGATGGCAGCACAACCCTCTGCTGTGTCAGCCACTCCTCCCAGCTTGGTATCATCAGCAAACTTGCTGACAGTGCACTCTGTTCCCTCCTCCAGGTCATTGATGAATATATTGAATAATACTGGTCCTAGTACCGACCCCTGAGGGACTCCACTAGATACTGGCCTCCAACTAGACTCTGCCCCATTGACCACCACTCTCTGGCTTCTTCCCACCAGTCAGTTCACAGTCCATCTCACTACCTGATCATCCAGTCCACACTTCCTCAATTTGGCAGCGAGGATGCTTTGGGAGACTGTCTCAAATGCCTTACTGAAATGAAGATAGACCACATCCACTGCTCTATCATCATCTTTGTCAACTTTGTATTTAAGTCCTGAGACAAGCTATGTCTATCCCAGGCAGCTGCCACACTGTGCCGCTGTCGCAGTCCCCTGCAGGTCCTGTTGGTGGCATCACATTGCTTGTGTAAAGCAGCGGTCATGAAAGTGTCCCCTCACCCAAAATAAACAGCATCAAGCATAAAATAATGGTGGTAGAGAGCCAGAAATACTCACCAGAGAGATAAGCCCATAGAAGAAAAGCTAATTGAGTTTCCTTGTTTGGAAGGGCTTTAGAAGGTCTCTGGACTAACCACAGAGCACATTTAATTCAGAGAAAGAAGAATAGGAGTTTGGTCACATCCTGAAATCCCCCAAGGACAGAGGGACCACAACCTGCCTCAATACTTAACTATCCTGAAGGTGAATTTGTTTTCTAACCTTAGAAATGCCATCTCCCGTATCTCCCACCCCATGCCACTGTGAAAAGCCCATTTCTGTCCCCTTGATCCCCTCCCCATACACACTGAGGTGCAGTTTGGTGCCTGAAGATGTCTCTGCTTCAGGCTGAACCTGCCCTGGCCCCACAGCCTCTCCTCACAGGGCAAATGCTCCAGCCATACTGTCCAGTGATGTCCACTGAGACCCTCTGATTTGTAAATTTTTTCATTCACTAAGGAGTCCCAATGAATGCAACAATGAAATCAGAAACTTCAAAGCATCTAAGCCTTTAGACAATGATTTTGCTTAGGGGGTGATTCTGTTCTTGTCTTCATTTTATGTTCATTTTCCCAGAATCCCTTTTAGTTTACTTTTTGTCAGCTTAATGATTTTTTAAGATATTACTACATAACATGTAGTATTTATAATACTTTTTTTGCTGTAAATTTCCATTTTCAGTTGATATATTTACGAATACTTTACGTGACATGTAAATGTTGGTGAAATCTAAAAAATGTATCTCCAAAGAGTTAAATTTACATATTATTTTAGATTATGTTTGCAGGGAAAAGTTAAACATAGGAGGATCAACATTTTGGTTTAGGGCTTGCCATGCTGAGTATACCTGACTTCTACACTTACAGTATATCATTTTTTAATAGAATATTGCAAATCCTGAGACACATCCTACTATAGATGTCATATCTACATCTGAAGAAGATAGATAATTTTTAGAAGAAAGTCAGACACCCAGTTGTTGAAAACTGTTACTGCTTTGTAAGTTTTAGGATGTCAAGGACAGATTGTCAATTTTCTTTTATCCAAAGCATGACTCTAGTATAAATGTCAAATGATTGCATAATAAATATTAGCTGACTACTACTTGTGGTAGTCTAATGTGTGTGGAAAGTTCCTGAACGACACCAAGGAAAACGTCCCATAAAGCAAATCTTAAGCAATGCTTCCGAAGTACCTTCCTGATGCTTGAAATTAATATATACAAATGTATATAATAAATTGCAACAGAGATAAATATACATTTTTTTTTGTGATCATTAAGTATAAAAATGCTAAGACCATCCATTTGGCAGGGAAGCTAGGTACACCTAAGGCACCTAATAAATAACCTGGAAAGTGAAAAATAAAGCAAGGTAAGGTGATTGTTAGTAAAGATGAGGAACTGAATTGCTCTATTAAATAGTTTAACTCTGAGGAATTTATGATGTTTAAGATAAATAATTTGAAAATGGAAGTTTAGTGAAAGTTAAAGGGCTCTAAATGAAGCTACAGTTTTGCCAGCAACGGAAAAATAGTGTTGGAGAATCAAGCATCATTTGCAGAGGCTATACAATATACAGACACCTCCACTACATAATCTAGAAATAACTCCAACAGGACAGAAAGTAGGATTGACATTGCTGCCAATCTTCTATTGAAGCTCAGATAGAAGCTTGTTTTCCCTTAGACCAAAACATGCGCACTATCACTCAGTATCATTCGTACTCCTGGAAATTATCTGCCACTGTTCGTAGCAGTCATTTGGAAGTGCAAATTGTTGTGAACCAGATTCAAAGTCCATTGTAGTCGGTGGAAGTAACGTGAATTTATTTTAGCAAGGCCTTTAATAGGTAAATCTAAAGTTTTCCACACAAAATTAATTTATCAACTGAAAAAAATGTTCTATCACTTTGAACACCTTTATCAGTTGTTAAGTACAATTTATGCTAAGGGGTCATTTAATGTCATTCACTAAAAAATTCAGGGCATCTATCTCTGCATGGTTTTTTTATGCTATCTGTTAAATTAAGTTACTGAAATACAAAAGTGGACTAAACTTTACTAGCTCAGAAAGCATGATCTTGTCCCATAGGATTGTCTTCAGATTTTAAACTGAGTGTATTTGACAGCAGATAATTTTTAATGCAACATCAGCAAGATAAAACAGGAAAAGACTGGGAGAACATCTTCTTACTTGCATAATAGGAAATTCAGGCTCTTAAATTGTAATGTGAAGGGACAATGACAGCCTATAGAGAATTTCACATAGATGGTGGCTTGACATCAATCTCATACTTGCACAATATTCTGTTTGGCAAGAACATCAATGGATGAAATCACACAATGATGGAAGAATGAATGCAGTGCAAAGGAAGAGAGATGTCACAGTGAACTTGGTTAGCAGGTACTTCAGTGTTTCTTCTTCCCAGTCTTGCTTTACTAAATAAACAGCTCCTCATAACATAATGCCTGAACACATGAAGTCCTACCCAGAATTCTGTATTATTTTACATTCTTATACTTTTGTAATTGAAACAGAAAATTCAGTTGCAAATAAGCAAGTCACAAAGGAATACATTGCTTGTCTCTGTCAACTAACATAGGGAAAAAATAGATTTCTTTTTCTTACTCCTCTGAAACCACAGTCTCATCCTATAATTGGCAGAAAATTAAAAAGGAGACAAAACTCATTTTGCTGACAGTGTGAGAGGTCAAGTGAATGAATAGGTTGTAGATAGACAACTGAATGAACAGTTCAGGATTTTTTTTAATTCACTGATAAAGAAAATCACTTAAGGAGGAAAGCAAAACAACTTTGCATGCATTTACAAGATGTTGATTAAATACCAAATGGATACATAGATCATCCAATGTTTATTATCTAAATTTTATTGGATTTTTAATTCTGTTGAAGGTCCAATAGGTATTTCAGTGTCTTGGGACCTCTCCTCTCCTCTCCTCTCTCTCCATCCTAACAACCGTTCAACAATCTTTTGTAATTTAACCTGCTAGGAAGATGGCATACTTGTGCAATCTGCAACATAGAATGTACTGTCATTTTATCAGAACTTAGCTGTTTATGTTGTGAGCGCCTCTTAAAATATAAAAGTTTTTTAAAACAAGACTGGTGAACTCCTTGAATCCAGATGTGTATTGGGTCTGGCTAGGATGGAGTTAATTTTCCCCATACCAGCCCTTGGAGTGCTGTGTTTTTTATTAGTAGCTAGAAAGGTGCTGATAACCACCAGTATTTTGGTTTCTGCTGAGCAACACTCCCACAGCATCAAGGCTGCCTCTCCAGTGAGGGTGGGGAAGGTCTTGGGAGGGGACACAGCCAGGACAGCTGACTCAAACTGACCAAAGGGATATTCCACACCATATGATGTCTGCTCAGAATTAAAAGCAAGGAGAATGGAGGGGGAAGGGCATGGCATTTGTTACTTCTGTTTGTCCTCTGGGAACCACAACACCTATGAAACCCTGATTCCTGGGAAGTGGCCAAATATGGCCTGCTGATGGAAAGTAGACAATACAGATTTTGTTTATTTGCTTCTGCACACACAGCTTTTCCTTGTTTTTATTAAACTGCCTTTTGTCAGAACGCACGAGTCTGGGGGTTTTTTGTTCCATCTTATTTTTTCCCTCCCCATCCTGCTGAGGAGCTGGGTGATAGAGTGGCTTGGTGGCCACCTGCCATTCAGGCAAGGTCAACCTACCCCAATATGCAAAGTTTAACAAGAAAACAGTCTCATTTTGTAAACTGTAGAATTTATCTTCAAACTTCCAAATTACTTATCCCCTCATGCAAAAGAATACATAAATAAACTAAAAAAGAAAAAAAAAAAAAGAAAAAAAAAAAAGGAAAAAATAGACAACAACCTAGCTTTAAAATAGAAAAAAAATATATGCCTTATGGACTGGGAAACTTCAGAAGCACAAAACTGTTTGTTAAAAGGTCTGAACAAATTTGAATCATATGTTTTGGATGTGTGAAATATTTCCCTGTGCAAAGACTTTTGATTATATACTTTGTAGTGGCATGTATGGTATGAAAGTATATCATACATTTCCAAGAAAAAAAATGTCAGAGAGGAAAAAGAGATGAGAGTATCTATGTTGCCAATGAGAAGACAGAAAAGTAAATATGCAGTATAATTATGCCTGTTCTTCTGCAGTTATATGACGGAGTCATGTTTCTAGCAGATCTGTTTTATCATACAAATAATAACCATATGCAGAGTATTTTTTTAAATATATTTTTTAAAATATATATATCTTGTGGGTATTATGGGTATTTAGCTGAGGCAATCCCTCAGGAAGCCAAAGCCAGATTCTGCCTGAAGACAATAAAGTCATAGGAAAATCAAGCAGTCACAGGCAAAGAAGGTAAAAGGTTAGAATAGACTTAATTTTTCTTCAAACTGATCTCATGTACATTCTCTCAAAAGAATACACCAGACACAATACATAAGATTAGTATAAAACATTGTCTGGGCTCTGCCACATTTCTCTGTCCATTCCATATCATTAAATTTCTAGACAACTATTTTTTTAATTTATCAACTTCCTTTTATGTATGTATATATGAAACAGATATAACTCAGATCTCACTTGTATTTCAAGTTACCAAACTCTTGTAGTAGATAATGCAATACATTATTTACTGATAATGAATAAATGAGTATAAAACTACTTTCAACTTAATGCTGGCATGAATTTTTCTTGCTTTTCTTGCGTAAATTAGGAGTTTAGCTCACCTTCTAGGAATCTTGGTAGTGTAAAATAAATTATTAGTTTTGTAAGTGAAACACTATCTGTTTTTCAGTCTGATCAGCGCAGATAGTAACTGGTTTTGTTTAGGTGTTAAGGAATGCTGTTAGATATGTCTCTTAGCACTGAAGAAATTTCATAGACTGAAATTTCAATCTATTCATAACTTGAAAAATGGAAGAAGTCCACGCTTATACATAAAAACCTGACTTTAAAGTCTTGTTTTAAATCTAAAAAAGTAAGGCCTTCTTAATGTGTTATTTAAAAATGCTTAATTTTTTTTTTTTTGACATATTAAATACCTTGTTTTGATGAAATGATTGGTGATATTCATTACACTGCCTCTTGAGGCCTGTATTAGAAGTTAGGAGTAGGATAGGTGTATGTAACATACTTTAGGAAAAAAAAAAAGTACAGAAAACAAGCTTTTTGTGTAAGTAAACATGAACCCAGACTAAAGAAGAGCTAGTATTTTCTGTAATTTAAATTAAATATATTGATAAACCATTCCTCCTATCAAGGGTCACTTCCAAGGTCTTCAAACTGATACACATACGTGCAGGATCCGATTAAATAAGAATAAAGAGAATAGTAGATGGTTTTTGCTTTTAAGTTTTCTGGATCCTTTCTAACAACACCCACTCTACTCCCAAACATTCAGTACAGAAACAGTAAAACTAATGTCTCTGATTTGCCTGACCTTGCTCTTCCCACTGTTATCTTCTCCTGGTCTTTCCCCTCTGCAGCATTTTACTAGCCTTGGCAGTCATGCACACAGGCAGCAGGAAGTGCTTGACTTAACAAGACAGTTGCAGGAATGACAATCTCATATTTTAAACTCAATTATTAATTTTCATTTATAATTAATTAATATTTCTTAATTTTACACTTTTTTTAAAAAATCTGAAAATAAATTAAAATAGTATAATGGATTTATGTTGAAAAGATTGATTTGGAAAACTTTTTTCCTCCTGCTTCTTCATAGCTCATCACATCTGATTGATCACTGTACAAAGATTTATACAAGAGGGACTTTCTTAAATGAGATGTGCAGGAGAACTACTTTTTTATTATTTGAGTTATGTGAGGTAAATTAGTGCTAAGGCAGTTCAGTGAACTTATAATTGGCTCAAATTAACACTACTACTAGCTGCAAAATTCTTTAGCAGCACCTGAGTGACACAAGAGTACAAAATTCTTCTTTATCTTTGAGAACATCAAAGCAAAAGAGTAATTACTTCCAATATAACTAGATGCAAGCTGGGTTGTATACTATAAACAGGGCATAATACCAAGCACAATAGTGGCAACTGGATTATGCAAACCAAGAGTATTTTCATAGAAACAGATAATTTCATTAAAATGGACTTCTGTTTCCAACACAAAACAGACCGTAATTATTAGCTTGGTAATACATTGATGACTGCAATTTTGGTATTTGAGTATTCTAGATGGCAAATGCACATGCACTCAGGAGGACAACCTCTAAAACCATATGTATACCATATTCTAGTGCTATATGAGCAGCCTTTATAATTACCTCAGAAGTGTTTGAAATGCTATACAGATATTAAATATATCTTGTGATAAATGTAAAGATATTGAAATACACATCAAAGAAGGTGTCAAAACTAGATCAAAGGAGACAACACTCTATGAGTCTATGATTCTATGATCTCAGTTTCCAAAAATTCTGAGTTCTTATTTATTAGAAAAATGTCTCATTGTTATCATGAACTGAAAGATAAGGGTGAGAAAATAAAAACTTAGTATCTCCTGCCAGTTAAGTAACATTCTCAGTTATTAATAAACATTTCATATTCCAGAGCTCTGAACTCTTATGAATTAACAGCATTTTTGAAACATTTCCACAATGTTTTTTTTTCTATTTCCAATGTCTTTCTTTCATTTTTTCTGTTTTTTTTTAATAAAACGTTCCTTACTCTATGTCTGAATCCCAGAAAGCTTCCATTCTTCTAATCTTAATTTTGTATTTATAGTCAAGATATTTAATAAGCAAACAAAATGTTAATGACCCTGTAGATTAGTGCACAACACACTGTTTCATAAATTGTATGTTTTAGACAACTTCCATCAATGTTTTTCACATAAAGAAAATAATCAAAATATATCAAGTGTCAAGGTTAATTGTATTTATCCACTAGATGTGCTGACAAGTTTATGCTTACAGATTTTTCAAAATGCTTTTAAAATGTTTCCATTTTAATTAAGTATTTTTGCATTTTTAAACTGATATGGTAGCTACGGATAACGTAAGAAAAGTAAAAGAAAAAAGGAGGAAAAATAAGAGAAGGAAAAATTGTTATGGCTTTCCAAATACTAATTTCCCTTACTGAGGTGGAGTCACATTTAGAATGGCTCTGAGGTAAAATTCAGGTTGTACAAACAATGACATTAGGTAAAAAAGAAAAAAAGAGTTTAATAAGAAATAACTGGATAATTCCTAATTCAATGGAATTGCCACACTTTATTGCTAAAAATGAAGGCACTAATCACCATGTGTTTAATACATGATACTTATTAAATTCTGAACAAAGTATTTCAATAGAGCTACAAGTTATTTCTTTCTTATTAACACATAATTTAATTCCTTTAAAAAAAAATCAAAAACAAAAACAAAAACCCAAAGTAAATAAGACATTTCAAGATGTTTAATATTATACAGAGGGAAAAAAAAAAAAAAAGATAGTTAGAAAAGAGAAACTCTCACAATATGTTTTCCATTGAAGTTGTAGGAGTTAGAAGTTCAGGGAAAGCAAAAGTTTACAACTATATATCTGAAGAGGTGTTATATGGCTTAATTATTTTTTATTTTGTCTTTACTTGTCACTAACTTTTGCTAGAATTAATCCCCTTCTCTAACAAATCCCAAAACACCACTCTCCCAAAAAACCCAACAAAAATTAAACTCAAACCAGCAAAGAGTGAATTGACTCCTTGTGCTTAGGATATATTCTCAAATTGCTCAAACTACTTCCAAGAGAACATAATGGTTTTGGGTTCTAGCAAAGCAAAGAAAACAGCATGGGCTACTGATGCTTATCACCAGGAGAAAGGGTACAAATTGAGTAGACACTGAAAATAGAAAGACTAATAATCTGAAACAACTTTGCAATCTTCATCTTCTATCATCAATCAAAGCTTGCAGAAGCAAAATGAAGCTGGTTCCCAAAGATAATTGTGTTGAGTGTTTGTGTGGTATAGACTCCAATCTGTAGAAACTGAAGGAAAAAAAATTGCAATACCTCAAAATAGATGTAAACCTGTAATTTTGAACTATTTTCTTGATTGTCAAGTTTTTCATTTACCAGGAGTTCCATTTTTGCTGAAACAAAAACACAGGCAAATGCATGATATTAGCAAAGAACAAAAGGTTTTACTTTAATTTGTGGACTGCTACACACACATATGACTATTTCATTCATTTGCATGTTTAATATGACAGAAATATGTATATTTGCAAAATTTTAACTAAATTATCATCTGTAAAATATGTTTTTTCTATAATAAATTTCCTAGGCATGCAAATAATGAAAAACTTAGCTTGATAGCAAAAGTGAGTCACTCCTTTACATTTGTAAGCAATGAGGCACAACAGAATATTCAGAAGTGGTCTTGTGTACTGAACATCCAAAAGCAGTTGGAGTGAATAAAATTAACTCCTCCAGTTTAAAAGAACTCCAGTGTGTGCTCACCAGGATCAGTTCATGACATGATCCTCAGCAAAGTAGTTGGATGACTAGGAGATTCACTTAAAAAAACACTCGATACAAAGTGAATATCAGGTCACTGCTTAGATTACCTGAAAGATGTTGCTGATTCTATTCCTGTGCCAAGAGATACTTTTCAGACAGGTGCTTCAGCAGAATTGTGATTGTATCTGCATTTTTATAAACTTAAGACACATATTATTTTTTCTTTCCATAGAGTGTTTTGTGTCAGACTTTAAATGCCATATTAAGGATTTATATACCTAAAATAGGACTGTAATAATGATAAATTACATTATGAGATACTATATCCACAAATAAAGGGAATATGACATTTAAGTTTTTATACCCAGGATGTATTTGCAGTCTTTGCTGTCAGTCACCTTTACATGTTTAATCCATTCCCTCTGTAGTTTGCCAGAATTTCAAGAGGCTTATTCACATCAGATGTTGATAACCATATGACTCTTTGACGGGATTAATGCTAAAGAGCCATAAGGCACATTATTTGGTCTTGGAAAGCCAGTTTATGCAGGGAAATAAAAGAAAAGGTAGGTAATAACATGACTATAGGAAAACTGTTATTTGCTTATCCAAATATTATTTCTTCATGAGAAATGTCTCTTATTTCACATAATTATTTAAGTAATTTAAGCTCCAAGTTTAAAATTTCCAAGTTTTCATTTTTAGTCCAGGCCCTATTTATCTGCTTTTCCCCTAAAGTGCTTGAATTTTGTGCTAAATTTTCCAGTTTGAGGAAATTATGTTAAAGAAATATGAAAAAATATTAACAGAATATGATGGAGGAGGATTAAATTCTTTAAGGACCAAAGTATGAATGCAGTAATATTTCATCCAATCTTCTGTTCTACTATTTGTAATCTTCTTTCAGTGCTGGGAAAATATAAGTTTTATTAATTTATTTGGAATAGGGATCACAGGCAACAGTTTGGTGTAGAGACACTATTTACTTTATTTGTAAAAAAGCTTTAGATGTTTTTGGTTATTATTTACTCAGAGAAGTATATTTTGGAGTATTTCAGAATGGTTAGAATCATGAGGAGACAAAGCTGTGCTGTTTTTCTCTTTTGGCTACTTTATAATAAATAAGTGGTATTCTTTAAGATACAGTGAAATTATTCTTCATTATTCAGTAAAAGTATATTGTATCAGTCTTTTTTTTTTTAGTAGAAAAAATGACAATGGCTATTTTACTCCTTTTAATGCACTAACTGTAGTTTCTTTCCCCACTATCTCATTAACACTCTGATATTTAAAATAAGCTGTTAGTATTGTGCTTAAACAAATAGATGGTAAATTTGATATTCTGAATGATACTGTCTGCTTTTGTGAAATAGATTTAAAGAGTGCAACCTATGCAAATTTGCAGCTTGTCTTCACAGATGCAGTTCCATAAATATATAACATAGCAACTTTGTAATCATACCTGTGTAATTTTAGTATTTTTTCTTGTTACGTATCGGTTAAAATGATAATATGAAGAAAATCCAGTAAGACTATCAGAGTACGTTTTGTTTAAACTTTGAAATTGGTGCTATCAAAAAATTGAGTTTCAAATGTAAGGTTTCTTTATACTCAAATAAACTGCTGGGCAACTAATTATTCCATTTATCTGTTGTAAAGGTCTACTCCCTATCTCTGTAATGACCTCATAATTATGTGCACACTACGCTTATATGGAAACACATTAACTTTTGTGATGGCAGATTTATGTAGAGCTTGTTGAATGACAGAAGTCTTGAGCACTGGTGTTTTAACAGCTCATGACAATGAGTCACACAGCTTCAACATCCAAAATCAGTGATCCACAAGATGTTACCGAACAGCTGCAATAATGATAATAAATTCTAAATCTGTAAATATAGAATATATTTATTTATAGAAAATATAAATTATTCTATATTCTAAATGTTCTTCTAAATTATTTCAGTTTAAATGTAAAATATTACTAGCAATCCAAGTAATATGTGACATCATGAAAATTTACGTATATTAGCACAATGGAAATATTGCTACCATGACAAGGAAACCATACCTAACTGACTAACTGAAATATTATTTAATGATGTATGGAGGTAATTGAAGAAAGAGGTGGATTTTATACTCATTTTATTATAAAAAACTTCTGAGAACTGTGAGTAGTCATAAACAAGGTAAATCAGAGAAACATGATAGAGTATCAACACCCAACCTGAAACTTATGTACGTGGTTCCATTATTGAATCGCACATCTTTGCTTAAAGCAAGTCTCACTACACATGGTCCCTTAATACCAAACTCCTTCAACTAAAAACAATATAGTGATTCTAATTACATAGGTTAATTAAAAGATACATTTGAAAAAAAGCAAGTGTTCACAATTTGCATTGTTTCAGTTCCAAGGGAGGAAAATAAGTTGAATTTCTTTTCATTCTCTCATCTAACTGCTTCCATATCAGTTTGCATTTACCAAGACATCAATTTCAGATACCACAAGTGGTTATAAAAAGAAGTTGTCACTCACCATACACTTACTAATAACTCTGTATTGTCCAATTCCCACCTTTAAGGGCTTCTTTTGTACCTGCCAAGTTATATAGGTCATCTTCAGATAAATGAAAATTAGCAGCATGTTTACTTCCCACTTAGTCACAGTTGGAATTAATATTGATTTCTATGTTATTTTACAAAGTGTCAAGGATTAGATGAAAGCTTTTGAAACATAAGCCTGGCCCTGTTAAACAGATGACTAGATATACCTCAGATGTGTGTTTTGTACAGTTATTGCAGTTATTGATAGATATTTATTGTTTAAAGTTCCTTTCTTATATATTTTTGTGACTACCATCACCCTGCTGTGATGATTTTGTCATTACTACATTGGATAAGTTATATAAAATAATTTTCAAATTTATTTTACAATGAAAAATTCAGTAGTATCTACATGTAAGTATCCTCTATTCCCTCAGTTCCAGAAGGAACTGAGTATCCAAGTAGAAACAACTCAAAGAATAAAGGGAAAGATATAATGATAAAAAGGATTAGTTATTAATCTGTTTCCTCCTTAATTATTGAGTTCTGATTTTTATGATATCCTATTACTGCATTCCTCTGTGTACGACAGTTGTTTCCAGTCCAACTCCTAATGATTTTGTCTAAGTTATCAAGGAAAATAAATAGATCAGATTTTAATTAAAATAACTTTTTCAGTAGTTTTCACCTTACAGTGATTTCATGATTTCCATATGGAGGTGTTGAACTTTTTTCTTTTGGCAATATAATTTGAAAAAGTTTTACTTTCAAATCTTTGCAGATAGCATATCGTCTTGAACAAGGTGTTTCTTGTAACTGAAAAACCTCTGAATAGCAGGAAACTACAAATCTTAAAATAAAATTAATGTTCACGATTTTTTTTGTAGAACAGCAGAGCAAGTACATTATATATATATATCAGGCACAAAAAGATTAAAAGTCCACCAATTCATGCCCTGTGGAATTAAATGTCTGAATAGATGAAAGCAGAGAAAGAGGGGGGGAAGACATTTGTGTCAGTGTTTGCTCTACCTAATAGCTATCTGGTCATCATGTACAGCTAGTTTGCTCTGATACCTGACAGTGCCAGTTAGTGAGAAAAGACAGTTAGTCTTCAGTGAATTCTACATTTCAGTTGCAATGGCTTCAAGCTAGCCTGGCAATTGTTTGTCATGAATCACAACAAGAAGTACATGTCAAGTCATGCTAAACATTCTTACATATTTAGCAGTTGATTTTTATATTCCTTTTCAAGTACTAAATCTTCTGGCTGAAAGATGCAAAAGTCATATTAATGAAAAACTAGACTTTTTAGTTTATGTGAAGACAAGTGTGCTGTTGTTGTCTGTGGCATCTGCAAAAAAAAGTATTCATTTGTGATATGACTGTACGTAACATGACCAAACATCACTTTTAGCTGACAACACATTAGGTATCAGAAGATCTTGCTCTGTAGTGAAACCACTGGGTCTTCTCAGAGTAACTGAAGGTTCAGTATCGGTTCTGCTGACAGAACTGTTGCAGCCATCAGAAATGGGTAGGTTTATCTGAATACTTCATCTGAGGATGAAAAAGGGTCCTCTCCCCTTGATCATGCAATCACTACTTTTTCAGCAGAGACAATCACATGGTTGAGATTCAAGTATTTTTAGATAGTGTTTTTATATATCCACTGTTATACTACATGGAAAAATGTTTCATATTAATGCTTTTAACCTTATTAAAAATTACTAGATATTGCATGACAGCCTTCACAGGGTTTATTTAGAGCAAAAAATGCTGTAGAATTATTTCAAAAAATCTGTGCCATGAGAAGCTCTCCTACATTATACTAACAAACTACTCTTACTCTACTGATCATTTGTGTGCTTTACTTTTAGACACTGTGAAAGTAGGATACATAATATCCTATCCTTACTAGTATGTCCTCTTTGTTGATGAATGCCATCCTGATACAATTCTCTTGTAGTCTTGCTCATCAGGAGGCAAAAGAAGAAATAGGAGGCAGTTAATGAAACTGTCAATTAGAGAAACCACTGATAAGGATGTTTTCCCATAATGCATAAATACACTAATTGTCATACAACACCATAGAAACAAAAAGTATATAAGAATTTCAGAAAAGAGATTAGGCAAGTTCATGAAGGGTAGAATCGTTAGATACAAATATCTGGGTGAAGTTGGAGGGAGTGACTCACTAAACCTTAGGTTGCCAAAACCACGTAGGGAATGGCAAAGGCAAAATCACTCTATACGCATTCCAGATTTTATATTTTTCTCTAAATATTCACTGCTGTCTACTATCAGAGGCAGAGCAGATGAACATCTGATCTCATTTAGTATGGTTTGTATTTACACTGTTAGAGTTTTTTAAAAGGAGTAATCCTAACACGTCACAGCTCCCTGATGATCCTCTTCTCCAGACATCCCTGAAAAAGTCCTTCCTGTTAAGCTTTTCAAGTATCTTTCTACAAAAATATTTGATAGCTTTCTGTTTCTGCCTGAAGTGTAAAACCACACAGAAAACCTGTTATCTCTGCAGAGATGATTACACTGGCTTCTGTCACTGAGATAAATGCTAGGTTATAACAGCTAACTTAGGCTAAAATACAGGATCATTACTCCTTGCATTTATATGGTGTTGATCAGTGCTGTTTTTTCTTTCCAGTGTTATTAGACAAAAAGGTTAACAATCAGAGGCACCACTTAAGATCAAGAGGCTAATCCTACTAATGCCATCCATGAAAAACAATAAAACTCTTCAAAAGTTCAGTCATACACATATGGATGACGAAAGATTACCAGGAAATAGAACTTACTGGAAAGCAGACATATCAGTTGTGAAAGAATAGTGAAGTCAGAAGTCAGGAGGCAATACATTTTGCCATAATTTCTTTATAGTGAATCTGCAAAGCAATGTCTAAGGACAAAATATATTTTTACCCTGTTTTATTTCACCTCAGACATGAGTTACTCTTTCTGTTCTAAGATGCTCAAGCAATCTCACATTACATTGTCATAAATAGTTTCAAACTTTACCTTGTCTTAAGAGCAAGCCTATCCATATAAAATTTCATGACTTACAGAAGAAGAAAACGTACTTGCCAGATAAATATTTAACAAATTTTGTTTATGTTGCAACCTTGGATTTGAAAAGTTGTGTCCAGTAATATTTAATACATGCGATGTAGTCTTTTGTAATAGCTTTCTCATCTTGCATTGGAGAGACGGGTATTTAAAGGATTTGCAAGCATGTTGCTTGAAAAGTCTGTAAAATTTACCATAGCCCAAAGATGTGTGAAAATTCTTCTTTTATCATGGTCTTTCTATGCACAGAAAAACTGTTTATCTGCTTTGGAAAATAGCAGCTTTTGCTGGAAATTCTTGTGCTAAAGAAATGTGGTTGGTCGGTTTCTATGGGAACAAACTGTGTTGCTTTCCAAGATAAGCAACTGTAAAAAGTCAAAAAAGTGGAAGAAGTGGGAGAGGAAGATGAATGGTGATCAAAGCCCTAATTCTTTTTCATGTATCTTTCTTGGGAATCAGAGATAAATGAGCAGAAAAGGAATTAGGAAGAAAATATCTGTGTCCCACTTCAGTTAATAATTTATTTTCAATTATTTTTATATTAATATAAAGACCTACAAGAAACATAGCCAACGAGAGTATAGAACAGTATCAATAGTGAAAATACACGTCAGAAAGAAAAGTAAGAGACCTTTCTGCGTGAACTATATTTAGAGAAATTAATAAAATACATAAATAATAAAAGCAAAAATCATTTGATTAGGTTGTATTTTTTTTGAAACATGAACCCATACATACAAAATGTTTAAGAATTACTTCTCTTTGTAAACTGCGTTTACTAAAGTCTCAGATTAATTCCTTTGTAGGGGATGAGCCAAAATGCCCCACAGAAACCACACCTGTTCTTTAAAAAGGGCTTCCTATTATGGCTATACTTTCTAAGAGGTAGGAGAAAATGAACTCAAATACTATATTCTGTGGTATTCTTGACCTATGTGCCTTCTTGTTACATATTTGTGACATGTAAAATAGAATGAAGTGAATTAATGACTTTGTAAAGCCAATGATTCATCATGATGTACTGCCATCCTTCTCTCACAGTTGCTTGTTCATGCTGCAAGATAGAATCTCTTTCACTTCCTCTAACTATTTCTGTAACTGAGTAATGAAACAAGTCAGGGAAATGAAGTAATGTAAAAGTAGTTTAGGAATAAAAGCTTAGTGTTAAACCACATTTACTCCCCATCTCATATCATGCACTGAGACCAACACTTTTTCCTGTAGAACAAAGAAGATCCCAGGAATCGAGAGATGAAGGAAATCAGTGGGGAACTAAAGAAAAGTAATATTAGCTGAAAGTCTTCACAGCTTCTGTTCTGTGAGCCCAAGGAGGTAAATCAACTTGGTCTGCCTGGTCAATAGAGTATCATCCAGTGCTAAAAATGTTAGGTTAGAGAAAAATAGTGCAATACACACAAGAGTCTCAAGATTTGTTGATTTTTAGTGGTTCTGATTTGAAACAGAGCCTGAAATCAGTTTGTCATGTGCAATTAAAATTTCTGCAATAAATTTTTATTTAGCAAATATTTTCAGAATCCCAATGAAATACACATTCTTCAAGTTGGGAATGGCTTTCTTATTGTCTAAGAAAAGGAATTAAACAAAATATATGCTGCTTGAAAACAGTATTTCATTTTGTAATCTGCAGCAGCTTGAGAATCCAACTTTTAAGTTCTCCTCCAATTAATCTTAAAATATGAACTCTATTAGGAGCTGGGCTGAGATTTCAATGTAAATTTGTGCAACTGGAATTCATGAGTTTCAATAATCTCCTAATTATTAACACCAGGGTACAGAAAGTGTTCAAAATGTGCTAAATACACATGTAAAAATAACATGAGATAAATACAGAAGAAAAAGTACAAAGCCAAATAAACGAGAAGGAACAAAATGTTCATCTCTCATAAAGACTTCAAAGGATCATAATTATCCTTTAATGGGTGGTCACTTACTCTCATAGGTATTATTATGATGATTTGAATATATTAGAATAGGGCTCCAAACTTACTATACTGTCATTACCAATTATCAGTTTCACAGTAAGAAATATTCTTAGTTAATAGTATTTGCACATTATTGTTTGTGTGACTAGCTGTAAATCTCATTAAAAGCCCAGTGCAACTGACTCAGATTTGAGAGGTGTTTTAACATAGACCACTGTTAAATTCAACATTTTTTCCATGTTAATATTTTATCTTAAAAGCTAATTTAAATACTATTAAATATATTTACAGGGAGGAAGGCAGAGTATCACTGCACTTTCCAGTAGAAGTAAGTGACTTAGATGAAAATTGTCAAAATAAACCATTTCTGCAAAGCCGTTATGAAAGGCACCTGGGAATAACCTTGCATCCAGACTATGACACTTTGGTCTGTTCTTCATAGTTGGAAAGTATATAGAGCTTGCCTCTCATTTTATACTTTCTAACTTTTTCTTCTAATACCAGGTACAAGTTAGATACAAAAGAAACACTCCTCCAGAAATGAAACAGTAGTTCAAGTTCATCTTTCATATGGGAGACAGTATGTCAATGTGTGGGCTGACAACTGACTTTCCAAAAGCAGTAAATAAATATGAGCTCACATTGGAGTATCCACTGAATAATTTGGTCAATAAATGTAATACAAAGAAAAGTCTAAGTTCACTGACCAGGGAAGAACCTCTTGTTTTCCAAGAATAATCCAACTTGTTTGCACTTGGCTCCAGAATTGTCTGGTTAGGTGTAGAATGAGCAGTATGATGGAAAGGGGGAAGATTAAAGGGAAAAATAAGTAAACAAAATATGCAATGCATAATTAAGGAGCAGCAAAAAATCCCCCATCCTCCACCAAATATCAGAAATATAATTAAAATAATTTTTTTCTGGATGTATTTGTATAAAATAGTGGTAACACGCCTTGCAGATTGTGATTTCCTTGTACTACTAGTGCTGCCAGTTCATCTGCAGAAACATGATAGTGACAAAGCTGAAAATAGAACAGTAATACTCTTTTGATGTTCTGTATTGTCTGAAAACTGTAAAAGCACAAGCAAATGACTTCTAGCAAACATTCATGTGTAATATGCATACATGATTGTTTAACCTATATTAGGGTTACAGGTTCAGAGAGCTCATTAGCATCCATCTGTCCTGATACTTGCTTACCCTCCTAAAATCTTTTGCAGCACAGGCTGGGTTTAATTCGCTTTCAAATAATATTTTAAATGCAGCCGGAATATTAAAAAAATGACATGTGGAAGCCAAATAGTTGAGGCCTAATAGGCCTTTGCAGGCCTTTCTGATAAACATCTGCATCTTGGGGTCTTACCAGTTAGTATGATTTAATTAACAAATAAGTGAATTATTATTAATAAATGAATGAAGCCTGAAATATCCTTCTCTGAAGGATTTGAATCAATGTTGCTATTTACCATATCCTGCTTATCTAACAGAGTTTGGTGAAGAACAGGTTGTTCACGCTGTAACTGCTCCATTTGGGCAGAGCTTACAACAGCAGAGGCCATCATGTTGCTGCTCTGTGAACTCTCCCATAGCTATTGGAATAAACTGCTCCTGTTCTCATCTGATCTAAATTATATTCAGGTTACTTCTAGGACAGACACAATAGAACAAACTGCTTTTTATATTTCCACAGAAAATGTAAGAATCTAGTGTTTCAGAGTAAAATAAAACAAAACAGAAAAATAACCCACAAATAGATTTGCAAAAACAGACCAGTATAATCATGAAGATTTTGGAGCTGGAGAGCAATGCACCCTGAAATTTTATCCTTTTTTTGTCTCTTTCATATTTTCATTTGTTTTAATAGTTTAATTTGCTGATCTAAAATTTGTCCTTTGGCTGGTCAAAGATTTGCACCTTAAGGTTTTATATGTCATACTTAATCACTTCGAAAATTAGCTTTTTCTTTATATACCGACAATCAAATGAAGAGAACTAACAAGTTGCATCTCCCTTATTTCCAAAGAACTTTCCTCCTTTGTATTTCTAAAATTTACTTTAATGTCACCAACTTCCCGAAGGACCATCCACATTCTTTGCAAAAGTAGGATCTGCAATAGTGTCTCAAACCCATTATAGCTGGCTTGTAACTTGGCAATCTGCCTTTACTTTCTTTTTTACTCAGTAATTAATAGAACTTTACAAGACTCCACAAAACCTCAACTTTTCCTGTAGACTATGTTAATTATCATGCAATATGTATTACTAAGCTCCCCCTGACAGATGCTGGTGTGGAGCCCGTGGTACAGGAGGCAAACCATAGAGCCCAGGCACCTTCCTTCCTGAGAGCTAAAATCCATGCAAGTGTCTCATGAAATGTTAGCAGCTTTCTGAAGAGCACAGATCTCATCACTCAGTAGAGAAGGATTTGAAATAACAATACAGTTTTCTTTGGAATCAAAAGGTCTATGGACACATCAGTCTGATGCTGTATCAAGCCTACTAAGACTCTATTTGACATATGTTGGTTCCCTGTGTTGTGCTGTATGTTGGACACGGATGAATTAGTTCAGGTTTCCGCTGGATCAGTGATTTGCCTGGTGCTCCACAACACACCAAATATACTCCACAAATAATCTGACTTGAAGCTAAACCAGACTTCTAGCTTATCCACCCTTGTGTGGATCTTGTATGGGGTTTTCTATATAGATTGTGTGTGTTTACCCAGCATAAACTTATTTAAATAATTTAAAGTCCATTAAGACATTTAAGCAATACAGAATTGACAGTGTGGGGGAAGGAAAAGTCATACATATCATTGACAGACAAACATATGGGTTCCCAACACACGTAGTTTAAATCTCATCACCTTTGTGTGTTAATGTGTCTGTCTTGAAAACTGCAGTTGCTTTATCATCATAGTTGTGGCTTACACATTCCTTACCACTACCATACACTTACAACTGGATCAGATAACCACCTTCTTGCTTACATGAAGAACAAGGAATGCTCATGTCATGCTTACCATAACGTTTTACTCACTCTCTTTGCAGGTATACAAATAATCACAGAAAATAAAAGGTGGCAAAAAAAAGGAGACTAGATTTTTTTGTTGTGACTGCTGACAAACAGTCTAGAGGGAGAAGTGACTTCACCTCCCCACACTGTAGTGAATACTGAAATTACTGTTTCCTGAGCATGGAAATACCTTCTTTATTTGTCAAGTACTTCTGTATATAATGATAATCAATAGAAAAAACCCTAAGTTTGTACAGTCAACAAAATATCAGATGTTCTAGCCAGATAGTATTTATAGGCTATACTATGGATAGATTAATGTAATGCATTCTTTTAAAGTAATTTCACATGTCCACATCTGACAGGATTTTAAAGTAAAAAAATTCTAAAAATTATTAACTAAAGAAGAAAGTATTTTTTTCCCCCTACTCTTCTGTTTTTCAACTCCAAAAATATGTTTTCATATATACAGTCTGCACTATGCATTCTCTCCTACTACATCTCCCTGAGACACTGTCCATTATTCAAACTAAAATACCATTTCATCAGAAATTTTTAATAATTGTAGTACAGTGCAAGTACTCATAAAACTAAGATTTGGGATATTTGTTATCAGTTCTGCTGTACATAGTCTTGGCTCAGCTACAGACCATCCTTTTCTACATCTGTAAGCCTTTACAAATTGTATAGTAGCAGAAGTTTGCAAGTGCTTTTATACTACAAATATCTCCTTAAGAAGTATTTCCTTCCAAAAGCCACAATTTCTTCTTCACAGTTCTCTGACTTCCAGTTCTGATTTCAGCTTTTCTAACTATAGAAAAAAGTTCCAAATAATTTTCATTGAAAATATTTTTTCAAAATTGTGAAAAAAATAAGATATTAGGTCATTTTCAAGAAACAGTCTAGAACAGTAGTAAAAGAAGATTAAATTAATGGAAGATTTCATTGTAATTAAAAAAAATTGCATTCCTCGCCCTCTTATTTTTAAATATATGCATACATGGGTATTTGCTTACAAACAGTATGTGCTGAAAAACATGAAACATATTTTGAGGGACTCAGTTTACCGTATCTGTGTCTGTAGTTCCCTTTGAAATCACTTGAATATTATTGTGGGCTAATCTTAAACCTGTAACATGTACTATATTAAAACTGTACTCCCTTCGCAGTGCTCTGAGTCAAAAACTTTGAAATAAGTGAATGTCTGTGGTTTGAGCAAGAAGCTTTGAAAGAAGCCCTAACCTTTCACCTTCTCAGTTAATATAGAGCCCATAGCAATGTGCTACCTAGAGAGGGTTTCACCGTAAATTTACACTTAGTTGCAGTCCCAGGGTAATTCAAACTAATTTTATTATTGCATTTAGAGTCTCTTTATTCTTCCCTTAGTCATGCTTTAAGAACTATGCATTCTAACCTTTTCTTGTAAAAGAATACAACTCACGCTATCAAGAAGTACTAAAAAAGGTTATCTTTGTTTTCCTTTTTTATTCCAGGAAGACACAAAGCACTATATTCAAACTTAATTTATATCTTTCTGAAAAAAATAAGTTAAGTACAATATTTGATAGTTACAAAAATATTTTCTGCTACAAGTCAAATGATCAGTAATTCTACTTGAATATAAGAGATTTAAAATATAGATGCTCCAAAAAGAATGCACTGTAAAGGCCTATAGAAAAAATGAAAAAAAAAAAAAAATTCTCAGTTTCTACAGGTGTCTTTTTTCATGGTTTTGGTTTTTTTTTTTTTTTTTTTCCTATAATACCTTTTACCCTCCAACTAAAGATTTCAGCATTAAAATGACCAAAAAGAATTCAAGCCAATTCCAGGAATTACAGACTGTGGATGTATTACAAGTCACGTAAAACACACAAGTGTAACACCACATAAAATTTCTTAGATATATGAGAGCACAGTTGTTTCTGTGCAGTCCTAGCAAGCAAGTTTGTAGAGGTCAGGTGGGATCTTTCAGCCCTGTGGGTTTTTCGTCAGACAATAGAACTTTAGCCATCCATTCTTACATCAAATTCAACAACATATACGCTACCTGATTCTGATCTAATGTATTAATTTGTGTTTAAAGGGTTCAGATGACAGAAAATTAGTCATCAGCATGGGTAATTATTTCAGACTAGTTAGTCTGAACTATTGTAATCATTAATTCCATTTATTTTCAACTTCTATGTTAGGTAAATATTAAGACAAAAAAATAAATCCTTTCATCCGTATGTCTAAGGAGGGCAAGAACAGCGTTGCCTGTCTGGTGAGGCCTTTAAATGGGTTTCTCAGGAGACAGCAGTCCAAGACAGAGGAGAAATGGAGGCACTGGGGGCTCTGAGGACACGTCCAGAGTGAGGCAGCTCTTGAACTTCTTTGTGAAAGTAATATCACTGGGAACCCACCTCAAATGCCTATACGCGAACTCATATAACAAAGCAAACAATTTGGAAGAATCAGTTTGCTGTTACATTTGTACAGACATAGTTTCTTTGGAATTACAGAGATTTAGTGGTATTGCTTACATGACTGGAGTTCTGCTGGTGATGCACAAAGGTTTTCCAGGTGAGAAACGTGAGGAAGGAAAGGAGGGACACTTATCTTGAAAAAGTTGACAAGCTCGTCAAGAGCTTATGGGAAAGGTTCACAAGACACATCTCTGTTACAGACCATTTGATAATAAAGTGAAAGAAATGTAACATCCTCTAGACAACTGGAAGATACCTCATGATTATATGCTTTCCCTGGTAGCTATGGGAATTTGACCACTTGAAATGTCCTGGCAGAGCATAAGGCTAACTGCAAGAAGTCCCGGAAGTTTGTGGATATGTTAAAGATATTTTTTGATTTAAGTGATCAAAGACTCAGCTGACCTGCTGCTCCAAGGAGAAAGAAGAAGTAGTCAAGGATGTGAATGTCTAGGGTAGCCTTGGCAGCAGTGACTATTGGACTGCACAGTGTAAGATCCTGTGGGAAAAGAACAAGGCAAACAGCAAACTCTCAGTCCAGGATGCCAGAAGAGATTTCTTCTTTTTGAAAAACATGATTTGAAACTTCTCATGGAAGATTGCCCTGGATGAAAAAAATGGCACAGGGTAGCTGGTCATCTTCACAGACAGGCTCCTCAAACCACACATATGGCAGGGGCTGGCATGGATGAACTGCACTGAAAAAAAAGATTTACACAGAGATGCAAACAATGATGACTAATTCCAGGGGAATACCATAGATTTTACCTGAACTTGCAGGGCTGGAATTAGGGAAGCCAAAGCACAATTTAATCTTAAACTAGTGGGGAATGTGAAGGACAATGAGAAAGACCTCTATAAATACACTAGCAACAAAAGAAATGCAGAGGAAAATGGAGAATGCTGGTTAGCGGCTGGGAGACATTGTGAATAAGGATGTAGAAAATGATAAAATAATATGCGGTTTTACTCCAGGTTCTCTTGGCGAAGACTGCTCTCAGACCTCTCAGGTCTTTTAGCCCAGTGGCAGGTTCTAGGGTGAAGTCATGAGTGAGAACAAGCCCAGTTCGGTCTGTACCTGGATCTGGATGCTGGGGTCTATTTAAGCACTGATGAGAGCTGAGTTTACATCTCACCTGATGATCCTCCAATTTCTTCACTCACTCCCTGTCCCCAGCATTGTGGTCACAATGCTTTGACTGAGTATCCACTCAGGCTGGGGAGAAAGTGATGGGGTTTTTGTTGTGTAGTTGCCCACAGGCACCAGCACAGGCATCACTGCCCACTGCCCTGGACATACCCCAGTGCTTGTCTCCTTACAGCTTTCTGGTTTCTGGGATCTTCCCCAATGCCAGTATCCTTCCTTCAGGCAGAGTGTTGACTTCTCTGTCCGAGACTCCTTCTTCTCTCTAAGATCACTTTTTCTTTCCAGACCTTTCTTTTTTTCTGGAAACTCTTATTTATAGACCTGAAGTTTTCAAGTATAAATACTCTGCTCATGATCAGCCTCCCAACTGCTGTTTCTATCTCATATCTCTTTATCAGTTCTAACATTCAGGATGTGCTACTTTTACTCAGTCCAGGTGTTATCAAAACTTGCCACCAGTTCATATTGATTGTGGCTAGCAGTTTCAGATATTCAGTGCCTTGCAGATGACACCAAACTGAGTGGTGCAATTGACATGCCTGAGGGGTGGGATGCCATCCAGAGGGACCTGGACAAGCTTGAGAAGTAAGCGCATGTGAACCTCATGAAGTTCAACCAGGCCAAGTGCGAGGTCCTTTATCTGGATTGCGGATGCCTTTGGTATCAATACAGACTGGAAGATGACAGGATTTAGAGAAACCCTGTGGAGGGTTGAGCTACACTTTAGGAAGTTTTTAATATTTATAGAATTAATCATCATTGAATCATGGAATTGTTTGGGTTGCAAGGGACCTTTAAAGATCATCTAGGCCAACCCCACTCCAATAAGTAGGGACATATTTAATTAGATCAGGTTTCTCAGAGCTCTGTCCAACCAGACCTCAATCATTTGCAGGGATGGGGCAACCTGTTTCAGTGTTTCACCACCCTCATCATAAAAAAATCCCCCCCCCCCCCCCTCTCTCTCTCTCTCTCTCTCTCTCTCTCTCTCATCTGTATCATCTATATCATCTATATCTATATCTATATCTATATCTTATATCTTATGCCTAGTCTGAATATACTCTTTTTAAGTTTAAAACCATTACCCTTTTGTCGTGTTGCAACAGATCCTACTAAAAGGTCAGTCCTCATCTTTCTTATAGGTACTCTTTAAGCATTGAAAGGCCACAATAAGGTCTCCCAAGAGCCTTCTCTCTTCAGGCTGAACAACCCCAACTCCCTCAGCCTTTCTTCATAGGACAGATGTTCCATCCCTCTGATCTTTTTTGTGTCTCTCCTCTGGACCCGTTCCAACAGGTCCATGTCTTTCCTGTGCTGAGGACTCCAGAGCTGGACACAGTACTCCAGGTGGGGTGTCACCAGACCGGAGTAGAGGGGCAAAATCACCTCCCTTGACCTTCTGGTCATGCTTCTTTTGATGCAGCCCAGGACACGGTTGGCCTTCTGGGCTGCAAGTGTGTACTGCTAGGTCAGGTCCAGTCTTTCATCTGTCAAATCATGACGAAGAAATATATTTACTATTCATTCTGAACTCTTTTTGCCCATGCTCCATGCATACATTCATCGCTTTAAATGGGAAAGCAAAATAGAATTTTAAACAGTGACTTTGTTGACATTATATTTCTCAACTGATATTTTAATAACTGTGTATATTTTCTATCTATATCAAAGGCACTGAATGGATTATATCTTTTTGGGCAATGTTTTAATGTTTTGGGGGTTTTTGTTTGTTTGTTTGAGATTTTTTTGTTGTTTTTTTGTTGGTTTGTTTTGTTTTTTTTTCATTTCTATATAATTTCACATATTATCCCAGGATGAACACAAGCAGGGAAAAAAAAAGAAAAAGAAAAAACCCCAAAAAAACCCCAAACCCACCCAACAAAAAGCCTACTTTGTCTGAGAACACGATATGACCAGAATAAATAGAAAGGCTTCTATGTATTATTTTTATAAGTTCTAAATTGATAAAATCAAGAAAGCATCAAAGAGTAGTTGGTACAGTAATGAAAATTCCTTTACTGACTGATGTAATGAATGTATAGAACATGTACCATGTCCAAAAACAAACGAAAATCAAAATAAGTGCTTCATTTAAGAGTCCATCTGTCTGAATATCTGTTTATTTACAATAGGCTTATGTTCTTAAAAAAAATCTAGCTATCATCTAGAGAGCTGGTAGAAAAAATATAATCAAAGTGAAACTTCAACAACAGATACATATTTCTGACAGTTTTTGCAGAAAAATAGTTTCCTTTTTACTCATGAAATTTACAGAGGATTGGAATCTGAGCACACCTGCAATTTCCGCACAAAAAGGAGGAAAATCGTGGAAGTCTTATCCCTGACACTAACTTGTTCTTCTTTATCTAAAGAGTGGTGAAGTGAAGTGTTTCTCAAACTAGTCACACAAAACATGAGGGAACATGGAACAGGCTATTGGGAAGGACAGTGTTGTTTCAGCTCTTAGGTAAACAGTGACAATGGCAAAAAAACAGCAGTAATTTTTAGACAGATATTTTATCCTTACATGTAACCACAACTTTCAACTGCTTTTAGATTTTCAGTCTGTACTATGTCACCCAAAGGACCACACATACAGATTTCATATCATACTGGGGATGGTTATTTCCTTCACACAGCTTTATTTCATGCACATAGATTAGGATGCTTGTCATTTAGAATGGCTGGAATATATTTTTTCCTGCTAGAAAATGGTTATGAATCAAAACTGTACAGAATTAACAGCTCTCTAAACATCTGTAAACATGTACTGTATTTTTGTGGAACCAAACATGGTCAGTGCTCTCTTATAATTGCTCCCAAAGTAACAGTAAATCAGAGTAAAAGCTCCCATTGACAAAGTGTGAGAAAATAAATAATTCTTAGTTCTCTTTTCCTCTGTGAAAATATAAAAAATATCTGTATCACTTAGTGATATTTATTTTAGCAATATCTATCTTTTTTTCCAAACTGAAAAGATGTTTAACTTAAAAAATAATACATGTCTAAGTAATGTGGTTCTTCCTGTTCAATGAGTAAGCTATACAAAGATTTAACTGCTGTTTGGTGCCTTATTTCTTGCATCTTCCTTGTGAACTGGTAGAAAGGTACTCGCACTTTTACAAATGAGATCCCAAATTACAATGGTCTACACTTTTGCAACCATCTATGCTGTATTTGACAATTGTTCTGTCATTACTAGATTTAAGTAAGCTCAGCATTTCACTTTCAGTGTTTCGTCTGGATCCCCTGCAGCTATTTAGCACCCTGCTTAAACTGCAAAGCCCAAAACTATGTGCAGTACTTCAGCTTAAAACACAGCAATAATAAAAGGTGAAAAGTAGCCTGCTTTGTCTTACAGACTATATTCATCCCTATAAATTCCTATGTACAACCAGCTGCTCTGCAACAGTATATCTTCTCTGATTCAGATGGAGATTATGTTTTTTTTTAAATCCCTCAGATATCCTCTGAGAAACAGCTATTACCAACTTATTCCCCATCCTGTGTCTGTATTCACTTAAATAACCAACACTGTAATTTAGTAATGGCCAGAGCCTGAAACTTTGGGCTTGTAATCTCCCTAGTGTAGCTTGATCCATAAATTTAATAGAGTTTGCATTCCATCTTTCAGAGCACTAATGAAAAATATTGAATATCAGTACTCACTACAAATTTCTGTTTTGATTATGAACCACTGATAATTAATCTCTGCAAACAGGTTTCTTGCCAGTGTTATCCATAATGTATTCTGCACTGTGGTCTCCAAGGTCATCTGTCAGAATGCAAAGTCTGAATCCTTTAAAACCCTGACACAAGCCAAGGTATCAGTTCTAATGCTTCTCCCTTGCCCACAAAGCATGTTATCTTACCACAGAAAGAAATTAGACTCATCTCATGCAATGTGTTCTTTGCAGCACCATGTTACTCTTCATTTTATAACCATTATTGGATGCATTTCAACATGTTTTCATTTGTAAGTATTAGCAAATAAGTTCCAGCGTTGTTCTGGGAACCAGAATTAAAACAGATCTTCAGTTTCCCATTTCCTTGTTTTCACAGATATCTTTGTTTTTCATTGTTTTGTTGAGATGTACTCTTCTAACCATGACTGTCAATAGTGAAGTTGAAGTTTTGAAGCTTATGTGTAGCTGTCTGTGTATGAGTTATGACACCCCAGATACAGGTTTATCTGTGATAAAGAGAAAAATAGAAATTGTTTATACCCATATAACTCCCTCTTATAAAATTAGATTAGCACTGTGGATGGGCTGTCTTCCCTTTAACTTTTTCAATTATTGAAGAGTGGAGGTAAGAAATTTTAATAAAGAGCTGATGGAAGGCTTTCAGAGAAAAGAAGAAAAAGTGTACATTTTCAGTGCAAACAATGAGAATTTATATATCAATATTTTATGGAAAAAATTCTCTGAATTTGAAAGCCGTTTTTGTCTTGGTAAAACAATTGTCAGCCATAAAAAGACAAGGAAACAATGTGTGAAATGAAACATCATCAAATGTATCTTTTCCTTATGTTTGCAATGGCCTGAAAAGAAGTCCAGTGGCATGCCAAAGGTTGCTTCACAATACTGACAGACCTTACTGCTACTGGATTGTTCTGCCTCAGAGATAGATGGATATGATTTATAGTGCCATGTTACATTATGTGAAGTATATTAATTGAAACCAAAAAATATTTACACCCAAGCATAAGTCCTTTTAAAATTTTCCTATGTAATTTCTATTTTGAAACTTTGAAAAGAGGAGTCAAAAGGTAAATGTCCTAATATACTTCTAAGTAGCAGGAACCGTTTTTTTTTTTCTTTTTTTTTTTTTTCCCAACTGTTGCTGAGTAGTTAGTGAAAAAAAGCCTTTACAGGATTTCTCTATTGCTGCTGTGAAATTGAGCAATTGTCTTCATTCACTCTCACCAGAGCAACATAAAATGAATGACCTACTTTGCTTGTCATCTCAAAACATGAAATGAAGTTTAAACAATGAAAAAAAGAATTCTTTCTTGATAAAGAACACTTACAGAAGACATTTGTCATGATTCATATTTAATATCCTATCTAGTTTCAGAAGGTACTGCAATTAAAAGTGCATTAATGGCAATGATTTCTAATTCATCGTATGAGCCTAACAGAGCATAGCAACTGTTAAAATTGATAGACAATTGTTAACTGTCAGAAGATAACGTTCTCTTCAATGAGATAAGCTTTGCAATATTAAAATTGAAGTTAGATGAATGTAAAATAGCTTCTGAATATTACTGAACCGACTAAACTTTTATGACTTTAATTCTGGGGCATGTAATTGAAAAATTACACAGAAAAAAACCCAGGATTTAGATATGACATGCAAAATTTCTGTCACTTACGGGTTACCCACTGCAATGGTAAGTTGATAAATGAAGTTTTGAAATATTTTAAACAATGGTTATATATCTCCCTTCTTGAAATACACCAGCCATTTCGTGAGGGTGGGGAAAAAAAAAAAAGGTACAAAAAAGTTAATTACTCTAAAAAGATGGAAGTTGAAGTGAATAAGACAGGCAAAGTCTGGCTCTGGGAACACACCTACAGAGAGTCACATGGAGGCAGATATTCAGACAAAACAATAGACTTGTATAGGAGTATAGCAGAGAAGTCAGGATGAGGAACGAAGTTATTTAAGATGAAAAACTATGATAACATAAGAGAAAGGTAGATATCTAACTCCTTTTTTTTTTTTTTTTTTTTTTTTTTTTTGGTCCCCAGAAACAAAGAAGTAAAACAGTAGTCTTCTAAACAGAGGTTACAAAGGAAAAACAAAAAAAATCCTAGCAGGATTACCATAAAGTGTGATAAACTCGCGAAAATGCTAGTATCACATTGTTGTCTGTATATAGACCTTCCTATTCCTATGCTAAAACTGTTGAAGAGAAAATTTGAAAAAAGACAATGACCATCCTATAGCCTCAGATAAAGATACACAACTCTTCAAACTACTTGTAAATAAGGATATTATTATTATTGCTCTGTGTTAATGAAGAGTGTCTAGTCTTGAGAGTGCAAGAGAGAAAGTGAATGGAGAAAAAAAGGAGGTGAGGTGGACTGGGAGGACACACATGATCTAATGTTCTGGTTCATTCCAAAGAGAGCAATGTATCCCTCACATTTCTTATGTGGCCTGTTAGAAGGATAGATAGCAATATGAAAGCAACTGTTTCACACTCTCCATAACAGGATTAATTCAACCAACAGGTATACATATTGTAAGGATTCTATTGAAGGTCTCAGAAATAATGAGTTAAGACTCTAATTATAATGACATTTATTTGGAAAGAAATGGTGTTTCAAGTTGTGTTATTCTTTATAGGTTTTAACTGTAAGACCTGATATAAACCATGATCCTCAACAGAGACATCCACAGGATAAGTGTTCTATTCCAGCAGTCAGTCCTTCATAATACAGACATATCCTCAGAGTTTATAAGAGCAGGGGTATGGATAGTTATATACCCTACCTCTTCAAGACACTCTCCAAGTCCTTCCTTGTCTGCACTGAAGATAAACAACTTAATAGAATGACACTTAGTTTCACATTTAAAGCTACTCCAATTGTTTGGGGTTGGAAGAGTTTGCGAACTAACCAATAGTCTGACTAGAAGATCTGAGCTTGTAATCGAGCTACTCATCTGCTTTCATTGACTTAATTTATAAACAATTATGAATGGTAATTACAAAGGAAATTAAAAATAGTAATCCTCACAATATTCATTAATTTATATGCTAGCATTCACAAAAAAACCTTCTACATGTACATAACAACTGAAAAGTTTGAATCTTATTGATACAACATCTATTTAAATAGTTGTAGAAGAAAGGTTGCTAGGAAAACTATTGAAATATTCACTGCAAGGGACATTTTGAGGTGTGATTCCTTTCTTGCTTCTGTATTATTGTTTTTCGCTTTTCTCTTTCTCCTCCATTTGCACATACACCTGCTTCCTCCCTGACCCCCCACCACACCACCACTTAATTAAGCAAGGCAGTAAGTACATCTTATGCTACAGCCAATAATTAGTAAAGCGAACAGTAAATGACCAGTGTTTTGGGGTGCAACAAGAAAGAAATATTAATATATATATATGTATAGTAACAGTACTATAATTTGTGAAAATGAATAACAAAAAAGGAAAAGGTAAACAACAACAAAAACCAATGTGTAAAAAGAAATCACAGATGCCCTCATTTATACTGGTTTGAGCAAAGCTGCTGATTAGCAATGCTCAAAGTGAGACCAGAATCAAATCCTGACTACTGTGAAAAAGGCAACTTCAGCAAAGGACCGTGCAGGATTTTTTCCCAGACAGCTGTTCTAGACAAAGGAGAACAATGGCTGAGAGTGGATTAAGAGTTCACAAAAGTATTTAATTTACTTTCAGGAATATTTTTAATCTCACACCTTTTCTGCCACTTTACCTCCAGGGCTTTGGTTCAGGGGGAGGACTCATAGTGAGATTAAAACATGTTGTCCCACAAGGGGTAAATTGATACAGAAACACAACGGAAATCCCCTCTTAATTGCAAAAGTTTGTCCTGTTTATCCGTTATAGATAAATGAAATACAGATTAAAAAAGAAAAGACAAAAAACAAACAACATAACAGAAAGTGTATTTTAGATCCTAGTATGATAATTTAAAAAGCTATACTTACATTATCTCCCTAAAATGACAAGATTTATACAAGTTTAACCTTTATGCCATGGTTTTATTAAATGTATTATCTACTTAAATCTGTGGTGCCAGTCAGAAATAATATTATATTTGCCTTCTCTGTTGCTATACAGATCAAAGCTGGACATGATTTGAGTAACAATCTACTATGGAGTTATCTTGCACAGGATATTCCCAATTTGAAAAATTGTCAAGATATATTAAGAAGCATATATTTCTGTCTAAATGAAGAAGGTGATTCTGAAAAGTATCCCATACATATAAACAAACATCCTGTGGACAGTGACTCAGAGGTTGTGATTTAAAAAATCAGATACAGTAATGAAGAAAAATGATATTACCAATGTACATAATCAGTACTGTGTCTCTATTACTAACCTGGTGTACTAGCAACTAAGCATATTCTATAGAAACAATATTGACAGTGCAGATCTTTAGCAGCTAATGACTTTCAGGTACACCCTGAAATCAGTAAATAATAAGCAACACCCAGTAAGGAACAGACTTAATTTTTAAAATGCATTGGCATTAACCTATGAAAAATCCAAACCTAATTATATTATTAGTAAATAAAGACAAGGAGTTTTTTCCCATGCAGTGGGTAGGAGACCCATGCAACTTTAAGGAAATATGTTCAGGGTGCAAAATATTCATGTATTCAAAAAGAGACTTAACAAATGCTTAGAAATTACTACTTACCCATTAAGAGTTACTAAACTGAGTTAGGAATAGTTGAACTTGGAGAAAATGTTGTATATGCCTACATTGTTTTTACTCTTCTGTAGGTGCCTGACTATGTGTACTCTTTCACATCTCTTATCAGCGCCTCCCAGAAATGCAAATATTCCCTGCTTCCATAAATCCTGCAGTTGAGATTGAGCCTGGTAAAACCACTTTCCTGGACGTGAAGTATTTACCTTCCCTGTAAAATAAGGCCACAATTTCAAAACAGGATTTGGACACAAATTGGAAGAATGAGGACCACATGATATTTGTGAGAGAGGACTTTTGACAACCATGCCAGAGAAGATCCCAAAGGCAGTTCTGCTCAAATGATGTAACCAATATTCCTGTACTTAAGGAAATTTCAGAGATCAGCATACTTAAAAAGTGAGGATTTAAACTTACCAGCAAAAACTACAATCCTGGTCTTGGAGTACCTCTTCACAGCTGAAGGCAGGACACAGGATAAGAGAGATCTGTGGTCTGCACACTCTTAGAGGCCCCATTCTTTAACAGCACATTACTACACCAAGCACAGAAGATGCAAAGTTGGAGGTAGATAAGCAAGCATATAAGAAAGGACATGAGCTTGGAAGTTCTGAACCTAGAACTTGATTTCAAAACAATAACACATCGTAACTAAGGTCAGTAGCATCTTCTTCCACCAATCTGTGTTCTCTGTAACTAGTATAGCTTGTAAAGTATTAACCACTTCTTCCAATATTTTCAGTATCTTTTTATAAGCACCACCAATTACTATCCTTGTTTCTGCAGGAAAATCAAGGCTCATGGAAGAAGCAAAAAGACTTATTCCTCTTTTTTCTCTGGATACTTCTGAAAATATACAGGCTTTTCTATGTAAAGAGCTTCAGGTAATCCTTTACAGAAAAAGAATCAATATTAGAAAACTCTCTAAGATCTGCAGTGGTCCATGGACTGCAGTATCAGAAATCTAGCCCTGAAGTCTTTTATGGGAGACTTTATTGCAAGCCTTACAGAAGAAGGCTCTGAAATAGTATTTACGATTTCTAGTTGCAGATACGCCCCAGAAATAAAGATGAAAATTTCCCCATACATGTACATGTAGTGTTAAAAAATAGAACTGTGAAACAGAAATGGAAGAAATGTTACTTGCTTACTTTCTCATCATGTACAATAGATAAAACAGTGCATTAGAAATAACTAAAGTTTTTAAAACACAGCCAGTCTTCTCCAGTACTGCAACACGCAAAAAATCCACTTCAGATGTGAAAGCTCTTTCTATTAGCAAATGCATTTCTTCATGAGATTAGCTTTGCTGTTAAACTTCATTCTTCTACTTTTGTTCTTCTGTAAATATTAAATATCATGATGGCATTTCTGTCATCTTTATCAAAAAGACAGCTGAAGAGTAGGATCAGTTCAGATCTTTTTTAAAAAATCTGTAGAAAGTAATAGTTATCAAAAAAAAGAAACATTAGAAAATTACCTAAAGGAAGTAACTGATTCCCTGAGCTGATCATGAGCTAATTTTATACAGATAAACAAATCCTTCCATTTTGGCAGGTAAAATAATGTAACTAGTATTGAAACAACATATGAAGTATTCCTTGATGCATTTCATATGAAAATGAGGCTTTTTACTTTCACTTTGGAAAGCTTGAACTAAATCTGTGATGCAAAAAGGGGAAGCAAGGGACAGATGTGGCTACAAAGGTGCAAACAGACAGCTGTACTGAAATTACTACACCAAAATTGCTCTGTAGTAGTGTAAGAGACAGAATAGTGAATGTTTGCCTCAAGCATTTCTGTGGTTAAAAAGAGCCTTGGTAAACAAAAGATAAGCAGCTTTGCTGATAAAAAGAGTTGAGCTCACATATTCTGGGTGTCCAATAAAAGAAGCTGTGGGATGTTTGGAGGACACCCTGCCAACTCCCTTCCTCACTCCCTTGCTACTAAGGGTGTGAGTCCAACAGGCCCACAAAGTAGCCAAATGTAAGTGCAAAAAGATGGTTACTACCCCTACGGCTTCTAATGCAAAATAACATTACCTCACCTGCTGCTTCATATGCTAGTTGAAGAAAGTTAGGTGGAGACCTGAGAACTTTTGTCTATAAAGAGGTGAAATAACAATGGGAGGGTACATGCCCTCCTCCCAGGAATCCCAGAATTGCTGGACCAAACTTTGCTGGAACCCAGAAGAGATGATTCTCCGGAAACTTTCCTGTCTCTCTTGTTGTCTTTTCCATTTTTCAATCTTCATTTTTCTGGAAACTTTTTTGTCTCTCTCATTTTTTTCCTTTCTCTTTCAATCTTACTTTTTCTTTCCCAGTTTAACAAAATTTCTGGCACGAAAGGGTAACATCGTTAAGTTTTAACATTGTCAAGTGATCACTAGTTGTTAGTTTTGCTATAAGATTTGATATTGCCAGATGATCAGAAGTTGTGATAGTTATTGTTTAGTTTATTTAAGTGATTGACATTGCTGGTGCTTGCTAAGTTGCTGTTTTAGTTTCATCAGTAAGTGTCAGTAGTTTCCTTTGTGAAGTCATGCCAAGTAATTTGTACTGCTGTGAGTTTTTGTTGCCAAGATATTTACCTTTTGTAACACTGCTACATTTTTTACAACATCTTTTAATAAACTGCAGTTTAATAGAACTCCTTGAAGTAATTGTTGTCACTACCATGCAGAGATTTAAAAATAACCTACCCCTAACCCCACTGAGTGGGATGGGACAAGTAGGAAGAAATGCTGCAATACACTTACAGATAATTATTCTTTAAACATATATGCATGCAAGAGAGCAAAAGCAATTTGTTTGCAAAGACAGGGTGTTGAAGCATAAGGAATACTTCTTGGAATTGGTATCAATAACTGTTTCTAAAGACTTTTATCAGAATGTAGAAGGCACAGGACAGGGACATAATTCCAAACCTATAACAAATTGTCTTGTTGCTTTTGCCCAGAGTTAACTGAAAAATATTGAAGTACCAGGATTCTGTAAAAGTCTCCAGAAACTTTCCTTGTCTCTTTCTGATGTGGAAGGCTTCTTTCACAATGAGATAATTAATCAGGTTTCTATGAACAAACAAAATTTTACAGGCCCTGTAAATTTACAAGCTATGCATCTCTGCTCCGAAACCTAAACCTCTTAATCCTTTTACTCATCAGTTTCTTGCTGATGCAAATTAAAATAAAAAGAAAACCAATCTCCTTGTAAATTCGCTGCTTTGAGCTTCTCTAGCAACACATCGACATTGAAGGGGATCAGCAGAGTGTTTCCTGAGTATGGAAAACTCTTACCCCATCTCTGTTCAAGCAGCCAGAGGCAAGAAAGAGCATGTTCAGGTTTCTAGTACTCCACAGCTAGCACTTGTGCTTTAGAGGAAAACTGCTAATTGACAGAGATCCCAAAGTGACAGTAGTCTGTGTCAGAGAATGGTGGAGATGTGAGCTGCTCCCTAACAGGTCACATTTCTCCTTTTTTAATGTCCACAGACTGTCTTAGCAAAAAAAAGTTGGGGCAGTGAGGTTTCACGAACAGCAGTGTATTTCTAGAAGTTTCCTCAGTTTCAGCAACCAATGGCAGGAAGTGAAGAAAATTAGTAAATTAGGACACAACTAGCTTTAGATAATACATTGAGCACAAAGTACCCCAGAAGTTATAGTGTTTGCCTCTGACTCCAAATATTCCTTTTCAACTCCTTCATACTCTTTATACTTATGAGCTTAGGATGGTCTCTGCTTACAGATCAACTTTCTATATTACAGGGAGCATATAACTACTATTGCTCATTGCAGTACTTGTTGTCAGGTTTGCTGCTGTTACAAGGGCCATACAGTACAGTATGAAAGCTAAAATAAAATTTAAAGTAAATTAGAATTTCACAAGTAACAAAAGCTTTGCAGTGAAACACTGCTCTGAACTAAGTAAGCATTAGCATAAAGACAATAAAAATACTTGTTTCAGTAAATACAATCAGGTTGCAATTATTTAGTACACAACTAAATGTTAACTTTTTTGTTTAATTAAGAGAATCTTTGCCTACTTTAAGCTAAATCAAACAGCTTTTCACAAACATGTGTGTAGCACAGAAAGTATTTTTTATTTTAAATATATTCCTTAACTTAATTCACAGTAACCTCCTTAGTGTAACACTTAATGTTTTTTAATTTACTCATTGCAGTACTGTATTTCCTATAATATAGAATAGGGAAAGAGAAGCATGTTGTGGAAATAATAAGTCAAGAATGAAATACTGTAAAAAGAAGTTGTTAGTTCAGTTTAAAATATATTACTGGAATCAGCTGTCTCTTTAACAATAATAAACATTAAAACAGAACTAATAAAGTGTTTACCAGTTACATAGGAAAAAACTTAGTAAACAGTGTTGCTTGTAAAGATATTTATACTAGAGAAAGACATTGGTGGCTTTTTGAAACTTCAAGAGTTGGTTCTCTACAATATAGTAAAAAACATATACCTGTCCTCTTTGGATGTGTGAGGACTACTTGTTAACTGTAAGACAAACACAACTGCTTCTCAGGCAAATGAAGTTACTAGAGTTGTGAATAAGACAGTCATAAAAGAAAAAAAAAACGTTATAACTTTGCAGTTGATTAGATTTTTTTTCTGCTTTTTGAAAAGGAGGCAGTAGGACAATTGAACAATGAAGTTTCTTCTGATTTGCCCATGTCACCATGTCTTTTTATAGACATCTGTGATCCTGACATTTTGTTTTACAATATGCGCACTTGAGTACCAATGTAATGAACAGTATGAGTAGCTACACAGTCAAAACTAGTATCAAACTATAATGGCATTCTGCCATTTTGTCAAGGATTCAAGTGATTTAAAATAGATTTTTCTTCTTCAATACAACAATTTTCAATCCCCTTTAGCATTATGGAAATGTTGCCATAACATGCCATAAAGACAGTAAACTCTCTTTTCCTCTCGTTTTCACTCAGGAAAGTTCTGCCATCTAATACAAACAGCTGAAGCTATTGCTTGGTCATGTTGCTGTGTTTGTAGTTATTATAGCCTGCTGAATAGTGGAAAATGTAAGCATTTAAGCATCTCAGACAGTCAAAGTATTGTCTCATGGGTAGTGTCTTTCTTGTCACAAAAGCTTCTTTGTGGTTCAAAAGAAAGGAGCAAGACATGTTTTGCTTCCATGTGAAGAAGCCATAACCCTCTCCATTGGGAAAGTTCATGAGTTTGAAATATCCTGAGCTTTCTGCATCAGAGAGATGCCCAGAATGCTGAAACAAAGCAGCCGAAGACAAAATTTCACCTTCAGCAATTTTAATTATTGATGCAAACAGCTACCCACCAGGCTCACAAGTTTATTTAGGGTCTTGCTCCCAGTTGCCTAATACTTTTCAAGTATGATCTAGATACTTAACACAGGAAGCTCAATTTTGTCCCCAGCATAAGAGCCATTTGCATATAAATGTCTCCTGCACAGAATGATGTTTCAAAATTAAAGAAAATTTTTGTCTTCTACACTAGTACAAACTTTTATTTAGTGAGAAAATACTGATCCTGGTTAAAAATCAGGAGGATAGTCTTTCCAGTCGCTATGGACATGTACCCACTAAGTCCACTGAAGTATGTAAATGATGTAGTAAAACTTCCATATTCCTTGGTAATTTTGCAGCATTCTTTCATTAGTGAAAAATGAAGTGGAAAAGATGTGAAGTTGTAGTAATGTGTTTTCTTTGGCTTATTAGTTGTGACCTGGTAACAACAAGAAGAGAAACACCTACGAAACTATGACACATTTCTTCCTCATCTGAGTTTATGAAATATCATCATACTCTACTTATTCACATTCTAAGTATTGCAGAAGGTCATAGTACTGACATCTGAGAAGCTCCTTAGCCTTTACTCATACATGAAGAAAAATAGCTTACCTTATATATTTATGTGATAATGCAAAAAAAAAGACAGAGAGAATAAAATGCCTTACGGTTTAACAACCACAATATGCCTGCTAAACTGAATACATGTGTTTTTCCTAACAATAATACAAATATGAACCCATGCACCTGATACTGAAGTAGGGTTATGCTATTGAAGAACAATGGTGAATAAAATAACATGTTTTATTTGTAGCTGTACCTATACATTGAATGTCAAGGGATGCATTGCTGTGTACTTTCTCAAAGATAAACCCATTTGTATGTGCATATGTTTAAAAACCAGTTTTTGAAAAATGTATGTCCATAATCTCTCCTTCACGATAAGCACCAAGAGAAGGGAATAGTTGCTGAGGGGTTTGAATCCTACTTTTCATCCCAGATAATGATACTAAAGCAAATTCTTTAATAAATTTCTTTCCCAAAGCAGGATTTGTCTCCAGATTTTCCTCCTTAAAACACCTGCACAAAAGTACTGATGTCATTAGAACAAGACCTTAGAAACTCAACTTCAGGTTTTCAATGCTGAAGATATCAGACCAGAAAGCATGATTCAAATTTCACTTCTGACTGTGGTAAGTTAGTGAAACTCATTGGAGTTTTGTGTAAACAGGTATAAACCAGCAAGAATAGAAGAAATGTCAACATTTCCTAATCAGAATATTAATAATTTGTCTCTTTTCTCTTTTGTACTGACTTTTTTTTTGTCTTCTGTTCATTTAGCAGGTGTTAGAAAGCTCCTAACTATACTGTTCATTCGACAGCTTATCTTTCAGTCCAATACTGATAAATCATTCTATGTCAAACTTTAACCTAACTGGACATCTTTAACAAAATTCGAGTTGTGTGTATCAGTCTGACATTTTTTTTTAAGAATTATTATAGACATTTTCACCCTACTACATGTTTTGTATGAGAAGAGTTATTGATTTATAGTCAACATATCCAATCCCATGTTGATGGCTTCTGCAAACACTTTCTTCCCTTTCTAACACGATCAATGTGGAAATAATTATCAATCCACATGACCTTCAAGGCACTCTTGTCCAGAAGTAGTGTGCAATAATGCCTAGGTGGACAACATACAGTACTGAACTCTGCTGCTGGGGTTCTTCTTTTGTAATAAGCATCCTCTATGGCCTGTTCCTGAAGAGAACAGCCAGCTATTTCATTACTTACAGATGAGAGAGAAGCTCTGGGTGCATTTCTTATACACTTATCTTAATCAATATGGTTAATACGACATGCTCTAGTCATTTACAGTGTCTCAGAGATATTGTCTCAAAATGAGAAGTAGCAGCATAGGAGAAGCATCAGTGACCTTTAACTCCCCTGTCCAATAACTATACATTCTTAAAAATTTATCCTTCCTGATTACCACAGTGATTCTGACTGCTGAGAGTTCAAGGCAAGCATATATCAGAGACAGCATAAAAAGTAGCACTTACAGCCTACAAAAGTTATCTCATTGTCATGCAGAGCCTAATTAGAAGATTAGGCATAGCAACAGGCATCCAAGGTAGAGGCACAAAAAGGCCAGCTCTGTGTGAAATTGATTTTCTTGGCAGAAGACATTCTCTAAGCATGGAGCTGGTGACAGTCTGAAAACCAGCAGGTAGCTGTAGAGGAACTTTTTCTAAAGGCAGAACAAAAGATGTGTTCTGTACCTTTAATGCCTCTGCTTGGTAATACTGAAATTTAGTTCTCTTTTTAGAGTGATGGCTAAATTTATACTCCCCAAATATAACTAAAAAAACCCCTTAGGGTAATTAAGAATTTAGACCCATGAGTTTTCCACAGTGAGACTGTCTTCCTGGAAGAGAGTACAAAGAAAAAAAATGTCCCGTTGCAGAGTGCCAGTCTGACTGTTGCAGTTTATTTTTAAATAGCCAAGATAAAAGTAGATTAGACTCATCCAATAGGTCTTTAGAAGCTATGGACTTCAGTCATCCTGTGCCTGTGTGAAAAACACTAGGAGAAAACTTCATGAGCATGGATGGGTCACAATGTTTGCTATGCATTGTAACTGAAGATGATTTTCACTACAGAAAGAAGCATGATTTTAAATCAAAGAATGAAATAAATGTATACACCTAGTAATTTGGAGGTTGTGCTTTAGAAAAATTGCTATTCATGTTTAGTACATTCCCACTGCCTTCTCAAGGGCTCCTGCTGAGGTTGTGTATCCTGTTACACCCTCTCAGGTGGTGTTCATTTGCTATTTGGAACAATAAATTTTTAAAGAGAAAGCAACTAAATCAGAAGTATTTAGCATTTTGAGTGGCTAGTTTAAAAAAAAATCAGCATATGTTCAAATACAATGATTTATTAGTAAGATATTAACAACACACATCTTTAACATATCACAATAACATTTTTTATTCAAAATTTTTCATCCAGCATTGGTGGCATGCCAGACAAAACAAGTAGCTAATGATTTCCTTAACAATGGTAAGAGCACATAAAATCCAAGTGTGGGCTGGAGTATAGACCCAAATAAGTATGGGTGAGACTGCTTTCCACAGGAAATATGTGTGCATTGTCATGTAATGAAGCAGCTGAAATGTGCATTTTTTACCATAAACAGAGTTTTGTCACTGCTGCTCCAAGCAGACAAGAACTCCAGAGGGAGTGAGATGCATGTAAGAGAGTTTATCACGCAGTGTATAAGGAGCAAAAAGGGCAAAGCAGTGGTGGGAAAGAGGAGTAGGTAGATTATTATTGCTAAGAAACTTAGAAGCAGTGCTGTACTCAGCTGGTTTGAAACTGTTATAAACAAAACCAAAACAACTATTCAAACAATTAAAGTTAACCATCAGAAATTATATCTTTATTGACAAATGTTTGCTGGTATGTGAGACTTATCAAATAGGAACAGCTAGCATAAAAATAAAATTAGCATAAGTTGAGGACACACAGTTTCACAGAGTTGCATGTAAAAGACTTTCATATCAATAAAGAACCTGGTACTCAAGAATTAACGGTGGGAAAAAGTTGTCACAAACATCTGATAGTTATAGAAGTTCCACTAATACTAGTGTAAACACACTTTAAAAGGTTTCAGCATTGGCTGTGAAAAAATCCAGTCTGATCCCTGATTCAAAGGTGAGATGAAATTTATGCTTACCTTTAAATATAAGTTGCTCACTCTGAACATGACCTGTATTGTGGACTTTCAATGTTTTTTTCTATCAAAGCCAAACATATAATAATATATTTTCTGTGATTTGTGTCACCACTTGACTCCACTAGAGTCAGAAATAACTTGAAATAAGGATATATTGTCTCAATCAGCAAGTACAGCATATGGAACCACATTCTAAAGTGTGCATCTTCATAATTAAACTGTTTTTATTAGCAAGATATTTGCTTTAAATTGGAGAGATTGCTAACACCTGTAGGTATGTTATTATCATATTAACCTAATTAACATATCATGTTGCTCAATTTAAGAAAAAAGTCCCTCTACAAATATTTTGTCTAGAATATTTAAATTTACTATCACTACCTTTGAAGACAGAGGATATTGTCATACACATTAGCATGATAGGATTAAAGATTTTTATGCTTTGGAGTGTAGCACTAATTTATAGTCAGTAAAAAAAATTAGGAGCTTCCTGATTAAATTTTCTTACTAGACATGGGCTACTAAAACCATGTACTTTAATAGTTTATACTTTAAAAAGTAGAAAAGTACCACAGAACTGACTAGCATAGACACTTTTCAGGGTTATACAAAATGAGATTTTGAAAAATCTTATCATGGATCCAAATTCTTTTACTGGAGTGTGCAAATGAGCCATAAGGTCATAAAGGTAGCCTGTGAAGTACTTGTAAAAGGATCAGTCTTTGTATGTTGTAACCACTAAAAGAGTAAAAAAAAAAAAAAAAAAAACATTAAAAATACTGGATTTAAAATGTATGTGTCCTAGTCAAGGACATTCAGGATGCTTTTTATAATAAGTGAATGTCCCCTCTGACAAAATGGTTTAAAATGTACTGTTAAATTACTTTTTCAAGTGACTTGTATTACACCATAAGAGGAGAATAAAAGTCAGACCCTAATCCTACTGAACTAAAAAACCTGATTCCATCAAGCTAATTGTACTGAACAGAACAAGCAGGACCAAAAGGTTTTCAAAAGACTATTTTTGCAAAGATAAACTATAGAGAGACAACTCCTAATTTTAGTTTTTATTCTTACCTTGAAGGTCTGTGTGAATCTCACATTTACAGTTATAACTTAGAAAAGGAAGTGAATTCTAGGAGAAATGTTTCACTTTCCTATACAAGGGGTGTGTTATATTTCTGAAACCTGGAACTGAATTAGTCATTTGCAATTTTGCAATTTTGCAATAATGAGCAATTAGTTACCATAATTACAAAGGCAGAGCTTGGAAACACAGAAATCTCCATCTTATGTCGTGCTGATAATACATCTAATCCAGTATCGCACATCTGACAGTAGACTGTTTTGGATCCAATTGAAGGAAGGTCAGGACAGTGCTTATGGGATTACTTGTTACAGCTGCATGGATACCCCAGCTCTACTGGAAGTTACCCCCCTGAAGTAAAACATTTTTGAACTTCTCTATCTCCTTCCTTACACCTTCAAGCTAATGCAATTGCTGATGTTTTAATCTTCAAAAAGATTTGCAATCCTTGATTTTGACCACAATGATTACTAGTGTTAATAAATTAGCTCCACAAGCTGATACTTTGATATTTATGTAAAAAGATACTTCCTTCTACCTGTTTTAAAGGTGTAGACTTTCACTTCCCTAGTGTAGCCTTTCTTGACTTGTCATGAGAGAGATTCTGTATTTTTGAGCAATGAAACAATGTGAGTGAAAAGCTAGACCTTTACTTTTCTTTCTGATTTTGCCCTGAAAGTAAGAATGGAAGTGGATGGACATTCCAGGACTGGTCTTCTCTGCTGCCAGCAAATGGTGATTGACATAGTGCTTCAGTATAAGAACTTCACTTTGCTATTTATCTCCACAGGGTGTCTGAATTGTTTTCTTCTTGAGGAAGCCAGTGTTTTCAAAACATTTTTTCATTTAAATCTACCAAATACCTGATAGATGTTATTTTTTAAACATTGTTATAACAAACAGCAGGAGGTCTTCATGGATGGACAGGAAGCTTCTGAACAAACCTAAGATCAAAAAAGAAGCCTACAGGAGATGGAAGGAAGGATAGGTTACCTGAGGGGAACACAGAGAAATTACTTGAGTTACCAGGGATCAGGTGAAGAAAGCCAAGGCCCTGACAAAATTAAATCTGGCCAGAGACATCAAGAGCAACAAAAAAAGATTCTATAGGTATGTTGGGGAGAAAAGGAAAACTAGGGAAAATGTGGCCCCTCTCTAGAAGGCGACAGGAGATCTGGTCACCCGGGACATTGAGAAGGCTGAGGTGCTCAGTGATCTTTTTGCCTCAGTCTTCACTGACAAGGGCTCATGCCACACTAAGTCCTAGAAATACAAGGAAGGGTTCAGGAAAACAAAAAAACTGCTCAGTGTAGGAGAAGATCAGGTTTGGGACCACCTAAGGAACCTGAAGGTGCACAAGTCCATGGACCTGATGGGATGCATCTGTGGGTCCTGAGGGAACTGGCAGATGAAGTTGCAAAACCATTATCCATCCTATTTGAGAAGTCCTGGCAGTCTGGTAAAGTTCCCACAGACTGGAAAAAGGGGAACATAACTCCCATTTTTAAAAAGGGAAACAAGGAAGACCTGGGGAACTACAGGCCGGTTAGTCTCACCTCAGTGCCAAGCAAGATCATGGAGCAGATACTCCTAGAAACTATGCTAAGGCACATGGAGAATGAGAAGGTGATTGGTGACAAGCAGCAGTGGCTCCACCAAAGGCAAATTGTTCCTGACCAAACTGGTGGCCTTTTGTGATGGGGTCACAACATTGGTGAATAAGGCTAAAGCAAATGACGTCATCTACCTGGACTTGTGTAAGGTGTTTAACACTGTCCCACGTGACATCCTTGTCTCTAAATTGAAAACATGTGGGTTTGATGGATGGACCACTCGATGGATAAAGAGCTGGCTGGATGGTCACATTCAAAGAGTTGTAGTCAACAACTCAGTGTTGGAGTGAAAACCAGTGACAAGTGTTGTCCCTCAAGGGTTGGAATTGGAGAAATGGACAGTGGGATTGAGTGCACCCTCAGCAAGTTTGCCCATGACACCAAGCTGAGTGGTGCGGGTGACACACTGGAGGGACGGGATGGCATCCAGAGAGACCTTGACAGGCTTGAGAGGTGGGCCTGTGCTAACCTTATGAAGCTCAACAAGGCCAAATGCAATGTCCTGCACCTGGGTCGGGGCAACCCCAAGCACAAGTACAGGACTTGAGAGTGGTGGTGGACAAGAAGCTCAACATGAGCCAGCAATGTGCGCTCACAGCCCAGAAGGCCAACTGTATCCTGGGCTGCATCAAGAGAAGCGTGGCCAGCAGGTTGAGGGAGGTGATTCTCCCCCTGTACTCTGCTCTCGTAAGGCCCCACCTGGAGTGCTGTGTCCAGTTCTGGAGCCCCCAGCACAAGAAAGACATGGACCTGTTAGAACGAGTCCAGAGGAAGCCATAAGGATGATCTGAGGGCTGGAGCACCTCTCCTATGAGGACAGGCTGAGAGAGTTGGGGCTGTTCAGCCTGGAGAAGAAAAGGCTCCAGGGAGATCTTATAGTGGCCTTCCAGTACCTGAAGGGGCTACAGGAAAGCTGGGGAGGGACTTTTCACAAGGTTAGGTAGTGATAGAACAAGGGGAAATGGCTTTAAACTGGAAGAAGGGAGGTTTAGATTAGATATTAGGAAGAAATTCTTCACTGTGAGGGTGGTAAGACACTGGAACAGGTTGCCTATAAAAGCTGTGGATGCCCCTTCCCTGGAAGTGTTCAAGGCCAGGCTGGATGAGGCTTTGAGCAACCTGGTCTAGTGGAAGGTGTCCCTGCTCATGGCAGGGGTGTTGGAACTGGATGAGCTTTAAGGTCCCTTCCAACCCTAACCATTCTGTGATTCTAAGATTGCCTAGAAATTGGAAGATCATAGAAAAGACCATTGCAAGAGCTTGGTTCCTTTTATGGCTGTAGTGGTTATATGCATATATATATATGTAAATATGGAAAGGCATTTAGAATTTTTTAACATTCTTCCTCTTGACATATCATTCTAAAAAGGTAGAATACCGTGTCCTACATTTTTTATTTTTTTTTTCTTCTTATCCTACGTAGGACAAGGAGATACAGTCCTTATATTCATGATACTGTATGCACAAACTATACAATGCCATTGTTCTAGACCCACTTGCACAGAATTCATTCAGATTATCCCTCCATGAAAGTGTGCCATTAATCTGTTATGAATCTAGAATTTTAAAAAAGTGAACACCCAGGCAGCAGCAAAAAAACCATGTGCTGAAATAGTTGCAGAGAAACATAGTGAGACATTGAAGTAACACTACCAGGTTTCTTCCTTTGTTTTGTAGGTAGACAGAACAAGGCTATCTAAACAGCACATTACTATATATTGAATCATAAAGGCTGAATGAAGTACGGACATGGTGGTAAAGCACTGCAGAAAGAGTGAATGAATGCAAAAGCAGAGAAAATGCAACACCCACTGACACCTATCTCACAGTGATAGTACTTCTGTTATGTTAACATCAACATTCATTGAAATCATTAAACAGCAAACCCTACTTTGAGTGACAGACCATCATGCTATGACTATGGTTTACTGTAATGTCATTTCGCACCACAAAAGGCTATAAAACCTCCAAATATTAATACAACCGACTGAGCTTGGTAGTTCCAATGAGACAGCCTTATCCCACCTCTGCGAGGCTGATGTAGCTGTTGAGTTAATTTCTTAAAACTCTACTCCTTTGGCAAGAAGTGTTAAAAAATACTGACAAAAAAACTTGTCTAATTTTTTTTTTTTTTTTTTTTTTAATTTAGCCAACAGTTAAAGGAGTGTAGAAAGAATCAGGCACAGGAAATTCCAGCAATGGTGGAGATGAATGTAGTTAACACTTCAATTCCTTGTGTAAAAAAGCATTAGCTGAAGACAAATCAGGAATGAACAAGTGTTATGGTCAGGAATTACACAAAATATCTTGCATCTGGGAGAATTCTGAAACCAAACTGGTAATTTACTCTGGGTCTAAGGCAACGTTATCAGTGAAGGTAAAGCATGAGAAGAAATGAAGTCAGTTGTAAGAAAAAAAACCCCACTGTAGCAACCTGTTGAATTGAATAGTTGAAAAAGAAGCTGCACATTGACTTTGCACAATGATCACCAAAGAAAACAAGTGTTATTATAATCTGTGGCAATGGTACGTATCATAATTCAGCAATCCCTTAGGAAACTGAGAGTAAAGCAATTTATCCGTGGTCTTGGGATGTTAAATATCATCACTGGATTGAGCTGGTAAGATTATCAAAAGTACACGGTCATTAGGATAGAAGTCATGAGACGCTGAGCTGTTTACCCCATGGCTGAGTTTCTCCCATGGGTGGAACAAATTGCAGGTCTGGTACAGTTTTTACAGCTTACAACTGTAATCAGTAATTACTATAATCAATAATTTCAAATATTTACTTTCAATAAGAGTTAGTCAAAGGTCTGTAGTAGTATAAAAATATTTACATAATTTATATGAGTGAAAGAAAAAATATGAAAAATGTGTAGCCTAGGTCAGTTTTTGAAAAGTGATGATTTGGGGTTGTGGTTTAACTCAGCAGGCCACTAAAAACCACTCAGATTCTTGCTTCCCACCCGTTCCACTCCCAGGGAATGGGGAGAGAATTAGAGGGGTAAGGGTAAGGAAACTCAAAGGTTGAGATAAAATCAATTTAATAATAGAATTAAATTTATATAATAATGATAACTTAACTAAAATAAAACCAACAATAACATTATTATTATTATTTAACATTATTATTATTATTATTGTTGTTATTGTTATTATTATTATTATTGTTAAATTATTATATAGAATATACCAATGAGTGATGCACAGTGCAATTACTCACCACCCATTGACCAAGGTCCAGCTTGTTCCCTGCTAATGATCCTGGAGGATGACAGAGATCTCAAAACTGCAATCCTGGAAGAGCAAAATCCCTGCTTTCCAGCCAGCCCTCATGTAATGAATATTATATTATAGGATATGGAATATCCCATTGGCCAGTTTGAGTCCATTGCTCTTGCTATGCTCCTATCCAGCTTGCACATGTCCTTCTAGCTAGTCTCACACTAGCAAAACATGACAAACTGAAAAGTCCTTGATTTTTTAGCAACAACTAAAAACATCAGCCTGTTACCAACATTCTTCTCATGCCAGATCCTATACTAAATCCAAAACACAGCACTATTCTAGCTACTAAGAAGAGAATTAGCTCTATTCCATCTGAAAAAAGGACACTTGGTCTGATTGAAATGAAATTGAACATGAAGTACTGAATATGAAGTACATTTGGTTAAAAATCTGAAAGGTTTTCATAACGGTGGAGAAAAAAAAAATACCAGCCCCATCACCATCTATCCCTTTGTTATTCCTACTTTAATCTAAAATATTTTCATTCAGTTTAAGTCAATCATTGCCATTCTTGGGGTAGATCTGAGTAGCTACTCATTGTATGACACAAAGACAGCACTTATATAGTTTAACTTTTAAAGTTTTGCTGCTTGTATATACATACAAGGCAGATTTCAATACCTGAATAAATGTTATATGAATCTTTTGTTCTATGGCATAATTTTCTTTAAGTAGAAATGCTTATCTACAGGAGTGTAACTTGTTTCATATTTTAGATTTCCAGAAAAAGATACATAAGACCAAAAATTTTTCTATAAGACAGGCAAAGACAGGTGGGCTAAGCTTTGGGAGCAGATAATTTTCTGTATGTTATTTATGTTTAAACAGTAGTAGTAGGGCTTATATAGAAATAGAAAAACAGAAAATTACACATATTGAGCAAATATTTTATGTCTGTGTCAACCTCGTACTGGAAGGTGAATTGTAAAATCCTGTTCTGTTAATGTTCAGTATACAGTCAGAAATAACATATATTGTATGTAGAGCCTCTTATAGTCTAGGCAAAAGATTCTTATGCAGATGAATTTATGCTAAATCAAAGGGAAATGTCCTATGGGACTCTTTTATGCCACAAAGTTAGAGACTTGGAAAGTCTGGAGAACACCTAATGAAGATATTACGTATTCTAGTCATTCGAAAACAATGCAACATGTACATCCCCAAAGGCAATCTGTCAATACAGAATAGAAAGTAGTGAGAGCTGAACTCAGTCATCCATTTTAATCAACACCATTCAGGATCACCTGTGCCATTTCTCCAAAAGATATTCTACCTTATTGCCTGAAAACTTAATGCATGTATGACTCTCAATTAAACAAAAATAGCTGTGTCTTACAGAAAAAAGCTTAAGCATAGAAATTAAAGACATGAACTGACAGGTTAAACATAAATAAAGCTGAAGAAGATAATTAAAACAAACATTTTTCACTTAAATGTACTTATTCACCAGTTTCCTTAAAGGAAAGGAAAGGTGCCTCACTGTGAACCCAGCCTCAGGACTCTGACTTTTAAGGCCTTTTGATGTATGACAGGGCAGAATTCCTTGTCAAAATGAATGAACAGGTATGTATTACTTGAATATAGTACCAGTAGCTTGCTGTATGGTTTAGCACTTGTTTTGATAACATATATGTTAAATAAACCTACTATGTACTTCTGATTGAAGAAGAGCAGGTAGGGCAAACAGTCTTACTACAGAGAATCACAGAATTGCAGAATGTTAGGGATTGGAAGGGACCTTGAAAGATCATCTAATCCAATCCCCCTGCTGGAGCAGGAACCCCTACAGTAAGTCACACAGGAATGTGTCTAGGAGAGTTTTGAACGTCTCCAGAGAAGGAGACTCCACAACCTCCCTGGGCAGCCTGTTCCAGTGGCCTGTCACTCTCACAGTGAAAAAGTTTTTCCTTATGTTTACATGGAACCTTCTATGCACCAGTTTGCAACCATTGCCCCTTGTGCTACCATTGGACATCACTGAGAAGAGCCTGGCTCCATCCTCCTAACATTCACCCTTTACATATTTATAAACATCAATGAGGTCACCCCTCAGTCTCCTCTTCTCCAAGCTAAAGAGATCCAGCTCTCTCAGCTGTTCCTCATAAGGGAGATGCTCCACTCCCTTAATCATCCTGGTGGATCTGCACTGGACTCTCTCAAGCAGTTCCCTGTCCTTCTTGAACTGTGGGACCCAGAACTGGACACAATATTCCAGATGTGGCCTCACCAGGGCAGAACAGAGGGGAAGGAGGACCTCTCTCAAACTACTAACTACAGCCCCTCTAATACACCCAGGATGCCATTGGCCTTCCTGGCCACAAGGGCACAGTGCTGGCTCATGGTCATCCTGCTGTCCACCAGGACCCCCAGGTCCATTTCTCCTATGCTGCTCTCCAGCAGGTCTGTCCCCAGCCTATACTGGTACATGGCGTTGTTCTTACCCAGATGCAAGACTCTACAGTTGCCCATGTTGTATTTCATTAAGTTTTTCCCCACCCAGCTCTGCAGCCTGTCCAGGTCTCTCTGGATGGCAGCACAGCCTTCTGGTGTGTCAGCCACTCCTCCCAGCTTTGTGTCATCAGCAAACTTGTTGAAAGATTCAATTTCCTCATCCAGGTCATTGATGAATATATTGAATAGTACTGGTCCCAGCACTGACCCCTGAGTGACTCTGCTAGATACAGGCCTCCAACTAGGCTCTGCCCCACTGACCACAACTCTCTGACTTCAGTTTTCCTAGTTGTCTCCCTTTATCCTCTGACAACAGTCTTATATTCCTCCCAAGTGACCAACCTCTCCTTCCATGATCTGTAGACCTTCTTCTTCCACTTGAGTTTGCCCAGCAGTTCCCTGTTTAACCAAGCAGGTCTCCTTGTTCCCTTCCTTGATTTTCTACTCATTGGGATGCTCTAATCTTGAGCTTGGAAGAAGTGGTCCTTGAATGTTACCAACTATCTTGGGCTCCTTTACCATCTAGCACTCTGTCGCATGGGATTTCCCCTAGCAATTGCTTGAAAAGGCTGAAGTTGGCCCTACTTAAGTCCAGGGTTCTGATCCTGCTTGGTATTCTGTTCCAACCACACAAGATCCTGAACTCCTCCATCTTATGGTCACTGCAGCCAAGGCTGCCCTCAACCTTCACTGCTTCAACCAGAGTATGAGATCCAGCGGCACCCCTCTCCTAGTTGGCTCATTCACTGTTCGCATCAAGAAGTTACCATCAATGCACTGGAGGAACCTCCCAGACTGTGAGTGGCTGGCTGTGTGGCATTCCAGCAATTGTCTGGGTAGTTAAAATCCCCCATGAGAACCAGGGCCTCTAACTGGGAGGCTGCTGCCAGCTGTCTGTAGAAGGCCTCATCAACTTCCTCGTCTGGATCAGGTGGCCTGTAAAAGACACCCAAAAAGTATCACTCATGCTAGCCTGTCCCTTGACATGTACCCACAAACCCTAAACTTGATCTTCATCCGCCCTGGGACAGAACTCAATACATTCTAATTGCTCTCTTACATAAAGAGCTAATCCACCACCTTGCCTTGCTGGCCTGTCTTTCCTAAAAAGGACATAGTCATCCATGACCACACTGCAGTCATGTGAGCTGTCCCACCATGTCTCTGTAATTGCCACCAGATCATAACCCCTTGACCACACACAGATTTCTAACTCCTCCTGTTTGTTCCCCAAGCTGCATGCATTGGTGTACAGGCATTTCAGGGCACGAGCTGGGCACACTGATTCCACCCTAGGTGGGTGGTTGGGAGGCCTTCTCTCCTTCGTTAATACCAGAAAGTGCCCCACTGGTGCAAATCCAGCCACAACCCCATCCCCCTTCAAATCTAGTTTAAAGCTCTACAAATGAACCCTGCTAACTCTTGTCCTAGAACCCTTTTCCCCCTGCAAGTTAGGCCTTTTCCACGTATTACCATCAGGCCTGGTGTCTTGGAAAAGCATCCATGATCAAAGAACCCCAAGCCCTTCCTGTAGCACCAGTCTTGGAGCCAAGTATTTATACACTGGATCCTTCTATTCCACCCCATGTCACCACCTGCGAGAGAAAAGAAAATAACTTGCACTCCAGAACTTTCTTTCATCAACCACCCCAAGGCCTTGAAGTCTCTTCATTCCCCTCAGATTATGGGATGTAGCTTCCTCCCCACCTATCTGGAAGATCAGTAGTGGGTAATAGTCTGACAATCACACCAAGCTGGGGAGTTTCCTAGAGATATCCCTGATTTAGGCTCCAGGAAGACTACAGACTTCTCTGTGATGAAGGTCAACCTGATATATCGGGCTCTCTGTACGTTTGAGGACCAAGTTTTCAACAACTAGAACTCTTTTCTTCTTCCTTGTGGAAGAGGTTGTTATGTGGCTGGAAGGCCTATCTGACCGCCTCTTGTATAGGTTACGTATCATCCACATCCCCATTAGACTGGTCATCTTCCAGTAGAACCTCATATCTATTTCTCAGAAGGGAGGCGAGGCAGGCAAGGAGGGCAATTGTCTTTTGCCATGGCCATGAACTTGCCTCCACTTCCCCTTTCATTTAGGCTGTAGGATACTGGGGTCCCTTGATCTTGGGTGCTGTCTGGCAGGTGCTCCCATTTCTGTTGGAGGGAGGGCAGAGCCTGGTTCCACCAGTCTATTTTCATTTCAGTCTCCATAATACTCCCAAGCCTTTCTACTTCTTCTTGCAATCTTCCATCTCATCTTTTAGCTATGCCACTCATCTGAGCAGATCATCTACCTGCTCACACCATACACAGCCATACTCATAGCTGTCCCCTGCTATCATTCCCTGCAGCCTGTGACCTGCACAACCGCGTCCTTCCCTCTGAGCTCTGTCTGGGTTCCCACATCTATTTTGTTTGGAGTCAGAAGCATGGTCTTCACCTGCCTGGTGGAGACCACTTTCTGTCAACTGAGCTGGTCCTGCCTTCTTCTCACCCTGCCTACGCAAACTGCTTGCAGACTGCCCTTGACAAGCCCTGTTTGGGTGCTCAGTACATCGTGCTCCCCGGAAATCTCCTGCGGTCACTGTGCCGACCATACAATGGCACACTGGCAGTGTTTGTTACTGCTGTAGCTGTGCGCTGATGGTCAGGAAGGAGCCCTGCCACTCACCCTGCCACTCGCCCTGCCCATGCCATCTATCTCAAGTGAACTGCCATGCCTCACCCCTGCACAACCCCTCCAGCTCTCCATGCTCTGGGTTGCTCATGCTCCTTAAAGCCCTTTAAATCTCCCTTGATTGCTCTGAACATGCACCCTGCTGCACCGGCTTGGCTTGGATGATTTTCCAGGTTTCCTCCTCGATATGGGTGTCTGCACAGGGCACCCCAGTCTCGGGAACCCCATGAACAGCAAGATCTCATGCTGTGCCCCTGGACTCACCTCGAGTGTCACTGTCACTGCTGCTGGTGGCTGCACCGACTAGATTGAGGATGCTTCTTTCAAGATAGAACAATCTGAGTAGCTTCAGGTAGTTGTTTTATTTGAAAATATTTTTTCAGATAAAAATAAATTAACAGACATTATTAACAAATGTACAAAATCACAGAATTGCTGAGAGTGGAAGGCACCTCTGCAGGTCATCTAGTCTAACCCCCTTGCTCAACCAAGGACATCCAGACCAGATTGCCTGGGACTGTGTCCAGTCAGTTTTTTAGTATCTTGAAGGATGAAGACTTCACAACCTCTCTGGGTAACCTCTTCCAGTGGTCAAACACCTCATTGTAAAAAACTTATTTTTTCTTACAGTTCAGTGGAATTTCTTCTATTTCAGTTTGTGCTCATTACTTCTTGTCCTGGCACTGAGCACCACTGAGAAGAGCCTGTCTGTCTTCTTTGCACCTTCCCATCAGGTATTTATACAAATGGTAGGACAGCCCTGAGCCTATTCTTCTCCAGGCTGAACAAGTACAACTCTCAGCTTTTCCTCATAAGAGAGATGCACTGGACTTGCTCTTGTAGGTTTATATCTTTCTTGTACAGGGGAGCCTGGAATTGAGCCCAGCATTCCAGAAGTGTCTCACCAGGGCTGAGTAGGAAAGGCTTGGCTCCCTCAACCTACTGGTAACACTCCTCCTGATACAACCCAAAGGGCTCTTGGTCTTCTCTACTGTAAGGGTGACTTGTTGTTTTGTAGATCCTTCTCTGTAAATCTGCCTCCCAGCTGGTCAGCCCCCAGCATGTACTGGTCCCTGGAACCTTCCCTCTCCTAACATCTGCTGTGTTAACCACTCCTCCCAGTTTTGTATCACATGCAAATTTGTTTTGGGTGCACTGTGCCCCATCACCCAGATCACTAAAAGAGATATTAAAAAATATTGGACCCAGTGTCCACCCCTGAGACATAACACTGGAAAATGTCCTGCATGGACTTCATACCACTCACCACAACCATTTAAGCCCATTAATTCTGTCAGTTTCCAGGCAGCCTCACTGTCCACTTATCTGTGACATACTCGTATGCTTTGTCTTTGGGGATGTACAGAATACAATCTTGAAAATTTTGAAAATAAAAGGTAAGTAACATCCACTATTCTCTGCTCATCCATGAAGCCAGTATCTCATAATAGGGAGCTATTCTATCAGGCATGGTTTCATCTTCATAAATCCATATTGACTATTCCCAGTTACTTTGTTCTCCTTAATGTGCTTGGAAATGGCTTCCAGGATTATTTGCTGTATAACTTGCACTAGAGTTGAGGTCAGGCTGAGGGGCTTTAAATTTCCACAGTACTTCTGGAACATCTTGAAAATGACATTTGTTCTCTTTCCATCTTGAGTATTCTCTCCCATGAACTTTGACAGTTGAGAGTAGCCTCATGATGATATCAGACAGCTTCTTCAGCACTCATGGGTGCAACCTGTCTGCTCCCATGGGCTTGTGTATCTTCAGTTTGTTTGTGTTCCCTAACTAGATCGTTTTCTACAACTTAAACTGCAGATGGGCTTTGACTTTCCTAATACTGTCTGTACGCATGTGAACAGGCCCTGAACTTTCCAAGAGGCAAAAATTGGAAATTTAATGATTTTTTTTAGAATCTTTAAGTGTTTCAAAAGACTACTGGTGGAGTAGAACTTGTAAAATGTGGCAGAGTTCTCTATTCTAGGTATATAAATTTATAGTAAAGAGAAAATCATACAAAGTAACATTTTTACACATAACATGATAGCACCACTCACACATAACCTTATCACTGGGACAAAATATGTCTTTCAGAAGGAAGAAAACTTATGAATAAGATGACAAAGTCTTTCAGTGCTATTTTAATGTCTTCCTCTGAAGATTATCACACAGTTAACACAAATGACAACAGAATTAGAACAACAAAGAAAACTTTTGAAATATTTTTGCTTTTTACCATCATGTTTTCTGTTCTTCTTACTTACCCTAAAACAAATAAATGAGGTAGCCACAAAATTAGATTGTTTTCTTCTTTCTCTTCTGTGTCCTCACTCTTTTAAAAAATATAATCATGTCTGCAAAGTAAGAAATATAATTCTCATTAAGGCTGTACCAATGGCAATGTAAAATTAATCAGCTAAATCAACAGACTGAGAAATAAAAATGAAATTTCTTCCAAAAATATAATCTTTGACAAAACCTAGACTATGTATTTGGTATACTTTACTCACCTTATGAGCTCCATAATCTTTTATTCCCTAATGTTTCAGTTGATTAGACAACATTAGTATAATTTTCCTGAAGTCACAAATCCCTCACAAGATAATCTACTTAATAAAAACCTAATGAATTATTTTATTGTGGTTCTGCTGTTACTTCACTTTTTGCAGAACAGCAGAGTCTCTGTGGCTCTCTGTAAAAAGGCTGTTCCTTTCAATACTTACAATCAGACCCCTTCAACCCACAAATAACCTTTGAATTTGCTCTCACACACCCCTCTTTGGATTTTTTTAGTGTGTGATGTCACAGTATGAGTAAGTGTAGTGGAAGTAAACTGAAGTATAAGGGCAAGGTTGAAGTGCAAGTGTTCAGTGAGTGCAGCTTTTCTCCTTCTGAAGCAGAGTAAAACTAGCAATATCAGATGGATTTACTGAATTTGTTTCCTGGTCAAAGGGCTTTCTCATTAGCAGAGAGAGCAGCATCAGCGTTTGTCAGGGAAAGGATGTGCACAATTTATAAATAGTTGTATTGGGTTTGCATGGCAAGGTTTTTGGTAGCAGTGGGGGAGGGGACATGGGGTGGCTTCTGTGAGAGAAGCTGCCAGAAGCTTCCCCCATGTCCGACCCGACACAGCCAATGCCAGCGGCTACAGGAACGGACCCGCCGCTGGCCAAGGCCGAGCCAATCAGTAACGCCTCTGTGATAACATAATTAAGAAAAAAAAGGAAGGGAGAAAAAAAAGCTGCACACTTTGCAGCTGGAGAGAGGAGTGAGAAGATGTAAGAGAAAACAACTTCGCAGACACCAAGGTCAGTGAAGAAGGAGGGGGAGGATGGGCTCTGGCGCCGGAGCAGCGATTCCCCGCAGCCTGTGGAGAAAGACCATGGTGAGGCAGGCTGTCCCCCTGCAGCCCATGGAGTTCCATGGTGGAGCAGATGACCACCTGTAGCCCGTGGAGGACCCCACGCCGGAGCAGGTGGATGCCCGAAGGAGGCTGTGACCCCGCGGGAAGCCCGCGCTGGAGCAGGTTCCTGTCAGGACCTGTAGCCCGTGGAGAGAGGAGCCCACGCCGGAGCAGGTTTGCTGGCAGGACTTGTGACCCCGTGGGGGACTCGCGCTGGAGCAGTCCCTTCCTGAAGGACTGCACACCATGGAATGGACCCATGCTAAAGCAGTTCGTGAAGAACTGTCAGTCATGGGAAGGACTCACGTTGGAGAAGGTCGTGGAGGACTGTCTCCCGTGAGAGGGACCCCACGCTGGTGCGGGGGAAGGAGTCCTCCCCCTGAGGAGGAAGCAGCAGCAGAAACAACGTGTGATGAACTGACCCCAACCCCATTCCCTGTCCCCTGTGCTGCTGGGGGGAGGAGGTGGAAAATCGGGAAAGAGATTAAGCCCGGGAAGAAGGGAGGGATGGGGGAGGTGTTTTAAGATTTGGTTTTACTTCTCATTCTCCTCTAATTTTGATTTGTAATAAAGCAAATTTGTTTTTTCCCCCAAGCTGAGTCTGTTTTGCCCGTGCCAGTCCCTGCTGAGTGATCTCTCTCTGTCCTTATCTCCACCCACGAGCTTTTCGTTATAATTTTCTCCCCCTGCCCATTTGAGGAGGGGGAGTGATAGAGTGGGCTTTGGTGGGCATCCGGTCTCTAGCCAGGGTCAACCCACCACAATAGTTGACTTGCTTCAAAAGCTTGATGCGCTAAGAATTGTCTACCTCTCTGTTGGAAGCATATTTCTTACCATTTTGGGGAACAGAAACTTCACAGGTACTGTTTAAAACCACATTGGGTAGCTGTTACTCTTCAGTACTCACTTTCAGAGATGCAGCAAGACCAAAATTTCTTAGGTGAACAGGAACACTGGACAAAATTCTCCTTCAATGTTTTATACATAAATTTGCCTACTAACTGTTCAGGAACACAGTCTCCTGTAAAACACTCTTTTATTTTCATGTCCTCATTCTGGGTCCTGCATTGTGCCATCACAAAATATTAGTCAGTATTATGTTTCACATGAAGAAACTCAGTGTTTAAAGTGTATAATACCCAAAACATGTTGCTCTAACAGCTAGGTCTCTCTATTTTGATAGTTTTAAATAGTTAAAAATAGTAAAAACCCAACATGCTTGCAGGTATCAATGCTATCTCCTCTCTGCCTACGCAAATGAAATTGTTGACTGATACAGATATATTAGATTGCAAGGTACCTCTTGGATGGCTTTTAAGTAGTCAGTTTTATCTACCTCATAAATTCTCCAGCTTTCCCTCTAGCAGGTTGATTCCATGGGTTGGTTCACATAATAAAACCCCATTATTTCAAACCATAACATTAGTCATAGAATCACAGAATCACAGAATATTAGGGATTGGAAGGGACCTTGAAAGATCATCTAGTCCAATCCCCCTGCCGGAGCAGGAACACCTACATGAGATCACACAGGAAGGCGTCCGGGCAGGTCTTGAATGTCTCCAGAGAAGGAGACTCCACAACCTCCCTGGGCAGCCTGTTCCAGTGCTCTGTCACCCTTACTGTAAAGAAGTTCTTTCTCAAATTTAAGCAGAACCTCCTGTGTTCCAGCTTACACCCATTGCCCCTTGTCCTATCATCGGTCATTACTGTGAAGAGCCTGGCCCCATCCTCCTCACACTCACCATTCAAATATTTATAAACATTAATCAGGTCCCCCCTCAGTCTCCTCTTCTCCAAGCTAAAGAGGCTCAGCTCCCTCAGCCTTTCCTCATAAGGGAGATGTTCCACTCCCTTAATCATTTTGGTGGCTCTTCGCTGGACTCTCTCAAGCAGCTCCCTGTCCTTCTTGAACTGTGGGGCCCAGAACTGGACACAATATTCCAGATGTGGCCTCACCAGGGCAGAGTAAAGGGGAAGAAAAACCTCTCTTGACCTACTGACTACACCCCTTCTAATGCACCCCAGGATGCCATTGGCCTTCCTGGCCACAAGGGCACAGTGCTGGCTCATGGTCATCCTGCTGTCCACCAGGACTCCCAGATCCTTTTCCCCTACACTGCTCTCTAGGAGATAATTTCCTAACCTATACTGGAACCTGGGGTTGTTCCTGCCCAGGTCCAACACCCTACACTTGCCCTTATTATATTTCATCAAGTTTTTCCCTGCCCAGTTCTCCAGCCTGTCCAGGTCTCTCTGGATGGCAGCACAGCCTGCTGGTGTGTCAGCCACTCCTCCCAGCTTGGTATCATCAGCAAACTTGCTGACAGTGCATTCAATTCCCTCATCCAGGTCATTGATGAATATATTGAATAATACTGGTCCTAGTACTGACCGCTGAGGGACTCCACTAGACACAGGTCTCCAACTAGACTCCGCCCCATTGACCACTACTCTCTGGCTTCTTCCCTCCAGCCAGTTAATAATCCATCTCCCTACCTGCTCATCTAATCCACACTTCCTCAATTTATCAGCGAGGATGCTGTGGGAGACTGTGTCAAATGCTTTGCTGAAATCAAGATAGACCACATCCACTGCTCTGCCATCATCAAGCCACCTCTTTGTGTTTTCATAAAAGTCTAGAAGGTTGGTCAAGCACAACTTCCCCTTGGTGAAGCTGTGCTGACTGCCCCTAATGACCCTCTTATCCTTGATATGCCCAGAGATGCCACCAAGGATAAGTCGTTCCATCACCTTCCCAGGGATGGAGGTGAGGCTGACCGGTCTGTAGTTACCCGGGTCCTCCTTCTTGCCCTTTTTGAAGATTGGAGTGACATTTGCTTTCCTCCAGTCCTCAGGCACCTCTCCCGTTCCCCACGACTTAGCAAAGATGATGGAGAGCGGTCTAGCAATGACTTCAGCCATTTTATTTTAAGGCTTTCTCCTTTAGGCATCCTGATCAGCAATGTGCATTAAATCAGCAGTAGACATGCACGAATTTCAGTTTAAAATATGTATATGTTAAAAGATTATCAACTCCTCTAATTCACACCATTTCTGAACAGTATTCTTTGTGTCTTCTGGGAAGAGGATCAGTCTCTCTCTCCAATTTGGTTCATTCTGCTTCACAGAAAATTATTAAATATTCATTGGCTTAGATTGCAGTCAGTTAAATGTGGTGGAAGTGGTTGTTTCTGTGTATATTCTTTTACTGACAAAATGTCCTAGCAGTAAAAAGAGGTCATCATACTTAGAAAAGCCAAGTTATTGATGAATGCAATAAGTTCAGGCAATAAAGAAGAAGCTTAACTCTTAGTCTCCATATTATGGGTGCCTTCCCAGGGGAATGTCCACTAGATTCTTACGCAACTGAGAAGAACAATCACCTGTGCAAAAGCAAACCTAAGGGTAGCTGGGTATTAGCAGACTAAGGGACATTGTTCTCTCCCTGTCCTAATCTGTATTTTAGCTCTCCAGATGTCTAGCACATGATCTACCAGAAATAAAAAGTTATTGTTCATTAAATCTGAGCAAAAATTGAGAGCAATTTTAATTAGATTTATAATAGGTACACTAGAATTCCTCTCACACTGCTATTTTTATTTCCTAAACACTTCTTCCATCCAGCAGTTGTGCAGCCAATGCTTTTAAAAAGATTTCCAGAACACTAAACAAATGTATATTATAATTATACAGCTTAGAAGGTTCAAATAATTCCTGCATTGACATATGTTTCCAATTAAGCTTGGATACTATACAGCTTTATTTCAAGCAGTTCTACCTTTCATTGAAAGAAAAAGATTAAAAAAAAAGAAAACTAAAACCCCCAAAAACCCGAAACAAAACCAACCAAACAACAGGCAATCACAGTAACTGGAAGGCATTTTTCAAATTGCAATTATGAACTTATATTATAAAGGATATATTATCATTACAACTGGAAAAGTATCAGAGCATGTTTGTTATCTCCCTGAAATTAAATCACACCAGTTGGAAGCTGAGCTGCATATTACATAATGAAGACAAAGCCTACAATTGAATAGAGGTTTTTGGAATTACAGCAATCTTATAATTGGTTTTTAATGAATGTTTACAACTTGACCAAGTAAAAAATTGTTGAACAGGTGTTTGTGGGAGTCAATTAACCAACATTTTCTTACTTTGGTTTCTTTTGTGCTTTTCTAGACACCACTTTTTCTAGGAAAAAAAAAATAACCAAAACACTTTAGTAACCTGAGCTCCCTCTTAAAATTGAATCAATCAAAACCCATTGAAATTAGAGTATTACCATTAAGTGAAATGTGAAGTGATTTACAAAACAGAAGGTAATATACCAAAGTAATAAATTAAAATATATTTTTTTTTTCTTTCTGTCTTCTAAAAGCTATTCCTCAACTTTATTTTTATTTTATTTTATCCGATTCAGGAAATTAATCTCCAGGGTCTTATTGACTCTGGTGGAAAGACAATAAATCTACTGCAGTGTAGAAGGCCATCCTGAAGAAAACCATAATCCCCATTGATTTCTGTATGATCAAATGTTTTACCTCAAATTTAAAAATACTATTAAAATTTACTGCAGCATTTTTTGGTTAAAATTTCAAATTCAGCAATTTGCATACTGTCTACCCATACACTGAGGACCTACTACTGACGATACGCTAAAAATGTTGTGGTTTTTTTTTTTTAAATGCAAACATTGAAAAATATAATTTTGATATTCATGGTACTCTGCCTATGAAGAAATTTCCAAAACAAGTTACTTCCCTCAAAATTATTTTTTTTTCTTATCAAATGATTTTTGTCAAATTGTCATTGTTTCATTACTGCATTGAAATTAAAAAAAAAAAAAAAAAAAGAAAAAGAAGCTAAAGCGGTGTTTCAGTTGGTGCTAAGTATCAGCTGCTCTTTATAATTTTTAAAGCAAAACAAACCCCAAGTATTTCAAGGTCCAGATTGTGTCATAGTATATTGGAGTTAGCACTATAAGATGTACCAGGAAATACTGTGAAATATCATACAGTCATATACTTTAAAAAAAATACTGTTTCTTTAGAACTAATTTAAATTACATGAAATGTGGGCTTTCACCTATGACTTTAAATAGATGTGTGTTCTTAAATAAATGAAAAACCATCCCATATAAGACTTTAATTTATATTAAATAGGTCAAATCAATAGAAATTCCAATATAACAGTGTAAAATTCGAAAACAGAGTCCCTCTTCCCCTGCTTCAGTGTAGGGGCTCTTCCAAGAGAGATAGTCCCCCATGAACTTCTCTAATGTGAATCCTTCCCATGGGCTGCAGTTCTCCACAAACTGCTTTAGCATGGGTCCTTTTTATGGGGTGCACTCGTTTGGGAACAGACTGCTCCAGTGTGGGTTCCCCATGGGTTCACAAGTCCTGCCAGCAAACCTGTCTCATTACAGGCTTCCCACGGGGTCATAGCCTCCTTCAGGCACCCACCTGTTCCACCAGATGCAGTTGGACATCTGCTCCACCATGGACCTCCATGGGCTGCAGGGGGACAGCCTGCCTCACCATGGTCTTCACCACAAGTTGCAGCGAAATCTCTGCCCCGATGCCTGGAGCACCTCCTCCCCCTCCTTCTTCACTGACCTTGGTGTCTGCAGAGCCATTTCTCGCACATCTTCTCACTTGTCTCTTTAGCTGCTGCTGCACAACATATTTTTTTCCCCCTTCTTGTATATATAATCACAGAGGAGCTACCTGCTGGCTTGGCCTTGGACAGAGGCAAATCTGTCTTGGAGCCTGCGGGTGCTGGCTCCATCAGATATGGTGGAAGCTTCTGGCATGTTCTCAGAAAATCCATCCCTGCAACTCTCCTACTATCAAAACTTTGTCATCCAAACCCAATACAACCACTTCAGTTTAGTCTGGGTATCATCAAAATTTACAACCAGTCCATACCATTTAAGTTATCTTCTGCTTGAGAGTTCAAAGTTCAGTTTTAGACCTCCACCCTCACAAACTCCCAATTGTCTGTTAACTTTCACAATTTAAGCTCTTTTTCCTCCTCAGACACACCAATGGGTTATTTTTTCTTTTTTAAATACTATAGCAGATTATTTTCTTTCTACAGGGACCTAACTGTAGCTCATTTTTGTGCTCACAAGGTGCAAGGATAAACAAATTTTCAATCCACATGCTTTCTACTTGACTGAGCACTCAGGCTTCAGTATTGCAGGAGCAGGACTGAATGGCTTTCTTAGACTACGTCTCATTATGAATAGTGGTTATCAGAAGATTACAGTCTCTGCCCGCAGACATATATAGCAGCAGCATCTGACTTTACTATCTGGACTCTGGAAACTTCTGATAAGTTCAGGAAGTGTTTGAGCCACCTTCCTCAGTGCCAGTCCCATCAAATTAATGAATCTAATATTCTTGACAAATTGCTACATTTGTTTATGGGCAATAACATCCAGGGAAACACAATGCTAGTGGTATTTACTTTACTTCATCAGAGGATTAAAACTTTGCAATCAGGAGAATTTAGTTCGCACCTTCAGGAGGCAAAGAAGAAGAAAGCAGAAGAAATCGGTCGTGAAATATAAAGAAGTATATTTTCCCTCATGGATCTCTTCATAGAATTAATGAACCTCGGGCTGCGCTTATGGAGCTGGCTTTTGAGGAGATGGAAAGGAGAGAAAGAGGAAAATAACAATTTTTTTAGTAAAACTGAAGAAATCTGATAAAACGATTGACAGAAAAACAACTGTGCAGTCTGAAAATGGCATTGTTACAGCCACTTATCAGCATGAATTAGTTTCTCCTTAAAATGTATAAGTTCGCAAAAGCATTTTGTTAAAATGGCAGTTCCCTATTTCTTGCTATTGTTGTTTTTAAGATTAAATTAGAACAGTAAAAAAACCCCAAAACAACAGTAGTATGCTAAGCAGCTTGCCAAATTACACTAGCTTTTAAGATTATATAAACTGCAACGGCAGCTGCATGATATTCTGATTCCCCTGAAGTAAGAAATTAATTTTACATGTAGCTTCCTAGACGCAGCTCATGACAAACATGATGTTATTGCAAGTAAACTCTATGGACATGCTCTGAGAAGGCTAAAAATAAAAAATCATCAAAAAGTACCTCATACCACATTAAATCTTTGGTTGTGTCTTTCTTAGTCTTTTCCCTGGACTACTCCCCAGTTATGAAAGAGTAAACAGCAAAACCAGTACAATAGCATGAACAGAAAGCTCCCAAAGACAGAAACAATTCCCTTAAAGATTGGCTAGAGAAAAAAAACAAAAACAAAAACAAAAAAGCCACCCATCAAAACACAGATCATCATCAATAAATAAATATGTGATAAAACACATACACAAAAAAACCTGAAATAAACCTAGAAACTACCAGGAAACGGAGGGTAAAAAATAAAAAGAAAACCTAATAAAACAGAGGATATGGAAAAGAAAAAGACATTTCCAAAAGAAATGTTGAAAAGTGGGGAATAATCCAGTCATTTATTAAAAAATCTATTGTGATGGAAGACCTCAGCCAGAAAAGGAAAATAAATAAATAAATAAATAAGAAAATCGTTAGACAGGTGTCCTGCTAACTGCCGAAGGCCCATAAGTTGTCTTTATTTGCTGCTATGCTACTTACCAACTGGGTAAATAGGTGTTCTTGCAGCAATCAAATGGGAGCCATTTGCAAAACCCCTGCAGTTACAAATTTACAAGCTGAAGAAAAGTGGCTGTTGTTTCATGTTTCCATTGAAAATACAGGACTAAGGAAAGGAATCTGATTTTCATCAAGAAGCTTAATGCTTCAAGGTGTATCATTTTCAAAAAAATGAGCAAGTAAGTGACTCTTCCTGTTTTGTTATTTTATTACTAGTCTCAAGTCCAACTATGCTACTAAAATTTTGAGAGCGAGCACATTTTTCCTCAGTAGAGAATATTTTGATAATCACAATTCTCCTGTGTCATATAGCTCTGATACAGAATCAGATACCTAGTTTCATTTCTCTGGGTTTCAGATTGTCTATTATCTGTACAGGAGTTTGACTTATATGTCAGCTAATTCACTGACACCAAATCATTAAAATATCTGAAGATGGGGTAAACTGGATGGAACAGATGAAGATACAGCAGAAATAGACTCTTAGCAAATACATGCATTGGGGCTGTTGCAATCCGGCTTAGAATTGATGGGGTTTCTCTTCTGTGCCAGTTACAATAATTCTCTAGTTCTTGTTTCTAAGGTTTGCTGTTAAATATGAAGCAATCTTAGCAATGCTCTTGCTGGGAAAATTTCTGTGGTATCCTATCCTTGGTGTCTATAGGTAAGCACATTTGATATCAGCTCATCTCTGCACCACTCTGTGGTACTTTCCAGAGATCACTGATAGCTGTGGGTCAAGCTGCACGGACACAAGTCATAGTTTGTTCCCTTATCTTTTGGAGAAACAATTTGACCCTTATGTTTTCCATAAAGACCCTTGATCTAATGGAGGAAAGAAAGGGACATCTTTGACCTAGCAGAACACAAAGGAGCTGGAGAGCTGGGCCTTTTTCTCCTGTTTTTCTTTTCCTAACCTGGAAATCACAGCACTAATAAACAGCTGCTTCATTACATTTAGAAATATTTTGGCAGGGAAGAATTTGGGCTGCAATATTGAATATAACAAAAATTTACCTAATCTTAACACATTCTAAAGATGAGGTTAACAGTATTAACTCAGTTCAATTTTGCACAGGGTATGCAAGGAGGAATATTTAATCACTTATTTCATATGGGAAAAAACTTTTTTTATCTATGGACATTCTCACTAAATGACGTGTTAAAATGGCTCTTCTGATGTTCACATCATACTGACATTTTCAACCTTCTTTGCTTTCATAATAGATACTAACCCCCAGCTCTTTTGGCTTTTGGAGACTACATGCCTCCAAGAGCATCATCACTTCTTAACAGCCTATTTTCAGTATGTTACTTGCAAATTTTTGTCCTAGAACTGAATAGACGCTATACAAGTCTTAACCATGGTTCATCTGTGGTCAGCCACAAGCACAGTGCAGACACTACCTGTAAATGGAATGGGCAGAAGGAAAAACTGAAGAATTCTGCCATTGCTGTTCTGGAGTATTGGTGTAGACAAATAAAATTCTATTTCTGATTAGCTTGGGCAGTCTTAGGGAAGATGGAAGATAAGACTACATAGATATAAAAAGCAGTCCTCCAGAAAGTAATTTTATACTTATTTTGATCTTCGGTTATGTTATTGCAGATTTTTTTTTTTTATTATATATTTTTTTCTTTTTGCATCAAAGTGCTTACTCTAATTATATGGCTTTTTTTCAGATTGGATTTAATTTTAAAGCATCGTCTTTATGGTTTTAAGAGCTTGCAAAAAACAGCTTGTAATGTCCACAGTACTTCTGAAAATTTTAATATCATGAGTGATTAAAATATTTACGGGAAAAAATACTTTCTTAATATATTTCCAGACAAAGTACTTGACAGTTTGTGTCTTTATTATCCATCCTCTTCTGTTCATGTAAATAGGAAAATATGTACTGAATTTGCAGTGAGGTTGGAGCAAGATGTAGGATATATGTAGATTTGTGAATTTTTATTAAATATATCTAGGGAAACATGATCATATGAACTCTAAATTATTTTTTAATTAATGCATTGTCACAACTAAAGAAAAATAGTTTGATGCTAATATACTTCTTCATTAAATAACAGGTAGGTGACTGTTTGTTTGTTTGTTTGTTTGTTTGTTTGTTTGTTTGTTTGTTTGTTTGTTTCCTGCTGTTCACAAGGAACTGAACTGAAAATGCTTGGTGCACAGATAATATTTGTAACAGAAGATAAGAAAGATAAGTATTTATCTTAAAGTGCAGCTTTTTTCCTTTAGGATTTTATTCTTATAATACAATGTCATTAGCAAGAATCACTAAAATTTATATGACAAGATGATGTTGAAGTGCTGTATACCAGAATTATGAGTAGTTATAGATATTTATCGTATTTGTTTAAATAACGCTTATTTTTGTGCATATATGAAAACATGATAAAAAAGATAGCATCAAACTGTAGGGGCTGGAAGATTACCAAGTGTATGCATAGTAAAGCTAATACATCTATTATGCAACTATTAACTTAACTCAGCATATACTATATATCATCGAATAATATCAAGACATCTACAGCTGCATATAGATATTTCATCAATTCATGCTCTGCTCCTTTCAGTTTAATTTTTTCAGTGTAATTCCCTAGTGTAATTTCCTTACTCAAATGGGAAAAATACTGGATTGTCTCCTCTGTTGGTAGATTTGAATTTTCTGTATATTTTTCCTACATATTTTCCTAATCCATAAGTGCAATTTACTGTCTCTCAGTGGTGCAATAGAAAGGAAATTTTCAGTGAAAGAAAGCTACATTTTTGACTCATCTAGAGAACTCTAACAAATAGGGTTCAGTAACACTGCAGTTACAGATATCCACTTCAAGCACAGAATTGAAACAAAGTTATTTTACTTGTACAACAAACAAGTAAACTAAATCTTAGTTAACTTTTGTTAAAATTTTTTTTCCAGTAAAGAAGTTAAAATTTTTAAGTTATTTAATAGGTAGACGAGAAGTTCAACATGAGCCAGCAATGTGCACTTGCATCCCAGAAGGCCAACTGTACCCTGGGTTACATCAAGAGAAGTGTGGCCAGCAGGTCGCAGGAGGAGATTCTCCCCCAGTACTCCACTCTCATAGGGCACCGCCTGGAGAGCTGTGTCCAGTTCTGGAGCCCCCAACACAAGAGAGACATCGACCAGTTGGAATGAATCCAGGGAAGGGCCACGAGGTTGATCTGAGGGCTGGAGCACCTCGCCTGTGAGGACAGGCTGAGAGAGTTGAGGCTGTTTAGCCTGGAAAAGAGAAAGCTCCAGGGAGATCTTATAGTGGCCTTCCAATACCTGAAGAGGGCCTACAGGAAAGCTGGGGAAGGACTTTTCATAAGGGCAGTTAATGACAGGACAAGGGGAAATGGCTTTAAGCTGAAAGAGAGGAGGTTTAGATTAGATATTAGAAAGAAATTCTTCACTGTGAGGGTTGTGAGACACTGGAACAGGTTGCCCAAGGAAGTTGTTTATGCCCTTCCCTGGGCATGTTCAAGGCCAGGTTGGATGAGGCTTTCAGCAACCTGGTCTAGAGGAAGGTATCCCTGCCATGGCAGGGGGGTTGGAGCTTGATGATCTTTAAGGCCCCTTCCAACCCAAACCATTCTGTGATTCTATAACAATATCTTCAGTATTAGGCTGACGATTTAATCAACAAGTTCATAAGATGCATATTTCAGAGTGCTTGTTTTACTCCAGAAAAGGAGAAATTCTGTTATGCACTTGTGAGAAAATGTGGTGAAGGTGTAAAGTGATAAAATAACAGGATGAAGGTTTTATTAGAATAGTGAACAAATACAACAGGAAAAACTGTAAAAGCTGTAACAGATTCAGGAATAAGAACCAACCTCAAACAATACTGACAAGCTAGATGAAAGAATAAAAAATCCTTGCTGGCCCTGAAAAATCCAAATGTGATAGTTTCACTGGGACAACCAAGCCCGGCCTGTTCCCAGACATCGATCCTGGAGGAGCGACAATCCCGAACCGAAACCACAATCCCAGAAGAGCAAGAGCCCGAGCGAAAGCCAGAGAGAGCAAGAGAGGAAGAGCCCCTCACTAATATACTGACCATGATGTGATATGATATGGAACACGCCATTGGCATATACAAACACCAGTTTAGCTTATTAATTTAAATATTCCTCACCCCTTCAAATCTTGTGCTTGTAGACTAACAGAACACAAAGTCCTTCACTTCTAGAGACAAAAATGCAAACACTGGAATGTTATCAGTGTCTCTCTCATAAAAAGTCCGAGGCTGAAAAACAAAACATGGCACTATTCTAACTACTAAAAAGAAACCCAGCTCTGTTTCAGCCGAAAACCAGGACACCAAACTGTATTTTTCAGTTATTAGAACAACAGCTCTTAAGTAATTGCTGCATGTATTGATCTAGTACACGAACATCCCCAAGACATCCTTATATATCCACACAACCTACTTAAATAAACATGTAAAAATTATTTCAATTAGATTTCTTTAATGGTCTTTACCAGAAAAAACATCAACAGTGCAAAAAGTTTGTGGCATTTATAGCAAGACATGCACATTCATGCTTAATCAAAGTTTTGATATTCACTGTTGACACAGGCACGAGTACTCTCTGGATATTATTGTCACCATCACTTAACAAAGTGGTAAAGGGCATGATGTGGTAAGTAATTATTAGCAAATAATTTGTGCAAGTACCTTAGCTGCTGTTGCTTCTTCTTAATTCATGAAATGTCTACAAATCCCTTGTGATTTACAGACCATTTAAGTAATTCTACTGTTGTGTAATTATAAAAGTAAAATTAGAATGCCAAGACTGCCCTACATCTCGTCAAAATCATCATAATCACCAGTAACATTTGCTTTGGTGTGATTTAGATTTTGCTCACCTAAATCATAAAAAATCTAGTCTCACTGGTAGCAGACCAGAAAATTGGTAATTGTCAGTTATTTGAGGGCTTAATTCTACTGTCTTGAATTCTGAGCTTCTACTAAGTGTTTCCAGACTTTGAATGTGAGTCTCTATCCAGACCTGTAGCTGATCAACAAGAGGAGGACAGCAGCAGAGAACTCCTATTGTTCCAGGGGTGGAGATGTGTAAAGCCAGTCACACTGTTCTGCCTCCTACAGGGTAGCTGTCTCAAGGCTGCAAGACATCTCACGTCTCTTGCTGCCAGTCTGTCCTGCAGACTGCCTGACATGCCCAACCGGCATCAGATGCGAGGGCTACATGGCCTACCCACTTTCTAACTCCATGTTGTCTCATGAGAACTTCATTGGCTCAGTGTGAGAGTCCTTGGGAAGCACACTGGGTATGAGAGAGTTCACACACCCAGGAGCAAGTTTTCCAGAAAATGAAATTTAGATCGAGCCTGGGCAAGGCTGTTTAAGAGCCTCACAGCCTTTACAATACAGTGCAGGCCCTTCCTGAAAGATCATGGAATTCAAGCTCTACAACATATTTGATTTTTAAAATTTAAGGCAGGACCCTGATTAATTTTCTATTTTTCTTCTGTATCCATGGGATGCAGCACCAATTCAGTCTGCAATAAGTAGTATACTTGGTATGACAAAATGGAAGCTGCAAGATACATGCAACAGAGAAGATTCTTAGGATAGAAAATCGCAACTAATAATTGCCTCAAATCAGGAAAAATCATTTTCCTCGTTGTGGTGGTTTAACTTGGCTGGCAGCCAAGTACCACATAGCCACTCACTCACTCTCCTTCTCTCAGGGAACAGCATTAGAGGAGTAAAGGTAAGGAGACTTGTAGGCTGAGATTAAAACAACTTAATAACTGAAATATAATAACATAACATAACGTAAGGTAACATAATATAATAAATATAATATAATAAATATAATATAATAAATATAATATAATAAATATAATTAATATAATATAATATAATATAATATAATATAATATAATATAATATAATATAATATAATATAATATAATATAATATAATATAATATAATATAATATAATATAATATAATATAATATAATATAATATAATATAATATAATATAATATAATATAATATAATATAATATAATATAATATAATATAATATAATATAATATAATATAATATAATAATATATAATATAATAAATATAATATAATATAATATAATATAATATAATATAATATAATAATATATAATATAATATAATAATATATAATATAATATAATAATATATAATATAATATAATATAATATAATATAATATAATAATATATAATATAATATAATATAATATAATATAATATAATATAATAATATATAATATAATATAATATAATATAATATAATAATATATAATATAATATAATAATATATAACATAATATAATAATATAACATAATATAACATAATATAACATAATATAACATAACATAATATAAATCTACAGTAATAATGGTAATAATAATAATAACAATAGAATATACAAATGACAGCACAATTGCCCACCACCTGCTGACCAATCCCGACCCATTCCTGGAAAATTATCTCAGAGGAGTGGCAATCCCAAACCAAAAGTGTAATCCCAAAAGCGAGAGAGGCCGAGAGTGAGAGACCATTCCTGTTGACCCTCATTAATATACCAAATATAATGTTACATGATATGGCATATCCAAATGATAATTTGGGATTCCTAATTTCCTATGCCCCACCTAGTCCTCTGCACCTCTGGAAAGTTATTCATGTTCCAATGACAATTGAAAACATTAGTATGCTATCAACTTTCTTCTCATAACAAATCCCATACTGAAACCAAATTACAGCACCCCTCTAGTTACTAAGAAAATTAGTATTGTCCCAGCCAACAGCCAAGACTCTCATAAACTAACCATGCTTTCTACATTGCTCTTTCTCTTGTCAAATAAAAACCCCCTTCCTTTGTATGACCTACAAATGAAAATTGAAAGCTTGTCCTCTTTTCCTCCCTGCTTGACCCTCTTTCAGTGTAACCCTGTGTGGGATTGGAAGCTGGGGCTTTGCAGTGTTGTTTTCTGTGACACATAAATATTTTCATTGCATATATTCCACTTACAGTTTCTACGGTGTGCATCTATTCATAGCTTCAAATTCATATATCCTATCTGTGATTACATATTCTGACAATATAATTAATATTCTGGAGATGTATGATAATTTTTGAGAACAAACCTACTGCTCAGACTATATTTTTCCATGTTTCTAATAAAAATCTGGGGGTGGCAGGGGAAGTTTTTCATATGGCATATTTATTTCCAGCATTCATTTTCTTCTTAATTGTCCCTGCTCAATTGCAATACTGAACTGTCTAGCATAAGAACAGATACTCATAACAGATGTAGAAAACAAGCACAAAAGCTCTTCTGGATGATCCACAGTTTAGAAAAAAACATTTTATGAAAGAGAAAGAGGTAGCTGAAAAGAATATTCCTGTAGGAAGCACTGGTAATTTTTTGATGAAAATAGACGCTGTATGGTTCGGAGATGAAAGGAAAACAGGCTTCTTTTTCTTTCTGAAGACTGCACTCCATCTTGAACATAAACGGCAAGAAAATACATTTGACACAAACTTCAAATAGTAGGACAAAAACGTATGCACTGAGTAGTTTGAAAGCTTTGTTTCCTATAGCGTAATGCATAAGAAATATTCAGCACAGAAAGTTGGTACTGGTATATGACACAATATTATTTTAGGTAATACCTGACATCACTCCACCAAGCTCCTTCTGATTATTTTTTGCAGTTTCTAGGGAGTTTTGCAAGCAGCTCTTATGAGAAAGTTAAGTGAGCAAGCAGGTATCAATTGAGCATTCTAAGATCCCTTTGAAGTCTTAAAATAATAATGGGACAATTATTCAAAGAGCAGTCAAAAATCTTGCTAATTAGTTAATTACTTAATTTTAGATTAAGTGTTTATAGTGCAAACATTGCTAAGTTATTTCAAACAATTTTATCTGGTTTAGATTTATTTGAAAACAGCCAATTACCTTATTAAAAGATTAAGGATAATAATTTCAGAAACAAGAATTTTCTCCTTGTGCCCTTTTAAAGATCAGTACTTGGAATATTTGTTTAGGTATTTCAGGAGACCACCTTTTTGGTGACAAATCACAACAGGCAGTCTGTTAAAATGCCAGGATCTCAAGGGTGTAAGGAAAATGGCTTCCTGCACTTACCTGCCAGCCAGTGACCAGCACTGGTGCCCTTGAGAGCTGGCTTGAGCTGCATCTCTCTTCACTAGTGGAAAGGTCCTAACTAAGGATAGTCATACAGTAATTTCTGCTTTCTCTCTGAAAAACCTGCCAAGGTGAACTCTGACAGTGCAGAACTCAGTATCTTCATTAAAGAATTGGTCAGAGACTGGTCAGAAATTCCACCAGTCTCTCTTGCATTTTCTTTTATCATCTGCCCTAACCTTTATATGAGATTATGCCTCGCAGCTTTCATCTTCACCCCAAGGAACACAGGAATGGTAGATGAAAAGGGAAGGTGAAAGGAGGCAATGCCAATAAACATTAACAGACAACTGGAGATTCATAACTTTTCCTAGAAGGCGAGCTGAATTTTCAATTAATAGAAAAAAGTATCATTAAAACATGAGTAGAATTTAAAAAAAATCGTTAATTGATAATCTCTTCATAAATGATACAGTGCATGTTTTCTATATGAACAGTCTTATGAAAGATTTACAACTAATACTGAACTTCAGAACTCCTGCTGCACTGGCTAGCTACACAAATTGTACCCTTACTATCTTTTTCTCACTGCTATATGTGTTTGTTACAATTACCAACTGCAGCCTACAGCTCAAGCTGGACTCCACTGCGGTAGTCATTATACACACAAAAAACTTCAAAGGCTTTAAAACCTGCCTATGCAAGATGACATGTCAGAAGGAAAACAGGGCACACTAAAATGAAAGCTTTTGCTTAAAATCAAGCATGTTAATGATTGAAATAATGTTAAAACCCCCCATTCTGACACCCTATTACTAGGATATATTACCTCTTTATTCTACCAATACTGATGTACTATTAAAATTTTGCTTCCAGCTCTTTTTAACTGTTTTTTTAATTGATTATCAATGAATATTCAAACAGAAATTTTTCTTGTTTTTAGGAAAGCAGCTATGGAGCAATCATGACTTTGGTTGAATTTAAGCTTCACTAGGACTCCGACAGAGGAATGACAGGTATTTATCACTGATTTTCCACAAAGACATTGCATAGGAGGAGCTAGACTTGGAACATACGTAGTGGACATCTTAATGCTGACATATATCCAATTGAAAGTTGACCCAATATCTTTAAAGTTGGAATGAAAAGTAAAACTAGGTCAGTTAAAGCATAATGTTCAGTATGTCTCTGTGAATGAACAGTAGCTATGTCCTCTAATGCTCCCTGTGCTTCTGTTTCCCATGTCATTAAAGCTGAAGACTTCTTAGACCACATATCTTCTGCTCTGTCACCCTTCCTCACTTTCCTCCACAAGAAAATCTGGGCATAGCAGGGTCAAAATCAGTATGTATATCCAGGAGCCAAGCCTACTCTCCTCAGTATGTAGCCAGTCTTTGCCTCCAAATTTGTCTTGAACAGCTAGCAATATTACTGCAAACAGCTAGCAATATTACTGCAAACAAAAAACGTCACAGCTAGTCCCTAAATCCTAAAATAATACATGAAGAGTATATGCTTTTAATCTCTTGCTTCCCTCAAGTTCATCAAGCACACAACTTCTATCTTTGCTCTTATTTACAAACAACCTAAACAAAAGAGAAGCCAATAGAGAAAAAATGTTTGGTATTAGCAATTTTTTCCCAGAAGTTACACTTTTTTTACTTTGTACTGAACTAAACTGTTCTTAATTTTTTTCTGTAAATTATCATTTAGGTAGGAATGACAGATGGTATATCCACCTGCTTCTTGTTTCCTTAGTAACATCAATGATATTATACAACTCTATAAACCAGCTTATACTAGGGAATTGTTGTCAGCAGCCACCAATGTTTACAGGGCCAGAATACTAATGAGGTCTTACTGTGGACATGAAAATGCTCACTGAATGCTTTTAGTAATGGAGAAATCCCATTTAGGAAAAACGTTATAAAGTAACAAGAGTACTTTACCCAGGTCTAATTTTCAGTGTCCAATAAGTGAAATTTTAATTGCAAAACAGAGACTTTGGACAGTAATTTATTCTCTTTCTGTTTGGCTTTCTTGCTAGATTTTAATTTTAAATGATTTTGTGTTTATTTATTCTTATTACTAACACAGATCTATGTACAAGAGTTGTCATGTGGGGTTTATGCAACTGGCCAGCTAAACATGAAGAAAGCAGTTTAACAATCTTGAAACAATATCTTCCGTGCAATAGGTCAGTGTCTCTCTCATTGCACAATCTTTGCCTCTGTGCTCCTGCACCCCAGTCCCTGTCCTGCAAGACAAGCATATTTCTCTACAGGTCTGTCCCAGTGACCAGCCTGTACAGCTCCACTGCCATACCATTGTGTGCCCCCTGCCACCACCTCCTCTTTTTCATCTTCCCAGCATGCATATTCATAAACAATTGAGGTCTCCGCAGTGTGCTTCTGCTTCACACAGCACCATGTGTGTTTGACAAAATGACACAATGGTGAGCTGCAAAACAGCCTTCAGAGATTATTAGTCTGAATGCCGCATGGCTGTGTGTTTTAGTTAATTAGTGTGTCTGCACTTTTTGTGGGAAGCACACATCCCCTGCAGGAGCCCTGTTGGATGATAGCTGCTGAGGAATCTCACAGTCTTTCTGGTCTGCAGCAGCACTCCTGGTCTCAACCTGCAGTGTCCAGCTCACAGTCTTTTTGAACTAGTGTTAAGACGGTTTGGGTTTTTTTTTTCCCAATCTGATGGTAGGGAGAACAAACATAACCTGTCCCCCAAAAAGCAGAACCAAAACAACCCCAAAGCCTAAACTCTCAGAAATATAATGAGAAAAACATCCTGTAGTGTGTCTGGAACAATAATCAGAAAATTTATTGTGCTCACTGTATGTATTTAATTAGAAGTTCTTAACGATCAGCTGGGCCACTTTGCAGTTCAGTATGTACACCACCATCAACGGTTGTGTCTACTTCTGGCATTTTTTGTGTAGAATATTAAAGGGACAAAATAAAGATAATTACCTTTCTTCTCTTTATCTACTTCAAAACTTAAGTGGATACAAAATTTACCAGTAAATTAGTTACACTATAACATGGCAACAAATCTGGGATACTACTGGTACTGATAAGACAGATATTGTGCACTAAATTGTAAATGACTTGAAGTTTATAGGCAGAGTTTGGGTGTGTGCCATTGTTTTCCTAAGATCATACTAATTAAAATAGTTAGAGTAAAGAAGATACTAAAGGTGGAGGGAAAATATATTTTGAAAAAAGCATTCTATGACCACATGTATTTGTTTATTCTAGAATAAAAAGCCATAAAAAAAATCAATTGCAAAACAAGTCCTTCTGCTTTAAAGAGGGATCTCTACTTAGATAAACATTTTGGAGAATAGTTTTCCCCTAGGCAAATGCATCTTTAGGCATAACTTAGGTGTAAACATATCCAGAGTTCACATGTTTTCTTATAAAGTTAATGGGGACATACAAGTTTCCTGAAGAAAATACAGGTCAATGACTTAATTTAGAGACACACTTCTTTATTACTCAGCTAGAGAGACTACATAAGCACTAAAGATAAGAAATTAAACCTAGGTGACACAGGAGACTGGTCTCTATGTCTGTCCTTGGGAACTGCAGATATTTACACACAAGGAAAGGAATGCAAAAATATGGAGAAAGTTACCCATTAAAGGAATTATTTAGAAATAAATTTTTTGAGAGAGAGAAAGAGAGAGAGAGAGAGGTACTTGTCAGACATATTTTCAAATAGGAAAATTTGGGTTTATCAGTTACTCTCTATTACGACAACAAGGAATCTTATGAAGCACCAGGGATAGAGGATTTATCTTATTAAATCAAGCAACTATAAGGAAATATTTATATAGCATGTCATCTCATAAGCTCACTTATTTTTATTTCTCCAAAGGTTATTTGATTTTTTTTTTTAAGTATTAGTAACCAAAAATAACAAGAATCCCTTTATTACTTAGAGATTGCAAGATAATTTCATAAGGTTATATACAGTTTTCTTTCATTAATATTTGTACATTTCTGATTGAAACTTGATTGTCATCAATAAAGAGATGACAAACAACAGAGATTATACAATTTACTGAAAAGTTTTTTGGTTTTTTTTAATCCTCTTGCACCTAACACTTTTGGGAGGGACAGAAGTCATGACACAGTGACAGGAACAAAAAATCATAGTAGGATTTGTTCTTAATACTCAACTTTGCTCAAAAATTGATTTTTTAATATATATATATATATTTACTTCAATGAAATTCAGCTGTCAGCTCCTGAGCACAACATCAACATCACTACCTTTTTGTGACAACCTGTCACAATGCTTTAGCAGCTTACAGTATTTCTATTTTAAATGACATACTGATTATAGTTACTCAGAATTTTACAATCCTGTAGAAAGTGTTAACTTTTATCCCCTTCCTCTACAAAAAAAAAAAGTTCACTTTCTAGCATTCAAAAATATTCCTGTTTTATTTAACTATTTTTTTGTTTAAAATTACCTCACAGCTTAATGAAGGTGAAGCTGGTTTTGGGACTTCATTGTACAAGCAGTCTGTATATCATTAGAAAACAAGGCTGACAAACAAAAAAACTGATCTGTCCTATTGCAGTGGATGTTAACTATATTCTTTATTTAGTATATTCTGGCCATATAGGATCTTGCCTTCCTGTGCTTTGAGCAACTCATAGTCCATGTGAGCTTATTATTGTTATGTTAAACTGAACTGATAATGCTTTTACTGGCAAATATTCTTGATTTGAGCTCCTTATTGTCTTGACTATAGGGCTTTTAGTTATCTCTAAGCAGAGAGAGGATAATCTGTATATGCTGAGAATATCTATGAAGAGATCATTACTTCTGCAAGACAGGATGGACAGTAAAATCCATTGAAAAGATAATTTTTATCCCTATCAGCAAACGTGCTTAAGGATAGAGGAAGCCATGATAGGAATAAAAAGAAATTCAAAGATTTGATCTCATACAGCTGAAATATTGACAATGGCACTTGATCACATATAGTGTTGTCATCTACCTGCAAACCTCATGAAAAAATCTGGCCAGTGGCTCACAGGAGATGACCAAAAGAAAACCATTTATCCCCACAACACTTTCATCCTCATAAAAGGATAGCTTTCACAGTGAGTTTTTCACAGCATATTTTGGGAGAACAGAGCAATGATAAAAAGGTTCTTCTTAATTTCCTCATTGCTATTCCTTAAGCATAATAGAGAAGTCAAAGGAAAACCAAACACTGCAAACTATTCTCCCTTTTCTTTGGCCTTAGAACACTGTTTACATACAAGCACTTTTTCTACTAGCCTGAAGAATTAATAAAGCTGACAACTCAAAAACCAAATGGGAAGTTAATCTGCCATTATTTTTTCATGGGAAAATATTGTCCTGTATTTCAGAGATCCAATAAATAGTTATATTTCTGAGAATCATAAATAAAACTATTTCCTTCTTCATCCTTTCCCCTTCCAGTTTATTTAATATAATCAGTATGAGAACGTGATTAGAGATGAATATAAGATGAAGAAAATAATTATTTATTCTTCTCACATGTCTTGAAAGCTATTTAAATTATTTTTCATTCCCACAAGGGGGTATCCTAAAAGTTCAAAAGACATTACTGAAACTGTGAACAATTCACCAAAAGTCACCTTTCAGTTTTTGTGTAACTAAATTGTTAATGTGGTCAAAATCATGTTGTCTTTAGAGAAGGGGGTTGGGATGGGAGGGGATGGGGGTGGAATAGACAAGGGAATAGCTTTTACTTTCCCTTTGTTTTCCAAAAGAATTAAGTATTTCCGCTCTCACCTAACTCAGTGTAGTTTCAGATCTTTCTCTCAAACCACAATATTTTAGTAATTCTTCAGAATGGAAAATCAGAGCTAAAGGTTAAGGAATAAATTATGCTTGCAATAAAGTGATCCAGATTAAATGTTCCCCATGCATTGCTATACATTTAAAAATGTTAAGAAAATGCCATGCATAATTTCTGAAAAGCCTCCCAATTAGATCATTAACTTAATATTGTTGTGTTGACAGCTCTGTAAGTCAATGGATGTTGGACAATGCTAGTGAAATTGTGTTATTTCAGGAAAAACTAAGTAATCATTAAATTAATTTGGAAGAAAGAATATATCTAGCAGAGTTCAGAACACGGCTGAAAAGCATGTGTAAAAGGGGTTTGCCTGATCCTATGTCATTTGCTACTGCAGTTGAAGAGAAGAAAGAAGATATATATATAAGGAAATAACAGTTGGGGGAAGTCAACAATTTCTGTGACACTACGGGGGGGGAAAAAGTGTATTTAACACAGTCTATTAAGCTTTCCTTGTCATTTTGCAGCAGTTTTGCTTTTGGCTCCAGTATTCCTACCTTTTCTATTTTATATAGAGTTTCATTCTTCATACCTCATGTATCCTAGTCTTAATTCCCTTGTTAGCTAACCTCAAGAGTTACTTGCTAGAAAAGAACAAACACTAATGTTCTGTTTATTGTGTTATACAGAAAATAGTTCCCATCCCCTGTCCCTTACAGAAAATATTGTTATTTCTATATCACCTCTCTTTTTCCAGCTCTCTTGTAGTGAACTACAGGTTCCTGAATGACACAACAATGGAAATTATGTGGGGTTCCCTTGAGAAGGACTCCACCATTCTGGCACAGGACCCTCTGTTGTGCAGATGGTTCCAAGGTGGCCATTGGCCCACAATGGTGGTGTGGGGACTTCCTCTCTGCCCTTCTCCTGCTAGAAGACTTCTGTTCTGCTCTACCAGTTGCTGGGATCAGCCAGAGTGTGGTCCACAGCAGTTTAAACTGTATTTCTTACTCCATAGTTTCAGAGAGAGGTTAGTATAAATAATCCTGTGTATCTGAATAGACAATACATAAAAATCATTCTTCAATACTTGGCATTTTTATTAGCAGGAGTCTGAGACTAGCAATGTTCTAAGTATAATAAGTCCTTAGAAGAGTCTCTGTAGTTAAGGTGGAACTTAAAACACAACAGAGAAGAAAAAAAAAGAGCATCAATGCTCTGGTTTTGATGTGCTTGTAAGTGTCTTCCTAGATTAACCATACATGACACTTCCCAGAAAAATAAGTGTATATATCTACTAGTCAGTACAGTATTTGAGATTGGTGCCATTAGGTGTTTTTCAAATTTAGATCTTCTTCCAAAGACACGTTCCATTCATGTTATTTCTTTAGGTAACATATTTTATTTTCAAAATATCTACTCTCCTGGATTTAAAGAGTCCAGTTGTATCCCACAAAACTCAAAAAGCAAGGCCTGTAGACAAACTGACTCTGTCAAAAGCACAGCGCTCTTAGACTTTGGCTCTATTGTTGCCCTCCAACATGATCTCTGCAGGCAAAATAACACTATGAAGTACAGTAAAGAAGAGGAGAAAAGTTTTTTAGTTTGCCATGGTAATCTCCTAGATCATTATTCTATGCATGTTCTGCTCCACTCACTTGGCTGCTTAGACAGCAAGGCTTGTCTGCTGGACCAGCTCAGAGCACTTGATGTTTCTGCAGTTCAGTTAAATGATGAAATTTCCTATGACTTAGCAAAAATCACAGTTTATACTGCTCAATTCCTAGTCTATCCAGTAAGAACAGTACTTCATAATCTCACAGGATTTTTGGTCAAAAACCCCACTTATTTGCAGGGGCCTCAGTAGTTACAGATATAGCTGTTAATCAGGAAACTAAGTGACAGAGAATGAGAACTCCATCCACCTGCATGTGAAACATTGCCTCAGTTTTGTACTTAAAATTCCGTTTAAACAGCAAAAGAATAATAATTTAAAAATCTGTGTCTTAACTGAACTGTGTTATATATATTTTTGTTGGTGTTAAGGTCTATCTTATCTCCTCAGCTGAGGTCAGACAAACTGAATTAAGAGAACTACAACAATATGAATCTTATATTAGTTTTCAAAGGAAAATCAATACAAGCCCAAACCATGCTGGCAGTACTTTACCTGCTTAAACTTCCATAATCACTACTTTTGGTATTTTTCCAACATAAAATTACAACAGGATGAATGCAGAGTGTTATTGGATATGTCTGTCTCCAGTACAAAGCTTTTGGTAAAATAAATATTCCATTCTCCTTCCTGAAAGACTGGGGTAAAATAGACCAGGATCAGCTATTTGGCCAGTTATACATTTTTTTTCTTATATAAAATATGACTGCAATAAATGACAAAACAGAATGATTGATGGACATCTGTGTGTACTGAAGACATATCACTTACAGAGGAAAGCAAAAGTCTTAGGCAACCATAAAAGTACAGAATTGATTGCTATGTAGTATCACATTTTTGTTTCATAAGATTTTTGCAGCATTCATTGCTTAGTTATTGCAATAGAAGCAGATGAATGGTTATTTTGAGAGTCTCTGTCAGTGTAAGAACTGTGGCATGAACTGCATTTTTCAAAAGCAATTTAGAACTTTAAGTCAAAACCAGAAAAAGGCAAGAGTATACACAAGTGCTAGCATGAGCTTCAGGAAAAATATTCTTGATGTTTAGGAAGGTAATGGAACAAGATTTCAATATATTTTTTTATGTAGCAGTAACAACTGAGTAAATCTAATCTCAAGTAAAACAGCTTTTTGTGCCAAATATGAATTACTTTCTCCTTTTTTCTCTCCCAGCCCTTCTTTTAAAAATCTTACCTATTGTATGTGTCGGTTTTATTCTGCAAAGTACTGAAAGCCTCTGCTCCCACTTAACACCAGCAGATAAGGGTTTATGACAGTCTTGAAAGAGATACATTCCTATACTCCTCTCATGTGCAACACTCTATAGTATGAAGCCCATCACTTTCTTTCTTTCTCAGCACTTCTCAAAATTAAAATATTTCTCAAGGTGATAGTGATATTTATTTATGTTGACATTGGAATAGAGGGAGCAAAAGGTTCCTGGTGTCCTGGCACTGCATGCCAGAAAGAACTTATAGCTGAAATAAACCTTTTAATGACAGAAGAAGGAGAAAGGGAGGGAAAATATGAGCAACACATTCACAGTCAGACAAGATATGTTTGGTGATCTGGGAGCAGAAACAGATTTTAAGATTGAATTTAGTGCACCAGTGATTAAACTAAAGTCTTAAGCAGTGCATGTCATAGATTTCATCCTCTAGGAATAATTAAATGCCTCCAATTACCAGGACTTAATAATCAGCGGAGCAGTCAGACTTGTCTGTGAGTTGTTCATTGCCTGATTTCATAACAGCATGTGGAGACAAACAATAGGGAAAAAAAATAGATGTGTAGCCATTCTTATCAATTTATGCCACAACTATTTTTACCCAAGGTTCCCAGGTGTTTTACAGCATGTACAGCCCATGCTTACCTGATGAAAACTCTGATCATCCTAGCAAGATAGGTCTGTCAAGGTTGAATGGACTAGTCAAAAACCTAGCAACTACGCCTTTGTCACACTCAACCATAAATGCAGATGTGCCTATGAGCTGGCTTTTGAGTGTTCAGGCTCTATGTTTCCCTACATCATCAAGGTTCAAACTTGTCTAGGCAGGAATACAAAAGATATCTCAAAAGAAAGATAGGTCTCTGCATTCTTTTTATTGAAAGCATTCCTTTACCAAGCTCTTTGAGTAGATAGTGGCAGTCTCTTCCTTGGCTTGACCTCATTGAGCCAGAGAATCATTCTGTGGGATTGATGGAAGGTGAGCCAGAGGCCGACCATACTAAATTACAAACAAGCACAGAAAGCATCCTTAGGTGTGCAGAGATTCAGCCAGTAAGCACTCCATCTACCTTAACTTTCACTGCAAAGAAGCTGTCAAAGAATAGTTTATTTTTTGTTTGTTTTTTTTTTTAATCAAAAGCAGCAGAAATAGACTATAGAAGATATTGATTTTGTCCCATTACTTTCAGTAGCAAAGATACTACATAATCCTATTATTAAACACAAAACTGGCAGCCAACAAAACAACATTTTCAAGTATGATTTAACAAATCAGCAAAATCTCTCAAATAATACTATTCCCAAACAATTTATGCTTATTTACCCCTCTGTGGAAGAATAAGGTTGTACTTATTAAAGCACTATGATCACAGGAGTGAAAAAAAAAACCAGGGGTAAGAGAAGGAAAGAAAAGAAGAACATAAAGCAAACTATTTAGCCTGTAGGAACTTTCAGACTCAATTCTTGAGATAACTTTCATGGAGGAAAAATAAAGCCCTTGTTTTGCCCGTCATAGTGTGGGCAGAACCTGGATCTTTATGTAGATTTGTCATGTGAATTCTGTCTGAAATCCACAAAGCTTTCAGAAACTACTTCAGATTTACTGTCTTCCTTCTACAAGACAGCAATTCGTTTTTATTAATCACTTTTCATGTCTGGAAGTAATAATTACCCATAGCTGGCACTCTAGCTAGTAGATGAATAGTTTTCTAACAAATTAAGAATAACAAAAGAATATCACAATAACTATTATATAAAAACTAAAATTTATTATGATAGTTTTCACTTGATTTTAGTTATTAAAAAGTAAAATTCTTGAATCTTAAAAAGTTTTCTTTCACTGTCTCGCCCTAAAGTTACTGCAGCATTGTATAATATAATAAAAAATAGCTATTAAAACAACAATCACAAAATCCCAACCCTCTATCTCTCCCATTAACATATTCTAGAACTTGAAAGGAGGAAAAGTATTTTACCACCAGGTCCCAAAAGCAGACTGACTAGCAAGCATTATTCTGGGATCATGCAAGAGCAGCAGTGCCACCTGAACACTTTTTCAGTAACACTAAAAATTCTTTAAAATTTAATTGTAACAGTCTGGAAGTGGATAATATTAGGAAAACCATGGGATTAGTCAGCAGTTTTTTCTAGAGGATGTTTTTTTTTCTGATTTTATTGTGGATCATATATGTAGAGCAATTAAAAAAAAAAAAGTAAGAAAAAAATTCACAGGAATGTGGAGGATACCAAAGAACACTGCCATTTGTAGCCACATCAAACACATACTTTCCAATTTAAGAACTTAATTTTAAAATAAATATCAGCTTGATTCTGACTAGCAGATATCTCAGATCCTTGCAACAAAAAAATGCACACACATATCTGATTCTGTGATTCTGTATGCCCATGCAGATGTGTATAACAGGTATTTACTTCACACAAAAAGCTGACTTCAGATCTACATGAACTCTGGTAGTGTCAAGTAACTTTACCTTACAAAATTACTTCACTATAAGTTAATACATAAGGTAAGACCAGCAGGTAAATCCTTTTATATACTACAGCCAGTGCCTTCAAACAATGCTCTGTTTCAATTAGTTCTCCTAGATAGCCTGTTTCTAGAAGGAGTTAATCACCTCTGCTTTTATTGGCTGCCACTGAGAGCACACAATAGTATGTGAAAGGGAGAAAATAACAATTGAAAGACATAAAGAAAACAATAAAGCAAAAGTGATGAAAAATGTAGATCTCATTTCAGTCTTTTTCAACTGTAAAATCAGAAGACATACCACGTGTGTATAAAATAGAAACTGTGGATCAAATATCAAAGGGGCCAGAGACACAAAAATCAGAGAAAAAACTACTAAGAAAGGCACTACAAACTAGTGGAAACTGTGACAATAAGCATCTTTTCAGAAATTTGTGTGGGAAAATACAGCAGCAACTAACAGTTCCTTACTAGCATAAAATCTGGGGAGAAGCAATTAAAACAGCTGAAAAATGGTCTTTTATGGTCCATAACACACCTTCAAAAACAACATGACAAGAATGCAACAGCCTTGCCGAAGTTGGTTTATAGAAGTCGGTAGCAAAAAAAGCAAAGTGTAAACCCGTTACCCCTACAGTTAAGAAGACTCTTTATGAAGGACTGTCTTCACCTCCACCGGCCTTTTAGTTAAACTAGGTGTGCTTGGGCACATCTGAACACAGGGTGCCCTATGACACTGAGCTCAAAGATCAAGGGCCATTTCAAGGTAGCCAAGATCTAGTCCAATGCCTTGCCCAGAGCACACTCAGATGTGGAGTCAGACCAGGTTGCTCAAGGCTTCATCCTTTGGGGGCTGGCAACCCTCTAAGGAGGGGGATGGCACTGCCTCCCTGGGCCTCTGTCTCAGCCACTCTAGCAGGAGAAAAGCTTTCCTTTATCTCCAGCCTCTCTGGACCTGCATTTTATTTTACTTTATTTTTCCTCTTTTCCTGTACTTTCAGCAGATTGAAGGCATTTCAGTTAAAACTTCAGCTGTTCCACAACTACAGGAACACTCAGGCTAAGTTTGACAATCCTGAACACTGCTGATTTTATCAGGACTCATGACTGCTGGGTAAACACTTATTGAATACCATTTAACACTAATTCACTGGAATTATCAGTGAGTCTAAGGTTAAACATATAATTCTGAGTTTATACTGGGTTTATGTCAGCTGCAGAATAAAAGGCCTACCAGTAAAAAGTTGACCCATCAAAACTACTGGACAAATTTGGATGGACCCATGCTTTGTGTCATGCAGCTGAAGAGCTCTACACATCAATGTTAATAAATCACAACTGTCACAATACAGAAACTGTAATAATTTTTGGTTTGACTCTTATGTAAGATGACAGGGCAAGACGTCAGGAATTGCAGAGTAAAACGCAGTAGTTTGTCCTACAGCTGCACTCAGTGACCATAGTGCTATGCTGTAGATCAATACAAAAGGTACAAGAATGCTGAGAATGCCATGGCAGCACCTTTGTGCATTCCCTTCCCTAGCTACACTCTATGATTTATAACACATGTAGGAATACCATGTGTAGTTCAGAAAATTGCCACAGAGCCCATATTTTACCACTTTTCTCCTTCCTTCAGTTTTTATGTACATTTCAAGCTCATTAATAATCCATTTCAGCCATTTAACTGCAACAGAATAGTGAAATTAATGTCTTAAATTTTATGAAGAAAAAGCTCATGAGAAAAAAAGTTACATTATTATTATAATTAGCAGTGTAGCATTTCTGGCTGTCTGTGAATAGATTGAAGCTACTGTAGTTACATGTTGTTCAAGATCCACAGCTGTATTATTGTTGCTCTCAAATGCAATGCAGAGAGGTGGTACAATTAATTATTACCTTATTCACTTTTTAAATGTAGTAGAATGTGGTTACAACAGCCTACTGTTTGCAATACACTGATCTGCCAGCAGTCCTCAGCTTCCTTCCTCATACAAGATGACTCATGCTCTGGTCTCACTGATACTCCTTGAGTAAAACCTGATGTTGCTCCACAGATAACTTCAGATGGTGATACTAACTAATTTTATGACATTATCTTCTTGAAAAACTGTGGAAAAAAGTTCTCATCATAGATAAACTTCATGCTTTTAGGCAAAGAATGGTTTTGAAAACAGAAATTAGTACCTTCCTGTACCATTAAAAAAAAAAAAAATAAAAAAAAAAATCAGACTTGTCAATGTTAGAGTTATTGAAGCTATACAGAGAGAACTTGAAGCTTTACCTGTCACAGCACAGGGCTCCATACTTATTTCACAATTATAAGTGGTCAGTACCTGTGGCCATTTCTGAACAGTTTCCTACCTCTGAGAAATAACGTTTGTTCATAGTACACTGAAATTTCATGTAGAGAGATTACGTGTTATACCACAACCACTGAGTTCTTTTGTAAATTATATAAATGAAGCCTAATCAGTATTAGTTCTTAGAATTTTAGGTCCTGAAATGAAACATAATTACAATGAATAATTTTACATAATTTAATTCGATCTCGGAAATGCTTTTATATAAAGCAAGTATACATGACTATCTACAAAACTGCATTCTGTCATTTGTTATTTACACAGAAGTCTGAATTGTGCTCTGTCATAATTAAAGGCACAGTAACAGGAATATAATTGTAACCCTCCCTCCATCCCTTCAATATCTTTCATATAAAGTTAGGACAGAAATCTACATTGGAATCTGGATGATCCAGGGAAAAATGAATGAAACACTCATTTAGTATTTGGTTTTCCTTGGTTTTAATGGAAGAATTATTTAGTTAAATTTTCTGCTGATACTCTGTATCATTCATCATGTCCAAGCTAGGAGATTTTTTAAAAAGAAATACTCTATTGTGATATTTTCTTATTCATATCCCTTTCTGTCACTTTTTCCTCTCTCTTTTCCCACACTCCATTCTGATCTTATAAGACTGAGACAAATCACCAACAAAAATAAAATAGGAGGTCGAAGCATAAAAAAAGAATGAAATTAAATATTTTAAAATGATAGGTCATTTTCTTAAATGTTTTACCATTTTGTTTCCTTTTTTAAAAAAGTGTTTGCCACTGTGTCTTATTTTCTTACAAGTACTACAGAAACCAAATGCCATGGAGAGAGTAGACTTCAGTCATGAACAGTGAGCAACTGAACTGACTCTGGGAACAAAGATCACAAAAAAACGTTGTGTACTGTTAGCAAAAGTGACAGTGCAGGTCCAGAGCCTGCAACTCATGCTGATTAAGACTGAGAGCAGCATGGCATAAACAGCTTTAGCTCAAAGGAGGGGGAAAAAAACTATACAAGGACCATATAGAGTACGGAATTTGTTGAGCCTCAGAAATAAATAATTGATTTTACTCAAATGAAAGCTGGATGCAAGAAGTAGCTGCAAGGACACTATGTGGAGGTTGAGAGAGGCAAATAAATATTATTCTGTTATGTTTTATTTCTTCATTTTGAGTTTTCTCTATTCAAAAAGCTTAAAAGCTTTCTTTTGAGTGATTTAGTCTGGTTCAAACTATTTAAACCTGGGGGCAGACCCAAGTGGGGAAAAGGTTTAGGTTGATTGTTACTAGTCAGGCAAAGCAGTGGTTGACTCAGACCTCTGTCAGACAGTGAAAGGCAAACTAAAGAGAGGGAGGGGAAAAGAACCCCAAAAACACAGAATTTATGCAACTGGAAAAACAGTGATGTTACACAAACAAGCTTTCTGTGTACCAGCTAAAGTATTCTTTCCGAAGGGGACTATCATCCACACTATGGAATCTGGCAAAAGACAAATTAAGACACTATATGATAAAGAACCTTCAGGTGTTTTTTACACACAATCTATATTGAATGTGTATATACAATACCCACATTTTATTGCACCTACCCAGTCTGAACTGCAGTTTAATATAGTTTTAGGTTTTCCTATCTGTATATTTATATTTCCTTCAATAAACACTTCTGGGAGGCACTAGGTATATGCTAATAACTGTATTTATATACAAGCTAAACTACAATTGGAAACCTTTTCAGATAGGACTAACTGTGCCTGTGCTCAATGATTTAAGAGTTTTTGCAATTCCTAATTAAAACAAACAAACAAACAAACAAACCAAACCAAACCAAACATACAAACAAAAAAACAAAACAAAACCCCCCACCAAATCCTCAACTTTTCCTTTTGTTCTTTTCCCTGTCCTGGCAAACAACCACTGAGTTACTCAATGTGTTGTGTTGCACATCACCTGATCAGATAAAAACAGACCCAGATGTGGCACAATTCTGCCTTCCTTCTCAATTTTTCACATCAACTTTTACTTCAATGGAGATCACTGCACCTATCTACTGGCAGAAAAAAAAGAAGACATTTTTCTTTGTTTTCTTGCCTTTTGTATAATATATTACACTTTTTAAAGGCTTTATGTCAAACATACATAAAATTAGAGAAATTTTACAAGGATTCTGCTAGTATTACTGGACTAGCAAAGCCTTCGTGTTACAAATAGCTGAGAAGATATATTGATTTGTTTCATTTGCCTTTTCTAACAATTTGAAACTACAAACACTTTTACAATAGTTGAAGAAAACATCAAGCTCTATTAGCACCTTCAGCTAATTGAAAAACCTTCCCTTTTATTTAATGTCTGTTAATGTTACTGATTTACAAGAAACTTAGATAAGATAACCAGCCTGCAAACAGGTTTGTGCATATATGATGCCCTAAACATGTATTTGCATGAGTAGGATCTTGTGGTAGATTTCAGATGAAGGAAACAGGACAGCACTGACAGCAAGCTGAATGTGATATGGCTTCCTCCACATATTTCCTCCCAGAGAAAATGTTGAAAGTATTTTGTCATTTCTTATTAATGATTATTTGAGCACAGCTTTCAAAAATTCAATAAAAATAAATATGAACCCTTACTTGGATATTTTGAAGCTCAGGAATAGACATATCCCTCAGCTTAACAGAGTGCTTATTTGTCTGACAATAACTTTAAGTTAAATCAAAGCATATATGGATCTTATATTTTATAGGACACTACTCTTACAACAAAACCTTGGCCTCAGGGCAAACTCTTACAGAAGCATCTCTAAGTAAGGTTTGTGATATGCCATCTGATAACTCACAAAAAGAACCTAGGATGATGTGTTGGTTTTGGCTGGTATAGAGTTAATTTTCTTTATAGTAGATGAAGTGGGGTCATGTTTTGGATTTTTTCATTGGATTATGAAAATAATGTTCATAATACAAGGATGTTTTAGTTACTGTTGAGCAGGGCTTAGACAGAATCGATGCCTTTTCTGCTTCTCCCAGTAGGCTGGGATGGCACAAGAAGTTGGAAGGGGACACAGCTGACCACAGGGATATTCCATAGAATATGACATTATGCTCAAAGACAAAAGTTGAAGAAGAAAGAGGAAAGGGGTACTTTGGGAGTTACTACCTTTATCTTCCCATATTGTCATTACTCACAATGAAGCCCTGCTTTCCTCTAGATGGCTGAACATCTGCCTGTCAATGGGAAGGAGTGGATGAATTCCTCATTTTACCTGCACATGCAACTTTTGCTTTACCTGTTATACTGTCTTTACCTCAAGTGTGAGTTTTTGCATTTTTCCCTTCTGATAGTCTCCCTCATTCCACTGCGGGCAGAATGAACAAGTGGTTCTGCAGAGCTCCCTAGGGTTAAACCACAACATAACGTAATCATGAAGGGTGTGTAGAAAAGGTTTGAAAGATAAATGGTAAATACCAAAGCAGGATTTGCTCTTCAGAAACTCAGCTGCCCGGGACCTGGTGCTACAGTCTCTGAGCACCACATGTGTAATGGCAGTCTGAGGGCTTTGGAACACATATGGCAAATAGCAAAATATTTTCATCCTGGAAATAGCAGAGTTATTGGTATTGATTAAACAGTGGTAGAGGTAACTGTTGTTAGCATTAGATACTATTAAAATCATATAAATCAAGCTTTGAGAGGTAAACCACAATGACTCGTACAATTATGAAACTTTTTCACAGTATGAATACTTTCCATTAAGTTCTTATCTATAAAATTTGATGTGTAATCTATCCCAGATGCATAAAACAGAGACTACTTTGAAGATCTTCACCAAGTTCTTTCTTACCATTGCATTTGGTATTGTATTGGGTTTGTGTGGCAAGGTTTTGGTAGCAGTGGAGGGGGGGGACATGGGGTGGCTTCTGTGAGAGAAGCTGCCAGAAGCTTCCCCCATGTCTGACCCGGCACAGCCAATGCCAGCGGCTACAGGAACGGACCCGCAGCTGGCCAAGGCCGAGCCAATCAGTAACAGAGAGGGAAGAAAAAAAAAGCTGCACACTTTGCAGCTGGAGAGAGAAGTGAGAAGATGTAAGAGAAACAACTCTGCAGATACCAAGGTCAGTGAAGAAGGAGGGAGAGGAGGTGCTCCAGGCGTCGAAGCAGAGATTCCCCTGCAGCCTGTGGTGAAGACCATGGTGAGGCAGGCTGTCCCCCTGCAGTCCATGAAGATCCATGGTGGGGCAGATGACCACCTGTAGCCCGTGGAGGACCCCACACCGAAGCAGGTGGATGCCCGAAGGAGGTTGTGACCCCATGGGAAGCCTGAGCTGGAGCAGGTTCCTGTCAAGACCTGTAGCCCGTAGAGAGAGGAGCCCACACCGGAACAGGTTTGCTGGCAGGACTTGTGACCCAGTGGGGGACCTGCGCTGGAGCAGTCCCTTCCTGAAGGACTGCACCCCATGGAATGGACCCATGCTGGAGCAGTTCGTGAGGAACTGTCAGTCATGGGAAGGACCCACGTTGGAGTAGTTCGTGGAGGACTGTGTCCCGTGAGAGGGACCCCACGCTGGTACAGGGGAACGAGTCCTCCCCCTGAGGAGGAAGCAGCAGTAGAAACACCATGTGATGAACTGACCTCAACCCCATTCCTTGTCCCCCTGTGCTGCTGAGGGGAGGAGGTGGAAAATTGGGAAAGAGATTAAGCCCAGGAAGAAGGGAGGGATGGGGGAGGTGTTTTAAGGTTTGGTTTTACTTCTCAATGTCCTCTGATTTTGATTGTTAATAAAGTAAATTTGTTTTTTCCCCCAAGTCGAGTCTATTTTGCTCTTGCCAGTAACTGGTGAGTGATCTCTCTCTGTCCTTATCTCCACCCACGAGCTTTTCGTTATATTTTTCTCCCCCTGCCCATTTGAGGAGGGGGAGTGATAGAGTGGGCTTTGGTGGGCATCCACCCTCTAGCCAGAGTCAACCCACCACAGGTATACACATTGGCTTGTTTCACTTGTATCCTTCATACAGACATACACTATTTGGGAAAGGGAAAGTTTGTTTACGCTTCAGTTTTATCTAAACTGTAGTCTTCAGTGATACCAGAAGATATCAGGAGGAGGAGGTCAATCCCAGTACCCAAACAGTGGCAAGGTTGCCACAGCTTCACACTCACAGAGTCTGCTAAGCATGCATTTACCAGAGGGCACATGCACACAAGTATCTATATTTAAGACATAAACACAGGTATACACTGCTGGCCACACACAAGTGTGGCACAAGCCGACGCACAAAGCACTGACATGAATATAAACAGCACCAGTAGTCTTACCCTGCTCCTCTCTCTTGCTGAGGATGGAGCTCTGTAGTTGGGAAAATATATTTGTACAGATATATACACTGACCATCACTGTCCACACACAACCTGACCATTTTACCCCTTTTCCCCCTCCATTTTTCCATGTTTCTACCTCTCCAAAGAATATAGACTCCTCACTGTTCCCATCTTTGGTTCCTCCCTAAACTGTCCCATAATCAGCACTGTGCAATCCTGAGATGCTCTTCCCCAGCATCCCACCATGCGACCCTGCCCCAGGCAGTGACACCCTGGAGGTGCTCTGGTGCTAGTGGTTAGATTGACAGAGGTGTTCCATGGGTCTGGGGTGATCCAAGGACAGTCCAGGGAGGCTAGGAAAGGAACTCACTCCCATGGCTGGGTTAATGGAGTGCCCCAACCTGCCATAGTGTCTCTGGGCTTCCTCATATGTGTGGAGACAAATGTTTGTTGGGCTGATGTCTCTTGTGATGCCTGAGAGCAGCCAGGGAGTGTTATTTGGGCTCCCTCACCTGCCATTGTCTCACTGTGATCCTCTGTGGGGTATAGGTACAGATGGGATTTTATTACAGAACTTAAAATACATGTGGTGGGTTCATCCTGGCTGCATGGCAAGTGCCACAAAGCTACTCTGTCTCTCCTCCGCCTCAGTGGGACAGGGAAGAGAAAATAGAATAAAAGGCTCGTGGGCTGAGATAAGGACAGAGAGAGATCATTCGCCCATTACTGTCATGGGCAAAACAAACTCGACTTGGGGAAAATAAATTTAATTTATTGTCAATCAAATCAGGGTACGGTAATGAGAAATAAACGCAAAAATTAAAACACCTTCCCCTCATCCTTCCCTTCTTCCAAAGTCAACTTCATTCTCTGTTTCTCTGCCTCCTTCCCACCAGCTGCACAGGGAGACAGGGAATAGGGGTTAGGGGCAGTTCATCATATGCTGTTTCTGCCGCTTCTTCTCCCCCAGAGGGAGGATGACTCCTCACACTCTCCCCCTGCTCCAGCTTAGGGTCCCTCTCATGGTAGACAGACCTCCACAAACTTCTCCAGTGTGAGTCCAGCCCACAGGCTACAGTTCTTCACAAAATGCTCCAGCACGGGTCCTTCCCATGGGGTGCAGTCCTTCAGGAAGGGACTGCTCCAGTGCAGGTTCCTCATGGGGTCACAAGTCCTGCCAGCAAACTTGCTCTAGCATGGGCTCCTCTCTCCTTGGGGTCACAGGTCCTGACAGGAACCTGCTCCAGAGCGGGCTTCCCATGGGGTCACAGGTTCCTTCAGGCATCCACCTACTCCAGTGTGGGGTCCTCCACGGGCTACAGGTGGTCATCTGATCCACTATGGACCTCCACAGGCTGCAAGGGGACAGCCTGACTCACCATGATCTTCACCACAAGTGCCTGGAGCACCTACTCCCCCTCCTTCTTCACTGACCTTTGTGTCTGCAAGGCTTATTTCTCTCATGTCTTCTCACTCCTCTCTCTGGTTGCTTTTCTGCCACAGGTTTTTTTTTTTTTTAATTTTCCCTTTCTTGAATATGTTATCTCAGAGGTGGTACAACCTTGCCTCTGGCAATGATGGACTCAGCCTTGGCCAGCAGTGGGTCCATCAGAGTTCCTATCTTGGCTCTGTCAGACATGGGGGAAGCTTCTGGCAGCTTCTCATAGAAGCCAAATGTGTAGCCTCCTGTGTCCTGTTTTTTGCTAAGATATGGTTAATTTTCTTAGTAGTTAGAATGCACTGTGTTTTGGTTTCAGTGAAGATTTTTATGAGAACAATGTTGATAACTACAAGGACACCGTGCTTGGGCGGTTTCCAAGAAGAGAGGACTGGAAGTGGGGAGGAGAGTAAAAGTGCAGTAGTTAACAAACCCCAGAATTGGCAGTAGAATATGCCAATAAGATATTCCATATCATAGTATGTCATGTTTAGTATATTAACCAAGGCTGACCAGGAAGGGGGTGTTCTCTCAGGGATCACTCGGGCTCACTTTTCTAGGATTTTGATTCCAGTTTCAGGGTTCCTTTTAGCTCCTCTGGGATTGTTATCAGCATGCGGTGAGCAATTGTACTCTGCATCACTTACATATATGTAGTTGTTATCATCATTATTATTGTTATTATTCTTATCATTTTAATTTTATTTTTATTCTAATTATTAAATTGTTCTTATCTCAACCTACAAGTCTCCTGACCTCTACCCCTCCAATCCTCTTCCCAGTTCCCTGGGTGTGGGGGAAAGGAAGTGGTGGGGGGCAGGGCTGGTGCAGTGACTTGCTGTGTCTTATTTTGCTGCCAGCTAAGTTAAACTGTCACACCCTGGTACCAAAACCTTGCCATGCAAACCAAGTACAATGCATTAGCAGGATTCTATCAGGATTACAAAGCATGCAGCCTTTTGGGTAGAATAAAGTTGTGAATTGGTTTGGTGCTGTCTGGAATAGAAAGAACAACTCCACTGAGTTACCTGAAGGATGTTTTATTCTGAATTCCAAAAAGTAAGTGATAACCTTAACAAGAACAGTTTATGTCAAATCAAATATAAGTAATTCTAAAAGCTTTTCAATGCAGTAAAATATTTCTTCAATATTTCTTGCTTTTGTTATGATTTTTTTTTTTTTTTAGTGATATTTTAATCCTAAAATACACCCAACGTTGTATAGAATATGTTAAGATTGGAACACCTTCATTGCTTTAGCCCGAAGTAGTTTCCTAAAAAAATTCATTTTGGGGTTTAATACATTTACCTTGACTTCTGGGTAACCTCAAAAATCCATACCTTGCAAAACAATAGTTTGCATAAATAGTCATACGGCACTTCATGGTAATATATTTCAATGATGTTTTCTCAACATATCACCTCACTGCTCATCGAGCTGTTCTCACAAACATCAAAATCAAGGCCACAGTCGAGCTGACTAGAAACCATTTTAGCAAAATGATTATCAATCTCTCCTACTAGACAGATTATCTCATCAATAAATCTAGAAAGCTAGGCATTACAACAAACTATAAGTAAGCAAAATTCAGTCCACGTCTTATAAAAAGCTCATTGGTGACAGCTGAAAGATTTACTTGGACTTTGTGGGTTGTGTATTTTAATTTGAAGACCCATCAACATAAAATATCCACCAGCAGGAACAATGCATCCTGATCCTTACATAAACTGACAGAACTGATAAAAAGCATCTGCATTATCAGATTACTGTGAAAGTCCATTGTCTATGGAGCTCCCACTTGGCTTCTTGAAAGCCCCTTTCTTTCTTTTCAAACCAATCTCTATAAAATGGTCTTTGACAAATCTTAAGAATAAGGATGTCATCACTGCAACCTCTGCAGTCATTACTATGGAAGTATCTGGAAGGGCAGCAGCACATGTAAGCACTGAATGGATTGCTATGATTCAAGTGATTTTTAGTATTTACATTGCTTCAGTTCCACAGTGTTTACTCATAGCAAGATTCTCCCCTCAAGTGTGTGCATTTTATTTGCTCTGTTACTTCAGAAATATATTATCCATCTTTAAATAAACACTGTGTGTGGAAAGACAATATACTGAGTTTCACATTCTGAAAATGAGATTATTCATTTGTACTGAAGTATATTAGGCTTTCTCAGAACTGCATATTAGGTGTACTTGGAACTCACTCCAGAAATAAGTAGATCTCTTAATCTAAATCACTCTACATGGTGCTAGCAACTGCAGGAGCCACAGAAAAAGCACAAAATTGAAAAAGAAGAGATAAAATGCACAGAAATAGTAATGACAAGAAGATTGACTTGACAGAGTACACTTGTGCTTTTCTCTTCATAACATTTTGTGAAGTATAAAAAATAATAATGATATCAGATACTATAGTGGGAAAAAACAAGTATTTCACATACTAGCCTGAGATTTTTATACCCCAAATTGTCCTAGAACTTAAACTCTCACAGTAATATTTATCTGCATCTCAGTTTCAGTACCGTGACTTAGTTACTACTCAAATTCTACATCTCATTAGGTTGTTAGAGGAGGAAATAGAACAAACTGCACACAAGAGAGGCAAAAGCCATACAGCTGAGGGATAGATTCTTTCCCACTCTCATTGTTTAGGCCTAGATGATGACTAAACATGTGGCTGCTCAATCACTTCTCCCCTCATGTCTGGTGGGATGGCAAGGAGAACTGGAAGGAAAAGGTAAAACTCATGGATTAAGATAAGCAGTTTAATAGGACAATACAAGGAGAAAAGAAGTAATAATAATATTATCTCTAATAAAAGAGTATTTATAGTGAGTGATACACAATGGAATTGCTTGCTACATGGAACCCAATGCTCAGCCCATTCCCAAGCTGTGATCCCTCCTTCACCCAGCCAACCCCAGTGGTTTATGTACTGAGCATGATGTCATATGGTATCAAATATCTCCTTGGTTAGTTCAAGTCAGCTATCCTGGCTGTGTCCCCTCCCAGTTTCTCATGAAAATTAACTCTATCCCAGTCAAAACCAGGACACCCACTAACTTCTAATCAAAAACTGTTTCTTAACACCAGTGCTAAGGTGTTTATCTTAATAATTTTAAATCTCCTACCTATTTGGATTCCACTTCAGAAGTGGAAGTGACCTTTGCAAAGGTCAGTGGAAGGTATAGCTCCTTCTTCCCTTAATAGACAGAAGAAAGGAAGATACTAAGAACAAGGGAAAGGGCTAAGGAGCTGAATGCTGGGCTTGGAGAAATAGGACAATATTTTTTTCTTACTTGTTCTATCCCTGTTGCCATTTCTTTTGGAAGTGTGAGCCATGCACAGAGTTGGCTATCACTAGCAGAAATTAATACAATTTCTCTTCTCAGAGCTGAAGAACTGTGACAAAATTATGTGACAAAGAAGTTAATCCTCTCAAAGTTCTCCCAGAATTTTCTTCTTCTCTTTCAAGAAAAACTGAAGAGTTCCTTACAACTTCTTCTTGTGTAAAACATTACTCAAATGAGCAACCAAACACAAGACAATGACATCATTATTATTGAAAATTATAATGCATAGCTAATTCTGCTGACAGCATGCTGGAATTGTTGTGGCTGGTTTTTATTGTTGTTGTTTGGGGTTTTTTTTTAACCTCTTCCCTCTTTCAGGATTCATAAAGGTTTGATTTCTTTACTTTTAAAATATAATCCTTCCAAAAACAGAGCATGCTGTACTTCATAACCTGAAAAAAGCCGCATTGTCATTCACCCTGTCCTCTCCTTTTCACGTGAGGGTCTAATACAGAGGAATTAACTCTGCTTTAGCATTATTGTTGAAATAAACAGGAGATTGCAAAAGCGTAGCATAAAAAAGTTGGCGATTCCCGTATACATGCAACTCACAGTTGTACTCCTTACAGAAATTAATTAAATAGCCAAGAAGGCCGACAGCATCTTGGCCTGTATCAAGAATAGTGTGGCCAGCAAGAGTAGGTAAGTGATTGTCCCCTTGTATTCAACACTCTCGAGGCTACACCTCGAGTACTGTTTTCAGTTCTGGGCCCTCCCATACAAGAGGGACATTGAGGCTCTGGAACATGTCCAAAGAAGGACAATAAAGCTGGTGAAGGGCCTGGAGCATCAGTTTTATGAGGAGCGCCTGAGGGAGCTGAGGTTGTTTAGTCTGGAGAAGAGGAGGCTGAGGGGAGACCTTATTGCCCTCTACAACTACCTAAAAGGAGGTTGTAGTGAGGTGGGTGTTGGTCTCTTCTCCCACATAACAAGTGATAGGACAAGAGGGAACAGCCTTAAGTTGCTCCAGGGGAGGTTTAGTTTGGATATTAGGAAAAAAAATTCTTCACTGAAAATGTTGTCAAGTATTGGAACAGGCTGCCCAGGGAAGTATTGGAGTCACCATCCCTGGCGACATTTAAAAGACAGGTAGATGAGGTGCTCAGGGACATGGTTTAGAGATAGGATAGGTAGTGACAGGTTAATGGTTAGACTTGATGATCTTAAAGATCTTTTTCAACCACTATGATTCTGTGATTCTAAACAGAAACTACTGTTGCAAACAAGGTCTTTCCCTGACTATGTCCTACAGAAAGTCATCTACTTTGCTCAGCTTATAGTAAGAACTATTCAAAAAGGCTAATATAAGTCTGTTTTTTCTCTTGTTATACAACATTCTTTATTCCTAGGAGCTGTACTTCAAAGATAACACAGATTATTGTACCTGCTTCAGGGAGGAGGTTACACTATAATGAATAAGTCTATTTTTTTGCAGCTGCAGGTGGAGCATTCCCATTGTGATTCCATAAATTTCTGAGAAGGAAATGAGCTACATTTAGGAAATGGCAGGAATGAAGAAACAAAAGCTAGAGTGGGTTGTGGTAAGTCCTTCGGGTTCTACTAAGTGAAATATTGAAGTTTTCGATGTTATAAATTGTTGGAGTAGAGACAATGTCAGCTAGACTTTTGTGGCTATGTGCTTATGTTTTCTTCTTATAGCAACCTCCTCCAAAATATCTGAAAAGATTTCTGAAATAATAATATTAAAATACTGGTTTTATTTAAAAATATGCAGTGGAATCCTTAACTTTTTTAACAGAGGAATTTCAAAATGCCTAGTTCAAGCAATAGAAATTAAATGATTTACAGAAGGCAATTTTTTTCCTTATCATCTTTTATGTGAAGCTATCTTATATCCTCTCACTGGATTCCACTCTGCATAAGCTGCAAGCTCCCGTATCCTTGATACCTTTCTTTTTACTCTCATCTTCTCTCTGTCCTCTGTGGTCTCTGAGTCTTTCTCTTCCTCAAGTCAGCTCAGCGGCATCCCACAAAATCACAATTTCTCCATTCACCCCAATGCTGTGTGCTTGAAATGGAAAAGGGTCCTCCTTAGGACTAGGGGCTTACATTATCCATTACTGTAATAGGTTAAAAATCTTCAAGTCAGCTATCTCCCAAGAACTGCAGCTGTATGGCTCTTTTAAAAGAATATCATGTTACTCTGCTTATTTCCACAGCTCAAGGGTTAAGGTACCTTTGTGGAATATTAGACTAACTGTAGATACAGAAGATTACATCATATTTCAGGCTTGCCTCAGCAATATTTGACTGAAAGCCTACTTTTACTATGAAGGAACCTCCCCTGGTTACAGTGCAATTTCTATTAATTTCTATCTTACTTGTTTTTGTGGTAAAGATATCAAGCTATTAAAAAGCTTTTTCTCCAGACAGAGATTCACTGCTTATGCACACAACAGCAAAAAAAGTCTTGTTGCTGTTAACCCAAACTGGATCTATATTACTAACATTCATACCTAAGCACTAGACATGCAAACAACTTTATTTCTCTCAGTAAAAACAAAAAACAACTTTATTTACAAAATATTAATCTGATTATAAAAATGTGTGATGGGTTGACCCTGTCTGGATGCTAGGCACCCACCAGGCTACTCTATCACTTCCTCTTCCTCATCAGAACAAGGGAGATACAACATAACAAAAGTCTCATGGGTTGACATAAGGACAAAGACATCACTCATCAATTACCATCATGGACAAAACAGACTTGACTTGGGGAAATTAATTTAGTTTATTGTCAATCAAATCAAGAGTAGAATAATGTGAAAAGAAAAACTAAATCTTAAAACACCTTCCCCCCACCATTCCCTTCTTCCCAGGCTTAACTTCATTCCAAAGTTCTTTACCTTTCTCCCTTCAGCTTTTCCTTCACTGAAATATTTTTAAATGTTTTTGAGTGCAGCGGTGAGCTCTTGCTTTTTACAATAATATGTGTCCTTTCTAAGCTGGATGATGTTTGGTGGTTTTTGTTTGTTTGTTTTTGGAGGGTTTTTTCTTTGTTTTGTGTTTCCATAAAACAGAGTTCTGTAATAATGATCTTTTGTTGAACATCTTCTGTCTTCTCACATGATGTTCATCTAAGCATGGAAGAACTTCAGGAACATAACTGTATTACACATTTGTCTATAGCCTCTGTAAAGAATGCCAGCAGAGCCCAACATCTGCAAAAATGGTCTGTGCACCAAATCCATATGCTGCATATATGCAGAGGAGAAGAAAAAGTGGGATGGTGCAGGCAAATGGACCTCCTTAAATGCTTGTCTTTTGCAAGGAAAGCCAGAGACTGCAAGGGCAGAGCAGTCCCTTTGAACCAACAGAGAAAACATCTGCCTAGACCCAGCCACACAGTCTTTATAAAGGCTGGAGGCAGCGAAGGCAGTTTCAGATACACTGAAAGTTGCAGCTTTTCTAAGGAACTAGAGCTCATTCTGTCTGAAATTTTCTAATAATTGTTTGATCCAAAATACATTGCTTCTTTTTGTTTTTTTCTCTCTCTGAATATATAAGATGCTTGATATACAAGGTGCTTTTACCTGCAGAATTAAGTTATTCAGCAAACATACTGACACATTGAAAGTTTGCATTGCAGAAATGTAATCAGAAATCTACACTACCTAAAAAATATCTAGAAGTTTACCAACACTAAAGATATAAATAATGTACAAACATTAAGAACAAGATTGCAAATACAAAGCCAGGACACCTTAAAAAAGGTTACACATTTATTGTGTAGAGACCTTATACTACTGTATCACAGATAATTCTTTTCTCTCCAGTCTCTACTAATTCTTTCACTGCATCAGATAAATTAATTTATTTTAAAATACAATTTTCATTTATATATATGTAAATCGATACTTGGTGTTACCAACTTCAAAGATTTAAATTCCATTTACAGTTTTAACAAGTTCACTGGAGTTATGCAAGCAATTAATCTGTTTTAAATCTATTTTATCCAGTCTGATCAAGAAATTACCATAAAAGAATAAATGGAGCATTATCCCAGATCTAACTTGCAAATCTCATTAAAGCAGTGCACATCTGTGTCTACTTCTGGTTCTACACAAAGGGCTGAGTGATACAGATACGTAGCCAAGAATGTGAATGGGATATATTTTCCCAAAGTTAAAAGAAAGATTTTTGAAAAATCTCACTCAACACACTGATGACTACCTTAATGAGTAGTGAAGGTCAATAATTAAAAAGGAATATTTAGCTAAACTCTGACCTCTTAAATCTTAAATTGGCAATTAATGTTTGGTTACAACAATATAGACTTATGACTTCAACATCATTACATATAAGTTTATTTTTCCCCAGCTTCAAGAAGACATTGGTCCCTTCCTGATTTAGTTTATAGCCAAACCATTACTCGTCCTACTGGACACCCTTTGCATGAGTGTCCATGCTGATACTTCCATCCTATATATTGAAAGGTCACCTATATAATCCAAAGGTTTTCAGTCTTTCTGTACATCAAGACATAAAATAATCACAAAAGGGCTCCAAAAACCAATTTTGACACATTCAGGTTTGCACTGAATTTGATTTTGCACATCTAATTAAAATATATATTCTATTTGCTTCAACGGGAATTGATTTTAGCCGACACAAAAAGATGAAGATCAAAGTTCCTAGGTGGAAGACAAGTATAGCAGTGTTTTTCCAACGCATATGTTTAATGTAATTCATTTTGTTCCCTGCTCTCATTTGGTTTTACACTCTGAGACCCAGTAGGATTGTGATCTCCAGCTGTGGAACATCAGAAGGCAATAAACAATCACAGAAATAAACAAAAAACCCCAAAATAATAATGCCATTATCCTTTCCCTATTTTTTTAAAAATTGGATTATAAACTAAAAAATCCTAAAAAATAGTCTACACAAAACAATCATTTTTTTATAGTATTTAACAGATGAATGGATTTGATTAGTACTTATATGTGTGTTATTTCAAAGGTATTCCTAGAACACATTTTGAAGCTATGCATTTGTAACTGATTTTAGAGAAGTATGGAATATAAGGTAACATTCTCTGTTACTTCTGTTTGAGTTGTATGGTACTCTGTTTCTACTGTTATGTAATGGTTACTTGTAGTGCTGCTCCAGATGCTCAAAGACGCAACATTTTCTTAGGCATTTTATTTCTTATATTGGTTTAAAATATCTCAACGTTGCTATATTATTCCAGAGCACTATAAATACTTTTCACAGACCTTGACTACTAGCTTTAGAAAAATACATTAAATTTAAATTTAATTATTATTATCATCATTCAGAGACTAGAAAAATGTGTTATTTATTTACAAAATCCATTTCCACCAGAAAAGCTTGAAGAATACATGGAGAAAATTTTAGCTGTTCCATAGCAGTCTCTAAAGCACTCATAGTACAGAGAAAAGTACAGCAAAAAAAGAGGCAATTTTTCTTAAATGTAATAACTTTTCCACTCTTTCTGATACACTCCAGTGTGTGATGTCTGACACACTAGGAGTACATCTGAACTGAAGAGCTTATTATCCATTCCTGTGTATAATTAATAAAGTACTCTCATTGCTACAGCTTTATGTTGCTCAACACAGTCTCTCATAAAGATATAATTGGTTAGTAATAAAAGTTAATGAGTATAAATTTTAAATATTTTCTTGTCACTGTGTACTATTGTTTTTCTTTCTTTGTCTATATTTTTCAGCTTATTATCTTCTCCAAACATTCTGGAGGAAAACAACTTTAAGCAGTTTTAAAACATATGAGTGTAGGGATAAAATGCATTTTGCACAGGTAGAAGAAAACTTGTGGAAATAATTTTCACTTGTGAGAAGGTGTAACTAGCAGTTTAAATTGGAGGATATAACTGTACAAAGCTGAGGCACAGCTACGCAAAGGTTTTACTAGTCCATCTTGGCCTAAGGTTTTACTAGTCCACCCATGCCTTTTCAGATATGGCTGACATGGTAGATATGATTCTGCCAGAATGTTGATACTGTTTCACTGCTGATCTACAATTTATTATGCCTATCTGACAAGTCAAAATAAGTAAGGAAAAAGCATTACATGGATGAAATAGTCAAGACACTTAATGAGAACTCAAAAGCCACAAACCTGTACAAAACTACTCTGGTAATGGTAAATAGAATGGAGGAATAGCTGTTCTTACTTTTGGCCACCGTGACCTAAAGAAGAAATAAAGGGCTTACTACAGAAAATTTTGATAAACAGGGACTGCAGGCACAATGGGTTGCTACTTGAATTTCATTATAACAATATTCTTATTAATAACCAATGAATTAGTGTGATCTGCATAATATTAGGGAAGATATATCTTTTCCAGAACTTGTAAACAAATATTTTTTAACGAAGCACATTCAGAAAACTGAAATTCATCTTGTGTTTGGAATGACTAGGAGAGGGAAAAAAGAATAATAAAAAAATCTGCATTCTTCTTAGCTAAGGTAGAAATATAAAAAAATAAATTCCACAGTAATTTTAAAAAATACAGTAAAATGACAAATTAAAACTACCTATTTCATATGCTATTTTGGTCAGTAAGAAGCATAAAAATTTTGAAATGTCAAAATAAGAAATAAATACCTTTTTTTAATCCAACCACAGTAATTGTTATTGTCATAAATGTACTGGTTTTGGAAATCTTTTCAAACTACCTCTGTTGCCTCTTTTTAAATAAAAACTATTAAATTTGATGCATTTCTTTCTTTTTCCTCTTAATGTTATCAATGTCTTAAAAGCAATACTGTAACTCGAGTTATTTGATTTCAGCTTCAATTAATAATTTTTAATTGTATTAAGAGTTTTTCCATGAAAAATAGAGAAGTTCTGTTGCCATTTCAGAGATGAAGAATTGCAAGATAATGTATATTATATGAGTTGTCATTCACTAGAAACAGAATCTATGGCTTATTGGGAAATGCTGCCTTGCCTCATTGTGGGGCATAACACTCTAATCACCTTTACTTTGGTGCCCAGGTATTAAAGGGGAAAAAATTAGATTTCCCTGAGAAGACAAGCAAGACCATAAAAACGTGTACCATGGGAAAATCAACATATGGTTTTCTCTGGGCTACTATTGTGCCAATTTTGTCCTAAAAAATGATTTATCCATTATGTCAGATACAACTGTTTAACTGATCTGAGTTATAAACAAAGGGCTTTACTAGGACCTCATCTTAAATTTCATTTTATTTACATAGTCACATAATTCTATATAAATAATTCTTTCTTTTATCAAGAATTAGCCATTTTAAGAAGCTGAGTAAATAATCTACAGATAATTACTACAAAACTTGTCATGGCTGGTTCTTAGGACAGCACTTTCAGTGTCACTACAAACTTATAATTCTGGTCACAATTATATTTACCTAACCTAGAGATTTCCACTGTTAATCTATGGAAGTAGGATTGTATGGTAACATTGTCTGAATATTTTATGATATTTAAGGTGTTTCTCCCATGCAGGTTCTGGCAGTTTACAGAACTGCATCAGGAAACAGGTTATTACACTCTTTCTTCTGGACTTCTCCAAGGTTTTCTCAAGTCAAAGATTCTCCAGCTCTACACTCCCAAAAAATAAAAATTTGGTCCTTTCAGAATAAGCAATATTAAAAATTATGTTTCTAAATATAGAAGTAAGAATTTAAAAAATATAAATATTTTCCTACTGATGGCTGTTTTATGTTAAGAAGCTGGGTTATGATAAGAAGGCTTTAGACTAAATTTTATCTTAGACTAAATTTTATTAGAGAATCATACTGATTATTTTTTTTTTTTTTTTAGAAAAACAATTTTATTTTGCAAAGAAATAAAGATTTCACTCGCATGCTGTATCAGGTGACTATCTTCTTGAATATGTGTCTCACAGCAGAATAACAATTACAAGAGTCCCTCTAGAGCTACTTGGTGAAGTAACTACCCAAATTACACAAAAATTTGGATTATTCCCATTATTTTGTTGGAGTACAACAGACTGAATAATCGTGAATAATTCTAAGCAGGTATGGCTGTTTTTTCATGCTTCACATTATTCCTCTGATTGCTTTGAGCATTCTTACAAGGGAAAAAAATCAAGCAGCACAAAGCTATAGAAAATTAGTCACTTCAGGATTAACATGTAAATTCTGAATTCTGAATTTGCCTACTTATTCTTCCCACAGCTGATCTAATGGCCAGTGACTGATACCCATTCAATACTTTTTACAAAGACAATGTAGAAACTTTGAGACAGATGCTGAGCATCTGTGACTAAGGATAACTTCACTGCTTTGCTCCCCACTGAGCCATACTCACTTAGACAAAAACTGAATCTGATCAAACTAATTTAAGATTTCATAGTTTTGAGCTTAATGTGTTATCTTAATTATTCATGCACTAGCCTGTACAGATTCAAAACTCACCATGGCTGTTCTCAAAGCATTTTGGAACCCTTTATCAATCTCATTGTTTAAGACCATTCAAATAATTTTGAATAGGGTGGCAGTAAGATAAGCAGAAGACAGATCCCTAAACCATGATTGATTTTAAAAGGAAAATTTGAAAGTTACTTAAGGTAAATTTAAAATTAAAAAATGGTCTACTCTTCTATAATTTTTAGTCTAAGTGTAGTGGTTTAACATTATTGCCATATATCTGCTCTTTTTCTTGCAGAGGGCTGTTCTCATTATGCATTTCTAATCAAAAAAATCTCACTTAGTGATGGCTCTGGTCAAAGTGGCATAGTTAAATAGTTGATTATGCATTTTCTAAGATGTAAAATAACTTTTTTATGTGTAGAAAGTGGAGCATGAATAATAAAGGACCAGCAAATTAATTTAAAGATAATAGGAAAGCAGAAGTATTACTTAGTTTATGCGTTACAATAAATTAAGTTTTGGGCATTTTCAAAGTGGGGAAACAGACTCTCTGAAATTGTCAATAGAAACAAAGCCATTATTTTTTGTACAACAGATTTGGACCACAAATTACATTATTAACAATAATTTGTTTGACTTTTGCTTTGCGAATCTTCTGTGAGTGGAAGCAGACATGACAACTGTTGATTCAACTGTGTCTCAGCATTCAACATCCAGCATGTACGCAACAAGGACCCTCCTTGGACATTAGTAATTGCCCAGCTAAGGTATAAAATCTTTACGCCCAGGAGATGTTAACTGAAGAGATTAGTTTGAGTTTTAGTCCCTGCACTCGAAATTACTGTTCATCAGTTTTTTTGCCCCTTTAACCTGAGTAGAGTTCATCTTTTTAACTTTGATTAGACATCTTATGACTAAGCAAAGACCTCCTGTTTAAACAGTTACAAGACTTTGTCCTCTTCAAAGACAGTCACATTTTCAGTCACCATAGCTGCAGTTTAGAGGACTTTTTTATTTATCTATTAATTTTTGAGCTACTGGAACAGAAGGTATGGTTTAATAGAGTTCCCTTGATGGCTTTCTAATATACAATACACTCTGGTCACTCTGGCTTTGTATTAGGCACTGCTAGTTCCTTAGTACTACTACCCAGGCTACATACCAGCCCATCCTCATATGGTGCAGCAGTAAAAAATAACCTTTGCATGGAGAGATGTCAGCTCATGGGTCACACACCTGGCTGTAGACACTTACAAGAACACTGAAAGAGGACACTGTCTAGAAAGCCTGTCACAGCTCCAAAAACAACATGGAATTGGCCCTTTTCAATGCTTAGCTCTCATATGTTGAATGAGTGATGCTCCCAGCAGATGAGGGGAGCAGCACAGTTTGGAATCTCAGACCTCATGCTTACAATCTCATGAAAATTCTCTCCTTGGAAATGTAACTCAGCTAGATCTTTTAATTAGGATCAACAGATTGAACCAGGGAGCAGCACTAATAATTAAATGTGGGTTTAAGCCACAGAATTTGAATAATTTTTTTGAATATCTTAAATGCCAGGGTTGTTTTCATTGAAAGTCTCAGTTCAGATTCTTGGGCTTTCACACATTTTCTCAAGCATGGATAATGCAAAATCTTCTGGCCTCTGAGGTAAAGTATAAACCAACTTTCCTTTCTCCTGTTTTTGTGTATATGTTGGCTAAAACATGTGAAAACCATGCCTGAAGTCAAACGCATTAAAAGCAGGCTTATATTGCTTTCAATACAAAATTAAGAGTAAACTGAGAGAACAAAATCTTCAATAGCTGTATTCTGCCTCACAATATAAAATACAAAATAGATATACAGTATAGGTATATTGTATTTTAGCCAACATAGGACTTTTGTTGTCGTCTGCACTCTATCAACAAAACACTGATAGTGGTGATAGCACTGAGACTAGAAGCTAAACCTCTTGAGAACAGAAAAGGAAAAGATCCCTCCAAGGCCAGAAAGATCAATATTCATTACAGACAGCAACACTGTATGAGCCTTTCTCACAAAACTGGCCTAGGTTCACAACATAGACACATTTCTTGGCTCAGTCATGTCTTATCCTGTTAGACAATCATACCAATCTGAATTAAATTTTTCCATTCTTTTCAAGTGATCATTCCATTAATTTCCATTTTGTAGTACTTCCCTACATCATATCTTGTTGTCTAAATTTTCTTCTAGCCAAAACTTTGCTTCAATATCCACACTGACAGATCTTACCTGTGGTCATAGCCAGGGACAGCTTGATATCAGACAAATTTAACTTACATTTTAGAAGCTAAAAAACCATACTTGAAAGCCAAAAAAGTGTTGATATGCCATTATAGGAACCATTTGAGTATCTGTTGGATAACCATTCCTACACAGAGAAAAAAAATCACTGTTTTCTATTCCAATCTGTTGTCTCTTTCAATTGCACACAAACATTCAGACATCTTCCTGTATCTGATGGAGATGTGAATGTTGGATTAAAAGATTTATCTGATAAGTGGAGGTGACTCCTCAATGTTGCTTTGCTATGGTTTTCATTTTTTGGTATCCCTTTACACAGTATTTCACAAGCAAGCCCAGAACTCTTTCAGTTTTGAGGTACTCATCTGCAGCTAATCTTGTCATCCAGAGATGTCAAGGTAGAGGGAACTTGACAATTTTAAAACTGCCTTGTGGTAAAAGCATCTGGATAAGGAACTACCTCCTGCTTTGCCTTGGGAATTAATTAGAATCAGAAAAGATGTGGATTGTTAACAGTACAACACAGTCTAGTGAAGATGGGAAAGAGTGGTGTTTACTGCCAGCCTACCTAAATTCATATCAATTAACATGTTTCTATGTGGGATTTAGAACAATATTATGCTACAATAAGTTCTAAACAGCTCCTAATAGTACTTTAATTAACATATCCTAGCTAACACTTTTTCCTAACATTCTAATATAACCAATCTTAAGACAGAGCACAATAAATTAATTCTGCCTTTTCAGTTTATTCTTACAATTTTTCTAGTTCGCTGTAAAAGCAAAACTTTCTTGGTAAAGCAGAAAAAGTAAAAACTCCCATGAATTGCATGCATTTATAAGTGGCAGAAATGGGCAGGTTGCAGAAAAGCAATCCTTTCATAAGAAATACTGCGGATATCTTTATTCTGACATGATAACACATAAACTACATATTGTGTTAGCATAGAGACAGTGATAAAAACTATCGCCTCAAACCAACAGATGAATAAAGTACAAAAATATTTGGATCATGAAAAAATACATGCACAGCTCTGAAAAGATTAGCACAGGTTTCTTCAGATGATTTCTACTGCTGCTGTGCACAGTATCAAGCATTCATGTACTAAGATTAATGTATTAGAAGGAATTTGGGATCATCTCCAAATGATACGGATATATACTTAACTGCTAGAAGGTTCTACTTTGACACTAGCTGATGCTATGATCTTTGAAACTTCTCATAGCAGCCTCTAACGTTATATTTCTGATAATGTGAACCATAAGATCTTAACAAATATATGCAATATAAAAAATAATAAAACTCCTCCTGAAAACAAATGCTCTGTTTTTTTGCTCAAGGCCAAGATATTCTATCCTTTGTTCAAGTGTAGCTTGTCCTTAGGGAATTCAGAGACTTAGAACTTTCTCTCAAAGTGCTTGCTTATTCCTAACTCAGAAGAAACCTAAATCACATAATATTTATCTTCAGACTCTTGCACCAGTGTACTCAGGGGCATACTGTTATATTTCTGTCTTGGGACAGCATTTGTTAAAAATGTAGATTTCCTCTCCAAATGGAATTCCACTTTTTCAGATTTTGAGAGATGAGTCATATGAGGGTCCATAGACTAAATTTTATTTGGATTGAATGCAACATAAATTATGCTTACATTTTAGGGCTTCTTAAAAGGAAGGAAACGCCTATATTCTTTATGGTTGATGCAGACAGGAAAAAAAAATAAAAGGATGGAATATATGTTAACAGAAATCTCATGTGTGATGAAACAAATTCATGGCCAACATCCATAGTAGTCACAGCTGCTTGATACCTTAGCTAATGACAAAGAACACCATGTTTTTAACTGACATATTTGTGCAGACATTAGTGACATTTCTGTGCCAGTAACGGCCTTCTAATTTCTATCAGGACTTATATTTTATCACAAAGATTTTCAGTGTCATTTAGAAGCCACACACTTTGTGATAAGCAGATCCATAAATAAATGCTAGTAATATTATATACTGGAATGTATAACATTCATTTAATCAAAGCTAACTCTATAGGGGAAGAATCAATTTTGAAAAAAAAAAAAAAAAAGTCTTCTGAGAAACTTCTTTTAGTAATTTATGGTGCCACTATTCACACTTTTCATTCGTGCTTACACTAGAAGAGGATTAACTTCCCAGTTCACAGAATGTTTGAAGTTGGAAAGGACCTCTAGAGGTCATCCCTTCCAACTCCTCTGCTCAAGATGGCTTCTGGATATCACCAAGGAGGGAGGATCCATAACCTCTCTGGGCAACCTGTTCCAGTGTGCTGAGAATCTGAGAAAAAATTAAACTTTATTTTTCCTCAAATGTTTCTGGTACATATCTTTTAATTTGAAGAATTAGTTCAGAAAGATCAGTTGATATTCTTTATGGTATATACAAATTCTGAAAAGAAAATTAAGCAAAAGAGAAATCTTTTATGTCATAAGAATTGCATTGGTACAATGCAGATTTCCATTAAAATATTGTAGTCCTACTTATATTAGCTGATTCACTGATTGTAAATCTATTGTTTTGTGATTTTTTTTTTTCTGATAGAGCAAAAAACAAAAATTATCAAAGTATTTCTTCCTTTTATTTTAAGTATTTCTACCTTTTTGATCCTTCCTTGTGCTACCTGTGATTAGAGATTAAAAGGTTCAAGCGACTTGCAGAGTACCCATGCAGCATGCATCCAGGAAGGACCAAACTGAGAGCTGCTACTGACTTATGATGTAAACTGGTGGTTTACAATGGTGGAAGTCGAAATGGAAGTTGATCCATACATTTAAAATTTTCTAATTTAGAAATTGATCGTAAGGGAGAGCTCCAAACCACTCAGAAAGCTATTAATAGGTTTCCTATGGCCTACAGAAGCAGGATCATATCTATATACATTCTATCCCACTATCTCATATCTACTCAGAGGAAAACATTAACTACCAGCAAAATGAAGAGAGTTAACACAGATTTATATATCCATAGAATTTATAGTACAAGGAGTAGCATACAATCTGAACATCTATCATATAAGATTTAACTATGTTAAAATACCTTTTGTTACTTGGTGAAAATTGAAGTTTAAAGAAAAATAGTATAAAATTATATTACAGTCTCCAGAAAAAAGAGATGCATAAAGAGATAAAACATTTAAGTTTTATACATTTGGATGGTTACAGTGAAGTCACTGTATGAGTTAGGCCTTCTCTTCAAAACTGAATTTTGCACTGATGTGATAATTCTATGGAAATTTAGTATTGTTTGTGAACTAGCAAGTAAAGGTGTCCTGGTTTTGACTGATTCAGAGTTAATTTTCTTAGTAGCTGGTACAGTGTTATATTTTGTATTTAGTATGAGAACAATGTTGATAACACGTTGATGTTTTAATTGTAACTAAGTAGGGTTTATCCTAAATCAAGGACTTTTCAGCTTCCTATGCTCTGGTAGCAAGGATGTGCACAAGAAGCTGGGAGGGAGCATAGCCAGGACAGCTGGTCCAAAGTGGGCAAAGGGATACTCCATAGCATAGGACATCATTCCCTGTGTATAAACTGTGGGGAGCTGGCCAGGTGGAGTCAATTGTCACTGGAGGACTGGCTGGTCATCAGTCAGTGAGTGGTGAGCAATTGCATTGTGCATCTCTTGTTCTTTTTTTATCTTGGGTTTTATTTCTCCCTCTTTTTGTTATCGTAATAATAATAATGAGAATGAGAATAATGAGAATAATAATAAATAATAATAATTAATAAATTAATAATAACAACAATAACAATAACAACAACAACAACAACAACAACAACAACAACAACAACAACAACAACAACAACAACAACAACAATAATAATAATAATAATAATAATAATAATAATAATAATAATAATAATAATAATAATAATAATAATAATAATAATAATGTCAGTGATTCAGTTCTTATCTCAACCCACAAGTGGGTTTTTTATCTATTTTCCTCACCATCCTACCAGGGAGTGGTAAGATGGGGATGAATGAGTGAGTGCCTGTGTGGTATTTAGTTGCTGGCTAGGATTAAATCACAGCAAAAAGATCAGTGAAAAATGTGTGTAGGAACTCAAGTTCAGATGAGAATGAACAACAGAAGGCAAGGAGGAGGTTTTTAATTGTCCTTCTTCCTCCAAAAGACACATAATATTGCTTTAAATGACAGCAGAGCTTGCTATTTTTTCTGAGTATAAATAGATGAACCTTTTCAAGGAATAATTTAGAATAATTAATGTGTTAGATCTAATGAGGGTCATGCATCATGTTACTTTATGTATTTCCCACCTTTCCACTTGGTCTTTTTAGCCCCTAATTAGCCTTTTCCCTGTCTGTACAATGTGGGAATAAGTTCACAAACTAATAAGCTCTCATTGTGTCTTATCATTCTTGTAAATCTTAACTGGTACATTTCCTCACTCTTAGGGCCTTCAGAAGTAAATTAATCTAAAAAACCCAACTTTATTCTGATATAGATTTTTAAACAGCTGCTACTGATGTTTTGATATGGACTCATATCATAAGAATGATGTCAGAGACCACTTAAAATAGTAAAAAATAATAAATAGAAGACTCTTCTTTTTTTCCAGGGAAACTTGAGCAGCATGATGTCCCAATAAGTCTTTTCCCTGCTATTACCACACCTATTACAAAAATAGCATTATTAGGAATTTAATTTACCTGAAACTCTTTCTCAGGTGAGCAAAAATAGAAATTGCAGGCAACTTAAATTGTTAATCATTATGTCATTATGGTCCACATATCCACAAAGCAAGTGTTCCTGCAACCCTCATGGCACAAGTTTAAGAGGTATGATAGTGTAGAATGAGCAGTTATCATGCTGTCACAGAATGATTGAGACTGGTAGATACCTCCCAAGATCATCTAGACCAACTCTCCCTGCCTAGAGCAGAGTCAGCCAGAGCAGGTTGCCCCAGACAGTGTCTAATCAGGTTTTGAATATCTCCAGGGATGGAGACCCCACAACCTCTCTCAGCAACCTGTGACAATGTTTGATCACTAAGTAAAAAAAATTGAATCTATTTCATCTTGTGCCCATTGCCTCATGTTCTGTCACTGAGCACCACTGAGAAGGGTCTGGCTCAATCTTTACTTCCCCCATCAGGTGTTCATATACATGGATAAAATCATTCTGAGCCTTCTTTCCTCCAGGCTGAACAATCCCAGCTCTCTCAGCCTCTCATTTGTCTATACGTTCCCTGACCTTTAAATATTCCTACACCAAGTTCTTCCTTGCTGCAGATCTGCCCTCTAGTCTCAGGGCCTTGGGACTGTCAAGGGTTAGTCTTACAACCAGTCTTATCAGCAAGGACTTAGCAGCACAGAAAGCATTAAATTTATTCTGCTTCAGAAATTCCTGTTTTGAAGTAAAAATATGTTTCCTTGGTGGAAATCTGTTTTCTATATCCTGCTTCCTCTCTCCTTCCCTATCTGTTGATATGTTCCAGGAATAATTTGCTATATTACAAAATTAAAGAGAGATCATGTTAAAGGAAATTGTATATTTTCATTAGTTCAGTATTCATTGTGGATAGCAAAGACAAAAAAGGAGCAGAAATATAAAAATCAAAGAGGCTTCTTTCTGTTTAAATTATATATCCTCAATTTATAAAGAGATTTATTTTGTCTGGACAAATTACATTTGTCAAACCACAGAAAACTGTCACTGAGCATTCAAATCATACTCATGTGTGGTGGGTTGATGCTGGCTGGATGCCAGATGCCCACCAAAGCCCACTCTATCACTCCCCCTCCTCAACTGAACAGGGGGCAGAAAAATATAAAAGCTCATGGGTTGAGATAAGGACAGAGAGAGATCACTCACCAATTACTGGCATGGGAAAAACAGACTTAAGGGGGAGGAAAAAAACAAATTTTAATTTATTACCAATCAGACAAGGGAATAATAAGAAATAAAACAAAATCTTAAAACATGTCTGCCCACCCCTCCCTTCTTCCCAGGCTCAACTTCTCTCCCGATTTCCTCTTCCTCCGCCCACGGGGAGCACAGGGAGACAGGGAATGGGGGTTGGGGTCAGTTCATCACACGTTGTTTCTGCTGCTCCTTTCTCCTCAGGGGGAGGACTCCTTCCCCTGCACCAGCATGGGGTCCCTCTCATGGCAGACGGTCCTCCACAAACTTCTCCAACATGAGTCCTTCTCATGACCAAGAGTTCTTCTCAAAATGTTCCAGCACGGGTCCTTTCCATGGAGTGCAGTCCTTCAGGGACAGACTGCCCCAGCGTGGGTCCTCCACGGGTTCACAAGTCCTGCCAGCAAACCTGCTCCGGCGTGGGCTCCTCTCTCCATGGGCTACAGGTCCTGACAGGAACCTGCTCCAGCACGGGCTTCCCGTGGGGTCACAGCCTCCTTTAGGCATCCACCCATTCCGGTGTGGGGTCCTGCATGGGCTACAGGTGGTCATCTGCTTCACCATGGACCTCCATGGGCTGCAGGGGGACAGCCTACCTCACCATGGTCTTCACCACAATTTGTGGGGAAATCTCTGCTCTGGCACTTGGAGCACATCCGCTCCCTCCTTCTTCCCTGACCTTGGTATCTGCAAGGATTTTTTCTCTCACATCTTCTTACTCCTCTCTCTAGCTGCAAAGTATGTAGGTTTTTTTCTCTTCCCTTTAAAAAAAAAATTACATTACCACAGAGGTGTTACCATTGTTACTGATTGGCTCGGCCTTGGCCAGCGGTGGGTCTGTCTTGGAGCTGCTGGCATTGGCTGTGTCAGACATGAGGGAAGCTTCCGGCAGCTTCTTACAGAAGCCATCCTTATGCCCCGCACCGCTACCTAAACCTTGCCACACAAACCAAATACACTGTGTTTTGAGGATCATGATCGGGTTGTCCATGCAGTTTGTGTTAACATAAATGCAGTATTTTTCACCTGTACTGATTTGTGTGGCTGGCAGTGTATGTGTTTTTTATATAAAACCAGGCTGGCTGTTCCTAGCAGTTTCTTCATGGAGTTGGAAATGGTGCTCAGGAGGATTTGTTCCATTCCCTCGCCAGGTGCCATGGTGAGGCTGACACACCTGTAGTTACCAGGATCCTCCTTCATACCCTTCTTGAGGATGAAAGCAATGATTGTCTTTTTCAGTAAACAGGAAACTTCCCCAATTGCCACTAAATTTCAAAGGCACACTCACAGTCACACCAGGCACCTCATTCAGCACTCTCAGGTGGATCCTGTGTGGTCTCATGGACTTCTGTGTGTCCCAGCAGATGAAGGGCTCTCTACTTCTATACCCTTTTCCTGCAAGTACTACCTCACTACCAAAGACTCTGGTAGAAGGCTCAGAGACCTGGGTAGCCTGAAGGAAGCTCTTACCAGTGAAAAAGGCATTGGGAACCTCTGCTTCCTCCAAGCCCTTTGTCAGTAGGGTCCCTGTTCCAGGCCCACTCTTTCCTCTGCCTTACCTTTGCTTTTTATGGAAATGAGTATTGCTGACCTCCCTTGTTGGTTTCAGCACTAGCTGAGCTTTGAATTTTTTGTCACTGGAAGATACAAAAGATATTGCCTTAATCAGAAGAGTATACACATATTTCCCATCTCCACTTTCATCTCTATGCTGTGATACACTCTGGTGTTTGTTTGAGCCCATGGCCCTCTTCCACTTTTTACTGATTTTTCTGCCTGCTGGAATGGATTGTCCTTATGTTGGGATGGTTGACCTCCTCTGTTTGCAAAGACAGTTCCCACAAGATCCTGTCAGAGATTCCCAAGCAAGATGAAGCCCTCTACCGTTTCCCATGTACTTTTCTTCCCATCTCAAACTTCTCGCTGCTTGATGGAATTCCTACTGCAGAGATCAGGGGTTTCAGATCTGTTAGCAGAAGAAACTTTCAAGGTTAATCAAGAATAAAACCTCTGATAGTGAGAAACCAGCACATTTTTCCTTTAAGCGATAAACCTTCAAAACTCTAAAACCAGCTGCATTATTTTGTCTCTAACTTCAAACTCATGTACTTGTAGAAAATTAAACCAGATAAAAAAAGGCTGTGAAAATTACTCCTGATGCAGATGACAAAAGTGAGAGCTTACTGATAGAGATAACATTACAATATTTTCTAAAAATGTAAATGATGTGAATGCTTCACTTCAGATTTTAGAAATAATGAAAGATATAGCTGTGATTTTCAAATATTATCTGTTCAAAAGGGCAGTTCCAGCTCCAAGGCCAATCTCATTAGTTAGAAACCAAATGAACAACAAGATGAAGGTTCATCCCTATAATTTTAATAAGAGGTCAATGGAGGACCAACTTAATTTCCTACAGCCTCTGCTCAATGGCATGAGTGAAATCAGCCCTTGTTTAAGGCTGAATTCAGTTATTTCAAGCACTAACGTTTTTCTGACATCAGTGAGCAAAGCCATCAGAGACAAGTATTTTAATTTCACTAAGATAATTTTATAATTCAGAGACTTACCAAATTCCCAAGTTACATGGCTCCAAATTCACAGTACCTGAATTGATACTGAAATATTAGCTTTGCTGTTTACAGCGTTGAGTAGTGCAAGAATTTTTTTTTTTTTTTTTTTTGCAATATTTGTGGTTCCTTGCACATGACAAGTAATATGTGACAGGTTATTAAAAAGATTTAAGTGACCAAAAGTGGAATATAGCTCTGAAAATTAAGACATATCAATCCCAACTGTGTAGCCTGAATTTCTAGAGCAAAAAAAACAAACCAAATTATCTGCTTCATTACATTGCAAGCAATGTGGCATTTATTCAGTTAATATATCTCAAGCCAGACATGTCATTGTCAATGTCCCCAGAGGGTCAAATTCTGATAGGTACTCTTTTGCCTGAAGAAGTAGTAAAAACTGGCAGAGATCTTCCCACCTTTACCTTTTAGGCAATGGCCTTCTAACTTGCCTAATCAAAGGTGTCAAGACATGAAAAAAAAAAAATATTGTGCTGAAGGAGACTTCATTTCCTACCTGTTTACTAATACACTGCCTTGGACTATTAATATTTATCATGAGAAGGATTGGTCTTTGAAGCTGCCTCACACCATAGATTTTAAAATGCCAAAACTACACTTTGGTCCCTGATCTGAAGTCTACAAAACGGTATCAATTTTATTTGTAAACTATTTTATGCTGCATTCCCGCACTTAAATACTTGCATACAATTTCTTTCAACCTCAAAAAATTGAGATAAATTTGTCATTAAAAGACATTGTATTCAAATCTTGTAAGAAATAGCAAGAATTAAAGGGAGACCTGTCTCTACATTCACCTGATTGAGTCTTCAAAACAGTCTTCCCACACTTCCATCATTTTGTAACAAACTGCAAAGCAAGTAACCAGACAGCAAGGAATCTGTGTAGAAGGATAAGAGAAGAGACAGAAACAACAAAAACGGAAAAGTGCAAAAGCTGCACAGATAGGAATAGAAGAAAGACTTCATCTAAGAAGACAAAAACAGTAAAAGGAACTAGAAATAGAATCACGAGGTGAAACAAAGGAAAAAAATAGAAGAGAAAGAGAATAAATAAACATTACTTATTATTAACTGGCTTTAAACACAAAAAATATTTTCTCTGTTACAGAAGAAGAGCAAAACAAGAATATGGTAGCAAGGAAATAAGCCAGAGGGACTATGCTAATAAAGAGAACTACTGAAAGCAAGTACAGCAGAACAAGCCAAACTAACATAATTTCCAGTTTAAGCCAACATTTCTGTGAATAACAAATTCATTTTTCCTAAAACACTCATAATGCAATTCTCCTCCACTACCTTCATAATAGTCAAAATTATTGACTGACTAAAATGTCAGCTAGAAGAAGAAACGATATATGTAGTAAAACAGCTAAAGCCCTTTTAATACAAAAATAAAACCTGCAACTCTTGAACCACAAAGGGCTTATATTGGTATCTCAAAGGATTTTGTTGTTTTCTCCACTTGTGAATGTTTCCATTGGCACAGATTTTACAGTTACTAGGGTGTCAAAAAACAGGATGAAGTAAACAGACAGAAAACAGTTTACTGCTCTTTACTTTGTCTTCCCAAAAGCACTGCTAGAACAGAGTAAAAAAACCCCATGTTTTCCTAGAGGAAACACTGGAAACTGACACCAGTAAATTATGGTTGGTGCTGGCTCTTGGAAGAGCACCTTTGAGCCATACAATACCTTTCTAATGATAAGTTTCAAATACTGCTGTCCTCAGGGTTCAAAATAAAACAGCATTTCCTTGAGTACCTTCATATTACAGTTGTTAGCCTGGAATTCCAGAAGCCTGAATTTGGTTGCTCTGAATCAGTAAGTAAATTATTTACTTAAACTTTTTGATGCTCAGGTCCTAATCTGTAAAATAATACTTGTTTTTCTTTCTCCCTTTCTTTCTCCTCTCCCCCGTATTTTTTTTTTTCTTAGACTTTGTTTATTAGCTTCCTTTAGTGTGTCATTTTTTGAATTTAAGGTTTCTGCTGTTCTGTGGCTTTTCGACCCCAGTAGAGGTTTCAAGTGTGTAGCTAGACAAATAATAATAATGACATGGGGTTATTTCCACCCCTATCTGAAAATAAAAGGTGGCAGGTGCATCTGCCTGCCTTAAAGTATGTCTTTTCTGAGCTGCAAGGGTCAGAGCTTTATCAGGTTGTGGTCATCAGCACATTATAACTGATTAATGGAGCACTCATCAGGACAAGGACATTGTGAATGCTATGTTACAGAGTTGTTATATTAACTTTCTGAAAGCATTCCAAGCTGTGTATTAAAAATTGACTAATAAACAACAAATGACAGACTTACAGGAAAAAAACCTTTTCTCCACTAGGCCAAAACAAAAAGTAAGTATCTCAAGGAAGAACTAAAAACACACTACCTTGTTACACCTTTTAGCACATACCAATTTCACAGTGCCTGGAGCCGGCAAGTAGCTGAGATAGAGTAAAAATCATAAGGGAAAGCAAAAGGAAAGATGCTTGCAATGCCTTTTCTTAACCCACTTCTTTTAAATCAAGGTCCAAGGACTATTTAATGGCAACTAAGGGAAAGATGGAAAAGGAGGAAGAACAATAGGCTGAGAGATATACTCCTCTTCTGCTATCCAGAGTTTCCATCTCTCTGTTTCACACAGATAGTGAACAAAAATAGTTGATTCTTGTTGCCTCTGAGATAGACTATCATTTTAGTCTCAGCTCTGATGGGAAAGCAAAACAAGGGTGCACTCTCCAGGAGAAACTGTATGCCAGGACACAGGAGTATGTGCTGCTCAAGTGGTAGCCAAGCTAAGGAGGTTATTGTCCCTTCAGCATCCTTCCATCATCGCTTTGCCTATGCATTCATCATAACACTTTTCACTGTCTTATTTCCACCATACTGATTGAGGCTGCCCAAATTTGGGAAGAGCTGCACTTGTGTTTATACCAGCAGGTCTGGGAAGGCAGCAATCTTAGTTGTCACCTGACATTAAACTCTTTCTCAGCTTAGGAATACTTGCCCTCTTGTTCAGGTGCAAGTTTCTGAATCACAGTACCTTTTTGTTCTTGAAAAGCAAACACAAATTTATAATTTTGATAGCCACAAAAAAGGACCCTCTCCTAATATGTTGAGTTAGCCAGAAAGTACTTTTATTCTAGATTTAACCTCTAAGTATACAACATGTCAAAGCAGAAGGCAGGGGATTTTTTTTAAAAAAAACCAAACAGATAAAAACATTATAAAAGTAATAATAGATTCTTAGACCTTAATTTGATATCAGTTTTATTTATCTCTCTTGCATCTTGCTTCAGGAAGTTCCTTTGGTGTTATTCTCCAGAAAACAGAAGAGGACATATTCTTCATGTCCTGTTCTTCATAATCTGGCATTATAGACTGATTTTGATACCCTATTTCCTGCCAAATCTTATCAATATTAGATAAAGTCCACATAATGCCTGTTTTAGAACCTCTTAGCATTTTGTATCTAGTAGAACTCTTCAGAGCAAACAAAATAATAAACATGAAATAAGGCAAGGCAAGGCAAAGCAAGGCAAGGAAAGGCAAGGCAAGGAAGATGTCCTCAGTGTTTCAGTAAGCCCTCTTGACAATGTTCACTGGTAGTTCACAGCAATTGTCTGCGATAGAGTCTGTGAAATCAGTTAAAAACCCACAGCAAACTACACAAGTGTTAACTTCCAGGTATCCCAAAGCAGATCAAGAACTAGCACTGAGCTTGTCTGCATCTTTGCAGCTCCACAATGGTAGGTGAGAAATGGATGATACACAGTTCTGCAGAGCTGTGCAAAATAGGGAATTGCTATTAAGTGCATGCAATAACACACCAGGGAGAATATTGTCTGAGCTTGGGGGTTCCAAGCAGAGCTTATCTTGGTTAAATGACTAAATGGATGCTACCTGAGCAGAATCAGGATTTTTGTGTTATCATCCTTCCATGCTGATTTTCAGGTTGATAATGCCATCTTCTCTATTTTGAAGAAACATTTCTAGGTCTGTGTAGTGCATTTGAATATAATTGAAAAAAATATCCTGCAGTCGCACATAGATCAGAACACTAGAGAAACAAAGGAAGGTCTATTTCATCCTTTATCACATGCGTATTTTTTCCTCTCTTTTAGGAGAATTCATTAACTACTGAATGATATCTACTTTTTACTACTCATTAATGACAGAGGACTACGTAACTCTATTTTTTTATACCATGCATTTTTTTGTTGTTCATTTTATTTTGCTAGCAGCTATTTTTTTCTGGAATTTGTTAAAAAAGTAGGAAAATAATTTCAATACTGTTTTTTATTTTTTTGTTTCTTTTTTTCCTTATTCAGAAACAGAAGAGAAAAAAAGTTGGCTTGACTAGCCAGTTGATTTGACATAATCTTTAATTATATAAACTCTAATGGTCATTCATTGCACAGTAGTAATTTCCATGGTAGGTATACATTATATTTGCCCTTAAGGTCATCCCACCATAAAAACAGTCTAATTCATTTTTCAAAATAATATGAAATAGACTAGTCCTATTCATCCTTCTCCTTGCATAAGCACTTAGCGGTTACCTCTGAGGCAACTCCAAGATGTCTTACAAGTTGCCTGTCATAGACTGCCTGAAACACCCTTGCATCTACAGAGCAACTGGAGTACCACTAATAAAATTCATGAGCTCTTAATTCCAGAGCATGTAAAATCTACTGATGCTCGAATAAGATATGAGAGATGCATTCCTGCAGAGAACATGGAATCTGTGTTTTTTCTAGCAACATTGTTAGAAAAATAATACTTTGAAGTTGAGCAGCCTGATCTAAGAAGCGTGTTAGCTGGACTGTGTCACCTTCTGGGAAGCTTTGCTGAGTTCTTGACTGTTAGGCAACACTTCATATATGGCCCAGCCCAGATTTTCCCACAATAGTTCAGAGATTCACCCACTGGCAACAGATCTTGGCACATTAAGTTGGTGAGTTGTACAATTCCCCACTAAACATGAGAGAGAGAATGAATTTTATTTAGGTCTGCATATAGTTCAGATGGGGAAAGGTGATTTCTTTAAGCAGACCTGGGTGAAAACAACTGTCAATTGCTCCATCTGTAAAAACAATATTGCTTCTGTCATTGCTCCAAAATTACTTCAATAAGAGTGGAGAGGAAGGAATCATTTGAATATCTGCTAGAAATAAACAAACAAACAAAAGATGTAATTCTTTCCATGGAGTCAGGGAGGACAAGATGAACTAGATAAATTTAGTATCACAATGGATGGAGGGCTGTAGGACCAAGAGAAGGCAAAGCACTCAAACTAGAACACATATCAGGGTTCTGGAAATAGGGAGAGCTGTCAAACCAGCTGAGTTTCAGAAGCAAAGCTACAGCCAGTATAACAGTCAAAGAGCAAACACCCAGACATGGAGCACAGTTTGACACAAAAGCTATTTGCCTCAGTCAAAAACTATCCAAAGGGTACTGGCAAGTTAAGTTAGAGTTGCTGCTGCTGATTCCACTCAACAGTTACACTGAGCACTAGTACATGTGGTTACTGAGCTCAGGGGAAATGTTTACTAAAAGTAACTCCTAGAAAGACTGAGCTGAAAAGCACTTAAGGAAAATCTCATGAGTTTTGATTAGTCCAAATTCAAGCCATTTCAGTATAGTGGCATGGGTCTGAGAGAGGCAGAGATGTCTATTGGACATGTAGGTTAAATCTGATCACAAATAATTAGGCAAGTATCAGGGAAGCTGCCAGATAGAGGCAGAGCTAAAATGATAATCTAAAGTACTGCATGATAGGCCATCAAGATGGGGTGGTGGGGTTGCCCTTTATGTGAGAGAACAGCTAGAATGCATCCAGCTCCAACTAGAGATGGATGATGAACAAGCGGAGAGCTTATGGGTGAAAATGAAAGGGAGGGCTAACACAGGTAACACTGTTGTGGGTGTTTACTATAAGTTGCCTGATCAGGATGAGGAGGTGGATGAGGCCTTCACCAGGCAGCTGAGAGTAGCCTTAAGATCTCAGGCGCTGGTTGACATGGGGGACTTCAATCAACCTGATATTTGTTGGAAAAGCAACATGGCCAGGTACACATAGACCAAGAGGTTCCTGCAATGCGTAGAGGATAACTTTCTGATGCAGGTGGTGGAAAAGCCAATAAGGAGAGATGTGATTCTTACTAACAAGGAAGGGCTGGTTGGGGATATGAAAGCTGGGTGTGGCCTGGGTTGCAGTGACCATGAGATAGTGGAGTTCAGGATCTTGTGTGGAAAATGCAAGCCAATAAAAAGAGTTGCAACCCTGGGTTTCAGGACAGCCAACTTTGACCTCTTCAAGGACCTACTTAGGGGTATCCCATAGGTTAGATCAGGGGTCCTCAAACTACAACCTGTGAGCTGGATACAGCCCCCCAGGGTCCTCAATCTAGCCTGACAGTATTTACAGAACTCCCTGCCCCACCCCTCCCGCCAGGGGTTAGAGGGGGGAAACCAAGCAGCCGCAGATGACTTCCTGCCACTTAATCCATGCGCCGGCCTCCACAGCCCCCAAGCACCTGCTGGGACTGGGCTGGAACCAGCGCCTCGTCCTCAACCTGCTCCCCTGTGGTGGGTGAGAGGCACGGGCATCTCCTCTGGCGGGCAAGCTCAGCCAGCAGCCTCTGGACTGCGAGGTCCAGCCAACTCGGGCGAATCGCCAGAGCCCTGGCGCGGCAAAGTTCCTTCAGTCCCTTCTGGCCACCCTTTCTGGACTGTGCGGCCTGGCTGAGGAGGGGGGCGGCGGCATCAGTGAGGTGGGCGACTCCTCTGTCTCTCCCTCCCTCCCTCCAGCTCCCAGGCAGGACAAGCAAGCCAGCACCAGTGCGAGACGCGTGCACCATCATGTCCAAAAAAAGAAAAACTGACTCCGCGTGCAGGATATTCCAAGAAAAGTGGACCTCTGATTATTTTTTCACGGAGTACAAAGAAAGACCTGTTTGTCTGATGTGCCAGAATTCAGCATGGTGGGGTCCATGAAAGGAGTGGTTGCACGCATTAGTAAAGAGATGGACCAATGCAACCGTTCACATTCAATAGCCATGCACTGCATTATCCATCAACAAGCACTATGTTGTAAAGTACTGAAGCTGGACTCTGTCATGAAAATTGTGGTTTCTTATGTTAACTCCATTAGAGCTCATGCACAAAGCCACAGACAGTTTCAGGAATTTCTGTCTGAGCTAAATGTTGCCTATGAAGATATTCTGTACCACACAGAAGTCCGTTGGCTGAGTCGAGGGAGAGTTTTGAAATGATTTTATGACTGACTTCCACAGGTTTATGATTTTATGCTTTCTAAAAACAAAGAAGTAGCAGAGCTCAAAGATGCAGAATGGAAAAGGCACCTTGCGTTTCTGACAGATGTAACAGAGCTACTCAACAATTTCAATGTCCAACTTCAAGGAAAGGAGAAGCTCATCTGTGACATGTATTCACATGTGAAAGCATTTCAAGTCAAATTAGACCTGCTCATTAACCAAGGAAAGGAGGAAAACTTCTGTCATCTCCCCACAACTCAAAACCTCTCTGCAGAAAAACCAGCAGTTGCATTCCCGATCAAAACATGTATGGATGTACTAGAAATGTTGCAAAAGGAGTTTCAAATTAGATTTAAAGAGCTTCATCTCCATGAACAGGACACACAGCTTTTCTGGGACCCATTTTCTGTTGACATTGAAACTGTTGATCTGATTTACCAAATGGAATTGGCCGAACTACAGACTTGTGACTCGCTGAAAGATGCATTCAAATCAAGCAGCCTTACTAATTTCTGTGCATCTGTCCCCTCAGAGACATACCATAATCTCAGGAACCATGCACTCAAAATTGCAACTGTCTTTGGCAGCACCTCTGTCTGTGAGCAGACTTTTTCCCAAATGAAACATCTGAAATCTCCAATCAGACCCAGACTAACTGATGAACACTTGCATCACTTGCTACAAATAGCAGTGACAAATATGGAACCTAACACTGACCATTAGCCAAAACAGGCCCATAGTTCACATTGAAATATTATTTGGTTTTCTGATTACAATTGTTCTTCATTTTAAATATTGCATTATTTTTCCTGTTTTTTGTGCTCTACTACAAATAAAATTTGTGCAGTGTGCATACGAATTCGTTCATTTTTTTCCAAACTATAGTCCAGCCCCCAACAGTGTCTGAGGGACAGTGAACCGGCCCCCTGTTTAAAAAGTTTGAGGACCTCTGGGCTAGAGCATTGGAAGGTAAGAAGACCCAAGAGAGTTGGTTAAGTACCACTTCCTCCAAGCCCAAGACCAGTATGTCACCAAAATTGGGAGATAAACTTAACACCAATGTAGCTTTAAGAAGCGGGCACTCCTTTATTACAGCGCTGGAGCACGGGGGATCGCTCCACCTATTGTATGTACTGACTTGTCTCTTCACAAAAGCTTTATACAATCAAAATATGCATATTCATTACTTTTCTGAGAAGTCATTAACATATTCACTACATTTTCAGGAACTTATTAATATATGTGAATGTCCCTTTCACATGCACACTGTCTCTCTCTGGTGATCCTCATGGTTTTCTGGTGGTTGTCAACACTGTGTCCTTTGGTTGTACTTTTCCTTTGCACATGCTCAGTTCTCTCCTGGTCCTGTCTCCAACACTTCTGTCTCCTTTGTCCCAAGAAGTTAGCTCAACATGTTCTCTTGTCACATTCCAGTGGTCAGTAAAACAGAGTCTTAGTGCTTCTACGAACACTAAGTGTGATAGTTTCACTGGGCTAGCCCTTGGCTAGCAGCCAACATAGCCATTCACCCACTTCCCTCTCACACCAGGGGACAGGGGAGAGGACTGAGGGGGGCAAGGGTAAGGAGGCTTGTAGGTTAAGATAAGAACAGTTTAATAATAGAGAGAAAACTTAAAATAATACTAACATTAAAGTAGTAGTGATAATGATCACAGTAACAAAATATGCAAATGAATGACACCCAATGTTATAGCTCACCCCCTTCCTGACCAAGCCCAGCCCGTTCCCAGATAATGATCCCAGAGGAGCGACAATCCTGAACTGAAACTGCAATCCTGGAAGAATGAGAGCCCTAGAGAAAAGCCAGAGAGAGCAAGAGAGGAAGAGCCCCTCACTGATATACTGGACATGATATGATATGATATGGAATACCCCACTGGCATATCTAACTGTCAATTAAGTCTATTAATTTAAATATTCTTCTCCTCCCTTAAATCTTGTGCTTGTGGACTAACAGAACACAAAGCCCTTCACTTCCAGACACAAAATTGCAAACACTGGTATTTTATCAGTGTCTCTCTCATGACAATTCCCAGGCTGAAAGTAAAACACAGCACAATTCCAGCTACTGAAAAAGAAACCCAGCTCTATTTCAGCTAAAACCCAGGACACTAAGGTAATAAATTTCGATTTCTGAAACTCCATGATGAAGATACAACTGTTCTTAACTCCAGTACTAAGTTAGTGATTAGAACAGGCCTGGAACTTTACAGTCTCTTCTTGGTGAGGTTTCTGTGATTACCTAGTTCAAATTTAACAATCCTAGCTTATACATTATGCTTTACAGTTTTCTACTGTATTAGTTTATCAGTGTACTTGCAACATGTGCATCTCTAAGAGGAAGAAAACAGGCAAGAGTGGTGGGAAAACCATGTGGATGAGCAAGGAGCTCATGGAAAAACTCAAAGGGAACTTGAGTTTTTTGAGTTCTCACTCAAAAAATTCTCCCCCTCAGGAATCCCACATGCAAGAGGCAAGAGAGAGTGTGGAGAGAGGAAGACTTCCCTTTGGTTGAGAAGGAACTGATCAGAGATAGCCTAAGCAAAATCAATACACACAAATCCACGGGACCTGATGAGATGCACCTATGAATGCTGAAGGAGCTGGTGGAATTGATAGCTAAACTTGTCTCTTTCATCTTTGAAAGGTCTTGGAGAACGGGAAAGGTTTCTGAAGACTGGAAGAAAACCAATGTCACTCCAGTCTTCAAGAAGCACAAGAAGGAGGATCCAGGCAACTACAGGCCAGTCATCCTCGTCTCCGTCCCTGGGAAGTTGATGGAGCAACTTAGTCTTGATACCATCTCTAAACAATTGGAAGAAAAGAAAGTTAACAGGAGTAGTCAACACGAATTCACTAAGAGGAAATCATGCTTGGCCAATTTGGTAGCTTTTTATGATGTCACCACCAGCTGGGTAGATGAGGGGAAAGCAGTGGATGTTGTCTACCTTGATTTCAGCAAGGCTTTTTATACTGTCTCCCACAACATCCTTGTAGCAAAGCTTATAAGGTATGGGATAGATGAGTGGACAGTGAGGTGGACTGAGAACTGGCTGACTGGCAAAGCTCGGAGAGTTGGAGGCCTGTAACTAGCGGTGTTCCCCAGGGGTTGGTACCAGGTCTGGTCTTGTTTAACATCTTCATCAGTGACCTGGATGTAGGGATAGAATTCACCCTCAAGCTGGGAGGAGTGACTAATACACCAGAAGGCTGTGCAACCATTCAACAGAACCTGGACACACTGGAGAGTTGGGCAGAAAAGAACCTGATGAGATTCAGCAAGAGAAAGTGTAGAGTCCTTTACCTGGGGAGGAATAACCACATGCATGAGTACAGGTTAGGGCCTGACCTGCTGGAAAGGAGCTCTGTGGAAAAGGACCTGGGTGTGCTGGTGGATAGCAGGTTGGCCATGTTCCAGCAGTGTGCCCTGTGGCCAGGAAGGCCAACAGTACCCTGGGTGACAGCGGATCGAGGGAGGTTTTCCCCCACCTCTACTCTGCTCTGGTGATACCAGATCTGGAATACCGTGTCCAGTTCTGAGCTCCCCAGTTCAAGAGGGACAAGGATCTTCTAGAGAGAGTCCAGTGGAGGGCCACAAAGTTGATGAGGGACCTGGAGCACCTGCCTTATGAGGAGAGGCTGAGAGCTGGGACTCTTCAGCCTGGAGAAGAGAAGACTGAGAGGGGGTCTTATCAATGTCTGTAAGTATCTGAAGTGTAGGGTCCAAATGGATGAGGTCAGGCTCTTTTTGTTAGTGACCTGTGACAGAACAATGGGCAATGGGCAAAAACTGGAACACCTGAATTTCCAGACATACTTAAGGAAAGTCTTGTTATTGAGAGGGTGACAGAGCACTGGAAGAGGCTGCCCAGAGAGGTTGGGGAGTCTCCATCACTGGAGATGTTCAAAACCCGCCTGGATGCAGTCTTGTGCAACCTGTTGTAGGGAACCTGCTTTAGCAGGGGGATTGGACTAGATGATCCCCTGAGGTCCCTTCCAACCCCTGTGATTCTGTGATACTGACTAATACAAATCACAGGTCTACTGTTTTAACTGCAAAAGTTTGAAGACTGAAATGATTTCAGATAATGATAAGGCAAGCACAAATATACACACTGCTATAAAATTAAACAAGCTTTATAACAACTATATCTTGTATGCCAAAAAACAGTGACTTAGCATATTTGTAAACTAGTTGCCAAGCTAGTACCTTACTATATTTCCCAGACTGATTAATAATGTAATTATGAACTTGTTGTTTTCCAAAACTGCTTGCAGAACCATACATATTCAAATGGATAAATGGATAGAAAAAAAACTTATTTACAAAGTTACAGAATTTCTATTTACAACACCGTTTGGAAAAAGCAACTGTCGATACAGAAGAGTGGACTAATCATGTCATTGAATCTTCCTTGAAGTCTATGATTTTGCAAAATAGGGAGTAGAGAGGACTCAGAAAAAAAAAAAAAAAGCAGAAAATGCTTGTGCATTACTTCATTCAAAGCAGGTGAAAATAAACCTAGAATCTAGAGGTTTTGTATTCCAGTCCTATTTACTGATCCGTAGACAGGAAGGAAGACCTTCAATAAAACAAAATCCCTTGGGTGACAAGTCAAGAAAAATATATAACTTGACATTTTAGAAAAGAATATGAATGAAATATACAACATACATTTAAAAAATATAATTTAAGGGGGAAAAAACCCTGAAGCTCTCACTAACATGAGAAAAATGAGACATCTAAATAATTGCAGATATCTAGGATAAAAAAAAAAAAGGTGCAATCAGTATTCATAAAACAGTTCCTGTAAAAACAAACAAATCATTGCAGGCAAAAACTGTTTCTGAAAACTAACAAATAAAAAAGAAAACATACTCAAAATAGCAGAAATTATTAAAGTTCTCTCACTCACTGTTGTAAGTATACTGATGAAATAATCAAAACATTGCAGAAGAATTGAGTTTGATAGTGAAGTAAAATCAGAGAGCATAATATTTGAGTTAGGATTGTTAGCTTGGAACTAGAGAACCACAAAGACCTTAATAAGAGGGACTGTAAAGTCCTAGACCTGCTCTAATCAATAACTCAGTAGCAGAATCAAAACCAATGTTTCTTTGTTGTAGTGTTGTAGAGATTGGAATTTATTACTGTAATGTTCATAGAAGCCTGAAAACTCTTTGTTTTACTGTCCACTGGGATGTGGCGAAAAGCCTGTTGAGCCAAGTCCTTGGGACAAGGTAATTGGGAGGTCTTTTCTTTTGAGTCTGTGGTCCATGATGGTCACAAAAGTAGCCTTTTGACTCATTTCAAGACTCAATAGGCATGCATGGTGAGGCAGAGATTTATGATGATGATTTCCGATAATTGTATTGGATATGCATTATAATCCTGAGGAATATAATGTTTATGTATGGTTTTGTATAATATAAACTTTACTTCATGCGCTATCAGGTATGCACAATATGTGGATCCATCCTCTGTGCATTCAGTGCTGCAATAAAGAAGTTCCTGGTTCTTAAGACTACATTGGTGTTAAGAAATGTATTCCAAATTTTGGTGACACCATTCCTCAAATTCATGGCATTCACCACCTCCCAAATTCAGTAGTTATTTCAAAGTAAATATATCTAAAAACATATTAGCATATTGTGTGGTCAAAACTTGACGACAGTAAGATTTAAGCAACTGATTTTAAGATGACTCTTGACAAGTAAATAATGATACAGAAAATACAGCTAAAAAGAGGTGTCACAATACTCTGTTCTAAATTTAAAACAAAAAACATGGTCACACTTTTTTAGAAGTGTGATATTTTTTTTCTTTTTCATTTTAAGTAAAAGTAATTGAAGTTATGAATAATTTTTTTTTTTTAAAAAGGACACATCATGAGTTTGGATTTAGTATACAATTTTTTTCCCCTTCTAATTCTTTTCCCATCCCTCAAGGCAGCTCAAATAGTAATTAATCTTCAGCTTTACAAGAAGCAAGAAAGTTGGGAAAAAGAAATAAGACTGCTCACATATTTTGTAATTTGATATGTAACTGCCCAGAGGGGCTTTTATTACAATGCATGTAACAGATAAAATTAATCCCTACAAGTATGCCGTGTTATTTGTTCAAGTTAGGAAAATTGAGCTCAGCCCTCTGGAGGCATATCAGAATTAGCATAGTGAAAGCTCATTCTGCAGTGCAGATATCCTGACAATACTCTTCTCCCTTTCTGTTACTTGTGCCTCTGGTTACAGAGCTCTTGGTCAGTCTTTGCAGCTCTCCCACAAGTTCAGGTTGTAACTGCACTGCAAACTGCTCACATGCCTCCTCGCACTGCTTCTCTCTCATCCCCCAGTGGGTTGAGAAGCCTTCAGTGGCTTGTAAACCATGCCTTTACATAGCTCCCTGATATTTTTTCTCAGTGATCTTATTCCCAGCTCCTTCACACTACTTCATTTTTTCCACTTCCTCAGCAGTATAAGAGCTCTCTTCTATGCATCTATGGGGGAAAAGACATTGAATTGAAGAAAATAAGGATACACTGTAATTAACCATACTTATTCTCTGAAGTTTTTACACCTCAGCAGGTAAACAGGCCTGACAAAACTTGTATTGCTCACACTGTGTTTCTAGGGATATTGACCTGATCTGAGACTACATAAATGCTAGGTGGTATGTTTACACAGTTCTCTGATCTAGAGTCTCACTCTGAACACATAAACAACTTATGGAAGTATGCACTAGTAAAGATAAAATCTAATTTCCTGGTATCATTTCACAAGACTGACTTTACTTTTCTGTGAAAACCGTGTCCAAGCACAGCCTTTGAAAAACTGAAGAAGAAATTAAAACTCTCCTCAATGGGTAAAGGACAGCCACCTAAAAAGTAAGTCTTCCTGGTACATTACATCAAATATACCAGACAGCAGGGCCAAATCAGGCATCTGGATTTATACCCTGCCTCAAGCTGCTACTGTCAGAAGCACAGTCTTATCTTTGCTACTGCTCTTTTGCAATCATACTTCATATATTAGCCATAGAAGGATCACATTTACCTATTATCACCCTCTAATGCAGGAGCCAGCGTCTCTCAAGCAGCTTGTGCCTCCTTTGAGCAGAAATTCAAACATAGAAATAGATTAGCTCTGTAAATCGCTAATTATTAGTGAAACTTGTGTCACAGAAGAACTAATATGACATGTCATCAATTTTAATGTGCGTCATTCATGTCAGCCACTGACATTAACTGTTAAGGATCTTATTTTCCCTTCTGTATTTGTCAAAGTGTGTCTTTCCCACTCAACGTTTCCTCTGCCTTTGAAGGCGACTTCAAGTAATTTACCTGTAATTTACAAGAGGGAGCTGGCAGTTATTGACTGTTGGTCTCTCCTTGCTGCATTCAAGACAGGGTAGAATGGAAGCTTCACACAATACTACAATTTAAAACAATACAACGGTAAGAATTAAATGTAGCCTCTAAGTTCAGCACATGCAAATGCTAAGGGAAAAAGTGAAAACAAGAATTCAGTTTTATTCCTATATCACCTTCCCCCATCTAAGTTCTAAATGACATTTACACCAATCTGAATGAGTGAAACCAGTGTGCCTTTCTCTTGCAGAGAAAGTTCTGCTTGTGGTGGTTTGGGTGGAATCACCTCTTTTGCTTGCAGCTTGCAGCCAAACACAGCCTGCTCTCTCACCCTCCCCACTCCTTGCCCATGGAGTAGGGGAGAGAATTGGAAGGAAAAAGGCAAGGAAACTCATGGGTTGAGATAAAAGCTATTTACTAATTAAAATAAAATTATAATGATAACAACAGTGATAACAGACTATATAAATGAGTGATACACAGTGCTCACCGCCCGTTGACCAATGCCCAGCCTGTGCCAGCCAGTGATCCCAGAGCCAAGAGAGACCCGAAACCGAAACCCTGGAAGAGTGAGCCCAAGAAATCCCTGAGACAATACCCCCATCTTCCAGTCAACCCTGGTTAATAAACTGACATGACATTATGTGATATAGAATATCTCACTGGCACATCCAAATGCCAGTTTGGGGGTTTGCTATTCACTGCGCTTCTCCCTCCCAGTCCTAATGCAGCTGTGAACCAGCCAAACACGGTGGTCTTGAGCTCCAGCAGCAACTAATAATATTAGTACTTTTATCTACATTCCTCTCATAACAAGTTCTACACTGAAACTAAAACACAGCTATTCCAATTACTAAAAAGAAAATTAACTCTATCCTAGCAAAACCAGGACACTGCTATAAGGGACAGTAGTTCCCCAGATGACAGAAAGATAGCCTGGAAATTACACTGAAGAATGCAGAAATTATTTTGGATCATTAACGTCCTTCTCTAATTTTGTTACATTAACTCCAAATTTTTTCATTATCTCTGTGTCATTTTTTAAATCTCTGAACATTGTGGTATTGTTTAAGTTTCCTGGCAGTCAGCTGAAATCTCAGGCTCTTGTTTTCAGCATTTTTTAGTCCTGTAAAGCTGCAAAGTTCTGCCTTAAACACTATCTGGCCCTCATGTTCTGCATTTCAGGACTGCAAATAAAGGACGAGGAGCTCATCAGTCTTCTGTGTACACCCTGAAATAAATGACTGAGGCAATCTTGGAGAGATCTTGCCAATCACATGCTTATCAATAGTATAGGCCTAATCCACCTTATTAGAGAAAAGAGAAGTCAAATATCTGTAATTCTAAACATCAATGCATGATGTGGATTTAATTTTAGAGTAAATCTATCATTTATGAACATCAATTCTGCATTTCTCTCTCTTATCAGCACCATTGCACAAAAAGAAGCATATAAAACTAGAGGTGAATAAGATTTTCTGTCCTTTAATATATTCCTTTGTAAATGCAGGACCACCAAGGTTTTTCAATTTTTTCATAAGTGGTGCAGTAATTTAGAAGGTATGTCGGATTTAATATTTCCTAGAAATATACTATTAAATCAGGAAGATGCTTTTAAGTATTTCTTATCATTACCCATATCTAAAAGCTTATTTTTGTGTAGGTCACATAACACCGGCACTCCAAGGATGGACAAGTATAAATGACACATATATAGAGTACCATCTGTTATCATGGATTTCTTCAGCTAAACACAGATAAAGGAGTTTCTTTAAACCTTCCTTTGTTTTTTTTTTTACACATAGTAACACATTCATCATAAACCCAGTTTACCACCAGTACATACAGAAACATCCATATTAATCTCTATATTGAAATGTGGTTTGCTCTTTTAGACATACTTGAAAGTTCTTATAACAAGGATATTTCTTTGACTGATTCTCTAAACAAATGTACACTATAATGAATCAGATAAAAATAAGGATGTATAAGAAACATATTTGTTTTATTAATAAGCACTGCCTTATATGTATCCTCTTCTAAAATACATTAATAAGGGAAACCTTTACCAACTCGACTAAATTAGAAAGAACTTCATACTGATTAGTTAAGTATATAATAGCTTTAAATAAGGTAGCCTTTATGTCTATGCTTAAAACTTTATATAACTAGCCAATATTATGTCAGCCCACACATGTGATTCTTGAATAACAAGCTTGGTGCACACTTCAAGATAACTTAAATCACTTCAGAATGTCTTAAAAATGTTTGAGCTTACATTTGTCATAAGGTTGAATCAAATATATAGCATTTAATATACTTCACCGTTATACACTACCTATGATAATTCAATCATTTGCAATCATGTAAAAATACTCATGGCTATGAAAATACTATTGGACACAGCCAATAGGAATATTTGAAGTGAAACATGAGGAATGGAACATTTTCCAGCTATAAGTAGAACAGATAGCAATGACTCTGCACCCTCTCTAAAATACTGTATATATTAAAAAAATCACACTAAAAAGCCTTCCTATCTCCTATTAAGAAGTTCTTCACGTCTGTCATTTACATCACATGGAGTAAAATCCAAATAGATTATCATGAAAAGGGCATAGAAATGGCTGCTTTCATATTTGTAGTCACACTTACAGCAGACTTCAATATAGGCTCTTCATTAAGTACAAAGTTTTAAATAATGAGCAATACAGCAGCCAAATTATGTCTGATACACACTGACATTTTAGTTGGTATTTCACAAACTATAAAATAATAAGGAAAAACATTTTAAAGAAACCAAATACTCACACAGAGGATTTAGCTTCCCCTTAAATCTTGAAAAATTCCCAGGAGAAAAGCAATATCTAGTGGAAGACTCTGTGCTTTTTGTTGACATTTGATGTATTAGACACAAATGGTCAACAGTGAAATTAATAGAATAATACAGAGAAGAATTTCATTTGAGAAACATGTTTATATGCATATATTTTTTTTCTGAGTCTTCAGGAACTATGAATTTTGAAAGAAAGTTACATTTTAAAAAATATAAATCTACTATGTGCTGTGTATATTTCTCTATATGTTGCTGTGGAGTCCTGAAATTTCATAAATTAAAGTTTCGAATTTATTTCATAGTTAAATGTTTACAACTCTAATTTGAACATAATTATGCTCCTTAAATGGTACTGATTTTATACTCTTGAATCTTTAGTACAAAGCCACAAGATATTCTGCATTTTTGAGCTACAGACACTAAAAAACTGGACAAAGCAACCAAGGTAATTGTCATATTGATCAAACAGCATCAGTAAAGGCAGTAAAAAATTAAACTTTCATATTTCACCCACTGCAGAACCCTGAAGCTACTTAAACAAACAAATAAATACAAAAGAATGTTCTTATTCTGTTTCTCCAAGACTTACTACCTTTCCTAGGTCAAAAATCAATTGCATTTTCACTTTCAGGATTTGCTTGAAAGGTATTTTGGCTATGACACCTCAAATACAGATCTATTTTTATTATCACTGATTAATCCAATGCTTCCTATCAATTCTAAGAAGTAATATACACATGTGCTTAAGTATTTACAGGGTTCAAGCACTTTTTTTGGACACCACAAAAAAGATACGTATTTCCAAATGCTATCTGCCTTTCCTTATAAAGTCACCTTTAAACGTGCATAAGCAGAGTAAAATATACTATTAAACATTTTTATAGCAACTATATTTCTGAAGACTCTAGTTGCTTTCAGATGTAAAATATATTGTATTGGACCACCCTGAAGTTTCTGATATCAGTTTGTCTCTAACAGTTCATGTTATACATTATGCTTCTGCAATAGTTTATTTGAGGTGTGTTGGAAGTAACAAGGACACTGTAACTTTGTTTCTAAGTCAGCTTTCTGTTGGTCGTATATCACAATGAACTATAAATGACAGACATCACTTGTGAAAGAAATTATAGTCTTCTGTATGTGGACTTAACATTAATTCTTATAAATAACAAATCTGTCATCTCCAGTTGTCAGCAGTGTATTAACTGTGCTGTAAATGCACATTTAGCACAGGTTTAGCCAGATTTATTAGCAGAAGTGCACCTAAACTACTTCAGAGTCATTAGCTGTTTCTGCGTAGTATTGTGCTCAAGGGAATTACGGGCTTGACAACTGCAGAGACATAGCTCCCAAAGGATGCTGTGTGGCACCCCTTCCATGGGGTGACTGTCTTCTGGAGTCAGCTCCAGTTTGGCATGGCCACAGTTAGACCTGGGACAGGGAAACACAAGACCTGTCTTATGCAGATCTCTTGGGCCATTGCAGCACTATGCTCACCAAAGGTCTGGATTAAGGTACAGCCACAAACAAAAACTGCCCCCTGTTTCATACAGTCAGAAAACCATAGGAGCTCTCCCAGAAAAAGAGTATCACATTAATGTTCCCATCTCTCTTCTTATAGATATACTTAGATTGTTGTACTCCAGTTTTTAGCACGTAGAGTGGCTGGAATAGTTATGCACCCCAAAGTATTTTGAATACTTTAGAAGGAAAAAATAGTAAAATGTTTATGCAAAATATTCTTGTTTATATCCTACATTATATTTTATGTTTAGGTGTATATAAAATATCAAATATACATATGTATTTATATAAATTGGCCAGATTTTCAAAATTTCAGTTGATATATCTTGTTGGAACTTCACAAAGAAACAGCTGATGGATTTCAAAATTATTAAAAACACCAGGGGAAAAAGAAAGAAAAAAGACAACAATAACATATAACAAAACTATAGACAGCTAAAGGCATACTGGTTTACTACAAATGGTATGGTTCAGACTTAATGAGAAAATACTTCTTTAAGCTATGTTGTCCCATACTTTCCCAGAGAGTTTTAATTACGTCAGTATGAGGACAACTTTCTGTATACAAATGCTAAACAAAGATCACAGTTGCCATTGCATGTACTTCACTGGACCTTAGTTTGGACTCTTTGAGCATAATAAAGATAAACTGTAGATGGCTTTTGATCACATTAGAAAAGTGACTGACTCAAGATATCTGAAAAAAAAAATAAAATAGGAAGAGTCGGGGGGAAAAAAAAGTGAAGAAATCAATCTAGTATCGGCAAGAAAGGGCTCTATTGATAATAAAAAGTGTTAGAATTGAAATATAATCTTCTTACCTTAACACTTTTCAAATTATTTTCTATATCAGTGAATCTATTATCAACCTTCTTTTCAGTAAAAAGTTGTCTGCTTTTAGCTTACTTGGGGAAAATAAAAATACAACATATTGAATTCAATTAAATTTCAGTTCTCTTCCAAAAAAACATATAGCCTTTAGGTTAAGAAAAATATATACTGTTTCCACACAGTTATACATACAAAAACTTGTGTCCTCCTACGTTAGTTTCTTATTTTCTACAAGCTGGGGGAGAAGAGAACAATGACATCTCAATTTTTGCTTTTAACTTTTAAACACAGTTAATAATTTCTGATACAGATTTTTTTCTTCCTTTGTTTGATTGCTCCCTGAATTACAGGATGACAGCATAAATCTCTGGACTCACAATAAGGCCAGCTACAAAGTTGACAACATCATAATGTCTGAGCATATTTAGAAATAATAATATAGTAACAGCAGGGCAGGCTCTACTTCCAATAACAGGTTACTAGCAGAGTGCTGGAGTGAGGTGTTGCCCTATAGTTCAAAGGGTTTGCTTTATTTTAAATAATTTTATGTTACTATGGAAATAATTTTGCATATGTTTTCTTCATGGCAGTACCAGTTTACAAAGGCAGCCCTCTCCCTGGCAGTCAGGATGCCCCATTCCCTGCTTCTGTGTAAATCAGATGAGAGAGTTAATCTGAGTTTTAACAAAGACAATAACACAATGAAAACACCTTCTAGAGATGTTTTTGCAGGGTTTCACTAGACTCAGTGCTCTTTCAAAATGCGGAGATTCACTTCCTTCCCCCTACAGTGTCTAAAGATTTTCTTCCTCCCCTTATGACAGATGTTTCTGCATGATTTTTCTTGGTTTCAAGGGATATTTTGATAAATCACACCATACTGGGATTGAGCTGGCTTGTGGTGGGACTGTATATATTATGTAAAGATTATACAAATGTACTAGATATGTTCTTGTGGTTATTGTGGTGTCTGCTGAGGAGGTAGGTTTGTGGTGTCTCTTTCAGTGCCTCCTCTGCCAGACCTCCAGCCCTTCTTGACATGAAGCAGAAGACAGTATGGCTGCATTCATATTAAGCAGGGTTCCTTACATTGAACCTGTGGTTTCATTCTCAGCCAGTCTGATTCAGCCACATCCATACCTGTCCTCTCATTACAGTTTCTTTGTGAAAACCTTCTCTTCTTGTCAACCCTGTTAGTCATGATCCTTTCTTACACTCGTGGAAATGAAACATAAAGGAAAGGATCATGGATTGACACAGTTTACAGACAGTATATTCCTATTTCTTTCTACTTCTAGATCATGCTTAGGAAATACTGCTTTTGTTTTTGAAGACTGGAGTGGAGAATGGAAACCACACAGAAGTGCCTTGGTGATCAGTTAATTACCATGAGAGAAATGCAAAAAATTTAGATGGTTTATCTTTCTAAACACTCAGCCAGAGTTGGTGGCAATTTGTCTTTTTAAATCTGAACAAGGCTAGGATCCATGTTTGATAGACTAAGTACTCAAACACAGTTCGTATAATAAAATCTTCATTCATCAACGTTATTCTGAAAACAGATGATCTCCTAAGATTCAGCTATATTTGAAATGAATGAGAAGACTTCTTGGTCTTCTGGTTCCTACACAGGCACATATCTGTCTGTGGATTCTGGAGCAGCAGTGAAAAGTGAAGCATACCTACCTTAGTATGTATCTTTGACCTTTTTGAAGTCCATTTAAAAATAAACATTCCATCTCACCCCTACACAAATAAAACAAACAAAACCATGTATTGCTCTTTGAAACTGTTCTTAAAAGGTCAGTTCCCTGGTAAATCCTGTTTAGCTCTGGCTGAGATATTTGACTTTTTTGTTTGTTTGCTTTTCTTCATTTTATCACAGAATGATACGCAGAGGTTTTTCTGAAAGTTGAGACAAGAAAGATATTACTGTAATTTTCTGTGATCCAATATATTAACTATAAGATCTGGAAAATCTGTTGCAATTGAATTGTCATAACAGCTATTATTTTTAGTTTCTACTGCAAACTGCCTTTCTGAAACAATTACATTCACCACAAGAAATTATATGCTAAAATTAATGTTTCATTTAAAGATTAATCAAATTGGTTTGACCCAAAGCACATATTACTAAGATAGAACAACAGATCCTCTGAGCTTTGCAGTCTGTGTTCTGAGAAAAAGAAAGAAACAATAAAATATATTAGCTTTTTGGACAGACAAAATAGGCTCTATAAATACTGTTTCCTCTCAAAAAATCTTTTCAGCTTTCATTTAAAAATCTGCTTTGGAAAATTAATGAAATAACCTAACTGGTTTTTGGGGTGTTTTTTTTTTCTTTTGTTTGTTTGTTTGTTTGTTTTCCCTCTTGCATACTGTATAAACTAGAGAGGTTTTCACTAAGATTCTCCCAAAAATGGAAATTTTCTAGATAAATACACATACAATTTGCTTCCAATTTTTATTCAGTTTATTAAATGATATCTTTTATTTGGAGGAAGGTTTCCTAATACAAAAAATTCTCTTTATGTGTTTGTTTTTTAGTTTCTTTTGTCTCTATTTAGATTATTACTTGGAGGCAATAATATTGTATAGTTTCATCTGCCTCTAAGAATAACCTAAACAGCTATAGTAACATTCTTTTATTTCCCAAAATCACCTTTAGAGCAATATTTAAGAAATTTTCATCTAATTGAATGGCATACCAGAACAAATTTAATAGAGCTGCTCTTGTGAATGTTTCTGTGGGTACATGGGAAAAAAATAAGGCAGCCAGGAATGCTATTGGAAAAGTTCTCCAGACTGGAAAGTCTTTGGCAAGATGCTTTTGGCTGCCAAGGAGCACATCCATAATCATTTTGTGGATTACTATAGTAAGAACAAATCCATTGACAAGAAAGAACCAGGGGGGCAAAAAGAGATATCAAAGTTTTTTTTTTTTTCTTACATATGTTTTCCAATTCTGCTTGACACTTACCTTGGTGCATTGAATTTGAGTAAGATCTCATTAACCTGAAATCAGTACTCCATTGTTCATATGAGGAGAGCTTCCAAGAATTTACCACAAGGGAACCTCTTTTCAATACCTTTTCTTGCCAACATGCTCATGTATAATTTACCCTCAATACCTCTTGCTTCTCTCTTAACCTTGTCTTTGTCATCTTCAGGCATGACATAAGTAGTGGTTGGAATATCAGTAATCAGTGAAATAAACCAGTTCACTCTACATCCTATTTTCACGTGGTCAGCTTGCTTTAAGCACTTACATAGCCCACTGAGTACTCTAGACCATATTTTGCTGTATGTAAACACACCTTGAATTAGAAAACACCATTTGTAGCATAATTTTGGGTACATCTATACTGTAATGCTTGTAGTGTGTGCAGATGATACAAGCCAGCTACTTTCTCCTTTCCTCAAGATACTGGTAACATAGCAGCAAGGTGATCCACACAGATAACACCCACGTTCAGACAGATTTTGCTGTGCATGCTGAGCCCTGTATTATCACAGCTGTAATAATCTCCCATGAGCTGCCTTCTTCAAAGGTAATTTCATCATGTCTTGACAAGAAATAGTCAATGACTGCAATGTAAGCTTCACCATCAATAATGAAGACACCACAACTGGGGATTTGTGTTGAGGTGCATAGTTTCAGGCATATCAGAGAGAATAACTTATGTCAGAGAGAACAGCTGATCCTACAGGCCAAGAGAGGTGTAGAGAGGAATTTTAAAAAATACCACTATAAAATAAATACAGGAAAAATAATAATAAAAATGTGTTCTTTCATTCCTTTGACACCAGGGTCACAGTCTTGGAGCCTCAAGGGTTTTAATAGGCAAAAGACTAACCAGAATACTGAATATTTAAATACAGTAGATGCCACTTCATATAATTATCTTATTTTGGGAGTTGATGCTACACACTTTTCAGTTCAACTCCAGCTCTGAGCTTTTTAGGACTTTCAAGAAAGAGGAGAAGTAGAAAGAAGAGAATAGAGACGTGGCTTTATGATCTCCTAAGAATTTTTTTTTTCCATTACAATGTCTAAGGAAGGGAAAAAAAAGAGGGGAGGAGAAGGAGAAGCTGGATTCTACTGAAAACCTAAGCACTGATACAATATTATCTTAAGAGATACTCTGGAAAATATGCTTCTGACTCCTCTACCCTCATTTGAGCTCTATAAGTAGGTGAATATCCTGGAAATTTAATGTAATTTCACACAAAATCATGCAATTTGTTTCTTTATGTAGAACTTAAATGTGAGAAAAAATATAAGCTAGAGTGTAGCAATCAAAGTATTTATTAGATCTCACAAACTAACCTAACCTATTATTTTCTTCACTAGCTTTGCTTTTATTGGAGATGCATTAATCTTTAGATGTTCATCAAAGCTTTAAGAGATTAGCAACAAAATATTTACCTGTTCCAAATCTCATTCTCTTTGACACTTGTAAAATTCAGTTGTCAAAACCTTAATAGGTCCTGAAAACCTGAGGCAATCTCCAATCTTTGTCCTTGAAGTAGTTTTCAAATCAGAGGAATTTTTTTCCCTTTTCTTTCTCTTCCCATAGACTTCTCTCTCTCCACGACACAGTTGTTGCTCTCTGAAACAAACAAACAAAATCTCAAACAAGTCAGCCTTTGATGAAACACTGAAATAAATTATAGCACTTCATTAGAAGTGCCAAGGACATGTGTGATTCCTGTGCCTTGCATTTCCGAGTCTTCTAGAGTTTAATTTTGTCCACTCCCCAAATTCTCACAAATTTGAATATATCTGGAATAATTCCTTTAACCTGGTGACTTAGGGTTAGTATGCTAATAAGACCACATTGCTTGTGAGAGTTTATAGTCAGTAAATCTGTTATTAAATTTTTCTCATTTCACTGACAGAAACACAGAAAAACAGTTTATAGATATGCCATTAGATTAGAAAAAAGCTGGGAGAGACATTGCCTCTCAAATATTTTTTTTTAAATTAAGCTTATTCTTGATGGCCTTGAGAACAAACAGCTTAAGCATAGGCTATTACTTTACTCCTCTTCTTACCATTCCCCAAGAAAGCTCTGTTTTTTCTTGATAACTAGAGGTCCCAGCTCACCAAGGAACCAACATTCTTTATTTCTGAAATTCAGTGTAATCATTTTCCATTGAATCAAATTTAGAATGAAAAAATATCTGGAGTGGTGAGATCACACCCTTTCTCCTGCAGAAAGCAGTCAAGGCTTTACAATAGGGCCTGTCGTGTGGCACGTGGCCTCCATCATCAGAGCTACAAGCCCAGGACACTACCTAGGATAGAGGAAGGCATTAGTGAATGTTTCTGGACATAAAGTTGCAGCACATTGTCTATGAGGACCTCATTACCTCCCCATCTGAATTACTTAACAAATTTTAATGGATTTATCTTTTCAAGGCAGTTTGGGGTATGGACTAACTGGTCTTTGTCTTTTGCAGGTAAGAAACATAAATACTAAGGACTTAGCTACATTATTTGAAAGTAAGGTACAACAGAATAAAGTCTATGCAGGAAACTATGTGATATGGATGAACTGTTGTCTATTTCATATGAGTTTGGGGTGATCTAATTAATTTCAGAATGGCTCTAACCTCATCTCACGGCAAAACATACACTTCTACCATGTGGTTTAGTTTCATCAAGAGTAGAACCAATTTCTTTGCTCCAGCACCCTTCTGCCACAGTAATCAAATCTGACTGAGTGGGGGGGATCGGAATATTTAATTCCAAACCAGGACCTCCTCATCCAAAGTCAAAAGCTGTTGTAGCCACTTCTCTTTCTTTATCCAGGACAGTCCATTAAGATGCCTTTCATCATTGTAGCTCTCATTTCACTATGTGGAGGAAACAATTAATCTGGTTTAAACAGAACAAAAGTCACTGAATTACACCCAAATTTACAAAACTCTATAGTATTCAGACTCTTATAGTAGAAAAGTTTATTGAAAAACCTTAAGAATATTTATAGAGATATTTTCAGGTCCATTGCAAGAATTGCAATCAGTAGGAAAACTCTGTGTTGGTTTAACAAAAGTTAAAGTCTAATAAGACATGCTAACTTCTGCCTAAACAACTAGTTTAACTTCAGTACTTTCTCTCACATAAAATATAAACCAACTTTTCCAAGTTTACACATTACTGCTAAAATTACATTACATTGTAATTGTAGATCTCTGCTTTTAAAAGCAAAAGAAAGCTCTAAGTGGAAATTTTAAATCTAACTTTAATCAGTGTAAATTATTTTAAGCACAGCCTTAGTAAAATTAATTTATGTATGCTTTATAATTCCACTTAGTATAATATTGAATGAAATAGCCTTGCAAATAGATTTAAGATGTGCAGCAAATGATGAAGATAACATTGTAATTAGGCGGTGAAATTCTATTGTTTGGAATCTGGTGTTACCTACAGTGCACACAGAGGGACTTTCAATCTAGCGCACGTTTCTTTTGCTGATTAATCCTACACAAAAGAAGTTTTACCATGGACAGAGACTAACTTTAGCACAGATTGCTGTAGATCTAGCGAACTAGATCTAGTGAACTTTGTTAACTTTGACCATGAGCCACCTAAGAGTCTAAGGAGAGGTGAAATACTCTTCTTCCTACAAAGTAAGAATGAAGGAAGACTTAACATCTTCACTGTAACTCTGAAGAAAACATTATTTACAGAGAGTCTTCAATATGCATCCACTACTGTGATTGTTTAACTTAACTGGAAGCCAAACAAGACACAGCCACCTACAGCTCCCCCCTCTCTGCCTAGGGAATTGGGGAAAAAATTGGAGAGTTAAAGGTAAGGAGACTTGTAGATGGAGATAAGAACAATTTAATAATTAGAGTAAAACAAAATTTAAGAATAGTAACTAATAGTAATAGTAATAGTAATAGTAATAGTAATAGTAATAGTAATAGTAATAGTAATAGTAATAGTAATAAATCTACTCTATATATGTATGAGTGATACAGATTACAATTGCTTACCACCTGCCGATAACAATCTCGGAGGACCAAAAAGGAACCCCAAAACCAAAACTGCAATCCTGGATGAGTGAGCTCAAGTGATTCCCAAGAGAATCTCCCCCTGTTTTCTGGTCAGCCCTGGTTAATATACTAAACATGATGTAATATGATATGGAATATCTTATTGGGACATCCAACTGTTGATTCTGGGTTTTGCTAACTTCCCTCCCAGTCCTCTGCACTTGCAAACTACGCAAAGACCACATCCTTGCTCCTTATCAACATTCTTCTCATAACAATCCCCACTGAAACCAAAACACAGTGCTTTCCAGATATTAAGAAAAAAAAAAAAGTTAACCGTATCCTAGCAAAAAGCAGGACAACTACTAAGACCTTTTTCTTTATCTCCTACAGCAAGTTGGGGAAAAGACTGGGGATAAGAAGAAAGAAACCTAGCAGTCTGAATTCTGCATTATTCATTTTTTCCCTCAATCAAGATGAATAACTTGTGCTTCCTCTGGGCTGTGCAGAGGATAAATGAGACAGATATCCTTTGCCATCATACACATCTGATGATGGCCAATAGCCTATTCTGCAGGAGGACGGATGTTCTTTACTTAAAGGAGGAAAGTTCTGAATTACAAAATCAATGTTGGTAATCAGGCTGTTGTATTCAGGAAAAAGCACTGAAGAACAGATGTAAACACATATCCATACTGAGATCTGGAATCCAGTTTTAATGCATTTAACTACCTTCCAAGCATCTCCGGTGAATTAAGTTTAATAAGACACTACAACACAAGAACCAAATTCACAAATGACATGGTCAAGTAAAGGTCCATGAGAATCAAAGGAAACATATGTGTTTTGCAAGCAGTGAGCAGGTACAGAAAATTCTGTATTGTAACCAACTCAGCAAAACAAATCTCAAAAGCCATCTTGAAATCTACCTGTAGCAGAAAGGAGGGATACTGGGGAAATTATAAATATTGCAATTAAAAGCTTTGATACTCTTCTGTGTGCACATTCAGGCCTACAAGCCCCATTGTAACATAGCCATGAGAATGATTATTATGACTGTTTGCTAGGTATAGTGAATTATTAATATGTGGTCCTGAGGAATAATTTTGTATATAGGAAGAAAAAGTGGACTTATATAAAATATGTGGGAAGTTTAGTGAGAATTTTCCCTTAAATTTTGAGTTAAATCTAAATAATATGTGTAATTCTACGTATGTTTCTCTCAGTCCAAAGTGTTTCAAACACCATCAGTGTAAAGCTTTTTAGGGTCAGGGAAGCTGTAGTTTGGTTTGGGTTTAAGTGGTGCAGCAGGTTCTAATCCACAAACTGTGATCTTCAGTAACTTTTTGATCAGATAGAGAATTCACATCCATTGTACAATAAGTAAACAGCACATTGTAAAGCCAACATATACTATAGTAGAAATAGTAGCATAAATAATTTACAACTAATCAATATCAAAGAAATCTTCTGTAGCACTGCCTGGAAGTTGTCAATTATGTGAAAAAACTGTGAATGAACTGCATTTCTTCCTCAATGTTCTGTAGATCCTGAGTCATCTCTCTGTCTTTAGTGACTTCCTTCATTTAGAAGGAACCAAAGTGCCATGCCTAGAGATGCACTCTCCATCTATTCCGAGTTTGCAGCATCACTAAATCCACTTTCAACTTGTAAGATTTGAATTGAGAAACTGGCCTCAAGAGTTAATGCTGACCATCCAGCTGTCATGATAGAATCAAATTGTTGTGGCATTGTGGTTTAACTACAGCCAGTAACTAAGCATCACAAAGCAGCTCACTCACTCCCCACCACAGCTGGATAGGGGAGAGAATCTGAAGGCAGTCCCTTCAACTTGAGTTCACATTGAAGTTCCAACCTGTCCAATATACAGCAGCACAGATACAGCTGTGATATCCTGGCCCTTTGATAACCCAGGCAGATCACCGTTGCTGTTATCAAAATGTTCCCAGACACTGCAGAGTAAGATGATAAGCAAGACAGCACTACAGCAAGTAGAGAAAGGAAAAAACACCCACTAATGAGCACTAAACTTTAATTTACAGTGAGGAAATCAAGGCACGTGGTAAGCATAGAAGCCTGTCAGTTACTAACTAAACAATGATAACAAATACAATTTGATCTAATACATTCCAATCAAATCTGTCCTCCACCCTTCATGTTCCATGTTGGGCACTGAAAAGGACTGTAGTTCTCTAACCCCATCTGGTAACTAAGATCCACGCAGCCACTCACTCAACTTCCCTCTGGTGGGATGAGGGAGAGAATTGGAAGGGTAAAAGTGGGAAAACTCATGGGTTGAGATAAAGACAGTTTAAGAGGTAAACCAAAGCCTCATTTGCGAGTAAAGCAAAACAAGGAATTAACTCACTACTTCCCTTTAGCAGGCATGTGTGCAGCCATCTTACGGAAAGCAGGGCTACATCATGTATAAGAGTTACATGGGAAGACAAACACTGTAACTCCAAATGTACTCCTTTCCTCCTTCTTCCCCAGCTTTATATTGCTGAACATGATGTCATATGGTCTGGAATATTCTTATGGTCAATTGGGGTCAGCTGTCCCAGCTGTGTTCCCTCTCACCTTTTTGTGCATCCCCAGTCTCCTCACTGGTGTGGTGCTGTGAGGAGCAGAAAAGGCCTTGACTCTGTGTAAGCCCTGCTAAGTTGTAACAAAAACATCCCTGTGTTATCCAGGCTGTTTTTAGACAAATCCAAAACATAGCCCCACGCCAGCTACTGTGGAGAAAATTAACTCTATCCCGTACAGAACTGGCACATGTTTGCCAAATTCAAAGAAGCAAGAATTAAAGGTTGGAATTATAATTCTTCAACTCCTAAAGCAACCAGTTCATAACCAACTTAAAATTCTGTCACTGGCTTTGAATATTACTTTCTCCCTGTACAAAATTTTAGTTCACTTTTTCACATTGGATCTTCAGAAAAAAAATATTGACAGTTTTCTTAAGTACTTTAAGATCTGACTTGCTGCAGCCGACTGTACCACTCGCAATCTTTCTTTGCTATGGTGTGGACCAGAAGAGTTGAAGATCACAAACCAGTGAAAAAGACTCCATGACTGTGACCTTTTTGTTAAGTCTTGGTTTTCTAATAAACACACTTATACAGGACGAAAGTTTATCTAGCTTCTGTGTAAAGGAATCTATAGCACTGTGTGAAAGAATAAGATGTATTTGCAGTAAGAAAAAACAGACACTGTCCAATGCTGCCTGGGACGTGGTCACCGTACACCTCTCTCTTAACTGTTGAAATAAGGTAACAGGATCTGGCCAGACAAGAGAAAAAATATGTGAAGCATTGTTTTTTCCATTTACACTCATTATACCTGCTGATTCAAACAGGGAATTACCTGAGAAATTTAATGAAGACAAGGAGAAGTGAGATTTCTTGGAAACAAAGCCTGGAGGAAGGTAAAATAAGATACAAGATAAAATGAGAAGGGTGTTTGATCCCAAAGCAAAAGATATTACAGCAAGCAAGTCGGGAGATTTTTTTCTGAAGGAAAACAAAATTTCAGGATGGAAAAAAACCTGGAAGAAAAAAAATGGTAGTAGCATTCTTATGTAAGAAAAGGTAATAAAAAGAAAATTTGTTCTCACAACACAGCAAAAGAAATTGTGAGTGAATACTGGAAATATCAAGAAAGGTGATAAAACACCAGGAATTAGAGAAGCCAGTTATTAAAGAGTGATAATTGGTGGCTCAGAGTTAAAAGGCACTATCTAACAGTGTTAATCAGTGTTGCTTCAAACAAAAGAGAAGGACTTGGGAGTGGTGGTGGACAATAAGCTGAACATAAAATGGCAATTTGCGCTTGCAGCCCAGAAGACCAACTATATCCTAGGCTGCATCAGGAGAAACATGGCCAGCAGGTTGAGGGAGGAAATTCTCCCCCTCTACTCTGCTCTTGTAAGGCCCCACCTGGAGTGCTGTGTCCAGTTCTGGAGCCCCCAACACAAGAAAGACATGGACCTGTTAGAATGAGTTCAGAGAAAGGCCATGAGGATGATCCGAGGGCTGGAGCACCTCTCCTGTGAGGACAGGCTGAGAGAGTTGGGGCTGTTCAGCCTGGAGAAGAGAAGGCTCCAGGGAGATCTTATAGTGGCCTTCCAGTGCCTGAAGGGGCTACAAGAAAGCTGGGGAGGGACTTTTTGTAAGGGGAAATGGCTTTAAGCTGAAAGAGGGTAGGTTGAGATTAGATATTAAGAAGAAATTATTTCCTGTGAGGGTGGTCAGTCACTGGAACAGGTTGCCCAGAGAAGCTGTGGATGCCCCCTCCCTGGAAGTGTTCAAGGCCAGGTTGGATGAGGCTTTGAGCAACCTGGTCTAGTGGGAGGTGTCCCTGCCATGGCAGGGGGGTTGGAACTAGATGACCTTTAAGGTGCCTTCCAGCCCAAACCATTCTATGATTCTATGAAAAGATATTGAAAAAAAAGGAGCTTAAAGTTCAGACTTCCCTAGAAACAAAAAAAATAAAAAGGTGGGTAAGCATAGCAGTTGAGGAGGGGTAGATAACAGCAAGGCAAATAACAACAAACTCCAGACATATGAATATAAAAAAAAAAAAAAAACTGTAAAAGAAATTACCAGGAAAGTACATGAAAATTATGAAGTTGCAAAGAAGCCAAGGGCTCACTAAAGGATAAAAGATAACTTGTTCTAAATTCAGGGAAGAAGGGGAAAGAATGTTTACAGTAAAACAGGATACAGTGGAAGGGAAAGAAGTGGAAAAATGAGGGGCTGGAAATTAAGTTGTTAAAATTATCGACTGAAAAAACAACTTGGTGAAAAATCACCTTGTCATTTTCTGTACAAGGTTCTTGACACTCTCACCAATCCATATATCAAGAGCTGTTGAGGAGTGGTGTCACTGCAAGTATGTAGTAGAGGGCAACCACGGTCTGGTTATTATTGCAACCTGTCTCCAAATTCAGGATGAACGTCTCAGTATGATTTTGAGACAGGTACATTAGAGCCACCTCTTCTGAAGTTTTAAGAAACAGAATTTACTATCTATTATTGTTATTAGCATTAATCTGAGAAAAAAAAATATGTCTCCTGCCTATGTTATTACCTGCCTGAATTATTCTTTGCTGTTGCTATTATCAACAATACCAAAATTTGGTGAGAATACAGTAATGAATATAAACCAGAGAATTCTCTATTTTCCCTACTAGTTTTCTTTTCAGTTTTTCTTTTTTGAGTTTCCTTTCTCTTAAATTGCATCACACTTCCGTGTCATATTTCCTCAGAGCATCTTGCCTGACTAATATGTTTGTTGTGTCTTCTTGCCAGTTTTGCAGAGTATCTGCTTTACCCTCCAAAACATACAGCAGCTATGTTTGCACTATTCTTTTTTTTTTTTTTTAATACTTTATTTCTGTATTTGCAGTGTTGAATTGGGTGTGCAAGCTTATTGCTTTTGCAAGAACAGGGTGAAGCCAAGGACTCGTGTCACGAGCTGAATGACTCAACTGGTCCCTGGCTTTCAATGTTCTGCTGGGAGGCAAGGAATGACAGCAAAAACAAGAGCTAACTTTTCACTCCCCCTTTCCCATTTCCCAGCACTCTCTCCAGAGACCAACATATCATACATACCAAAAAATCACTTCTACACCTTAGTATTTCTGTGGAATATTTAGAGAATGAATCAGTATCTAAATATCTTGTACACTTCTCACATGACTGAATTTTATTAGGACAAAGATGACTATACAAAACACAAGAGATTGCATAGGCCAACAAAGGACTTTTACAGCATCATAACTTTGTTGCATTAACTCATTGTTCAACATACAGTTACATCCTCTTCTTTGCACAATATATTTCAACCATTATGAAGACAATTGTGATGGGTTGGCCCTGGCTGGATGCCAGATGCCCACCAAAGCCCACTCTACCACTCCCTCTCCTCAACTGAACAGTGGGCAGAAAAATATAGTGAAAGGCTCATGGGTTGAGATAAGGACAGAAAGAGATCACTCACCAATTACTGGCATGGGAAAAACAGACTCGACTTGGGGGAAAAAAACAAATTTTAACTTATTACTAATCAGATAAGAGAATAATGAGAAATAAACCCAAATCTTAAAATATCTCCCACAACCCTCCTGGCTTCCCCGGCTTAACTTCTCTCCCTATTTCCACCTCTTCCCCCAAAGCAGCACAGGGGGACAGGGAATGGAGGTTGGGGTCAGTTCATCACACTGTGTTTCTGCCGTTCCTTCCTCCTCAGGGGGAGGACTCCTTCCTCCGCACCAGCGTGGGGTCCCTCTCACCAGAGACAGTCCTCCATGAACTTCTCCAACGTGAGTCCTTCCCATGACTGACAGTTCTTCACGAACTGCTTTAGCCTGGGTCCATTCCATGGGGTGCAGTCCTTCAGGAACAGACTGCTCCAGTGTGTGTCCTCCACGGGGTCACAAGTCCTGCCAGCAAACCTGCTCCGGCGTGGGCTCCTCTCTCCATTGGCTACAGGTCCTGACAGGATCCTGCTCCAGCGCGGGCTTCCCATGGGATCACAGCCTTCTTCAGGCATCCACCTGCTCTGGTGTGGGGTCCTCCATGGGCTACAGGTGGTCATCTGCTCCACCATGGACCTCCATGGGCTGCAGGGGGACAGCCTGCCTCACCGTGGTCTTCACCGCAAATTGCAGAGGATCTGCTCCAGCACCTGGAGCACCTCCTCCCCCTCCTTCTTCCCTGACCTTGGTGTCTGTAAGGGTTGTTTCTCTCATATCTTCTCACTCCTCTCTCTGCAGCTGCAAGTGTGCAGGTTTTTTCTCTTCCCCTTTTTCTTAATTATGTTATCACAGAGGCATTGCCATCGTTACTGATGGGCTTGGCCTTGGCCAGCAGCAGGTCCATCTTGGAGCTGCTGGCATTGGCTGTCAGATATGGGGGAAGCTTCTGGCAGCTTCTCACAGAAGCCATCTCCATGTTCCCTTCCCCACCCCCTTCCCCGCCTCCGCCCCCCTCAAAACTTGCCATGCATACCCAACAATCCTGAGGAAGTTATTATTATAATTCATCAGTGCAGTGTGATGTATCTGTTTGCAGTCACTTTTAAACAGCATCTCTGGAAATTATGAACTGTCTCATCTACCTCAACAGCTATGACTGAATTCAGAATACAACTACTATAATAACTAACATTGTTAACTGTTCTGCTTCGGACTACTAGAAATTACTTTCTACAGTCTCTCCCCCATGTGAAAATAATACAACTGCCTTTATCAAGCTGCCAAATTCTTTAAGTTTTATTAATACAAAACCAGGTGTGTGTTCAAAATTTGCTTTCTGCAAATGCTTACTGGAATGACATTATGTTTTCAAAAAGGAATAGGAACTAAACAAATAAATTCTCAATCTGAATAGCTGGATAATTCAAGAATATGCTTATATATTTTCAAGCTTCCAATGAAGTAAAATAGTAAATTTGGTCAACTATAGTATAATAATTTATACTAATTTTACTGTTACTAAAGAGCCTAAACAATATTGGAGTCTGGTTTTGCTACTTGTTCACAGAATCACAGAATGGTAGGGGTCAGAAGGGACCTCTGTAATCATCTAGCCCAACCCCTCTACCAAAGCAGTTCACCTACAGCAAGTTACACAGGATGGCATCCAGGCAGGTTTTGAACATCTCTGGAGAAAGACACTCCACAACCCCTCTGGGCAGCCTGTTCCAGTTCGCACATAGGAAAGCTAAAGCAACAAAACTCCAAAGAACTTTGCTGTACTAGAAACATGAATAGTATGAGGCATTTTCTATTCTATCAGAGTCTAGTGTTCAAAAAGGAAACTAGGTTATTGCTGAATATGATTTGTGAATGGAAGATAAAAGGTGTGTGGGAGAGAATGAAATATCTTTTGCTACTGTGGGATAAAGTATATTTGATTGGTTTGGTTCTGCTGTGTTAACAAGACTAGTACAGTGTCTGAGGCTTTTATGAAGAAGTGATAAATGTTCCTAGAACAGTTAAATCCCCTGCTCTGTGGGGAAAACAAACAAACAAACAAATAAATAAATAAATTCTGCGTCTTTCATATCAGCACACCATTATTTTTCCTTTTCATTGCAACACGTACAGTAGCCAGTAACTGCAGAACCTCTCAAATGAGATTCACTTGTAGTACCTATTCAGTATAACAAGTAGCTTTAACTATAGATATAAGTTTTGGTTTCCTTTTTCTTTCTTTCAAAACCATTATCAGCCTATTTCATATGACTTCCATTTATTGCCCCAAAAGTAAAATTGAATCAGATATTTACCTAACTATATTTTTCATAGTCTAATATTTTTCACAAGTTTTCTTTAAAAAAAATGAATATGAATGTAAATATAAATGTAATAGAAGGAAAAATAGAAATAATAATAATAAAAAAACTTTCTATGAGCCAATGTTGTTTGTCAAAGTATTGATGAGTTTCAGGATTACACACTTATGAGTGTATAAGTTTATTCACTGAAACTATTAATGATAATGGAATAAGATGGAACTGTCTAAAGAAAGTTAGAAGTATCTACACTGAGGGATAATCTGATCTGGACCACTTTTTCCAGAAGCTGAAGGTACTGTTTCAGTATTCTCGTTTTCTTTCTTTCTCAACGTTATGTATGTTTAGCCTTTTTTTTTTTTTTTTCATATGTTCAATTTCAGTTCTCACATTCCTTTTTGTAAAAACCATGCAAGAATCAAGAACCAATTTTGACTAAATTTCACTGCCAGAAAAATCACAATATTGCAATATTCAAGCCTATTATAGTAATTAAATTACATTTCTTTGAGCTGTTCCCTTTTCCTCTTCTTTCCCTCTTTTATTGTTTTCACTCTTCTATTATTCAATCTCATAACAATTTTAGCTTTGCTTTTTTCTTGTCACTTCTTCCCTTCTCCAGTTGTTAAGCATAACTCTGTATACTGTAATCTATCAACCGTGGCTTTGCTAAGTTTCATTTTTGTATTCCTCTTCTAACCTGTCATGTTTTTTTAACTGCTGTGATAGTTTTACTGGGCTAGTCCTTGACCAGCAGCCAACACAGCCGTTCATCCACTTCCCCCCCGGCCCCCAGGGGATAGGGGAGAGGGTAGGGGGCAAGGATAAGGAGACGTTTAATAATAGAAATAAAAGAAAACTAAAAGAAAAAAAAAAACAAACACAAAACCAAAACCAAAAAAACCCCAAACAATCCTGTAGTAAAATAGTAGTGATAATGCTGACAGTAATAAAATATACCAATGACTGATACACAGTGCAACTGCTCGCCACCCACCGACTCAGCCCAGCCCATTCCCAGATAACAGTCTTGGAGGCGCAACAATCCTGAACAGAAACTGCAATCCCAGAGACTAAGAGCCCGGGCAAAAACCAGAATGAATCCCCACGCCTTTCTGTGCAGCCCCAGATAGCACACTAAACATGACGTGATATGATCTGGAATATTTCACTGGCACACCCAAATGCCAGTTTTGGGGTTTGCGATTCACTGCACTTCTCCCTCCCAGTCCAAATGCAGCTGTGAACAGCCAAACACGGTGGCCTTGAGCTCCAGCAGTAACAAATAACATTAATACTTTTATCAATGTTCTTCTCATAACAAGTCTTACACTGAAGCCAAAACACAGCTACTTTAACTACTAAGAAGAAAATTAACACTATCCTAGCAAAACCAGGACATCCGTTTACACCAATACAGAAGTCATTTAAGTGTTTGAGATATGAGTTAAATCTTAAGTGACTTGCAAGGTCTTAATCTTCTGTGGTTAGGTGCCAGACACATACACTAGATTAAAGAAAATACCAGTTTGACCATTACTTCATTGTTGAATCATGCTGTTGGATTAATTTTTGCAGATACTCTACTGTCTACAGTAGTTTCTCTTGCTATCATCATCATATTAACAGTTCTCTGACTTAATGACAAAAGGCTTAGTGATGCAATTAACATTTTAAGAAATAAAGTATTTAATATTTGCCACTGCATAGGATAAAACACATTGTTCTTATAATCCATTCCATCATTGCATGGAGAATAAGAATGAAAACTTTCTAAAAACAAGTTGTTTATAATGATTTGACAGATATATATGTATCAGAGAGATTGGCATTTTTTCTGATTCCTCTGTCCCTGTCTACAAAGGCAAAAACTTTTCACAGCTCCAAAGAACTTCTCAGAACACTGTCTTATTAACGCAGATATCTTCTCCTTGTTCCTAGACTTCAAACTTGAATTTCACTGTTAAGTCTGTGTATTTTTATTTCACTCTTTTTCATTTTATTATACTCTTTTTCAGTTTATACTTCTTTTATGATCTCACAGGACAATTTTTGCTTTGTATAGCCTATGCTTATAATGACATAGTGCAAGTTACTTTAAATTGAGTTTTTTCAGATTTATACTTGAATGTAGAAATTAACTGCAGAATGATGACCATTTATTTTTTTACAAAGTATCGTTTGGGTTTTTTTTGTAAGTCTATGTAGAACATATAGACCTTCTGTCTTTTCCACCTTATATGTTGGATGCTGTCATACTACCCAGAATATAGAGTTTTCAGAGAGGGGACTGTTTTTCCAAGTTATTAAGCAGTGGAGACCTCTCTTGTTGGACGTTATCTGAAGTTGCGCAGATAACTTTTTTAAGGTTTTTTTTTAAAAAAAAACCAAACTACATGGTCAAATTCCTGGTACATCTGTCTCAGGGAATGCAAGTTTATGGTGATTTCCTTCTGTTGGTGTGTATATTTGGCATAGAACTTTCCATAAGATAAGTGGCACACTATTTTTATCTAAAAAAAATTATTTATAGAACCTGAAATTTGCCTAAGGGTTTAACTGATTTGCAGAAACATTAGGTATATGCAAAGTTTTCTCTGAATACGAGAAAAGTTTTATAAGAAACTTATGTATGAATGATACAACTCACCAGAGAAACAGGGTTTAATGCAGGGAGATGTTAATTCATAGATGAGTCATTATTATTATTATTAAGAAAAAGGGAGAAAGAAGGAACTGCTTCTGCTCCTTTGGTTTTATACTATAACTGTCTGAAGTGCTATTTTTACAGCTCTTCCACTAAAGCTTACATAAGTATTTATAGAAAAAAAAAAAAATGACTGTACTTCAAAACAATTAGATAACTATGCTTCAGCAGGTTTGAGGATAACACAATGTATTGATACAATGTAAGTTACTAGGAATTGGATGTATAATTCTGAGTGAAAACTCGTACTGGTTTTCCTTAGTTTTTGAAAGCCACTCCTTAATTTACAGCCGTACACTGATTACTTTATCTGCTCTATTGGGTTTCTCATCCAAAAGATTTTTTGTCTTCTTTCTTAACTCTGTTTATATAATGTTTTCATTAACAGTTATTATCACTCCCTGTAATTCATGTGATATTGTTACCATCCTCTAACAGGATAAATGATGCCTTGTAGGGAAGGAAAAGAATGTGACGAAGCCCTGTGAAGGAAGAATAGTTACATGAAGTATACGTTGCCCACTCTGCAAAGTTTAAAAACAAAGCAAACCAAAACCAGACCAAACCAAAACACACAAAACCCAAAAATACCACAAAAAAAACCCCAAAAATAAACATCACCCAAAATTCTGGATGAAATGAGTAAATAAGCTAGATTCTACTGCTACAAAAACTATCAGTATTAGCATGCTACAGTCCACAATCACAAAAGTAATTAAATTTATTTTATTTTCTAGATTAACTGTATTTGATGCATAATAATCCCTATAAATAACACAGAAAAAAAAATTCTAGAATTGGTAATGATAAATGCATATGCAGGACTATAAAACATCTTCTCAGGCTTTCTTGTAAAAGAGATTGCATAAGATTTAGTTTAGCTACTTCAGTTCATAAAAATAATTTATTAAACTGTAATATATGTACAATTCCTATTCCCTCAATAGCAGTATGAAAATATATTTATCATATTTTAAATGTTGTGAATCTGTAGGAAATATATACTGACTTAGCACTAAATAATAGCTTTTGAATCAGCATGGAGCTTTCTGCTCTACACTGGGACAAATCACATAAGCATGCAGTTTATGAAAGCAGAAAAGGCAAAAATTAATTATTGGATTCAAATGCATTTTTCTGTGTCTTTGTATAATTACTTACAAAGTATGTGTACTTAGAAGTATACATAGTCATAAAGATTCACCTAATTCTCCTGACTGAGGGAGGCAGAGCTGGAGAGTCCTTTGGATTCAGAAAGGTGTATTGAGCATGGACTAGGAGAAGCATTTTGGAAGTTGAAGGATTTCAGAGCATCTTTTTGATGATGTCTCCTGATAATGAGTTGTGCATGACTAGACATTACTAAGGCATATCAGCAGAAAGAAAAGAACTTAGGAAATATATTGGTTTTATGTTCACCTTTACTTAGTCTTTCAATAAGTCTAAATCACACTAGTTTACCAAAAGAAAAAAAAAAAAAAAAGAAACCAAATAATTAATGGATACTGTAGCAGTAGGAAGGTACTAGGAAGGTCTTCAGCTTTTAAAAACAGATTAATAACACAGACATTTCTATGAGGCCTGCCACATTGACAATATTTTTCTTTAGAAAGAGCACCTTATCATTACCTTCATTAGGAGAAGAAAAAAAATGAAAAACCAAGAGCTCATGAGACAGACTGTTTCTTACTTCTCAAATAGGGCTATTAAAAAGTCAAGTACAGAACTAAGGAATGCAAGAAGTAATGTAGACTTGAAGCAAGCATTTAATTTAGGTCTGATGCACAGAGGTGATTACATCAGCTGTGAGATTTTGGTGGTATAAAGAATGCAGAAAAAGAAAAAAAACACAACCCTGTAGTCTGTGGAAGAAACACTGGCATCTTAGCCTCACAATTAACTTGCTTGCTTTGTCACTTGGTGCTTTTCAATGTTATCTCAGTCATCATCCACAAAGCATATGATGTCTTCTCTTACAGTATTTTATGTCTTTTCTTCTTCCTTTGGAAAGACTGACATTGCGACACCTTTATAAAGGGGAATATTACATTTTCTGCATTCTCTCTGTGTAATGCAAATGAACATCTCTTCCTTTGAAGTAAATTCCTAAAGTACAACTTCAAGACAACTCTTATATCTCACACACATACATTTAAACATTAAAGCTGCCCAAATGGAGTTTGGTTTCTTTTCAAAGGATTATAACATATTAAATAACAACCTGGAACACATTTTTTTAGGTCTTCCTGGTAACACTACAGCTACTGAAGAAGGAATTTCAGAACCATCTTACCAGCAACAGTACTGAGTAAATATATCTTGCATTTCTGGTCATGCCATGATTCAAGATCACCGTACTGGCTGTCACGTCTTGACCAGCTGTTCTAAGAAACAGGTATGAGTTTGATATTTGTATTGATTTAATAACTTCACAATAAAATCCTGTGATGTTATGCAACCGTTTCAAGTAGTTTGAGAAAAGAAATTATTAATTCAGGCCTTTTAACTATTGAAATAGTGATCATATCTGTCATTAATTTCCGTGTTTAGGTGATTCATTTCTACTAAAATAATGATCACAGAATCAAAGAATCGTAGAATGGTTAGTTGGATCACAGTAATCTTTATGAGTTTACTTTTGAATGCACATGAGCTGTTGGAAACTGAACTTAGGATCATGTCCTGGTTTTGCTAGGATAGACTTAATTTTCTTCTTAGTAGTTAGAATAGCTGTGTTTTGGTTTCTGTGTAAGACTTGTTATGAGAAGAACATTGATAAAACTACCAATTAGTTGCTGCTGGAGCCCAAGGCCACTGTGTTTGGCTGTTCACAGCTGCATTAGGACTAGGAGGGAGAAGCGCAGTGAATAGCAAACCCCAAAACTGGCATTTGGATGTGCCAGTGAGATATTCCAGATCATATCTGTCCTGTTTAGTATATTATTTCGGGCTGATCGGAAAGAGGGGGGAAGTGGGTGAACGGCTGTGTGCTGGCCAAAGGTAGCTGAGTGAACTATCACAGATCATGATAAAAAAATCTACTCCATATTGCAATGACCATGAGGAAAGCAAACCATATATTTAGCTTGATATGATTACACAATCTGTGTAACTCTTAAAAAAAAAAAGTTATTACTTTATTTAGCTATAATCCCTTAAATTCTACTATTACAAAAGTTGTAGTTCAAAAGACAAAAATAAATAAGGTCACCAGTACAAAAGGCAAAGACTTACCCTTTACTTTTCTGAAATATCTTATAGACAGGACTAAGGAGCTTATTTCAAGCCTGGTTATATTATTTCTGAGTAATGGCATGATCTGTCACGTGTTGTGGACATCAAAGATCCCTACTTTTTTTCCAGGTGAACTATAATGTCGATAGGACACAGAATATGCAGCCAACATCCACCACCAAAGAGCAGCAACCACAAAACCACAGAGACTTTTAAATACTTTAGTAAAGACTTGACTTACAATGAATTCATATGTGCTTGTGTTTTATGAAGCATGATTTTGGTCTGAAAGCAAAACGAAATTCCTGTCTAACAGTTCAGGCATTCAAGAGTTTACTGAAACACATTTCTGGGAATAATTTAAACAATATGTACGGTTTTTATTTTTGTTAATGATGAAACATCTGACATGAACCTTGCATTTTGTAAAACAAATGTGCAGGAATACTTCTATTTCTAAGTGTCAACAGAAATCCACCTGCACCAATCTCATATTTGAGCAGATATGAGGAGCAGAGAATAAGAATATCAGTGAGAACTACTCTCACAAAAATTTCCTCATATGATAAGGTAGGTGAATTTTCATTAGAAACAGAAAGATTCAATATGAGAAAACCAAGATGACTTCATTCTATGTTAGCATAAGCATAATATTGATTATTTTATTCATAAACATAATTGTATTTCATAAAAAAACCCCTTGCATCCTTGAAACATAGCCTGTAATCAAATTTGAATATACATTGAAATAATTACATGCTTGATATACCATAAATAATTATGAATCCTGACCTTAACAATGCTACAAATTAGGAATTCTACTTGATGTTGCTACTAGTAATCATTTAAATGCATCTATGTCATAGCAAATTAACATTTACTGCATGCTGAGACCTTGATTAGATACAGCTTCTCTTAGTTTCTCTTGATGGAGTTGTTCTACCTTGTACAGCTAATTAAAACACTCAGAGGAAGAACCAAACTTTGGACACACAGATATTAGGCAATGTTTGTCTGCTAGCGCCCAAGACAGTCCCTGGTTTTGCTCTTTGATCCAATAAATAAACAGCTACCTTTCTGTTTGAAACCAAACAGGTAGAGAAATTTACCCTCAAGCAAACTGCAATCTTGTGATTTTGGGAATTCATTGTCTATGTGAGATACATTGGATGGAGAGACTTGAATATAGGATTTCCATACCTAAATTTAAGTTTTCTTCTGTTAAGAGAATCTGCTCAGGGATATTTCACATTTTCCTATATGGTGACCAGGATTCAATTACAATATTGTGAAACTTTTGCTATTGAAAGCTATGTCAAAATTGCCAGAACTGGTGAAATGAACACTAGTGTACTGGTCTTGACACATACTGATTTTTCAGAATTCTTTTTCTCTCTGCTACTCCATTTACTGTTGAATAGCAAAGAAAGTTAAAGAATATAACTTAAAGGGTCCAGAAAGAGACAAGTCAAGCAGAACCAATATGAAAGAACTATCCTCATTTGTGAAAACATCTTTCTGCGTTAATATCACAAATTGAGATTCAATCAGACTAGTTACTCACTAACCAAAGAGTAAATAGTCCTTGGTACCTTGCAAGTACCTATAAGATATATTGGAGCTTATGAAGAACGTCAACATTAAAAAAAAAAAAAAAAAAAAAAAAAAAAGTAGGTAAATTAATATTTGTGAAAGTAGTTCTTGTTTCAGATCACTGATGTAAGCTAGCAGTGGGGGTAAGGGCATATTACAGGAGTAAATGTTTGCAGATTAAAGCTACATAGTACCTGCATCACTGCAATCTATTTGGCAACATTCAGAAAATTCCTGATCCTTACCACAGGCCCAAAAATTCTACTAGCTAATGTAGACTCTTTTTGCTTCAGTTGTTGGAATTACATCCTTTTAAAGCAAAAGGTATATCTTTCTTAAATTAATGTGAAAATCCTAATGAAAGAATGTGCGTAATATGTATGATTATGATTTTCAAATGTTTTTTGGGAAGAAGGACAGTTTGGTGAAGACCCTGAGTGTATACACTTAAAAGCACACAGAAAGAAACATTAAGACTTTTGTGGAAGACAAGACAGGATGTCTGACTAAACAAAGACCTCAGTTTTGCAATAGATTGCTATTGTTTATTACATGGTAATACAGCATCTTGAAAGCTACACAGATATGTTGCATATTTTTTATTTCGTATGACATCCATTTGTTCAGAACAACTAGTTCTGTATGTTCTAAACACTAGAAACCAACTGAGCAAGACATCTAATTCATTTTTAAAGACAAAAAAAAAATGTTTATGTGCTTATAATGAATTCTGGACCTCTACATTACATCCTGTAGGAATACTAAGTCACACTATAGAAAGCAAAAGAGAAAGAAAACCTCTCAGATAGGGACAGCCTTTTGCTTCCAGATTTCTACTGAAAAATCCAGTTATTCTTTGCTATCTCAATTTCTTAAAAACTCTGCCTTCCAAAGGAGATGGATAAAACCATTTAGACATCGTAACTCAAGTGTTTAATGGCATTTGAAGATGAGAGGATCAAACTGAAGAAGACCTACCCACTTCTAGATAGAGTACACTGAAGATACATGCCCTAAAGTAAATGAAAGTAAACATTTAGTACACCCTCAAAATCACCTACAATTTCTCAAATGACAGAATTTAGAACAGCTAGCTTCCTTTTACAGAAAGTGGGACATATCTAAATAACCTTGTTATTATAGGGATCAATGCTCAGATGAAAACAAGATATTTGTTTTCCCCGCTCTTATTCACTTTCACAGCTATTCCTGGTTCAGCAGTCAAAACTTGAACCATCTAAAACCTTTAGTGAGTTTAGGAAATGCAGTTGTGTAGAATATTCAGCGAGTACCCTGCACTTCTGACACCTTCACTTGGAAAAGGTAAGCAGTAAAAGCACTGATCTAAGTATGCTAACAATCAAGAAGTTAATGAATCATCTGCTTGACTTTATTTTTAGGGGTTTTCATACATTTTGTTTCTTTATCTCAAAGCATTGAGGTGCTTAAGGGAGACCCTTCATTCCTCATCTCTTCCCTCTTTCTTTCTGTAGTTTTAAGAATATCTCAGAACAGAACTCTCTTTCCTCTCTCCTCTTTTTTTTAACTTATGATTTTTTTTTTCTTGATGTTACATCTGTAGGCAATCGACATGCGATTGTATGATGAGTTTTTGTTTGTTTGTTTTTATTTTAAGTGATTCACATTAGTATTCTTTATCTCATTGCTCAGAGACTCCTAAGGACAAACATACTAGAAAATGTTCTCATAAATCAAATTTAAGTCCACTACAAAGGTAATAGTGACAGGAAAAATGTTATGCTTTGGTAGTGGGTTAGTGGAGAATGACCTATTTTCATATTAAAGTGATAAAATCTGTATGATAAAACACATAAAAATTGTAACATTTTTACTGCTGAGGACCCGGGGAGATTTAGATCAAACTTCTATTATTCATTCTGAATAACCTGGGAAAGAACTGTATTCCTGAAGAAAAACTTTTCTTTTTTTTTTTTAAAAAAAAAAGTGTTTGCTTCTTCTTTGGTACCTGGATACTAAATCCAAATGAGACTGAAAGATTTCTGATATAATAAAAGTTATAGATCATATACAAAATATTTTTTTTCCTTCTTGTTTTGTCATGGAAATGTACACAGAAACAAATTATTATAATTCAAAAGAGCTAGTCTTAAAAGTCTACCAGTAATTAAGCCTACTAATAGTAGTCAGCCACCCTCAACACCTGTAGTGGGCATTTTCCAGTTGATTTAGATAGGATACTTACAATTTTAAGCTGTCATGATGCAAAAGAGTGAAAATAAAATCACAACTTTAAAACAACCTTAAAGATTAGCTTCTTTATAATGTACTGTGGTGTCCATCACTATTCAATTATATGGATCTTTGGCTGCCAAAATAACAACAGTGACACTGTTGACCTCATGAGGCTCTGGAAAGTAACAATACTCTTGAGAAGAGATAATTGAAGGGCACACTACACTTACTTTTTAAATCCATAGTAAATTACAGTATGCACATACAAAGACAAGAACATATGTCTCAAATAGCTCTTAGATATCTAATTGGTTACAAATGGTGGTTTATAGATAATAGAGTGAAAACTGTAACTAAAAGAATGAAAACACATTATTGCATTGTACCAGTGGTGGGAATTTTTCTCTATTACTTCTCTTCACAGATATTTCCTCTATCATGAAAGTTTTATTCCTTTCAAATGAACATTTCTTGATAGTTTCTGAGATAAAAAGCTGGGGCATCATTCATTTCAATCCACCTGTCTCTATGTAAATCAAAGATTAAACTTAATTTATACATATTCTACAACAAATTTTGAATTTTAGGGTTTTTTTTTTGCTTGTTAAAGCATTAAATAGTTGGTGTTAGGCATTAAATATGTGTATTTATGTATATGTGATACAAAGGTACACATTTATGCATGTGGATGTGTATGCACATATATTTACAAACTGTATTTTACCTGTATGTCTGTGGACACAAAAACGTAGACACTTTTGTATTCCTAAATTTTGCAACTAGTGTTCATTTGAGGCTTCTAGAGGGAAACTGGTTGATAAGTAAAGATATAAACATTTCTGGAAGAGATATTGTGCAATATTGCTTCCTTATATAATTGAGACTATATAACATTACTGCTATGGATATACACTACATACTGACAGATTCCAAAAAAACCCCAAACAATTAAAATAATAAGACAGATGGATTTTCTTCTTCTAGGTCACTGATGAAAATATAGACTTAAAGCATATGAAGAAAAGGGGTTCTACAGTTTCTGTGTTTTACCTACCTCACTGTCTAGTTGTGCTTCACAGGGATTTCACACTTTTACTTACAAGATAAATAAGCATAACAAATTTTTCCATAGGGTTTTCACAATGTCTTCTATATCAGATAAACACAGCCAAACAAACAATATTTTATCCTGGCTCTTTTAAAAAAAAAAAAAAAAATATTTTTATTTATTAATAAGAACCTTCAAAGTTCAATAATAAGTTGCATTATAGCAAACAAGCATAGGAACATAGATTTCGTTCATATCAAACAAATTTAAGCTCTCCATTCCTATTTCTATCTGTGAAAAATAATCTCAAGATCAATTCAGACTTCAACTAGACTGTCAGAGGAAAACCTAGTGCTGCGCTCTTATACAGTGGGTTTGATCAAAGCTTTTTCTCCTGTTGTCAATACTAAACATTCTTTCTCTCATTTCTCAAAAGCAAGAGCCTCTGCAGTTTATTGCAGAGCTGAACCTGTCTCACGCTCTTAGCTGTTCAGGTGTTAAAGGAACATACGCATCAAAATACATCTGAAAAGAAACAGTTAGCTTGATTAAAAACAGCTTACTGGGTTGAGATAGCTTGGTTCTGCCAACAGTCAGACGGGACTTCATTTTCAATATGCCATAAGGAAAGTTTATGACAAAGTTAGAATAACTTTATATTTGTGGAGTGCAAATAATAAACCATTAAGACAATTATTATCTAAATAAATATCTTTTCACTTTGGGGAGAAGTTAATAAAATAGATACAAAATTTTGTTGACATTGCACAAGGAAGAGCTTCATTACCATAATAAAATTCTGTTTTTCTTTTAAAGCATAGATTAACACAAGATTTACCTGGACCACATTTCTCAGCTTTGACACTGAACATATTATTCTTAAGACACTTTTGAAAATTTCAGTTAATCAAGATGCTTTTTCAGAATTTTGTATGATGCCAGTGAAATGTTCAAAGAGTACTTATGAATAATATGTGAATGTATGTATTAAAATCATTAGAGAAAAATTTAAATAAGTATTATTTGAATTAGTTTGTTAATAGTCATAAAAATATATGTCTTTATTAATTAAAATTATTTATTTACATAAAAAGATGATATCCTTAATTTCTACCATTTCACTTTCCAAATGAGGGTGGTACTTTTTGGTGTGTGGGAGAAGCAAATTAGTGTAGATGAGGGTAAACACTTGTAGCTTAAAGGGGTAGAGGAGTTGTGCTTAACTGACCCCACGTGCACACGTTGCACCCAGGAGGCAAAAGACAGAAAACCATCCTGAACACAACTAACACAACAAAAAACTTAAGTCCCTCCCTGGTTGACCATCCAAAGTGACATGTTCCTTATATAAAACCAGTATATTCCTATGAGACAAGGAGCAGAACTGGAGATAGCTAAACTTAAGTACACCCAAATGGTAAAATAAACAAGGAGGACCGTGACCAAAGCAAAATCTAAAGTATTTTGAGAGTAAAGCTGAAAAGTGCCAAAGCATTTAGTAGCAATTTTACCACTACTTCTTTGATATTTCAATCAACTATTTCTTTGCTTAATTTTCTAAATTTTAAATACTTTATGAAATACAGCTCTGACAAGCGAGCACCTTTTATATTTCTCTTGCTCAGGCAGTCTGAGAAAGATAAATATAAAAGGTGTTTGCTTGGCAAACCTTGTATCTCTGTCCCCTGCTAACACTGGATCTAATAAGCTCTGGGGTATCAGTGCTGGGCTATTCCCCTGCCCTCCTCTTCCAACCTCTTCGTTAGAGACTGTGAGAAAAGCTAAAAGTCCTGAGTCCAAATTGCAAATAAATAATTTAAGAAATTAAAAACAAAAGTTTCAGATCTGGATAGAACATTCTCTATAGTTATTTTTCTACTAAAATGTTGAATAATTACTGCTACAACGTCATCTAATTGAAATGGCAAAGAGTGCATTCTAATTTTTTTAAAAGTATTAGTTAGCTTCCTATTCAGACTTTTATGCACAAAGCATCAGGTTCATTAGTGTTGTTTGGCTGTCCTCATGAAAGATCACCAATTAGAGAAGTATTAAAACTAAATTATCTGTTTATTTACCACTAAAGTTAAATTATGCTGCAAGAAATCTATGTTTTGCTATGTATACAGCAGTGTTCTTGAAAATAATTGGTCTTAAAATCCAGTGTAGCTCTTTGTATTAAGAGAGCAAGAAATTAAAATTCATTTGTATTTAATTATTAACCTGGATAAGGTTAATAGTGGGAGTTTGGAAGAAAAACACAGACTCACCCTCATAATTTGTGGTGGGTTGGCCTTGGCTGGATGTCAGGTGCCCACCAAAGCCACTCTGTCACTGCCCTCCTCAGCTGGACAGGGAAAAGAAAGATCCTTTGCTCCAGTCACATGCTCTGGCATGGGGTTCTCTATGGACTGCAAGTGGCTATCTACTCCACTATGGACCTCCATGGGCTGCAGGGGCACAGCCTGTTTCACCATGGTCTTTACCACAGGCTGCAGGGGAACCTGTTCCAGTGCCTGGAGCCGGCTGAGATTGGCTCTGTCAGATACAGAGGAAGCTTCTGGCAGCTTCTCGCAGAAGACATCTCTGTAGCCTCTCTGCTACCAAAGCCATGTCACAAAAACCCAATACAAATAATCACCATATTTTGAATAAGGAAACATAAAGGCACTCTGAAATGACTATCAAAAAATTATTTTTAAAAAATTTTTATTATAGCTGATAGCTAATATTTTACTCTCTCATTCATTCTGCTCTGCAGATACTTAGTACAAACTCATGCCATGCAACCTGCAATGGGCAAGTACTTTTGCATTATATTGCATTCTACTCCAGATTATTAACATTAATGATGTTAATGTTAAAGTGATAGTTCATGCACAAATGTAATATTTAAGCCATTGTGATTTGTGTATGAGTATATATACACACTACATTTAGAAACACAGTAAAATTAATTATGAAAATAGGCTAACTAAATGGGCCCTAAACGAGCAGTAGTCCCATTTGAGAATCCTCATGTGTGAAACTGCTGTTTGCTCTGAGTCAGGTAGGAAAGGGAAATTAGGTGCACTTCAGGTATCTGCTATTTGTTGAAAAGCTCTGACTTGTCTCTGTCAAAGGGACTTTCTTGGCAATACCAAAACCATGTCTAACTTCCTGTAGCTTGGTGAATAATACATTACAGCCTGAGAGGCCTAAACTTATCTAAGTCAGATTCTCTACGGGGGCTTTTGCATATCTGTTCACATTTCCTGCTTCTATGAAGACCAACAACCCTAAACTCATCGGTGTCATCAAGACTTACCTTGCAGAAACACTAAAGCAAAAGAGCCTGGTCAAGTTTTTAGAACTGATTGCAATAAAAAGTTTAGAAGGAAACTATTTCAAAATATGACAGCCAAATTAAACTTCTTGGCAATCTATCTTTTTCTCATTGTTTGCACTCCTTTCTCTACAATTCCCAAGAGGCATCTAAGTTTACGGCTGGAATTACAGAATCTGAAGCAAGACTTCTCCTTCCTATGATACACTCAGTTGTTCCATTTTCTTAAGACAGATTAGGAGGTCCCCTGAAATTTCCATAGTAATATGACTGAATGGTATTTTCTTAGTCATTAGATATAGTTCAAAAGAGGAACAAGAAGTACATGGCTCCAGCCTTAAATCACATTGTGCCAGTTCTGAAGCTCCATCCTTAAACACTATAGTTCATATCCACTCTTTGGCTATTGGCTAAAGGTCTCAATTCAATCTGTAAATTCAGTAGGACTTACTGTTTTGCTAATGTGAGTTACTAAAAAGAACAATTAATTTTTTATGTTTTATAAATCTCATTAATTCTGCAATAACATCTTTCTGTAAAGACCATATGCAATGCTTTTTGGCATGTACGTATCTGTGAACTCCACATATGTGTTGGGTTTGTGTGTGTAGAGGGAGACAAGGTGGCCCTTCCCCTACTACCAAAAAATAACCTCCGCCTCTACACACACAAATCCAACACAACATTAAAAAAAAAAAAAAAAATCCCTAATACCATGTATTGTCTGATTTTTTGAGTTTTATCACATCAGTTTCTTCTTTCATATCTCAAAATACCTTGTCTTCTTTCCTGAGGACAAAAGGTCTTTTGACGTTACCCCCAAAGTTCATAAGAATTCCAAAGAATTGCTAACAATATATGTCACAGGAGAGAAAACAGGTTGATACAGCGAAATTACTCTTGCCCCGCCTGTGAACATCAAGCACACAAAGCAACTCATGCCCCATTCACAGTCACTGTAGTTCCTACACAGAGAGTAGATGGTGACTGTGATTTTGATACAACACTTCTGTATATGCAATTCATTTTCTTCAAGTGGCATGTGAGGATTACACATAATCATCTGTGTGCAGTTCTCTTTGTAGGATCATTTGGCCAAGGAAGGAGTGACATCTTCTACTGTCATCAGATCTACAGCATGTCCATATCTTCCTATTTGTTGACCAAGAAAGTGACAGTATGGACCATAGAAAAAAAGGAAGACTCATTGCAGAAGACATGCAAATGAGAAAACTACTGGGAAAGAGTGCCACCGTATTTGTTGCAAAAGGGACATGTTTTGCTGGCAAGAATGAATTATTTTCTTTTCCCTGCTAAATTGCTTCCAAAAGAGACACAGTTTTACAAATAACATATCAATTTCACATCCTTCTTCTTTTAATTCTGCATAAGACAGTTCCCACGACTATTAAATTGATAAAAAATAATTTATTAGGAAATATAACACTATGTGAAAAGGGAAAAAAAACCTCTCAGAAAGATAGGAAGACTGTGGAATTTCTTCAGTTTGTGTCTCTCAGAAGAATTAAAGTTTAGGAAACTGTGGAGATGAAAGGGAATGAAGACTAGAAATGGCCTGTGGCTTACACCTACCTTCTAGTTGCAGAAGTCTTTGAATCCTCCAGACTCTTTTTTTTCCCCCCATAGTTCCCTATCTTGCAAAACGTGTATATCTTTAATATTGCAATATTCAGTGCTAGTGGGGAACATTCTCAACTCCTTTCAATTGTAAAACATCAAAGGAGAAAGAGAAGTAACACATGGAAAGGTAGATTAATGTCAAAAGGAACACTTCTACTGAATTCCATAGATTTAGCATGAGTATTCTTGGGAGAACAGAAACTCAAGGAAAAATGAGATTGTCTTCGGGAAAACATTACTTAGTATATCTTAGGACAAAGAATGAAATTAGTGAAAATAACCTGAAATATACATTTAGGCAGCAGAAATTAAGCATCATTGACTGATAGAAAATGAAGGTGAATAGCAGCTTAGTCATCAGTCTGCAGTGAGATGAAGCTTCCCCAAACATGCAAATGTTGGCTGCACATGGCACAAAAAGCATACTATAAATCTGGAAACAGGTGAAATACTATATTACTTAACTTCTGGATTTACAATTAATTTCGGAGTTCCTCATTGTCAGAAATCTATTGAGTGGAAGGACTTAAAATGAACAAAGATGGGACAGTAGCAGGGCTGGAAAGAGTCAGAATTTCAAGATGCATACTTTGTCAAGATTAAAAAGTAACAAATTCTATATATAGCTGAAGCATGTAAATATTACATAAAGTTTTTTTTTTTTTTTTTTTTTTTCTTCCTGAGTCTTTTGTTAAACAGTGTAATAAAGTAAAAGGGAAAGCTTAGGATACAAATGAAGAATCAACAAAAGCAAGACCTACAATCAAAAGAATGTGAAAACCCTAATTTTATTCATCAGCAGTTTTGTCTCCATATCTCAAATTTTCAATTTGATTTTTTAAAAGAAAAATATTCACTAGTTTTGGTAGTATAGACTACTGGGTCAGAGTCTTTAATAGACTATGTTTGCCTATGTAAGCTATTACATTTTGTATAAACTGTGTCTTAAATGATTTGTTGCTTTTACAATCTTTATGGTTTTTTTATATTTTTTTTAAACTGTAGTAAAAAGAGTGGGTTTTGCAAATCAAATTACAAAGATAACACTGCTTCACAAGACCAAATCAAATACTTTGTAACACAACATTTTTAAAAGCATGAAAATTCATATTGTGGGAACTTCTGATATATAAGTGAATAGAAATATGTTTGTTTTCCACAAGCAATTTGAAGGAGTAAGTTGATTCCTTATGAAAAAACAGTGTACCTAGTGTACAGTGAACATTACTAATCACATACTTTTCTGAACAGGGCCTGAAAATTCTTTATTATTTGAAAAAGGAAACAAGTATATCCACTGAAAAAAAACCCAAAAAAAACTTACTTGGACAAAAAGTGATCAAAACCAAATAATATTTTGCTTTACAAAGGTCTATAAAAGCAGACATTCAAATTAATGCTGTGTAACCTGATGTGAGAAGTACTTCAGGAATGATTTAAAAAAAAAAAAAAAACACCAAGGAAAATTGTCCTTGAAGAAGCTTCTAGATCTTGCAAGTTTATATGTGCATATCTACTATTGATTTTATATTTTGATAATCTCTTTTTATTAAGTGTAAAATATGGTATAGTAGTACTTACTCTGATTTTGGCACTTAAAAAAAGCCCAAATTGGTCATCACATTCTGGTTGTAGGAGACAGCTAGAATCTTTCATGTATCTAATGCTGTTTACTGTAAACCCTTTATTACTGTGCTCAGTATTATTTTTAAGCTATTATGTAGCTACTTCATGTTTAAACATGTAGAAATGTAAAAGTATAGAATTTCTTCCAGAATATGAGACATTTTTTTCACTCACTCTGTCTCTCTCAGTGTTTATACTCTTTAATGACTCCATTCACTTACCTATCTGCGAATGGAGAGGGTAAGATTATTGATGTCTGTAGGAACATTGATGGTTCTTTAAAAGACCAGCAGCAGTCTTCATCTCTCAGATGTAAAAGCTGCTGTGAAAGTCTCATAGATTTTTTAGTGTTCCCACATCATTTCTGGTTACTGAAGCACCCTGATGTCTTCCAGTGTGATCCAGATTGTTTTGATTTGGTTTGGCTTGTTTTTTTAAAAAAAAAATTCTTGGCCTAGTGAGGAGAACTTATTTTTCCTTCTTATATTTCACTTTGTGATTGTAGCTTTTGCCACCTTCATCCCAGATTTTGGCAGTTGGTTACAGCCTTGTAGAGCAGGAAAATTCTATTTAGATCAATGCACAAATATGGCTTGAATTTACAAAGAGAGAAGGGTAGACATGAGTGCTGTGGAAACCCTTTTGGCTCCTTGTTCTGCCTTGTGTCATCTCAGAGTCACAGGTCTAGAGCTTCATGCTGTCAGGAAGCTGATGAAGGGCTACCTCAAAGCTTGCCACAATTTCTGAGACAAAACAAAATGTGACATCATCCACCCAGACAGATCCGGTGAGAAAGAAGACTTTGGTTCAAGTGGCTGACTTGACTGGGTGCTCTGAACCTTTTCCTAATGATAAGGTAAAGTACCTGTACTAGATGTACACAGGTGGATGATATTTTGCTCCAGGTGACTGAGCTGCAAGAAACAGTTGAAAGGCTACCCTGTATTACAGGTTCTGAGAGAAAGATAGATAGATTATTTGATGATTAAGTCCCATCAGGGGACAACACTGTGACAGAGGCACCTTGGTCCTTGGTGACCTGGAAAAGCAGGGCTCCACTTCAGCCCCCACCCTCCACCATCACCACCAAAACCAGGTTTGAAGCTCTTGCATCTATAAGAATCTCTTAACACACAGGACCAATAACTTCAGGAAGTAACTTCACTGGCGCCCTGGAGCAGATACCAAAAAAAGAAACACCATGTTCTTGCAGTGGGCGACTCCCTGTTACAAGGCACGGAGGCTCCGTTCTGCCCATCTAACAGGGAATCTCTAGAGGTCTGCTGTCTCCCAGGATCTGAGATCTTTGGCATTGTTATGTGGGTGCCATGGCTTGTCAAGGAAACAGATTACTAAGCTCTGTTGGTCTTCCATGTAGCACCAATGATGCTACAAGTTGGAACATGGTCAGAATCAAAGAAGTTTATAAAGCCCTGGGAAAGCAAGTGAAAAGCATCTGTACCCAAGTTATTTTCTTCTCCATTTTTCCTGTTGGAGGAAGGAGGGAAGTCTGAAATAAATGCATAATGCACATAAAGTCCTGGTTACATGGCTGGTGTTGGTACAAGGGTTTTAGGTTCTATGATAATGGGAGTTTCTATGCAGATTATAATCTACTAGGGAGGGATGAGATCCACCTGTCTAGAAGAGGCAGAACAATCTTTGGCAGCAAGCTGATTAACATAGTAAGGCAGGCTTTAAACCGAATGGCTTAGGGGGTGGGATCCAAAGTAGCAATGCTCAAGCCACTGCAGTAGACTGGGGAATGGGACAGGCCAACTGTAAGAGTGACAAATATTCCTTAGCTGCCTTCCATGACTGGAGCCAGAAGGTCAGTCACCTCAAGGGTGTGCATAACCACAGGGGATCCTCTTGGATCTCCCTAGGGATACCTGGACACTGTACTCCCTTCTCATCTCTTAAATGTTTGTATAACAATGCAAGTAGCATAGAGAATAAACAGGAAGAACTAGAGACCTGTGTGCAGTCACATGGCCATGACCTCATTGCAATCCCAGAGACACGGTGGGACAGCTCACATGATTAGAATGCTGTAATTGATAGTTATGTCTTCTTTAGGAAGGGCAGACCAGCAAGACAGGGTGGTAGAGCTGCCCTTTTTGTGAGAGAGCAACTGGAATGTATCCAGTTCCATCTAGAGATGGATGATGGAGTGGAAAACTAATGAATGAGAATCAAGGGGCAGGCTAACACAGGTGACACTATTGTGGGTGTTTACTATAGGCTGCCTCATCAGGATGAGGAGGTTGATGAGGCCTTCACCAGGCAATTGAAAGTAGCCTCCAGATCTCAGGCCCTGGTTCACATGGGGGACTTCAATCAACCTGATATTTGTTGGGAAAGCAACACAGCCAGGTACACATAGACCAAGAGGTTCCTGCAATGCGTAGAGGATAACTTTCTGATACAGGTGGTGGAAGAGCTGATGAGAAGAGGTGTGATTCTGGACCTAACAAGGAAGGGCTGGTTGGGGATATGAAGGCTGGGTGCGGCCTGGGTTGCAGTGACCATGAGATAGTGGAGTTCAGGATCTTGTGTGGAAAATGCAAGCCAATAAATAGAGTTGCAACCCTGGGTTTCAGGACAGCCAACTTTGACCTCTTCAAGGACCTACTTAGGGGTATCCCATAAGCTAGAGAGTTGGAAAGTAAGAGGGCCCAAGAGAGTTGGTTGGCACTCAAGTACCACTTCCTCCAAGCCCAAGAGCGGTGCATCTGTAAGAGGAAGAAATCAGGCAAGAGTGGCAGGAAACTCATGTGGATGAGCAAGGAAATGATGGAAAAACTCAAAGGGGAGAGGAAGGTCTATGAAATGTGGAAAAAGTATCTAGCCACCTGGGAGGAATATAGGAATGGGGTCAGGGCCTGCAGGGATGAAACTAGGAAGGCTAAAGCCCACATGGAACTAAATCTGGCAAAGGACTTAAAAGACAACAAAAAAAGCTTTTTTAAAGTATATCAGTAACAAAAGGAAGACTGGGGAGAATGTGGACCTGCTGTTGAATGAGATAAGTGCTGTGACAACAGGTGATGCTGAGAAGGTAGAGATACTGAACACTTTCTTTGCTTCAGTCTTTACAGCTAAAACTGCCCCTCATGAATCCCACATGCTAGAGAGAAGATAAAGAGTCTGGAGAGAGGAAGACTTCCCCTTGGTTGAGGAGGAACTGATCAAAGATAGCCTAAGCAAAATCAATACGCACAAATCCATGGGCCCTGATGGGATGCACCTATGAATGCTGAAGGAGCTGGTGGAATTGATAGATAAACTGGTCTCTATCATCTTTGAAAGGTCTTGGAGAATAGAAGAGGTTTCTGAAGACTGGAGGAAAACCAATGTCACTCCAGTCTTCAAAAAGACAAGAAGGAAGATCCAGGCAACTACAGGCCAGTCAGCGTCGTCTCTGCCCCTGGGAAGTTGATGGAGCAACTTAGTCTTGATACCATCTCTAAACAATTGGAAGAAAATAAAGTTATCAGGAGTAGTCAACATGGATTCACTAAGGGGAAGTCATGCTTGGCCAATCTGGTAGCTTTTTATGATGTCATCACCAGCTGGGTAGATGAGGGGAAAGCAGTGGATGTTGTCTACCTTGATTTCAGCAAGGCTTTTGATATCGTATCCCACAACATCCTTGCAGCAAAGCTTAGAAGGTATGGGATAGATGAGTGGAAAGTGAGGTGGATTGAGAACTGGCTGACTAGCAGAGCTCAGAAGGTTGTGATCAATGGCACAGAATCTAGCTGGGGGCCTGTAACTAGTGGTGTTCCCCAGGGGTTAGTACTGGGTCCAGTCTTGTTTAACATCTTCATCAATGACCTCGATGTAGGGATAGAGTCCACCCTCAGCAAGTTTGATACAAAGCTTGGAGGAGCACCTGACACACCAGAAGACTGTGCTGCCATTCAACAGAACGTAGACATCTTGGAGACTTGGGCTGAAAGGAACCTGATGAGGTTTAACAACAGCAAGTGCAGAGTCCTTCACCTGGGGAGGAATAACCACATGCATGAGTACAGGTTAGGGGCTGACCTGCTGGAAAGATGCTCTGTGGAAAAGGACCTGGGTGTGCTGGTGGACAGCAGGCTGGCCATGAGCCAGCAGTGTGCCCTTTTGGCCAAGAAGGCCAACAGTATCCTGGGGTGCATTAAAAAGAGCGTGGCCAGCAGCTCGAGGGAGGTTCTCCTCTCCCTCTACTCTGCCCTGGTGAGGCCACGTCTGGAGCATGGTGTCCAGTTCTGAGCTCCTCAGTTCAAGAGGGACAGGGATATTCTAGCTCTTTTTGATGGTATCTGGTGACAGGACACCACTTTTTATGGTGCTTTATTGTCTTCAGCCTCTATTGTACATGTGGGTGACAAAGACAGGTTGTCAGTAATATATCAATATTACTGTATTTAAATGCAAAATTAATTAAGCAACTATCTATGGATTTAATGCAATTAACATATTCATTCATCAAGAAGTTATATTGCTTTTGTGTGATGCACTGCTTCCTTGAGTTTTGATATTTGTCAAGAAAAACAAATGCAAAAGAACATATTATTCTAAAAAAAAATACAAAAACATAAGATCAGGTAGAATTTACATTGCAGTCTTCAAAGACTATGTTGGGTGTGCGTTGCAAGGTTTTGTTGGAGGGGTAGTTGGAAGACAGGCTACAGGGATGGCTTCTGTGAGAGTTGCCAGAAGTTTCCCCCATATCTGACAGAGACAATGCCAGCTGGCCGTAAGTCAGACCTGCCACTGGCCAAGGCCGAGCTCATCAGTGATGGTGGTAGCACCTCTGGGATAACACATTAAAGAAGAAGGAAAAAAATACTGTGCAATTGCAGCCAGAAAGAGGAGTGAGAAGATGTGAAAGAAACAGCTCTGCAGACACCAAGGTCAGTGAAGAAGGAGGGGGAGGAGGTGCTCCAGGCACCAGAGCAGAGATTCCCCTACAACTTGTGGTGAAGACCATGGTGAGGCAGGCTGTCCCCCTGCAGCCCATGGTAGAGCAGATGACCACCTGTAGCCCATGGGGGACCCCACGCCGGAACATATCGGTGCCCAAAGGATTCTGTGACCCCATGGGAAGCCCGCACTAGAGCAGGCTCCTGGTAGGAACTGTGGTCCCGTAGAGAGATGAAACCACACTGGAGCAGGTTTGCTGGCAGGACTTGAGACCCTATGGTGGACCCTCACTGGAACAGTCTGTTCCTGGAGGACTGCACCATGTGGAATGCACCCATGCTGGAGCAGTTTGTGAAGAATGGCAGCTCAAGGGAAAGGTTCACATTCGAGAGATTTGTGGAGGGCTATCTTCTGTGGGAAAGAACCACCACTGGAGCAGGGGAAGAGTGTGAGAAGTCTTGTCCCCATGAGGAGGAAGGAGTGTCAGAGATAACATGTGATGAACTGACCACAACCCCCATTTCCTGTCTCCCTGCACTGTTGCAGGGAAGGAGGAAGAGAAATTGGGAGTGAAGTTAAGCCCAGGAAGAAGGGAGGAGTGGGGGGAAGGTGTTTTAAGATTTGGGTTTAATTTCTCATTATCCTTCTCTGACTTGACTGGTAATAAAATAAACTAATTTCCTGAGCTGAGTGTGTTTTGCCCGTGATGTGTTTGGGGAAAAATCTCTCCCTGTCCTTATCTCAACCCACAAGCCTTTTGTTAAATTTTCTTTTCCCTGTCCAGCTGAGGAGGGGAGTGACAGGGTGGCTTTGGTGAGTACCTATGACATGGTTTAACCAGGAAGGGTCACTGTCTGCCCCACCCACCACCTTCTGGTGGGATAGTGAGGAGAAAATATAAACAAACGGGGCTCAGGGGTTGAGACACGAGCAGTTTAGTGGAATAAAGTTAGAAGGGAGAAACAACACCAAACAACAATAACAGTACTAATGAAAGAGTAAAAAAATTAAACAAAAACAAAATGAAAATAGCTTACCACAGGACCAGCCCACAAACTACAGTACCCAGCAGCCCTCTCTTGCCAGAACTTTCCTGTTTAAATACTGAGTATGACATCATGTGGTATGGAATACCATCTGTGGAATGTCATCACACCTATGGAACACACCTGCCCTGGCTGCCCAGAACAGTTGCTCGGCTTCCTTCCTCCCAGTTCCCTGTGAATAATTAACACTATCCTAACCAAACCCAGGAAAACCTGCACCCACCCAGGGCTAACCTGACACAGTGCTGAACAACAGAGAAAGAGTAAAATACAAACCAGTTATCAGTGCTGTTTGATCAATAACATTCTTAGTCAGAAGGGTACTATTTAAACACCATATCCATGAAGATGCACATTTCAGTTCTTCACTGCTATATTTTCAATAAACTAAGTGAAATTTCATGAAAGGAGACTTTGATCCCTGATATTTTTCTGTTTGCTGACCCACATATCTCTGTCCTACAGCTACTTTACTAAAACTAGGGGCTTTTTTTGACACAAATGATAATATTTTCTGCATAGAATAAGTTGACATTTGGATGCCTAAGCAGAACATGGAAAAGAGTAAGCAGAATGTCCTCACTCCTTAAAAACAAATAAATAAATGTGTTATGAGAAAACAAAATATTTTTTCAAATTAAAGTAATATCTTCCATAACACATTCATACTATTTAAAAAGCTAGAAGAGTGAAGAACTTAGGTTTTACTTGAATCAGCTCATTAAAATTATTTTATTTAATGCAAGATTTTCAGGATAATTCCAAACTGTTTTTTTCCAGAATTTTCCACAACTCCAAACAGACTGCTCAGACTTATTATGGGTTCAAAATACAGATATAGATACAGGCCAGACAGAGCTCAGGCAAAATTAAAATATTTTCTGGGGAGTGTTTTGCACCATCACCATAAAACAAATCACAGCAATTGAAGTTATGACTTTTCCACCTATACTCACATTATGCCTCCAAAATGTAGCTGAATTACTACCTAATTTGGGCAACAGAGGTCTTGTATTTCTTTTCTGCATTTATCTGCATCTTTGATTCTTTTATGTGATTTATCTGTCTTCAACTTTGGTCTTTCACACTGCTCTACAATATTGTGATGCATCTAGGTAGTTGTTAAACCAATCTTCAACATGTTGGAGTTTTTTTGTTTTGTTTTGTTTTGTTTTCAAAATTCAGGCAATTATGCATTTACTTAACATCTGAATTGACCAATGAAGTATAGAAAATATTGAGGGTCAGGTACCACTTTTTTCCTTTACCACCACAGAGTTCTTATATTGTTAAAAAGCACATTCATTCTCGCAGCTTTATTATATTGTTAAAAAACAAAACTATTTTAAAAACATTATTACTGTCATTTTAGTGCAAGATGAAGGAGAAATTTGACCTTACCCAGTCATTATATTTTATGTTACCAAGAAAATAAATACTAATAATTAAAATCAAATTTTAAAAAGAAGCAATTCTATTAAAAACAAAAGCAAAAACAAAACCAGCAAAATTAGGTAAAGTCTATTAACCAGAAGAACCAGAACTTATACCTATGAAATATTTCTATAAACTTTTACTGATAGAAAATTCTAAATTTTCTAGTGTGTTACATCAGTGGGACCTAAAATGCTGCACGGGTCTCTCAGGAGTGAGAGGTGCTCTCTGGGGAGAGTGTGCTGCTGCATCTGTTCCACTCATACTCACAAGAGTAGGAAAGGTAAAGTGGCATATCCCTGCCCATTCCCACTGTTCATGAATTCACAGGGAAATAATTTACCTAATTCTTTTGTGAACACATCGATACTTTCTGCCTCATCTGGCAACAGTTTAAATAAACTATTTTTCATTACGTAAAAACCCACATTTTCTTTAATCTGCTTTATATGGTTATTCTATTGACTTCCCCCTAGTTCTAGTGCAGTGAGATTTGGTGGATAAACAGTTCAGTGTCCACTTTAATCTTCATGATCTTGTAAATTTTGATCAAATCTGAGCCTTGCCAACATTCTCTCTAAGGTACTAACCCTTTCAGTTGTTCCTCTTAGACAACAACAGTTCCATTTTGACTATTTTGAGATGTCCTGGTTTTGCTAGGATAGAGTTAATATTCTTCTTAGTAGTTAGAATAGCTGTGTTTTGGTTTCGGTGCAAGACTTGTTATGGGAAGAACATTGATAAAAGTACTGGTGTTATTAGTTGCTGCTGGAGCTCAAGACCACCGTGTCTGGCTGGTTCACAGCTGCATTAGGACTAGGAGGGAAGAAGCACAGTAATTAGCAAAACCCAGAACTGGCATTTGGATGTGCCAGTGAGATATTCCATTTCATACCATGTAATGTTCAGTACATTAACCAGGGTTGACCAGAAAATGGGAGTATTCTCTCAGGACCGCTCAGGCTCACTCTTCTGGGATTGCATTTTGGTTTCAGGACTGTCTCTGCTCTGGCATTGCTGGCTGGGGCAGGCTGGGCATCAGTGGACGGGTGGTGAGCAGTTGTACTATGTATCACTCATTTGTATATTCTGTTACAACTGTTGTTATTTTTATTTTATTTCAACTAGTAAATATTAGTAAATTGGTTTTTTATCTCAACACATGAGATTTTTTTATTTATTTATTTATTTATTTTTACTTTTACCCTTCCAACTCTCTCCCTTGCTCCCTGTATCTGTGCTTGGCATTACCCCAACTCTGGTGCAGGACCTTGCACTGGGCCTCGTTGAAGGTTTTAATGGGCACACCTCTCAAGCTTGCCTCTCTGGATGGCGTGTCTTCCCTCTTGTGTATTGAGTTAGCCAAACAGCTTAGTGCTGTCAGAAAACTTGCTGAGGGTGCATTCAATCCCACTGTCTGTGTCGCCGACAAAGGTATTAAACATTGCCAGTCCCAATACTGACCCCTGAGGGATGCTAGTTGTCACCAATCTCCACTTGAACATCGAACCATTAACCACAACTCTTTGAATGTGATGCACATGCAACACCACGTATAAGATAAACATAGCAATAGCTCAACTGCAGTGACCTGGTAGATGTAATCAAAATTACCACCCAGAGAAAATGTAACAAAATACAGGCAAGAAAAAAAAAAGAAACAAAAAAGGTGATTTGCCTAGAATTAGGAGCCTAAGCTCTTTGAAAAGAATATAAATGATTTTTACTTTAATATGAATATTCAGATTTTATATTTAATTTGAATGACAGCACAATCTAGAGCATGATACTTCACAGCTCAGTGCAGGAGTATTTATTTAGAATTGCTTTAAGAATAAGAATGTGAGCTAGTAAACAAGAACACTATTTTTTCAACAACAAGCTCTCTATTGGAACAGCTACTACAAAAGACTAAGAAAGGAAGAACATTATTGCACCATCTAATCTCCCTATTCCCCATTAGATGTTATTTTGAAGGAAAGTAGTTAAAAATCTGCAAGAGTAATTTAACAAGTTGCAGAAGATTTTGTCAACATATCTTTGAAAGGACAATTCATAAAAAAGCAGTGTAAAGCCACTTCTGTGCGAAGAACCCACAAAAATTGAGGAAGAAGGAGGATGAAGGGAAGGAAAATTATGTAAATTTACTGCAGAACCAGATGTTGACTAATGGATGGACAAGAGCAGGGCTCTCTGGTTAGCTCAAAGACCATGAGGATTTTTTTTTGTTGTTTTTATCCTTCCTCCAGATAGGAAGATGAAATGAGAACATGGGGAACAGAAGGAAGAGTTAGCAATTAAGATGATATCTAAAATGATAAAAGAGCTATAAGGCATGCCAACATAGGCACGGCTCGGAATGGGTAAAGAGCTGGCAACAAGACTCTATATGCAACAGGGCATTCTGGTGACGAACAATAGCAGAACTTTCTGGCATACCATCAAGAGTGAGGAACCTGCCTGTAATCCAAGATTTGTATGAGTACATGACTTGAATGTTTGGGAAGAGAGACCTCATTTACAGCAAGCATAATGTGTGTCTAGTATAACTTTGAAAATAATAGGATATATGTCAATATGAGAAATAAGATTAATAACTTCACATGTTCACTAATGCAAAGTACTTCTGGCAGAAAATTACATTTTTAATTTTGTGTAGCGTAAAAATGATTAGTACATTTGAAAAATGTAAACAACCTTCTAACTCCTTTACTAGTGACTAAAAATATTTGGCCTGCAGGTTCGGCTTCAATGGAAATTTCCTTAAAAAGAACAGAAGATTGTTCATACTTAGAGCATTTATACCTACACTAAGTTAGTACAGAATATATAAAACATAATGAGCATATATGCATTTATACTTACTCTTAGTTGTTCGGTTCAGTACCAGTTCAAAATTTTGGATGAATGCCACCTATTAGAATGAAGAATAAAACCAAAAATCAGGAAAAACTGGATATAAATGCATTGTCTTCTTGATTGCTTGGCAATGAGACCTACCTCCCCTCAGTTCATCTCACTGTGTGCCTTTCCTATTGATTTAGTAAATGACACTGAAAGCCTCTCTGGAATATCCACGAGATGTCTGCTATTTCCTGACATTTTACTTCCTATGACAGCTGTCTCCCTCTCCTTTAAAGGAATGATGGTAAAACAGCTCACTGCATGGGAAGCAAACAATTTGGGGAAACTGGGTTAATGGTTCAATATGCAAGTCAAGACCGGTGATGAGAGGTGTCCCTCAGGGGTCAGTATCAGCACTGGCACTGTTTAACTCCTATGTTAGTGATGTGGACAGTGGGATTGAGTGCACCCTCAACAAGTTTGCTGACAGCACTAAGCTGTGTGGTTCACTCAACACACTGGAAGGACGAGATGCCATCCAGAGGGTTCTTAACAAACTTGAGAGGTGTGCCCAGGCAAACCTTGTAAGTTCAACAGGGCCAAGTGCAAGGTCCTGAACCAGAATTGGGGTAATGCCAAGCACAGACACAGGCTGGGCAGAGAATGGATTGAGGGTACCCCTGAGGAGAAGGACGTGGGAGTACTGGTGGACCAGAAGCTCAACATGAGCCAGCAATTTGCGCTTGCAGCCCAGAAGGCAAATAATATCCTGGGCTGCATCAAGAGTAGCGTGACCAGCAGGTCGAGGGAGGTGATTCTCTCCCTCTGCTCTTCTCTTGTGAGACCCCACATGCAGTCCTGCATTCACTTCTGGGGCCTCCAAAATAAGAAGGACATGGACCTATGGGAACAAGGCCAGAGGAGGGCCATGAGCATGATCAGGGTGCTGGAGCACCTCTCCTATGAGGACAGGCTAAAAGACTTGGAGCTGTTCAGCCTAGAAAAGAGAAGGCTTAGAGGAGACCTTATAGTTGCCTTCCAGTATCTAAAGGGGCTACAGGAAGGCTGGGGAGAGATTTTTACAAGGGCAGGTAGTGATAGAACAAGGGGAAATGGTTTTAAACTGGAAGAAGGGGAGGTTTAGATTAGACTATAGGAAGAAATTCTTCACCGTGATGGTGATCAGACACTGGAACAGGTTGCCCAGATAAGTTGTGGCTGCCCTCTCCCTGGAAGTGTTCAAGGCCAGGTTGGATGAGGCTTTGAGCAACCTGGTCTAGTGGAAGGTGTCCCTGCTCGTGGCAGGCCAGTTGGAACTAGGTGATCTTTAAGGTTTCTTGCAACCCTAACCATTCTATGATTCTATGATTTAGGGCAGGGAGTGGGGGGAAGTTAAGACACAACCCAATCATTTGTGCTTCTCAGAATTAAGTGGTTTTGGCTTTCATCCAAGCTTGGTGGAAAGAGAGAAAGTGAGGATGTTCAAAAGCCCAAATAAACATCTATAACATTTCTCTTCTTAGTTGAGAATTCTTGTTTTAAATGTTTGGAATGGCTAAAAAAAATAGGTGATCTGGCCATATATAATCAGGGCAAGATTATATACAAAAATCTGTTCTCTGACAAAGTGTTTATTTACATGTTTGACTATGAGCATCTTTAAAAATGAAATTTTAAAAATTTGACATAATAGACAAATGATTCAATTAAAAATAAATTTTGTATACTAGGAGTTTTTATTAGTAAAAAAATATTTTTATAATGGTTTAATATCTGTTGGATTATGTGACAAAGGCCCATCTTAACACCCACAGAGGAGCTCCGAGGTATCACAGCAGGTGGGGACACCTCAATCATGAAAATGAGCTCGTGATCCAGCCCTCCTGAGGTGGGAGACACACTGTGAGATGTGGGGGATGGAGTTGCCTCGCTTCTTTTGCGCTGCAGGATTCAGCAGCTCCCTAACTATACAATTGTGTGGTTCAGTCTAAGGTACTTACTTAATGAATTGCTGACTGTGATGGTGTGCTTCCCCTGTCCCTCTGTCCCCTCCCCCTCGCAACCTGTTTACAGGTTATTTCCTGTAACCCTGTTCAAGTGATAACCACCAGTGGTGACCACAGTGGATGCTATCTGGTGGTCACAGCTGCATCTGGCTTAGGGTGATGAGCTATTCCTTGCAACAGGTCCCCGGTAAGTGACTCATAGCAAGCTAAACTGCAAAATCTTGGCTAATTGATATAAAGGGTTGACTGTGCACATATACAATCCTTTAGACAGAAACTGTTGATTAAGTTTGGGACTAGGATTAAATCTAGCTGCACCTAGACTCCTTTCTCAGAAGGAGTTTAGAAAGCAAGGGGGTCCTTTTTGAATCTCATCACTCAACGGGAGGGTCTCCCTGACAGTTTTTCTAACCTTGACCTACATGCAGTAAATAAACAAGTGAACTTCACCATTAAATCTGATTAAAAGAATATCACATTAACCTTTGAATTTTGTTAATTCACTATTTTTATTTATCAATAAATATATTATTATATCTCTTTTATGAATGAAGTGCATAACTCACTCTGACTATCTTCGACACTGTCATGATATATAGTTCTAAATCTAAAACTTGAAAGTCTTTGGTAGTGTTGACTGTTAACCTATGCAAAACTAGTGCAACTATTCATATAAGCAAAGACTATAAGCATATAAACAAATGATGGCACATGGCATGAAGAGCACATATAGCACATATATAGTTCCTTTCAATGGTTTGTTAGTGAATCTTGTGAAATCATATAAGACATTTAAAGGTGAAAAGTAAAATGTTTGTTGAGTGTTAGTTTTTTATCTTCTCTCATCAAAAGTTTAATCTATTTATGATTTATTTAAATAGGGATAAGAAGTAGAAGAAATTACTAGTGCCACCAAAGCTTGATAAAGTATTTAAAAGTGCTGACCAGCATAATGTGAAAACAAAACAAAACAAACCCCAAACAACCCAACAAACTTTTTCACTGTGAAGTTGAGACATGACTTACAAACCCATTGTACACAATAATAGAAATCCCTTTGAAAATGAAGTGGTCAATGACCAAGAATATAGAAGTTCAAAATGGAATTAACATAGTGTAGAACATTCACAGCCCCTGCCTAGGCATTCATAATGCTGTGTGAAATATAGATATCCACAAAGATAGTAAAAACATCGTAGAATACTTTCATTCCTAAAAAAAAGGAAAACTGATACACAAGACAGACCCCCTCTAGTCTTTTGCAGTTCTTTCATTTTTCTCTTCGGTTTAAGAGGGGATGCTGCAGTAGATTAAATGCTAACCTAATCCATCATGGAAATGGTTGTCTTCCCCAGTCATTTGTAGACATACCTGGCTATAGATGACATGCATCCACAAATATGATGAAATTTTATTATGCAACTACTATATTTTTTATTAGAAATTCAGAAAGATTTTGAAAAGAAAAATTGCAGCTGGCATTGTGATTTTAGAGGATACAGAAAATGAAATTATACCTGCACTTGCCCACAAGCAAACTAGACTCTCACTATTACACTCCTCAAGTTTCTTTGTATTAAAGATAATGCCATGAATTTTATGATACCTTAATGACAGTTGATGTTCAGTTTGGTACAGAATTTGAATCTGAAAACAAATCCTAGGTTTGGCAAGCCAAAGTCTTTGACAGAATAAGCTACTGGGTAAGGTCAGTCCAACTGAAAAAACCACCACCTCACAGAGACAGAAATTAATACACAGTGGAAAATATCTATAGTTATTGGAGTTCTATCTTATGTTTCACCTTCTCTAGGCAGAGCATAAAGCTACATAGTCTACAGAAGGACGTAAAAAGTACAGTAATTTGAAAACAGATCAATCAGACTTTTGATACTCATTTTTAAAATTCTGTTTGAAGTAGATAGCCTGAGTCAAATTTCTTTTTTGATGAAAGCCTTATACAGTCAATAGGAAAACAAAAAAAGCTGCAAAAGGAAAAAAAAAATAAAGAAACTAAGCAGAATAATTTAGGATTTTTTTTTTCTTCAAGTCCCTAATGTCAAACTATCATTGAAAGTAAATTACAGAATAAAAACTCAGCTTCTGTTGAAGATTTTAAGTAGTTAAAAAAAGTGGGTTTTTTTTCACCAAACTAAGGATAAAATTCTAACCTGGCCTACTTAATGTAATGCTTTATTTTAAAACTGACGAGCAAGGTAGGGTATATTCATCTGCAAATCTATACATGATTCTGAAATACAGGAAAATTTATCTTAACTGATCTTCTATTTATTTGGACTACTTGTGATTGCAGGTGATACTTTGCTAATAGATATAAGGATTCTCTAGTTCATGGCAAGTCAGCAAGCACCCCAGTTGTGCTGTTCTGTGTTGGTAATTCCAGGAGACAGTGAATTTTTTTTTTTAAAAAAAAAAGGAAAGAAAAAGAAAAAAAAAAGTATCTCCATAACTACTATTCCTTTCATCCGAAAGATCAAAAGCCTGAAAGTACTCTCAATCATTACCAGGGTTATTACAAAAAAAAGATTGAAAGATTACTATTCCCTGCCTTTTCTAGCGTCAGACATCTCTCCTAATGCACTAGTCAGATGAGTATTAACTCTTCTACTTTAGTGAAGAGTTTGGTTGCAGGGAAGGATGTCATAGAACCTTAGAAATCATAAGGCTTAAAAATGAAGAAGCCCTATTTTTACCAGAACTGTGAAATCTGTTTATAGTTCTCTATTTCTTTTGAAATTTCACTAGAAGTTCTCTCTTTTTCATGCATTCTAATTCAGATTACAATACCTTCTTGTTATATTCAAACATTTGTCTGAATACTATCAGTAGGACACTAAAAAAGCTTTGAAGTTTAGATGAAGTCTCAGTACTGAAATGCATTTTGTACATGTATGATAGACATAACTTTGCTTAGATTTTCCTTATTTTGGAAGCTTGCGTGAGGAAATAATTCCTGCTCCCAAGGTTCCTAGCTCATTGTTGTTATTAGAACAGGAACTAGAACTGGGTTAATATAAAACAATAATTCAGAAATTTAAAGAAAAATTTAAATAATGATAGATTTGTAAAGGCTCAATGAAGTTTTATAGCACAAAAATGAAGAAGATTTCAACTGAAAGTACTTTAAAATTTCAAGAACAACCAAAGGTTTATTTAAATTAGATCACTCCTATTCCTCGTTCCTACATAGTAAGAAATTCAGCTACTGCTATGCAAGGTATTTCTGAATTCTTGATAATAGCAGAGTAAGGTTTCTGGAGCATCTGCCTTATGAGGAGAGGCTGAGAGAGCTGGGACTCTGCAGCCTGGAGAAGAGAAGACTGAGAGAGGGGATTTTATCAATATCTATAAAGTTCTGAAATGTGGGGGCCAAATGGATGGGGCCGGGCTCTTTTCAGTGGTGGCTGACGGCAAACCAAGGGGCAATGGGCACAAACTGGAACACCGGAAGTTCCAGACAAACTTAAGACTTCTTTACTGTGAGGGTGACAGAGGACTGGAATAGGCTGCCCAGAGAAGTGGTGGAGTCTCCATGTCTGGAGATGTTCAAAACCCTCCTGGATGCTTTCCTGTGCAACCTATTGTAGGGAACCTGCTTTGGCAGGTGGGTTGGAGTAAATGATCTCCTGAGGTACCTCCAACCCCTGCCATTTTGTGATTTTGTGATTCTGTGAATGGCAAAATAACCAAGGACCTAACAGAACCAGATGGTTCAGTTGTTCTTCACTCTCCTGTCTGTCAACACAGAATCTCATTCAAATAATTTATTTGAAAAGTCATGGAGTGTACTTATTTTCTTAGCTCAGCGGAACGGCTTTATTTCCTTCCATCAAAACACCAAAGAAGGGTAAAAATGGTCATTCTCCCTTATATGCCTTACCTCCCAGTGAGCTCTCAAAAGTATAACTGAATTGGTCCAGGCTATGCTGTTTCTTAATTTGCCAGCCAGCATATATGGTCCCATGTATTACAGATCACAAAGTAATGTGTCATGACTATACTTGGTTGTCATCTATGGGAAGTCATGAGGAAAATAAAAAATAAATCATCCAGAATCTCAAGAAAAATAATTCAGGTGTTGAACATAAAGAATAGTGACCTCTTGCTGTTGGAGAGGAAGGAACACTTACATACAGCTGTAGATTTTTGTGTCTTTCTTCATTCTGTTAAATGGCAGAAGTCCCTTTAGCAGTAAAGGATTACTCTGTGTGACAGAATACAGGGAGTTAGCAGAGACTATACATTACTCTACATACCGGCATTCAGTAAACCCATACTTAGGCAAAACACCTGTTTCTTAAAAGATAAATAGGAACATAAAATAAATTTTTAAAATACCCATTTTAATGACAATGTCTTTTGCAAGAGAATGTGCAAAATGAAGAATTCTCTGTGTTGCTTTCCCCTGCTTTCTATATCAAATTTACATTTAGACATATTAAAAGAGATCTTGTTCTTCTTTATGCTGAATAAATAACATTCTTCAGAACACTCTTCTGCTATTGTAACAACAACTTACATAAGGATTTGTTAACCTTATTCTGGTTGCTCATTTTCCTCTTACTTCACACATGTCTTTTCTTCAAGAGTTTCCAAGTTAAAACTTTTTTATTTTGTTTTTAATGACTTCTTTCTTCAGTGACCTTTTCCAGGAAATTGTCCCTCCAGATAAAGAGGGGTTGCTTTTTTCTATATATTCAGTACTCAGGCATTAATATCATATGGTGATGACAAAAATTACCAGTTATGAAAAATTAGGTGCTTGAAAATACCTGCTGTCAAATATGTAAATCTGGACACCCCTATGTGAATATAAAAGATTGCATGCATTTTTACATTTTGTGAGTAAAACACAACAGTTTTCTTTTCATTGATCTTTTGAGAAATACATTTCAGTGGATGGGACATTTAAGTGAGTAAAAAGAATTACGGACCTGCTTAGAGAACTAAATATCTATCTCACAAGAGACTGAGCAGATTCTAGGATATACCTTCCTCCTGTAACTGTAAAATAATTTTTACATTTCACAAAGGAATTTAGTTCTGCATTTTTTATACACCAATAAAATGAGATTCTACTGAAGCCTCTATAAATCTAATTGAACATACTTTGACATATACTATAAGAAAAAAATAATATATCAGTGCTTGAGTAGAAGCCATAAAAACTAAAGGCACAGTTGACTGTCTTGATATCATTTAAGCTCAAGTTATATTTCCTTGCACAATTAAAACATCTATTTAATAAACCAGGATTTCTCTGGTTTACTACAATTTTCAGTTAGTGGGAAATTACTGCTTTGACCCTGCTCCTTCCAATCCTTGTTGAACTTTTGACTATTACCAAATATTTATTTATTTTTCATGCAATTTTCATCAGTCAAATAGTAAATACCTAGTCAGCTAAAAAAATGCAGGATATATACATAAAGGAAACAGCACTCTGAAAATAAGCCCAAAAGACATATAATATTTTTTTCTCTAAAAACTTAACTTTAAATTGGCATAAATAATAAGAAAGCATTTATTTCTGATGCTCAGTGTTATGTCATCAGAATGCTATGGGGCTAAGAATCAAATGAAAATTCACATTGGTATTATGACTATAAACTATTTTGTCATTCATAGTAAACTCAGGGATCATTTGTGAGCAAGCATGTACTCTGTATTGCTCAAGACATAGATCTATTATTCCATAAACTGATAAAGCTGCTATTAATCTAAGATCAGGACAGGGCTATACAATTCCTCACTGCTGTAGACAGCAGTCTGAGCTACCATGGGTGTCTTTTCAGTGATTTCATGTGCACTCAGTTCTGCAACATAAAAATATCTACAGGGACAGGTAAGCTCTAACTAACAAAGAGGATAAAAATCACAGTTTCATTTGACAAAGGCCAGATAGGAGAGAATGGCTGTGGAGTAGTGGAAGAAATTAGCAATGCAGATTTAAAAGGCACCTCAGATGAAGTGCAAAACCTCCTTTTCTTTGCTCTTTTTCTGCTTATGTACCACCTTCTAATGGTCTAATAAGCAAGGCAGCCTTCCCATCTCTCAATTCCTCCTGTGCAAGCTCACAACACCTCCTGAACACTTCCTCTCCTTCTCTCCTGACTTTTTTACACATTTTTTATTTCATGTCTTCCTTTCCTTAAACTTCTGTCTCACATTGTGACGGCGTCTGCTTTTAAATCAGCCTTGACACTTGTCCTTGTCCCTTCAGTTTCTGTCCCTTAATGTCTTCTCTACTCTAGTTCAACATTTCGGGCATATGACAGTGGAGGATTTAGTAATATCTTTTCGAAATAAGTCCAGACTACCTCCACACAGAAACCTTTAACCACTTCAACATCACCCGCTTAGTCTGCAATGGGGTTTAGAGCTGGGACTCTGAAACTACCAGTCTGTGGTTAGTGCCATTGATTTCAAGGAAATAAAACAGTATTAAAGAAAACTGAGGTCCTACATAGGTAGAGTGTATTTTTTCTGTCAGTCTGAAAAAAAAAAACTTTGCAGCAGGGAGTACATTGGGGTTTCTCTGCTGTTTGCCACTACATTTCTCTAGGGAAGGGGAAAAATGATTACTTCATCATTTTAATTAGCTTTTTTAAAGAAATGGAATTGCACAGTCATCCCTCATGGCTAACTTTGGACAGCTGACAAATTTGTCAGTCAGGCTCCTGGGGATTGCCCCTTTGAAAAAGTCATGGTTTGGGTCGGGCAATCGCAAACATAAATACAGACTGGGCAATGAGTGGATTGAGAATAGTCCTTCTGAAAAGAAGGACTTGTGCATGTTGGTAGTTGAGAAGCTCAACATAAGCCGGCAATGTGTGTTTGCAGCCCAGAAGGCCAACTGTATCCTGGCCTGCATCAAGAGAAGTGTGGCCAGCAGGTTGAGGGAGTTGAGTACTGCATCCAGTTCTGGAGCTCCCAATACAAGAAAGACATGGACCTGTTAGAACGAATCCAGAGGAAGCCACGAAGATGATCCAAGGGCTGGAGCACCTCTCCTATGAGGACAGGCTGAGAGAGTTGGGGCTGTTTAGCCTGGAAAAGAGAAGGCTCCAGGGAGATCTCATAGCAGCCTTCCAGTACCTGAAGGGGTTTACGAGAAAGCTGGGGAGGGACTTTTTACAAGGGCAAGTAGTGACAGAACAAGGGGAAATGGCTTCAAACTGGAAGAGGGTAGGTTTAGATTAGATATTAGGAAGAAATTCTGCACTGTGAAAGTGGTCAAATACTGGAACAGGTTGCCCAGAGAAGCTGTGGATGCCCCCTCCCTGGAAGTGTTTAAGGTCAGGTTGGATGAGGCTTTGAGCAAAGTGGTCTAGTGGAAAGCATCCCTGGGGAGTGGGGATAATGGCAGGGGAGTTGGAACTAGATGATCTTTAAGGTCCCTTCCAGCCCAAACCATTTTATGATGTTATGATTCTAAGTGTTGGGTCTTTAAATTAAAGAGTTTGAGACATATTTAACACATAGATCTGCCAGTCTGGGTATGAACTGGTGCTTCCACTCCACATTTTAGGGATAAATAAAACACCACATCATTGTTAGACAAACTTTCTGTAGCTCCAGCTAATTTGTTAAGAAGGCTTAAGGAGTATAAGAACATCAGTTTTGAGGTGCATATAAAGATCTCCATGTGTATGCACTTCTGTGTACAGAGTAAGATGATTTTTTTCCTTGTTTGTTGTGCATACTCCTTCTGAAAACACATTTCCCCTTCTAGAGGAAAACTAGTAAAGTTTTTTGCATGTTTCCTAAAGAATTCCTTTAGATTGCCTTTAGATTGCCAAGCACTTAGCTTTCAACTAAAGTGATTTGCTGTATGCTAAATCATTTTTTAATATCTGCTTGAGGATATTGTATGCTTGTCATATGTCTTTCTTCTCAAATTAGAAGGTTATTCTCAATTCTGCTACAGTGTGACTGGGGGTTACAGTTAAAAGGTTCTGCGTTGATTGATCTACTCAACATGGTGGTGGAACTGAAAGAAGAAGTGGATGGGTTAAGGAGTATTAGGGAGCATGAGAGGAGATAGATTGGTGGAGCCACATCCTACCATCCCTGAAACAAAAGCAGCAGATGAAGACTCCAAAAAAAGCAGAGGATCTCCTACCTGCTTACACCAGGCAGAAGGAGAGGACCTAAGAGATGGAGGGAAATGGAAACAGGCCCCTGCCAGGGTAGTAGGTGAGCCCCTGCTAGACCTTCCTTACCTTCCAAGCTGCCCGTACATAACAGGTGTGGGGCTCTAGAACTTGAGGCTCGGTCAAATGAGTATGCCAATGACAGTCCATCCTGGGGGTTGTCTAAGGTGAGCCAGTCAGCCCCAAGAATTCTGACATCCTCTGTTAAGAAAAAAAAAAAAAAAAAAAAAGAGGGCTAAGGGAAAAAGGAATGTAATAGAGTAGGCTATAGAGAATGAAGTCTGGCAACTGGTTAAGGACAAGGTCCTTTCTCCTCCTGTCACCATGCAGTTGTCAAACAAACAGGCTTAGTGCCCTTCAAGCTGAGAAAGAGTTGGATACACGTTAGAAGTATTAAACTGACCCACTATGCCCTGTGCCTTGCAGGACTACCTGGAAGAAACAAAGAGTGATTATTGTGGTACACTCCCTTCTCCAGGGGACAGAGGCACACATCTGTCAACCAGACCCCTTGTCTAGAGAAGTTTGTTGCCTGCCAGGGTCTTGCATCAGAGATGTCAAGGAGAGACTGCCAAGTCTGGTCCGCCCATCCGACTACTACTCCCTGCTGCTCTTCCATATGGAAAATGATGATACCAAGAGCAACCTGGGAGCTATAAAAAGGGATTTCAGAGCCCTTGGAGTGGTGGTCAAGGGCTTAGGGGCACAGGTTGTTTTATCCTTGATTCTACCAGTTAGGGTTGCAGATAAGAAGAAGAGTAGACATGTTCTCCAAGTACACAACTGGCTGTGCCACTGGTACTGGCAACAGGGTTTTGGTTTCCATGATCATGGGACCCATCTGACGATCAAAAGCTGCTTGGGACTGATGGGATCCACCTCACCAACAGGGGTACATGTGCCTTTGCCAATAGACTGGCCAATCTCATAAGGAGAGTTTAAGGAAGGAAGAAAGGGGGTAGGGGGGAATTATAGAAAATATGGAAATATTGGATAATCCAAACAATAAAACAGAAGTCAAGGGGATACAACCCCAGAAAGTGAATGCAGTCAAGCAAGTGCCTGCAAAACATGTCTGTGGGATATCCTCATTCACCCCTCCTGTAAAATGGGCATGCTCTAATTCCTCTATGACGTGCCTGTATACCAATGCATGCAGCATGGGAAATAAACAGGATGAGTTAGAGATCTGTGTGCAGATGAAGGACTTTGATCTTATTGCAATTACTGAAACATGGTGGGACAGTTTGCACAACTGGAACATTGCCATGAATGGCTATAAACCTGTTAGGAGAGATAGACCAGGAAGGTGAGGTAGTGGAATTGTCCTTTATGTAAGAGAATATGTGGTATGTATGGAGCTGCTCCTCAGGGTGAATGATGAGAGGGATGAATGCTTATGGGTAAGGATTAAAGGTCAGACTAACATAGGTAACATAATAGTGGGTGTTTGCTACAGGCCACCTGATCAGGAGAAGGAAGTAGATGAGGCCTTTTATAGTCAGCTGAAAGTAGCTTCACAGTCGCAGGTCCTGGTGGTCATGGGTGACGTCAACTACCCCAACATTTGCTGGAGGAATAACACTGCAAGTCAAAAGCAATCAAGGAGTTTCCTTGAAAGCATTGATGATAACTTTCTCTCACAAATGACTGAAAAGCCAACAAGGAAAGGAGTGCTGCTGGACCTTGTCCTATCAAATAATGAAGGAATAGTTGGGGTTGTGAAGGTTCGGGGCAGCCTTGGCTGTAGTAACCTTGAGATTGTGGAGTTCAGGATCCTGCTGTGAGGACACAGGACAGAAAGACCACGACCCTGAATTTCAGGTGAGATAACTTTGTCCTCTTCAGGGACCTTCTTGGAAGAATCCTGTGGGATCAGACCCTTAGAGGAAGAGGAGTGCAAGAGAGCTAGTTAATATTCAAACATCACTTCATCCAGGCTTAAGAACAATGCATCCCTGTGTGCAAGAAGTTGAGCAAAGAGGGAAGAAGATCAGCCAGGATGAACAAGGAGCTCCTGGCAAAACTGAAACATAAGCACGAGGTGTACTAGAGGTGGAAGTAAAGACAGACCACTTGAGAAAAATATAAAGGTGTCAACAGAGCATGCAGAAATGTGACAAGGAAAGTCAAGGTCCAGTTGTAAATACATCTGGCAAGGGAAGTCAGAGACAACAAGAAGGGCTTCTTCAAATATATCAATTACAAAAGGAAGTCCAGGGAAAATGTGGGGCCACTACTGAATGGGGCAGGGAGCCTGGTAACAGAGGACACAGAGAAGGCAGAGTTACCGAATGCCTTCTTTGTTTCAGTCTTCACTGTCAAGGCCACCCCTCAGGAATCCCTGTCTCAAGACACCAGTGAGAGAGCCTGGAAAAAGGAAGACTTTCCCTTGGTTAATGAGTATGGGGTTAGAGATCAGCTATGCAACTTTAACACCCACAAGTCCATGTGCCCTGATGAGATGCAACCATGTGTGCTGAGGGAGCTGGCTGACATGATTGCTAGGCCGCTCTCAATCATCTTTGAGAGGTCATGGAAATCAGGAGAGTTTTCTGAAGACTGGAAGAAAGCAAATGTCACCCCTCTTTTCAAGAAGGGTGAGAAGGAGGACCCAGGGAACTACAACCCTGTTAGCTTTACCTCAATCCCTGGACAGGTAATGGGACAACTCATCCTGGCGACCGTCTCTAAGCATGTGAAAGACAAGGTCATCAGGGGTAGTCAGCAATGACTCACCAAAGGAAAATCATGCTTGACTAAACCGATTGCCTTCTATGACAAGACACCTGGCTGGATAGATGAGAGAGGGCAGTGGATGTTGCATACTTGGACTTGAGCAAGGCTTTTGATACTGTCTCCTGTGGCATCCTCATTGGCAAATTCAAGAAGTGTGGATTTGATGATTGGACTGTGAGGTGGATTGAGAGCTGGCTCCGGCAGAGCTCAGAGGGTTGTAATTGGTGGTGCAGAATCAAGTTGGAGGCCTGTATCTAGTGGTGTTCCCCTAGGGGTCAATCCAATGTTGTTCAACCTATTCATCAATGACTGAGATAAAGGAACAGAGTGCCTTCTCAGCAAATTAGCTGATGATACTAAACTGGGAGGAGTGCTGGATACATCAGACCACTGCTCCGGCATTCAGAGGGACTTTGACGGGCTGGAGAGATGGGAAAAGAGAATCCTCATGAGGTTCAACAAGCGAAAGTGCAGGGTCCTGCATATGGGAATAGCCTCATGCACCAGTACAGGTTGAGGGCTGACCTTGAAAACAGGTCTGCGGAGAAGGACCTGGAAGTCCTGATGGACAACAAGTTGAATATGAGCCAGCAGTGTGCTCCTGTGACCAGGAAGACTAACGGCATCCTGAGTTGTATTAGGAAGAGTGTTGTCAGCAAGTCAAGAGAGGTTCTCCTCCCCCTCTACTCAGCTCTGGGGAGGCCCTATCTGGAGTATTGTGTTCAGTTCTGGGCTCCCCAGGACAGGGAGGACATAGAACTCCTGTTGTGTGTCCCAGAAAACATTATTAAGATGATTAAATGACTGAAGCATGTTTCATATGAGGAAAGGCTGACAAAGCTGGGCCTGTTCAGCCTGGAGAAAAGACGACTCAGAGGGGATTTGATTAATGTTTATAAATATCTAAAAGGAGAGTGTCTAGAGGATGGAGGCAGACTCTTCTCATTGGCACCCAACAGTAGGACGAGAGGCAATGGGTATAAACTGCAGCATAGGAAGTTCCACCTGAACTAAGGAAGAACTTCTTTACTGTGAGAGTGACTGAGTACGGGAACAGGCTGCCCAGAGAGGCTGTGGAACCTTCTTTGCTGGAGATACTAAAAAAAAACATCTGGAAAAAATCCTGGTTCATGTTCTCTAGGAGTCCCTGCTTGAGCGGGGTGGTTGGACTAGATGACCCTCAGAGGTCCCTTCCAACCTCAACCATTCTGTGATAACAGTATATCTTTTTTCACAATATAAACACTGAAGCAGTTATTGTGGCTTTGGTAAAACAACTGAACTGTTTAACGATATCACATCAGAAAAGATACAAAATAAATTTCCCATTGTCCACCTCAGGTAAAACTTATTCTTTCCCAAGTTCTTTTGCTCAAAATAAGATCATAACAAAGAACACTTTCCCTCAAAGCAAAATGTTTTCCATATATACATATGTAATCATAGAATAGAGAAATAGAATAGTTTGGAAAGGAAGGGACCTTCAAAGATTATCTAGTCCACAGGCTGCAGACTCAACCCCACTCTGGGGGTCCACACCCACTCTGGCTTGGGGTCACAATTTCAGTCACATTTGTTCTCAGGTTTAACTTCTCTGCTCCAGGCTCAGCTTCTTTTCTCCAGGCTCAGCTTTTCTGCTCCAGTGAGGAGTCCTCCATGGCCTACATGTGGGTCTCTGCTCCCCCGCTGAATCTCTCAGGAGACTTCCTTTGTTTTCTCCATGTGATTGAACTGGGTGCGGATCTTTGTCCTTCTTTCTGGCTATGAACCTCTCTCTCTGTCCGTCTGTCCTTTGTTTAGGCTGATGGTTATCTTTTGTTTGGTCAACCTTTTCTCCTCCAGGTACCACACCTTCCTCTTTTCAGGGCAGTCCGCCCCCTCCCAAATATGGATTCGCAGACCCGTTTCTCTCGTGCTTATTGGCCCAGCCTGGGCTGGGGATTTACAACTTGGAGCCAGGGAACCTTTTCACTCTCATAAGGTTGCCCTTTTCCCACTACCAAAAAAACATCTTTTCCTCCCACACACAAACCCAACACATCTACTTACTGCAGATTGGAAAAGTGATGCTGTATACTCTAATTGAAATAATTTTCATGGATTTTCATAGACTTTTTTCCCTCTATGCTTCTTTGTTAGCTTTTATCTGCCTTAATCTTCTTCAGAAGTCTGTTCTGACTGCCTCATTTTCAGCACTGTCCTGTATTTTGTGCTTAGCAGTTTTGTTTACCTACTCTTGCTAAGTTCTTTTTTTTAAAAGCAGTCTGATTTTTATGGTTTCAATTAATTTGATTGGCTACATTTTTTTTTTCTTTGTGTTTATAATATTTTTAGATATCTGCATGTCAGGTCACTTTGTATTAATAAACATGTTTTTGAAAGACCATAAAAATAGGTTCTTCTTTTTTATGCATACAATATTGCTTTAGCAATTAATAAAAAAAATCACCAAACCTCCTCAGGTCGAATGACTAAATACAGTGCAAGTGGAAGATACAAAGTAACCTAAAGTTAGCACAACTGAGCATGACTTTCAATAAAGTCTGAGAAAATTATCATCTATTGTTTGGAATAACTTGGTCTCATCCCATCGATCCACCTTGTGCATACCCATCTGTAGAGCCTTCCTACCCTCAAGCAGATTTTCCCATCCAACTTGGTGTCAACTGCATATGTTCTGAGGGTGCACTTGGTGCCTTCATCCAGGTCATTGATAAAAATATAAAACAGAATTGTTCCCTTACCATTAAGTACTGACATGGTAGCAGCAAACAATTTAAATAATCCTTAGCTAGTAATTCAAGAAAATGAAGTTGCATGCTGGACCACAGTGAAAAACTTGAACTCATCGTCAATAGGATGACAGGACAGTAAATCAGAATCGTTGCATATTTTCCCTTAATAAGATTAAATGTTTTTTGTTTAGAAATGCAGATGCTGAACAGTAACATCTGATCAGTAATGATCTGATGTTCAAAATGTTTAGCCTTAAATATTTACTCATCAATTTATATTGAACAGTGAGATTTCCTCACTGGGATTCAAGTTCATACTCTATCTAGAGTATTTGATAGAGACAGTAATATTTGAGCTAGCAAGTTGTAGGGGTTTTTTAAAATACTTGTGGGTTTTTTTTGTTTGGCTGGCTTGTTGAGTTTTTTGGGTGGTTTGTTTTTTTTGTTTTTTTTTTGTTTTTTTTCCTTCATGAAACAAATACTGTTGTACTGTTGAAATAAGACTAATTTCATGAGTGAAAACTCAGGAACATGAAGGATGGACAATCTAACCATTAATACTGAATAATTTTGAATCAGAATATGATGAGGAAATCCCCATACGTGTCTAATTAAACAATTATTTCAGTGTCTTATCCTCTTATTACATCTTCAAATTGCTTGGAGATAAAATAACATCTATCTTGTTATGGACATATTGGTTGTAGTATGTGGACATCTGGGTACTTTCATTACTAAACACAACTGTATTGTCACTAATTTGAGCATGTTAAGGTATTTAAAGGTCCATTTACCAGCACCTAGTTTTTCCCACACTCTTCAAGTGACGAGTAATTACCATATTGTCTAGTAAAAGAGAAAGGGAGAAAGGAGGTGGATGGAGAGAAGAAATGTGTTAGTATTCTGCTAAGCAACCATTTAACATTTACATTCAACTCTGAACATATTAAATTTCCCCTTGTTGAAGGTTCATTAATTCACGTCAGTGTGAAATACCAAGGCAGTTTGTGTGTCCAGACACTTCTTTAATTCCATGTCCCAAAAAATAACCTTGAAAGGAAGTCATAGTCTGTAAGTAATGACAACTTCTACTTAATGTAGAGAGTAGGTAATTAAACAAATTTCTTGAAAGGTTATAGTCATAACTGTGTAGGAGCACTGTCACTGTTAAGTGCTGAAAAATAAGAGAGACCTAGAGTTAAATTCATCTACATTATATATATCTCCACCATTTTTTTGGTTTGCTTTCATTTATACGTGTAGTTATTAATAAATGCAAGGCCATAATTATATGTTCTCTCTTAAAATGCAATTCAGCTGTCAGACTTTAGGCATGTTACATTTCATTTGTGTATTTAAAATGAACAGAACCAACATATAAGGTGTAAACATTTACTGTAGAAACTTTTTCACTAAATAAATTTCTGTGAAAATCTTATTTTTCCACAACTTTAAAAATATTTAAAAAATAAATAAACACTTTTTAAAAGTATGCAGTATCTCTGTCTTCTGTACTTGCACAATAAAACTAAAATAAAACTAATTTCCTCATATGACAGACTTCTCAATCCTTTGATCACCTCTTTGTCCTGTCCAGCCTGTCCACAACTTTTTGTATAGCAGGGATCACAACTGAACACAGTATTCCACATGTGACCTGAGAAGCACTGAGTGAAGTGGGATAATGGCTTCTGTATCTCTGCTGCTGATGCCTTTGTTGATGCAACCCAGTATCTTGTTGGCTTTCTTTGCCACAACAGCACACTGTTCACTAATATTTGGCTTGTTGTCCACCAAGATCCTCAGGTCCCATTCCACAGACCTGCTCCTCAGTCAGGTATATCCCAGCCTGTGCAGTGCTCCTGCATTATGTTTTCCTAGGTGTAAGACCTTGCGCTTGTCCTTGTTGAACTTCATAAGGTTCTTGTTAGCTCGCTATTCCAGCCTACCCAGGTCTTCCGGCAGGGTGGTTATCACTTCTGAAGTGTCTGCTTCCACACTCAGTTTGGTATCATCAGTGAACTTCATCAGGTTACACTTGATCCCATGCGTGTCTAGAAGCATGGCTGGTAGGCTCACAAGAGCAAGAGATGCTGTTATCATGCTCTGTATCCAGTTATAGTTTTCTATTATATTAAAAGGTCAGCTTAATTATGAGCTGCATTGTGGATGTATCTTCTACACCCTTGCTTTTTGTAAGACCAATAAACAAGGACATTAAGGCAGTCTCAGTATACTTTCTCTGAACCAGGAAGTGTATTCAAGCACATTCTGCCTTTCAGTATAGTGCAGATTTGTTCATCTGCATGAAAGTTAAGTGAAAAATGAGGGAAAATCTTTACTGTCCCTTTGTATCCTTTCCATGTGTAGAGAGTATATGGGAGTTCACTAGGGTGACTGGTTTTTTTTTTTTCCTTCATCTTTCAGAGAGATATACTATTTCAGATTTGAGAAAAGGAGAGACAAGTCTCTCTACAGAGTGATTTCCCTCTAAAACACCTAAAAACCCAACCAAACAAAAAAAAATCAAGCAAACAAATTAACTTGATTACTTAAACTCTAATGATCATGTTCATCTGTATGTGTCTAGCACTTTGATAGGCATTGGGTTTGTTCAGAAAGCTCTGCAATATCAGCTACCTCAAAGGTTTATGTAATAAGTAATGGAAATTTATTTAGAGATGTAGTTTTGCATTTGATTCTTGATAACTGGATTTGGAAACCTAAGTGTCTCTGGTTTGAGTTAAATGACCTAAAATGACCCACTAGAAAGCTGAAAATTATAGTAGAAAAGTTCAGAAATCACACAATTTCCTACAGGACTATTAAAGAGTAACATACTAGAGACACAGATGGGTTATACATCTCAGCAAAAAAAAGTAAAACATTATGCAGAGTTAAATAGAGCTAAACCTTTTCCCTTTAAAAAGGTGAGCTTTGGCCATGCCAAGTGTAATGAAAATATGGCATGCTATAAACAAAACAAATAACAAGTCATCAGATAACATACACAATTATTTACAAATTCTGGTGCATATTGTAATTATGATTTGATAGGTAACTGAAGGCTTCTCATGTACTGAGAGGATGAAAAGGAAATAAAAATAATGAATGATCTGCTACAGTACACTAGTTCCATCCTGCTTTATCGACGCAATGAAATATATTTTTGCTCTTATTTGTCTTGTGGTTTTCCTTATTTGCCCTCAAGGTTAAGATCACACACTTCCTAAGGGGTTCTCCTTGCATAATGGTTCAGATTCATCCTTCAATAGACATCATTTAGTCAGTGTTCAACTCAGTTTTCCTTGGACTGGCAGATGTAATTACTCTCTAGAAATAGAAACTCTTTCTCAAAGCATTCTGTAATGAAATTCATAAGTTCAAATAAATTTCAAAAGCACCTGAAGCCATTGGACTTTCATACCCCACAGTTGCAGATTTATCATGCTGGAGTACTTTACTCAGCAGGTGACTATGACAGAATTACTGTATTTAGATTCTTAATATATTCCATAAATCTGTAAATAATTCTGTAAAACAGTGGCTTCTTGGGATATTGTTACAATATATGAAATTAAAAATCTAAATACTCTACTGCCTAATCATGACTAATCAAGTGACTTTCAACTGGATGTATCACCTGAGACTGCTCCAAATATTTCCTCTCAAAAAGAGCTTTCAGGCTGTGTACTTTATTAACTCTGAAACTAATATAATTCTAGAGCACAGTCTTGGGAATTTGGAGATATGTGCACCTGTTAGAACAATATAAACACTTAAAGAGGTCTACAGAATTATTATTTTTCCTAAATGATTCAAAATGGAACTTGGAAAGAAGCTATGTGAGCACCCACGGTTACGAGCAGGTTTTCATCTGGGTTTATTTTTCAGCAGCTGTTCAGTTTTCTTATGATAAAAGAACAGTGGTCAAAAAAGTGATATGTATGTGATGATAAGATTATTTGATAGACAGATCAGGCTTCCCTTTGTCCACAGAGATATTGTCTGTGATATCAGTCTCTAATTATTACTCTTAGTATGATTACTTTGGTGAGTAGTTAAGCTTCTGAGTTACAGTTTTCAAATTCAGATATAAAACTAGACAAAAAGCCTAGTATGTGGAAGCAAAAGCAAGTCCCTAACTTGCTTGACTAACCATATGGATATGTCATCATACAAGCATGGGTAGATTGGATGTTTATATATATATATATATATATATATATATATATATATATACACACATATATATACACAATTGGATGTTTATAGGCAAAACAAGAGCTTTAAATGGAAGCCTGTGTTCAGACAGCATCAGGTCAGAAGCAATTATTGTAATGTAACACATAGACACAGAACATGCACAAGTGCTTTACTAACATCCAATTGCCTCATGAAATATCATGTTTTCTTTCCATCAAAACACTTATAGCTGCGGCATTTGGCTGTTGTATCCTTTGATGCCCCCTTTTGGCCCTGCTGTCAGTTGTCTATTGTCAATGACAGTTATTTATTAAAATTGATGTAGTTTTGGTTTTGTTTTTTTTTCCCTCCCTCTGCCTCTCCTTTTCACTATCAGTTCACAAAGAAACTCTCTGGAGGAGAAAATATGGTGTAAATCTTCATATATAATCCTTTTAGGACAACAAAATGATGATTCCTTAACCTCACTCTTCTCTCTCGTATTGTGTCTTTGATATGAAAATTGGCTATGTGCTTCATATGAAAAGATGTAAAAAATCAAACCACTTTGGAATATATTGCAACAGATTAGCTTCCTGATGTTTTGATACTTTTATTTCCTTTTGAACTCTAGGGCTTTATAGTGGTATTTGGGGATGCTTTTGCATGATATTGACCTCTAAGTTTATCTTTGATGCAAGAAATATTGCAAAAGTCTATCATTTCCTAGTCATCAGATAAGACAGATGAGAACTTTCTGGGAAAGTTTCAGCACTGGTGGAGGTATTTAAGAAGCAGCATGCAGTTATAAACTAATTTCTACAAAAGATTATAGAAAGGACACTGAACTGGTGCGCAATATTCCTGACCAAATAATGGAATCATAGAACCATAGAATGGTTTGAGTTGGAAGGGACATTTAAAGGTCATCTAGTCCAACTGACCTGCAGTAAGCAGGGACACCTTCAACTACATCAGGTGGCTCAGAGTCCCATCCAGCCTGACCTTGAATGCTTTCAGGGATGGGGCTTCTACCACCTCTCTGGGAAACCTGTTTCAGCACCCTCATTGTAAAAAAATTATTCCTTATATCTAGTCTAAATCTAACCTCTTTTAGTTTCAAATCTTTACCCGTTGTCCTACCACCACCGGCCCTGCGAAAAATTCTTTCTCCATCTTTCTTATAAGCCCCCTTTAAGTATTGAAAATCTGCAATCAGGTTTCCCTGAACCTTTCTTTTCTCCAGGGTGAACAACCCCAGCTCTCTCAGCCTTTCTTCACAGGAGAAATGTGCATGTATACATACACACACACACACACACACACACACACATATATATATATAGTCTTGTGGTCTGGGTTATAAGAAATTTTGGCCTATTGGGCTGTTCTCCAGGATACCTTTTACTCCCAGAGTTTAACACAAAGACCATAACAAATTTTCATCAAGTTGTTTGGGTTTTTTTTGTTTGTTTGTTTTGTTTTGTTTAAATTTATTGCTGTTAATCAACTGGGGCAAATAGAACAAAAAAGAAAGGTGTCAGTGGCCTAAGTCCAGTGCAAAAGTGTCAGTGGCCTAAGTTCAGTGCAATCTAACAACTGAAAAAGACTTCCACATTATGAAAAAGCAGAATATTGATCGTTATAGGATTAAGCTAATAGAAAATAAAATTTTACTGACAGTATCAGGTATAAGAAAAGTACTTCGAGTACAACCTACTTTCAAAGCAAAGAAATACTCATTAGTCAAAAAATTATGCAACATTCCTACAACATTTTGATATATGAATGTGCCATGATTTTGGTGGTGGATAAATATAAGTGTTTGCTACCAATCACTGCCTTGCAAATCACAAATTTCTTTCTTTGTCCATGTCATGATTCACATCATGAAAATGCGTGTGTAGACTTTGCATTGATCTAAAGTTGCTGTGATACAATTCTCCTTCACCCTATATTCTCTTATAACAGAATATAGGGTGAAGGTGAATCCACTGCTTGTTTTGATGCTGCCCAGGATACAGATGTTCTTCTGTCCTCTGAGCATACATTACCAGCTCACGTCCAGCTTTGCATCCACTGGTACCCCCAAGTCTCGCTTTACACGGGACTGCTTTCAATCCTTTCATCCCCCAGCCTGTATTGATCCTGGGGATTTTTAAGGGTCTTTTCCACCCTAAATTATTCTATGATTCTATCAGTAAGTAGTGTTTAGGCTTTTGGAGGTACCAGGAATACTTAGTAATACAATGTCACAGGAAAAAAGTACTAAAATCACCTCTTGGTATTAAATAGCATTATATAGCATCTTCTAACTTAGTGAAAATGAACACTGGAAAGAAGGGCAGCTACCTTTGTGTACATCTTGTTGTGGATAGAATAAAAAAACAGTACAGCAGCTAACAGTATGGGATCAGGCAGATCAGAGTTGGGTACATAAGGAAGAAAAGATTATTTGAGTCACAGGGAGCACATACTTCTCTGCAGCAGCTTAGTAAATAGCTCTTATAAAAAAATGATGTTGTTTCCACCCACCCACCCCTCCATTTTTCTTAACTATATTAAACACCACTTTAAACTCTTGTTTATAGGAACATTAATTAGATTGCAATCTAATTTTTAAATATCTACTATTACATTGCAGAAGCTATAATGATTTTCTGCGTACTTTTTTCAGTCTTTTATTTGAAGAGGTGTTGTTTAGTTCAGCTTATGATGAGTTACTAAAATTCCTATAGCATTTCAGCTTTGGCTGACAGCATAGTCAAAGATGCTGTACTTGGAGGGCTAGACTGCATATCACGTGCTTGAAGGCCATAATAGCAGGTGATTGGGATGTGTGTATAACAGTACAGGAGAGCTATTGCAACTTAGTCTTCCATCCTGGTCCCCTTGCTTTTGAAAAACATTGCGTTATGTGATTGGCTGTGAAATATTTCTAACATTAGTCTGCCTGAGAATGTACTGAAAAGGCAAGATTAACTTAAATTGTTCTGACTACCTGACAGAGAGAAAATAAGGTATTCTGGGGAGCTTCCTTTCTAGACTATCGTCTGCAGTACTAGATGAGAAAGGATTGTTTTTCCAACATCATGTGTGACTGTATAAGCTAAGCTTGAAATTGCTGTTACTTTGGTACAACAGAGTCAATAGATAACCCATTTAGAATCTGTAGTTCATTTGTAGCTGTGCAGTGGGTTGAACATGAGTTGTTCACGGAAAACTGATCACTGAAGTTATAGAAAGCAAGAAAGTGCTGTCTTTTCTGAGTTAAAAGTATATAAAGCTTGGTGAAACTGGATGATATCGAATAGTAGGATTACTCACTTATGTGGGTGCTTGTTGCACTACTTGACAAACTATATTTAAAAAAAAAATCTTTTTTTTTCCTGAAGTGCTTCATCTTCATCTTGCAAAGTGAGAAATGGGCTTGGAAATTTTCATGTAAAGCCAGTCAGCAAGTAAGAAACTAAATATCTTAAACCAGAATTTTTGATCTGTTGTTTTCTTTAGAGAACTGTACTGTTGCTCTGGCACCTAGATTTTGAGAAAACACCGTGACTTATTCTGAAAATCAGTTTGATTCTATTCTGCTCTCTTTAAATTTTCCCAAGTATCAGTTAGGGACAGAACATAATGACTGTGACTACATGAAAACTGCAGAAATTGTTATTTATTTTCCTCTGTGAATTGATCTTAGAGTTTCTTATTTTGCAGTACACACAAATTGAATTCTTGTCCAGGTGATTGCCACAGCATTACATTTTCCAGCTGTCATATTTAGACTTTTCATTTGATCTTTTAAAGAATTCACTGAAGGCTATGTATATACATTTTTGTCTAATGTTATTAGAAGTAAAAGTTTGCAATGCTTACATTCTTATTATTAGTTTGTTTTTTTTATTCGAACTGTGGGATGTAAAAAATATCCTTTTTGGAATTTAATAAATATTTTCTGCCAAACATTTCATTTTTAGTTAGCACCATCAATGTCAAAACACTATACAGATAATATTATTTTCATTTTTTTTGCTTTTATCATGAAGATAAGGAAGTAAGGTAGATATGATTGGTTCAGGTCATCTAGCCTACCAATGTCAACAGTTCTGAATAGCAGCCAGCTGCTAACACATTATCTGATTGGTTGTTCACTAGGTATATTAGGCAAAGCATAGGAAATTTATTTGTATTTTAATTTCAAAATGTCCATTCTATCTTCTGAGTTGAAGTCATGTCTTAGAGTTTGTAATAAGGTAAGTATATTTCCATGTAAAGTCTCTTCTTTCTTTTCCCAATATATTTACAATAACTTGATAATGTAGATAATGAAATCAAGCACAGGAAAAATAAACCAGAATTGGAGGACTAGAAATGGAGTTGCTTAGAGCCTAAGGGAGACAAGTTTTAGGTCTGAATATCTGGGTTTCCATCTCCATAACAGTAAAGGTAAAAGTCTTGAAGTTTTAGTCAGTTTGGTTCCCGATTAAGTGTCTTTTGAATACAGATTACATTTCCTCAGTTGAGAATGTGATGCAAGAGATGTAGGAAACAACAGAATGAAGAAAAGAGTTATAATTCTCCAATTACAACTGTTTTCATTTAAAATCATAAAACATAAAATCATTTTTCATTTCAACAAAATGATAGATGCCAGGAAAAAATACCTGGACTTTGGATGTCTATGCTGCTGCTAATGGCCTAGAAATGAAATAACAGTTACACACACAAACTTAGATTGTTCTTTTATTCTCTGGACAGACTCACAGCAACAGGTGAAGTCTTTGCTGGAATAAATTCCTCAAAACAAATATAATCCCACAATGTGATGTGAATTTATTATTCTTATTATTATTTTATTATTATCTCAGCAGTAACTTTAATATACAATATTATTCCTTTCCCCATATTTATTTTCAGTCAGTTATACTTTTCTGAAGCAGTTACCCTTGCAGTTTAAATACTCTTTTTTATATAAAAAATTGCATTTCTTAGAATTCTTAGAATGTTCGAGAGGAAAATATAATCTGGAGTAGGAGAAAAGGAGGAGTCATTTTGATTTTAAAGAAATTAAAAAACCAATATTCAATGGACCTCCTGATCTACTTCTTCCATAAAAATGCACTGATTTCTGATCTTCCTGCCTCTTGTGGTAAGCATGAACATTCTCCTTTCCAAAAACTTTTTTTTTTTTTTTTTTTTTTACCCTCATAGAGGCTAAATCACACTGAAACAGCTTGATAACATTCTACAAAGAGATGACTGGCTTGGTGGAAGAAGGGAGAGCAGAGGATGTCATTTATATTGACTTCAGTAAGGCTGTGGACACTATTTCCCATAAAATCTTAATGGATAATCTTATGAAATATGGGATAGATAAATAGACAGTAAGATGAACTGAAAGCTGGCTAAACTAACAGGTGTAAAGGGCTTTAACCAGTGCCAGAAGTCCAGTTGAAGACCATCCACTAGTGGTGTATCCATAGAGTGTATATTGGGGTAAATATTCTTTAAACTTTTCATTACTCACCTAGATGATAAATCAGAGTACACCCGTGGCAATTGGCAGATGATACAAACTTGGGAGCAGTGGCTGATACACCAGGTGGATGTGCCAACATTCAGAGGAACCATGACAGGCTGAAGAAATGGGATAATTGGAACATCATTAAGTTCATCAAAGGGAAATGTGAAGTCTGATACCTGGGAAGGAACAACCACAACACAAGTATATGCTGGGGGTTGTTAAGCTGGAAAGTAGCTTGGCAGAAAAGGACCTGGGGATCCTAGTGGACAACAAATTGAACATGAGCCAACTATATGTTCTTGCTGCAAAGACAGATAAAAATATCCTGGGCTACATTAGGAGAGATGACGGCAGCAGGTAGAGGGAGGTGATCCTTCCACTTAGCACTGGTGAGACAAAAGTTGTGTGTCCAGTCCTGGCTCTCTAGTACATCAAAGTGGTGGATATATTAGACAAAATCCAATGGAAGGCCAAGAAGATGATGAAAGGTCTGGAGAGATGGGACTATTCAGCTTGGAGAAGAGAAAGCTGAGAGAGGATTTTATGCATGTGTATAAATATCTGATGAGATGGTATATAAAGATGAGGCATCCAGGCTCTTTTCAGTGGTACCCAGTGACAAGACAAAAGGTAATGGGCTCAAGTTGAAACACAAGAAATTCTGTTTAAACAGAAGAAAAACTGTGTTTTATACTTTGCGATCAAATACTAGAGCAGGTTTCCCAGTGATATTCAAAACCTGCCTAGACATGATGCTGGTCATCCCGACACAGATAACTCTGCTTTGAGCATGGGGTTGGGCTGTGTAATCTTCAGAAATGGCTCCACCTTCAACGATCTCTTTCCTTAAACACCAAATCTGATCACAGTAAAAAAAAAAAAAAAAAAAAAAAAATCCTAAAACATATGAATAATTTTAACTCACTTTAGTTAAAAACCAATATGAATTCTTTCTTGCCTTATCATCATCTAATCCTCAATAAGGAAAATTAATAACATTCATGGGGCAACTGTGTGTGTGTTGGTCATGAAGTCACCCCATGGCAATATGAGTCTTCATATTGCTTACATACGTTTAGCTCTCGATAAAAGAAAATTTCAGTAGTCAGTTCTAGCTTTTAAGAAATCTTTTCAGTGAAATGAAATATATGAAAATAGCCTGACTACACATGAATATCAAGAGCTGATGTGTGAAGAGTCTGTAAGAATCTTATGGAAACCAGTGGATGGGAGAAAGAATAGAGAACAGTGGTTTCTGAGTCAGAAAATTTGGAGCTGAAAGCCTGGAAGTTGTTTTCTTTGCAAAGGAAGTCGGAGGGATTTGTCTATTTGAAAAATAATGAATGAATAGACTTGGAGTAGAAATGAAACCAGGTATTTATTTTTTTTTCCTTTCTAATCTGAGTGTCTCGTTTGTCACTATATTTACATGAAATTTGTATAGCTTTTGCTGAAAAGATGTTGCTATGTTTTCCCTGTTACAGAGCTACGAGAAAGGTTCTAATAAGGGATGAAAGCCTCAGAAGGCCTTTTATAGGAAAAAATGATAGTGTGTAAGGTCTGTCTTAGAGTGGTTAACCTTGCAAAAAGCAGCTGAAAAGGTCCTACAATTTCTAAAGTTTAAGGGTTTCTTTAAGCCCATGCTCTATTGTCTTTAGTTTAAAAGACTGCTTGAAGAGCAAAATAGTTGCTGTAAATATTGAAGAGCATAATCTATGCATTCTAGCAACAAGGAAATTCATTAAATCTTTAGGGATCTGAGTCAGAGAAGGGAGAAATAAAGGGGTTTTTTGGTAGTGGGGGAAAGGGCTACCCTGTGAGAAGCTTCACGAAGCAATCCTGGCTCCAAAGCATACCTGACCCAGCCTAGGCTGAGCTAATTAGCACTAGAGAAATGCCTCTGCAAAACCATATTTGTGAGGGGAAGGACTGTCTGAAAATAAGAATGTGGAGAGAACCTGGAGGAGAGGCCATTGACCTGAACAAAAGATAACTATCAGCCCAAGCAAAGAAAGTTTCATTGACAGGAGGGAGGAGGAGAAGGAGGGTGAGGACAGAGAATCTCAGACACCCAGTTCAACTGCATGGAGTAAGAGAAGGTCCCCTGAAGCCCATGGAAGTTAAATGGCTGAACAGATACCCACATGTAGGCCATGGAGGACTCCATGCTGGAGAAGAAAGCTGAGCCTGAGGGTAGGGGTGACTATATTGAGAACCTAATGAGAAACACTCAATGCCAGAGCTCGGGTGGACCTCCAGAGCCAGGGTTGAGGAGGTGCACTGGACTGGAGGCCCATCTGCAGCCCGTGGACATTCCCATGCTGGAGCTGGGAGCTGAGCCCAAAGAAGTCTGTGACTCCGTGGGGAGCTAGTATTGAAGCATTTTTTTCCTAGACTTTCATGCCAGGAAGAACAACAATGGTGGACTGACTGTAACCCCCGTTCCATGTCCCCCGTGCCACTGGGGAGGGAAGGTAGAGAAATGGGAGCAAAGTAATTTGAGCCCAGGAAGAAGGGAGGGGTGGAGGAAAGTGTTTTAAAGATGTGGTTGTTATGTCTTACTGTGTGACTCGGATGAATGGTTACAAATGAAACTGATTTTTCTTCCGCAAGTCGAGTCTGTTTTGCCCATGACCATAACTGGTGAGTGAGCCGTCCCTGTCCTCATCCTAATCCATGCCTTCTTTGTTGTGTTTCCCTTCCCATCTCACCAGGTGGGCAGAGTGAGTGCAGGACCTCATGGTCCTACCTGTGAGTTAAACCACCACACCTAGGATATCCTTGGAATGTAAATATAGTGCTCAAGTTCTAAAAAAAAGTTAGAGTATTTGTGGGACAGGAGTGGAAAGAAATTTCCAGGACATAGCTATCATTTAGGAACCAGGGCTAGAAACCAAATAATTTAAAAACAAAAACAAGTGAAAGGAGCTAGTGCTGTTTCTTTGATTTCTAAATAGTTCTCCAAATTATAGCATTGCATGTTCATCCATTTCAAACTAACAGGCAGTACAATCCTGATATTATGATTTTTTAAAAATAGCTTTTTATTTGGTTCTGTATCTGGAGATCTGTGGAGGTTAACAGAGCTTAATTTCTTACTAAATGTGTACTTTGATTCTCTCATGTTAAGATTTCCCTCCCTCCTCCTTCTCCAAAGCTCTCTTTTAAACTTACCTCAGCAACAATGTATGTTTTTCCTTTGAATTGAAGGTTATTATTGGTATTTCCCTAGCATGAAATATTTAGAACTGTTAAACTCATATTAAACATGCAATTAGAAATGCAATTTTGAAGAAAAAAAAAATTGAACAGCACTATCAGAGAGTCAATATCAACTAAAGTACACAGAGTTGTTCAGGGAAGGTTTCCTTCCTACTGACCATGAAGTACTTGATAAAAACAGAAAGTAGGACAATAGAAAGAACTAGACAATGACAAATGAATAAATAAAGAGAGAAAATAAAACTATGAAACTTTTCTTATTTGTCTTGGTGAGAATTGCTTCAAATATTGTGTAAAAGAAACAATTTTCTAGCAACCGTTCCTTAATGCACAGCAATATACCTGATAGAAAATAGCATTGCTTCTGTATGTTGCTTTATGTGTAGGTAAGGACCTGTCAATAAACCTCTTATAAACTCCTTTAGAGGATTTGTAATAATCCAGCCATTACAATTCCCTTTAGGAGGATACTTATTAAGATTCTCCTGAGCATTAACAATGTGATTTTAAAATTTATATTCTTTTTTTTTTTGGTTTATCCAGATTTAGAGATTGTTAGTTGCTTAGCCCATTTATGGAAGTTAATACTTCTCAAGTTTGAAAAATATCAGGACAGCTTTTTGTTTTTATTCAGTGACTATCATTTTAGAAGTCAGGTTTTTCAGCTGGGGTTGCCTCTTTTACATTGCAAGATGTATAAACTTCTGCAGTCTCTATCTTGAAGAATCTAACTTTTTCTCTATTATCTGTGAATGAGGAAAGGATTAATAAAAGAAATTCATTATTTAATGTAGCATAGACAATGGCTAGCCATGGGCTATTGTTCCAGTTTCTTTCACTCTCTTTTATTAATACACTGTTTTCCTAAACATACATCTTTTGTTCCTCCTTGGGTGCTTTGATCATGTAGAACTTCTGGTTTATAAACAATTCACTGTTTTCCCTCTAAGCTATACCCATAATACAACACAAGGCTGTAAGAATAAAAGGAAAAAAAAAAATCCTCTATCTCCATCATTCTTGTTCCTCTCTTGACCTTTTCTAGCCAGCAAGTGTCTGAAACTGAAATTGGTGGTTTATCTAAACTGTAATATAGCAGAAAACTTATGTAGTCTGAGGAATTATTTTTGGAAGAAAGTATACTGTTGTGAAAATTGCATCTTTGCCTCAAAATCTTAAAGTGATTTCTTGACAGTCATTCTGTGCTTAGTGCTGTCAGATAGAAAAATTTCGGTGTATTAAATTGGCCTGGGAAAAGTCATTACAAGGTCAGACACACACACAAAAGTTAGAGTTGATTTCTGTTTCTTTATGCTACCAGAGAAATCTGCATTTCTTATTATTGAAAGGGTTGTCAAGTACTGGAACAGGCTGCCCAGGAAAGTGGTTGAGTCACCATCCCTGGATGTATTTAAAGGATGTGTAGATATGGTGCTCAGGGACATGGTTTAGAGGTGACTTGGCAGTGTTAGGTGAACAGTTGGATTTGATGATCTTAAGTGTCTTTTCCAACCAAAATGATTCTATGATTCTCTAAGGTGCTAAAATTGAACACAGAGAATGGAAATTTAATTGGCTTTCATTTCATTTAGATTCTTGTTTAAAATATGTACACAAAATAAACAATCTGTGAAACTGCAGGATGTGACAGATGAAATAACTGACTGTTCAATATTGTCTACTGAGATATACATGATGACTAAATAACTGGAAAAATCTAGAGTTTGGTTGTCAAATGTAAGTACGTTAAAGTGGTTGGGGTAAAATTGATTGATGTATTCTCACAGTATGACTGGAAGTTAGGAAATATTTAATAATGTCTTTCACTATGTGATAAAGACTTTAAAAAAATTATATATATGTATATATATATATATATATTTTTTTTTTTTACTTCAGAAATTTAATGAAAAGAATAGAGTAAGCTTGTAGGCTCGAGCTAATAACAGACCATGGTCTTTTCATGTGATAGTGGACATCACAAGTTGCAAAAAATAATAATAAAATTTCATTCTAGGATAGCTGAGACTTGCTCAAGGATTAGAAAATGTAGCATATTGTTTGTCCAGGGACAAACTAGCTAGTTTCAGTGAAACAAGTTCTAGAGCCTGCAAAGTTTCAGTAAAAACTTAAAATAATCATTGTTGTTTCCTTTGTACTTATCAGAAAAAGAAGGGAAAAAAAAAAAAAAAAAAAAGGCTAAACCAAACTTATTGCTGTCTACTCTACCAGGAACATTATCTTTCTTTGTACTCTGCAAATTAAGAAGGATTTTACATTATTTATGTAGATTCCGGTATTATATAGAAATAGGATTCCATACAGCTATGTACTCAAATATGACAGGAGTCTGAAAGGAAATTTTCAGATAAATATTTTGGCATATGAGTGAACAAAGACAATACATCTTGACTATTATGTAGGTCAGAAATTGCCTCTTTCATGGTTTATAAGCTTAGGAGTTGTAGTTTTATCCCGTGACTTTCTCCTTTCTATTGTGTCTATTGCATTATTGACCCTACTAGAGGCATTGTAGAAGTCAGTCAATAATTCCATTTTAGTATGCCCCTCCAACCTACAAAAATGTGCCCTTAATTTTGGCAGCATGACGGAAAAGGGGAGAGATGGATACTGGGTTTATAGGGTAATAAATTTTGTCAGTAAAAAAGTAAAAATTCTTTTATGAAACACCTTTCTGAATGAAATAATATTTTAGAGCCATTTGAACTTACATACCCATAACTTGGAAATGAAAAGGTGATATATATCTGAAAGATGTCTATAGAATTTTAAATGATTTAGTCATGTCTCATGAGTCCTATAACTCAAATCTTGCTTTTATGCTATTATCATTGTATATAGTAAGTACAGAAATATTTACTCTGTCACTACAGTGCACAAGTTATTTTTATGATTTTTTTTTTCTTATTATTCTTACAAGATGATGATTTCTTAGTAAAAATCAGAAGGATTGGGACATGCTAGGTTGCATTAAAAGTTTCACACAGAGAACAAACATAGCTATCAATTTAGTAATACTGCAGGAAAATCCCAGATTATTTTTTTGTCATGAAACTGACATTATAAACCTACAAATATTGTTCCTCTCTCCATTTTCAGCTCAACATAGAAAGAATCTTGTTTTGATTTATTTTTTACTAATTCATCAGAATAAATGAAAAAAAATTCTCTTAGCTGTTTTTTGAGCATATAATTTTTGTGTCATTAGTAAAATTGGTGTGTAAATGCATCCTTTGTTTTACTTGAGATTGTGCTGTGCAAAGCTAATAACAGTGTCACTGTTGCTAAAAGCATGAGGGCAATTTTTTCTGTAATGCATATCCTGCACATTGGATTTATTATTTCATTCTTTTATGACATGACACAGATCACATGATATTTAATTGCAGTAGGAACATCCTATCAGTATCATTTGAGAGATGAAATTTCAACACCAGCAAATATAAGCAACTTCATGGACTTGCATAATTAAAAACTTTTTTCTTTGTCCCTTAGAATCAGTAATAATAATAATAACAGTCAAGCTAGGAAAATACTATGAAAATAATGTAGTAAGTTGCCTTTAGTGTTAGTAAGATAGTGGAATGGATGACCTATCGTGTTTTCTCTATCATATGTCCAACTTTTAGTTTATTATTCTTCATACAAATTTTAATACAGCACCTGTTTGTTGATTTGATTAGAAAGGTGTTTTAAAGTGTCCCCTTAAGTCTTGTAGTTCAGGTACAGATAACCTCTTTGCCTCAAGGTGAAGGAATAAAAATATATCGCTGTTCTCATGATTCATTTGATGCAGAAAGACTGTTTTAGTAATAGTACCAAAGCAACTCAAAAGAGGAAAAGCAGGTTTGAAGAGTAAAAATAATATAATCTGACTTTTAGAGAGACAGCAGAGAATTGAATCTATTTTTGCCCACAGCCTACACTTTTTCTATTGAATATGACAGTGCATTTTCCCTTGTACTCTACTGGTGGAGCATCTTACAGACTAATAACATTACTAGATGTCAGTGGAGAAGGGCAACCAGCAGTCATCTTCAAATATTGTAACAATTAGAAATAATTAACCCTACATCTTTTTAACTACTATGTTTTACTTCCTAAATGTCTTCTGTTTCCTTGAAAAGAACATATTTGAGGAGAAAAGCAGGAATATAAAGAAGAATGTACCCTATAATGCCATAGTTTCATGGTCAGGACTGATTCATAGGAGATAGCGAAACTGCTTCTGTGCCAAAATAGAGCATAATGGAATCTTTTCTTTCTTAGATTTACGTATTGAATGTTGTGCTATGAATATATACGCACACTTGAAACTGACCATGTAGAAACCTGTCTGGACAGGTAAAGATACTAAGAAAATGTGCCAATTTTCTATGACAGAATTAGCAAAATTCAGAGCCTCAAAATTTCATGGAAACCATTAAAATTAATTAAAAGTCAGTGTATCAAAGACCAACAGAGCCAGAAAAGGAAATGTAGCAGTAAAACAGATAAATCTGAAAAGACAACAACAACAACAAAAAGACATGATTGGTGATTAATAAAGCAGGAAATAGACAAAGCAACTTGATAGTTGTATTACACAGAACATTTTATTTCCTTAAGAATGAAGTTGGTGCTTAGTGACAGCAAAAATGGACAAACAGACTTAAAAAAAATGATTGGAGACAAGAATCTAAAGTAAAGCTGCATTTCTCATATATTATATGGGTAAAGTGGTAAAAGACACTATGATGTACTGCCAAGACTGGAGACATCTGTAATGAAAACTAAACATGAAAAATGTCTGCAAAGTTGTACGTGTTTTGCTAGGCTCTGCTGTTGAAGAATGTGATGTTTGTCTTATTCAGCAAAATCAAAAAAGCAACATCTAGCCACCTTTCTGCCCCCTACATGAGGTTATTCATTTGGATTGTAAACAAAATATAGGAACTAAGTATTAGACCGTGTTAGACAGATTTTAAGGAGAATTTAACGTGATCAACAACTGCTATTGGGCAGCCTTTGAGCAACAACTATACTTTATAGAGAGATATCGCCTGTAAGGAACACATTGACTGTATTAGCAAAAAGTATCGCAGACAAAATCTTGAAACATGAAATTGGGACTTGGAATAATTCGTGGAAAGTGTGACCAATTTGTTTTCCCAGTTTGTTCTTATTTTCTGTAGCATTTCAAAAAGGATTCAGGTATTGTCTAGTATATTTGAAGATTTATAACTGAAATTATAAAGTGTTCATTTGCTATAGTCAATGGATTTATTCTTAAGTTTGTACTGAGCAATAAATGACTTTAATGATGCTAACATTTTACCCTAAATTTCTTGAGCACAAAAATTAGTTTGCATTGTTGAAAATTTTGGCTTTGATCTCTTCATTATTGTCATACAAGTAAAATAGATCTGATAATTATCCTGCCTCCTTACAAAACATACATCCAGAAAAATTAATTTACTTATATAAAATTATATATTGAGACCAATCCCTTCTAAAAAACTTGTAAAAAAATAATAGTTCTTTTTTCAAGACCTGAATTCTATGAAGAAAATACAGCCAGTCACAGAACAGTGAGGACAAAGTATTAAGAAGGTACAGCCTCAGAGACCAGAGTTCAGTTCATCCATGCACTGAATGAATCAAGGTTCCCAAGGAAAACTGTCCTCAATTTAATAAAACTGTAATATAAATTTTATAGACTGTAAAAACAAAACTCAAGGGCATCAAAAGACTTCTGCTTTTGACCTGGCAACAGAAAGAAGGGGACAACTACCCCCAGCTTTACCAGTTAGTTTCAATTATCCGGACAGATTTCAATTGGCTTTTTTTGATGTCCCTTAGAAGTTTGAAGGTTTGGCTGTGCAATATTCATATTTAAAATTATGAAAATACATAGAAAAATATATTAACTTTAGAAACTTTTAACAGTAAAGATAATGTAATGACTACTCAATAACATAAAAAAAGATTAGTAAAATTTAATTATCATTACATAAAATATTATGAGTAGTGAATGTCATTTATAGTATGGAAACATGTACCTCTGATATTAACCAGACCGTTGTTTTTCATAAAGATGTCTGAAACATGAGGCTTGACATTTATTTTTTTACCTTAAATTAGTCAAGCATGAAGCCAGTTTAACTGGTGTCTGTTCTAATGTCACACAAATGAAATTAATCTTTTGCTTCATTTTTGTTCTTCACATTTTTATTTGACAGTGTTCCTCAAAGATGGGTAAACCAAGTCAAATTCTCTCATATATATCCCTGGTGAGTGACTGCATTCTAGTAACTAAATTCTAGTTTCCATTTAAAGGCCAATAAGGTTAAAAAATCATATTTCTCCTCTTCACTTCTACTAATTCAGTGATTTTGCTGATGATTGAACAGTTTAGTTTATATTTTGTGAAGAAATGTAAACATTTTCAATTACGTTTTACTAACATCCTAAAAATTGCATTGTATTTAAGACAGGAAAAAACCCCACAACAGACCAAATTTCAGTTTTATCACCATCGCAGCTTTTTATATTCAACAGCATCCAGGACACTACAGTGACAGAGGCAGAAGCTTAAAAATTGGGTGACCACTGTACACATGAAGAGGGGGAGGGAGGAATCCTGGATGATGCTAATGGACTGAACAGGGACAACAGAATTAGCAATGAGTTTCAGACTCAACATGTCTGATAAAAAGAAATGCAACATGTCAAATCTGACTTATAATGTTCTGCAATTTTGTGGCTCTTATGGCACTTCACACAACCATTGGGCCTGCTAGTGTAGGAAAAACTGGAAGGACTGTGATGTTCTTTGTATCCCAACATAAAATAAGGTACAAGTTAATTTCTTTCTGTTTATTTATATATTTGGTTTATATTAAGTCCAGAATAACATCAAAGTTTCTAATAAATTTTCTTGCTGAACTTTCTAAAAATTGAACTGCATTCTCGAAAGTAACTATCTGTGTTGACTGAACAGGTATCAAGGGTAACTCCATATAGACAACTCGACAACTCATGATTGAGTGAGATGAACCACCACAGTGTATTTCTTCTCACTCTGAGCTGGTAAGTTTTGATCCTATTGATCCACTGAAACAAAATGTGACAGAAGGACATATGTCTCCCAGTTGAGACATATGTAATATAAATGAAATTAGGACAATGAACAAAACAACTTTAATTATGTACACTAGCTGTTTCTGCATTTTTTTTCATTACATCTCTTGCTATATCTACTCTCAAACTGCTCAAAATGCCTCAAACAATTTGTATCACAGTTCAACAGTTTTCTGAAAATTTGGTCTTAAATCTGATTTGAGGCTTTTCAGAAATATTGAACCAATACTCAAAACTAAAATCTAGAACTCTCTAAGATGCAGGTGGACTACCTCTACCAACATTTGAACCTTAAGAGGAGGTGTCTGATGCTTCAGAAGCAGAAACAGGAAAGAGAGCAAATAGCTGCTCTCAGGCAATAAAGAAACCATATACAATTAATAGTTTTCCTACTTAATCTATATCTTGCATATGCAGAATCTTTCTAATCTAAGCATTTCTGATTTTATTTTTTTTTTTAATTAAAAAACGTATCTGATTTTTTCTACTTTTCAAAATACCTGTGAGAATAATCAGCTGAGATAGATGGGAAAATGAATCATCAACATTAGACTGTAACCTGACATCTAGATGGGCTTAGTGTGTGAAAAGATACAGATAAGGTTAGAATAACACTGTTTTGGGTGTTGGTTTAGGGTTTTTTGTTTGTTCGAGTTTTTTGTTTTGGTTGGGTTTTTTGGGGTGTGTTCTGTTTTGTTGGGGGTTTTTTTGAGCTTAAATCTAGGCACAGCTCAGTCACTTAAAGAATTGTCCACCTAAACAGAGTTATTGTCTTCCTTTGAAACATATTAGCTATGATGAATAAATAATTTTCCTGATAGATTATGACTAATTCAGAACTCCTGAAGTTATAGACAGGAGTTAAAATGTTTCTGGAAGTCCTTTCAAACCTCTTTGTCTATTTTCTTGAAACTGCTTCTGTTCTTTCTACAGACAGAATCAATTCTTGTACTTGAGAATAATCAGAGATCCTAAGGGAATAGTGTAACCTGAAGTCTTTTGGGTTCTTTAGTTCTTCATGGAAAAGTGATGTACTGATGCAGGTAAGACCAAAAACTGAAGCTGAGTGAAACATTGTTCCTGTCTGGATAAAATCACAGTTTATGAAACAGCCTGTTTCGAAAATACAAAATGAACAGAAGGAATCAAAGTCCAACAAACCTTTTCTGAAAGCAATACATGACAGAGAGAAATTTTATCAATGGGGATACTGAGTTTAATTATATTCTGTGAGATATATCAGCATTGCCTATCATTCATTTAAGAAAGCTGTTTGAAAATATTACCCTCTTTTATGGCATCAGCTTGGTGGAAAATAAAGTTTTTCCCCATATACATGGCCATTTATCATAAGGGAAATATGTGAAAGCTGATATGACTAGAAGAATTTTCACTTACTGATATAGTAAGAAAGTTCATATATAAGAATTGAAAACAATAAAGGAAGACAAGGCTAAAAAAAAAAAAAAAAGAGGGAAAAAAAAAAGAGAAAAGGAACAACAGTACCAGCAAATGAGCACCTGGACTAGACACTGATCAAAAAATTGGTTTAGAATTATGTCCATGTTTAAAGGGACATTGTATATTTAGGCTTGAATTATCTCTTTAAGAATAAATAGTTCCTTATGACCACTGCTGGGTTAATAGATTTGAATAAAATAAATAAATAAATCCATGGTTCTGATGTCTCTGATGATTAAAGCCATAAAATTTCAAAATATTAAATACTGATTTGTTTATGGAATTTGAGCTTAAAAAATGTTTATGCCAGCTTAAAGAATGAATGGGTTTTTATTTAACAATTTGAATGTATTTTAGTTAAAAAACACTCCCAAACTCTGTAAAATAAGAGAACACTAGCTCTCCTTTCTTTACCAATTAAATAAACTGTGTTGATAAATAAAAACTAGATTTTTTTTTTTTTATAATGATGCTGAAGAAGTCTTAATATATCTTAATGGCCACAGAAAAAACAGGGCTGATTTACAATACTTAGTTCATTAATAAGCTCTTAAAACAAAATATTTTACAGGGTAATGATTTTGAGTTCAAAATTCAAGAGCACTGGTCACTAGACTTATTAAAAATGGTCCTGAGTGTTGGTAGGAAATTCAGATCCACAATTTTTCTTTTGATCTCCGAAGTGAGAAGCTTGTATCTGTGGCTGGACATCTCATAAATTAAATAAAATTTATGAAGTTCTAGTTGTGTAGGATTCATTGGTAAGCTGCACAAATAATGCCCTGATCATAACCAGAGACATTATTTGAAGAAGCATAAACCAAAAAATTATTTGAGTTAGTGAAGTTACACGGTTACTCTTCATTTATTTCATCCAGGTAATTTTCAGTCTTCAAAACATCTATTCAGCTTTTGGAAGTTTCTATGAATTTTACAATACAAAATGTTGCTTCTTGTCCTGTTAGTACAAAGCCTTGGTAAAGTTTATTTCCATCTTTCCTATATGCCCTTTTTCTCAAAATCACAGAATTGTGGGGCTTGGAAGGGACCTCTGGAGATCACGCAGTCCAACCCCCACGCCAAAGCAGGTTCACCTAGAATAAGTTGCACAGGAAAGCATCTCCTTCCAGAGAAGGAGACTCCACAGCCTCTCTGTGCAGCCTGTCCCAGGGCTCCATCACCCTCACAGTAAAAAAGTTTTTCCTTACGTTTAAGCATAACCTCCTGTGTTCCAGCTTGTGCCCGTTGCCCTTTGCCCTATTGCTGGCCACCACTAAAAAGAGTCTGGCCCCATCCTCTTGACACCTGTCCTTTAGATATTTATAAATATTAATAAGGTCTCCTCTCAATCTTCTCTTTTCTAGGTTAAACAGACCCAGCTTTCTCAGTCTTTCCTCATAAGAAAGATGCTTCAGCCCCTTAATCATCTTGGCAGCCCTCTGCTGGACTCTCTCCAGAAGTTCCCTTTCTCTCTTGAACTGGGGAGATCAGAACTGGACACAATACTCCAGATGCAGCCTCACCAGTGCAGAGTAGGTTGGAAGGATCACCTCCCTCGACCTGCTGGTCACACTCTTAATGCATCCCAGGGTACCATTGGCTTTATACATTGAAAGGTCACAATAAGGTCTCCCTGAAACCTTCTCTTCTCCAGGCTGGACAACCCTAGCTCTCCCAGTCTTTTCTCATAGGAGATATGTTCTAGACCTGTGACCACTATTTCATGGCTATCCTCTGCATGTGCTCTTAAAGGTTCATGTCTTTTAAAGGATCATGGAGCTGGACACAGTACTCCAGTGGAGTCTCATGTGAGTGGAGAAGAGAGGGGGAGAATCACCTCCCTCAACCTGCTGGCCACCTTTCCTGTTATGCAGCGCAGGTTATACTTGGCTTCCTGGGCTGTAAGCCCACATTGTTGACTCATGTCCACTTTTTCATCCACCAATATCCCTAAGTAATTCTGCACAGGGCTGTTCTCAATCTTTTCATCCCCCCTGTCTGTATTGATATTGGGAACTAATGTAACTCAGGAGCAGGACCTTCCCCTTGGCCTTGTTAAACTTCATGAGTTTTGCACAGCCCCACTCCTCAAGCCTGTCAAGGTGTTTCTAGATATCCTCTACCAAATCATGTGTGCCACTTAGCCTGGTGTCATCAATGTTTTTTTTGTTTTGTTTTGTTTTGTTTTGTTTTTTCACAGAATAACAAACCAAACCAAACAAACCCCCCCAAAAACCAATTTTTTGCTATTTAGTCTGAACAAATCATAGGAAAACAGAATCATAGAATGGTATGAGTTGGGAGGGACCTTAAAGATCATCTAGTTCCAACCCTCCTGTCATCAGCAGGGACACCTTCCACTAGACCAGGTTGCTCAAAGCCTCATCCAACCTGGCCTTGAACACTTCCAGGGATGGAGCATTCACAGCTTCTCTGGGCAACGTATTCCACTGTCTCACCACCTTCACAGGAAAGAACTTCTTCCTAGTATCTAAACTAAATCTACACTCTTCCAGTTTGAAGCCATTGTCCCTTGTCCTATCACTCACTACCTGCCCTTATTGGTTTGGAGCACTGCAGCTTAGTTCAGCTCTTCTCCGTCTTCTTCATTGTTGAGGGTCTTTCAAAGCTGCTGCTCATGCCTTCAGCATACCAGGGCAGTACTTATACCTGAAGCCCCTCTTCTGTAACTTAAGTAAGCTAGAAGATCTTGTATGGACTTTCCAGAGTGTAAATACATTGCATCAACCTTCTCAAGTTTTACATAGAAGTGCATGTGAATATGAGCAAATCAGATATTCTGAAAAAAAAATACAATTCTGTGTTGTTTTCTGTGAGCCTTTGGATCTTGAGTGTCCATTTTATCTACTTATCTTCTGAATTTTTCCCAGGCCGTACACTCTCCTGCTACTCTCCTGCCCCACCTTTTTTTTCCCCCTTCTAGATACGGTTTGTTTTTAAGACATTGAGATACAACCACCTGTAAAACTTCTGTCTCTATGACAATGTCACAAGGCTGTTCTTAATGTTTAGTTGTGGAATCTTTCTACAACATATCAAGCTGAGCAGAAAATCTACTTGAAAATTTATGCCTATTTTCACTAGAACTGGAGTCAAACCTTTGCTGTATGTTCTGTTCATAGTCCAAGCAGTTGCAGTATTTTTCAGGCTTCTCAATTCACTCCATATAATGATATTAATAAAGAAATATCTCATATGTGGGGCATATCTAGTAGAAATTTTATACTGTAATTATTATGAACATACAACTATTTCAAGATTAAAAGGCTAAATCATACTTAAAATATTGATGTAATATATAACTCAGAAGTTATCATAAAAATGGTATGTAGGTATGGAGGGTCGTTGAAGAGCTTTTGTCTCACAAAAGCCTAATCCAATACCTGACCAGTCCATACAGCCCAGGTTCCCAAGTTTGCCAGAGCTTGCTAGTGTGGTGTTATGTATCAGTCAAGTACCTACTTGAGCAACTGGTATTCAGGACGGGTAAATGAACAAAATTTTGCCTCCTGTTATCTAACAAATTGACCAGACTAAGCAACCTGAAGCCAAACTAAAATTTTCTTAGAAATTATTCCTTTTTCTACTTCCTTGTTTAAGAGTAAAATCACAACTGAACCCGCAATTTCCACCCTAGGGAAGTGCAAAGTTTTTCTGAGTGATAGTTACTGCCTCTTATAATGCAGGTGTCCTACCCAGAGAGGTAACTCCATCAAGTTGGTTTTTTGTTGTTTTTTTTATTTTATTTTTATTTTTTATATCTTTTGTGAGTAACAAGACTAGAAATGTCATGGTTTCCCTGGTGATCAAATGGAAATCCTACTGTGTGAGTCCCAGGAAAGGTAGGTACAGCAAACACAGAAAGGAAAGGCTGTAAACTGAGTCATGGAAACAAGGAATCTGATTCACCTCCCCTACAATAAGGCTACAGAAGAAAAAAAATCAAGCAGGTTTCTACTTGAATCAAGGTATTAGTGCAACCAAAAGCAGCTGAATCAAGCTTCAGATAAATAGGGCAATGCATCTATAAACATTCATCCAGGGTCTCAACTTTAAATGAATAGAGAAAATCATTAGCAGTTTGGTTTTTGTTTTGTTTTGGAGTTTTGGAGGTTTTTGGGTTGGTTCTTTTTTTTTACTTTAAACTCATTGTTAAGCCTTTATCATTTAATCCTATGCCTTACATTATGAATTTTTAGTATTACTTGGTCTTTTATTCTACTTTATCACCATAGCTCCCTTTATTTCTCTTCCATTTCTCACTTAATGAACTCCATTATTCAGTTCTGATTTTTCTACTTCACTGCTGTTTTTCTCTTGTTTGTGATGCAATCAGAAAATATCCTAATGTGCACATGAATCTTTCACAGTTACTCTGAAAACAGACTGTTTATCTCAAAGACACAAGCAGAGGTACTGTCAGAATTGTACAGGATTTTTATACTACAAGAATCCTCCATCCCATGGTCAATCTTTTTTCAGGAAGGGGTCTGATAGAATATTTTCTATAGGAGACGTTTGTAAGTGTTGCCACCATTGGGCAGCCACCATTGGGCAGTTAGAAGGGGTTTGGTTCTCCTCATCCTGGATCAATCTGCTGTCTCCTTACTTTATTTCCAGGATACTTTTAACAAGTTCATTTTAAAGTCTGCAGAATTCACTTTCAATGAGAGCAGTTCCAATTAAGAGCTGGTTGGTGAAATCCTTGTCTTTCACTTGTGGCCAACAGCCTGATTTTCTGTTAATCAGAGAGCCACATCCCCAACCTCACAGCATAGGGATGGTTTTCACTGTGTCTATTATTAGACTTCAGTCTTAGGTCCCCTGTTTCTGTACCCTGGGCTAATGCAGGCTCAGATAGATATTACACCATCCTGCTAAACCTTCCAAGTCCCCCAAGACCTTACACTGTTTCCTTCAGTATTGCTTTAGATTTTTATCTCCTCTTCTAATCACAAGTATGGCATCACGTAGCATTGTATTGGATTTGTGTGGCAAGGTTTTGGTAACAGCAGGCAGTGGGGGACATGGGGTGGCTTCTGTAGGAGAAGCTGCCAGAAGCTTCCCCCATGTCCAAGCCGACACAGCCAATGCCAGCCGGCTACAAGAAGGGACCCGCCTCTGGCCAAGGCCGAGCCAATCAGTAACGCCTCTGTGATAACATAATTAAGAAAAAAAAAGGGGAAGAGAAAAAAAGCTGCACACTTTGCATCATGAGAGGGGAGTGAGAAGATGTAAGAGAAGCAACTCCACAGACACCAAGGTCAGTGAAGAAGGAGGGGGAGGAGGTGCTCCAGATGCCGGATCAGAGATTCCCCTGCAGCCTGTGGTGAAGACCATGGTGAGGCAGACTGTCCCCCTGCAGCCCATGGAGGTCCATGGTGGAGCAGATGACCACTTGTAGCCTATGGAGGACCCCACGCCGGAGGAGGTGGATGCCTGAAGAAGGATGTGATCCCATGGGATGCCCGCTCTGGAGCAGGTTCCTGTCAGGACCTGTAGCCCATGGAGAGATGAGCCCACGCTGGAGCAGGTTTGCTGGCAGGACTTTTGACCCCATGGGGGACCTGGGCTGGAGCAGTCTGTTCCTGAAGGACTGCACCCCATGGAATGGACCCAGACTGGAACAGTTCGTGAAGAGCTGTCAGTCATGGGAAGGACTCACGTTGGAGAAGTTCATGGAGGACTGTCTCCCATGAGAGGGACCCCACGCTGGTGCGGGAGAAGGAGTCCTCCCCCTGAGGAGGAAGAAGCGGCAGAAACAACGTGTGATGAATGGACCCCAACCCCCATTCCCTGTTCCCCTGTGCTGCTGGGGGGAGGAGGTAGAAAATCGGAAAGAATATTAAGCCCAGGAAGAACAGAAGGGTGGGGAGGGGTGTTTTAAGATTTGGTTTTATTTCTCATTATCGTCTGATTTTGATTGGTAATAATGTAAATATTTTTTTTTTCCCCAAGTCGAGTCTGTTTTGCCCTTGCCAGTAATTGGTAAGTGACATCTCTCCGTCCTTAGGTCCACCCATGAACTTTTCATTATATTTTTCTCCACCTGCCCAGTTGAGGAGGGGAGTGATAGAGTGGGCTTTGGTGGGCATCTGGCCTCTAGCCAGGGTCAACCCACCACAAGCATACATGCATAACACAGTTGAGCTGTTCAAAAACTCACTCCTTCATACCATCATCAATATTCCTTCCACATACCCCTTCCTACCACCTTTTTTCAGGTGACTTACACTGATCATGTCCTGTAGTTAACAGCAGATAAGAGCACTACAGACATCTTCAGGACAATGTGCATTTATACAAAATTCATTCTGTGAATGGTATGGCACAGAAACTGTGCAGTAAATGAGAGACAGGAGGGAAAGATGAGCCTTCTGGGTCCTGCACTTGGGTCACAACAACCTCATGCAATGCTACAGGCTTAGGGGAGAGCAGATGTAAAGCTGCCCAGAGGAAATGGGCCTGGGTGTATTGTTCAACAGCCAGCCGAATACGAGCCAGTAGTGTGCCCAGGTGGCCAAGAAGGCCATCAACATTCTGTCCCAAGTAACAAGCAATAGGACAAAAGGAAATGGCCTCAGGTTATGCCAGGGGAGGTTTAGATTAGATATTAGGGAAAAAAAAAAATAATGGAAAGAGTTGTCAAACAGTGTAATAGACTTCCCAGGAAAGTTGAGTCAGCATCCCTGGAGGTATTTAAAAGGCATGTAGATATGGAGCTTAGGGACATTGTTTACAATTGGACTTGATAATCTTAAAGGTCTTTTCCAACCAAAAGAATTCTATGATTGTATGATTTGCAGGTGCTGATTAAGAATAATAAGCCTCAGTTCTCAGTTCTCTGTCTTACCTGTTTGTGTTAAATTACTTGTGCTCTGAATAAATAGAGCACCTAATGACCATGACAGACTTTTATGACGTCCTCAGCTGGCTTCTTTAATTCAAGCAAGGGTTCCACTTCCTGAAAATGTGTCCATAAAAAATAAAGATGCAACCCCCATGTCTTACCTTATAATAATAACTGCCCTAGGGAATAAAAAGCACTTCTCCTTCAGTGCTCTTGAACTTCAATTGCTGCATCTGTGTTCTAACTTTACAAAAGCCTTTTCTTAATGGAAGAGACGAGATCCTACTGCTACAAGTTTTGACCCATAGCCTCTCCTCAGTCCATTTTTAACTTCCTTCTTAACCTTTCCAAGGTTAAGTCTTTTCACTCAGAATCTTTCATGTTTTTCTTTTCTCTGAACTAGATCGTAGTGCCACTTTTGAGTTCAACACTCTTTTAAGCATGTCTTGATTTTTATTTACTGAATTCTCAGTGCATTACCTGTTCTTTCAAACAGTTCCCTTTTTACAGACCAAGGCAGTGAGTAAACAATGGATTTACCTAGAACATTAAGACACTGTTTTAAATCTTTGAGTTAAATCACTTTTGATGTGCATATTTATATTAAAAATATGCTCATCTCCTTAAAGATCTGCAAGACCAACAACCCAATGATTTCAGTTCCATTCCTGCAAGGTATACCTCCTAAATACATAGCAAAAAGAACTCTTTAACTTTAAATATTTTAAAATAATTGTTTTTATTTTTATAAATTTCTCTCTCATGCTGGAAAATTCATCTGTTTTTTCTTCACATTTGTAGCCAAGGTTCCCCAACTCTTATTCTAAAGCAATTTGCTTGAGAATTGACCATCACATACTGCAATTTCCTCTGAACAGGTGCAAACTTTCAATAGAAACTAGAGTATAACACCTAGCAAAGAGTAAATTGCTGACAAAATGAAGACAACAAATCGCTGTGGGAATATATAAAGAACATATTGGAGGCACAGTACAAATTATTTTCAAGAAATGAAAAGTCTACCCATAATGCTAGATATTATACCCAAGCCTCATCTTTAAAAGACTTACATTTGAGTATCACTTTTTGTGTATTTTTATACTCAAATTTAAATGGATGTGCTATACAGTGGAAAAAAAAAAAAAACGACCCAAAACCAAACCAAACCAAAAAAAAAAAACAAAAAAAAACCACCCAAACAAATCCCCCTCCCCACCCCAAACAACCAACAAGGAATAAAACAAAACAAAAAAAAACACAACAAAACATTACAGGAGAAAGAAGAGGAAAATTTGAGCAACAGTTCTTAAGCATTACTTTCTCTCTGCAAATTATCTTTGTGCTGAAGCTGACAGTTTCAGTGAAAAAAGTGAAGGCTCTGATATGCTCTGCTCCCAGCAGACTTTTTACTTTATCTTAAGAGGAATTTTAATAAATTTAAAACCAAAGAGGAAAAATGAAAATAGAACATCTGCTTTGCTTTTACATTATTCCAAGTGAACACCAGTTTAATCCTATTTATGTCAATACAGATAGAATGGGACAGCATTGAACTAATGAAGTGTTGATTCTGGTCTCTCAAAACATATTACTGAAGAATTACACAACAATATATTTTCTTTTCTAAAACGGTTACCTACATAAACTCTTCATTACATGTTCATGGATGTTTAAAGCTCAGTTGCTACAAGATTGTCTCTTCACTGTCAAATATTTTTGAAATCCAGTTTCGTACACTGATGAAGATACTTAACTGTCTTATGCTTTGACATAAAAAAATAATTTGATGTAGTTCCTAGTCTTCATTGAAATTAGATATCTTCATGTATAGGTACTTGGAATTGCAAAAGTTACTTTCACGAACATTTACACAAACAATAATTCATAATAGACTTCTAGTATTTGTTTTTTAAAAAAAAAAAAATTCTAGGAAACAGTTATGTTTGAAAGTCGGACAAACATGATTATATTAAAAATAATAGGTTCTCCAAAGAGTCTAACAGACAAGAAATCTGATTCAGCTTAGCAGTAGCTGTAGTAGTTGGGACCAAAGAAAAGTACAGAAACAGGAATTCTGATTTTCAAATGTGATAACCATTGTCCCAACCTTTGGAAAGCAATATTCTCATCAGTACAGAGGAACAATAGAATGTTGTGAGTTGGAAAGGACCCACAAGGATCATCAAGACCAACTCTTGCCCTAGCAGCACAGGATAGTGGCACAATTCAGACCATTTGTCTGAGGGCATTGTCCAAATGCTCCTCCCTGCAGAGCCTGTTCCAGTGCTCCACCACCCTCTGGAGCACTGGAACCTTTTCCTAATGTCCAACCAAAACCTACTCTGGCACATCTTCCTGTCATTTCCCCTGGTCCTATCATTGGTCACCAGAGAGAAGAGATCAAGACCCACCCCTCCTCTTACCTTAGTGAGGAAATTACAGACCACGGTGAGATCTCCTCTCAGTCTCCTCTTCTCCAGGCTGAACAAACCAAACAACTTCAGCTTCTCCTCATATGGTTTCCCCTTTAAACCCTTCACCAATTTAGTGGTCCTCCTCTGGGCACTCTCTAGTAGCTTTATATCCTTTTATACTGTGGCACCCAAAACCTCACCCAGTACTCAAGGTGAGGCCAAACAAGTGTAGAGTGGGATGATCACCTCCCCTGAACAGGTCGTAACACAGTGCTTGATGCACCCCAGGACACAGTCGACCCTCTTGGCAGCCAGGACATACTGTTGGCTCATGTTCAACTTGCCATCAACCAGAACCCCCAGAACCCCCTCTGCAGGGCTGCTCTCCAGCCTCTCGTTCCCCAGGCTGTGTGTGTATCCAGGATTGCCGTGTCCCAGGTGCAAAATCCAGCACTTGCCCTTGTTAAAATTCATATAGCTGGTGATTGCCCGGCACTCCAATTTATCTAGATCTCTCTGCAAGGCCTCTCTGCCCTTGAGAGTGTCCACAGGACCTCCCAACTTGGTGTCATCAGCAAACTTAGCAGTCCTTCAAGTCCTATAACCAAGTAATTGATAAAGACATTAAAGAGCACCGGCCACAGGATGGATCCCTGCAGGACCCCACTAGTGAAGGATGTAACCCCGTTGACTAGAACCCTTTGAGCTTGTCCTGTCAGCCAGTTGCTCACCTACTGCATTATGTGTTTATTCAGCTGTATGCTGGACATTTTGTCAAGGAAGGTACTGTGAGAGACAGTATTGAAGGTTTTACTGAAGTCCAAAAAGATCACATTGACTGGCTTCCCTTGGTCAACTAGGAACACTTTTAAATCTCAACAGTCACAGTTTGAAATTCTCTGTGCCAAATACTTTGCTAAGAAAAAATCAATTACTGTTTCAGATAGACAGGCAGGAACCTCTGGTGTGATGGGCTTCATACCACTGGCATTCTGGCAGAAGTTCCCACTCAACAGAACACTGTCAAGATATGGGGTTACAGCCAAGGTATATTGACAATTGTAAACTTCCTACCCTTCCTTCATTTATATGAGGTCTCTGGCAGTTAGGCTTCCCTTCTGGTGTCTCCATTTCACAAAAATTCACTGAGAAATCTAAAATAGTTCAAATAAACACCAGAAAAATTTGACACCTTCAAAATTTTTAATTTCAAATTGTTTTTTTCTGGAAATTAACAATGTATTTAGTATATAACTAATCTGGATGTTAAGGGCTGCAACTGTAGTTTAAGTAACCTAGAAAAAGCCAATAAAGAACTTCCTGCAGGCACAGGACATTTTCTAATAGTGGGAATGGTTAAAAAAAAAAAAAAATATATATATATATATATATATATATATAAATTTCTGCAAGTCTCTTTTATTTGGAGTAAAAGGGAGTCTGGGGAAACTTTAAGTTGAACTAAATGGGTGACTACAGACGTGTTACCATCCCTAACTCCTGTTAACGGAGAATTGGGAGTATTACCTAGTGGTATGCATAGTTACGGAGACAAAGGCGGCTACAGTGGGTCATCGATAATATTATTATGCAGGTAATAAGCTAACCTATATTTTTTAGTCTTAGTTTAGAAGCATTTTATTAGGTTAGATGTTAATTGGGATTTGCTTTAACGTGAAGGCGAAATTGCTAAGTAATTTAAAACATCAGTTAAGAATCTGGAAGGCACATTCCATGAAGATTAAAAACAGAATTCACTACTAAAGTCAGCGTATTTTCACCCAGCTGTAACATCAACTTTTACTTACTGGAGAGAAACAAACAAAACAATCCTATTTTCAGGTTGGAGAGTAGAAATTGTAAAGTAGTCAGTATTTTTCTTAGCTTTATTATTTTTCTTATCTTATCCTCACCTAGATCTTACAAATGCTTTCTTAAAAATGTAACATGTATTGCAGCTTTCTGCCCATACTGTATAACAGAAATTATCTTTCAAACATCCCATACTCTTCTCCGAATAATATTTTTCCTATGCTAAGCATGCAGTCAGCTCTCAGTGAAAAATGCTAGCTTTGTGTCTCACAAATCCATTAAGATTTACAGTACAGCTTCACAACATCGGACCGATGAGGTTTCCAGGTTAAGAAGCCTTGACGCATGCTGTTTGCTAATCAGTGTGTTGTACGACATTGTTAAACAACACTGTCAAAGACGTTGCTAAGCACAACATCTAAAGCTCTATTCAGATACAGGTTGTATGGTTGTTAAAAGCCAAAGATGTCTTTTCATTCAACAGTGGAGTAAAATATTATTTTTATGTTATCAAAAAGAACATATTACTGGTAAAGCTAGATCAAATATGAAATTACATTTGCAAAACTTACTAAATTCTTTAAGCAAATCTGTGTGACTCTATTAATGAAATCACTTACTAAGCAATAAAGTAACAGTGATTCAGACTCTTAAGAAAGAAGTAGCTTTGATAGCTATTGCTTCTTTTTGATGCTTTAATAACATTCCTATAAATTGCTATTGGATGTCTGTAAACAGCAGCAGTACCTTAAGCTGTAATTATCAGATAGATGTACGCTCAGTTAACAGACATGACACCTTGTTAATAAAATTATTGAAATATATGCAACATCTCACATTAATGTCCTTATTCCTTACATATTGTAACTTATGTATAAAGTAAATTACTTTTGGGTGAAATCTTTGAATTAAACAGGGGATGGGGAATTGTCGTTTCACAGAATTGTCTGCGGATTTTCAATAACACTACCACTCCAGTGTGAGTTGCCTGATGTAACAAAGAGTATTAGTGAAAGTAAACAAATTCCTACTTCAACTATAATGGCTACTCAATCCATTTAATACTTTTACTTCTGACTTCTAATAAATATAAATTATCCTTTATGTAGTTGATACTCACTTTTTTCCTTTTAGCAAAGCCATGCTTCTGAATCAGTTTTCCAACAGAGTTCATTAGGAATAATTAAATGAAGTAGGTAGAGTTACCTTTACTGTGCTGCTTAGTATTTGACACCTACCCTCCACTTCTCTCCTTTTTACCTCACTCCTCACTGGTTTCTCATGATCTGTCACATCTCTTCCCTGACTTCCCTCCTGCCCAGATCTATTTAGCAGATCACTTTCTTTATCAAACTCAGAATGAAACTGATGTCTGCTTCCAAACACTGTCTGTGGCAGGATTATGAAAATATGAGAGCTGAAATGGCTGAACAAGTTTATGTGGATGTGCAGAAAATGTACATAAGGTGGACAATCCTTGTCCTTTCCAGAAGCTCTTTTCCCTTAATGAAATTGTTGTAGTTCACTGCAGCACATTATTAAAAAAAATCTTGTAGCTAAATCAAATCTTGTACTTTCAAGTAAGAATAACTACACTATTTAAATAAATATAAATGTAGCAACTTTAGACCAATTCAATTATAGTTGCACTGTCTTATCCCATCCCACATACTTGCAGCCAAAATATGCTCCTAGACTTGCTGTGGCAGTTCAGAATCTGCTTAGCCCACAGATATACCCCTTCTTTACTAATTTATTACACCTTAAAATCAAACTAATTTTTCAGCATCTAAAGTGTTTTAAAACAGATGACGTTCTGTAAAGTTCTATGTGTTCCTCAGTAAGAGGCTTATTCGTGTCAAATGTAAGCTTTCTTAAAATGGAAAGGTTTGGCCATAAAAATATATTAAAAAAAAAAATAAAAGGAAAAAAGGAAAATAAAAAATAAATAATTTTGGCTTAGTCATAAAAAAAGATTATTCTTACCCCCTCCGAATTAGGTAGGTTAATTTTTGTGTGTGCGTGTTTGCTAGAAATAAGCTCCACTTAAGCATAGAACAAGTATCAATTCTCCAAATACGAATCTTTTCTTTCAGAAATTTAGACACATAAATATTGAAAGCAAACCACTACTCAGCCAAACAGACTTTTCTGATGTTTCTTCTCATCTAACTGTTTTCTATAACTATTCTATTTGTTATAGTTTTATTTTATTTCTACTTCTTCTCCCAATATCATGAGAATTTAAAAAATAATTTTAAAAAAACCTCTCAAAGTAAATTTTTGAAATTCTTTTTTTCAAATTTTCCAACAGAAAAAATTCTCATCACAGCAAGGGAGAACTTGATGGCGACAGGACTAAATGCCCCAGAGGAGATATATTCATTTTAGTGATAACACTAATCACATTTCATAACTTAGTATTCAAAGCATGTAACAAGTATTAATGATTCCTACCATGCCTCCTGTGATGTTATTATAATGCTTTTACATAGGAAAAAGGAGACAATTAATTAACCTGAAGTCATATAAAACTCAACACTAGAGCCAGCATTGTAATTTCTGAGCACTCTCACTGCTTACCTTGTTCTCTTCTTCCACTATAACCTCTATTTTACAAATTATTGCATAATTGGAAAGGTACTAAATTTCCAATAATTTATTTTTAATTAGGTCACAAAAATTTAAACTTATATTTTTGCTTTGTGGATATGAAATTCATATTTAGTTTTTGCTTTATGAATACAAGAAGTTTCTAAATTCCCTAGGGCTCCCTGTAATATTCCTAAAGGAGGAAGTGACAGAGAAAACTACGGCCGTTAGGCAATTAATTAGGTACAACAAAGTTTATTATCCTTTTAATTCTCTTCCATTAACTCTGGTTTACTTCTGTCTGTGCCTATACTCATCAGCACTTAAGGCAAAGACCTGCACGATACTAATCAGGATACTTCACATAATTGTGCACATCTTAGGCATAAAATGTCCAAATAAAACCATTCCCACAGCTCAGTAATTGACCTTAAAGTTAGTTGATAAAAACATGGTCAAAAAATTAATCCCAGGGGAACTTGTGCTGCAGTGAAAGCCAGTAGGATCTACTGCAGTCTCCCAAAAAAGCAACTTTACAGACTACAGGAAAAGGTGTATTCAAATTCAGCAGCCTGAAATCACATGTAAATAAACAGTAAGTGATTTTAATTAGCAGGTTAGTCACTAGAAATTAATGGTGAGAGCAACCTGAGATATTTTTGCTTTTTTAACACAATAGTCTAATGACATACTTTATTTTTGGTATTAAATTTCCTTGCTAAATATGGTTAAAAGCATCTCCATAACTACATGCACTAGCTAATAACCAATTTGAAAAAATATTATATTCAAATCCAATTCCATTTTTTGCTATATATATTCTTTTTAATGAGCACAGAAATGCATAGTATCTACTGGGTGTAATGAAATCCATCTCCCCCATTCTTCCCCAAAATCTATATTTCTACGGAATTGTGAAGATTGACAAGTTCTTGGCATTTCTGGGTCAACCTCACTTCATATGGTCATGATTTTTGCCTACTGATGTATTTCTTGGGAATCTACTTGTCTTGTTGCATACTTTGCTATGAAATAGTCATGTCAGGTTGAATTTTGCCCCTGCCTTGCTGTGGAGCTGATCTGGTGACAACTTGTCATATGGGAGTCTGATAAGCAGCCCTGTTCAGCCTTGGCCTCCTGAGCCTGCCTAGTGCTGCACTGATACCCCCATGGTGCGTGCCTTGTGGGGGAACAGCTATGAAGACATGGATTAGAACCATCATGGGTATATCAGGGGAAGGGAAGGGAAGGGAAGGGAAGGGAAGGGAAGGGAAGGGAAGGGAAGGGAAGGGAAGGGAAGGGAAGGGAAGGGAAGGGAAGGGAAGGGAAGGGAAGGGAAGGGAAGGGAAGGGAAGGGAAGGGAAGGGAAGGGAAGGGAAGGGAAGGGAAGGGAAGGGAAGGGAAGGGAAGGGAAGGGAAGGGAAGGGAAGGGAAGGGAAGGGAAGGGAAGGGAAGGGAAGGGAAGGGAAGGGAAGGGAAGGGAAGGGAAGGGAAGGGAAGGGAAGGGAAGGGAAGGGAAGGGAAGGGAAGGGAAGGGAAGGGAAGGGAAGGGAAGGGAAGGGAGTTCCAGAGTAGCTCAGATATTTGACAGCTTAACAAATTTCCTGCCTGTGCCGAACTAAGGGGTGGAGTGGCAGTATGTGAAGCTATGCCTGGAAGGTGCTATTTGTATTCATTGTTTTGGTTGGAAACTTAGCTGCCAGTTACTCTAGGTAGAATCTCTTACATGACATCTTCTCTCAAGTCAGGCTGAAAACAACTTGATATACAATGTCCTCCAACATAACCTCTGTGATTTTCTGCTTTTGACTCCATACACTTCCATCTTTTGATGTTTTACTGTTAAGAGGTTGGCTGCAGATTGTTTTATTTTCTTTTTACATTTGAGTATGACAAGAGTAGGCAGACTTGGAGAAGAGCTGATGATACTTTGTGGTGTTAAGAGGTCTGTCATCTTTAGAAGATTTAAGCTGTTAAAGTATGTGCTGGATGAGTAGACAGTGAGGTGAACTGAAAACTAACTGAATGTCCAGGCCCAAAGGGTGGTGATGAAAGGAAAAAAAAAAACCTAGCTGGAGGCTAGCAACCAGCAGTATACCCCAAGGGTCAGTACTGGGTCTAATGCCATTTAACAACTTCACTAATTATTTGGATGACGATGCAGAGTGTACCCTCAGCGAATTTGCAGATTAGACAAAACTGAGAGGAGTGGCTGATAGGCCAGGGGGCTGTGCTGCCACCCAGAGAGACCTGGAAAGGCTGGAAAAATGGGCTGAAAGGAACCCCATGAGGCTTTACCAGGGCAAATACAAAGTCTTACACCTGAGAAGGACAGACACATATATGTTGGGGATTGTTCAGCTATAAAACTACTTGGCAGAAAAAGGACCTAAGGATCCCCGTGGACATCAAATTGAACATGAGGCAACAATATGTCCTTCCCACAAAGACAGATAATGGTATCCTGGGCTGCATTAGTAGGGATATTGTCAGTAGGTACTAAGTCTGTGAGCATTTTAATTTCAGCCCAAGAGAAGCAGTCCTCCAAAATCTGACTGTGATGGACAGCTCTTATCAGATGTGCTGTTGATGATATCTCATTCTCTTATCTACTAAGGTTCAAATAAGTCATAATCTGAATTAACTGAGCAATGAGATATGTCAGATTATGCAGTATGGCATCATTAGTGTTTCATTTAGTTTGGAATCACAAAATCATTTAGGTTGAAAAAGATCCTTAAAACCGTTAAATCCAATTGTTGGCTTAGCACTACTAAATCATATATTTTATTCTCCAGAGAAGGAGAAAGTTAAAGGTCATTGCACTTACATGTCTGAGGGATTCATAAATGACACCAGAAAATAAATCCAGGAGGACCTTTCTCTTTAATGTTAATTGCAATTTTGTAGATTTTGCATAATATTCAGTTTAATTTTTGTTCTTCTGTGATCACTCTTCGTGTCTTAACGTCTTTGGATATCTGGAAGGATTTTTTTTTTTTTTTTAATGGAAAGATAAGCAAAAATTTGGGAGATGAAGCTAGAGAATAAATTTTCAGCCAGATCTCCTTTGCCTATTGGGCCAAAAAAGGAGAGAAGGAGGTGGAAAGTTAAATGCTAATTTAGAATTTCATTATTTACTGTTCTTTTTGCTCAGAGCCTGTAGCCTTTTCAGAAGAACAATAAATAACTTGTTCTACCTGATAAGCTTTTAAATTCTAAACTTTTCTAGTTTCTTGGACCTTTAATTCTGCTTTCTATAAGAATTTGCATAAGTTCTTCTACATATACAGAACCATGTATTTAATAAAACAGAAAAAGTATACATTACTTGTAGACACAGCTAATGTGAAGCTGAAAAATGCAGCTGGTTTGTTACTGTTGAAAAATAAAAACATAAGAGCCATAACTGCAAACAATAGGACAGTGACACAGTAACAAATGTATGGTTTCTGTCTTAGTCTAGGAAGGGAAGCACACCAGTGCACCTTTTAGTGCATGCAGAAGTACGTTCTGCAATTTTCAAAAAATGTCGGGAACTTTAATCCAAAATTCTGTGCAAATGGCTTTCCTGCATAGAAGTAAAATGCAAAATTGTATTCCTTTCCTTTCTCTCTGCTCCCCAAAACATATGATAATAAAGGAATTGAGATGGAGAGATGCACAGATATTTTTGTTTCTTTTGAAAGTTTTGCCAACCAGCTTGGTAGAAACCTTATCTCTCTTCTGTTTCTGACCAAAATGTTGAGATTTTCTGAGTATTCCCATTGCTTTGTTGCTCACTGTTTAGAAGCAATGACCTTGTTCCAGGATAATCCTTTGTGTGCTTGGCCTCATTACAGGAAAACAAACAAACATACAAACAAACACACAAACAAAAACCCCAAACCACACACACACAAAACCCCCTACAAAATGGAAAAAAAAAATAAAATAGCCTTTTTAAAACTACCAGGTTTGCACTTTGGAGACCATTTTGAACCTGCTCCAGTACTTTGAGGTAATAACTTTCATCCTGGCTTGCTTATGCATCATCATCCACTAATGCAGAGGAGGAATCAAATTGATATTAGTTGCTTTTTCAGTTGCTGTAGGCCTATAAAAACAGTAAGTCTACATGAATCAGAAGATATAGAGGGAAGCCAGAAACAAGAACATACAGGTACACAAACCACGCTCACTGAGGATGTTTCTTTCAATAGTGTTATCTGATAGGGAACCCTGGCAATCTGGAAAATAAAGAGCAATAAAAGGAAACCAGAAACGAAATATGTGGAAACACAGACTTGACAAAACAAACATGGGGACAATAACAAGAAACAAACCTGGCCACTCACATTAATTTGATAGGCTATCAAGAAACCAGCAATGTGTGCTTAAGTCAGCAATGTGCGCTTGCAGCCCAGAAGGTGTGAGGAACTGCACTATTATCTTGTCTCAAAGATTGTTTGCAAGATTGTTGGCAAGATTATTTTCACAAGACCACTGGGTTTTGGAAATCCCGACTTGTGAAGATGACCTGCCCACTTGTGAAAATGTCCTGCCCACAGGAGGACTTCTGCCCGGACATGTCCCTGCCCCAGTGCTGGGGGGCACAAAGAGCCGTGCCATTGCTATGGTAACCACAGCCCTTGAAGGGATACTTAAGGAGGACCTGCATGGGCAACAGGAAGCAAGGGAGAAAGAGAGAGAAGAAGAGGGACAGAGAGGATGACCACCTGACTGCCTGACCACACCACGCCACTCTGCACCACTGCTGGAACAAGAAACTGAGACCTCCTCACCCGCCCCTTCACCTTCGCCTCGCTGCTGGACCCGTGGTAGTGACTGTTCTTGCTGCCCTATCCCGACTCCTTGCTTCATTTCCATCTTTCTTTCCATTCTGTCCTATCGCTACCGTCTTTATTTCTTTTTCTTTTGATAATAAATGGTGTTTCAGGAATACTGCGTTTGACCTCGTTTGTGTCTTAATCTCGCTCCTGGGATTATATCAAAACCTTTCCCTGACATCAGATCGGGACATTTAAATTGGCGTCACGGACAGGATCCCTTGAGGCGAGAGTGCCGCATTGCCCCTGTTGTGCTAAGTGAGACCTCTCAGGAAAGTAAAGGGGAGTGGGCTTGATCTATATTTTAAACTCACGTGCTGCCTTCCTGAGATGACCGCTCTCCTGCTTCAACTGTGCTTAAGTGAAGTCTCTTTCTCCTATTGCCTCCGTGCACTAAGTGAGACCTCTCAGGAAAGTAAAGGGGGTGGACTTCATTGTGTTTGCCCTGTTTGCTGTGTTTAAAACTAGCGTGCAGCCTTCCTGAGAAGAGTGCTCCCCCGCTTTTACGACTGTAGTTTTCGTTTGAAATTTGTGCGTGAAGTAAGATGAGTGATAACAGAACCGTGACCCTTCCTTCGGGAAGAGAAGTCTTATTTGATTTTCTAGAAAAGCATAAAGCGCGACCCTCTGTGCCCGGGGTAGGTTAGGCTCAGGGAAATTGGTATAATTTGCAAAGCGTGGCTGATCGGATGCGTGCTTTACAAAAAGATGCCAGAGTAAAGGCTGGAAAAGGTAAAGCGATTGTTTGTGCTGTTCGCGGGGCCAGTTTGGCAGCTGCGGTGGCCTGCATCAAGAGAAGCGTGGCCAGCAGGTCAAGGGAGGTGGTTCTCTCCTTCTTCTCTCCTAAGGACCCACCTGGAGTACTGTGTGCAGTTCTGGAGCCCCCAATACAAGAAAGACATGGACCTGTTAGAACGAGTCCAGAGGAGGCCACAAGGATGGTCCAAGGGCTGGAGCACCTCTCCTATGAGGACAGGCTGAGAGAGTTGGGGCTGTTCAGCCTGGAGAAGAGAAGGCTCCGGGAAGATCTTATAGTGGCCTTCCAGTACCTGAAGGGGCTACAGGAAAGCTAAGAGGGATTTTTTACAAGGGCAGTCAGTGACAGAACAAGGGGACATGGCTTTAAACTGGAAGATGGAAGGTGTAGATTAGATATTAGGAAGAAATTATTTCCTGTGAGGGTGGTCTGACACTGGAACAGGTTGCCCAGAGAAGCTGTGGATGCCCCTTCCCTGGAAGTGTTTAAGGCCAGGTTGGATGAGACTTTGAGCAACGTGGTCTAGTGGAAGGTGTCCCTGCTCATGGCAGGTGAGTTGGAACTGGATGAGCTTTAAGATACCTTTCAACCCTAACCATTCTGTGATTCTATGAGGCTATAAACCGCAGGAGGAGGAGGGGAAGTGACTGTCCTTGTGGGTTGTTTGAGTCCAGTGTCAAGTTTTCTGTGTCAGTCTGTGTGGCTGGCTGTGTCAGTGTCCCTGGTGCGTGTATCCCCTGTGTGCAGCTTTGAAATTGGTCGAACCCCCACTGGGAAAGCAGCAGGCATGTCCTGCAGCCTGGGCAGGTGCTCCAGCGGCCAGGAAGGGGGAGTCCAGGGCTGGAGTGGCTGGAGAATGTGGCCACATTCCTAACATCCTTTAACACTATAGGTTTTAAACTACCAAAAATAGTTTTTCAACTAGTTCTGTCCTCTAATTTGATCCTTCTGGGATAAATATGAAAAAATAAAGATAACTGAAGTCTGTTACATGTTTCATAAAAATATATTTTTTTTTTCTTGCTGCTTTTAGCTTGTTAAGCTTTATCAATATTAATGTTCAGTAAGTGTGCTTGTTTGCCCATTTAAAAAAATATAAGTATTTCATTTATACATTGTTGATGATGGTAGTAAGGTGCTTACAGTTCGTCAACATAAAATGTGATCTTTTCTTTTAGAATTGACACTGCTTTTCTTAACGTTTATCAGGGAATTATTAGGGGAATCATGTGGTGAATGTGTTGTTGATGATAGAATTGCTTGTTTTGTCTTAATAGTGAATAAATATAAACATCAGAAATGTTCAGTTGCTGCACTCCCACCTTTGTTTTGAATAAGAAAATTACTATATATTTTTATGTTCTATTTCTTTTTTTTTTTTAACCTTTCAGATACTCCTCATGCTCTGATGCTTACCATGTTATTTCTCCATGTTTGCAGATTTTTTTGTCCTGTTTTTATTACTATTATGTCCAGGATTTCATGTCCTGTCAGGCTTTATCTGAACAAATTCTCCTGTCAAACAGACCATTTGTCTTTTGGGAAAAATAGTGTTTAAAAGTATTTTTATCTGTAAAAATTGATTCCTGTTTATCAAAGACTTTTCATTATTCAACTTGCCCGGGTGCTGGAAGATTCCAGTCTGTGCTTTGGATGTGAGAGAAGTTTTTATCTAGATATGTGGAGCCTAGTAATAACAGAAAAACTGCGTTGTTAAACAACGTCTTGTAAAGCTGATGTGAAACACACTGATGTACTATTTTTTTATTCTCTGATGCTTTTTGAGACATCAGATCTGTAAGTCTGCAAATGTTTTTATGTGTGCCTGTGTATGTGTATAGATATGTGTTTCACTGTGTTTTGTTATATTTTTGTAACAATATAAATCCTATGCATTATAAAGCAAAGGTTTGCATCTAGCAAAACCCAGAATGTGCCTCCGTTGTTTTTTGGCACTATGTCCAAGGAGCATTATTCCACCTGTATTAGATATAACATTTCGAAAGATGGAATATCATTAGGTTAAAATTACATTAATATGCACATCCTGGCCTGACTCCTGTAATGTAATATATCTATAAATAGTCCCTGATGGAGTATATCTCACCAGAGAGTTATAAACCTCTTTGGAGTCGTGCAATGGCACAATGAAATGCAATAGACAAAAGGTAAAGCAAGGGAGGTTCTGATAATATATTAGGAATAAGAGCTTAATTGGACAAAGCCCTGGGCAGCCAGATGTCATCTGACACAGCTTTGAGTAAGGAATTGGACCATGGACATTCAGAAGCCTCTGGCAAACTAAATTATTGTTTGATTCTTCCTGATGCCATTTCTATTCAGAACTTATAGTGTATTCAGTTGTTTAACACTCTCTTGCTCATTCACCGTATTGGAAAAGATTGTTAAACATCTTATTCTGTAATTTACTGGCTGATGTTTACAATGACAGGTTCTTTCAAACAGTCTCAGTGATTGCCATAGACAGTCACAACTTAGACTATCTTCTGTGAATATTGCTGACTAGTAAACACATTCATAACTCCTAAGGCTGTGAGTGTTACACAAACAAAACTGAAAACAGAACAATTGTTCAGGGGCCATAGCCTTTACTACTGCCACTGTGAGCTTAAACAATTTCTGTTAAATAACCTATGGTCTTAGTGTGTATTTATCGGCTGGTTTTAGCTCAAGGTTTTATTATTATTCTTCTCAAAAGCAATTTCTCTTCTTTACATGTAGTTTATCTGCTCACTAACCTCAGATAAGCAAAGCCATCTTGTGTTCGAAAGTTTAAACAATAAGTATGAAACAAAGGTATACTTATGAGACAGATGTGTGTGTGTGTGTATACGTATATACATATGCATACATACATATGTATATAGCCTGGGGAACAAACATGAGGAACTGGACCTCTGTGTCAGAAAGTTATGCTGTCATAGGAATAACAGAAACATGGTGAGACAACTCACATGACGGAAGGATCACAATGGATGCTTATAGGCTGTTTTGTAAGAAGAGGTGGAGGAGTCACACTTCATGTCAAGGAGAACCTTGAATACATAGAAGTTAGCTATGCTGATTATGGAAACCCTATTGAATTGTTCTGGATCAAGATCAGAGGGGTCATCTCCGAGGGTGATCATCTGCTACTGACATCCAAACCAAGACAATAAGGCCAATGAAGCAATACTTGGTCCGCTTAAGCAAGCTTCGGTTGATGAAACCTGGTTCTTACGGGTGACTTCAACTACCCAGACATTTGTTGGAAGAACAATACAGTAGCTCACATGTCATCCATCAAGCTCTTGGAATGTGTAGAGGGCTGTTTCCTGATACAATGATTTGCTGTGATAGTTTCACTGAGCTAGCCCTTGGCCATCAGCCAACACAGCTATTCACCCACTTCCCGCCAGGGAATAGGGGAGAGGATTGGAGGGCACAGATAAGGGGGCCTGTAGGTTGAGATAAGAAATAGTGATAATGATAACAGCAATAAAATATACCAATGACTGATACACAGTGCAATTGCTCGCCACCCGCCAACTCAGCCCAGCCCATTCCCAGATAACCATCCCGGAGGAGCAACAATCCCAAACTAAAACCGTAATCTCAGAAGAGCGAGATCCTGAGCAAGAAGCCAGAGAGAATCCCCTCCCTTTCTGGCCAGCCCCAGATAGCACACTAAACATGACATTAAATGATCTGGAATATTTCATTGGCACATCCAAATGCCAGTTTTGGGTTTTGCTATTCACTATGCTTCTCCCTCCCAGTCTTAATGCAGCTGTGAACAGCCCAACACGGTGGCCTTGGGCTCCAGCAGTAACAAATACTTTTATCAATGTTCTTCTCATAGCAAGTCACACTGCAATCAAAACACAGCTATTCTAAATACTAAGAAGAAAATTAACTCTATCCTAGCAAAACCAGGACACGTGCCAAGAGGAATGAAACACTGCTGGACTTGTTACTCAGAAACCCAGAAGACTTGCCTTGTAAGATCTTGGTTAGTGACAGCCTTGGCTGCAGTTACCACAATATTATAGAGTTTAAGATAATGCTGAGCCCATTGAAGGTTATATTTAGGCAAAGGTTTTAGATTTTAGAAAAGCAAACTTCAGATCACTCAGAGCTCAGTTGGGAGGGATTCTGTGAAAAGCTTACATGTAGGATAAAGGAGTTAGTGAGTGCTGGCAGTTTTTCAAGAACACTCCTGGAAGCACAAAAACAGTTCATTCTCTTTAAAGATAAAGCAAGTGACCCCCCTGGCTTCCCTGTGAGCTTCTGGGTGTGCTCAAAACCAGAGGAGGAAAAGTGGATGAATAACCATTAAGAACTACAAGGGCATTGTCAGGCCATGCAAAGATGCAGTTAGAAATGTCAAAGGCCAGCTCAAATTGAAATCATCTAGAAGTCTCAAAAACTACAAAAAAATAATTCTTCAGGTACATGAACAAGAAGCAAAAATAGAATAAAAATACTGTCCCACTGTGAAACAAGAGAGGTGAATGAGTCACCAACAACACAGAGAAGACAGAGGTTCTAAACACTTTCTTCACCCTTGTCTTAACGAGTACTGTTGGGCTCCTGACCATGGGATCAAAAATCCAGGTTAATGCAAACAAAGACCTGCTGTCTGTGAAGGAAGAATTGGTAAGTGAGCTGTTACAGGAGCTTGGCCCCTACAAATTGGTGGACCCAGACAATACCCACCCAAGGGAGTTAAGAGAGCTGGCTGATGTCATTGTGAGACCACTCTCCATAACCTTTGAGAAGTCCTGGAGATCAAGGAACATCCTGGAAGTCTGGAAGAAGGCTACTGTCACTCCCACCTACAAGAAGATCTTAAAGGAGGATGTAGGAAACTATAGGCACATGAGTCTTACTTCAGTCCCTAGGAAAGTTATGGAATGAATCCTCCTGGAGACTACCACAAGTCAAATGATTGGGAAAAGCCAGCAATGATTCACCAGGAGCAAATCATGCTTGACAAACCTGATCACCTTCTACGACAAAGACACATGCTTAGTTGATTTTGCATGAGCGGTGAACATTGTCTACTTGAATTTCTCCAAGGTCTTTGATGCAGTTTCCCACAGTCTCCTCCTAGAAAAATTGATGTGTCAGCATCTAGTGAAGTGGTCTGTGTGGTGGATGGGGAGCAGGCTAACAGGTCACACCCAGAAGGCAGTGGTAAATAGCTCATTTTCAAGCTGGCAACCTGTCACAAGCAGGGTCCTCCAGGGATCAATACTGGGCCCAATCCTGTTTAATATCTTCGTAAGTGATCTGGCTGATGGGATCAAGTGTAACCTGATGAAGTTCACTGATGATACTAAACTGAGTGTGGAAGCAGACACTTCAGAAGTGATAGCCACCCTGCAGGAAGACCTGGGTAGGCTGGAATAGTGAGCTAACAAGAATCACAGAATGCTAGGGATTGGAAGAGACCTTGAAAGATCATCTAGTCCAACACCCTGGCAGAACAGGATCATCTACAGTAGGTCACATAGGAATGTGTTTAAGCAGGTTTTGAATGTCTCCAGAGAAGGAGACTCCACAACCTCTCTGGGTAGTCTGTTTCAGTGGCCTGTCACTCTCACAGTGAAAACGTTTTCCTTGTGTTTATATGGAACCTCTTGTGTTCCAGCTTGCACCCATTGCCTCTTGTCCTACTGTTGGGCATCACTTAGAGGAGCCTGGCTCCATCCTCTCCAACAACTACAACTCTTTTCTCCTTCCTTGTGGAAGAGGTTGTTATGTGGCTGGAAGGCCAGTGATGAGACCTCTGGCATAGGTTATCTATCATCCACACCCCCTTTAGACTGGTTGTCTTCCAGCAGATCTTCATATCTATTTCACAGAGGCACCTGAGGAGGTGAGGTGGGCAAGGAGGGCACTTGCCTTCTGCCACGACGATGAACTTGCCTCTATTCCCCCTTTCATTTAGGCTTCTCTCATCCCCCTGACAGGGGTAGGATACTGGGGCCCCTTGATCCTGGGTGCTGTCTGGCAGGTGCGCCCATTTCTGTTGGAGGGAGGGCAGAGCCTGGTTCCACCAGTCTATTTCCATTTCAGCCTCCTTAATACTCCCAAGCCTTTCTACTTCTTCTTGCAACCTTTCAGCCTCATCTTGTAGCCGTGCCACTCATCTGAGCAGAACATCTACCTGCTCACACTGCACACAGCCATACTCATAGCTGCCCCCTGCTACCATTCCCTGCAGCCTGTGACCTGCACAACCACGTCCTTCCCTCTGAGCTCTGTCTGGGTTCCCTTATCTATTTTGGTTAGAGTCATCTGTCTGGTGGAGACCATTGTCTGTCAGCTGAGGTGGTCTTGCCTTCTTCTCACCCTGCCTACACAAACTGCTTACCGACTGCCTTGACAAACCCTTTTCGAGTGCTCAGGATGCAGTGTGCTATTGTGGCAAAGAAAGCCAACAGGATGCTGGGTTGCATCAACAAAGGTATCACCAGCAGAGATACAGAAGCCATTATCCCACTCTACTCAGCACTTGTCAGACCAAACCTGGAATACTTTGTTCAGTTTTGATCCCTGCTATTAAAAAACAAAACAAAACAAAACAAAACAAAACAAAAACAAAACCAGGTGAACTGTCTGGAAAGGGTCTAGAGAAGGTTGAGGAGGATGATCAAAGGAATGTGTAGCCTGACATTTAAGGAAAGACTACAAGAATTAGGTTCGTTCAGTCTTAAGAAAAGAGGGCTTAGAGGAGACCTCATCACCATGATTCAAATACTTAAAGGATGGCTACAAAGAAGATGAAGACTCCCTTTTTACAAAGAGTCATATGGAAAAGGTGAGGGGTAATGGTACCAGTTACTGCTAGGGACATTGAGATTAGACACAAGAGGAAAATGTTTCACAATGAGAACAATAAGCCATTGGAATAATCTCCTCAAGGAAGAGGTGGATTCCCCATCATCAGACACTTTTAAGATTCAGCTGGATGGGGTGCTGGGCCATCTTGCCTAGACCATGCTTTTGCTGTGTTTTTGAAAGTAAGGTTGGATCAGATTACCCTTGATGACCCTTCCCATCTGGTATTCTATGATTCTGTGATTCTATGGTCTTTAAATATTTGACTTTAAGCTTTCCTAATAGGTACTGCCCCTCTAATAAAGACATTCAATATTTACTTTAATTGGATTCTATATAGTCTCTTGAAAAATAGAGGTTATTAGTGATGGTTGTGAAAGCATTAATTAGATGTTTATGAAAACTTCTCTTTCCTTTGAATGATACTGTTAATATTCTTCACAGATATGATGGGAAGGGGCATTTCATACGAGGAGTTCTGCAGGGTACTATGGGACCACTAAGAAAAACAACAGTGAATTATTAAAAATATTGCAGAAATAAATAGAAAATTATACTGTTACATATTTAGCTGGGATTGTACATCCTCTTTTCATGGTTCACTTTGAGTTATGGCCCAATTTAAAAATAGTAGGTTTTTGCAGTGTTGGCAGAAAGAAAGATCCTTCTACTGTAAGACCCTGAAACATCTAACTTTCTCCTAGGGGAAATATTATTTCTCTGGTTTTTATTCAAGTAACCACATAATGGATAAGAGTGACCATCGCAAGGTAAGGAATAAAATTATTTATACTTTCTCTTGTAAAGATAAATGGATAATCAGTATAAAATGGTTTTATTCTATTGTGACGTAAGACTAGATATTTAATATTTTTCTGGTTAGATGGTGACACTTTTCAGGTACTGTTTTTATGTTTTTAAAATCCTCCACTCCATTAAAGGAACCTGAAAAAGACAGAGGGAACGAGATTCTCAGATATGAATTTATCACAGTACACACTAGAAATCTACAGGTACTAGGAATGACCACAGCTCTTCAGAACTGGGAAGAAGAAATACCAGCAATTTTCCCAGAGTTGTGTGCAATGTTCAGGACAGAATGAAAGTCTATGCTGATGAGAAGATATGCTCAGTGCTGTTCCCCAAAACTGCGGTCCTGGCTCTATGCAACAGTTTCACCTTGGCTCTCAGGTCTGCACATCTTCTCATTTTATCCCACGCTTGGATTTCTTCAGTCCCCAGGATCCAACTGGAAAGAATTGAGAGGCAAGGGTAAAGACACACGTAGGTTGAGATAAGAACAACTTAATATTTGAAATAAAATAAAATAAAACTGAAAGTAATAATGATATTAAAATAATAATGATAACAATAATAATACTAACAAAATACACAAATGAGTGATACCCAGTGCAATTGCTCACCACCCGCTGACCAAGTCTGGTCCATTTCCAGATAACAATTCTGGAGGAGCGATAATCCCCAACCAAAACTGCAATCCTGGAAGAGCAAGAGCCTGAGCAAAAGTCAGAGAGAACAAGAGAAGAAGAGAACCTAATATACTGAACAGGATGTCATATGATATGGAATATCCTATTGGCATATCCAAATGCCAATTTAGCTTATTAATTTAAATATTGCTCACTCCCCACAAGATCTTATGCTTGTAGACTAACAAAACATCAAGTTCTTCACTTCCAGTAACAAAAATGAAATTATTGGCATGTTATCAACTTTTCTCTCACGACAAATATCATGATGAAATTAAAATGTAGTGCTGTTCTAGCTATTAAAAGGAAACCTAGCTCTGTCTCAGCTGAAAACCAGGACAGTAACGATATTTTTTTTCAGCTATTGTCCCATCTTTTTAAACTACTTTTAAAGAAAGAATATAAGTTGGAGGAAAGTGTTTGTAACCCTGCACTTTTAGAAGGACAAGGTATTAACAATTTAATATTAAATTACTATTTACTCTTAAATTATCTTTTACCAGTTAAATAAGTATCACCAAAAATAATGTGTCCTTTACTGTAGAAGAAACAACTGTCAACCTGTTGAAAAACCTAGCAGAAATCAGCTAGGTCTAAATGTATTTCCTTTCTTTCCTAGACAGGTATTTTTATGCACAAATTGTACACCTCCTTGTTTTTGCTTCATGAGAAGGAAAGAGGTATTCTTCCAACTATTCTTTTCTTTCTCTGCATCCTTAATTAACCTATTCGACATTGCTTGAGTGACAACTTCTGATTCTTCTGTGGCAATGATTCCTATTATAAAAAGAGAAATACACTGATCTTAAGGACAATCCTTCCAAAGGATCTTGTTTCACTTAGAAAGTTTCCACAGAATGTTTATTATTGTAAACTTTACTTACATAAATGACTTCCTTTTGCAGTTCACTCAAGCATAAAGTAAAAAAAAAATAAAAATAAACTGATCTCATGGCTGCTGAACTTGTAGTTTATTTTAAAAATGACCTCCTTGAAATCAGACATTAATGGGTTTGTTAGGTAATTCTCTTCACTTGCCGCACAAGTGTTGCCAGTCTTCTCTGATGAGCTGATCACTGCCTGTAGCTATTATAAATGACTACTTCAGCTTCAAAGACATTAGGATTACAAAAAGACAGAAAAAAAATCCCAAAACTCTGGAAAAATGTATTATTCACTATGTTTATGTAGTGTCCCAAAGCAGCATTTTGTTTGGTGTTCTTTATATCTTTAAATAAGTAGAATGAAACTGTCACCTAAGCTGCTAATTTCTTTTTAGTTAATGGTAAAGATATACCAAAATTTTCTGTCATATTTTTTTCAGTTTTTAGAATAAAAAATATAATAAATACAGTGTCATTAGTGATTTGTTTGTTTCATCCTATGTGATTAAGAATAGAGACCTATGGCATTCTGTTCTCTTCAGTTACAACCTCTGTCTGTGTTTTCATCCCACCAGAAACTGTTCGTACCTTACAGTTTTAATATCAGCGAGTCTCTAGGAGCAAAGCTTGTCTTCTCTTGTAGTGAAAATTATGTTCTCCAAGACTTTGGATCAGAAACAACTCCCAGCTCTGGCTCCTTTTTAGCAGTATTTCTTCTAAAATTCGTGGATTCTTAAGCATAAAAATATTATAATTTGATTTTCAGTTGTGGTTTCTATTTTAGATCATAAATTATTCCAGTAGAGGAGAGAATGAATCCTTCTCATTTTCAGCCTCTGTGGTGTCTTGAAAAAAATCTCTAACTGCAGAAAGATAGAGGACTGACTAGGGGAGTTAGATGACAATCAGGAAAGGTGATGGTCACTGTAAAAAAATTAGGTTAAATTAATCCCACCTTTCAACTTCTTTAGACAAAACTTCTTGTATAAACTCTTCCTCATATACACATAATTTTTTTTATTTTTTTTTTAATAAACTCTTTCACAATTCTTATGGCTATGCTATTTTAAGTTATTTCATAAATTATATACTTAACAAGTTAAAAATTTTAAATCTCCACTCCCGATCCCTGTCTTTAGAATAATGATAGCATCTCCATAAACACAAGGTCAAAATGTTTGTCTCCAGTGACAGTGTGAGAAACATAACAGTTTCTATCCCAAAACAACAAGCTTCCCTTAAACAACACCACCACCTAAACATGTTCCTGTAACGTAGAATTTCTATTTGTCCAGAAACACCAGAATACATTTGCATGCAGGAGAACACAATCTCAAAGATAACAGAATTATGCAGGAAAGCTTCTTTCACCTGTGATTTTGACAGGAAAAAAATTGGAACATAGAAAGTTTCTAAATTTCTATTGGGCATCTTTCAAAAGTGATCAGAATGACTGTTGAGGAAACATTAGTTAAACTGTATCTATTTCTTCCTTATTTAGTAAAAGAAAAAGAATGTTATGCATAGGCTGTAAATCATACCCTAAAAGATTTGTTACCTGTTTTTCACAGGCAAATTTCCAACCAACAAAAAAGGGCAAAAAGGAAAAATCTAGGATGACATTGCATTTTTTGAACTGAGATAAATGAGAGAAAGAAAAGAGAAAGCAAAACAGAGTAAACAGGGTCTATGGAGTAAAGGAAAGCTACAGATGGTTTGGCTACCTCTTTGTACTGCTGCAGGAAAAAAACTCTGTAAGACTTTATTGACTTTTCTAGCATAGCCAATGAGAAATGCGATCTTCTCTGAGGACTCAGACATTACTTAACCTCCCAGAGATACTTTCTCTTTCTCTTTAATTATAAAGAATAAACCTAAGCAAAGGTAAAATCCTACAACCTTGAAATACGTAAACATTGACATTCATATCAGCATGCTTCTGGGTGTTTTTTTTTATAATGTGATTTTATCTAAAGGCCTTCCAAGACATGAAGTGTCCCGGGAAAAAGTGGAGACGGTGGAAGAACAGATGAACCACATTGAATACGGAATGTGTTCCTGTTGACTTTGGGAGCAACCCACAGAGCAAACTATCAAGCTATCTTTATGCCTTAACAGTTTAATCTGAAGTAGTTAGTTTCTCTACTCAGCAAAGCTGCAGTAGAATCTGACTGATTGTAGTAGTTTAACTTGTCTGGCAGCCAAACACAGCTGCTCGCTCACCCTCCCTTCCTCCTCCACCCAAGGAATTGGGGAGACAATTGGAGGGGTAAAGGTAAGGAGACTTGTAGATTGGGATAAGAATAATTTAATAATTAGAATACAATAAACATAAAATAATAATTATAATTGTTATAATAACATATATAAATGAGTGATGCATAGTTCAATTGCTCAACATCCACAGATAGTCAAGGGGAGCAAAAAAGAACCTCAAACTAGAAATCGCAATCCTGGAGGAGCTAGAGCTCTTCTACTCTGCCAGCTCTCCTTTATATTCTGAACATGAAGTTATGTGATGTGGAATACCCCACTGGCATATCCAAATGACAGTCCGGGTCTGCTGATTTACGCCTCCCAAATCCCCTTACCAGTTTCCTCTGTGCCTGCAGATTATAAACACAGGGAGTTGGGAAGTCTTTGGGGTTTTTTGTTTGGTTTTGTTTTGGGGTTTTTTTGTGGGGTTTGGTTGGGGTTTTTTTGTTTGTTTGTGGTTTGTTTGTTTTTTTGGTTTTTTTTCTCACAGCAACAACTACAGGTATCAGTTACTATTATCAACATTCTTCTCATACAAAATTCCATTCTGAAAAAACCCCACACATCTATTCTACCTACTAAGAAGAAAATTAACTCTATTCCAGCCAAAACCAGGGCACTGATGAGAACAGAGGCAGGAGGAAAAAACAACTGTCTCACTTAACTGACAGTGCCGATATACCCTTACAGATCTTTAAATTGTAACAATGTAAGAAAACTCATTTCATGTTTGTTAGAGTTACTGCTTAGGCTATCAGAAAAGCCACTTGATGCTTTAAAATACTGCACTCATGAAACAAATGTTATAGCTAGAAAGAAAATAAAAATGGCACATCACAACTTGTAATTTTTGGATTTTATTTGCAATTCAGAGTCAAATGAGCAATTACATCTGTGAAATTAATCAGTGTCAGACAGAGCTAGATGTTTTCTGTATGTAATTTATTTCCTCTCAGATGAGTTATTTCTAACATTCATCTCTATGTATTAATTGATTATGAACAGAGAAAATAGCCTAAGAATTCCTTTAATTCCATTTCCACACATATTGACTTTTGGACAGATCACTAGAGTTAATTAAAATCCCTCCCTCCAATATTACTGTGTAGAACAGTGTTCTCCAGTTAGAGCATATTAAAGGAAAATATCAGATTCAGCTTGTTCGTCCTTCACAAGCCTCTGGATGATAATCATACAAGATTGTTTTCATGGCAACATGTTAGATATTTAATTAATATTATAAATCTGATTACTTGCTGACCTCCAAACGAGTCATCCATTTGCTAGCTTATAATACAAGTTAAACATAGACTAATATGCATGAAAAGTGCTGTTTTCACTGAATCTCTTATTCCAGCAGGAGGTTCTAATAAGGTTTTATACTGTAAAGGAAAGATATGAGAAGAAATTGTAAGTCTCAAGATTTAAAAATGAGTAGTAAGATTCCATAATATAAAGCAATTACATGTTCTGAAATCATAAGAATTTATCTTTATCTCAAATAATTTTGAACCTTCACTTTTTATTTTCCTCAACCTCTTGAGTCAGTATATATGAAGATGTAGATACCTTTTAATGGGTGGTTTGTAGTCTTTTAAAAAGGGGATGAAATAGGAGTAATTACATAAATATTTGACTATCATTCAAATTGATTGATTTGTCTGTAATCAGATATGTTTTCTGTAGATATTCAAGCAATAGTAAAGGTCTGATTAAAGAGTAAAACAATAAAGTGAGGAGGTTCTTAAGACATGTTTTATACATGTTCCAGACAAAGCCACTACAATTACTACTACATGTGTTTGATCAATAATGGAAGCACAGATAGAAAAATTCACATCTGTGAGGAAAAGGTCTGTAGACCACTCAACTCATAACCAGAGAAAATATTCAGTCAAAATACTTTTCTTGTAGTACTTACATGATACTACAGTTCATGCATGAGAATTTTTTAGACTTCTCACTATAGAAAATTTTAAAACAAAATTATGGCTTAACTAATTTGATTTCTTTTATAGAAAGATGTTATCAAAACAGAGTTTCTTGTTAAGAGAAATGCTTTGCCTTGGTTTAAAGTACCATACTTGAGAAGTGAAACTATTATAGTGTTACTACAAGTATTTGAACAAAAAGAATTCCTGAGGTTTTAGTGTCCCAGACTTCCACTAGTAGTAACCGCACTATTGGTTTGATTCAATAGGTAAAATCCATATGAAGTATACCTTTTGTACACAAGTTGTCATAATCCTGATTCTTTAATGAAAGAGCTAATCTAGAATCTCTCTCACATTGTGATCAAGGATCACTCTTAAATTCTAAATTTTAGTTATTCAAGACCTTTTAGACCCATTTTTTTCTGTGGTAGCAATGCACTTTAGATTTATTCTTTCCTTCAGAGAGCTGCTTTCTTATAGCAATATAACTTCAAGAGACAATCATGGAGTCAATGAGTTTGGAAGGTACTGCTGGAGACTAACAAATTTTCACTCCCAGTTTTGTATAATCTGCCAGTTTCTCAGGGTGCTTTCTAGCTTATCCATCCAGGTCATTAATGAGGAGGGTGCACAGTATTGGTCACAGTATCCTCCCCTGAGACATGTCACTTCTGACTGCTCTCCAGCTGGATTTTTTGCTCCTGATCACAGCCTTTTGAGCCTGGTAGCTCAGAGTTTTCAATCTACCTAATTGTTAATTTACCTATGTAACCTATAACTTACTGGTGAGGATCTTGTGGGAGAGGGTGTCAAAAGCCTTGCTTAAAACCAAGGTGAAGATCATCCACTGTTCTCCTGTCATCTGCCAAGCTTGTCGTCTCATTGTAAAAGGCTATCAGTTCAGCCAAACATGATTCCTCCATTTTAAATCCATGCTGACTGTTCTCAGTCACAATTTTACCCTTAATATATTTGGAAATGGTTTCTAGGATGAGTTGCTCCATCAACTTCCCACAGTGAAGGTAAGGCTTATTAGTCTGTAGTTCTTCAGATCCTCCTTCTTGCCCTTCTTGAAGACAACAGCAACAATTACTCTCCTCTAGTCCTTAGAAATCTCCCCCCACCACCACAATCTCTCAAAGATAATTGTGAATGGCCTCACAAGGCCATGGGACAGCTCCCTCGGCACTTTTGGGTAAATCCCATCAGGTCCCACAGACTTGTGTCTCTCCAGTTTGTTTAAATGTCCCCTAACCTCATCCTCCTCTTCCAAGAGTAAATCTTCCTTACTCCAGACTTCCATATGCTCTTAAGGGCCTTAGGATTTCTAAAGGCAAATTTTAATAGTGAAGACTGAGAAGAAGGCGTTGAGCACTTTGGCATTTTATGTGTCATTTGTCAACAGTGCCCCTGCAGCAAGCCCATATTTTTGCTGGTGAAATACTTGAACAAGCCCTTCTTATTGTCGTTCATATGCCTTTTCAGCCTTTCTCGCTTTTGTCATAAATACTACAAATTGTCCTTCCTTGCTGTATTTGTTTTGTGTGGTAAGGTTTTTGTAGCAGGGACAGGGGGGCATAGGTGTGGTTTCTGTGAGAAGCTGTCAAAAGCTTCCCGTATGTCTGACACAGCCAATGCTAGCAGCTCCAAGGTGGACCTGCAGCTGGCCAAGGCCAAGAAAATCAGTAACGATGGTAATGCCTCTGTGATAACATAATTAAGGGGGGAAAAAAAAAAAAAAAAAAAAAAAAAAAAAAAGGAAGAAAAAAAGAACTGCACACTTCGCAGCTAGAGAGAGAAGTGAAAAGATGTGAGAGAAACAACTCTGCAGACATTAAGGTCAGTGAAGAAGGCTGGGGACGAGGAGCTCCAGGCTCCAGAGCAGAGATTTCCCCGCAACTTGTGCTAAACACAATGGTGAGGCAGGCTGTCCCCCTGCAGCCCATGGAGGTCTATGGTGGAGCAGATGACCACCTGGAGACCGTGGAGGACCCCACGCCGGAGGAGGTGGATGCCTGAAGGAGGCTGTGAACCCATGGGACACCCGCTCTGGAGCAGGTTCCTGTCAGGACCTGTAGCCCGTGGAGAGAGGAGCCCAGGCTGGAGCAGGTTTGCTGGCAGGACTTTTGACCCTGTGGGGGACCCACACTGGAGCAGTCTGTTCCTGAAGGACTGCACCCCATGGAATGGACCCATGCTGAAGCAGTTCATGGAGAACTGTCATTCATGGGAAGGACTCACGTTGGAGAAGTCCATGGAGGACTGTCTCCCGTGAGAGGGACCCCACGCTGGTGCGGGGGAAGGAGTCCTCCCCCTGAGGAGGAAAGAGCGGCAGAAACAATGTGTTATGAACTGACCCCAACCCCACTTTCTTTCTTCAGAGCTCAAAAAATTTACTAAGTATTACTGAAAATTCTACACTTTTTAATGTTTTTCCCTTACTTTTCATAGACCTCCATAGACTGAAGCATAAAAAACAGGCCTGACTTCATTATTTGTCTCAAGATAGAAGCAAAAATTACTTTTCTTTGTTCTCAGCCATATCTTCATTCTGCATCTTGAATATTTTCTCCAAATATGCAACATATCTTTTTCTCCTTGGATTTCCTCTGCCAATATGCATGCCAATTCTTCATTATAAGGACATCCCTTTGAAATTGCTTTGCATTAGGTACATGCCCAGTAATTGCATGAACAAGATTATTATGACACAGTAGGTAAACTAAGTTATTCATAACCCAGTCATCTATTAATCACCTTTGAGACTGCAAAGATTTAGAGTACCAGGTCAGGTCTTACCTGTACTAAGATATTTCCAACATGATTGCATTGGTAAAGACTTTATAAGCATCAAATATGTTACAGGAGCACTGTAGTGACTCTATGTACCTTTATTTTGTTTTGAACATGGAGGATGGAAATAGTAAATTAATTCTGCTAGCATAATTTAAATGACAATATTTCTGTAATTAAGTCCTTATGGCTCATTTAGATATGTGACTACCAAGATCCTGAGTGAAAGCAAACTATGGTATCTCCATCAAAAGTAAAACTGCGCTGATTTTTGGGGACTGAGTACCTGGCTTCTTTAAATTCCAAGTTGTTTAATTGGAATGCACTGCATATTTTATGATCAAGAGGACAATTTCCTTTACTGTAGTTTTTCTATTATGTAAAGGATATTTTTTTGTAAAAGGCTGCACTTTATAGATTGATAACTGGACATCATATCCTAGACAGTAGGATAGTTCTGTGTGAATTAATACTAATTTTGCCATTTCTAATTGATTTGAAACATAATACATACCTCCATCTGTATGCAATGAGCTAAATTCATAGTATCACATTATATTGTTTCCTACTTCCTAGTGTGCCCATTGCACAGGCAGAACTTTGGCCAACATATCAGTAGCAAGGAAAAACTGAACCTCTGAAAACAGCATTTTGTGGTTTTAATGGATCATATGTAGATCATTATTATTTTTTTATTACCTACACAGAAACTAGCCCAGAAAAAATAAAATTGTTATCATAAATATAATATTAATGCATTAATAACATTAAGCAGAGTGTGATCCTTAGAATGCATTCTTTTTGTAATAAAGCATAAAATTTAACTAAGCAATGAATGGATCCTTAATGAACAATAATGTTCATAATTTTATCTGAAACACTACTCTCATTTTAAGTCTCCTAGCCTGTGTATAGAAAATTTACATCCTAACCAAATGACTGAAAATGTGCAGATGTCTTTCAGGAACTATATATGTTATCTAAAAATACTGTATATTGAAGTAGAGTTATGAAGATTTTTGCTGTTATGTGCTTTTCTTTAGTCTCCTTATCATGAGTCATGAAATAATAAAATCATATTTCATATTAAAGAGTACCACAATATTGGTATTACTCTTGTGAATCTAATTCTCATTCAAACTTTGGAATTATTTTTTTTCCACCAAAAACAGTACTTTATAGTTCAGAAACATGGTCTGGGAAGATAAGGTTCTCAGGCCCAAACAGAAAGGCTATAAGAGTACTGCCTGATAAGCTTTCCAATAAGAATGCAATGTGATTTATTTATGGTAATTAGTTCATTTTGTTAGAACAATGTGCTGTCTGCTCTAGCAAAAATGAGACCACCAGCTGCCTTTCACTTGTGCACAGGCTCTGGGTTCTAGCACATGGTGTGTTGCCACATGTGAGGGCAGCTGCCACCCACTGCCCCATGGTGCTATTAGTGGCAATAATTAGGGTTTTTATTCCCCTCTGCCTTCCTGTCTGGAATGTGTTATGGCAAGGGTGACATTAGCAACAGGTGCATTACATAGTCTAACTCTCCTGTGTTCCCTAGCTTATGCTGTATTAATGTAATAATCTCATCAGTTCAAGCCAGGCAAAAGTGTTCCAGGTGTCATTTATCTGAGCTGTGCTTTGAGGTAGGCTCCATCCTGTGACATCTTCAATGACAAGATGCTAGCAATTTCCTAGTTGCCTCCTAGTTCATAGGCAGAAACATTTACCCCTTTTTTTTTTTTTTTTTTTTTTAATCAGGATTCGCTAGATCATTGACCTTTGCTGCCCTTTTTATCTCATTTGGCCTGCACTGTGTTCTTCCCTTTTTTCCTCATGTGTCCAAACTATCTCACTCTGGCGTATGCTAAAGATGGGCTGAATTATACACAAGTCCTCCATTAATATTGAGCTGGGGGTTTTTTCGATTTCTAATCCCTTATTTTGAAACCCAGAGAACAGCTGAAAAATATGCAGTAAACAGGCAAGGAGACCCTTTATTTTGTGAAAAGCAGCTGACGTCTTATTTTATTGACACCAGCAGAAAAGTATTTAAGGAGTTTTAAAATGAACAAGCAAAGAGCTAGACAAAGACAAAATATGTATTGAACATCACAACCTAACAAGCCTACTTTACATGTTTCTTAAGTATGTGTGTTGAAGATTTTAAAAATACAGACCCTAGCCTAAAAGGCTGTATACACAACATTCAGTGAATGTAACATGGAGTCTGACAATAACAAAAATCTAAAACATGCTTGGTAACTACATTTTCCTTCTTTCTGTTGTGGATGAATTCAGGCCTCTATTCCCATACGACCTTACATGCACCCTTAGAATTCAATATTTTGAAAAGAAATATAGCAAAAGATGTAAGAAATATGGAAATTTTTGCCTAACATATAACATCTCAAATTTGTAGTGTAGTATTACATACAAAATATAAGCACTTTCTCCTAGAATTTTCAGAAGGACATATCTGTGCAAAGGTGAGAAGTAGCATCATCAACAACCAAAGAAAATAATAGCTTTAATGATATCTTTCTGTTTTTCTTAAGGGCAGGAAAGAATTAATAATTTCATTAATGATAATTGCAACTAAAAATCATTAGTCATCATGGCATTTCATGGAGACCAGACTAGAAGATCAGTTCAAAAATATAGCTAAATATTTTTTTTTAGTTAAGGAAATATTCTTTATGCTGATCTCAGACCACCTCGGCTGCTTTTTGTTGTCATCTTTGTGGGATGGGGGCAGAAGTTACTAATGTGTTGATACCTTCCAAAAATACCTTTAAAAATACTTTTATTAAAAAAAAAAACAAAAACCAAAAAACAACCAAACTTAGAACATCCTTAGAACAAGGAGAAAAATAATTTTTAAAAAAGATTAATTTTGCTGATATAAAAATATTCATGAGAATATAATTAGAAATTACACCCTTTGCCATAGCTTCCATGTACTCTACAGAGCCAGACAATATTCAGGACCAGCAGATTAACCCTTCAGAAGTTTGAATTTGTGTTAAAAATGCTCAACTGGACTGAATTTTGCCATGTCTTAATTTACCATCTTCATTATAAAACACTTCACCTTTCTTTAGATATCTCTTTGTTTACATATTATTCTCTGTTTTCAGGTGTTACCAATAATTTATCACAAAAAGCTTAGGTCATGAATTATAGTTTATCATCAGTATTATATTGTAGAAGTATTATTTTCTAAAAAACCAAGATGTGGTTTTAGGTGACTTTTAAAAAATGCATTTGAATTTCAATTGTTCCTATTAACTTGAATCAGTTTCCATCTACAGAAAATATTTTGTGCATAAATTCATGTGTGGTCTTAATACAAGATACCTAAAATGAATCTCCTCCTCCATGTACTCATAGTCTGAAAATTACGGTGAAGATCATTCCAGCAGTTTTACTACTTCCTGTGTGTGGCATGTCTGATCATCACAGAAATTTTCCACTTTAATTAACTGTAATACTAAATTGGCTGCTTCCTAATAGAATAGAGAACCATTTTATTTCATTCAATTATGAATATCCTGCCCTTAAATACACCTCAAACTAAATATTCCTGGTTTCTTTCTGAGTGTGGGCATATGTGTGTGTGTATACATGCATATGGGTGTGTGTTTGTAACATGTTGTATCTGAATACCACCTACCTGGGATGTATTTTTAATGGATCAAAGGTAAAATAAAAGTGGAATACAATCCTCATGTCACTCACCAGTAGCAGTTTCTTCATGGTGGGTGAACTGCTGATTTCCACAGTCCACTGGAAATCTGTCTGTTTACTGAGCCTAATACTGTGTAACTGCCCAGAAGTCTTTGTAGGATTAGATTACTCCTCAGTCTCAAATCTCAGAACAGGTTTTATTTCTCAAAACAGGAAGTCAGATTGTTATAAAGGTTTCTAAAGAAAAGATAAATACTCTACATGAGAATTTTTGACCAAAAATATCTACTCTATTCCAAGTGTGTGCATATGCTTTGAGATACACATCTAGAATTCATAAATCCATTGTAGACACCTGGAAAAAAAAAAAAAAAAAAAAAAAAAAAAAAAAAAAAAAGGAAGTTATCTACTTGTTCCAGATGGCTGATTTCTATCATCCAACTTGCCATTTCCAACAGCAGTAAGTAGGTGGAGTGACTTATCAAACTTGGAGAACCTACTTAGGAAGTTTGGGTGGCAGCTGACCAGATGGGAGTACTGTTGAAGCAGATGTCACAGTCCCAGTTGTTCTCCTCAGTAATATATCATTGCCTGGAAAACACCTCACTGTTATCACAGGCATCCAAAGCCCCAGTTTGTCTGTCCAGAGGGCTTACATTTCAGTGCAGTGCAGTGATTGTTTGCAGAAATATCCGCAAAGTTTTCTTGCTTAAACATTCATGACAGGAAGACCTGCAGAGATTTGTTTCTGCATAGCACCAGTTGGCTAGTTTTATTATCACGGTTCACCAACCACACTACAATTTAGTTTGTGTTTTTTGATTTACAACTTAGCCAGAACTTGTAGATGATACTAATTCAACAGCCTTCTCATTTACTGCTATTATTGTTACTTTTACTGTAAGATACCCAATCTTAGCTTCCTAATATAAACAGTGCACTCATGTGCATCAAGCGTTTTAGATAAGCTTGTAGCATAACTGCCATATGCATGAAATTAATGAGGATTTATTTATTCATAGTGGTGGTGTTTTAATTAGGTCTATTTGCATAAATGTAGCTCTAGATTCCTTTTCAAATGGTTTGGTAACTGCAAGCAATTATGACCCATTTCTATTTGCTGATTAACTAAATCTTTTAATTCAGGGAAAGGGAGTTTATTTTTTCTGTTGTGACTTACTTACTTACGTCTTTGGTACCTTCATTACACCACACTTCAAGTGCTACACATTGTCTCAAACCTGCAAATAAAATAACTCATGAAAGATATAGCTATATATAAAAATAATATATTACACATTATATATTATATTATATTATATTATATTATATTATATTATATTATATTATATTATATTATATTATATTATATTATATTATATTATATTATATTATATTATATTATATTATATTATATTATATTATATTATATTATATTATATCATATCATATCATATCATATCATATCATATTATATTATATTATATTATATTATATTATATTATATTATATTATATTATATTATATTATATTATATTATATTATATTATATTATATTATATTATATTATATTATATTATATTATATTATATTATATTATATTTATTATGTTATGTTATATCATATCATATAAAATAGATATGTTTATATATTTGTATTTATTTTTATAATACATTATATTACAGTATTTTTTTAGTTTCCAAGCACTCAGTTGTAACTTTCCTTCACAGAAATGCCTGTGTGAAGAAAACTGTCGAGTAACAGGAAGTGTCTGGTGTAAAATAACTCTCAAAACATTCAGAGAAAAGCTTTTTCAATTATTCACAATTTACAAGTGAGCAGGAGTTATTTGGGAAAAAATACAGGGAACATGTAGCCCAGATGGGGAATCAGAAAACAAGGTGGGGGCCAGGCCCGGGGTGGGGGGGGGGGGGGGGGGGGGGAGCGGAGTGGGCAAAGGATAACAAAAAAAAACCAAAATGCTATGAATTTCTGATCAACAGCATTGGAGAAAGAGGGAAAAAGAGACACTCAAGCCTGCCACATGAATGTACTGCAATAAAATTTTTGGTCTACCTTGAAGCAATGTCATCCTGTAACACAGCAATGTTTCACTTCCATACTGTAATTTTATGTTTTCTTCTGATGTAAAATCACTTGGCAGAGGATTGCAGAAGGAGATGGAGAGGCTCTAGAGAAAGGGAGAACAAATAAAAAAGATTTGATGACTCAGTGAGAGCAGTTGCTTTCATGTTAATTTCTATGACAGTGTGAAGGTTCTTGGCAAGGACAGAATCTAGGCTTTAAAACAAAGCAAATTTTAACGTATAACCAGATGATTCTTTGACGAAAGGCAAATATGTCCCTCCTTTCTTCTTTCATTACTACTGCTAGGAAGGAAAGAAATGGACCTGGCAGATGTTAATGAGGTCAAGCACTCCTCACATCATGAGTTGTGTGTTTGCTGACTTGCAAATAAGATATGAACTTACACTCCTTATCTACCTACCATCTTCAGTGACACGGGTTGGTTTAGTACTTTAGAATTTTCAATTTAATCTCTACACACATAGAACTAGAATTCTTTTATGAGTAGTCTAATGGTCTGGAAATCACCTCTTGTGAATGTTCACTAGCTTCCTATCAGATTTTTTACTTCTGTGATTAAAATAAATGAAAAATTCAGATGTTCACAGAACACATGTTTTCACTTTCATTTGCTGTAGTACAAACATGAGACAACTTTTATTTTAAAGCCATCTAGATAACTCAGAGGTTGTTATTGACAGAATCAAACTCATTATCAGCAAATAAAAAAAAACATAGAACCATTGGTCTGAAGACAAAAAGCAGCCAGAGTGCCATTTTAATAACTAGATCGTATGAACAAATTCTATTCTCATAAAGCTGAGGGTGGATGATCTATGTAAGGACCATAACACATGTTGTCTCCAGGACAAGCTGAGTCCCAGATCCTTGGCTAAAAATAGAGCAACCATAGAAGTTCAATGAGATCTGAAAGTTGAACCAAGTTACTGCAACAGCAAACAAGGAAAAGAAACTGGATGAAGAGGGATATGTGTGGAAGGAAGGCTCTCACTTTCAGCAGAAGGTGATACCTGTGCCCCTGCTACTTATTTTATCCACGACATCAGTCCCAAGCTACTCCTTCTCTAGACACTCAGTTATGGAGTCATAATTTTGCAGTACTTTGCAGTGTCAACCAGCTACACCAGTTTATGTCACCTTCCTACTGCAGGCAGAATTCCAGTACACCTTAGAAAACTTGAAGAGACAAGGCTTTCAATGCAAGTGCTGCTAATTGCACACAAATCATTTATGCTGCTACTCTAAATTAGCTGTATTCAGTGTAAAGTTTTATGATGAAAATCAGTCTCCTATCATAGCTTATTAGATTTTAATCATTTACACCTATATGCAGATGGAAACTTGTGCAAATGTATTATTGAGGGAAAAGCAGCTTATTTCTGTCTCTTCATTTCAGAGACTTGATTATTTTTCCTTTCTCTACAGTTCACATTAGTTTGTTATTATATTCATTAACATATTGCCAGAACTTAAGAGTTGAAACATACATTAATCAAGAGTTCTAATAGAACATTAGACTATGCATGCACTGAAGAGGACTTTGCAGCTAACCTCTTTATTACTATCTAAATTAAGTGAGATGCTAGCTAGAGCTATGCTCAGTTCCTTGTGAGAAGAGGAATAAAGAAGGGGAGAAAATAAAAAAGGATCCTCTGGTCCTCTGAGACTAGCAAGCTGGAACTGCTACATCCCTGGAAGCCACTGATGTTCTGACACAAACTACAGGAAAATTAAGCTTTCTTCCCTAGAAAAAGATCTTTCATAGATAATCACGCCCTTACTCTTATTGCCACATTTTGGGTCCTATTTTGACAGACATAGCTTCAGACAGTTTTAGACCAGTTTCAGGTTTTCGGTATGGTAGATAAAGGAAAAGAGTAAAACCTTACACTGACATAGAGATAGTAGTTCTCACTCACACTATGTGAGATTTCAGTGATCTGATACAAGGATTTTTAAAGGACACTATTTAACAAATAAGTTCCCTTCCTTTTGCCTCTGTTTGTGTATTCTTCCACTATTCTTACTTGTAATATGCCTGATTCAGCCCATGCTGAGGGTAAAAGCAATCTAAAATAGCAAGGTAACATGCCTGTTTAACTATAAATCATAACCTATTCTACATTGATGGCTTTTTGAACCTGCTGGTAGCACAGACTCCTTCCAAGGGGGATCTGGAGTCTTCATCTGGTGATTTGGGTAGGAGAGTATTGTATTTCCAAACTAGTTGGACTCATTTGGGGAATGCTAGCTACCATTGCCTTGTAACTTCCTTTTTCCTCCAAACTCTGATGTGGACCAGGTTGGTTTTAGGAAAGAGTCTATTATTCAGCACTTAAAACTGCCTATGCAACTCAGGATAAGCATCCCTCACGATTTGGCCATGCCAGCTGTAATTGGAAATGAAGCTATAAGCAATGGATTTATTGCTGAATAATTGAACTTAGTGTTAACTCTGTAAGTATAATTACAGCCTGCAGAAAGGATTGTGTGAATGGGATAGGAAGAGAAGAATCCAGCATATTGGATTACATGTGTTTATCCCCAAAGTGAAAATCTTTTGCAAGGAATCATTGTTTCATTTCCCAATTGTATAGCAAGCGACACTTGAATCAAGAAAGGGGAAAAGCCTGTTTTTTCCTTTGTCACTTCACTTCACTTCCATTTCTTCTGTCAAGTCTATAAATTCAACTGGATGTAGACCAGACACCCCGTACAAGTCTAGAGAGCTACTATTTTGCTGTGACATACTGAGTTTGGGGAAGAGGAGCAGTGCTTATAACAATTTTTTTTTTAATGATCCTACTTCTGGATGTCTATGAACAATTCCTTTTTCCTGCCTTATGGCCACATATTGTCTTTTTCTGAAGCACATCTTCCTTCCTTGCACTCGTGCACTAAAATACTGTTTTTTCTGGAAACTGAATGCTACTTTCAGCTTTATTTTAATGCTCCATTTTTAATGTTGTTTCAAAATGAATACTTTAAAACAAAAGATCAAGAGCTTCCAAAAATATTTTATTGCAGAATCTTCTCTGTATTTGAAAGAGGCATATAAATTAAAGACTAAAAAGTACAGACAGACATATCAATCCTTATTTTAGTCTGATCATGGCATAATATTTACCCTTTGCTGGGAAGTAACTATGATCAGTGTCATCAGCTTTCATTTGATTTTTCTGTTCTTGGATAATGGAGGTAGATTGAATTGAGAAGCACAAATGATCTTTCCCAACCATCCTTTATCGTTTTGTCACAAACAGAGCTGATTGAAACAAGAGGTTTTTACATAATTTTTTTCTCATACTCCACATCCTCCTGCAACTGGGGTGGCTACTTCTGTGCTGCTTTGACCTGTCACTTTTTTCTGTGCTGGATATAACCATAGTATTCTCATACAGTAGCATGCTATGTTGTGCCCAAGGGCATAACCTAGCAAACAACAGGAGGAATGGGTCGAGGTTCAAAATAGTCTTGCTAGGCTTGACAGTTCCTTGTAATCTGTTCCTCTATGAAAATGCATATAATTTTTTTATATTCTGCCAAAAGTGTGTAAATAAACTGATTCCTTAATCACATGCTTGCTGATGTTAAGGAGATGGATGCATGCCTATCTAAGCATTTGAATAGCCAGAATAATGGTGGTTTATCCAGATGGCAATTACCTAATCATATGGGTTAATAGGAGAGCTGGGAATAAAACTCAACTCTCTTGACAAAAGACCACTTCAAATAATGAGAAAACACTATTCTATTTTGAAAAGACAGGAAAAAGAGATGCTTTCAAGAAGAATATGCCAGCGGTTTCCTTTTCTGAAAATTGTCACAGAGAATATTTTCAGAAAATATTATCATAATGCTTTTGCAAAATGCCATACTTGTGAAGAATGCTTTCATAAATAAACAACACTGGCTTTTGAGAAAGGAAAACAGAACTTAGAGACATACGTTGAACTGACTATATGCATGAAGAAGGATGGGGGAATGATTGAAAGATCCAACATATAGTAATGATATGTTGAATCATATGATCCATGGATATGATATGAACAGGATATTTATATTCTGTACAAAATTGTGTTCAGTTTTTACCAAAACCCAAATAGGATTAGTTGTATGCATCCTTACCTGTGTTTGTGGCCTAGACCTACAAAACTTGGTCTTCACTTAACTTGTAGGTCATAGAATAATGTCATAGAATAGTAAAATAGTCCAGGTTGGAAAGGATATTGAAAGATCATCTGGTCAAAACTTTAATGAGAAAGAGATCCTAGATTAGATTATCTAGCACTCTTTTCAATCACATCTTGAAACCTTTCAGTGACAGGAAGTCAACCACATCACTTTGGGAGGTTCTCCAGTGAATGATTACTCTTACTGTAAAAAAATATTTTTGTTGACATGAAACCTCTCCCAGTGAAACTTGTGCCCCTTGCCCTTTGTCTGTATGGCTCCTTGTGAAGAGAGAGCCTCCACTCTCTTTGTAACCACCCTTTAAAGTACAGGAATACTGTGTTGCACTAGAATACGGTGGACTCTAACCACTTACTCTTTCTGGAAATATAAAACCAAAGACTGAAATATTTTAGGTACATGGAATATAACTATCTCTGTTAAGAAATGCATTACTTAGTATTTCTTGATTTTGTAACTTAAGATCTTTGTTAAGATACCCTTTAAAGAAATATTAGAACTCAAATAAGAATACAAAAATAGTATTAAAAAACTAAAGTATGAAAACTAAATCAATAAAATATTTTTTTTTTTCTTTTGAAACCTCACTAGTTAAAAGAGTATACTAGAAGTAAAATAGAATCGCAGAATAATTAAGGTTGGAAAAGACCTCTAAGATCATCAAGTCCAATTGTCAACCCAGCTCCACCATGCTCACTAAACCATGTTGGGCCTACAAGAAAGTTGGAGAGGGTAGGTTTAATTTACACATTAGGAAAAAATTCTTTCCTGTGAGGGTGGTCAGAAACTGGCACAGGTTGCCCAGAGAAGTTGTGGATGGCCCATCCCTGGAAGTGTTCAAGGCCAGGTTGGATAAGGCTTTGAGCAACCTGGACTAATAGAAGATGTCCCTGCCACGGCAGGGGGGTTGGAGCTAGGTGATCTTTAAAGTTCCTTCCAACCTTAACGATTCTATGATTCTATGTCCTGAACTGTTAAGTCTGCATGTTTTTTAAATACCTCCAGGTCTGGTGATTCAATAACTTCCCTGAGCAGCCTGTTCCAGTGTTTGACTACTTTTTCAGCAAATAATTTTTTCCTAATATCCAATCTAAACTTCCCCTGGCACAACTTGAGACCATTTCCTCTTGTCCTATAACTAGTTAGATGAGAGATGAGACCACAACCCACCTCACTACAACCTCCTTTTAAGTAGTGGTAGAGAGCAATAAGATCTCCTCTCAGCCTCCTTTTCTTCAGACTAAACAACGCCAGTTCCATCAGCCCCTTCCCATATGACTTACTCTCCAGGCCCTTCACCAGCTCTGTTGTCCTTCTTTGCACTTGCTCCAGCACCTCAATGTCCTTGTAGTGAGGGGCCCAAAACTGAACCCAGTAGTCGAGGTACAGCATCACCAGTGCCAAGCACAGGGGCACAATCACTTCCTTACTCTTGCTGGCCATGTTATTTCTGATACAATCCAGAATGCTACTGGCCTTCTTCGTCACCTGGGCACACAGTTGTCAGCCAACTGTCGACCAGCGCCTGCAAGTTCTTTTTTGATAGGCAGTTTATCAGCCACTCTTCCCCAAGTATGTAGTCTTGCATGTTGTTGTTGTGACCCAAATGCAGGACCCTGAACCCCTTTCTTAGTCATTGAAATACGGTTTTCTGCCACCAAAATAAATTTTAAAAATTATGTAGGTTTTATTTAGCCATTAAACCAAACAGCACACTACAAACAATACTGATTGCATGTAGCAAGACATGCAACTGCTGGTAATCTGGTTTATATATGAGCTAACATGGATAACATAGAGAGAGGCTGACATAGGAGAAAAACATAGAATAAAATAATAGAAAACCAGCGTTCTTATACCTAATAGAGGAACAGTATTTTTACTATTTTATCATTAAAGTTCTAAATATTAAATAATTAATCTTTCAAATCAGCTGAATGATATCTAAGTTTTAGCAATCTAATCTTTTTTAAAGGTCACCTTGGCAATTTCTAAGATTTACTACTTTTTCTGGGATGAAAATATAGGAATTATTGCTGCAAGTAAATGAGCACAAAAGCCATTACAATTCTGGTGCCTTCTTTAATGTTGGAACATCAGGTAGAAGTTGATTTTACTATCTAAGTTTATCTAGTCAAGCAAAAATTTGAGGATTTATGAGAACTCATTTCAGAGTTATTTTAATCACTCTCAGTATCTGCAAAAACCCTGAACTTCAGATATTTTTGTGGGATAATTTAAAACCAGCACTACTTCAGAGCTACTTTCTTCTTTCTTATTTATGTCTTTATTAATGATATGTAAGCAAAAGACCTCACCATCTGGCTTGATCACCTTTACTTCTGAAAAATAAATGAAAATTAATAGCTGTTCTTTGCATCAGCTTTCAAGTCTCAAGCCTTGAAAGCTCAAGGTCTTTTAGTCTATCAAAATACTATGGCATATGCAAATTAGCACATGTTATTAGCATATGCCATTTAAAATAAAAGATAGCACTAAAATAGTTTCCTAATATCTTGTGACAGACATAATCCAAAGAAACCGCATACAGTGGTTCACAAACGTTTTTACTGTCACACTGTCCATTAAGAAGAGTGGTATAATACTGTAATACATTAATATGGCACAGTAACTCTATATTGCACTGAAACATGATAATCTCAAATGCTTCTTTTCATGGTTAGGCAGATCTGTGAACCTTGATTGCATGCAACAATCTAGTTTGTATGGTTGTTATTGAGTGTGTGTTCTTGTGCTTTGTATACTGATATATCTTTAATATAACAGTTATTAGGTCAAGACAGTAAAATACATATACAATATAGTTCTTTTGTAAACAACCCAGCACACCAATTTTGAGGACTGCTACATTTTTCCTTTTGTGAACAAAAAGCTCTTGCACAGTGCAAGCAAGAAGAGAGTTTCTGTGGTGTTACTGGAAGGCTTAGGAGGATTAAAAACTCTGAACCATATACAAAACCAGTATAGAAACAACAAAGTAACAAAAAGAATCATAGAAAATGTTATTTCAGGGGGTGGTACTGTTTATTTTTTTTTTTTTTCACTATTTTCATTATCATTATCATTATTAAAGAAGCCCATGCATAAAAAGTAGGTTTGTGAGATATTTTTTTTTTTCTATTTGTCCATATCCAGCTTAATCCAACTAAGTGTTTATTAGATTCACTCTAAATAAAACCTTCACTGAATCACAGTCTAACTGCCAGTAGAGTTATTCCTCCTTGAAGAAGGCATCACAACAGGAAAAGTTGTGTACAGATGATATCACGGGAGGGAAAAGACAAAGGAATAAGAAGGACAATGGTAAGAAAACCCAAACAAAAAACTAAAACGGGCTGAGTCCATTCACATAGTATTTGGTTTGTGTGGTAAGTTTTTCATAGCAGGGTGGCATAGGTGTGGCTTCTTTGAGAAGCTTCCAGAAGCTTCCCCCATGTCTGACACAGCCAATGCCAGCAGCTGTGAGATGGACCCACCGCTGGCCAAGGCCGAGACAGTCATGTGATGATGGTAATGCCTCTGTGATAAGATAATTAAGAGGGGAAAAAAAAAAAAAAAGGAAGAAAAAAAGAACTGCACACTTCACAACATGAGAGACAAGTGAGAAGATGTCAGAGAAACAACTCTGCAGACACTGAGGTCAGTGAAGAAGGAGGGGGAAGAGGTGCTTCAGACACTGGACTAGAGATTTCCCCGCAACTTCTGCTAAATACCATGGTGAGGCAGGCTGTCCCCTTTCAGCCCATAGAGGCCCATGGTGGAGCAGATGACCACTTGTAGCCCATGGAGGACTCCATGCCGGAGGAGGTGGATGCCCAAAGGAGGCTGTGACCCCGTGGGAAGCCCATGCTTGAGCAGGTTCCTGGAAGGACTTGTGACCCCATGGGGGACTAGCGCTGGAGCAGTCTGTTCCTGAAGGACTGCACCCCATGGAAAGGACCCATGCTAAAGTAGTTCATGAAGAACTGTCGTTCATGGGAAGGACTCACGTTGGAGAAGTTCATGGAGCACTGTCTCCCATGAGAGGGACCCCACGCTGGTGCAGGAGGAGTCCTCCTCCTGAGGGGGAAGAAGCAGCAGAAGCAACATGTGATGGACTGACCCCAACCCCTATTCCCTGTCCCCCTGTGGCACTGAGAGGGGAGGAAGTGGAAATTAAAAGAGAAGTTAAGCCTGGGAAGAAGGCAGGGGTCAAGGGAGGTATTTTAAGATTTGATTTTATTTCTATTATTCTCTTGTCTGATTGGTAATAAATTAAATTTGTTTTTCCCCCAAGTCAAGTCTTTTTTGCCAATGCCAGTAATTGGTGAGTGATCTCTCTCTGTCCTTATCTCAACCCATGAGCCTTCCATTATATTTTTCTCCTCCCTGCCCAGTTGAGGAGGGGTACTGATAGAGCATGCTTTGTTTGGCATCTGGCATCCAGCCAGGGTCAACCCACCACACGCATTTTCCCAACTGTTTTGTTTCCTTGAAAGCATAAGACAATTACAGTATAAGAGGGCTGTCTGTTGTTAGAGTATTGCACAAATGTTAATGCAATTTGGATTCAGATTCAGTTCTGCTACACCTCCCATATAGCTTTGGAAATGTCTAGTGTATAAATTATTCGAAAATGGAGCTGGCAGCTGCAGCTTTTCCATTTTCACTAAAATACTTCAACTGTGCACCTGAGTCCAGCCTTTGTTCCCATAAAATCTTGCAATAAATGGCAGGGCCCAATAAATTATGATGAAAGAAGGAGATAAGAAATTAATACAGTGGAGGAAAGGAGATAGGAGGTTATGTTTTTGAGAAAAGGGTAGGTCCAAGTAGCAAGCTGAAAAAATAATAGAGATCATTAAAAAAGAGTTGAACCGTGAAGTTGAAGGAAGGATTTTAAGTATCATTGGACTTTGGAACAGACCCTCTACCTCTTCCTGGGAAATAGAACCTTAAAGTAGGAGTCTCTTAATTTCTTATTCTTCCAGCTGGACCTTCCTGGTGGGGAAGAACAGGTTTAAATCCTTGGCTGAGCACATGCCATAGTAGTATTATCCTTTCCACCCTGGGAAAGTGAGAGACTTGCACATCCCAAGGTCAAAGACAGTTGTACTTTCTTATTAGTTTCATGGTCAAGTTTTAAGATGTCATCAAATATTTACAGAAGACAGTATATGTCCTGTTTGGAGAACAGGTAACATTTCATTTGAGTTGAGAATGAAATGTTATAATTTTGGCAGTGAGCAACTGTTTTTCTCTCACAAAAGGAATTGAACTAAGAACTTAATCACTGTATCAGAAGCTCTTGTTCTTACTCTTTGATAGCACTATACCTAAGGCATAGGCGAAGCTTCTGCCTCAAAATAAAAAGCTTGTTTGCATATGAAATGAAGATATTCTATTGTACTCCTTAGCATGTATATTGAGGAGCGGAATGAATGGTCAGATACTCCAAGCAACAATAATGAATAAAGGTTATGAAAACAAAGATATTGAACAAGTAGATTTAACAAACAAACAAACAAAAGACAATGGTAGATGGCAAGCCTTTAACCTACTGCTAGCTCTACTGATAGAAAGTGCTTGAAAAAATGGGAAGTGTAGCATAGTGATTTGCATTCAAACAAATATGACTCAGATATGAAGAGAGAAATCCTTCCAGGATGAATAAACCCATGTGAGGTTGCAGGTCAGTTGCACAAATGAAACAAAATGTCTTGACATGGTACAGGAAGATAAAAGGGATTCTAGGCGTTTCAGCTGCACACCGATTTCTGTGTGTGTATACACCTAATTTACATTTTTTTTTCATAAGAATCCTGTACCCAGAACTGTATCTAAGCAGCAAAGGCTTTTATATAATGCAGAAGAAACAACATACAGACTGTTGGATGTAACAAAACAGGGTGGATAAAATTGCTTAATGTTTTGTGCTTTTCCGAATCATGTGAAAAGAATCCAGGTATCTTTTTTTTTTTTTTTAATTCAGGAAAAATGTATACAAAAGAACCATGATGACTCAGAAAGAGGGCTTTCTTAGTTTCTATAGGTCAGAGTATGCCTTAAGAATGCTTGGAAGGAAAGGAGATGGAAAAATCTCCTTATAGCGTAGGCCTATGAGGCTCTGCACTAAAAATAAAAAAGATCAAAGGATCAGTTCTTCAGGACCATGATATAAGACATAAATAGTAAGTATCTCTATATGAAGTTTTATTAAAATATTTGTTTTCGTTTACTACAAATACAGATGAAATGAGCATACTTGTTAGAGATAGCAATGTTTACATTTTAAGTATGGTCTGTGTGTTTGCCTTTTTGTCACCATTGTAGTATATTTGTTTTGTTCCTTCATCCCTTACTATGCATTAAATATACTGTTACATTCCACTGAATAACAGATTTCATTAATATTGAACTTCATTCCTAAATACATCTAGTAACAAGGAAGGTGATAGATTTTAGTGGGGGAGAGGGATTGGAACATGGGTTGTGCTTTCCCTGGAAAGGAAGAACAGAAACATCTATAACACTGAGACATAACATAATATGTGAAACTCCCTGCATTTTAAGTTCTATATGTCAATTACCTGGTCTACTTGACAAAAGTTAATTTTCAGTTTCTTTAACATTTGTCTGTGTAAGCTATGTGCATAACCATGTCATCTAGTCCAAGCATAAGCCTAGCATTGCCAAGTTCACCACTAAAGCATGTCCCCAGGTTCTACATCTTCAAGTCCCTTAAATGCCTCCAGGGATGGTGACTCCACCTCTTCCCTGAGCACCCTGTTCCAATATGCAAGAATGCTTTCAGTAAAGAATTTTTTCCTAATATCCAAACTAAACCTCTCCTGTTGCAACTTAAGGCTGTTCGGTCTTGTCTTTTTTTTGTGTAAATCAAATAAACAAGCTAGACCTGAACTGCTTTTAGGATTTCACTTTCAATGTTTTCAATCTGTCCTCCACACACAGAATTAAGAATTTCATAGATGAGAGCTGCTGGGCATTTACTGATGATTTCATAATATCTAGTACAGAACATATTGAATATAGCTGGCAAATCTTTCTAGCTATATGTTGATTATTCAACTTATAACTACCTTCATCCTCAATTAAACTTTTGTTCTGTGACTATAGACTGATTTTAATCACCCTATTCAAACACTATTGCACACTATTTTTTCCTTATGACTGCAGAGTATCTTTACAACATCAGATTTTCAATTTATATGCTTTTAATCTTAGTCTTAATTGCCAAAGTTAATTAAATTAATTGTGGATTAAGTTACCTTAGCTAAACTGATGACATACAGATTTACTGTTCTTTCAATAAAAAAGTCATTAGCATTTGTTAGATAAGCCTTATGATTGCATTGCAGAACGACATTGATAAATGAGTGTATATCATGGGTTGTTTGAGTGTAAACAAAATGAAGGATCTAGTGGATACCTAACTACTTTTAAGATGTTGTACATGACCAGAACACATTATTTTCAAGACCTAGATATGGACAAGATATTACTGTGTGGATAAGGTTTTGAAATTCCCCTCTATTTTCATTGTATTTGAGATCTGATTCTCTATACTACATATTTATCTTATTTTTACATTTCACAGAATCACAGAATCATAGAATGGTAGTGATTGGAAGGGACTTCTGGAGACCATCTAGTCCAACCTCCCTGCCAAAGCAGGTACATCTAGAGTGGGTTGCACAGATTTGCATCCACTTGGGCTTTGAATATCTTCAGAGAAGGAGACTCCACAATCTCTCTGAGCAGCCTGTTCCAGGGCTCTGACACCCTCCAAGAAGTTTTCCTCATGTTTAAGTGGAACCTCCTGTGTTCCAGTTTGCATTCGTTGCCCCCTGTCCTATCACTGGCCACCACTGAAAAAAGATGCTTCATCCTCTTGATACCTGTCCTTTAGATATTTATAAGCATTGATAAAATCCCCTCTCAGTCTTCTCCAGGTTAAATGGACCCAGGTCTCCCAGGTTTTCCTCGTAAGAGAGATACTCCAGATACTCCAGTCCCGTAATCACCTTTGTAGCCCTCCACTGGACACTCTCCAGTAGTTCCTGGTCTTTCTTGAACTGGGAAGCCCAGAACTGAACAGAGTACTGCAGATGTGGCCTTGCTAGTGCACAGTAGAGAGGGAGGATCATAAAATCATAGAATCATAGAATGTATTGGGTTGGAAGAGATCTTCAAAGGTTGTGTAGTCCAACATCCCTGCGATAAGCAGGGACATCTTTACTAGAGCAGGTTGCTCAGAGCACTGGATACAGTGGATAACAGAGCACTGGAACAGGCTGCCCAGGGAGGTTGTGGAGTCTCCTTCTCTGGAGATATTCAAGACCCACCTGGACGCCTTCCTGTGTGATTTCATGTAGGTGTTCCTGCTCCGGCAGGGGGATTGGACAAGATGATCTTCTGAGGTCCCTTCCAATCCCTGACATTCTGTGATTCTGTGATTCTGTGAGCTCCATCAAGCCTGACTTTGAATATCTCCAGGGATGGGACCTCCACTACCCCTCTGGACAACCTGTTCCAATGATCTACCACCCTCATACTGAAGAACCTTTTTCTAATAACCAACCTAAATCTATCCTTTTCTAGTTTAAATATATTATCCCTTGTCCTATTGCTTCATGCCTTTGTGAACACTTCTTCCCCAACTTTCTTATAGGAACCTTTCAGGTACTGTAAGGCTGCTATAAGCTTCCCCTGGAACCTTCTCTCCTCCAGGTTGAACAACCCCAACTCTCTCAGCCTATCTTTATAGGAGAGGTGCTCCAGCCTCCAGCCCTTTGATCATTTTTTGTGGTGCTCCTCTGGACATGCTCCAACAGGTACCTGTCCTTCTTGTGTTGAGGGCTTCAAAACTGGATGCAATATTCCAGGTGAGGTCTCACCAGAGCAGAGTAGAGGGGCAGAATCACCTCTCTCAATCTCCCGGTCATAACTCTTTTGATGCAGCCCAGGATGCGTGTGGCAAATGAAGATGGGAAGAAAAAGGACTCTGAGCCTTTTTCTGAGTAAAGCAATCTTCTTCTTTATTAACAAGAATCTTCAATTCTTTTGTCACCAAGCTTCTTTATTAGCAAGATTTTCTATTCTCTTTGTCTCCTCACACAGTTAGCATTATATATTTTTGTTCTCAAAACAAACAAGCTACACAGGACACAAAACAAGTTACTTCTTGACACACCCGTACTCGTGACTGTATTCAGTTTCATCTCAGTACACATGCTCTCTCAGGCAGTTTTCCAGCCTCACCTTCTCACATATTCATTAAATCCTGTCCTGTGAAGCTTATTTGAGAACACACTGCAAATTCCAATGTTAACCTTGATCAGTCTTAATTTATCTTCCACCTGTTCAGCACAGTTCCTACAGATGCAGTTTGTCTTCTGGGCTGCAGATGTGCATCAGTGGCTCATGTGCAGTTTTTTCATCCACTACTACCCCCAAGTCCTTTTCCTCAGGCTGCTTTCCAACACATCATCTCCTAGCCTGTATCAATAACAAAGGACCGACCAAACCCAGGTGCAGGACCCTGCACTTGGCCTTGTTGAACCTCATGAGGTTCACCTGGGGACACTTCTCCAGCCTGTTCAGGTCCCTCTGAACAGCATCCTGTCCCTCTAACATGTTGACTGCACTACCCAGCTTGGTATTGTCACTGAACTTGCTGAGACTGTACTCAATCCCTCTGTCAGTATAATTAATGAAGATATTAAACAGCACTGGACCCAGTATGGACCCTTGAGGGACACTGTTTCTCACTGCCTTCCATGTGGACACTGAGCCATTAACCATACCCTCTGGATGCAACCATCCAACCATTTTCTTATCCACTGAACAGTTCACCCACCAAAACCATTTCTCTCAAACTGAGTGAGAAGGATGTTATGGGGGACTTTGTCAAAGGCCTTGCAGAAATCCAGAGAGATGACATCCATAGCTCTTTCCTTGTCTACTAATGCAGTTACTCTATTGTAGAAAGCCACTAGGTTGATCAGGCAGGACCTGCCCCTGCTAAAGCCATGCTTGCTGTCTTGAATTACCTCCCTGTCCTCCACATGCTTCAGCATAGCTTCTAGGAGAATCTATTCCATGATCTTCCCAGACACAGAGGTGAGGCTGACAGGTCGGTAGTTCCCAGGGTCCTCCTTTCTACCCTCTTTATAAATGGGTATGTTTCCTTTCTTCCAGTCACTAGGGACTTCACCTGACTGCCATGACTTTTCAAAGATCATGGAGAGTGGCTTGGTAACTACATCAGCCAGTTCTCTCAGGTCTCTGGAACGCATCTCATCAAGTCCCATGGACTTGTGTATATTCAGGCTCCTCAAATAGTCACAAACCTTAACTTCATTTACAGTGGGAGGGACTTTGTCTTGCTGGTCCCTGTCTTGTGGGCCATCAGCTTGAGAGCTGTGAGGAGACAGATTGCCAGTGAAGACTGAGGCAAAAAAGTTGTTGAGAACCTTAGCCTTCTCCTCATCTGTTGTTACTAGATCACCATTGTGGCTCACAAGGGGGGGATACCCTTACTTTAACTTTCTTTTTTAGGTTTACATACCTGTAGAAGCCCTTCTTGTATTTACTGCACTTTTTCCAGGATATCTGTCCCTACTTACACTGCCTTTGTAGTTCCATCTTGCCTTTTAGTTTGACCAGCAAGTCTCAACTCACCCACGCTGATCTCTTGCCTTCCTTGCCCAATTTCTTACACCTGGGGATTGAGAGCTCTTGTGCTCTGTGGAAAACATCCTTAAAGATCAGCCAGCTCTGTTCTGCTATCTGTTCTGATATCTGTTTGCCCTTGATCTGCTGGGCAAACTCTTCTGAATATACTCCAGGATATTGTTGGCCTTCTTGGCCACAAGGGCACACTGCTGGCTCATGGTTAACTTGCTGTACACCAAGACTCCCAGATCTTTCTCTACAGAGCTGCTTTCCAGCAAGTCAACCCCCAACCTGTACTGGTACATGGGGTTATTCTTCCCAAGGTGCAGGACTCCACTCTTGCCTTTCTAGAACTTAATTAGGTTCCTTGCTGCCCACCTCTCCAGCCTGTCCAGGTCTTGCTGAATAGCAGCACAGCTTTCCGGTGTATCAGCCACTCCTCACAGTTTTGTATCGTCAGCAAATTTGCTGAGGGTGTACTCAGTCCCTTATTGAGGTCATGGATGAATGACAGCATTTCAGTCATGTGAATGATTCCATCTTGTCTCTGTAATTGCCATGAAGTCATAGCCTTGCGACCACATGCAGATCTCTAGCTCTTCTTGTTTATTCTCCATGCTGCGTGCATGGGTGCACAGGCATTTCAGAGAGGTAATCAAGTTTCTAAGTTTCCTTGAAGGAGTCCAAGAGGATTCACCTTAGCCATACACACCCTTGAGATGGTTGGCCTTCTTCTTCTCGTTGTGGGAGGCAGCTAAGGAACATTTGTCGCTTCTCTGGTTGGCCTGACTTATTCCCCAGTTTGATACAGTGGCATGAGTATTGCCATTTTGGGCCCTACCTCCTCAAGTCCTTCAGTTTAAATCCTGCCTCATCAAGCTGTCCAGCCTTCTGCTAAAGATTCCCTGGCCTCTTCTAGACAGGTGGATTCCCTCTCTCCCTAACAGGTTAAAATCCTCAAAGAATGTCCCATCGCCATAAAAGCAAATAGCCTCATGACAGCACTAGACACATAGCCAGAAGTTAATATGCATTATGTGTCTATTTCCGTCTGCCCCTTTTTCTACAGCTGGTAAAATTTGAGAGTTTAGGGTTTTTTTTAATTTCTTAAGGAAACACACTTGAGAGGGAACATTTGTATTTACTGCAATGTAGAGCTTTGATCAGTTTAGCAATAGCATGTTTAACCCCAGTGGGATAAACCCCATGGAGCTGAAACAACATTTAGTATAAACTCTGATATCCAGAACCTGAGCAACAACATTGAAATAACCTTCCCTTTTCTCTAACTGCTGCTGTGCCTAAAATATCAGAAAGGATCAAGAGTGATGTCCAAATCACAGATGACTGTATCTAACGCAGTTAGACGAGGGCTTGTTATGCATGGCAGTAAAACCCCTTGGCTTCAACTGGAGTTGAATGCAAAGAGAGGTTAAAATTTGATCAGTTTTACAGAAGTTGCGGATCAATGTTTCTCCCACACAGAATAACAAGAAAAATGAGCTTGGTGAAAAGAGACAGGGTTAGGATGGGAAGCGGATTCAACTCAAAATCAACAAGAGAAACTATATTGCAGCCTTTCAATACTTAAAGGGGGTTTACAAGAAATATGAGGATAAACCTTTTAGCAGGGCCTGCTGTGATAAGACAAGGAGTATATGGTTTTAAACTAAAAGAGGGTAGGTTTAGACCAGATATAAGGAATACATTTTTCACAATGAAGGTGGTGAAACACTGGAACAGGTTTCCCAGAGTGGTGGTAAAACCCCATCCCTGGAAACATCGAAGGTCTGGTTGAATGGGGCACTGAACAACCTGGTCTAGTTGAAGATGTCCCTGCTCAGTGCAAGGAGGTTGTAGTAGATGACCTTTAAAGATCCCTTCCAACCCCAACCATTCTATGACTCTATAAATGTGAAGTTATAAAGTGACTGTCCTCACAAGGTGACACAATATATTTTAATTCTACTCCAACATTAGGGTGAAGTATCCTCACAGAACCAGTTTTTCTGGCTTTCAGTGTCATAGACACATATTCAACTTATTATTCAGGTGTAATAAGTTGGCTGTTCTAAGATGTTAGAGATGTATACTACTGTATTTACAACAGTAAAATAGTCTCCACCCAAATAAGAATTATATTGTTAGTAGATTTTAGATATTGTGAAGTTGTTGTTTAGAGGCTGTCCAACAGTGAAACCTTGCAGAATACTTCCACTTGCAGATCTGATGATGAGGAACTTGTTTTTAATCCTAACAATGTTAGTTCTTTTTTACAGTCACTTAAGCTTTGAGAAAACACAGATGAGAGTATGAGACTCAGCATAACTCTGATACCAGTAAGAATTTAGTGGATATTTTCAGCTTCAACCAATTTAACTCTACAAAATAAAGCTTCAAAAATTATTCTGCTTTATTTCTCTTATTGCTCTAAGAGACTTCTAAAACAATGAAATCAATGAAAGAATTTCCTGATAGCTATTGTGAATCCACATTTACTTTCTGGTTCCTGGGGGAAAAAAAAAAAAAAATCATTTGTCTTCCAGAATAATAAAGCACAGAGTACTGACAGGTTGGTGCACATCCAAACTGCAGGTTTGCATAGCTCAGATATTGATAGTGAACTCTCCTCGAGAGTGCAAATCTCAGTTCTGTTTAATATATATTTAATCTCTTGAAATGTGCTCTGATTTTTTAAAGTTATGTATATTTTTAACCACTTTATGGCTTTTCCTAATAAACACTTCTACAAATAAACTCCTGGGGCAGAGCAAACTACTTGTGATGCATGCTGCAAAGCTCCACTTTAAGTCATTTGTCAAGGCTCCTGCACAAGTCCTGTGACAGAACTGCCACAAGACATTACTCAGCTGCTTCAGCTGTAACATTGTTCTTTCCAAAGAAGGGTAATGAAGCTGGTGAAGGGTCTGGAGTACAGGTCTTGTGAGGAGCAGCTGAAGGAAATGGGATTGTTTAGTCTGGACGAGTCTCAGGGGAGGCCTTATCACTCTCTACAACTACCTAAAAGGAGGTTGTAGTGAGGTGGGGATTGGTCTCTTTTCCCAGGTACTCAGTGATATGACGAGAGGTAATGTTCTCACGCTGCACCAGGGAAAGTTTAGGTTGGATATCAGGAAAAATTTCTTCTCCAAAAGAGCAGTCAGACATTGGAACAGGCATCCCAGGAAAGTGGTGGAGCCACCATCCCTGGAGGTGTTCAAGAAACATGTAGATGTAGCACTCATGGACATGGTTTACTGGGCATGGTGATGATGAGTTGACAATTGTCCTGAATTATCTTAGCGGTTTTTTCCAACCTTAATGATTCTCTGATTCTGTGATTCTCCTTACCTCCCCCACCAGACTGAAGAGCTATTTGTCACATTGACTCATAAACTCTGTGTTATTCAACAAATTAACCCAAAGCATATAGGCAATATCCTCCTGGAGTCAGCAATTCTTAAAGCAAAGTAGCCTGCTTAAACTAAATGAGAGAAGAGTCCAGTAATAACTGGACCGTGGGGTTAAAAACTTCATGATAATATCCACAGGCAAGATAGATTGCATTGCTTTTCAGCTTTCAAATTGTTAATTTTCAAACTCCTGAGGGCTTTGATTTATACCCTTAATTACTGAGTTTGAATATGAAAAAAAAATGAACTTATAAAAAAAATCAATGGAGAGTCTCTTGCATTGGTGCTTTGCTGTAGATGTGCCTGAAATCTAAATTCTCCCACCTCTTTCCAGGGACCATGGTCAAAGTTCCAGTAAACTACCAAGAAAGCACTAAATTTAAGAGTTCTGCTAGCACTGAAAGTGCTGTGATATATGTTTGTTTATATATATATATATAAATGCACTTTTCTGAAAGCGACTAATCCTTTCCGTAATCTTTCTTTCTTTAAATATTTATAAGAGTGAATATGCATCATTTCCAATTAACTTCCCTGGGTTACAATGTTTTCAGGAAAATGTTAATTATAGCAATACCCACAGTAGTTTCATATACATATCACATTTTAATTTCAGAGTGTAATTTTCCGCCATTATTTGTTTGTTGCATATTTATTTTTTTTAACCAGTTGATTCTGAAAATGTTATAGTGTATGAGGAATTGTTAAGTTCAGATATACATACAGAAATCTATGGGTTGAATTTCAATAAGTGTATATTAAATACAAATAAAAATATTAGAGTCATTAGTAGATAGTAAAGAATGCATGCTTCTGTACATAAACTAAATAGTTAACCATCTACCTAAAGAGGAACTTGTGCTACTTTCTAGACAGGAATAAGTGTGTTTAGGTTAGCTGAGTAGTGAGCTATAGGTGCAAAGTACAAGTACAGATTACACAGCACCTCCATTCCCCAATGAGGAAGATTTTAACTCTGTAGGGTAGGGGAAAAATTATCGTATACACTGGGATAAGTCTGATTATTCCTCTTTAAAACTATTTCTGCTTACAACTATTTCTGCTGATGAAGGAACCCATATAAAAATAAATGTTAAATTCTGTTGTATTAAAATCCTACACTAAGAGTTTAATCACTGACACAAACATACAAGTTTCCACCTTTTAAAAAAGTTCACCAATCCAATGAGGAGAAGGTCCATCACTGTTGATTCTTGTATTGAGTCTTCCATATTGATTCTGTTAAAGTTCTGTTTAACTGATTCCTAGACTCAGGAAACCTAATTAGAGGACTAAAGAAACAAATTATACTTTTTTCAGTGGCCTTTTTCACTTTCTCAGATGCTCAGATTCCAATAAATTATCCAAATCAGATTTAAATCAAAGACAAAAGTAGATCTAATCCGGCAGACCTGAATTACTAATTTTAAACCGTAAAGTGCTACCTCATTTGAAGACATTAAAAAATAGAGAACTGTATGCTGGAATCATTCTTTTTAAACATTTTTAAACATATCCTGGAAAACAGTATATATTCTACACCACATTTTTCTCCCTTGAAAATAGAGAGATGAAATGTAGGTACATAAAAACATAGAACAATCCACGTTGGAAGAGACCTCAAAAGATCATCTGGTCCAACATTTTGTGGGAAAGGGATCCTAGATGAGACTGTCTAGCATTCTGTCCAATTTCATCTTGAAAATCTCCAGTAATGGGGGCTCTACCACACCCCTTAGGAAGGATGTTCCAGTGGTTGATTCTTCTTGATGGAAATTTTTTTTTTCTTATGTTGAGAAGAAACCTCTCCCAGTACAACTTGAACTTGTTGCCCCTTGTCTTCTCCACATGACTTCTTGCAAAAAGAGACCCTTCAAGCTCTTTGTAGCCACTCCTTGTGTTTTCAGGAGGCTGCCCTTGGATACCTCCCAGTGCATACAAGCGCCTTTGCCTTCTATAGTTGCTTCCCATGAACTCTTTTGCTGCTGGGGTCTGAGCATATTGAAGCTGTCATTTCTAAGATACAAGGTCTTTGTCGCATAACTGGTCTTCAGTGTGTTCAGCACGATCTTAAACTCAACAATGATGTGGTTGCTGTATCCAAGGCTACCATTTGTAGTTATACTGTCAAGTAAGTCTTCTTTGGTTAGGAGCAGTAAATCCAACAATGCATTGTTCCTAGTCAGCATGTCCAACATCTGTAGAAGAAAGCAATCCTCAATGCATCCCAGGAACTTGATGGATAGGTTCTGAACTGCTGTGTTTTTTTTATCAACAACTGTCCAGGCAACTGAAGTTGGTCATGGGGACCATTCTGTTAGCCCAAGACTTCCCTGAGCAGCAGAAGTAAGATTTTGTTTACCTCATCATCCTAATTCATAGGTTAGTAACAGATAACTAACATAAGGTCCCCCTGGGTGACGATCACTCTAATCTTGATCCAAAGGTATTTGACAGCAGGTTCATGGTCTCCATAGTTTAGCTCTATTCAATTAAATTTATCTTTTACATGAACTGCAACTCCTTTTCTTCCCTTCCTATAGTTCCAAACGAGTTTGTAGTCATTCATCAAGCTCTTCCATTCATGTGACTTTTCCCACCACGTTTCTATTACTTCTATTATTTCTATTATTTCTATTATTTCTATTATTTCTATTATTTCTATTATTTCTATTATTTCTATTATTATTTCTATTATTTCTATTATTTCTATTATTTCTATTATTATTTCTATTATTTCTATTATTTCTATTATTATTTCTATTATTTCTATTATTTCTATTATTATTTCTATTATTCCTATTATTTCTATTATTTCTATTATTTCTATTATTTCTATGACACCATAACTCTCAAACTGTGCACAGAGCTCCAGTTCCTCCTGTCTCTTGCCCAGACTACATATGTTGGTATACATGCACTTAAGATGACTGGACTTAGGGTTCTTGCCTTTGGAAAGGGTTGAGGAGCATTCTTCAATATTCTGATGGATGTGCTCATCCACCCTGTTTATGTATATTTAGGTGTCACAATTGTGGACCCTGCTCCCAAGTTTGTTAAAGTAGAGTTCACTAAGCCAATCTGCTAGTGAAGATTCTCTTGCTTCTTATAGATAGGTGGATCCCGCCTCTCCCCAGTAGGCTGTATTCATTGAAGAATGTCACTTGATTGTAGAAATCAAAGCCCTGGCAACAACATCTGCCACAAAGACAGGTATTGGTCTGCATGATATGACACATCAACTTCTACCTGTACCCCTGTCCCTGACTGGCAAGACAGAGCAGAAGATCACTCAGGCACTTGACATTTTGACTTGGGTCCGCAGGGCTCTGAGGTGCTGCTTGATATGGCCCAGTTTTTACTTTACCATGTCATGATGCCCAAATGGAAAAGAAATAGAGGATAGTAGTCTATGCTTTTACCCAGTTATGGCAATATTTCTATGGCATCCTGGATCTCAGCTCCTGGCAAGCTGTAAACTTCCTTGGACTGTTTATCAGGCCAGCAGATGGGTGCCTCAGTGCCTCTTAGCAGAGTCACTCACCACTAGTACTCATCGCTTCCTTTTGCAACTTTTACTACGTGCTGCTGGTGCTGTTTCTCCCTGTGAATCTTGCTCATTGGTTTTGACCACTGCCAAGGTTTCATACTTTTTTTTTATTTTTTTTTTTTTTCTACTTGGTACATACAAGGAAGGAGAGTGAAGTGATATCCTATTCCCCTGAGTCACCAGAGACCATGGCTTCTCCTTCTGCAAGGTGCTGTCTGTTCACTGTTGACACTTGTTGTCTGGGTAGTCCTTGGGAGTCAGTGCCACGAGCGCCTGCTATTTCTTTTTGCAGTCTCAAATAATTATCTATTTCTGGCTCCCTCCCCCTACTGCACTGTAACCCGATTACTTCCTTCTGCAGCTCCTCCACCCACTGTTTGAGTGACTCCACCAGAGCACACATTGTGCAGGTGGATCTTCCATCCTTCTCCACCCAGGAGGCAGGATGCAGTTTTTGTCCTCTATCTGGAGAGTAGTTTCCCTGATAGGAAGCTCTGTCTGAGTGGCCCCCTCCATAAATCCCAGACTAGCCTGGTAAGGTAGCTGGTTTCTCTCTGCTGCAGAGACCATTGCCATCACACTTCCGACAAAATCAAAACATTGCCTAACAAGGTCTTTATTCTTTGGAAAACTCAGGCTGCTGGGTAGACTTGCATAGCCACCAGTTAGATGAGTTGACCACTGGGGCTGCAACCTAAGCCTGCAGGTGAGCAGAACAAGCAGTAGCCCAATAACTGGTAGAGTGCACAACCCTTCCTGCATGCTCTTTCACACAAAATGCTGCCAAGACTGCTACACTGCTCTGTCCTTGTTTGTATGTTGTGTTTGCTGGTGCTCCCTATGAGCCAGTTATACGTGGCTTCCTGCAGTTTGAACTGGCCATGGGGACTGCTGGCACTGCCCAATTCTCACCTGCCTCTCTTGAGAGACATCTCAGCTGATAGTTTGTCCCTATGCACATGTGTCAAGCTAGGGATCAAGTAACCTCCTCAGATATCCCTGGGGACTTCACAAGCCTCACACTCCTCCCAGCACATGGTAGCTGCTGCATGGTAGCTGCTGCTGTGTAATGCTATAGGAAGGTAGTATCACCAGGAAAAAGAAGGCAGTATCTGGTTGCATTGATGAAATGCAACTAATGATTTTCTTAAATTTCAGCTGACTTATTTTCAAAACTGAAAATAAAATTATATATTCATTCTGGTAATGTTAATTTCTGAAATATATTGTTAGTATATTTTGTAATTTTTTTTCATTTCTGTAAAAAAAAAAAAAAAGACACGTATTCTGAAATGAGTTGATGTTGGTTGGCATGCTTACCAGGTAGATATTTTTATTTTTTTATTTTTAAGAGTGGACAGTATTATAGCATTTGAAATAAGCTAACACGCCAACATAAATTTTTACAAAAACAAATTTTCTTTTTTAATAACTTGCTATTGATTTCTCAAGATCTATGAAAGCTAATTATTCCTTCTCCCTCTTCCCCTCCCATATGAAAAGAAAAGAAATTCAGGATCTTTTATTAATGAATTAGAAACCTGGCTCTGGTTTTGTTAATGCACCTTCTGATAAGTATAACTAAATTTGTACCCATTCCTTCTGTAAGTACTGCTGTAAATCCATGAGATTTTTCAGAACAGTCAATAGAAAGTATAGCAAACACAAAAATCTCACTGGTACTTCAGGTATCCACAAATTTTTTAAAGGAGAAATCTGACATATCGTACACTGGTTTCAAATAGTGGTATTCAGAAGATTGAGGTTTGTAGTAATAACAGTGTTTCTGAGGTTTGCTGCATAATCTAAGTAACCATTTTGTAGGTTAATTTACTCAAAGGCATAAAAACTTTCTTTGTACAGATAATACCTCATTCAGATTTTCAGATTGCATAGGTCTCCAGATCTTCAAATAAAAAATAATAATAATAAAAAAGGTGTACTTTTGGTACCTAGTGTTTTTTTGCTTTTAAAAAACAACTATGAGGGAAGAATTACTGAAAATCCATTTTTTTCTTCAGTTGGTCAATAAGATGAAAAAAATGCACTGTTTTGTGGATGTGGTTAAAATATCCATAAAGTTAATAAAATTCAGTTCAAACTCCTGTTTAGTTTTACTGGTACTAGCACATTAATATTACTATGCTAACACATAGATGAGCTCAATACAGAAAGAAACTAACTGAACTGAAATAATTGAAAGAATTATTATTCATCAATTCCATTTACTGCCACATAATATATAACTTACTGAATTTGTACAGAACAAAGGAAAGAACAAATCCAGGCATTGTAGTGATCTGTGGGAGCTGTAACAGTGTTCAAAACAACTACTTAGTCCACACTATCTGCTTGCTTGACAGAAGAGCAGGAGAGATAGCAGTGTGCACACTGCCTGTGTGCACTTTGCCCACCATGGAATCCAGGGCAGTTTTGCAGCAATTTATGCTCTCACTGGTAGCAAGCAATTTCAGTGCAGTGTGCTATTATGTCAAAACAACAACACAGTTTTAGACTTCTGATGCAGTTGTGCATTTGACTGACACTTAAGTCAAAAAACACAGTCACCAAGGCAGGAGGAATTTGCAGGAAACAGTTACACAGACAGTAACATGTACAGATGATATTTTCTTACTGGATGTTGCTCCAGAATCTCGCCTCATAACAAGGATGTTTCATGTCCAATTTACATTATAAAAAGCTAAGATGTACATCTGCAAAAATGCAAATATCAATTATGATTCCAACACTCCGTAGACATGCTCTATCAAGTCTTGTTTTCTGAGTATTTCCTTTTTGTCTCAGGTGGGTTTTGTAGCTTTTGTCAAACTTTGTATTGCCATAGGAAAACTGATTTGAAGTTAAATCCTAATGTGTCATGTCTATTTTATACTATACTTTTGAATGTGTATTAGTTTTCTAAATGTAACTATTGTATCTTGGAAGGTACTCTTTGTAATATGTGATTGCAGTATCTGCCTTGTTCTGTAAAGTATTTAGGTGAAAGAAATAAATGTAAGAAATGTTAGTAGAATTTCAATATTTCTGGTATTAAAAAGAAAAAGTGAGCACACTGGTCTGAGTGGATATCCAGTATTTGGAATTATTTTCTTTCAGATTAGTCATCTACAAGAAAAGCCTAGTTCCAAAAGTGAACTACCACCTTCGTTTCCTCACTCAGAATCCCCATATCTGTCCTCCCTGTGCAAGCTATTTTGCATGATTGCTTCCTCATAATAGCTTCTTCAGAATTTCCATTTCTAATCAAGCTGCAACTGAGTGGGTATCCTTTGCAGTCCTTGAGAAAATCCTTCACAGCACACAGTTCAGAAGTAACTTTCAAATAGTCTTGTTGATAAACAGAGACTGATTTTCTTAATTAAAGAGTCTGATAGCTCTTGAGCTGGTCTTCCATTGCATTCAGGAATAATTAGTATCTGCAAGTTTGGGGGAATTTTTTTTGTTTTTTTCCCATGGTTGGAAACCACATGCTGATACAGAACTTATTTTGATTTTAATATAAACCTTCCTACTATATGGATATGTAATATAGGCTGGTATTTTGAGCCAGGGTTAGCTTCCATAACAGTGAGCAACCAAAATGCAGATTAAATTGCAAATTTCATTTTATGAAGACTGTCACAGATTCACAGAATCACAGAATGTCAGGGGTTGGAAGGGACCTCAAAAGGTCATCTAGTCCAATCCCCCTGCCAGAGCAGGAACACCTGGATAAGTTCACATAGGAAGGAGTCCAGGCGGGTCTTGAATGTCTCCAGAGAAGGAGACTCCACAACCTCCGTGGGCAGCCTGTTCCAGTGCTCTGTTACCCTCACAGTAAAGAAGTTTCTTCTCAAGTTTAAGCGGAACCTCCTGTGTTCCAGCTTACACCCATTGCCTCTTCTCCTATCATTGGACACCACTGTGAAGAGCCTGGCTCCATCCACCTGACACTCACCCTTCAAATATTTATAAACATTAATAAGGTCCCCCCTCAGCCTCCTCTTCTCCAAGCTAAAGAGGTCCAGCTCCCTCAGCCTTTCCTCAAAAGGGAGGTGCTCCACTCCCTTAATCATCTTGGTGGCTCTGCACTGGACTCTCTCAAGCAGTTCCCTGTCCTTCTTGAACTGTGGGGCCCAGAACTGGACACAATATTCAAGATGTGGCCTCACCACAGCAGGACAGAGGGGGAGGAGAACCTCTCTCGACCTGCTAACCTCACCCCTTCTAATGCACCCCAGGATGCCATTGGCCTTCCTGGCCACAAGGGCACAGTGCTGGCTCATGGTCATCCTGCTGTCCACCAGAACCCCCAGGTCCCTTTCCCCTACACTGCTCTCTAGGAGATCATTTCCCAACCTATACTGGAACCTGGGGTTGTTCCTGCCCAGGTCCAACACCCTACACTTGCCCTTATTATATTTCATCAAGTTTTTCCCTGCCCAGCTCTCCAGTCTCTCTAGATGGCAGCACAGCCCTCTGCTGTGTCAGCCACTCCTCCCAGCTTTGTGTCATCAGCAAACTTGCTGACAGTGCATTCAATTCCCTCATCCAGGTCATTGATGAATATATTGAATAGTACTGGACCCAGTACTGACCCTTGAGGGACTCCACTAGACCCAGGTCCCCAACTAGACTCTGCCCCATTGACCACCACTCTCTGGCTTCTTCCCACCAGCCAGTTCACAGTCCATCTCATTATCTGACCATCTAACCCAGACCTCCTCAATTTATCAGCGAGGATGCTGTGGGAGACCGTGTCAAATGCTTTGCTGAAATCAAGATAGACCACATCCACTGCTCTGCCATCATCAAGCCACCTCGTTGTGTTTTCATAAAAGTCCAGTAGGTTGGTCAAGCATGACTTCCCCTTGGTGAAGCCGGGCTGACTGCCCCTAATGACCCTCTTATCCTTGATATGCCTAGAGATGTCACCAAGGATCAGTCGTTCCATCACCTTCCCAGAGATGGAGGTGAGGCTGACCGGCCTGTAGTTACCCGGGTCCTCCTTCTTGCCCTTTTTGAAGATTGCAGTGACATTTGCCTTCCTCCAGTCCTCAGGCACCTCTTCTGTTTCCCATGACTTAGCAAAGATGATGGAGAGTGGTCTAGCAATGACTTCAGCCAGCTCCCTCAACACCCGTGGGTGCCTCCCATCTGGACCCATAGATTTATGGATGTCCAGATTGCTTAATCTGGACAAGGCAAACTCCTCCATTGTCCTGACTTCCTCAGGGGCCTCAGGGGTACGGAGCTCCTCAGGATAGCTTCCAGCAGAGTAGACAGAGGCAAAGAAGGCATTCAGTGACTCTGCCTTCTCTGTATCCTCTGTCACCAGGGAACCCACCTCATTCATTCAACGCCGTGTCAGCCCCACTCTCGCGATTAGCTGCTCTTGACGGGACCCGGCGACACTTCCGCAGTGTCCCCTGGCTCTGGGGCTGCCCCTCCTCCTCCTCTCAAATCGTAAACAGCCACGGACTTACCATTGGCCCCGCTGTGCTTCTCGTTGCCTGAGAGCAGTCGCCGTTTATGTCAGGATATCTATTAAAGTGTTGGTAAGACTATTTGAAAAATGGTGAAGGATTCTGATACGGGAGATTATGGAGGAGTTTTTTCAGGCCAAGAAGTTTTTTGCAATTGTAATACTTATTCACACACACCATTGAACTATACATCATTTGAGCCTTTTAAGTGTTGGAAAAGCACTTTACATGACAACAAGCAACACAGTGCTTACTTTACTGTAGTGATTTCATTGGCAAAAGATACACAAACATTTGGACAAACTTTGAGAAACGGAGCTAGAGAAGCTATTAAGGCTTTTGTTAACTGGTTAGTGCAATGAGAAGGTTAATAATTAATCCTCTTGTATCCAGGCTAAGTAAAAACATTCAACAATTTGTGCAAAGAATGTGAGAAATCCCAGAATTTTTTTTTAGTCTTTTACAATTAAACACATTTATACAGTTTATTAAAGCAGGTCCTTACAGACAACTCTGAAAATATGTCTTTCAATAAAAAAATAATATTAAAAGAAGTGTGGATGAATGTCAACAGCTGTTGTTGTGGAGACTGTAGTAAAAGTATATGTACAAAGTGTCTACTTATATTCTATAATGAGAAATATCTGACACAGGCTATTATAAAACCCCTTTCTGAGCTTTGGTTGCTGAGTACTAAAACATGTAAGGGACTCATTACTGGTTGTCAAAAATCCATAACAGAGTCTGCATGCATCCAGTCTTACTGTACATCAAAGAATGCTCTGATGTTGTACTAAGCTACTAAGCAGCCACCCTTGTTAAATCACATGGACATACTGCCAAGGAAGAGGAATTTTTCTAAGCTTCCAAACAAAACAACAGAAATGTGAAACCAGACTCTTGCTTTCATGAATTCCCTATTTAGACCAGAGGCACAACTCATATCCTGTGCTATAGGATAATCAGAATGAGTTTATGATATTTATTACATGTAAGTTCAGCATAATGTGGGTTGCAGGGGCACAGAAAAATATTTTGGTGCAATAGTGATCCACACGTGGGCTTTCTTACACAGAACAAACCTACAGCTCAGATACTCAATGTGAAGCACAAAGGCAATGTACTGAAATGCTCCAACAGTTTTAGTAACTCTAGACAATTAGAGAGATAAAAATGAAGCCCCCAAGGAGAACCCTGCATGAGAACACCTTCAAAATGTTACGTGTTTAGTATTTTTGGCTATGTACCAAGAGCTAACAAATATCAATCTGAAATGTAAAAAGAAAGACAGTAAAAGGTAGCTAACACCTGTACAAAAGCATTTTAATGAGAAAAAAAATCTTAATATGATACATGATTTTGGCAACTATTTATCACAAAGATTTTTTTATTATTATTTATGCTTTATAGATATGTTTTTGAATTTCTACTAATGTTCATGTTCATATTCTTGTTTGTACCACCAACACAAGTTTCAGTTGTGGAAATTTGAAAAAAAATTAAAGTTCAGATAATAAATTACTATAAATACTCAAATAACAGTTCTCAGGATGAGTTAGAAAACACAAAGAAAGTAGTTGTAAACAGCAATATTATCTTTTTTGTATTTGAGATTCTGTTTTGACTCTTAAAATTACACAAAACTGTCTGTTCTCACTTATGTGATCTAACTCTACGAATGTCATTTAGCATATTTAGAATCTATTAAAATTGACATAATTATGAGCCCTCAGGAAATTTGTGAATTGTCCAGGATTTTGAAAGATCAAATTTTGCCAGAAAAACTGGCTTCCCAGAGAATTGTAATTTACCCAGCTAAATATACTCTTTCGTGTGTATGTACCTAAACACATGTATGTACTTAAATATGTATATAATTCTAGAAAGACATTTGGAGTTAATGAAATGCTAGAGGTGCTTGGCAAAAAGACAGTGTTTTGGCAAAATACTGTGTTCAAAATCTGAACTATTTAATGAAGACTTGTCTGGAAAATCTGGACTTCTGTTTTACCTGCATGGACAACAGTAGGGATGAAAGATCATTTTTATACAAAATGAAAAGGAATTTGAAGCTGGTGCTATTCTAATGTTGGCTCTCACCACAGCCAGCAGGATGTGTGTCCTGGTTTTGGCTGAGATATTTTCTTCCTAGTAGCTGGTATAATACTGTGGTTTAGTTGTTGTCAAGCAGAGTTTCCACGAAGTCAACGACTTCTCAGCATCTCATACTGCCTTGCCAGCAAGGATGCTGGGGGTACACGAGAAGCTGGGAGGGGACACAGCTGGGTTAGCTGACCCCAACTGACCTAAGAGATATTCCAGACCATATGACATTGTCATCAGCATATAAAGTTGGGGAAGAAGGAGGAAGGGGGGATATTCAAGTTACGATTTTTGTCTCCCCAAGTAACCATTATGTGCAATGAAGCTCTGCTTTCCTGGAGATTGCTAAACAACTGCTTGCTGATGGAAAGTCGTGAATGAATTCCTTGCTTTGCTTTGCTTGTACACATGTTTTTTGCTTTACTTATTAAACTACCTTTATTTCAATCCAAGAGTTTTCTCACTTTCACCCTCCTGATTCTCCCCCCATCTCACTGGGGGAGGTGTGAGTAAGTGGCTGTTTGGTGTTTAGTTGCCAGCTAGTGTTAAACCATGACAATGTGGAATGACTGAAAAATAGCCTTTGTTCTTATCTGAGATTGAAGAGCCCTTGAAGGAAAAAGAAAATACAAATAGTCATTCTCAGTGCCGACATGTAAGGTTTTCTATTCTTTACTGATAGAGTAATTAAGTAAAGTCTCCATTTCCTTCATCAGAGGTAATGAATGTTTGTTTACAGGTAACTAGAATATAGTATCTTCTGTTTCACTTATATATTCTAAATTCTTCTACGGTGCATCCTCACTTCATCAGCAGAAGTACAACCATAGCATTTGTGAATTCTACTCTCATTTCAAAAGCTGTACTTAAAACATTGATTTATTTTCTTCCCTTAATGTTTTCTTTAAGCAGGGAAATACATTTGTCAGATTTGCATTTGTCTGTGTTTAGTCCATGATACAAAGAGTCAAAGGTCTAATTAGAGAGTAGAGATGTTGTGTTTTGATTTGTAACCCTAGTAATAACAAATTGCACAGATACAGATATCAACCTTTGAGTCATGTGTTAAGGAAGATATCTCTTCTGTTTTGTGACATGTAACTCTCTGATTTTCACAATTTAAAATTGTTGTCGGTCCAATTTTTAAATCTTCACTTCACAGTGTGATTTCATAGGAGAAAGAGTATAACAGATTTGAAAAACAAAGGTGTTTGTATACTATTAAGTAAAGTTATCATAAAAAGGGGACACATTCAACTTCCCACAACCAAGAAATCCTTCTTAAAACATGTCCATTAAATATTATATCAGCTATATCAGCTAAATATATTGTACTATTTATTAAACCATTTAATATTTGTAGGACCTCAAACACATCTGGTGATAATGATTTTTTGTCTAGAAGATGCTTTATCTTATCCAAGCCTGGGAGCATTTAGGACAAGAAATAAAGTATACTATACAATACTTTTAAAGGATTTAAAGTACTCACTTTAACCTTTAATTTTTAAATTATTATTATTTATGCATTACTGCATCTTTCTAAAGGTTGTAAACATGACAGACTCATGCACATTACCAAAAGACTGTCCCACTATGATGCACTTTACCTCCTTTCAGTTGACCATGGAATTTAGATGAACTTAATTATATATTTCAAATAACTTTTTTTTATTATTATCACAATAAGTTCAGAAGTCAGCTTCTTGTTTTCCATTTTCTTTTTGCATTTATATGAAGGTAGAAAAATTACTGAAAACCAAAAAAAAATATGCTCATTAATGAAAAGCCTCTGCACCTTCTTTTTCAACCTTAGTATAATTAATTCTTTCCACATATTGGAAAATATCTGTGTTCCTACTTCACAGGAAGTCTTTTCGAGAGTTACACCAGGATTAAAGTAAACAGTAGCTGATAGACTAGGAGATAAAACAACCACTGCATCATATATAATTTTTACAATGCAGTTTGCCGTTGCATTGTGTGTGACTCCACTATGTTTTTAGTTTGCAACTGGTTTAATGTGACACAAAATTCAATAGTTTGATCACTGATCAGCATAGATAATTAAAGGAATCTCAGATAACACTGAAACTTGGAACTGCAGGTTGCTTTTGAGGTATAGGTGAATTTCCAGATGGCTTTTTTTCACTTACAGGCTTTGATGAAGTACCATGAAACTGATTTCTTCTACCTTCAATTTCAAGATACAGAAAAGATTCTGGGAGACAAATGGTAGGAGGATTCTGAGTCAATAACAGCAGGAAGAGTGTTCATCACATCAATCTGTTCTATATTAGAAAATCCATTAGAAAATTTCTGCTTTTGCTTAGCCCACCACATTTCCATCATTTTCTCTTAGGGGATTAAGATCCCTTAATTCTATGGGTTTGTTTGTTTCTTTAAGAATAACAATCTTCACAGTCCCACTGTCTTAAAGGTTATATAGACAATAGGTTTCTGTGAAGATAATACTAATTTGAATTCACATATTACTGCAGTTGCTGATTATCTTGTTGTAATACCCTAATACTGCATTTAACACTCTTAATTCCTCCAAGAAGCACTCTTTTGGATAAAGGATCAGAACTGGCCTGAGCAGTGTGCTTCTTAACCATGCCATGTTACTTGGAAAAAGTGCAAAGTCAGATTATTCATACTTTCTAAAAGCCATGGACAGCCTAAACAAAAAGTCACTATTGAAAATTTAAATACTTCACAGAATCACAGAATCACAGAATATTAGGGATTGGAAGGGACCTCGAAAGATCATCTAGTCCAATCCCCCTGCCGGAGCAGGAACACCTAGATGAGTTCGCACAGGAAGGCGTCCAGGCGGGTCTTGAATGTCTCCAGAGAAGGAGACTCCACAACCTCCCTGGGCAGCCTGTTCCAGTGCTCTGTCACCCTTACTGTAAAGAAGTTCTTCCTCAAATTTAAGCGGAACCTCCTGTGTTCCAGCTTACACCCATTGCCCCTTGTCCTATCATTGGTCATCACTACGTGAAGGACTAATGCAATTGATAAAACAAGTATAATTCTTTTTAGTTTCTAGAATAGTATATGGACCAATGTTGAGCAGTTATGGTTTCATATCTTTGGCATTAAACTCTAAAGAAAATTAAGTTGCTTAGTACCTTATAGAATCTGAAAAAGAGAATGAAGAAAAGCCTGATTTTTCCTGAAGGCTTTCTGGCAAAGGTATTCCTTTGACAATGTCCTCTGCTATTCTGTTGTATATTCAAATATTTCACCAAAAGCAATAGACTTCTGAGTCTGTTTTAGTACTTTACTGTGTCTAAGTAATTCCTCCCATCTGAACATCTTTGCATATGTTTATATTCTTTCATGCTACTCTTTCATGCAAGAGCCAGATATTTGGGGGTGGTTCATCCACCTACACTGTTAGCCACTGTTTCTTCACATTGAATTTTGCCACTGGCAAACAAAAGAACACCCACTGATCCATTCACAAACTCTATTAGCAGGACATGATTTTTTTTTTACTTTGTCCAGGACTCGTGAATTAATACAAGTACCCTTTTGGAATGACAGTCATAACTTTCACTGCCATATTAGTCCATGTGCTGACTCAAAGTATAGTGTCTGGTAACTACCAAAGATTTATTTTGAACTCTTGCACAAATACACATCTGATGAGCGCAGCTACAAAGACTGTCAGCAGATGATTAATTTCCTTTCTGCATTTTTCCTGACAGATACCCAGACCCATCCAGAGCGCAATGGGGAGGACTACAACAGAAGTTCTGGCCTCCTGAATCCAGTTCTCAGCTACTGTGGCCAGAAGCCAAACATAACAAGTAATTCCTTTGCCCTTTGCCCTCCCTTCTTTCGGGAATCTTCCCTTAGTCATGCTCCACTCTTAGATCATATCAATAAGATATTTAAGTTTTTCTACACTAATGATTCTCTGTGTGGATTAACCATCACCCCCAGGACCTGATCATAGTACTATAGCAACAGTATCAACTTTTTGTGTGTTACCAGCCCATGCACTTTAGTTCATCCACTTTGTTTCTCTGTTCTAGGAATATTACACTCATATCCTGAATTCAGATCTGCGGAAGAACATACTATTATTGTCAAAGCTTCTTGTTTTCTAAAAGGCTTGCTTCTGATCTCTTGTCTACAAAATACTTCTCTGATCCTTTAGTCTGTCTTTGTCGCAGTTAGTTGATAACTTCAAAATATTTGGAGACCAATTCAGATCAAAGGTCAGGGGTGTTAGAAAGAAAAAGAAGCCCATCACGTTTGTGTGCTATAGGTAAAGCTTCTCTTAAAAGCTCTTAACTAGTGAAAACTCATCCCAAAGAGCATTGTGTCTTGAGGAAGTACATTTGCCTTCTCCTTTGATACTTGTGGTTTCTTTGTGCATTTTCAGCCATAGCCCTAGCTAATAAGCTCTTATTTCCAAGATGTTCACTGAAAGACTCAATATTTTTTAAACCCATAAAAAGTGTATAAACCAAGTTTATTCCCTACCAAACGAAGAGAAAGCAGAGATCTATCAGTACCAGTAGCACTCCTGAGCCCTTGACTATCCATATATTTTAGTAAGCTGTAATATAGAGATTTATAGGAAAAAAAAAACAAAAACAAAACATGTGCAAACAGTTCTTCAGCACTACAAAACATTTTGACAGGGAAAATGATTTAGAAGGGAACTAGTCACTTTCACTAAAGTGGAAACTGAGGAAAAATCCATTTCAAAGCAAAGTGAGACTTCTTGGGACAGTCTTAATGTATTTCATTGAAAATGGCAATTTTCAGAATCTCACTCCATAAGTGTGAAATACTTTAATTACCAGAAAGTAATCAACAGATAACGCAGATTATCTAAACTGCAATGTCATATACAGGCATGCTAAGGCAGTTTAAGATATCATGATTTATAAAAGCATCTGAGATGGCTGGATTCAACTCAAGTAACTTAGAAGACAGGTAGAATTAGATGTTATCTCATTTAGGCTTACCCACACTAAAAATCCACTGCATTTACTTTGAATTTTCTTGCTGTGTCCTCTCTGCACTCACCATAGCCTTCAAAAATTAACTTAACTAAATTTATCCTACCTTAAACAAACCATAGGGTATGAAATGTATCACCAAGAACATTCATGCAGAGTAGCCACATCAGACAATCCAGGAGAGTCATGGAGTGCATGGAGGATAACTTCTTAAGACAAGTGATAGACAACCCTGGCTGATGGTCACCAATGCAAGTGAGCTAATTGATCATGCAGCAGGAAAACTATGATACAGAAGCCATCACAGAAATGTGGTGGGATTCCTCATATGGCTGGAGTGCTGCAATGGATGGCTACAAACTCTTCAGAAGGGATAGGCAAGGAAGAAGAACAGGAGGAGTAGCCCTTTATGTTAAAGAGTGTTTTGATCATAACCGGGGGTTAATGATGGTGATGACAGGGTTGAGTGTTTGTGGGTAAGAATCAGGGGGAAGGCAAACAAGGCAGATATCATGGTGAGCATCTGCTACAGACTACACAACCAAGATGAAGAGGTAGATGAAATATTCTACAAGCAGCTAACGGATGTCTTTTGATGACAAGCCCCCATTGTTGTGGGGGACTTCAACTTGCCAGATGCCTGTTGGAAATACAACACAGCAGAGAAGAGGCAATCTTGCAGGTTTCTGGAGTGTGTGGAAAACAACTTCTTGACACAGCTGGTGAGGGAACTGACCAGGGGAGGTGCCCCACTGGACCTGTTATTCACTAACAGAGAAGGACTGGTGGCTGAAGTGGTAGTTGGAGGCCATCTTGGGTAATGATGAAATGATAAGAGTTTTCTATTGTTGGAAGTCAGGAGAGGGGTCAGCAGAACTGCCACTTAGGACTTAATGGTACTGGTGGATGAAAAGCTGGATATAAGCTGCCAATGTGTACTCGCAGTCCAGAAGGCCAGACGTATCATTAGCGGCAGTCAGCACGGCTTCACCAAGGGGAAGTCATGCTTGACCAACCTTCTAGACTTTTATGAAAACACAAAGAGGTGGCTAGATGATGGTAGAGCAGTGGATGTGGTCTATCTTGATTTCAGCAAAGCATTTGACATGGTCGCCCACAGCATCCTCGCTGATAAATTGAGGAAGTGTGGATTAGATGAGCAGGTAGTGAGATAGATCATTAACTGGCTGGTGGGAAGAAGCCAGAGAGTAATGGTCAATGGGGCGGAGTCTAGTTGGAGACCTGTGTCCAGTGGAGTCCCTCAAGGGTCGGTACTAGGACCAGTATTATTCAATATATTCATCAATGACCTGGATGAGGGAATTGAATGCACTGTCAGCAAGTTTGCTGATGACACAAAGCTGGGAGGAGTGGCTGACACAGCAGCAGGCTGTGCTGCCATCCAGAGAGACCTGGACAGGCCGGAGAACTGGGCAGGGAAAAACTTGATGAAATATAATAAGGGCAAGTGTAGGGTGTTGGACCTGGGCAGGAACAACCCCAGGTTCCAGTATAGGTTGAGAAATGATCTCCTAGAGAGCAGTGAAGGGGAAAGGGATCTGGGAGTCCTGGTGGCCAGCAGGATGACCATGAGCCAGCACTGTGCCCTTGTGGCCAGGAAGGCCAATGGCATCCTGGGGTGCATTAGAAGGGGTGTAGTCAGTAGGTCAAGAGAGGTTTTTCTTCCCCTTTACTCTGTCCTGGTGAGGCCACATCTGGAATATTGTGTCCAGTTCTGGGCCCCACAGTTCAAGAAGGACAGGGAACTGCTTGAGAGAGTCCAGCGAAGAGCCACCAAAATGATTAAGGGAGTGGAACATCTCCCTTATGAGGAAAGGCTGAGGGAGTTGGGTCTCTTTAGCTTGGACAAGAGGAGACTGAGGGGGGACCTGATTAATGTTTATAAATATATGAAGGGTGAGTGTGAGGAGGATGGGGCCAGGCTCTTCACAGTAACGACTGATGATAGGACAAGGGGTAATGGGTGTAAGCTGGAACACAGGAGGTTCTGCTTAAATTTGAGAAAGAACTTCTTTACAGTAAGGGTGACAGAGCACTGGAACAGGCTGCCCAGGGAGGTTGTGGAGTCTCCTTCTCTGGAGACATTCAAGACTCGCCTGGACGCCTTCCTGTGTGAACTCATGTAGGTGTTCCTGCTCCGTCAGGGGGATTTGACTAGATGATCTTTCGAGGTCCCTTCCAATCCCTAATATTCTGTGATTCTGTGTGATTCTGTGATCTTGGGGTGCATTAAAAGAACTGTGGTCAGCAGGTCAAAGGATGTGCTTCTGTCTCTCTACTCTACTCTTATGAGACCCCACCTGGAGTACTGTGTCCAGTTCTGGAGTCCTCAGCACAGAAAAGACATGGACTTGCTGGAATGGATCCTGAGGAAGGCCACAAGAGTGATCAGAGGGATGGAGCACCTTTCCTATGAGGAAAGGCTGAGAGAGTTGGGGTTGTTCAGCCTGGAGAAGAGAAGGATGCTGGGGACACCTTATTGCAGCCGTTCAATGCTTGAAAGGGGTTTATAAGAAAGATGGGAACAGCCCTTTCAGTAGGGCCTACAGTCATAGCACAAGGGGTAATGATTTTAAACTAATAGAAGGTAGATTTAAACTAGACATAAGGAAGAATTTTTTTTTACAGTGGGGGTGGTAAAGCACTAGAACAGGCTTCCTAAAATGATGGTAGATGTCCCATCCCTGGAAACATTGAAGATCAGGTCAGATGGGGCTCTGAGCAAAACTGATCTAGTTGAAGATGTCCCTACTAATTGTGGGAAGGGGAGTTGTATTAGATGTTCTTTAAAGGTCCTTTACAACCCAAATCATTCTATGATCAGACTTTTCCCACTTCCAGTGTCCCATCATACTTCAAGGACCATAGACATAGTAAGTTTCAAACATGGTATCAAAGAAACTAAACAGAGAAGCTCTCACCTTAAAACAACCTCCTTCACTATCGTAAAAAAGCAATAAGTGAAACAACTAAATCGTACTTTGCAATGGGGTTAGAATAGCAAAGAGATGTAATCTGTGAAGGTTAACAGTTTTTTGTGAAATAAAAATATCCTTAAACAATATAGACATATAAAGTTCCTTGCTACACTTCATCTGTTAGACTTAATCAAAACAGATTATCATGCAAAAGTCTGAAAGGCAATGAAGTGACATGACCATCTTCTATTATATTATACAGGAAGCTTCATATCTATGATGACACTTTCATTTCCTGTTAAGAAAAAAAATGTATCAGAAAAGATTTCTGTTGGCTTTACTTTATTATTTTTTTTTTTTTTACAATTCATCTACTGACACATTTTCCTATGGAAACCCTGGGAATTCCCAAGGGAATTCCACTGTGAATTCTAGAATCCTCAAGAAGAAACACAGACACAAAACTGAATTTTGAGCCTTGAATAATTTTAATTACACTTCAATGTAGCCACATATTTATGGGGTGCTGCCAGATATTTGCTCCAGTATTTTAGTAAAGGCAGCTGCCTATCTGCAGAAAACACCAGCTGGTAGGCAGGACTCACCTTGCAGGCAAGTTCTACGCTGAATGAAAACAAGTTAAACTTCAAATAAAATATCCCCCGTGCTCCCACAAGGCTGCCGCTCTGGGACATACCTTCTGCCACTGCAGTCCCTGTTGTGACAGGTCCTTTCTTGAGCTGGTTACCCATAGTACAAAAATGGAGAGGCCCTTGTTTAATATATGTTATGTGTATGTTATGTTATGTTATGTTATGTTATGTTATGTTATGTTATGTTATGTTATGTTATGTTATGTTATGTTATGTTATGTTATGTTATGTTATGTTATGTTATGTTATGTTATGTTATGTTATGTTATGCTATACATTGTATGTACAAGAATACACAGGTATACATAGGAATCGAGGAACCTGTCAAGGTGGGGAAGAACAGAAGAGTTGGCAGGGAGATGGGTTGTATCTTTTTATCCATTGAGAACCGCAGAGTTACCACGGTGCCACCTTCAGGGAGATAACATACATTTTTTCTGACTTATTTTTGTCAGTGAGAGATATGGTAACATGGCACTAGGCAGCTTTTTTTTTTTTTTTTTTTTTTTTTTTTTTTTTTTTTTTTTTCCCACAGCACTCTCCTTACAATAAAGCTGTCATTAGAATTTGCAAAGCAACCCAGAGCAGCAGTTTAAAGTTTATTCCCATCCAGCTTGCTTATGCTGCAAAGCTGTGCCTGCCTATATTTATTACTCATTCAATAGCACAAATAAAAGAATAAAACATATAACCACTATTGAACTTTGATTCTATGTTTTTATAAATACTTGAATCCAGTCTTAGATGTTTATAAAGGAAGCAAAAAGACAGTAGACAGCCTCAATTTAAATAAAAAACCCCAATAATAGCATACATTCTAATTTTTTAAATAAGATTACTCGAGTTTAAGATATCCATGAAGCAATAAAATTAGAGGTTTACATTGGGCTGAATCTCTTCTCTTATTTTAAAAATAAAAGAAAATAACTAATATTAAAAAAGCTGTGTTTCTCTGCTAAAAGAGAGTTATTTTCCCTTCTTTTTCTGCCAAGCTGCTACAAAGTGATACGTCTTTGATAAGCAATGAAGCAATCTAGAATATGTAGAATATAGAGACCATATAACTTTTATAATTTCTGCATACTATGTTGTTCTTCTTTTCTGTTGTTCACTTTTTAAACAAAGATGGAAAGAGGATTAATCCTATTGCAACAATGCACAAAAGTTCCAACCTTGAGCAAGACCTCAGTATCACCTAACATTAGTGGTCAGTCAGTAGATAGATATAAAGAAATAATTTATACTGAAAAAAAAACCAAAACCAAAAGCAAACAAAAAACCTCCCAAAAAACTACAGCCATAAGAATCTACAAATGGTTTTAAGCCAACCTCTGTCAAACACACATAGCAAACACAAATGAGATGAAAGTCAGTAGGCTTCTGATACTCATCATATGCAGCACTTAATACTGGTAGAGGTAATTGGTTTTCAAATATAAACTTATTAGGAAGAAAGAAGTACTAGGTGATGCGGGTTTTCTTCCGTGGCAAAAGAAAACTCAAAACATAAGACTTTCCTGTTTTTTTGAGGGTAGAATTAATCTGCAAGTGAGATTAGAATGCTTAGCAACATTGAAATGCAGGTCTTTCTGTTTACAAGAATGGATGCTGAAAACAATAACTCTTACCGTATCCTTCCAGGAATCTAGAAACAGATTTATTTAATTAAAAAGTGATAGAATCAGAGGTGTTTTCTGACTCTTTTATTGACCTTTTTTTTTTTTTTTTTTTTTTTTTTTTTTAAGAGAGAAAGAGTGAATTCTCAGCCATTCTGTTAGTCTGGAAGGTCTCAATTCATGCTGAGGGTGAACCAGACACCTGTTGATCAGGACTCACTGACTGACTTTTTGCCCTGGTACTACCATGGAACTGCCACCTGGCTCTGGGCAAGCTGTCTCACCTCAGTCTATGCAAAAAATCCTGTTTCATCCTTCTAAATAATAAGCTTTCTCAAGTGGGGATTACTCTGTATAAAGAGTTAGTATAAGGTTTCAACTCATCTGAGGTACAGCTGTAACACATTCTGTAATGCAGTGTTTATCATTACTAAGAACAGAGAAAAGTTTTCCAGAAACCTAATTCTTTCTTTTGGGGAAAAGGGTAGGTAGAGAGAGGAGTCATCTTCGCAGCCTGCAAGGGCCTGTGAGCAGCAGCCTGTCTTGATATTTTACAAGCTTCTCTGTTACAGCTGCAGAACTCTTCTCAGTAAATTAATGAGGAGATTTCTGCTTGTTAAAGCTAGCTATCACTACCAGTGAATTTGCAATTATTCAGGCACCATATATCTTGAAACAACAGATGACACTGGGCTCATTATAATGGGTAATATACTTCCAGTCTATTAAGTTTCATGTTACTGAAAGGATATTTCAGTGCAGTCATATCAAACTCAGATCTGCTCCACACAACCACCTGTCAGTGTTTTTTAGTTATATATAGTACTTAGATTTTGATTCAAACATGGCTCCCATTTTACCAATCCATGTCTCACAGGTGTCGCATAATATTGTGCTTCAGTACTTTTCAGTTTGGCTAGCAGGGCTATTAATGGAAAAAAAAAAAAAAAAAAAAAAAGAGAGAGAGTTAATTTTGAATGAGTAACATTTACATCCATGCTTGCCACTCCTGAATTAAAACACTCTACACAATTAACAGACATAATTTCCCAAACCATTCTTTGTTGCCGCTTGGATTGTATTTTCAGTCAAAAGACTTTTTTGAGAATGCATGCAATCACCAGTCTATTCAGTGCCTATCTTCTGCTTCACAGCCTAGTTTCAATGTCCAACCTAGACAGGCTTTTGTTAATAAGAAAAAAACAAACAAACAAACAAACAACAAAACTGAACATTTTCATACAAGCGAAAACTGAATAAAAACATTACTGTTATTCAAGCCTGGGAAAAAAAGAATGTAAACATTTCTTATCATTATAGGATTTAACTTCAAAAAATCGAGGGTGTATTCCATACAGTAGCTAGGTCAAGTGTCTTCTAAAAATTTTTCACAGAGAACTCCAGAGATATATCCTTTTCTTCTACATTGTATTGCCCAAAGTGATGTAGTGAGAAATATCACATTGTTCTACCAGGGTTTTTTTACAGGGTACATTAACTGCTAGATCTTCATGCGTTGCTGTATCACAGAATCACAGAATCACAGAATCACAGAATGTCAGGGATTGGAAGGAACCTTGAAATACCATCCAGTCCAATCGCCCTGACGGAGCAGGAACACCTACATGAGATCACGCAGGAAGGCGTCCAGGCGAGTCTTGAATGTCTCCAGAGAAGGAGACTCCACAACCTTCCTGGGCAGCCTGTTCCAGTGCTCTGTTACCCTCACAGTAAAGAAGTTTCTTCTCAAGTTTAAGCGGAACCTCCTGTATTCCAGCTTACACCCACTGCCACTTCTCCTATCATTGGACACCACTGTGAAGAGCCTGGCTCCATCCACCTGACACTCACCCTTCATATATTTATAAACAAATAAGGTCACCCCTCAGCCTCCTCTTCTCCAAGCTAAAGAGATCCAGCTCCCTCAGCCGTTCCTCATAAGGGAGATGTTCCACTCCCTTAATCATCTTGGTGGCTCTGTGCTGGACTCCCTCAAGCAGCTCCCTGTCCTTCTTGAACTGTGGGGCCCAGAACTGGACACAATATTCCAGATGTGGCCTCACCAGGGCAGAGTAGAGGGGGAGGAGAACCTCTCTTGACCTACTGACTACACCCCTTCTAATTCACCCCAGGATGCCATTGACCTTCCTGGCCACAAGGGCACAGTGCTGGCTCATGGTCATCCTGCTGGCCACCAGGACTCCCAGATCCCTTTCCCCTACACTGCTCTCTAGGAGATCATTTCCCAACCTATACTGGAACCTGGGGCTGTTCCTGCCCAGATGCAATGCCCTGCACTTGCCCTTATTATATTTCTTTTTTTTTTTTTTTTCCTTCCTGCCCAGCTCTCCAGCCTGTCCAGGTCTCTCTGGATGGCAGCACAGCCTGCTGCTGTGTCAGCCACTCCTCCCAGCTTTGTGTCATCAGCAAACTTGCTGACAGTGCACTCCGTTCCCTCATCCAGGTCATTTATGAATATATTGAATAATACTGGTCCTAGGTTTGGGTAGCAGGGGTGGAGGTGTGGGAGTGGCTGCAAGGGTGGCTTCTATGAGAAGACACCAGAAGCTGTCCCCATGTTAGACAGAGACAGTTCCAGCCAGCTCCAAGACATACTAGCCTCTGGCCAAAACTGAGCCAATCAGTGGTGTTGATAGCATCTCTGTGATAACATATTTAAGAAAGGATAAAAAAATTCTGTGGAGCAGCAGCTGGGAGAAAGGAATGAAGAAACATGAGAGAAACAGCTTTGTAGACACCAAGGTCAGTGAAGGAGGGGCAAGAGGTGCTTCAGGTACTGGAGCACAGATTCCCCTGCTGCCTATGGAGGTCCACAGTGGAACAGATACCCACAGATACATCCCTGCAGCCCACGGAGGAACCCACAGCAAAGCAGGTGCCCTGAAAGAAGCTATAACCCATGAAGAGTCTGTGCTGGAACAGGCTCTTGGCAGAAACTGCAGCCCCACAGAACGGAGACCATGTAGGAGCAGGTTTTCTGGCAGGACCTGTGACCCCATAAGGGATCCATGCTGGAGCAGTCCATTCCTGAAGGACTGCACTCTGTGGAAAGAACCTACCTGGGTGCATTTAATGAGGAACTGCAGCCTGTGGTAAAAACCCACACTGGAGCTCACATGACTGGAATGTGGTCATGGATGGCTATGTCCTTCTCAGGAAAGACAGGCCAGCAAGGCGAGGTGGTGGAGTTGCTCTTTACCTGAGAGAGCAACTGCAGTGTATTGAGATCTATTCAGGGGCTGATGAGGAGCGAGTTGAGAGCCTGTGGGTAAAAATCAAGGGGCAGGCTGGTAGGGTTGATACCGTTGTGGGTGTCTATTACAGGCCACCAGATCAGGGTGAGGAAGCTGATGAGGCCTTCTACAGGCAGCTGAGAGCAGCCTCTCAGTCACAGGCCCTGGTTGTTGTGGGGGATTTTAACTACCCTGATGTTTGCTGGAGGGACTACTCAGCCAGCCACCCACAGTCCAGGAGGTTCCTCCAGTGCATCAATGATAACTTCCTGATGCAAATGGTGGGTGAGCCAACCAGGAGGGGAGTGACACTGGATCTCATCCTCACTAACAAGGAGGGTCTGGTTGAGGCTGTGAAGGTTGAGGACTGCCTGGGCTGCAGTGATCATGAGATGGTGAAGTTCAGGATCTCATGAGGCAGGAGCAGAATTACAAGCAGAATTGCAACCCTGGACTTCAGGAGGGCCAACTTCAGCCTTTTCAATTGTTAGGGGAAATCCCATGGGACAGGGTACTTGAAGGTAAAGGGGCCCAAGATAGCTGGTTAGCATTCAGGGACTGCTTCTTCCAAGCTCGAGATCAAAGCATTCCAATATGTAGGAAGTCAGGGAATGGAGCCAGGAGACCTGCTTGGTTAAGCAGGGAACTGCTGGGCAAACTCAAGTGGAAGAAGAAGGTCTACAGATCATGGAAGGAGGGGCTGGCCACTTGGGAGGAATATAAGGATGTTGTCAGAGGATGTAGGGAGGCAACTAGGAAAGCAAGGGCCTCCTTAGAATTAGACCTTGCCAGAGGGGTCAAGGATAACAGGAAGAGCTTCTTCAAACACATATCAGATAAAGCCAACACTAGAGGCAATGTAGGCCCACTGATGAATGAGGTGGGTGCTCTGGTGACAGAGGATACAGAGAAGGCAGAATTACTGAATGCCTTCTTTTCCTCTGTCTACTCTGCCGGAAGTTGTCTTGAGGAGCTCTGTACCCTGGAGACCCCAGAGGGAGTCAGGACAATGGAAGAGTTTGCCTCAGTTGATAGGGACTGGGTCAGGGACCAATTAAGCAATCTGGACATCCATAAATCTATGGGTCCAGATGGGAGGCACCCACGGATGTTGAGGGAGCTGGCTGAAGTCATTGCTAGACCGCTCTCCATCATCTTTGCTAAGTTGTGGGGAACGGGAGAGGTGCCTGAGGACTGGAGGAAGGCAAATGTCACTGCAATCTTCAAAAAGGGCAAGAAGGAGGACCTGGATAACTACAGGCCGGTCAGCCTCACCTCCATCCCTGGAAAGGTGATGGAACGACTTATCCTTGGTGCCATCTCTAGGCATATCAAGGATAAGAGGGTCATTAGGGGCAGTCAGCCCGGCTTCACCAAGGGGAAGTCGTGCTTGACCAACCTACTGGACTTTTATGAAAACACAACGAGGTGGCTTGATGATGGCAGAGCAGTGGATGTGGTCTATCTTGATTTCAGCAAAGCATTTGACACGGTCTCCCACAGCATCCTCGCTGATAAATTGAGGAGGTCTGGGTTAGATGGTCAGATACTGAGATGGACTGTGAACTGGCTGGTGGGAAGAAGCCAGAGAGTGGTGGTCAATGGGGCAGAGTCTAGTTGGGGACCTGGGTCTAGTGGAGTCCCTCAAGGGTCAGTACTGGGTCCAGTACTATTCAATATATTCATCAATGACCTGGATGAGGGAACTGAATGCACTGTCAGCAAGTTTGCTGATGATACCAAGCTGGGAGGAGTGGCTGACACACCAGCAGGCTGTGCTGCCATCCAGAGAGACCTGGACAGGCTGGAGAGCTGGGCAGGAAGAAAAAAAAAAAAAAAAGAAATATAATAAGGGCAAGTGCAGGGCATTGCATCTGGGCAGGAACAGCCCCAGGTTCCAGTATAGGTTGGGAAATGATCTCCTAGAGAGCAGTGTAGGGGAAAGGGATCTGGGAGTCCTGGTGGCCAGCAGGATGACCATGAGCCAGCACTGTGCCCTTGTGGCCAGGAAGGCCAATGGCATCCTGGGGTGCATTAGAAGGGGTGTGGTTAGTAGGTCAAGAGAGGTTCTCCTCCCCCTCTACTCTGCCCTGGTGAGGCCACATCTTGAATATTGTGTCCAGTTCTGGGCCCCACAGTTCAAGAAGGACAGGGAACTGCTTGAGAGAGTCCAGCACAGAGCCACCAAGATGATTAAGGGAGTGGAGCATCTCCCTTATGAGGAAAGGCTGAGGGAGTTGGGCCTCTTTAACTTGGAGAAGAGGAGGCTGAGGGGGGACCTTATTAATGTTTATAAATATTTGAAGGGTGAGTGTCAGGTGGATGGAGCCAGGCTCTTCACAGTGGTGTCCAATGATAGGAGAAGGGTCAATGGGTGTAAGCTGGAACACAGGTGGTTCCACTTAAATTTGAGAAAGAACTTCTTTACTGTGAGGGTGACAGAGCACTGGAACAGGCTGCCCAGGGAGGTTGTGGAGTCTCCTTCTCTGGAGACATTCAAGACTCGCCTGGACGCCTTCCTGTGTGAACTCATGTAGGTGTTCCTGCTCCGTCAGGGGGATTTGACTAGATGATCTTTTGAGGTCCCTTCCAACCCCTGACATTCTGTGATTCTGTGATTCTGTGAGAAGTTCATGAAGGACTATCTCCCACAGGTGGGCCCCTATACTGGAACAGCGGAAAAGCATGAGAAGGAAGGTGCAGCAGGCGCAGCATGTAATTAACTGACAGCAACCCCCAGTCCCTGTCCACTTGAACTGCTTAGGAGGAAGACGTAAAGAAGTCAGGAGTTAAATTGTATCTGAAAAGAAGGCAAAGGGGAAGATGTTTTTAGATTTGGTCTTACTCCTCTTTATCCTACTCTGATTTGCTTGGCAAAAAATTAAATCAATTTCTCAAGTCAAGCCTGTTTTGCTTATCATGGTAATTGCTGCATGATCTCCCTGTTCTTATCTAGACACATGACCTTTTTGTCTTATTTTCTCTCCTTGTTCTGTTGGTGAGAGGGAGTGATAGAGCAGCTTGGTGGGCACCTGGCACCCAGTTAAGGTCAATGTACTAACAGTTACACAGCTCAGTTTTTAGGTCACTGATCTTTTGTCTTAATGCCTGTTCGTTGGCTGTTAGAGCTTCACCTCTGTAATGTAAAGGAATATCAAAATTCCTGTTCAGGCTGGGTGGATTTTATCTGAACGTAACACAAGTTGACTCTAAATGATAAATGTTTGGGTTTGGTTTGGGCTTTTTTTTAGCTAGTAGGCAGCTGCAGAAAGTCTGAGTATGAATAAACTCAGTACAAAAATGGTTTTATATCATATAATTTCAGAACTATCAATATATACACCAATAGATGGCAATAATGAGGCATACTTTATTAGACTGAAATGTGATGTGCTGTCAAAACAAATATTTTTGGTAATGGCACGATATTTGAATGTGACTTGTTGGAAGTGGGAAATGGTAGCCACTGAATCAGCTTGAAGTATGTCAGACATATCTGGGACCTCAAGCATTATGGAGTGATTTGTTGGAGGAGATATTTGTCATAGTTCTACTTGGTTAGAAGGTGGCTTGGGCCTTCAAAATGTTTCATTTACATCTGAGCAACTCCTATCAAGAGCAAGCAAAGCTCTTACAAATGTCTATGCATGGGACAAATTTGGCTGACATACTCAGCTCTGGGAGAAAAGTGCCTTCCAGGATATAAAAAAATACATAGGAAAGACATCTATTTGTTTTCTTTACCTGTGTGAACTAGAAGCACAACAATCCATGGACCTTATCTTACGATACTCTTTAAGAGATGTTTGCTTATTGTTGCATTTGTGCATTCTGATAAAAAGCATTTGATTAACATTACTTCTGTGTATATTTTTGCAATTTACAGCAAAAGCCTGCCTCTGACAAGTACTGACTGTGAGAAGCTCAGGCATTGCCTATTAACCTTTCCCCTTAGATGGAGCTGTGTATTGAATGTGCTGTAGTGCTTCTACAATTATCCTTATGGAGAAAATCAAATAAATAAATAAATAAATAAATAAATAAAATAAATAAATAAATAGATAAATAAATTAACCGACAGTGACAACAAAGACATGAAAAGAAAAGGAAAATAGTGAAAATTAATCATATCACACATTACAGCAGATCAATCCTACCTCCCACCCTCTGATATGATTTTAGGGTTGGAATGTGCTTATGTTATTTCATAGATCATTTCATAGCAAACAAACAGATTTTCTTCAGCTCCTTCCATGTTAAATGTAGTTGTATTCCATAGCTTCAGATAGGACAGCATCTGATTCTCCTACTTTTAAGGGTGAGTTCATTTAAGTTGGAAATATATGTAACAGTTTTGTTAAAGACTGTACCCAGAGGCTGAACCTCAGTAAAACAAATAAATCAGGAGCTGTCTTCTTTGCTGTACAAAAGTAAGAGTAGGACACCTGTACAAAGATTATTTAGTAGACAACAATAATAAAAAAGGGAGAGATCAATTATTATCCTAAAGAGAAAGAGAGAGTTTGATTATCAAAGGGTATCAGTAACCTTTTAAAAACACAGGGTAAAATGAGCTCTGTTAAGTGGTAATTTTATTGTGTTAAGAACACATTATCTATTCTTCTGTCAAATTTGGTTTATTTCTCTTAAGGAAGGGAAGTAGAAACCTGTCTTGTAAATATTTCATTTCTTTTAGATACCCTAAATGTTTGGGGTTTTTTTTCCTAAACAAGGAATAATGACAATTTTGAGGATTTTATCTTGAAAGATATACATTATTATTTGTACAAGTACTAAATTGGAAAGAAAAGATCATGCTTTGGTTCTCCATCTGTGTCAACAGAAGAATAATGAAATCATGTTGCATTTGAGACAAAGATATCAGAGTAACAAATATTAGATTATTAGTCCCAGAATTAAAGAGATGGTCTCAAGTCCAAGCATTAAAGAGATGGTCTCAGTAATTAAACAATTAAGCTATACTCTGTACATCTCCAGTCTTCTTTTTCTGGTCTTTAGAACAGTGTTACCTAGCAGCTTTTTTTTTTTTTGCACACTGCTGATGGAGCCAGTAACATTAGATGCTGATCATATTTATGCAAATAATGATGTGTTGCAAAGAGGATTACAGGGTGGCAAAGTCTGACAGCGTAAATTACAACTATTATATTCAGTTCATTGAAGGAAACGAGAAGATAGTAAAACTGTGGAAAATTGCTAAAGGTATCAATGGAGAAGGCGGATCAGAAAATCTGGAAAACACAGAGATTGTGAGAGAATGAGGATGAAAAAGAGAGTAAAATAACCTTTCTAACATAAATTAAAATAAGCTACAATAATAATGCCTATAGATAGGTGGGTAAAGTCCTTCTCTATGCATGAGACTCGTTTGGTATCTAATCCCAAATGTTTCAGCATTCAGATTTTACACCAGCTATATCCTGCCATCTCTGAGTTTCTGTATGAAGTTCAGATTACTGTTGAAACTGTTCGCATTCATACAGGAGAAGCACATAGACAGGGGATCTGGAGGAGAGGGTCAAACCTGCTATATGGGGAGGAGGTAAAGAAGGTGAAAAGCACAGACTTCTATGGAAAAATTGTAAGATAAATAAATAAGCTTCCTGTGTGCATTTGATATTATTCTACCTGGTTCTGGAAAGTAGACTTTTTCAATGATGCTGTACCAGTTTTGTCTGTGATAAACTTAATTTTCTTCATAGTAGCTTGTATGGTGCCGTGTTTTGGATTTGTGTTGGACAGTGTAGACAACACATTAATGTTTTAGCTATTGCTTAGCAGTGTTTACACAGTGCCAAGGCCTTTTCCATTTCTCACACTGCCCTATCAGTGGGTAGGCTGGGGAAGAAGTTGGGAGAGGACACAGCTGACCACAACTGACCAAAGGGATAACCTATACCATATGACATTGTGCTCAGCAATAAAATCTTGGAGGGAGGAAGCACGTCAGGTCTGCCATTGTCTGGGGACTGCTTGGGCATCAACTTGCTGCTGGTGAGCAATTGTAGGGGAATTTTTTTGCACAATTTGTTTTTCTTAGTTTTGCCTTTCTTTCGGTTTGGTGGTTTTGTTTGTTGGGGTTTTTTTTTGCTTATTAAACTGTCTTTATCTCAACCCAAGAGTTTGTTCACTTCTACTTTTCCAGTTCTCTCTACCAGTTGATTCACAACAGACACAAATGGAGTTTCAGTGTCCATCCACTACTGAGACAGATTGAGTTGAGGCAGGATTGAAAGCCTATGAATAAAGACCTCAGAAAAAAAGTTAGTGAAACAAATAATGAATGCTGATGTTTCTTCTGCATGAATTAATGAGTAGAAGAAGGAAGAAACTTTATCATGAAACAATTATGAGACGTTTCTGTTCTGTTGCATGTCACAAAATAAATTATGGGGAAATCTTTTTTTCTTACACTAAGTAAAAGATTGTTTCTTCTCCCCTCACTTGGAACAAGGGAAAAGTACTATTTATGAATTAAGACTGTCCAGTGAAATAAATTATTGGCTTGTCAGAGAGACTGGACCTGTAGTTTTATTTTTAATAGAATAGAAACCACAGTATTTTTTAGTTGGTGCTTGATTTAAATGTCATTGGTTTTTTTTGCCTTTAGAGCTAAGCAAAACTTTCTTGCTTATAGGCATATTATATTAGCCTTGAAGTGCTCAATTTTGACTGTCTTGTTTTCATGTGCAAGGTTCTTTTTGTCAATCATTTATTTTATGAATAGTTTACAACTATGTAATAATATCTAAAACATCAAATACTGTGGGAAGGATTGCTGTTGTAGCTGCAGCACCTTCATTTTTCAATAGGCCTTCATTTGAGGGGGGGGTGTGTACCTTGCATACGTAATTGTATGCAGTGCAACAGATCAAATGATTGTGCAACTCTTCAGGTGAGAGGAACTAAAGCTTTTGATGATGGTCTTCATTCAGCTTTGAAAAATTTACTCCCCTGTGTCCTTATGCAAAGATATTTATACCCAATATATAACTGGCCATTTTTCATTTTTCTATTAAGCAAGAAACAAATATCAGCTATTGGACTTTGACCACCACACACACATGAAGCCATGGATCCACCATAATCCCAAGAGTTTTGCTTCTAATAAAACCTTTTCTTCTCTTCCTCATAAATGAGATCTTTTGAGACAGGGGCTATTGATCATGTCAACTGATGGTCTTATTACAGCAAGATTGATTACTTCCTTTTGTAGATCTGGGCTCATGAAAATTCTAAGTCATTTTTTAATGATATCTGACAATGAATTTGAATTTATTAAATACTCAAAATCTCCCAGAAGGATTTGTTTTTAAAACTCCACTGATGGCTTGTCAGAAGATCTCAGTGACAGTGGTCTACCTAAAAAAATATTATTCATATCTGAATGTTGTTGATTCAAAATGAAAGTGGAAAGTGCTGTAGTTTGATGTAATTGTGAAATCTGGACTGAAAATAAATTATTTAGAACATGGGTATAAAGTACTCTCTGGATGTCTGGAAGGCAAGGGTAAGACTACAATATCTCTATTAGACAGAACTTCTACATGGTACTTTTCAAATAAATATTATGTTAGCAAAATTTTCCATTTCTAGTGTTATTTTGAGCTAAGATGAAGAAGGGAGTCAAAAAAGGTGGCAAAATACTGCCAAATCTAATTTAAGAGGTCAGAGAACCTGATTATTTGGATAAATGCCTTATGGCCATGGACAGAAAGAAGCTGAATGTAACAATGAAATAATTACTAATCTGCACTTGTAGAGCTAAGGTAAGGCCAAGTGGCATATTAAAGTACTGTACAAGGTACCAGGGTTGATCCCGAGTGAATATGAGTGCAAAAGTGGACAATGTATGCTAGATTTATTTCTCTGCCTGTTAAGACTTTTATATAAAGAGTAATATTACTCTGAGGACTAAACATTCAAGCTTACATTTTAACTGTAAAATAAAACATTATGTTTTACCCATAGATTCAGATTTTCAGCTTAGTCTCCGTATCTGTTTAATCTGGACACTATTAACCTCCTGCCTTTTAAAATATCACTGTACAAAACCCTGGTTGCTTTGTCTAGAGCTACGACTTTTCTCCTAAAGAAAAAAAAATGTTCACTGCTCAGATTTTCCCTTGACATGAATCTAGAATAGGCATATGGAGACATAGATCTTTATACTAGATGAGGCATCTTTCCTTTGCAATAAAATTATCCACTGAAATAACCAATTCCAATGAAAAAAAAAAAAAAAAGGAAAAAGTACCTTTTAAACAGGTAAAAGTTTTGAAAATAACACACAAAAATTTTATTAAAGTAGTTTTAAAAACTCTTTAAGTTCTGTAAACCTTACTGAACTTGAGATTCCACTCTAAAGCATGGAATTTTGAGATAGATATATATATATATATATTTTTTTTTTTTTTTTTTTTTTTTTTTTTTCCCCAAGTAGTTTCTGATCTGAAAGAAACATAGTGAAAAATAAAATAAAGTATCTGGAATTATATACTTCACTTTGTATTTTAAATTATTCAACTTTTCTCCTGTCCTTGTCCTCAAGCTCTTGAGTTCAGCTAATCAGAGAAACATGAAAAAACCAAAACAAAACCAAAGCCCCACATTTATTTATCAGGCATGGAAAAAAAATATTTTAAATCATCATATTTCCTAAGAAATATGGGAAGCATTGATTTTACTATCCAATGGTAGCTAACGTCACAAGAAATGTCTGAATGGTAGGACGATTTTTGATCAAAGCTTATATATTATTATGTTTCTAACATAGGAAGATCTGTTTTGCAGAAGTCAGAGGACTCTCCTTCCACATAGGCACTCTTGGTTTTTTTCAGTACAATCCAAGTGACTTTTTGGATTTCCCTCCATTGCAGGAGATGATAGTGTTCAGAAACTGTGCAGAATTATGTGTGTTAGTTGTTAAAATCTCTAAAGGGACAGAGAGGAAAAAGAAAAAAAACAACAAACATAATCCATAAATGAAGTAGAAAAATGAACTGCAAAACTGTTATTGTTTTTTGTATTCTAATAAAGTTGTCTGATCATTATTAGAAGAAAACAATTTTCATGGCACATGAAAGTGTATCCAAAGCTGTCTCATTCTGAACAGTGTCAGTAAGACAAAAAACTGAATGTCAAGAATAATGTCTCCACAATGCTTCAATTTGATGAGCCTGGAGAAAGTCCCAAGCATAAGGAGGCTCTGAATGACAACAAAACTTCATATATTTAGAAATATTTATTTAAAAACATTCAGATACTTAAAATATATTTTAAAATAATATGTACAAAACCTTTCATTCAGAAAATAAATATAACAGTTGATTAAAGCCAATATTGCCCAGGAACACAGGCAGAATGTATCTAAATCTGTACTTCAGGAAAGTAATAATACAAAAAAAAGAATCTAATTCTTATTCTTTAGAACTCTTTTCCTTTAAAATATCATCATTGCTAAATTTCAGATTATGAGATTGAAACACCTTTACACAGGTGAAGAAGGAAACAGTTTTCAAAAAGACAGTGTATTTACTGTGAGTTTCTTGGAGTGATGACAAATCTATTAGTCATATCACTACTTCCACAGAGTAATTAAAGTGTTTAAAAAAAAGAAAAAATAAAAAAAAGAAAAAATACACAGCTTTAAAAGCAAATATTCTTTACAATGCCTTTCAGATGCTCTGACATGACCCATCCCACCTGGCAATTCTGTGTACCTATGTTATGAATGCTTTCTGACTCCCCCCGAAATGGAGCCTTGAACTAATGAGAAGGTAGGACAAGGACTCTTCATCGCTCTTAAGAGTTTTTCTTTAGCAGTGAAATTCTTTCTTAAAACTCACAATATTGATTTATTTAGAGGTTACCTGGACCACAGCCAACTCTGGTGTGCAACCACCTGGTAGGGTAACCACCTAGACACCCTAACTTTCAGCTTGGCTAAAAGGATATTGAGGGAAAGTGTTGGAAGCTTTACTGAAGTAAACATAAATTACATCCCCTGATCTCCACTTATCTACAAATCCAGCCATTTTGTCACTGAAAGCAACAAGGTTGTTCAGGCAGCAACTCCTACTCAAACTGCACTCACTGTTACTATCACCTTCTCCTCCCTCATGTGCCCAGAGATGTTTCCCAAGAGGGCCCATTTCATTATTTTTTCAGGGATTGAAGTAAAACTGATTGACTGGCTGCTCCTCACAACACCTTTCTTGTCTTTTTTGAAGATGGTTCAGAAGTTTGCTTTTCTGATTTTTTTTTATAATCTCCACAGCCATTCAAAGACATTTGACAGGGGCCTCACTAGGACACCAGCCAGCTCACTCAGTGCAGCTCCCCTAAGTCCCTAGGAACTGTATGGACTGAGTTTGTGCAGGTAACCTCTGAATCAACCCTCATCTACTGCATGACCTTCTTCTTAAACTCTTTTTTTATAGTAACAGAGGTCTTGCAGATGTCTGGGTTTTATGTAGAAAAAAAACACGTGTACGCAGTATATATGCACATATAACCCAACACCTCACACATATTTGCATAAGTGTTAGAAGTTTACAGTGGGAAACATCCTCATTTTCTGAGAAAAGTGTTGGTGAAAGAGTTCCTGTAGGTTTCACAAAAATATAAACCTTTTTGTTCTCACTTATCATCATATGGATATCCATCTCTTTCTTACTAAATCTTATCTTTCTTATATTTGACATGCTATGGGTATGGTTTTTTTTATAGAAATAGTTCTTATCTTGACAGTCTTTGAAAAATAAAATAATCTGAGTGTCATATAGGGGAAAATCTGAAGACAAAACAAGTCCAGTTTTTAAGTTAAATTTACCCAGTTATAATACATGACTTAACTAAATGCATATGCAGCAGTGAAAACAAAAATATTTGTCACAGTGAATCACATGTATTACAATGTGCAAATGATATTGTACTACAGTATAATTTCTACGTACACAATTCATATATAAGTGCCTAGCCTGGACAACAGGAGGGGAAGAAAACTACATTCTGTAGTATACTAAAATTAACGTGTTGTAAAACATTTAGAGCCACACGTGCTGAAGGTTGAAAAGCTTGTATACTGCTATGCACTTAGTGAGAAATATCACTAATGGTTGCCATAGTGGTGCAGTAAGAAATCCAGAGGGCTCACTTGTAAATCATGGTGAACTCCAGAGACAGTGCTTTGATTCCTAGAGCTATCAGTCAAACTGAGAATCACAGCCATGGCAATTAACAGCATGTTTCCAAAGCTCATCACAGATAGCAGACTCGGTGCTTCTTGGAGTGTTTGCATTCCAGAAACCATGCTATAGTAGAGGGAGAGAGTATTCAATGCGATCAACAGATTGACAATCAAGAGAAGTCTGCTACAGGGAATTTCCAACAGGGTTGCAATCTCATTATAAGGCTCTGGCAAGTCACTCGATACAATACACCTTAGAGAAAGACAAACAGGGAAACTGTAGGAGGATTATTGCAACGATGCTGGTGCAGAAAACTTGACAGCAGAATGTAGAGCTGTGTTTTTTCTTTCCTCTCTGCTCTAATGCATAGTATTACTTGATCCATCATTCCAGTCTGTGCAGTACTTTTGCAGTGCTGCCAGGACTCAGCTCTGTGCAAAAATTGAAGGAATGTGCTGGTATAAATTGACACCTGCTCATGTCCAAAAAGAAAAGTTGATTTAACAGCTGAACTGGGAGGAAAGACGAAGGTTGCATCTTTCAGTACAGGGAGGGAAAAAAAGTTCCCAAAAAGAGAACTGGGTGAGGAAGAGGAATGTGTCGGCGGAAGGGAAGGGAAGGTGTGGGAAGGGAAAAATTTTCAGTTATTCCTGTATTTTTTCCTTCGTAACAACCACTACAATGGCCATAGTTACCTGGACTAAATAAGTTTCAAACTGGAATTTAAGCCAAAGCTATACAATTAAGCTGGTAGGTCTTGAGTTCCTCATTTTGCCACAATGAAAACTACCAAGTTTGGCTGGGAGTGAATAGTCACTTAGGTGTTCTAAGAACTTGAATTATCTGTTCTGTGGTAATCCTGCAGCAGCTGAACTGAAGGTGAATGTATCTTCTTCAGAATATCCCTTGTACTTCTCAACTTGAGCAGGCCTGAGAAAGCAGATGCAAAGGACTGCTTCTGATACACACTTCTTTGGCGTTTAATTATCTTTGTGGGGGAGGGAGAAGGGGAGAAATAGAAAGAGGGGATGAGGGATATTTCTACATAACATTAACCAAAAAATTCCTGAGAAACCTATGCTATCACTTGCAGGACAACCCTCAAAGCGGCTGCCATGCAGGAAGAAAAATTTTTAATTTATTGGTTGCTTTCTTATGAGCTGACAGGTGGAGATGAATTAATTTGTAGCAGCATCAAACAGTTTTTATGCAGCTCCTGGACTCCTTCAGAATGTCCTGCTATTAGAGTTTAGACTTGTGCTCATGTGCAGAAAGAGTGGACTTATAATTTCCTGCCTGACATTAATCTTGGAGACAAAGAGAAAGCTTTTCCTAATTCTTTCCTCTCTATCTTGTCCGTATTCAATATATGCTAATTATAACACTCCCAAAAATTTTTCTTAAGTAATAGGGGGGGGAGAAAAAAAAAAGGAGTTACATGGGGTTTTCTTCACTATTTTCAACCTAAGAGTTTCCTACATGCTCCACAGAAAGAACAATGAATGAACCCACATTGCCTGCTGGCACCATGCAGATCACACTAAGCATTAATCCTGACTGAACAATGGACCTCACCACTGTATAGGTTTAGAATTAGATTGCCACATGTATGAGCAATTTTTTTACATGGAGCAGTATGACACAAATAGGACTTTAAATAGTCACTTAAAGAAAACAAGATATACATTGAGACCATTGGATATGTTTCTTTTAGATGACAGAAGATGTAGTGTTTATTATCAGGAGAATAAATAGGTAACTATTTGCATTCCTACAATAAGGATGATCCACGATTTTATGAGATACCAGCAAGACTATCATAATTGGGAAAGTAATAGGATTTTGGCTGGTAAGAGACAGAAATATTAACAGAATAAGAACTGTCAGGGAAGATTAAAATAAAAGAATGCATATGGGTGATATCCTAATGAATGAACTGTGTAAAAATGCTCTCAGCAAGACACTGAATCAAATAACCTTAAAAGCATGGAACTAGAATTATCATTATACAAGCTGAAGGGAAAAAAAAAAAATATGAAGGAAGAGATAATACAGGAGTTATAGTAAAGACAAAACTAAAGGAAGAAAAAAAATAATTTTGTAATAATTAAAAAATAGATTAAAAATGTGTTAAACTAAATAATATTTTGACAAAAGAAGATACAATTAACAAGATATTTCCTGAATTCTGCAGGAAGCCACATAAAATGTGTTAGGAAATAATGAAAGTAGGATTTATTCCACACAAAATAAAACATGGTAGTTTTTTGCCCAGAAGTTACACCAAGAGCAAAATGATCGACTTTAAAATGTAAAGGAATGAAGTTATTGAACCTGTACAGAAATTCTCAAGTGTATGATCAGCATGTTCTCCTACTTTATACAAACTAAGAATATCTTGTTCATATTCATTTTCATGGGTACAAGTGGATAAAGAGAAGAAATGAAATGGAAGCAAAGTGTACACAATTTCAAAATCAACATTGTTTTCTAAGGTTTTATATGCAGAAGCCAGATCTGCCAGAGTTTTTGTAGTTGCAGGTAAAAGTAGGGGCCTTAGCAGTTTTATAAACATGTAAAATCAGGTTGGGTGCCTGATTTGCTATTATAGTCAAATCATCAATGCAATCTGCCTATAAGTGTTGGGAAGCTTCAGCAAATTCTACATACCCGTACTGTGGAGAGATTTCTCCTCTCCAAATCTCTTTGCTGTCCAGGAGACAAATACACTATTGTTACAGACTGATAGCAAAAGTTTCATAACAAGAATTTATGACTTTGGTACGCTTTCCTTTGGTTCAGAACCTGTCACAACTGCAGATAACGCTCAAGTAAACTCATTTGCAATTATTAAGAATATAGGAGCATTTTGGCCTGGTGGATTTGGTACCTTAGCATTTCTACCAGCCTGATAATCACTTCAAAATTAGAAAGTTTAGTGTTATAATGCTGTTTTGACAGCAGTCATGGCATCAACAGTCATTGCTTCTCCCTGCTAGCTCATTTGACCACTGCAATAACTCCATTTGTACTCACACAAGAGTTTTGGCAGTAGTATGGTAAGTTTATTCAATATTCAATTCAGGATGTAATGACTCAGGGAAAGTAGCAGGGAGGGAGGGGCTGTGACTTCTTGAACCTGTTTATATTGTGAATAGAAACCAATTACAGACTCAGGAAACAACCCACATATAGCACAAACCCGTATTTCTCTGTTTGCTTCCCATTCTCTACATTCTACCATGACACACTATTTGTACAGCTGCAGCAGGAACTAAGGCAAGCAAAAATTCTTTCTGAAGATGGAACAAATTCATCCAATGCCCCTGCCCCCCACCACCACCCCAAGCATCTCTCTTTTTTTATTATTTTTTCTTCCTTTTTTTGTGTGTGTGTGTGTGCAAAAAGACGCAACTAATTGGTACATCTGAATTGCTAACTGTTACAATTGAGTGTTGTAGAATGGTAGAAATGTTGAAAGAAAGGTGACAGTAAGGAAGAGGTCAGTGAAAGAGAGACAGTGGCACCTTAAACCACTAATAGTACTGTCAGTCACAGAGTCAACCTACAGAGTCATTTAATATGTAGCTAGGTAGAGCAGGCAACACAAAATTTGAGCTCTGTAGAAAAGGCCATGGTAATTGTAAAGAAGAAAAGAAATACAGTGTATAATAAGATGTACAGAGATGTACAAGTAAACGGGGAAGGTTTGTTTTGGTTTTTGTTTTTTTTTCTCTCTGCCTTTGAAATACAAAATGCTGTGTATTTTGCAGCTGCTCATTTGAGCAGATAAAATGCACTTGTGAAAATTACTTTTTCTTGGTTTATTTTGCACATTATATATTCTGTCAGAATATAAAGTTTCTGGTACATACAGTGACTTTAATATTACAGTGAAATCCTTTGTTTAATACATCAAACAGGCAGCATCACTCCACTCTTTTTAAAGTCCCATTTTTGTGTATGCTACTACAGCTAATGTCTTCTAGGAAAGAACTGTTGACTTGGGCTGACTCTGTGATAAATGAGAATACAAAACCATGAAAAGCACATGGTTTAGTCTTCCCAAAAGGTAGTGGAAGATAATTCTAAAGGCATTTTTCCTGTTAGCTTTTATAAATAGATTATTTTGGGGCTACAATAGAATGTAAGAATTGTAACACCCATTGTTTTAACAGTGAGGAAGCCAAAAAAGGTCATGTGTGAAGGCAAACCTGTGGATGAATACAGGACAGCTTTTCTATTGGAAGTACAGAAGAGGGACAAGAATAGTGGTAGAGATTATTAGTAAATGTTTACGTCAGGTGAAAAAGAGTGGACCATTCAGCTCTGTACTACCATGGCAGCAAATTGACCTTATGTCACCAGGACCCCCTTGCTTGTAAACAAGGACAATATCAGACCTTCAAGATATTTAGCAAACATTCAAGCCTCTGCCATGGGAATTTGATACTTGTTTGTTCCCATCTTAGCTGGCTTAAAGATATCTGTCTGCACTATGGCTGAAACTGCACATCCATAGATGCATAGATATTAAGTAAACACTGAACTCCTTCCACTTGGTGCATAACTTGATTGTGTCAGGTGTGCATAACTTGACTGCAAGAGGATATGAGCTACTGTGAAGAAAATTAACTCTCTCTCAGACAAAACCAGCACACTTTCTTACATCCCTATTGTGGACTAACATCCTGTCCTCAATGGAATGATAGGAGAAGAGCCAACTGTATTCTGAGCTGCATCAGTGGGGAGGGTGGAAGGAGGGAGGCTAGAAAAGAAAAATACTCGAAAAACTAGATTCTCTGTAGACATATTTCAGGAAAAAAATATTGTCTGTTGGTTTTGGAACCATATTTTGGGCAGCCTCCAAAATTCAGCTCTAGATGATTTACATTTCACAGCTTCTCTGTTGGACTTTTTGTATCTGGGTTGCTGAAGATATTTTTATCACCTGGGATCTCCTCAGCAAGTAATCTTAGTCCTTACCATGATCAGAACAGGTGATGTAAAAGGATACCATCACTAAAAATACTAAACACCAATATAATAAGATACTGCTAAACCACATCACAACAGTAGAGGGTGTCACAGCCACTGACAAAGTCCCACAATATAAAGGCATCTCTTCCTCTTCCTGGTAACCTTCCTTTCCTTGGTAGAGCTCAACTTTATGACACAGGGAGCTATTGAGAAAACCATTTTGAAGTGAAGGAAGTTTGACAAAGACTAAAAAAGTTACTGAGTAAATAGCATAGTTAATAACATGTTTCTCCTTAGCCAAGAAATGATGAATAACAGCAATATTATGTAGCAATACTTTTAAGAATCACTTAGGAAAACTGGAAATCCAAAAAGTATGTTTGGACTTATGGTAAAGAGTAATAAGAGAAATGAATGAACAGATAATCATAATTTAATGTTGACAGGATCTTGTATTGAGTTTTTGGGCTAAGAACACCTTTAAATGCTTCATTTTTGCTTATTCGATTTTTTTTTTTTTTAGTAGATTTCTGAGGCATGTGGTTTAATAACTGTCTGATTTCTCAGGTGCCTCTATAGAAGGGGATAGAAGTTAACTGCTAGACATATTCTTACCACATAGGACAAAGGCAACTTCTTTGACAATGTATAATGTATGCTGTCTGTTAGACAAACTGAATTCCTTACAGAGCGCCAAGGCCCTGGGGTTACAGAGCCAAGTCTCAGTCTAACAGCCATACAATGAAAAGGTATCAAAGATTAAAATTCAGTACAGCCCAGACCTCCAAGTTACGCCTAATAACATCATTACAATGTTTTCTTCACTACTGCCAGATATGGGCTGCCCAGACAGGACCTCACAATAACTTGCCCACCTTTGGACATGGATTACTGGCAGTGGAGAAGCACAGATGTCGTTCCTACTATAACAATGGGCTCTATAGTGTTCACTCCTCAGTGCTTGCTCCCTCCCCCTGGCCCTCAGGGAAGACAATTTTTAGAATCATAGAAACATAGAACATCTCATGTTGGAAGGGACACATAAGTCCAACTCCCTGCTTCCTGTAGGACTTCCTAAAACTAAACCATGCAACTAAGAATTCCATCCAGACACTTCTTGAACTCAGGCAGGGTTGGTGTCATAACCACTTCTCTAGGGAGCCTCCTCCAGTGACTGACTACCCTCTCAATGAAGAATCTTTTTTTAGTGTACAATCTGAATGTCCTCTGATGCAGCTTCATTCCATTCACTCATGTTCTAACACTGGCGACCAGAAAGAAGAGATCAGCACCACTCCCTCCACTGCTCACCTTGAGGAAGTTGTAGACTGTGATGAGGTCGTTGCTCAGCTTTCTCTTCTCCAAGTGGACTTCAGCCACTTCTCATAAGTCTTGTTTTTGAGGTCTTTCATTGTCTTGGTCACTCTCCTCAGGACACACTGTAATAATTTGATGTCCTTCTTTTATTGAGGCGTTCAAAACTGAACAAAGGACTCAAGGTGGGGCTGCATGGTGCAGTGTAGAGTGGGACAATCACCTCACTCAACCAGCTAACTATGCTGTGCTTGATGCACCACTGTATTTGGCACTAGTGAGTCTGCACCTCAAGTACTGTGATCAGTTTTGGGTCCCTCACTACAAGGATGTGAAGGTGCTCAAGCATGTCCAAAGAAAGGCAACAAAGTTGATGAGGGGTCTGGAGCCCAAGTCTTATGAGGAGTGACTGAGGGAAATAGGATTGTTTAGTCAGGAGAAAAGGAGGCTCAGGGGAGACCTTATCACTCTCTACAACTATCTGAAAGGAGGGTGTAGAGAAGTGGGGGTTGGTCTGTTCAACCAAGTAACAAGTGATGACAAGAGGAAATAGACTCAAGTTGCACCAAGGGAAGTTTAGATGATTGGGTATTAGGAAGAATTTATTTCCTGAAAGGATTATCAGGTATTGGAACAGGTTGCCCAAGACAGTAGTGGAGTCCCCGTCCCTGGAGGTATTTGAAAGTCATGGGCTTATACACAGAATACAGTTTTCCCCCTTTCAGGTATATTTCTGACTTACAGCAGAAAGTGACATGCTTTCTTTTGCCAACCACTTTTCAACATCTTTGAGGGTTTTCACCTGTTCTATGACTGTTTATTTTCCTTGTCATTCATATTCTCTCAATGTTTATTCAAAAGGTTCCCCCATAAGACCTGTCTTTGTGCAAGATGTGCACTCTTCCCCTAAGTGGCACGGTAATTTGTTTAAAAAAGAAGGATTTTTATTTATGGACAATTATAGCAGAAATGTAAATGGACTGCTCTTTGTGTTATAAAGATTGATGAATGGATTAAGAATGAATCACTACCCCCTTTTAAAAAAAAAAATTAATTTTAGCAGTTCTCAAATATAAAGCTCATTTCCCTGTAAGCTTCTGCACTCTTTAATTCTGTAGGACTCAATGTGCCAGGCATTAATTATTCCTAGAAGTGCCAAAAATCTTTTTTGAAGGGTAAGAATATTTCTTAGTGTAATAAAGGATAGAGTTTCCTCTCCCCAAAAACTTTCAATTTCTCTCCTCTTTTATCTCATCCCTCCATTCATTTTGCTGGTGGTCAACATGTCTAGATACTTTTTCCCACTTTTTCCCACTCTGTAAGTAGATAATACATAAGCACTTGTTTTCACACATTCAAATACAGACACTTAAAATTTAAATAGCATGTAAGATGCATGTGGTAGCATAATATAAGCTGTGAAACTGTGAATAATTATCATTTTACCTTTCTCACCCCCCCCACCCCTTCACCACAATCCCACCCTTAAATGGAGAGGGAAACTACATGGAGCAAAGGAGAGGTATCTGACTTCTTTCACAAGAAGATGACAGGCAGTGCTCAGCCATTATCCTTTCAGGAATAGTACTGTTGCTAAGCAACAAGTCTCACACAATCTTGCCCAGCTTTTGTATCTGTAGAAAATTGAGGCAAGGAAAAGTTTGGAAAGATAATGAGGAAAAAACAGCTTCAGTGCAGAACAATCGATAGTGCACCTGACCAGAAAATAAACTATTAATGGGGACAGAAAAACTAAAGCTACTTATAGATACTTAAAAGCAAATTTTATTATCAGGTGTGTTTAATTGTTTGAATATCAGTTTTCCTTTATCTATGTGGCCTTTAGGGAAGGTAGAACTGCTTCCTTGGATGCAATTGCAATAACATGCACAAGTAAGTTTTAAGAGTAAAGCAAATAGTGCAGTGTTTCTTTTACTTTGTGCTATTTAAGCATTCAATAAACTGTACATAGCCTACAAAAGCACCATGAGAATGAGTGGCATTACCTTTCAATTTTTCATGGATGGCTAAAATAGAAGCTTAAATCAGGGAATAATTCCCAGACACTTTTTAAAGTCAATACCAGGTATTGACTTAAATGCATACTACTGGTATTTGAAGACACTGTGTCTGCCAAAGTACATGAGGACACCAGTGTTATTTTAATCTTCTTAAATTCAGCTATACTAGTATTGAACCTGATAATTTATCATCGTACTACTTTTACTCCAGTGTAATGGTCTGAAGAACCCAGCTTACAGCATCCAGTGTAAAAGCAAGAAATGTGCATTGTATTAGTAACCTGTAAAAGATCATAAGTCTGATGATTAACTGCAGTTACTGGAACTATCAGTTGTAATTTACAGTTGATATTTCTTATTGTCGTTGTGGTGAGAATTGTGTTGCAGATGCAAGTCAGCTGACTACATTCTTTATGTTGACTTACATCAGTCCAGTCTATTACTAAAACAAAGTAAATGTAACATCAGCGTGCTATATGCAACTTGACAGTCTGACAGAGAAGTGGTTTTATCGTAGAAGACCCAACATAATCCATAACATAAAGGAAGGCAAAAATTGGGAGTAAAATTTTACTGATCTAGGGAATGACTTGTGCTACTTAAGCACAAGCGAAAGCAGTATTTCTATCATGCTTTAGCAAACAATGTGATTAAAAGAAAAAACATAGGAAAATAAACATGAGTGGTCATTAATCATGACTATATGCTTATTAAAGGAGAATAGAAAAAGAAAACCACAAAATGGGCACAAAAAAGTTCCTTTACTTATAATCTTTCTTATGTCATCCTGCGTGGAAGCCTTTAGTAGAGGTTATAATTTTTTGATGAAGACTTGCTTTTGTAAAAAATTCAAGAACCTTATCCCCAAAACTAATAGAGGCTCCCACTTTGCAGTGTAGTTTTTAGGTCTTTAAGGTTGAGGGACATGATCCATCCTACTTTCTCAGAAGGAATAAAGCAAGGAAAACACTTGGGACATTAATGATTATTAAGAATACTGAATTTTAATCAATCTTATAATTTCTCCTTATTTGTCAAGTTTATCATAAGCCTTCTTGTCCATAAAACTAAGTCCAAGACATTTTACTAACAGGATAAACCATCAGTATACTAGAAAATATTCAGTATCAAATTAAAGTTATTATAATGAAAAAATTAGTCTCAATTGCTATTGTAGGTATGGTAAAAATCAAACTCTGTGATGCTGAAGTGGAAGTCTACCTTTTCTTGGTGTTCTCTGCTTCTGTTTTTTTGGTCTGATTGGTGTTGTTAGTGGCTTGCTAACAGGGATGAACACAAAAGAGCTGTGATGTAAAGTTGAGTGATGGGATCAGAGCATGCTGCTGTTTGTTTATTGCTGAACATTTTATATTATTTTCTTTGGTGAAGAGGAAAGCATATTTCTGTCACGGCTTACCAACTTTAAAATATCTGTGGCTGTCATCCTATCAATTGCTCAGCACCTTCATGAGGTTGCTTGGATAGTTTTAACTTATGAACAGGTGCTATCCTTCTATGTATATAAGCATATGATTTTTCCTCAACTTTAAGATTTTCTTCTTTTGAATTTGTGACAAGAAATTCCATAATACATTCAAAAGTATCTTATCTCTGAATTAAACTCAGATTTCCTCCTAGGTTTATCAACATTCAGTAGGAGTTCAATCTTAGATTTGTCTTTTTGTTTTGTTTTGTTTTGTATACAGTTATTCTGACCTCATACATCCATTGTGTCGTAATGCTTAAATAGAATTTCTAGGCTCTGTTGGTCTTAAAAGAAAGCATTGTCTCTACTCAGTTACTTTTGTAGAGGAGGCTGTTACCTATTTTTGATAGAGGAATTGTTAAACCACTGCTAGGTGACTAATTCATTTTCTTATTTAATTTCTACACTTTGTGTTGAAACTGGTCACTTAAGGACAGAGCAGTTTAATTCACCCTGATATATTTGTGTATCTCATAGCTACAAAAAGCGTAGATGTTAATGAGATCCACAAATTATTTTATCAGGTAGTTTATTTGAGGTAGGCTGATTCTTGCCACACAGCTCCACCTCCACAATGTAAATTCATTTTCTTCATCCAATAAGCTGTCTGACTATCTGTGTAAGAAAATACTCTGTCAGAGTAAGAAAATGCTCTTGTTAGAGTAAGTAAATAGGGTCCAAAATCATGTTTATGCTGAACTAGTCATTCTGAAATGCGAACTGTTGATTGCAACAGTTAGCCATGTTTATCCAATGGGCAGGTGAAGATTCTCAAAATACTTGATTCTGGGAACAGAATGGTTTGTAGCACGTGTACACAACTGGTGATAAGCCTCATTTTGCCTCAAAAATCACAGAATAATAGTGTTCAGTACACTAACACAAGCCTGGCAAGGAATATGGGCAGTTAGCAAGTGTTAAATCCATGTCACCATGCCTTCACTCTATCTGCACCAGATCTGGTGAAATAAAAACTGTCCTGGTTGTGTCTCCTGTCTTATACAGATTTCCTTATTGGTTTGATGACTAGATCTAAACATTAAGCAAATGCACTTAGTCTTACTAGAAAGATGAGCATCACAATTTTTCCCATTTTGGATTTGTTTAATTAACGATTGCTATGACAGGATTTTTTTGGTATTTCCTGTGTTTCCTGTATAATTAATTGCTTGTAAAAGCCTAGTTAAACTATTTTTCTTTTGGTAATTACACTTCGAATATTTATACAAAATCGCAGCTATTAACTATTGTCAGCTGGAGATAACTTTTTTTTTTTTTAAATCTATTTCTGAGTTGAACCAACGAAGAAAACTCAACAGTCTTATTTTTCCACCTGTATTATTTCCATATCAAATGTTATGGCATGATTATGACAGTGAGTGAGACAGATGGAAGAGAAAGAGGATGTGCCAGAGAAGAAACATCCACTGCAGAATTCCTTGTGGCTCTAAAATTGATACTTCCAGAAGAGTACCAAGCAGTCTGAAGAGACCTACCATATGGGTATGAAAAGATCATTCTGTTATTGAGATTTTGACTTCCCAATATCACCCAGTCTCCTGTGCATAAAAAGAGGATTTAAAAAATAAACCAAAACAACCTATTGGTTATTTGACATACTGGACAGCTATTGGCCATCTGAATTGATTTCAATCTTCAGCTCAACTACACTATGTGACTTTGGGTACTCACTTGAAGTGTATGCATCTGATAAAATTCATTTTATTACAATGTAGCTGTTTTGGATGCTGATTTTATGCTAGTTTACTGTTATATTTGCAATAACATTAACAATATATGTGCAATAATATTAACAACATAGTGGTCTCCTTCACCCTGCAATTCAGCCTCTTTTTCTCCCCTACTATCATCAATTATTAAACTGAATTTAGTTCTAATTTGTTAACAGAGGGAATACTCAAGACTGTTAAGAGCATTACAACAATTATAATAATTAGCTTCTCTGCAGAGATAATAACTTTGTTGAAAAAATTATTATTATGAAGCCCCAGGCCAGGGAATTTCTCCATATATCACTTTGGAGATCCTACACTGTACATATTTCCATATTATATTACACATCTCCTTTCTTCTTGTTTTGATGCTTAAGTTATTTATGTTTAGAAATCTTTTGTTATGAAGAAAACATTTGTCTTTTCACAAGAATGTGTATTTCATTCTGTAACTATATTTCACTTTATTTCTGTAATTATCTTTCAACAAAATCAGCTGATAACTCAGATGCCTCACCATTGAAGATGCTGCCTTCTAACAAACAAATAGGTACCTAGCAACTCCTTCTCAACTGTCTAGTGATAATTGCTTCATAAATACTATTCCATGATCTGAAGCTTGCCATATCAATAGACACATTAACGTTCAAGATGTGAAACTTTCTAAGCAGATGTTAGTTCACACTTGGACCATCTCTCATAGGATAAAAAGGCAACAAAAACTTTTCTTCACTTTCAGTATCATATTTAAAGTTAGAATGCAAAAACCAAAATATTTTCCTGTACAGAGTTGCTGCAGGGAAATTTTATGATGAAGCAGAATACTACAGATTATTTTAAAACAGTTGTAATTTCTTATTCCTTAAGTTGTGGTCTGAAAAATCAAGTGCAAAAGAAGTTTAACATATTATGTTAAGCCCATTGTACACATCGTAGACCAAGGTCAGTTGTATGAGATTCAACAGGATTAAGTTCCAGGTCCCGCACTTGGATCACAACAACTACATGCAGCACTACAAGCTTGGGAAAGAGTGGCTGGAAAGCTGTCTGGTGGGAAAAGACCTGGGGGTGGTGGTTGACAGTCGGCGAAATATGAGCTGGTAGTGTGTCCAGGTGGCCAAGAAGGCCAATAGCACCCTGGCTCGTGTCAGAAATCGTGTGGCCAGCAGGACTAGGGCAGTGATCATACTCCTGTACGCACTGCACTGGTGAGACCATGCTTTGAGTACTGTGTTTAGTTTTGGGACCCTAAATACAAGACAGACACAGAATAGCAGGGGTTGAAAGGGACCTCTGCAGATCATTCAGTCCAACCTCCCTGCCACAGCATCTAGAGTAAGTTGCACAGGATTGCATCCAAGTACGTTTTAAATATCTCTACAGAAGGAGACTCCACAACCTCTCTGAGGAGCCTATTCCAGGGCTTTGTCACCCTCACAGTATATAAGTTTTCCCTCATGTTTAAGTGGAACCCCCTGTGTTCCAGCTTGTGCCTGTTGCCCCTTATGCTTTCACTGGGCACCACTGAAAAGAGTCTGGTCCCATCCTCTTGACACCCACCCCTTAGATATTTATAAACATTAATAAGGTCCCCTCTCAGTGTTCTCTAGGTTAAATAGACCCAGCTCTCTCAGTCTTTACTCATAAGAAAAATGCTCCAGCCCCTTATATCACCTTTGTAGCTTCCCCTGGACTCTGTCCAGAAGTTCTCTATCTCTCTTGAACTGGGGAGCTCAGAACTGGACACAATACTCCAGATGCAGCCTCACCAGGGCAGAGTAGGTTGAGAGGATCACCTCCCTCGACCTGCTGGTCAGAGCCTTAATGTTCCCCAGGAACATTAGCATTGTCCTTCTTGGCCACAAGGGCACATTCCTGGCTCATGGTCAGCTGGTCATCCATCAGCACTTCCAGGTCCTTCTCTGCAGGGCTGCTTTTCAGCAGATCAACCCCCAACCCTGTACTGGTGCCTGGGGTTATTCCTGCCCAGGTGCAGGACCCTACACTTGCCCTTATTGAACTTGATCAGGTTCCTCTCAGCCCAGCTCTCCAGCGTGTCCAGGTCTCTCTGGATGGCAGCAGAGCCTGCTGGTGTGTCAGCCACTCCTCCCAGTTTAGTGTCATCAGCAAACTTGCTGAGGGTGCACTCAGTCGCTTCATCCAAGTCACTGATGAATATATCGAATAGGACTGGACCAAGAACTGACCCTTGGGGAGCACCACTAACCACAGGCCTCCAACTAGACTCAGCACTGCTGATTAAAACCCTCTGGGCTCTGTCACTGAGACATCTCTGCACCCACCTCACTGTCTCCTCATCTAACCCACATTTCCTAAGCTTCCCTATGAGGATGCTATGGGAGACAGTGTCAAAAGCCTTGCTGAAGTCAAGGTAGACAACATCCACTGCTCTCCCCTCATCCACCCAGCCAGTCATGCCATCATAGAAGGCTACCAGATTGGTCAAGCATGATTTCCCCTTAGTGAATCCATGTGGACTATTCCAAATAACCTTCTTTCCTCTGCATGCTTAGAGACAGCCTCCAGATTGAACTGTTCCATCACCTTCCAGGGAATGGAGGTAAGCCTGACTGGCCTGTAGTTTTCTGGGTCCTCCTACTTGTCCTTTTTGAAGATTGGAGTGACATTGGCTTTTCTCTCTCCAGATTTCCTCTCTCACCTCCAGGGCCTGGGATTCCTGAGGGCTGGCAGTAAAGACTGAAGCAAAGCAGGCATTCAGTACCCACCTTCTCTGCATCCTCTGTCACCAGGGCACCCACCCATTCAGCAACAGCCCCACATTTTCCTTGGTCTTTCTTTTGCTGCTGAGGTACTTAAGAAGTCCTTCTTATTGTCTTTGACATCTCTTGCTAGATAAAATTCCAAGCAGGCCTTGACCTTGCTCGTTGCATCCCTGCATACTCTGACAACATCCCTATATTCCTCCCTAGTGGCCAGTCCCTTTTTCCACATTTTGTAGACTTCCTTCTTCTGACTGAGTATTTCCAGAAGTTCTTTGCTCATCCATGCAGGCCTCTTGCCTCCTTTGCTAGATTTCTTACTTTACTCTTAGGGATGCAGCTATCTTGAGACTGTAGGAAGTGTTGCTTGATTATTAACCACCAATCACAGGCCCCGTCTGCCCTCCAGAGCCTTAGCCCATGAGATTCCTCCAAGCAGGTCTTTGAAGAGGCCAAAGGTAGACCTCATGAAGTCCTAAGTGGCAGTTCTGCTGACCCCTCTCCTGACTTTTCCAACAATAGAAAACTCTTATCATTTCATCATCACCCAAGATGGCCTCCAACTACCACTTCAGCCACCAGTCCTTCTCTGTTAGTGAATAACAGGTCCAGTGGGGCACCTCCCCTGGTCAGTTCCCTCACCAGTTGTGTCAAGAAGTTGTCTTCCACACACTCCAGAAACCTGCAAGATTGCCTCTTCTCTGCTGTGTTGTATTTCCAACAGGCATCTGGCAAGTTGAAGTCCCCCACAACAATGGGGGCTTGTCATCAAAAGACATCCGTTAGCTGCTTGTAGAATATTTCATCTACCTCTTCATCTTGGTTGTGTAGTCTGTAGCAGATGCCCACCATGATATCTGCCTTGTTTACCTTCCCCCCGATTCTTACCCACAAACACTCAACCCTGTCATCACCATCATTAACCCCCGGTTATGATCAAAACACTCTTTAACATAAAGGGCTACTCCTCCTGTTCTTCTTCCTTGCCTATCCCTTCTGAAGAGTTTGTAGCCATCCATTGCAGCACTCCAGCCATACAAGGAATCCCACCACATTTCTGTGATGGCTTCTGTATCATAGTTTTCCTGCTGCATGATGGCTACCAGCTCCTCCTCTTTGTTTCCCAGGCTGCATGCATTTGTGCAGATGCACTTCAGCTGGGCTGCTCGTCCCATCACCTTGTTAGAGGGAGAAACCCCAATTACCTCTGAGAACCTCTGTGGTTCCTACCTCTTGAAAACACACTGTACATCTGCTGGGCACCAGCAGGCCCTGGGTGTTGTAAACCCACCTACGCTAAAAGAATCTAAAGTTATGCTGATGGAGTCAGTCTCTGATTAGCTGGCTCTTCCCATTTACTCCTTGTGGTGGGCTGACCCTGGCAGGATGCCAGGTGTCCACCAAGGCCACTCTATCACTCTCCACCTCGGCTGGACAGGGCGGAGAAAGGTATAAAGGAAGGCTCGTGGGTTGAGATAAGGACAGAGAGAGATCACTCACCAATTACTGGCACAGACAAAACAGACTCTACTTGGGGGGAAAAAAAAGACATATTTTAATTTATTACAAATCAGACAAGAGCATAATGAGAAATAAAACCAAATCTTAAAACACCTCCTCCCACCCCTCCCTGCTTCCCGGGCTCAATTTCTCTCCCAATTTCCACCTCCTTCCCCCAGTGGCACAGGAGGACAGGGAATGGGGGTTGGGGTCAGTTTATCATATGTTGTTTCTGCTGCTCCTTCCTCCTCAGGAGGAGGACTCCTTCCCCCACACCAGAGTGGGGTCCCACCCACGGGAGACAGTTATCCATGAACTTTTCCAACATGAGTTCTTCCTATGAATGACAGTTCTCCATTAACTGCTCCAGCCTGGGTCCTTTCCATGGTGTGCAGTCCTTCAGGAACAGACTGCTCCAGCACGGGTCCCCCACAGGGTCACAAGTCCTGCCAGCAAACCTGCTCCAGCATGGGCTCCTCTCTCCATAGGGCCACAGGTCCTGACAGGAACCTGCTCCAGCGTGGGCTTTCCACAGGTTCACAGCCTCCTTCAGGCATCCACCTGCTCCGGTGTGGGGTCCTCTACAAGCTACAGGTGGTCATCTGCTCCACCATGAATCTCCATGGGCTGCAGGGGGACAGCCTGCCTCACCATGGTCTTCACCACAAGTTGCAGGGAAATCTCTGCTCCGGAGCCTGGAGCACCTCCTCCCCCTCCTTCTTCCCTGACCTCGGTGTCTGCTGAGTTGCTTCTCTCACATCTTCTCACTCCTCTCTCTCTAACTGAAAAGTGTGCAGCTTTTTATTCCTTCCCTTTTTTTTCTTAATTATGTTATCACCAAGGCATTACTGATGGGCTCAGCCTTGGCCAGCGGCGGGTCCGTTCTTGTAGCCTGCTGGCATTGGCTGTGTTGGACATGGGGGAAGCTTCTGGCAGCTTCTTACAGAAGCCACCTGTATGCCCATACCCCCTCCCCAGCACTACCAAAACCTTGCCATGCAAAACCAATATGCTCCCTCATCATGCCCAGTGACAGGAAGGATAGAGGAGAACACCATCTGTATTCCTGACCCCTCCACATTCATTCTAAGGCCCTGTAGTCCCTTTTGATTGCCCTCAGGCTTCTTGCTACTTCATTGCTCCCCACCTGAAATATCCATAGTGGATTATAATCTGATGTCTTTACAAGGTAGGGAGCTTTCTCTTGACATCCTTAACCCAGGCTTCAGGTAGGTAGCAGACTTCCCTAAGAAGTGGGTTTGATCGAGGCCTAGAGGTAGAGAGAAGAGCAAGGAAGCTGGTGAAGGGCCTGGAGAACAAGCCTTACGAGGAGTGGCTGAGGGATCTGGGATTGTTTAGTCTGGAGAAAAGATGACTGAGGAGAAACCTTATCACTTTCTACAACTACCTGAAAGAGGTTGTAGTGAGGTGGGTGTTGGTCTCTTTTCTCAAATAACAAGTGATAGGACAGGAGGGAACAGCCTTAAGTTGCACCAGGTGAGGTTCAGATTGGATATTAGGGAAAATTTTCTTCATCAAAAGAGTTGTCAAGCATTGGAACAGGTTGCCCAGGGAAGTGGTTGAGTCTCCATCCCTGCAGGTATTTAAAAGACATATAGGTAAGGTGCTTAGAGACATGATTTAGTGGGGGACTTGGCAGTGTCAGGTTTTCAGTTGGACTTGATGATCTAAAAGGTCTTTTCCAACTAAATGATCCTGTGATTCTGTTTCCACTGCAGTGGAAATTTTTGCTGCTATCCAATGACTAATGCTATAGGGGTCAGGCAAAGTGACCTTCACACGGGAAACATTGTAACTAAGTCTTTGTCTTTTTAACTTCAAAGTGGTGTCATGTCAGTCTTATCTAGAATAAGCAGTTGCAGGAACCCAACACAGCAGCTGTTGCACTACAGGCAAGCATCCAAACTCCCTGGCCATCGTCTCTGCCGGCCACTGGCCATCTCTAGCAGAGGCCACCACAGCCCCTCTCCTGCACAAGAGCTTTGCTGTTGATGTGATGTGGGTTTTGTAGTACACAACTGGATGCCTGACTCCTGAAAATGAGAAACTAAAGGCACTAATCAGAGCTCAGCTCACTGCAGACAGCTGCATTTTGTATCTCCCCACATGGCCCTGCCAATATTCCTCAGTTTTGGCCTGTCATACTCTTCCTATTCTGGTCTCATGCTGTTGCCAGTCTTCTGCTTCCTGTCAGTCATGTCAAGTAATTATGTCAATTTTTTTTTTTTTTTTTTTTTTTTTTTTTTTTTTTTTTTTAGTGTAAATGCTAGCTAAATATTGAAGTCAGAGACCACTATTACGAAGTTATTATGCACTTTCAATTCAGGCTTCAAGAGGCAGATTGATTCATCTCAGGAAGTAAGGTATACCAGTGGCTATCTACTTCCCTTTAGTTTTAAAACTCCTTCATTACTTATTCTACATTCATTTACAGTGATGTGAATTCTCACAAACACTTATCTTTATCTAGTTACTTGGGTTTTTTTCACTGTATTTAAAACTACTGCATATATGACTAAGGAATTTTTTATTCACTGTGTATATTGAGTAGTTTAATACAAAATGTAAATTAACCTTACTGTTAATAATTCACAATTTGATATCTCTTTTTTTTTTTTTTTTTTTTTTTTTTTGGGTGGGGGGGGATGTCAAATCAAGCAATCAGGTCATGTTCCTGTGTCATAGCTCATAGCATTAAAACTCCAGATGCCTGTAAAGCCTTCCACATATTTAAAAATCTCTTGATATAAAATATATTATTTTGAGCTTTCAGTGAGCTTGTACTTATGTTCAACTTCTAAACTACATTTTTAAATTTTTGCACCAAAAGACTCAGTTTCATGATGGTTTTTTTTCTGCTGTGCTTGCAAATAGACTCCCCCTGCTGGGCAAATGAGCTACACAGGGAACAAATAAATTAAGTTTTTCCAAATGAGGCTTTCACCCCCAGGATTATTATCTGCAATGCATGATTTCTACTTGCTCTGTTTTGCAGTTTACTAAGTCATTGGTGAGCAATATTTTATTCAACAGTGTTCTGTAAGCAGTAGATCTGTGGGTTTCAGTTTTTAGCAGCATTGTTGACATATTTGTTAAGCATTGCAGTAACAAGCACTTTCAATTAATGCATTACAATGCCGTTGCAGATAACATAAGCTTCAGGCTGGGTTGGGACACGGGGGCTCTGGAAATAGATGGTAAAGATATCAATAAGGTAGAAGCCACTGAGAATGTGGGGCAGTTGGAAAAAAATATTATCAGGGAGTTATACATCATTCAGATAATTATCCAGATAATAATAAAATGAGACATTCTTTGATCTTAAGCTTTGTGATGCTTTTCCAGCCTTCTCTGTGCAACTTCCATGGATGATTTAGTCTAGCTGACAAATCACAGAATCACAGAATGTCAGGGATTGGAAGGGACCTCAAAAAATCATCTAGTCCAATCCCCCTGCTGGAGCAGGAACACCTACATGAGATCACACAGGAAGGCGTCCAGGCAGGTTTTGAATGTCTCCAGAGAAGGAGACTCCACAACCTCCCTGGGCAGCCTGTTCCAGTGCTCTGTCACCCTCACAGTAAAGAAGTTCCTTCTCACATTTAAGCGGAACCTCCTGTGTTCCAGCTTACACCCATTGCCCCTTGTCCTATCATTGGACACCACTGTGAAGAGCCTGGCTCCATCCTCCTGACACTCACCCTTCAAATATTTATAAACATTAATAAGGTCCCCTCTCAGCCTCCTCTTCCCCAAGCTAAAGAGGCCCAACTCCCTCAGCCGTTCCTCGTAAGGGAGATGCTCCACTCCCTTAATCATTTTGGTGGCTCTTCGCTGGACTCTCTCAAGCAGCTCCCTGTCCTTCTTGAACTGTGGGGCCCAGAACTGGACACAATACTCCAGATGTGGCCTCACCAGGGCAGAGTAGAGGGGAAAGAGAACCTCTCTCGACCTACTAACCACACCCCTTCTAATGCACCCCAGGATGCCATTGGCCTTCCTGGCCACAAGGGCACAGTGCTGGCTCATGGTCATCCTGCTGTCCACCAGGACTCCCAGATCCCTTTACCCTACAGTGCTCTCTAGGAGATCACTCCCCAACCTATACTGGAACCTGGGGTTGTTCCTGCCCAGGTGCAACACCCTACACTTGCCCTTATTATATTTCATCAAGTTTTTCCCTGCCCAGCTCTCCAGCCTGTCCAGGTCTCTCTGGATGGCAGCACAGCCTGCTGGTGTGTCAGTCAATCCTCCCAGCTTTGTATCATAAGAGAATAAATCTTTACCCTATTTTACCTCTGGAACAATATCTCTGATTATTTTCCCTGATGGTTCCGCTTTACTCCCTCTTGGACAGGACACTGTATCTATTCTGTCTTCATACATTCCCTACAAGATTTTCTACATAACAGTACTTCTTGAAAAGTTGGAGGAGGTTTTGCTGGTTTGGAGAAAATGCAGGTGTCCTGCCCTATTGCCCAAGCAAACATCACATCTTAATTTAATCTGGACTGTTTACACTCTCCTTGTCACTTTACTGAATTTTTGGCTTAGCTACAGTTTTGAACAGGGAGGAGAAAACTGAGAATACAAAAAAATACCCAAATCTCAGAAACTTATTCTGGTGAGATTTCTAGAGCAGTCTTGCAGTCTCAGAAAGTTTGCAATTAACCTAATTCATACTTTAGTATGCTTTCTAGGAATATCTACATCCCCAGCACAAAAAGTAGATCTTTTAAAATTGCAGTTTGCTGAGTCATTGCTTTGTTTCTCCCTCTCTTTGCACAGAGCTATAATGAAGTAGGGCCCTCAGACTGAAAAGTGGGGAAAAGTTTTTTTGCCTTTATGCAGCTAAATACAGTGTTTGGACAAAACAGTTCTAATTTCATCTAAAATGAGGTTTTCAACCTCTCAAATAAAACCTTAGAAATGAACAAAACCTTAATTCTTGTACTGTAAGACTGACTTCAGTTGTGTTTTCAGCATAGACATGGACTTGGTTCAGATTAGTGAAAATAAAAAAAAAAGATTCTGGTGCTCTGACTTTGTATGTCTGCAATGCATCCTCAGAGCACTCTGTTGCTATGGTGAGCTATAATATTAGTATAATGTGCTACCAATAGAGCTATCACTCCAGTAGTCTTTTAATGTAATGCTTCATAATTAAACAAGATGCTACCCTTCAACCAGGTAGTAGTTAATGTGATCCTGTTACCAGCTGTCAGAAAAGTATCTCCATTGCAGAGAAAGAAACTGATTGAAAATCAAATACAACAGAAAGATCTTTTCCATATTCATTCTCCTATAAAACTAAAATTTTAAAAACAAAACATTTGAGATAAATGGAGATTTTGGCAAGCATATTGGTGGTGACTATAAGAAAACAATGATTGTCACTGGTAGCACCCAAATGAAATAGTGTGCTCCATTTCTTTAAAACCCCTTCATACGGCTTCCTAACCCCTATGAACTAGGAATCAGTAGAAAAATAGTCAGGTTGTGGCTGAAGATCTGAACTATATTTTACTGAGATGAAGAAGTGATAAATCTTTCAAGCTGTCTGCCTACTCTGGTAGACAACAATACTTTGGTAGTGTTCTGTATTCCTAAATGAGATTCTAGAAAAAATTGGCCCTTCACAGTTAAAAAGCAGTGAACTTTGGTCTGTGGGTAACTGGTGTACAGAAAGATGCAGATGACAGGTTTCCAAATTAAATATTGTGTACCTTTCCTGCTTTCCTAAACTCCTGTGACAAATTTTCTGAATATTACCAAGAGAATTTGCTTTTCCTTCAGCCAAAAGATGCAATAATACAGTTCCTTTCCATACATAGCTGAAAGCCAGAGATGGAGAAACAGTGTAAGTTCTAATGAGAGATCCTACAGCAGAACAATTGTAACATGGTTGAAAAATACATTTTTAAAAAATTACATTCTGTAACACCACAGGGAGATTTTTTTTTTTTTTTTTTTTTAACTGACTATTGCAACATTAGCTCAGATACAACAATGTGTATTCCCAAAATGAGAAGGTGTCTTAATTTCTGGGATAGAGTTAATTTTCCTCCTAGCAGCTGGTATAGTCTTGTGCTTTTGATTTAGTATGAGAGTAATGTTGATAACACACTGATGTTTTAGTTGTAACTAAGCAGTGCTTATCCTAAATCAAGGACTTTTCAGCTTATCCTGTTATGCCAGTGAGGAGGTGCAGAAGAAGCTGGGTGGGAACATAGCCAAGACAGCTGACTCAAACTGGCCAAATGGATATTTTATACCATGTGATGTCGTGTTCAGTACATAGACTGGCGGTAGTTGACAAGAGGAGGTCGATCACTGCTTGGGAACTGGCTGGGCATCGGCCAGTGAGTGCTAAGAAATTGCATTTTGCACCTCTTGTCTTCCTTGGGTTTTATTTCACTCTTTTTGTTATCTTCCTTTTCATACAGTTATTATTATTCTCATTAGTAGTAGTAGTATTTTTATTTTGTTTTATTTCAGTTAATATACTGCTCTTACCTCAATTCACCAGTTTCACTTTTTTTTTTTTTCCAATTCTCTTTCCCATCCCATTGTGGGAAGGGGAGGAGAGAGCAAAGTGACTGTGTGGTGCTTAGTTGCCAGCTGGGATTAAACCACAGCAGAAGGATTGCTTGTGCTGTGCTTATTCTAGTAAAATACGTGTTGTGAACCTTATTCAAATGCTTAACTTAAAGTTGGCTTACACTGGCTGACTTCACTGATACATGTTTGAGGCTGAACACATAGTGAGACAGCACATGGTAAAAGCTCACAGATCTCAACTGAGAGTCAAATGTCAAGATAAAACTTTTTTTTAATTCTTTTCTCTTTTTTAAGAAAAAAGGAAAAAAGTTTTGAAAAGCCAAAGAAGAGTAAGAAATTCAGCACTCAAATGTTTCATCAGCTGTTTGTAACTGCTTCAAAAAAGCAATTGTACAGGAAGCAAATTAACACTCAACCATCGAGTTAGCTTCTAAGTTCAGCAGTTCACTTTTTAAACAGTCACTCTTTTAGGAGCATGGAAGGTCCCACTAAAGTCAAGTGTGATATACTGCATGAGTAGCATAATTTAAACTTCAGTATACTAGAAGACTGTATTTACAAAGACAAGGTATATTAGGTGTTTTTGTTGTTGGTGGTTTATGTTTTGTTTTTTTCTTTTTCTGTAAACAATTGCTATAGGTATATAAATTAAATTAGCACACAGAGGTTTGAAAAATGTCAATAGTGCCTCCAGGGAAATGCATGTAATAAAGTTCTGTTTGGTTAAATTACATGTAAACCTGGGACTCATTGAAGTCAATAGCAAAATCCCTAGCAAGTATAAAAGGACCAGGACTTTGCCTAGAGGGATCTTCTAAGTGAGAAGGAATACTAACTGCATTTCTTACTTAAATTTCTTCTTCAATACTGCACACCTTTTGCATAGAGAATTAGACTCAGAAAGTAAAGTTAAGTATTCCTGGATCTGGGTTAGAGCATTTACTTCATTATTCAGTTATTTTCAGTCAGCCTTGTTTAAAAAGTTGTATTTGTGTCAACAGACAAACACCTAGCTGTCATATAAACCAGCAGTTTGACTTGATCTCTATTAATTTTCTTTTTTGCTTCAATGCCTTATTTAAAATCAGCTGCATCAGCTTCTTCTACTAATCATGCAAAAATCTCAGCCAGGGGGCTAAGGATCACTTTGGGCAAATGCTTAGAACAAATGTGGTTTCAGACAATTAAAAAGTTTTCATTGTCACTGCCTGAATCCGTAATACCTTACCTGTGGAGAAATGATGGGTTCTCTTTTTCAGGGATATGTGCAGAGACAAGGGCTGTTTGGTACCCAGAGACTTCTAATCTAGTACTTCTTTTAACTTATACCTAATAATGTCATTATGTTTGCTTGTAGTTTATATGATGAGAAGCATATAGCCTGTACTGAATACATCTTTTGAAATGTATACTAAATTGATAAGCAAAAGCTCTCTCTCCTGATAATCAGAAGAATGTAATTTAGTATTCTGAAAGTAATTTATGGATAGGATCCACAGCTAAAACTAACAGGTTGTGGTGGGTTGACCCTGGCTAGAGGCTGGATGCCCACCAAAGCTCACTCTATCACTCCCCCTCCTCAAATGGGCAGGGGGATTAAAATATAATGAAAAGCTCATGGGTGGAGATAAGGACAGAGAGAGATCACTCACCAATTACTGGCACGGGCAAAATAGACTCGACTTGGGGGAAAAAACAAATTTACTTTATTACCAATCAAAATCAGAGGTTCGTGAGAAGTAAAACCAAATCTTAAAACACCTCCCCCACCCCTCCCTTCTTCCCGGGCTTAATCTCTTTCCCGATTTTCCACCTCCTCCCCCCAGCAGCACAGGGGGACAGGGAATGGGGTTGGGGTCAGTTCATCACACTTTGTTTCTGCCGCTCCTTCCTCCTCAGGGAGAGGACTCCTTCCCCCGCACCAGCGTGGGGTCCCACTCACCAGAGACAGTCCTCCACCAACTTCTCCAACGTGAGTCCTTCCCATGACTGACAGTTCTTCACAAACTGCTTTAGCATGGGTCCATTCCATGGGGTGCAGTCCTTCAGGAAGGGACTGCTCCAGGACGGGTCCCCGACGGGGTCACAAGTCCTGCCAGCAAACCTGCTCCAGCCTGGGCTCCTCTCTCCACGGGCTACAGGTCCTGACAGGATCCTGCTCCAGCACGGGCTTCCCGCGGGGTCACAGCCTCCTTTGGGCATCCACCTGCTCTGGCGTGGGGTCCTCCACGGGCTACAGGTGGTCATCTGCCCCACCATGGACCTCCATGGGCTGCAGGGGGACAGCCTGCCTCACCATGGTCTTCACCACAGGCTGCGGGGGAATCTCTGCTCCGGCGCCTGAAGCACCTCCTCCCCCTCCTTCTTCACTGACCTTGGTGTCTGCAGAGTTGTTTTCTCTTACATCTTCTCACTCCTCTCTCCAGCTGCAAAGGGTGCAGCTTTTTTTTCTTCCCTCTCTTCCTTTTTTTTTTCTTAATTATGTTATCACAGAGGCGTTACTGATTGGCTCGGCCTTGGACAGCGGCGGGTCCTCCAAGAAGGAGGACCCGGGTAACTACAGACCGGTCAGCCTCACCTCCATCCCTGGAAAGGTGATGGAATGACTTATCCTTGGTGCCATCTCTGGGCGTATCAAGGATAAGAGGGTCATTAGGGGCAGTCAGCACGGCTTCACCAAGGGGAAGTCGTGCTTGACCAACCTTCTAGACTTTTATGAAAACACAAAGAGGTGGCTTGATGATGGTAGAGCAGTGGATGTGGTCTATCTTGATTTCAGCAAAGCATTTGACATGGTCTCCCACAACATCCTCGCTGCCAAATTGAGGAAGTGTGGATTAGATGGTCAGATACTGAGATGGACTGTGAACTGGCTGGTGGGAAGAAGCCAGAGAGTAGTGGTCAATGGGGCGGAGTCTAGTTGGAGACCTGTGTCTAGTGGAGTCCCTCAGGGGTCAGTACTAGGACCAGTATTATTCAATATATTCATCAATGACCTGGATGAGGGAATTGAATGCACTGTCAGCAAGTTTGCTGATGATACTAAGCTGGGAGGAGTGGCTGACACACCAGCAGGCTGTGCTGCCATCCAGAGAGACCTGGACAGGCTGGAGAACTGGGCAGGGAAAAACTTGATGAAATATAATAAGGGCAGGTGTAGGGTGTTGCGTCTGGGCAGGAACAACCCCAGGTTCCAGTATAGGTTAGGAAATGATCTCCTAGAGAGCACTGTAGGGGAAAGGGATCTGGGAGTCCTGGTGGACAGCAGGATGACCATGAGCCAGCACTGTGCCCTTGTGGCCAGGAAGGCCAATGGCATCCTGGGGTGCATTAGAAGGTGTGTAGTCAGTAGGTCAAGAGAGGTTTTTCTTCCCCTTTACTCTGCCCTGCTGAGGCCACATCTGGAATATTGTGTCCGGTTCTGGGCCCCACAGTTCAAGAAGGACAGGGAGCTGCTTGAGAGAGTCCAGCGAAGAGCCACCAAAATGATTAAGGGAGTGGAACATCTCCCTTATGAGGAAAGGCTGAGGGAGCTGGGCCTCTTTAGCTTGGAGAAGAGGAGGCTGAGGGGGGACCTTATTAATGTTTATAAATATTTGAAGGATGAGTGTGAGGAGGATAGGGCCAGGCTCTTCACAGTAATGACCGATGATAGGACAAGGGGCAATGGGTGTAAGCTGGAGCACAGGAGGTTCCGCTTAAATTTGAGTGGGAACTTCTTTACAGTAAGGGTGACAGAGCACTGGAACAGGCTGCCCAGGGAGGTTGTGGAGTCTCCTTCTCTGGAGACATTCAAGACCCGCCTGGACGCCTTCCTGTGTGATCTCATGTAGGTGTTCCTGCTCTGTCATGGGGATTGGACTAGATGATCTTTCGAGGTCCCTTCCAATCCCTGACATTCTGTGATTCTGTGATTCTGTGATTCTGAGGGTCCGTTCTTGTAGCTGGCTGGCATTGGCTGTGTCGGGTCGGACATGGGGGAAGCTTCTGGCAGCTTCTCTCACAGAAGCCATCCCATGTCCACCCCCACCACTGCTACCAAAACCTTGCCACGCAAACTCAATACACAGGTACAGCATCAGTGATATAGACAAAGACTTTTTAACTGACATGCTAACTGCTCTCACACATCTTTTTATCTAGATTTAGGAGTTAATTTAGACTGATGGCATTTGTTTGTTCACATTTTTTTATCTTGTCTCTCCACTTTCTACTAGAGTGTAAATTCTAGCTTTTATTTGGACAACATGGACAGTAAGATTATTTTTTCAATGTGAAAAATGAGGAAATACAGAGGCTGATATTAGAGTTTTCCTATGCCTATTTGAAAAGAGTGAAGCCTGTTGATAGATGCCATCTAGTACAAATAAAAATGTGCATGTGAACATACCTGAGACATATGACTGGGTATATTGTTTGCATGTTTGCTCCTTCCAAGGTTTTTTCTAAAATCTAAGCCTAATCCATTTTTTATTACATATATTCAACTCACTCCACTCTGTGTGTACTACTGTAGGATTCTGATTGATCACTCATCATGTGAATGAATTCTGAAAAAGGAAAAAATAATTTTTAATATAGTTTGAAAGAAATTCACACACTTGTGAATAATATGCCTACACTAATTTTAAAAGCCCTGTAAACTTGCTGGATTTTCCTGCTAAAATACAAGAATGAAAGCTCCCAGTGTTGATTCATTTTATGCAGCTGTTTAATCTGAAAATGAAAGCAGACAAAAAAAAAAAAACAACTTTGTTAGCCAAGACAAAATAACATATCTTGTCTCATTTTCTTTTTATTGGAGATTATTCTCTCATTCCACTCTTTCTAGCCTAAGTAGTTTAGAAAGCTTTTGAATAATTAGCAAAGAATTTTTTAGTTCTCTAGTTCTTTAACTGTTTGGTGGCTTCACTGAATTGTGATGCATAGTGTTGTAGTGCATATATAGTGTAGCAAGTCAGGTGAAGTGCAATGCCAAAATGTTACAGAACAGAAGAACTAATGTCCAGTCATGGTGAAAACTCTATGAATTTATTTGAGAATATGCTGAGGCATCACAAAGAGAATTTTATCCCAGAAGTGACAGACTCTTCAGGAAAGTGTAAATTTGAGGGTGTCCTGGTGCATGTAGGCAGAAGGAGGAAGATTGTAAGACAAGTTGGAAGTGGGTTGCAGAACAGCAGTATTCCTGATTTTACCACACTGCTCATCCCTGCCTCTTTCTCTGTGAGAGTTATTGACAGACACTTAGAAACACAGATATTCTTTCACTATATTCACCCTATGCAACTGAAACCTAAAATCTCAAATAAGGCTAGACACTTAAGGATGTAAAAACTTGGACACTTGAGTATGTAAACTACATCCAGAACTAGCTGCAACTTACCTTGACTGTCTTTTTTCTTCATTTCTTGCAATCAATCTTTGCTCACAATTGTGTCCAAGTGTAAGAGCCCAATGTAGAGCACAAGGAAGTCAATACCCTTAAAGACTATGGGTCTTAATATTCTTCGTCAAAGAAGTGGAATACAACTGGCTTGTTTTCTGGGTTTTGTTCTTTAGCACAGACTAAAAGGATTAATGTATTTTATCACAGCAAATCCTATTAATTAGACCTGCAGCCCAAGACAGACAATTAAATTTATATGACTCTCATGCTCCAGCTCTTCCTTCTCTTCTGTCTTCTTGCCATTTGTCATCAGGATAAAAAAAAACTAAACTAGAGTCCTAATTTTTATGCCTTACTTTGAAAACTATGAGATTGTTCAACCCACAACCTCCACATTATTAGTTCTGTTGCCAGGAAGTTCTGCACTTGAAGTTCACAATTTCATATACCCAAAGAGTGCAGCTGAGTTTCTTAAACAGATGTATCAGAACAATCAGGTGAATACTGACGAAGAGGCAGGAAGGTAGCCAAGGGCAAAAACATCTCAGTGAGGTTTCCACACTGTCGAAAACAGAGTCATGAGCTGCAACTGCAAAAATCCATTTGAAAACTTAGAAATTTGATAGGTCTGTAATGAAACAGGTAAATCAACAAACACTAGACTAGTTTTTGAGATAGACTTGGCCACTTGTCTCCTACCAGTCGAACAACTGAAGGGTCCCAACGACAGGGCTTGAAGCAATTCATATTTTAGCTTATATAAATATAATCCATCATTCCTTCTCTACAGCTGGATTTAATCTAGTTGCTGTGGTCCTTAAGCACCCAGTCAACACTTAAAGAATTAATAAAATGTTAATTTATTTTAAAGAAATTAATTTTTAATTTTAATTTTCTGAAGAGTTTCAGGACTGTTATATAAAAAAATCTGTTTTGTCTTTTTTGTTGTTGTTGTATACAGGAAATTGTTATTACATTTAGAGTTTTTGTTCTGCATATATTTATTTTTAGACAGAGCATAAATCAGAAGTAATCAAGACCTCTTAGCTTCAAAGTCAATGTTGTGTGACATAACAGAATCAGAGCCCATGTATGACTCTACATTCTGACTGTACCTGTTGCTACTTACACAGTGTGTCTTTTGGCAATTTGATTTGGTTTTTGTTGTTTTTTTTTTTTTTAATGTAATAATACTTTTCCTGTATCTGTTCCAACACTGAAACTGAAACTGCAATCCCAGAAAAAATGAGTCCAAGCAATTCCTGAGAGAATCTCCCCCTTCTTTCCAGTCAACCCTGGTTAATATACTGAACATAATGTAATATGATGTGGAATATCTTACTGGCATATCCAAATGTCAGTTCTGGGTTTTGTTAAGTGCTACACTTTAACAAAAAGTTAAACTTTGTTTTTGTTATTCATGTTTTTAAAGGAAAGAAAAAGAAAAGTTTTAATTTTTAACATTACACAAATACTTGAAAAAATAGTCACAGAAGAGGCTTTTATTTCATTTATATTAGTTAAAATATGTTTAATTTGGAAGAGATGGCAAATGCCTTTTATTACAAGGCATTAGTCATAAAAGAAAGAAAATTATGAGAGAGAGTGAAAGAACCTCAAATACTTGAAGCAATAGATGACCACTTTCCATATCTATAGGAGGGCATCTTATACCTCTGTGACTTACTCTCTTGGCACCTTGGGATTAGATCAAAGAAAGTCAGTCCCTGGTCAAAAGCTTAGACAAGGAATTTTTTCTTAAAATATTTCCTGAATAAATGAAACCCTTAATTATACATGGAGAAATTGGAGGACAGGAAGTAGTTTATTAAAAAAAATATATATATAGCCATTGACAAGTTTAAAGATAAGTACTTCTGAATGTGTTTAACATCAGTAAATTAAAATAACAAATATCATTGTTAGTGATGAGGTACTGGCAGCTAGAACACTTTTAATATAAATAATGGTGAGTATTAAAAGAATAGCAAGAAAATTGTATGTATGTATCACATCTGTAAAAAAACCCTCATATTCTAACAATGAAGAGTCAAAACACAATTTTCTTTTTTTAAGATATTTCACAATACAATTTGAACTTTATAGCAGGAATCATCCCCCTGAACTCTTACAGATAAAACCTCATACATTCATTTTATAATCTCTTTTCTTCTCCCAACCACCTCTATCATTACCTTCTGCTCACAAATCCTTCCCCTCAATAGCTTTCCTACTATGTCAGTAAGTTACAGTTATCCTCTTCCTGATGAGCTCTCTCCTTGGTTTTTGCTCATCTTTCATTCTAAAGTTTTCTCCAGGAACTTCTCTCCATTTTTCATGTTCTTTAGATCCTTATTGACAGGTGCTCTCTTCTGAGTTAGAAGCAGCACTTGCAAAGATAGCATAAACTATCTACAAACAGAGAATCCACCTGTTTAACAGATTATCAAGTGATTTTCTAAAAAGGACTCTGGTTTTCAGTTCATGTATGGCAGCCACAGTCTGTAGTCCTGGGAAGTAACTATCAGGTTAGTAACTCGACTGTTATACAAGTGTCATACTTTTCTTCTAATAATAAATGACAGAATGTCTTCTCATGGCTGGGTTTCAATATTTGACCACAAAATGAGAAAGAAGAAAGTGACACAGTCACTTACTGTTTCAGTTTACACACAGTGTTTATACAACCACAGAATTAAAATTTTGATCACTCTAAAGTTCTGGTTTATGAGTAACCTGAATCTTAATTAGTGTTTGCAACTCAATTTTGAATTCTGTGAATGAAAACTGTTATATAAATGCTGAAGGTTACTAATTATTGTTAAATCAGTGCAATAGGGGAGACAAATGAGCTGACAATTCCCAGTGCTTTTATGCTGACTTACGCTGCAGTTGCCTGTACTGTTTCTACTGAATAAATTCTCAGTAAACTCGAGACATTATGAATAGATGTACAAATACTCTTTAACCTAAGAATGAATGTCTCTTAATATGTTTAACTCTTAACTATGTCTTCATGAACAGGCATTACAGATTGTCTACCTCATTCCCAAGCTATGCTGCATTAAAAAGAAGTGAACCCTATTCTCAGCAGATACCAGGATTTTCAGGATTTTCACCTTTCCTGACTGAAAATATACTTACTACTCTGGGCATGTTACACCTTTGGGATTCTCACAGAGAAAGAAGCAGAGATAAGTGTGGTAAAATCAGGAATACTGCTGTTCTTCAACCCACTTTCAACTTGTCTTACAACCTTCCTCATTCTGCCTGCATGTACAAGGACACCCTCAAATTTACACTTTCCTGAAGAGTCTGTAACTTCTGGGATAAAATTCTCTTTGTTATGCTTGAGCATAGTCATACTGCTCATGAAAGAAGCCAGGAGTGAGGGCTGGAGCTGCAGGACCCATGATCCAACCGCAGGACCCTTATGTGTGACGGTGGAGCCTCCAGTATTCCCTGAGGTGGCAATGAGTGCCAAAGTCTTCCCTGCAAGACAGGCTTCTCCTCCCACCTGTTATCAGGTAGTGAAAAGCCTCCACGGAGCTTCCTTTCCTTGCTACTACCTCCCCAATAAGGAAACAGTGATGACAAGAGAAAAAAAGGAAAAAAAGGAAAAAAGAAAAAGAGAAAAGGAAAAGAGGAAAAGAAGAGAAAAAGAGGACAGGAGAAGAGATGGAAAGGAGTGGGCAAGAGGAGAAGAGAGGGAAATCCCTGTTGCTATGCCAGTATGTTTCATGATATTACAGGCCCCTTTGTAAGATCTTTATTTGGATATGGCCTATATAAAAGGAATCTGGGGAGCTGGGGAGGTGGGGAAGGTCCGGGGGGCCAGAGCAGGAAGGGATGTGTTTGTAATTAGTCATTGTGGAGAATTTTTCTTAATTTTTTCAGAAGGTAAGATGCCTTTCAGTTTAAGAATATCTCTTAATAATAATATCATACTAAAATGAAAGGTTTGCTTGCAGACAGAAACAAAGTATCTTCTCTCAAGCAGACTTTATAAGAAAATCCAGAAAAAATCCTGGCAGGGCTTCAGCATTTCTGGAAAAGTAAATACAGTGTTGAACAGACTGAAGAAAGTAATGAGATTCCTGAATGAGAACCACGTAAAAAGCAAAGAGCCTCTACTTGAAAGACTCATCAAGAGGAAATTCCTATCAAAACTCTCAGGCACTTTTACTGTCTTTTTAAAAAGCTGATGGTTTGGCTGAGATAATGGATAACATTTTTCAGTCTGAGTGTGTCAGAAGGCTGAGGGTATGTGCAATGCCCAGTCTGACAGCAGCTGAGCCTGCACATTATTAATTTGCTATGTATTGACACATCTCCCTGCTGCTTGTGTCAGTGATGTTTCTGGCTTTACTTCACATGCAGGACAGGTACATACAGGGTTTTAGAAAGACTCTCAGTGAGTCTGACCACCAGCTGACAGGAGAGAGTAACAATTCTGCCTGAAGAATAATGTTTATTCCAAATCAAAATAAAGCAGAATGGAAGTCAATGATTAAATAAACAACACGGCGGCTAAAGGAGACAGAATGAGAATGGTCATATTAATTAGTTGAATGCTAACTTGCTGAAAGTGCCTTCAGTCTTTCCTGGAAGATAGTCTGTTTTCCAAAGATTGCTTCTCACATGATTCAGGACTGGGATAGGGAACAAAGCATCTGAGTCAACACGGAGTGAAATTGTCACAGCCACAGAAAAATTGGCAGTGGTCTAACCAATCCTCAGGGGATTGCTCCAGCTTCTGATGGCTCCTCAAAAGTAGTGGTAGTTTAAAATTACACTGAATATCATGTCAGGGCTCCCTGCAGAAAGTGCCAATGGTATTTTCACATCAAATGGCCTATGAGGAGGCCACAAGTAGCTACTAGTCCCCAGTAGTTATTCAGTGCCAGACTGTTTCCTATGGGGACTAAAGTGGTAATAGCATTTACTTCTTCTGGCTAACTAATTCCCCAGCAAGCTATACTACCATTAAAGAAATGACAGCAGAAAACAAATGTCTGCTGTATTTCTACTTTGCCTTTTGACTGGGATTTTCCCCAATCTGAGGTGAATCAAAAGGTGTGATTGAAGTGCTCTAAAGCATCTTTGTTCTGCATGAGGAACATGAAGTTGTCTTCTTGCAGTAAGGGCCTCTGTGTATAAGTAAGCACATACTATCCATCTAGGAACAAAGTTTGTTTTCCTGGATGGTCCTATAGTGCCCTGCAACCTGGTTACTCCTCTCTGAAGTGACAAACCTCTGTTCTGACATCCATTTTCCACTCTGGCCAACAGGAAGTTTTCACACCCTCTTGAAGTACATTACTTTGTTATTTCAGACTGACATTTCTGAAGAGAAGCTGACAGAGAAAATAGAGGTCTTCCAATAACTGAGAGGACAGACTGCAATCCTGGGAAAGATGAGAATGACTATGGCATGGTACACCCCTTGCTGTTTGAGAGACCATATCCACTTTTAGTTTCTCTCTTTCACATACGCATGCACACACACATAAACACACATGCACATGCAGACAATATTTTGACAGGTGTTGTGAAGGTCATATCATCAAGTATATAAATCTCGGGATTTCCTATGTACACTGAATTTAGTTCAGACCATGTATAGTGATGCACGTGTATGATTTCTAGATTCATTCTGACATTAGCTTTTCGTCATATCAGTTGGATATTTTGGGCCAGACCAAGCCTATGTACGAGATCAAAACCAGATTGCAACGTATTTTTTGCCTCTGTATTGGCTATTATGTTAAAAATACCATCAGTATCTCTCACAAGAAGCTTTTTTTCAACTCTTCTCTGACCTTAAACATAGCCTTTTCTCCTGCTAAGCTAGAGGTAGAGCTCAAACCTTTTATCTGTTCATATCAATAGGGGTTTTAATTTTAATGTATTCAGAATGGGGTTCTGGAGATATAGATCTGTAAAGTTAAGAGTGGCATTTGGAAACTGGATTCTGTCAAGGACTGAAAATACCAATCACATGACAAGTTGCAGGCTTTTTTATCCTTCATGAATGAAGCTTATGATACATGTAATTCTTCCCAGAGTACTTCTTTCTATGTCAGAGCTGTTTTGTAGTTGTTCCCTTGATGCTCCAGAATCTTAAATTCAGTACTGCATCTATAAGATTCTATCACAGGTAACATAACTGCAAAACATCAGATCAAAAGCTGCTCTTAGTACTGTTTTAGATTTGTTGAAGGGTATATTTCCCTTTACATGGTTTGCTATATCTTAAGCCAAGATTTTTTAACAGAGTTACAATTAAACTTCAGTTAATGTGTTCCAGGTAGGTTGTTTTCAACTAATTGTCTTAATCCTGAGAATTTAAGAAGTGTTCTCTCCCAATATATCCAATTTGTTCATTAAGGTAAGTGAAGATTATGCTTTATGAAACAAAGTAAGATTTGCTTTTCTCTAAAAATACTTGTTTGACATGTTGGCTTTTCTTTTCTAATGGTATTTCAGCTTTATCGTTGCTGTTTCTAGAGCAACATATTCATATCTAGGGCTCAGACACATGATTAACTAATTAAGATGCAGCTAAAAATATTATTTCAGGTGACTACCAGGCCTGGATACAGCTGGTGAAAACAAAAAAGAGGGAAAGGTGAAATCGGAAGTTTAGTTCTTTTAACCAGTTAAAGAGACAGAAAAAGTAACACAAATATATCCAGAAATAAATTATAAAAACTGAAATAACTCCTATTTCACTACAAAACTCAGCCTCCTTTTTTTGTATGCAGAGATTATTATACCCTGCTTGTCAACATTAAGACTGTTGATTATATATCTGAGCAAGTTTGCCATCCTGTGGATTATATCTTCTTTTGGATTTCCCTCTCCCCTTCCTGCTCCTCTGCGAGTGACGGAGCAACTATGCGAGCCGACTCAATGTGAGTGATAAGGCAGAGTTCACTTTATTGCTCTCATTCAGTCATATTTATACAGGCTATGCTAATTATTCCTACTAGTCCTTTGCTAATTGGCTTAAGCTCTAAACGTTACATTTACAGGTCTTCCTACTTGCGGTTTAACGGTAAAGCATTCTCTATATTTTTCACACACTCACTTTCTCAAGGTTGTTTACCAGATTGAGATAAAGTCGCTGTGTCAGTATTCAGTACCTTGCCACTTCAGCCTGCTGAATGTTAGACCAGACTGCTGCTCGTACAACTATTCTGTGAATCCATGTCCTTGCTCTCTGAGCCATTCCCCAACACTCCTCCTCTATCCTATCTACTCACCATTCTGAGCTACTTGGATTTATAGAAGAGAAGGAACATAAGACATGGTGAAGTAAAGGGAAAAATGAAGCAAAACAACAAAAAACCCTAAACAAACGAACATAAAAACCCCAAACAAACAAACAAACAAACAAAACCACACCAACCCCCCCCCCCCCCCCCCCCCCCCAAACAAACAAACAATCAAAAATGAACAAAGGCAATCAATCATCCAGGAGTGAGAAAGATTATTGCATTCCACTTTCAACTTTGGCAGGTGACTTGCTTAATGACAAAGGCTAGTTGCATAACTTTTCCTCTAAATCAGTTTAACTGTGTGTAAAATAGGGGCATATTAAAGTATTGTGATCTTTATTGTTATTTACGGACATACAAAGGACTTTGAGGTGAATGATCAAGAGTAGTCTAAAACAACATGAACTAATGCCAACTACTTCATACCCATTCTGTACATGCATGTCTCTTTGAAATACTTTGAAGCCATCACTGAACAGACAGCTGACATGCAGATATAAGGTGTGGGAAAAATGAAGATCTCTATAATATATATATAAAAAAATATGAGAATGTGTCTTTCATGGAATTATGGAGAAGGACAAAAAAATTTTTACTGTTATAAACTAATCCAGTTCTACTGACTGAAGAGAATTTTTATGGTTTACATCTACCAAGGGCTTGGTCTGTTTAAAGTCACTGTACAATACTCTAAAAAGAAGCTGAGCACAACTGAGTATTTTTGGCAAGACAATATTTTACATATGAATAAGACATTTTCTATTGCTGCTGATCTTTGTGCAAAATAAATGTTAATACTTCCTTGTGACAAATAGAATTTTTTCAATGTGGTCTTAGGTTCATTAAACAAGACAGTTAAAGATAACATGACATAACTGACCTTTTTTCCTTGCTGCTTCTATGTTAATGTAAACCTTTAGGCAATCAACACAAGCTCTACAATCAAGACTGTACTGGTTTTATTCTGTTTTCTAAATATAATCTTTTGTGGCAAGAATCTTGGCCATAAGCCTAAGAGTTACAGTAGTCAGGAAAATTTGTTCTTTTTTATGAAGGTTCATACTTTTACTGCATCTCTTCAGAAGAGTTTGACAGAAGCATCTTCAAGGGCACCCCCACATAACCCATCTCAATCCCTAAAGACAATCAGATAATTAACCAATGTGAGTGCTAACAGAATGCTGTGCCTGGCATTTTGCAGGGATGCAAGCATCGTCTCTTGTATCTCACCAAAGTTCTTAATATGAAAGAGAAAGTGTGCTAGGTAAGAAATTAAAACATTGCTTTTGTTTTTCCTACATTCCCATTGACACCCTGTACCTTACACATTCCAGAACACTTCCTAGAAAAGCTCCAGTTAATAGTGCAAAAAAGGAGGTCCAACATCTACTGTCTTTCTTTAGTAGTGTTTGCCTTCACCCTCCTTCAGTTCCAGACTGTCCAAAGCCAATTTCCTAATATTTATCTTCTCATTTCCTTATGAACAATATGTTTATCTTCATATAATTAAAAAAGAAGAGAATTAAAAAGGTACATCTATCTAGACAAGAAGTTCTGTTCTGGTTTAATCCAAGTTTGGAATTGGAGGGCTCCCATTCAGTCCCAGGAAGTGGAAAGGCAAGAAAGGATGGTCATACAGCAAATTTTCCATATAGTGATCTAACTGCTTATTACAAGTACCACATAATTTTGTTGCAAAAAATTCTATTCCTATAACAAAATTCTGTATTGTATTGTATTATATTAATAAATTAGCATATATAATAATAATTAAAATAACTATAATAATAATTAAAATAACTATAAAAATAATTATAATAATACAATTCTATAATAGACAGTTATATGAGGAAGTTTTTATCCTCAAAGACTGTGCAAAATATATTCCTAAGATTTACCATGTATCTTGTCTTCTCAAGCATTACCTCTCCTTTTCAAATATAGCTGTGGAAAGAGCAATGTGATCACATTCAGGGGAAAAAGGTCAAGGAAAGTGGCGTTTTCTTTTCAATCTTTAATTTACTGTTGTGCTAAATTTAACACTTTTCAGGAGAATTTACTGCAGCTTCTTTAAAAAAAAGAGTCAAAATTCTCTTTATCTGATAAAAATAAGGCAGGGTAAGAGCACCATCTCTCTGGTTTACTCACTGAGGGTCATCAGTTTTATAGAAAATATATTTAGAATTAAACAAGGTTACAATCCTGAAGCAATACATTCTGAGACATAAAAATACATGAACATTTCTTCATTTGTAGTGGAATAATTCCAAAGATACAGTAAATTCCTTGAACTCCAGGGATATTTCCATTTGCTTTAATTTGGTTTGGTTTTTTAAAAGAGTTTTGAGACTAATTTGAACTAATCTGACTAAACCAGCCAAGGAGAAAATAGAGAAGGAAGTTGTGTATTTTTCTTCATAGAAGTGGCTTTTGTTTCTTATTTATTTCCTAAAGCTATTGCACCAGGCCTCTCTTTTCAAAAGAATTTCACAGTTCTCCGTACCTCATCACAGCAGATAAGAAGGATGCACATTCGTTTCAATTACATAGAGATTAGGGTTCAGTGAAATAGAAAGGATTAAAAAAAAAATAAACCCAAACCTATGTGATACTAAAATGTGACCTGAACAATTGTATTTTAACTATGAAATAAATTGAGCAGCAGTACAGGTAATGTAAGGTCCTCAGTGAAAAGCTTCAAACCATGTATACTTTCAAATCCAAGTGATATATATATAGATATATATACAAAAAAAAAAGGAAAGATGAATTTGATAGGAAAATCAATTTTAAAAATAAGATGGGAGGGCAGACCCTCAACTTGCTTTTCCAATACTTTTTTACAGATGTTTAGTAAGTAGTTACACTCAGCATCACCAGCTGCACTGAGCATATAACAGAGAAATTAAGGAATTGCAAAGCTTACATTTTCAGGGGTTTTTGGTTGTTTTGGGGTTTGGTGGTTTGGGTTTGTTTGTTTCATTGTGGTTTTTCTTGTTTGTGGGTGGTGGGTTGTTTTGGGTTTTTTTCTGTGAAACCCTGGGAATATGAACAGATTTTTTTTTTTGTTTTGCTTGGGTTTTTTTTTTATCCTAAAAAATTTAAAATACAATCCCAAGGCTCCAGGAAACGTTTCTTTAAAGAAAGCTTTATCAACTTTTCTCTAAATTTTTGAGTCTAAACAGTACCTCACTGACCATAGCTCCAAGTTAGGCTTTTTTTTTTTTTTCTTCTGGTTGCAATTATACTCCACAACACTGGACCATCATATGTAAAAGATCAGTGCTAAATTAATCTGAAATGTTAAATATTTTGGTGGCTAATTTTTGTCTTGACTTTATCAAAGCTCTTCATACAGCTTCTTCCTGATAAAAACTGGTAACAGTGACAAAACATCAATACTTTCGGTTGCCCTTGCTGACATTATAGTGTAACAAAATCATCAATTTAAATGCACTTAAATTATGTCTCCTTGAATAGTCCCCAAACAAAAAATTAAAAAAACTCGCATTTCCCTTGTCAGTCACAATTATACTAGTCTGTCCATGATAAATGCAACAATTTTCACAAGTTGTGAATACCACTCCTGCAGATTATAATATCAGTGGATCTGAATGTGCCACAGCCTAGTCCTTCCTAAAAATTCTAATACCATCAGTCTGTGTTTCATAAAAGGCAAGCTGACAGACAAATATTGACTGCAACTCAGCAAAAGACCTGCACATTTTACTGAAATTGAAAAAATGAACTTTATCCAATGATATTCAGAGTTAAACCAGCACTGACTTCTTGCGTTTCAATTTAGCTGCTACCAGTACACCTGAAGCAAAAAGCTATTGTCTGCCAACGTAGCAATACTTTACTGTTATATGCAAGTGAAGCCATATTACAAGGAATCTAATCCTTAGTAAAAATCCTGTTTTTTACCACTCTCTCCATTGTCACAGTTTCCCCAACTGTACAACAAGGTAACAGTACTAGTCCCTTTTACAAATGTGATGACTTTTATTCATGAACCCGTCATGTAAAAGTTGAATATGTACTATTTATTTATCTCCACAAAAGCCAGCACAATAAGTGTGAAACCTTGTCTGATAACATTCTCCATAATGAATCCCATAATTCTGTTGTTTTCAAGACTTTCTTTTTACTGTTAGAAAAAGCTATATGCACACTGTGTGATAAAGGTGATCTAAATTCTCTAGGACTGCATGCATCCACTTTCCTTCTCTGTAAAACTGGACCTTTTGCAGTAACTCACTAAAATACCAACACTAACATACCCATTTCTCAGATTTTCAGCTTCTAAGAATTAATTTCAAAGTTATTGGCTATGGAATTGTTGATTAAGGCTAAAACCAGGCAATCCTGAGCCTTGAGTGATAATATCATTATTAAAACAAACAAACAAACAAAACAACAAAAAGACTCCCACAAAAACCCAACAAAATATTATATAACAAGATATAAAAACCTAGTCAGAAGAAACAATTTAATGGGTTCTCTTCACATTAATCTTTAGTTAAAAATTGAGATATAGTATACCAAAACACAAGGTAAACCCCTAAATGTTCTAAATTGTTTCAGGATGAACATAGGGTAACTGTTGAGCTGTATATGACTCATTTCACACCAAAAGAATGAATGCACTTATTCATTTTTACCTACTGAGTGTTGAGATGGTGTATTGGGTTTGCATGGCAAGGTTTGAGTGGGGGAGAGACATACAGGTGGCTTCTGTAAGAAGCTGCCAGAAGCTTCCCCCATGTCCGACATAGCCAATGCCAGCAGCTCCAAGACAGACCCGCCGCTGGCCAAGGCCGAGCCCATCAGTAACGCCTCTGTGATAACAGAATTAAGAAAAAAAGGGGAAGAGGAAAAAAAAAGAAACTGCACACTTCGCATCTAGAGAGAGTGGAGTGAGAAGATGTGAGAGAAACAACTCTGCAGACACCAAGATCAGGGAAGAAGGAGGGAGAGGAGGTGCTCCAGGCGCCAGAGCAGAGATTACCCTGCAACTTGTGGTGAAGACCAGGGTGAGGCAGGCTGTCCCCCTGCAGTCCATGGAGGTCCATGGTGGAGCAGATGACCATCTGTAGCACGTGGTGGACCCCACGCCACAGCACGTGGATGCCTGAAGGAGGCTGTGACCCTGTGGGAAGCCCACACTGGAGCAGGTTCCTGTCAGGACCTGTTGCCCCGTGGAGTGAGGATCTCATGCTGGAGCAGGTTTGCTGGCAGGACTTGTGACCCCATGGGGGACCCACGCTGGGGCATTATGTTCCTGAAGGACTGCACCCTATGGAAAGGACCCAGGCTGCAACAGTTCATGAAGAAGTGTCAGTCATGGGAAGGACTCATGTTGGAGAATTTCATGGAGGACTGTCTCTGGTGAGTGGGACCCCACTCTGGTGTTGGGGAAGGAGCGGCAGATACGCCGTGTGATGAACTGACCCCAACTCCTATTCCCTGTCCTCCTGTGCCACTGGGGGGAGGAGGTGGAAACTGGGAGAGAAGTTAAGCCCAGAAAGAAGGAAGGGGTAAGGGGAGTTGTTTTAAGTTGTTTTAAGATTTGGTTTTACTTCTCATTATTCTCTTTTCTTGTTGGTAATAAATTAAAATTTGTTTTTTCCCCCAAGCCGAGTCTGTTTTGCTCGTGCCAGTAATTGGTGAGTGATCTCTCTCTGTCCTTATATCCACCCACGAGCCTTTTGTTATATTTTAATCCTCCCTGTGCAGTTGAGGAGGGGGACTGATAGAGTGGGCTTTGGCGGGCATCTGCCATCCAGCCAGGATCAACCCACTGCAGACACTTAAGGCAAAATATAGCCAGTTCTTTTCTGGTCCAAGTTGAAGTGCATAGTAATTCATGAATGGAAGAAGATATTAAAATGCAACTGAATTGGGAATTCAAAATTTGTTTATTGTTACCTTGATGATAAACATATATCTTTCTGATTTCTCCTAGCACAACAGAGTGCAGGAAGTGTGAGGAAAGGAAACAGTAAGGTAAAAGTGTACCAAAACAGAGAAAATAAAATAGCACTTGAGATATTTCTAATTCCCCAAGAGTGCTACCTTTCAGTAGTCTCTGTCATATAGGATTTTTTTTTCTCACACTTTTAGTACAAAATCGCATTGACACAATTTTTAAATGCTAATGGCTCATTTTTTCCTACATTAATCTATTTATATATCAAATGAAATAGTATTATTAGTGCAGCTCTCAACGCTTAGTGTCAGACAAAGGGATATAATAATAGTAATAATTATAAAGGTTTATAATAATAAACTGAACTTATGAATACATTTCCAGAAGATAGAGAGAGGCACCTTGGGTGGGGTTTTAAAACTTGTGATGATTGTGTGTCTCAGATGTGTAATGGAACATTCCAGTCAGCCTTGCTAGACATACTAAAAATTATTTCAAGTTTTATGAAGTAATTGCTAAGAATATATGGAGGAAAATAACAAAAACTACTGTTAGTTATTTTGAAACTAGAAACTGTGCAAGACCCAAACAAAAACCCACCAGTGTACTGTTCCCTCAAGAGACATAGACTGGACAGAACTCCCTCCTGTATCAGACAATGCTGTTTTGTGTGAGGTGAAAATAGGCTCTGTTGCTGGACTGCTGCAATGCAACCATGAATGTACCTCTGCTGTGAAGGAGAAAAAAAAAATAATCAGTGAAAGGTACAGATATTTTATTGATGTTATTAACATGAAAAAGTGACTGCACAGGCTTAGGTCGCAGTTCAATGTCAGTCAAGACCCATCTGGTGGCAAGTCACAGATGACTGGTTTGAGAAATCAGATTGATTTTTTGAACCTCTTTCACTTTTACAAAATTGGATATCATCTTGTTGACTGGATTGTGTCCCTCTCTTATGTGAAAGATTTGTTTAAGCTCATTCTGTTTCTGAGAGATATTTTTATCAATATTCATTAATATATAATTCTGTGAACATCTGTCTTCATTGTAGAGTTGTTTTCTTTCACAAGCGTTTCTTAGCTTAAAGTGAGTGGTTGTTGAGGAAAAAAAAAAGTTAACCAATAATAATAAAAAAACAGATATTGATCATAATGTACAAAAAACATAATAATGTTAGCATCCCAGCCCAGATTTGTGTGAGTCCTGATTTAACTGGAGCCCAATTAGAAAACAATAATATTTTCAAAGATAAAGGAACAGATTAAATCTATAGCTTCTTATATGTCAGACATTCAGTTGAGCTCCCATTTATCAATCTACCAACAACAAAAACAAAAACAAACCCAAAACAAACAAACAAAAAAACCCACTGAGAGTAAAAGCCTTTGGATTCAATTACAGAAATTATGAAAGACAAAGATGACAGTGATTCCAGTGTCTGGAGTATAATAAACTAATTTGGGGCTCTGGTTGTAGTAACAGAAGGACTGATGGGAAAATTGCTCAGTAGCTGCAAAAGAACTCTTGCAGCAAATCTCTGACAAATTAAAAGGCAATAATGGGAAAGCAAGGTTCTACAAGGAAAGAAAAGGTGTCAGCTTAAAATAACTTCCTTTTAACACTTGGAAATTATCTCTTTTTATATGTAGGCTCTGATACTGCAGTTAGGAATATTGCCATTTGTATCAACACCACAGCATCAGGCCTTTTGAGAAAAGCTTCATTAGACAGCTCAGAAATTCTCCATGGTTACAGTACTGAGGAATCTGACACACAGCTGGGGGATGAGGCTGCAAATTTACTCCTTTAAAGGTAATTTGAAGTCCAAATACTGTTCCCTGAGGGTATTTAGAGAAAGAAGAAAATGACAAGGACTGAGGAATATTCAACACGTTTGCTAGGAATGTTTGAAAAATGCGTAAAACTTAAGAATATTCCTCAAAAGAATATGTGTTACATTGAAAACTGTAATTAACTTTATGTGGAATGAGGAAAGAAGTATTTGACTTCCAACAAGCCTTTGCAGCCTCTACATCTGACTGAAAATATGCTTACGCTGCAAAATGCAAATTGCATCTTTTTCAGTCTGGATTTTGAATGTCCCTGAAAGAGTTAATTGGAACAGTGAAATTCACAAAATGTTTCCCAGCTATAATGAATATACTATGATGAGGCATCTTTGGAAAGTATGTGAAATATCTCCATTAGGCTTGTTTACTTCGTTGGATTTTTTTTTTCCTACTTTTGAAAGATTTTCATTATCCTTGCTTTAAGGATTTTTCTTATAAAAATGCTGCTGCAACCACTTTTTGAGATATTTCTTAAGGTTTTTTTCCTGCATCAGGTTCTTTTTCAGATATGTGGATAAAAGTGCAGTAATGCATACTTCACTAACATGAAGCTAATTACCCAGTGCAGTGACAGGCAGTAAAACAAGCCTTTTGCACACTGTGAAGGGCAAGTACGTATCATTGGGGAAACCAGCAAGGAGTGGTGGTGACCAAATCTGTGTTTGCATAGGATTTGATAACATGCCTGAATGATTTTCATCGATGATTTAGAAGATAATACAAAATTGCAGAAATAAAAAAAAAAAATAGTATGGCACAAAGATTTTTCAGAATTATAAAAAATAAAGATCTGACATTCAGAAAGAAAGTGCAAGCTTGCCCAACGGTGAGTGTTAGTGGGAAAAAAAAAGTTATTCACATACATGCAAAATTATTATTGTTTGAGTGTGCAGTGTACTGTACGTATAAAAATTGAGAATATATATAGAAGATATAGAAGATAATGACTCTGAAAATAGTCCAAGAGTCTACTCAATACACAGCACAGCAGGTTCTCGCAATGCACTTTTGTGACACAAAGGACCACAAAGCAAAAGAATACTGACTAGAGTTAATGGACCTTGCCTCCAAGTACGGCATTCCCTGATCTATTATTAGTCAGGTAGCTGAATGTTAGTAGAAACTGAGAAAAAGGAGACACGTAAAATACCTGAAGGTTCTCAATATCTTCAATGCTTGACATTTACATGTTAAGGATATTAAAATGAAACTTGTTGGTAAGTGATAAGAAGAATATATAGGTCTTGCAAGGACCCTTTGATTAAGCAGATAAGCAATGGTTTAAAGGTAACATTGAGTCCTTCTATGAATGGGTCACCTGCCTAGTGGTTGAGAGAAAGGCTGTGGATGCAGCATACCTAGACTTTAGCAAAGTTTTTGATAGGGTCTCCTACAGCATTCTCCCAGAGAAGCTGGCGGTTCATGGTTTGGACAGCCGTGTTCTTTGCTGGATTAAAAACTGGCTGGATGGCTGGGCCCAAAGGGTTGTAGTGAATGGAGTTAAATCCAGTTAGCAGCCAGTCACTAGCACTGTTCCCCAAGGATCAGTTCTGTCTAATATCCTTATCGATGATCTGGATGAGGACATTGAGTTCACCCTTAGTAAGTTTGCAAATTACACCAAGCTGGGAGGGAGTGTTGATCTGCCTGAGAGTAGGAAAGCTCTAGAGAGGGATCTGGACAATCTGGATTGATGGGCTGAGGCCAACTGTATAAGGTTGAACAAGACCAAGTGCCAGATCCTACAGTTTGGTCACAACAACCCCATGCAACACAAAATGTTTGGGACAGAGAGGTTGGAAAGCTGCCTGATGGGAAAGGACCTGGGGGTGCTGATCAACAGCTGGCTGAACATGAGTCAGGAGGGTGCCAAAGTGGCCAAGAAGGTCAATAGCATCCTGGTTTGTACCAGAAACAGTGTGGCCAGCAGAACTAGGGAGGTGATGATTCCCCTGTACTCAGCACTGGTGAGGCAGCACCTCAGGTATTGGGCTGCTCACTACAAGAAAGACATGGAGAGCCTGGAGCATGTCCAAAGAAGGGCAATGAAGCTGGTGAAGGGTCTGGAGCACAGGTCTTATGAGGAGCAGCTGAAGGAAATGAGATTGTTTAGTCTGGAGGAGAGGAGGCTCAGGGAAGACCTTATAGCTCTCTACAACTACCTGAAAGGAGGCCGTAGTGACGTGGGGGTTGGTCTCTTCTCCCAGGAAACCAGAGATATGGCGAGAGGTAATGGCCTCAAGTTGCACCAGGGGAGGTTCAGGTTGGATGTTAGGAAAAAAATATTCTCTGAAAGAGTGGTCAGACATTGGAACAGGCTGCCCAGGGCAGTGGTGGAATCACCATCCCTGAAGGTGTTCAAGATACATGTAGGTGTAGCTAGCACTCACAGGGGTATGGTTTAGTGGGCATGGTAATGATGAGTTGATGGTTGGACTGGATGATCTTAGAGATCTTTTCCAGCCTTAATGGTTTTGTGATATTCAAATTAGAACTAAGGAATAGCTTTTTAAATGTAAGGCTGATTAACTCTGGAAAAAAAATATCAAAGGAATGGTTGAAATTTTTCAATTTCTGGTAACTTCAGACTAACTGGTACCTTTACAGAAATTGCAAGGTCAAAAACATGATGGAGTCAATGCAGAGGTAACTGGGGGAAACTGGAAGTGTCTGAAGTGTAGCATGAGCTATAGATGTTTCTTGATCTTCAGTTCAGTAAATTTCTGACACACAACTTGTTTGTGAGAGCCCAAAGGAGATTGCTTTATCTGTCTAGCATATTGTCACAGAAAAAATATAGAGATATTATATTGGGTTTTAGAAGTTCAGTTCTTTAAAGGCTCATTTTCTCACAGTTTGACAATATATTTCCTTGTTTCATTGCTTTTTAACAAGTTGAAAATGTCACAGCCATTTCCTGCAAATATCACCTTTTTTTTTTTTTTGGCTCTGTTTCCATGATAATTTAGATTGGATTAAATCCACCTCCACCCTTTCGAATGAGTGTGTGTGAAAGAGAAAAAGAGGGAGAAGCAAAGATTTAATTTTAAATTTTTTTAAATCTTATAATATTTCTGAAGGAGGAATATTTCTTTCCTCACTGATGTGCTTTTCTGTGAGCAGTCAGCAAACATGAAGAATACTTCTGGCATGGTTCTACAGCTCAATCCTCAAAATTTTTATTTCTCTGCGAATGGTTTTCTGTCACTATAAAAGGTTATTTATTGATTATACTTACACTGTCAGTGAATCTAGACACACTTCACATTCAGAATAAGAATAAACCCCATGTGAAATATATTATTACATTTCTCATTTTAATAATTGTCTTTGAGTCCCTTGATAGGGAATTGGTTTTTATTTCCAGATTTACAGATACCATTTTTTTATTTACTGCTAGAAAGAAAGTTGCACCAAAGGAGAAGCTAATAAGCAAACAATAAAATGGACTGAAGACATTTAATTACTGTCACCTAGGTTGTCTTCATGTTTAAACCCCTGGTGAACCCCTGAGAAACCTCGAACTTGAACTGAAGTCTCTAACCAGCAATGGCCATAGGAGTGATTCTTGCACTGCATGAACTGGTCACTCATCCAGTTATTTCCCTCTGCAAGACTGCACAGCTGTTGCTCCCATATTTATCTGCATCTGGACGTAAAGAACTATATCTCACTTGGTTTACATTGCAGCAGTCACTTCTCCTCTCTCCATTTTTTCATCTTCTCCTCTATGAAATAATGTTTCTAATAGTCTTTGTCTCTTTTTTTTCTTTTTTTTTTGTAACTGGATTTTAATTTTAACAAAAATTAAAATATTTCTCTGAACTGGATAGACTACTGGATATTTCTCTAAACCATCCTAATGTTATCCTCTACTTCCTACCAGCAAAGTTCAGTTTATCCAGTATTGCAAAAGTACTTTGAGGCAAAACAAAGACTTGAACTGGCAATAATTTTTTTCATTCTAACCGAGCCCCACACAGAATCTCCTTCAAAAATTTCCATCTTCCTCAGAGTTATAATTTATAATGTGTCTTCAGAGTAAGACTTATTGGTTAAGTCTTTGAACGAGTCCTGCAACACAGTTTGGCAAAATCTTGTGTGACTGATCATCAGCAAATAGACATGTGAGATGAAAAAGTAATTTTTGAGAATAAGGATGACAGCCAACTGAGGGTGATGTAACAAGGGACTTTGATGATTTATCCACATGAAAATAACTACTATCAGCACTAGTTTTACTCACATAGCTTTCTTTGAGATACTTGCTCTTACTGCATTCAATCAAAACAATAAGAGGAACAGACTATTGTAATGATAGACTACATTGAAATTACCGGATGTATGCACTGACTGTCAGTACTGCTGGAGCAGAGCAACTCTGCTTTTCAACATGTAGATGAACCACAACCACAAGATTAAGTCTTAAAATGAACATGAATTTCAGTTTTATTTTGTACAGTAACTCCATTCAAAGCATCAGAAACCAATCTGTAAAGACACATAGAGTGGGAAAACTTTGTAGTGTCAGTTTCATCAGTTACAAATACACAGAAAAAAATTACTAAAAGAGTGATGAAAGAAGTGTGTTAGTTTTTCCAATGAGAGATAAGAGGTGATTACTTGGGAATCGAGCATTCACTGGCATGGTGACATTCATTGCTGATGCTGACCATGCAGATTCAAGCTCAACAAGATGGAATTCTTTAAGAACCCCTCTTCATTCAAAACCCTTTTCCACAGCCAACAGTAACCACCTTTAAAGGTACTCTGGGGGAATAGTTGAGTGTTTTTTAAATCTCAGTAACTGTGCCAAATGATTCATGAGGGGTAAAAGGAGTAAACACTTAGAATTATCCAGCAAAAAGGAATTGGGTGGAGTGTGTGGTATAATACCTACTACTATATTTCTGCATCTCTACTGCAGACAGGAGAAATGTGGGGATAAAAAATTACAGGAGAAATAGAATATGAATATTTGACTGGCAGGACTGTGGCTTCTGTAGCTAAAACATCTTTGTTGTTGTGGTGGGTGGGCCCCAGCTGGATGGCAGATGCGCACCAAAGCTCACTCTATCACTAACCCTCCTCAACTGGGTAGGGGAATAAAAATATAACAAAACTGTCATGGGTGGACATAAGGATAGAGAGAGATCAGAGATCACTCACCAATTACTGGCATGGGCAAAAGAGTCTCAACTTGTGGAAAAAAAATCAACCAAAAAACAAAACAATAACAACAACAACAAATAATTTCTTACCAACCAGACAAGAGGATAATGAGAAGTAAAACCAAATCTTAAGACACCTCTCCCCATCCCTCCCTTCTTCCCATCTTTCACAAACTTCTCCAACATGAGTCCTTCCCATGAACGACAGTTCTTCACGAACTGCTTTAGCATGGGTCTTTTCCACGGGTTGCAGTCCTTCAGGAAGGGACTGCTCCAGCGCAAGTCCCCCACAGGGTCACAAGTCCTGCCAGCAAACCTGCTCTAGCCTGGGATCCTCACTCCATGGGGCCACAGGTCCTGACAGGAACCTGCTCCAGTGCAGGCTCCCCCCTGGGTCACAGCCTCCTTCAAGCATCCACCTGCTCTGGTGCAGGGTCCTCCACAGGCTATAGGTGGTCATCTACTCCACCATGGACCTCCATGGACTGCAGGGGGACAGTCTACCTCACCATGGTCTTCACCACAAGTTGCAGGGAAATCTCTGCTCCGGTGCCTGAAGCACCTCCTCCCCCTCCTTCTTCACTGGCCTTGGTGTCTGCAGAGTTGTTTCTCTCACATTTTCTCACTCCCCTCTCTTGCTTAAAAGTCTGCACCTTTTTTTTTCTTCTCTTTGTCGTTTGGGTTTTTTTTTTGTTTTTGTTTTGTTTTTTTTTTCTTAATTCTTTTATCACAGAGGTGTTACTGATGGGCTCGGCCTTGGTCAGTGGCGAGTCCTTTCTTGGAGCTGGCTGGCATTGGCTGTGTCAGACATGGGGGAAGCTTCTGGCAGCCACCCCTATGCCCCTCCCGCTACCAAAACCTTGCTACACAAACCCAATACGGTTGTTCATCATGAAAAAAAATAAAAATAAGGCCTATTGCATGCTGAAATGGACATGGCACCTATAAATTGAGATTTTATTTATTTAGGTAGTCATAAACAACAAGGGTTTGTGCTACTACATGTGGCAACCAAAACCTGAAAAAAATTATAAACTGTGAGTATATTTGTCAGTATTTTTCAATATAATCAATATTAAATTGTTTTGAAACCAAGTGTAAGTGTGCTAAAATAGTGTAACCAATAGCTATATGTAACATTGTGATAGCATGGTCAAACACCATGTATAAAAACCATATATTTACTCATGAGAGCATTGTTACCACCAAGGAGGTAAACAAAGACTCGTATACTTGCACGTATGCAGTGTTAAGGAGCAGCCCACATAATAAAATTTACAGGAGGAAAAAGTAGAACAAGAAAGCACAAGTAACTGCAAACAGGCAGGATATCCTCTGAGCAAACAAGAAGGAAGACACAAAACAAAGGTAAGCAGGTAAGGAACAAACCAGATCCCTTTTTCTGGAGGAGGTGTAAGTAACAGAAGAGTATCAGAAGGACAAACCCATGACTGTTCAGACTTCCCTTGTCAAAGAGCTCTCAGGCTTGATGACCTCAGTCTCTGTGACTGAGGCCACCAAGGACACAGCCATCAGCCCTGACATATATATATATATATATATATATATATATATATATATATATATCCAGTAGCAGAAATGCTTAATTTGAAATCAGAACTATGAACGCACCATAAACTGACAGGTCTGAGAGAGTGATAACTAAAAGACTTCAGGTGCCTGTAGAAGTAAGGCTGAATGGTTGTGATTTCAGTCACAGAATATATAGCCAGGACTGCAGGTGAGTTCATATGACTGTTACAGAGACTATTTGCTGTGGAATCAGAGCTTTTGACTTCCCTGTTGTGGTGGTTTTAGCCACAGCTGGCAGCTAAGATTGTGGTGCAGTCACTCACCCAATCCCCACAACTGCTGTGGGATAAGGAGATAAAAATTAATAAAGGGGCTCATGGGTCAAAATGAAGACACGGAGGCATCACTCACTAATTATGGTGACAGGCAAAACAGACTCAACTTGAGGAAGAAAAATCAATTAAATTTGTTACCAATCAAAGTAGGATAATGAGACATAATAATCACATCTTAAAACACCTTCCTCCCACCCCTCCCTTCTTCCCATGCTCAGATTACTTTGTTCCTGCTTTCTCTGCCTCCTCCTCCCCCAGGAGCACAGGAGGACAGGGAATAGAGGTTGCAGTCAGTTTGTTCCTTTTTCCTCCTCAAAGAGATGGCTCCTCATATCCTCCCCTCACTCCAGCATGGGGTCCCTCTAATGGGCTAAAAGAGTTCAGAAAAAAAGTGTTCCAATGCAAGCTTCCCTCAGAGTCACAGACTTCTTCAGGTGCAGCCCCCGCCTCAAGCATGGGTATATTCATGGACTGGACATGGGTCTCCCCTCTGGCACACCTCCTTCTCCCTCTCTTCCATCAGCATCTCTGGGGTCTTCTACTCTGTTGTGAGCTCTCACAGCTGCCTCCAGGCACAGGGTCCTGCTCTGGCTTGGGGTCCTTCAAGGGCTGCACTTGGATGTTTGCTCTGCCATTAACCTCCAGGGGCTGCAGGGAAATCTCTGTTTCTGCACACCTCCTCCCTTTCTTTCCTCCACGACCCACGTGTCTGCAGCTGTCTCTCTCACGTCCCCCATCCCCCCTCTCCTCTTTAGGTTGTTGTCTTTGTTGTCACTGATGTTCCTGATCACTAGCCCAATTGGTTTTTCCCTTCTTAAATATGGATTCACAGAGGTATTTTTATCATCACTGATTGGCTCAGCCTGGGGTGGAGGCAGGTCTGCCTTGGAGCCAGGAGAGCTTCTGAAAGCTTCTTACAGGAGCCATCGCTGTAGGTCCTTGCCCTTGATACCAACTTGCCCCCCACCACAGCTAAAGAAATGTAAATTCTGACATGTCTGTATGCACTGTCTGAAAATAACAACTTCCAAATGCAGAGGAGAGAGTGTACTGAGGGGTCCTTAGATGAGTTGTTATTCAGTCACTGTACAGTACAGGGTTTCTGGTTAATGTAGGCATAGAATAATCTGCTTACTTTAAAAAGCACTTTATACCAATTGAGAAATTAATGTTGCAGAGGTCTAAATGAGGGCTTGAATCCTTCATGTTCAAAAAGAAAACCCTGAAAAATGCTTTGATACTGGGCATGGGCTAGACTGATCATCAAGAACAAACTGACAGATAAAAGTTCAAGAGTGATGTCTTCTGGAGAGCTTAATTTGAATAAACTGATACAGATTTCTTTTGGTCAACTTTATTTCTCATTTGCCCTGTGAGTAATGTTGTATTTATACACCCTGTCTTCTATATTAGGATCAATTTGCACCTACTGCATTTGAGTAAAATGGTTCACTAAATTTAGGAATTCTTGAAGCAATCTTATTACATTTTACTTTGAAATCCTTCACTGTGCTGTAATTCTACAAGGATTCTTACTGGTTTCAGTTTTGAATATCATTGTTAATACATTACTTTAAAATATAAGTAACCGAAATTCATAGATACTGAGTAGCTAAATATAGCTTTCTATAAAAGAAGGACCATAATACTCACCTAATTTTATAAAATGTTACGAAACTTGTGGGTATGAAATGATACAGAATAGTATTGCTAACTCATTCAGAGTATGAAGCTTGATGACATCACATGCACGTAACATGACACTTCAGAGTTCTGATTCACATTACCAATTTCTTGAAAGCTCTCTAATTCTACAAGGTAAATGTTTGTGTTTATAAAAGTATATATCAGTTCAAAATTACTCTTGTACAGAGCTATTTGTCAGATGATCCCAATACACATGTCTAAATGACTTGGAAGCATGTCATTGTTTACAGCCAGCTCACACAGCTGACAGAAGTGGGTACACAGCACCCTGTACCTCTGGGTGCTGGACAGACAAACTCCCAGGGAGATCTACGAGAGCTCAGTGGCTCTCAAGGGCCTCCTATGGAAAAGGAAGACAGAGGGAAGGCATGTTAAAATGGGAGGAGTGCTCAACTTAGATGGCACAGATCAACATGTTTTATCATTAAAGCTGATATCAGTTCTGGTTTCACCTTAAAGTACCATGTTTCTAATGCTAGAGACTGGTCATGCCCTGCTGCATGGTCCTACTTTGGCAAGAAGATTGGTTAGAGAGGGGTGAGCTGGACGGGTAGTAGTTGCTTCAGTGATCTGACTCTAATCCTCTTTTATGCATGAGTTTACACCTGTTAAGTTTGTTCATGCAAACAGAAATGATGAATTACTTTTTTGAAAGAAATTGACATCTCAGCGATGATGCAGTAAAAGACAACATGCACATTGTTAGGCACAACAGGATCTGCATTTCTGTTTGTTGTGACTACCTACCCTTTAGAACATGTGGCCAGCTGTTTAGTAATATTTAATTTTATTTTTACTAGTGAATTGGGGTTCTTTAAGTTCTAAAATTAATTCAAATGAGCCTTCTAACGTGCATCACTAAAAAAGCACTAAAACACACCAAGATCAATTGTGTTTTTATTTATAACTGTATATTTCTATTAATTTTTATACATAGCTCCAGTTGTAAAATTACACTAAAATTAAAAGACACTCACTGTTAGTGTCATACTATTGTCTGCTACTCCTTTAGTTAATGCATTTTTTGAGCAATTAGAGCAAAAGCATAAAATTCAAATAAACAAACACAAGTTTTAATTTCTGTGAAATATTACTTTCTAAATTTATGAAGAAGCATCATCATAACTGGGGACTTTTACAATCCATCTGTGATTTTAGATAGGAAGAAGGATAATGAATTTAAAAAATTCAGTACTTAATTTTTTTAAAGACAATACTTTGAATCCTTTCAGATGTCTCAAACTGAGCACTCTGATTAAAAAAAACCCTGAACTCTCCATTTACTTTGACTAACCTCTGTTGCTTTAAGAAAGTTACTAAACAAAAGGTCACACTCCATTTGGTGAAGCATCAAGCAGGTGAAAATTAATCCCTATGAAGCAACCAGTAATCCCACAGTGCAGACTCCTAGGTTGCCCACACTGTATGACATTTCAAGGTGAGGTGCATAATGATTGTGGTCCAGAACACAATCCTTCTAGCTCTCTGCAATTTTGACCTCCTCTTAAGGTTGGAAATTATTTACCTCAAAGGTTTTTAGAGTCACACTTGGCTTTTTAGATTTTTTATTTGGCTGCAGAGGCTTTCCCTCCATCCTCTTCATAGCAAAAAAAAAAACTCAATAGGAAAAAAGAAATAAATATTTCTTACCTGGATCCTACAAACTGTGTTCCAGGAGGATTTAATGGCATTTACTATGTCTAGCACTGTCTGCATTTGAACAGGCCTCAGAGCGAAAGATGTTATCTTAAAAGTATTGGTGAATGCAAATTGATGAGAGTGCGTAGGAAAGAGGCAAGTAATTTACTAAAGAGAGGGTCTAGTTTCAACTTATATGTCTTTATTAAAAAAAAAAAAAAGTATATAAGCTATCTTGAAATTTTTAGACTCTCGTACCAAAACACTGATATCTTCCGTAGTTATTAAATATTAAAACCATATGGATATATGTTATAAAATTATTGCTTTAAATTTTGTGCACTTCACAGAACAGGTGATTTACATTATAGGTTGTAAAACTTGTGAAGCATATCTATGTAATAATCAATGATAGCTGAAAGAATCAGTGATGACTCAAATGCCACAGAAATTGGAATATGACACAAATACACAAAACAGGTTTCCAACATTTTTATGCACAAATCAGATTTTAAATTTGTACCTAAGGGCTGGCTTAAAGAATGCTCATTTGGTTAATTTAGATAGATCTTCAACCTTCAGTAAAGTTCTAGAATGTTGGAAAAAATATAATGTTTTGCAAATGTCAAACAAAGTAAAAGAAATCTCCCAACAGTTGTAAGGGAAGAATGAAAAGGCTGATAACAATTAAATGGGTATATACAAATTGTACAAATTTCTAGATACAGATTTTAAGACATAAGATTTAATCTTTTTTACTGTATTGTGGTTTTAATTGAGAGAGATAATTCTACAGATATCGAGAAATGAGGTTTGTCTACAAGAAGCCACTGCAGTAACTATAGTTTATGCATACATTATTAGGCTATTTTTAAACTAGTCAGCCTGGTTATTGCTGCTGCAGTGAGATGCTCGGAGGGATATATACACTGTATACCTACATGGATTCTGAATCTCTGATTATTCAGAGCTGTACTGCATGCTAAATATATGTGAGAAATTACCTTCTTGCCTCAGCAAGAATAAAATTCCCTTCCTTTTCCATGCCTATTTTATATATGTCTTAAACAAAACAATCCATTAGTGTCAACAATGAGGATTAGTATATTATAAACACCAGAAAATCTGATGAAATAGAAGGAGTAACAACATCATGGACATTTGCCAGTTTCATGTGGATTTGGGTCATTGTCAAAAAGATTCTGCTGCTCATTATCAGCTCCTAAGCAATGTACATTTTATAATTAAAATATAGCTCTCGGATTCTTAACAATTTTCATAAACTCCTGAATAAAATCTTCAGAGTTTATACTTGCAGTTTAAAGACAGGTTTTCTTCTGTAATGGAAAGTTCTCTCTTCTTCTCTAAGAATACTCCTTCCTATTCTTTGATCTTATGATATCGTGACATGAGACTTACCTTCCATCTAACCACAGAGAAAGAAAGTGTGTCTATTAATTCACTGGGTGGACTATGACTCTCAAGGCTACAATGCTGTCTTCAAATTTAAGGAATGTTAGAGCTTCTCTAACGTGTGATTAAATTCTCTTCTAGCAATTGCACCATAGGAGGATGCAATCTGCTCTATGTGGCATTGTTAGTGATTCAGTTCTTTAGCTCTGATTGCTGTCTGTGATCCATATCAATTGCACAGAAAATGGTGTGATTAATGCTATAGATCTTTGTTTAGAACCCACAGTTACTATTTAATGTAATTACTTCTCCACTGCAATTTTATTTGAAACTGAATGTTTGCTTGCTTTATTTATTTATTTTAACTTCAAGTTTTTTCTGTTGTTAAAACAGCAACAATAAAGAGCAGGAAATACTTTCAGAATTAAAAAGCCAAAAGATCTCCTGATCTCTTCTGCCACGTTAGTAGCATCTTAGCAAGAAATTTACTTTAGTTATGGATATTTGTTTTAAAAGCAGCCATTCCTATTTGTTTTCTATATCATATATTCCCTTCTTTAATATTCTTAGTAACGTGTCATGGTTTAACCCCAGCTGGTAACTAAGCATCACACAGCCACTTGCTCACACCCGCTGCAGCAGGATGGAGCAAGAGAATTGGAAGGATAAAAATGAGGAAACATATGAGTTGAGATTAAAAGAGTTGTTGTTGTTGTTGTTGTTGTTATATAAATGGATTTAAAAGGAAAATAACTGAGAGAGAAATAAAACCTAAGAAAGACAAGTGATGCAAAATAAAACAATTGCTCACCAGCAACTGATTGGTGCCTAGCCAGTTCCTGAGCAGCAGCACCCCACCATTTTCATCCCTAGTTTTATTGCTGAGCATGATGTCATGCGATATGGAATATTCCTGTGGTCAGTTGGGGTCACTTGACCCAGCTGTGTTCCCTACCAAAATCTTGTGCACCCCCAGCCTCCTCACTGCTGGGGTGGTGTGAGGAGTAGAAAAGACCTTGTGTGTAAGCACTGCTCAGCAGTAACTAAAATGTCCCTGTATCAACACTATTTTCAACACAAATGCAAAACATACCCCCACACCAGCTCCTATGGAGAAAATTGACTGTATCCCAGAACCAGCACATGTCACCATTTTGATAGCAATGGTAGGAAAAATAGTAAAATAAGAAGAAAAATTAAAATGTCCAATAAAAAATAGAATATATTTTATTAAAGTCTTGATTTCTTCCCTCTCACTCTTCTTTCTGTGAAGTTTCAAAATGAAGAATAGATTCTGTATTAGTTGTATTTTGCTACTAACACATACAATTTATTTGTTTTATGACTACCTACTAGAACTTTGACATAGTTATGATTAATTAACAACAAAATGCAAGACTGAAGTTTGGTCTTTCTGTTGTTTCAAGATATTTAGATAACTTTTCTCCTATTACAATATAAATATAATACTGCAATTAACAAAAAATTACACACTTGATTTCATCTCTTAAACTAAAAAAAAGTTAAATGGATCTACAACAGCTTACCTCAGAGAAACCCATCCAATGATATTTGCTTTCAATGTAACTCAGAAAAGCAGTTTTCAAGCATGTACTGTTCTTTAGTCACACATCTAAACCCCATTAAAATGAATGACACAATTAAATGCTAGTTTAGGTAGGGAATTACTCAACTGTGTACTTCATTGTTTTCTCAGTGAGGCCCTATTTTATTCAAACCAGCATTTTATATTATTTTGATTAAACAAGTTACTCTTTCATATTCCTACATTGTGCTGCTTGCTTTAGAAGGCAAATACTTCTAAAACCCACTGGAATCAGTGGAAGTTAGATGAAGAAAATCGATGAGGATACTGGACTTTATATGACAGAATTTAATATCTATCACACTTAGCTTCATGTATTCCCATGCCTTTAAATGAAATACACTGCACTTAACTGTTAATTGTTGCAAAAACCCCTCTGTTTTTCTTAAGCTTCTTCTATATTTATATAAATTTATATATTTATGTATATATTCATTTATATTTATATAAATACACGTTTGAATATAATATTTAGTTTGCATCTAGTTTAATATTTTAAGAGGGAAAATAAGTTAGACCACATTCTTCTGAACCCAGCCTACACTTTGGCCTATCACTGCATTTGCTTTGTAGCTGACATTTCACTTTGCCTCAAATATATTGCAATATTAAGGAGAGATTTTGCAAGGGTGTATACTAAGAGACTTGATGAAAAATAACAAGTGCTGTTGATGCTGTTTAAGTATGTGCTGCTATAGGTTTATTTGAAAATTAAGGCAGGACTGCAACTTAGCAGGACCTTGCAACAGGAAGAACAGTAAGGAAGGCTGTTGCAGAGCAATGTCAATTTAACTTTTCAATGGCTCTACCCAGAAAGTAACAAAAGTATTAAAAAATTTGTCTTCTCAGTCAATATCTGTTTCCATATCCCAGTGTAAGTAAGCTTTCATGTCACTTTTAAGAGTCTTCTGTCCAACTGTTCGACTATTAAACATTTTGTTTTGTAGAAGGAAATTCTGTTGACAGGCTTCCTTGAAGATTGACCTGAGGAGGACATGTGTATCATTCAGATGTAGATCTGCATTTCATTCTTTCCTTTTCAGAATTTTCCATGTAACTTTAGGAGTTTATTTTCTTTTCTTCAATCTGAGTTTCCTCAGCTGTGAAATAAGGTTAACAACTCTTACTAACCCTGGTTTTGTTTTATAGAACATGAGTTCTCTAGGGCATAGGCTAACTTTATACATTTGCGTAGCACATAGCAAAAACTTGGCAAAGGTCTTCAAACACTATTAAAGTGAATAAAATAATAAAAAATGCATTATCTTTGATTGGTTTTACTTTATGTCCTCCTAAATTCAAAGCAATAAGTTTAGGTGAGGAGCAGTATAAAATGTGATAACATTAACTTTGCATCACAACTTCTGAAATTACTTTATTCCTTGCACATAAACCATGTAGAAGACAGCTGTTAACAAAGAAGTCTCTGGAAGGATTCTTCCCTATTGAGGCACAGCAATGATGAGTATTGTTCAGGCTCCATCTTTCTCCTATCTACTCAGAGGTTTACCTCCAACCTGAGCGGCAGGTTAGGTTTGGTTCTTGAGTACAGAATTCCAACCTCCAAGGAGGTTTTGCTAATACAGGGGGGAGGTGGCAGCTGGGGGGGAAGGGGAAGAAAGAAAGAAAAAAAACCCTAGCGAGTGTAATAACTTTTCATCTGAGTGTTATTATGCAGTTTTCAGAAAAGTTTCAGGTGGAAAAGTTTTCCTTGGGGTTTTACACCAAAACAAAGATTGGTAATGCACCAACATAAAAATCTGCCTTACTTTTAGAGGGATATACTTTCTTCTGTAACAGCTACAGCAAAGAGATAATTTTTTTACCAAAAGTATGTCTTGCTAACTCTTAAATCTGTAAGAATCTGAGGTAGCAATGAACCTCAAACTAGAAAGTAATTCCTGTATAATGCTGTAATGGGGAGATTAACAGTAGGAATGGAATTGATGAACTAGTTAGGAACAATTTGTGTTTGCCTTCTCTCCTTAATTACTAAACCAAATGAGAAGTACAAGGAAGAAAAAGCAAGATAAAATAGAAATAATCCACACTACTCAAACTAATTCTGTAATTTCTTTCAGAGCAAGCAGAAATGGAGCCACTGAATACAATTTGCATAGTTTTTTTAATAAATCATGTAACCGTTCACATATCATGTACAGAAATGTAGAATATAAATGGGATTGAGGTGCTGTATTTTGATATGGAAAAAAATGGGAAAAAAATCAGATTAAAACAGAACTTTAGGTTCTGATTATGTAAGAAAATAAAATAAAGTAAACCCACAGTCATTAGTTTTCTTATGCTACTGATTACTGGCCAGCAACATTTTATAATCTAAAGGAGATTTTTTTTCTTCAGTACCTCCAGTTTTGTCCCCTTGGCTCTGCTTTTCCCTCTACTTTTAATGCCAGAAGTTTGTAGGTGGCCATTTGTATCATAATCACAGAAATTATTCCTATCCCATAATTACTGAAGTGCCTTAAGTACAGATGTACTTTAATGAGCCTTCAGGGAAGTGAATTTGACTTTCTTCTGGTTCTGACTGGCTAAAAACTGTACACACTGCTTGCAGAGTCACTGCTTGCACACGGATCATGTCTGATGGCAGTTCCTGCTTTTGCTCATTAAACTTTGATCTTTCTTATGAAAAAAAAAAAAAAAGAAAAAAAAAAGACTGTTAATTTTCCATACTTAATATACTGATGTGTTTGACAGAAATCCAAAGGCAAAAATATTCTGCTTTGGAACCACTGTCTGAGAGATGCAGACTGGCTTTCCTAGATGAAGTGGACTATTCCATTTCTCAAGGTGAATACTGTTTGTTTAGCTTTTTTTGTGAAATGAAATGTTAATTTGTGGAATCTGTGTATCAGTGCATTATAGTAGAAACACGCTGCCTGCAGAATCAGGTCATAGACTAAATGGGATCAACAAATACTAGTTTACTAAGGAATCATGGAAACATTTTTAAAATCTTTAATTTTTAAGTGTTTTCATTTAAATAACTATAGGTCTTCTAACCTCAGTCCTGCTCGTGCATTCATATATACATGCCTCATAAGAAAAACTTTCCCATTGTTAGATGACCCATGCTACCTAGGACTCCCCTTTCCTGGGTGTTTTAAACAGAAAGCATGTATTTAATAAATCATCTTGATTTTTTTTTTAATTACCCATAAAATTGGGTAAACAATTAATTAATTAAAAACTTTGTTACTTCCTAGAACCGTAGGAGAACACACATAGAGGTTTGAACATATCTGGATTTTCCAGTAGAGAGTATGTTCTTTAATCTCTAAAACACATTAGTTGAAGGAAACCAGGTGAACAATTGTTATCAGAGTATTATATTAAGAATCCCGTAGTGCATTACTCTAAGGATATTAATAAGTCTATGTCACTGGTAGGTCATCTGATGAGGTTATCAGACAACATTTGTAATATAAATGCCAGACCAATGTATTTAAAAATAATTAATCCAAAATTATCCAAAAATCATATATTTTGCTTAAAAAGTAATCACAAGAGGAATATTTTTTTTTTATTTGCTTCTGGCCCTTTCATTACTTAAGATTCAGGTTTACAAGCTTTGCATTGCAACTTCGCTAGAAAAAATTAAAAAGGAAGGTTTATGTTTTTTATATAGCTATTTGATTCTAACTACCAAGTCTATAAGAAGAAATAGTTCTAGATTCACAAAGTAGCTGAGAGAACTGCTATACTGAAAAATTCATTTAGTTAACACCACCAACAGAAAAAAAGAGTCTTTTCATCTTTTAGCTGAATTCCAGGCTAGTAGAGCAATGTTCCTATTGGAACTCCAAATTTATGGACGTAAACTGTTGTACAATATTGGTCACAATGTCACATACTAGACTGTCATCACAATCTTACTGGTATACTTTTATTCCTCTTATTTTTGTTTGTTTGTTGGTTGTTGTTTTTTTTCTTTAATGAAGATGACAATTTTTAACACACCATCCTGCAAATGGATGCTCATTTGTCTTTTGTACATCCACCCTAGAGCAAGTGTAACAAGGTCATTAGTGTATGCAATCTAGAGGAAGAATAGCAAAGCCTGACCCTGCTTGCCTTCCTCTATTGATGTTAATGTCCAACAGACAAGAACTGAGAGGAACTTCAAATAAAAAAAAATCACTGAGGTAGAAATCATTGGAATAAGGTATTTCATCGAAGAATTTATGCCCTATTTAGCAGGAAAATATTGCATTTAGAATGTATCAGTAGGTTAAACGCAGTCATTAAAAGAAAATTGTACATGAAATCTTAGTGTAAGACTGTATCCCTTTCAATGTTACTAATACTAGATACGTGTTTAAGCACTAAGTGGGTTTTGTAGGACCATTTTTAGTTTTCATGGTGATACAAATGATGCATATTCTCTTGCAGGTCCAGGAAAAGACAGATGAACTGTTATTTGACTGCCGATGTGCAAAACAATTATTCTGATTTTAATAATCATAACATGATCAAATAGATTAAATAGCTAGTATTTTACTGTTTTCTGAGAAATAGAAGTGTCAGTATTTGTTAGGTAAACATAGTTTAAGCATGTTCAGATTACACACTGACATCATAGATGAGTATTCAATGCTACTGTAGATTAAGTATTATAAATTAAATATATATAAATTGTCCCATTCAAATAATGAAACTCCCATACTTGTCATAACTTTATCAAAGCTCACATCTTCAGTAACCATTTATTAACTTGCCGAATGTCATCAATGAGACAATGCTCTAAAAATTTCAGTGTGAACTAATATTCCTGTGGATATAATTTATTTACATAGTGATGTTGTTGGAGCACATAAAAATGTAACTTACTTTTGTACAGAATATTTTTGTGGGATCAACTGACAATAGAAGTCTACAAATATAACTTAGTAGAGAAGTACTGTAGCTAGCACAGTTGATGACATTAGCTAAACCAAACATATTTTAGGTTCAATCTTGCAGTTAAGTCTGGTGTATCATGACCTGAAAGAATGGAGATCTGCTAATAATGACAGGTGAAGTTTTTAAATATAAAGTTTTTATAGCAGACTTTCTCACATGTACACAGAATCTGTAGGTTTTAACATAACTAGAACAAATTCTGCTATAATAACAATGACTAATTCTTGGCCTATAAAACATTTTAAAATTTTGAAATGGATCACCACAGGAACAGATTACCGAAATGAGAACAGTACTAAAGCATTGCTTAACAAACAGAATAATCGAGTAACACTACAAAATCTGTAGGGAAATGCAGACGGAAGACGGCGATATGTAACGGAAAGGTAGGGACACTTGAAGCAGGAACTACGGCAAAGAGACCGCCCACGAAGGGCGAGGCTTGTGTGCTCTATATAAGCTTTTGTAACTACGCATTAAACGCCGTTTGCTGCATCCTCATATTGGTGTTTGTGCTCTACAGCCCTGGGGTGGGGATAGCCCCATGCCAGTCCAGCAGATGAGCAGAGCTTGCCAAGAAGGTTTGGCAACAAAATTCTATTTGGTGGTCAGTTATTCATACTGATACATCCAACTGGATGTCCAACACTGTTAATTTACTTATGTAGAGCTACTACCTCAGGCATACAGATCATATTGCCAATCTTTATTTATGGTATAGGTGCAGATACTAGCTGTAAAAATTAGATGTTCAGTTATTACACAGACGAGTAGAAATTGTCTTGATAAAGACCGCTGCCTGTACACCCACCTTTACACTACAACTTGAAAGCAACCCTTTTTTTTTTTTTTTTCCACTGTAGTGAGAGATAGAACATTATCAATGTAGCCACTTTAGAATTTATAAAAGTCCAACAACTCACTTATCTGTGAAATACTTAATGAAATACTGATGAAGGACACATTGATTACATGATGGCAATCAAGTGAATAGTCTACGATTTCATATGACATTACAAATACCTCTCAGCAGACATGCAAAAACTTAGAAATGTTCTCATGTTAGCTATATTCCTTCTAAAAATTATTGCCTCTGTCTTCACTTGTAGCTAAGAAAGTTTCCTATCACACAGACAAGGCAGAACCATTACCTGGAGATCACTCTCAGAAGCAAAACTAGATTTTTATTTTGCTTTTGTAGTAAATAATAAATTCCAGTTCCATTTTAATTTTTCTTGCTTGTGAACTAACAATGGGAAAGAAGCAAGGTGATGATGAGCTTTCAAGGTCTTTTACTCATAGGTAAGTAAATGGATACTAATTCCAAGTTATCCTAAATGTCTTTAAGAACAACTAATAAGTAGCTAATAAACAATGTTTGGATCTATGAAATGACATTTCCTTATGGTAGTCTTCTGCTTATTTAAAACATTAGAAGGCTTAACATGATCCTGGTCAACAACAAGTTTTTGTGCTTGAGTATTTGTCTATGTGTGCCTCTGTCCATCCTGTGGAATTCTAAAAATCACATAAACTGAAGGAGTGATTAAAAAAAAAAAACAAAAAACCCTTGAACTTTAGGAAGTTTGTTCTTTGTTAAACATAGTTCTGTAAAATAGTGTTATGGATATGGTAGAAAAATAGGTCAATTTTTGATGGATGTTAACAGTGTAGGAACTAGTGATCATGGATGGAAATAGCAGCAGCCAAGCAAAAAACAACAAACAAATAAGGTAACTCAACACATAATGGGCAAAAATCTTGCAGAACTCCTTGCCAAAAGAGAGTGTAGAAGCAATATATTTATATGGGTTCAAAGAGAAGCTGTGAAAGGATTTAGAATTGAAACCAGATCTAACTCTGGAAGTCCCTGTGTTAAAAGTAGAAAAAAGAAGGAAAATGTGTTTGAGATACACATGCCTGCTCTGCTCTTTCTTTTCCTAAACATTTGGCATATGACTATTGTTAAAAACAGGTCATTGTCTAAATGGACCATTGACCTGAACCAGGGTGTTCTTTTGTCTTCGTCTGAAATTATGATTATGTGCCCTCAGACTTCAACTTCCACTGAGAAGATCGCCTCCTAAATATCAAAGAAGGTGATCTGAAGGATGGTGACTAGAGAATTCTGAATCATACATTTAATTTCTCCCTTAGAGCAAAAGCACTGCAATATTAGCACTAGCATAGTGAAGACTAATTGTTAATTCAATTTTTTTTTCTTGGCTTCTGTATTGGTTTTGTTGTTGTTGTTGTTGTTGTTGTTGTTTTTACCAGAAAAGACCATACAACTAAAACATGTAGGAAAGCTAAGGCAATCTTACAGAGATGGAACATATGTGAACTGGTCTACCAGAGAAATGTGTATCACCATCTCATATTCAAATCAGCATTTTAATCTTGATGTTGCATTCTTGAATGTCACAAACTTTTGAGTATCTCAGTTGGTTTCTGCACTTGTATGCATTTAATTTTTAAACTCCTGTACCACATATTTTTTTATCTTAGTCAAAATTGGGACACTTTTTTTTTTTCCTTTTTCTTTTTTCTTTTTTTCTCCATAGCCAAGCAGAGAGACAACTTGTAGAAATAAGCATGCATGTATATCAGAGGAAACATGCTCTTGTGAAGTCACAAGCCTTGCGCAGGTCAATATCTAAAATCTCTTTCCTTCTTACAATTTCCTGTTTGACTTTGATGTTCTATGTCTTTGGGAATAGTTGCACAGAATGATATAAATAAAAGAAACTAAATCCTTAACAATTCAGCTATTCATGTATCATGTTCAAGACCAGTTTGTACCAAACGAGAGCTGTGGTATTTAGAAACTGCTCCTTCCTACAAACTACAATCATCCCTTCAGGTTTCATGTAGGTTATAACATTAGTGATGAGTCATGAAGTTAATGAGAAAATTGAAAAACTACGGAGATTGTTATATACTACTAAATTAGATACATTTTTTCTTAGAGGTGTGGTACAGTCAGTTGTTCCTTGCTCTTCCCTGCATGTTACCTTTTCCAGACTCAAATTTCTATTGTAGACTTCACTATAGTTTGGATTCTATTAAGAAGCTGCATGATAGATTTTTTATATAGCTCTATAGACTCAAAAAAAACATTGTGACAACTTGACAAAGATACAAGGATGAATTTTTCCTTCTTAGGTTGCCCCATGCAAAGCAAGAACGTTCTTTGCAAGCAACGGATATTTTGTAATTCCATTAAGTATAAAAATCTTCTGTATATGCTTTGGGCTGTTTATGTGTTATTGTTTTAGAACCTGCTGGTCTCCACAGAAATTTATCTCAAGAGCTGAAAAATCTCTGTTTACTCATCAGGATGTTACTGCTGCAGATGGGAGCAAGAATGAACAGGAGACTAAATATGCACAGAAAATAACTTTCAGTAGTAGGCACACACACACAGTGCTATTGAATACAGCAAGCCTGTGTTCTTCCAGACTGTAATATTACCAAGTTAAATAAAGTGGTACTGATAGATTTTTTTTTTAAAAAAAAAAAAAAAAGCTAAATTCTGTCCAAGAAATCAGTGCTAGCTCCCTGATCTGTTTGAAATTCAGGCAAGATCTTCAGAAGATTTAATATGCTAGTCTCAAGAGTTAATTTATGGTATTTGATTCGAACCCAAGGTCTCTGTTCCTTATGTCAAGATGTTTACCCTGATTTTTTTTCCGAGACAAATATGAATATTCTTACATTTAGACTAAAATTTTTAATTTAAGGACTAAACTGGTTAAACAAAACAATTTCTGACTGTATATTATCTGCATCCAAGGAGATGGGCAATTGAGGAAATGTGTGCCTTAGTGATTAGCTATATTTAATGAGAATTTTTAAGTAGAATCATAGAATGGGTTGGGAAGGACATTAAAGCTCATCTAGTCCAATCGCCCTGCAAGGAACAGGGATAACTTCAACTAGATCAGGTTGCTCAGAACATCATCCAACCTGACCTCGAATGCTTCCAGGGATGGAACATCTACCACCTCTCTCGGAAATGTGGCCCAGTGTTTCACCACTCTCGTTGTAAAAAAATTCTTCATTATATCTAGTCTAATTCTACCGTCTTTTGGTTTAAAAGCATTACCCCTTGTACTTTCGCTACAGGCCCTGCTAAAAAGTCTGTTCCCATCTTTCTCATAAGCCACCTTTAAGTATTGAAAGGCTGTGATAAGGTTTCCCCAAAGCCTTCTCTTCTCCAGGCTGAACAATCCCAACTCTCTCAGCCTGTCCTCACAGGAGAAGTGTTCCATCCCTCTGATCATTTTTGTGACCCTCCTCAGGAACCACAGTAACAGATCCAAGTCCTTCTTGTGATGAGGACTCCAGAGCTGGACACAGTACTGCAGATGGGGTCTCACCAGAGTGGAGCAGAGGGGCAGAATCAACTCCCTTCACCTGCTGGCCACCCTTCTTTTGTTGCAGCCCAGGATATGGTTGGCCTTCTGGGCTGCAAGTGCACATTGTCAGCTTACGCCCAGCTTTTCTTCCACCAGTACTCGCAAGTCCTCCTCCACAAAGCTCCCAATCCCTTCATGCCCTAGCCTGTATTGATACTGGAGGTTGCCCCAACCCAGGTGCAGGACTTTGCACTTAGCTTTGTTAAACCTCACTAGGTTCACATGAGCTCACTTCTCAAGCTTGTCCAGGTGCTTCTGGATGTCATCCCATCCCTCAGACATGTCAGCTGTAGCACTGAGCTTGGTGTAGTCAGAAAACTTGCTGAGGGTGCACTCAATCCCATTATCTATGCCATTGAAGAATATATTAAACAGTACTGGTCCCAATATGGACCCCTGAGGGACACCACTTGTCACCAAACTCTTTCTGGATGTGGATTGACCACTATCCTCTGGATGAGACCATCCGACCAATTCTTCATCCCCCAGAGAGTCCACCCATCAAATCTGTATCTCTCCAATTTAGAGAGAAGGACGACGTGAAAGGCCTTACAGAAGTCCACATAGACTACAACTGTAGCTCTTCCCTTGTCCACTGAGGTAGTCACTCCATCAGAGAAGGCCACTAGGTTGGTCAGGCAGGACTTACCCTTAGTGAAGCCATGCTGGCTGTCTCAAATCACCTCCATGTCCTCCATGTGCTTTAGCATTTCTCCTAGGAGGATCTGTTCCATGGTCTTTCCAGGCAGAGAGGTAAGTCTGATATGTCAGTAGTTCCTAAGGTCCTCCTTTCTACCTCTTTTAAAAATGGGTGCAACGTTTCGCTTTTTTCATTCACCAGGGACTTCACCTGATGGTGGTGACTGTTCAAAGATCATGGAGAGTAGCTTGGCAACTACATGAGCCAATTTCCTTAGGACTCTAGGATGTATCTTGTCAGGTCCCACGGACTTATATATGTTCAGGTTCCTTAGATGGTCTCAAACCCTATCTTCTCGTAAAGTGGGAGGGACTTTGCTTCCCCAGTCCTTGCCCTGCAGTTCATCCACTCAAGAGGTGTGGGAAGACAAGTTGCCTGGGAAGACAAGTTGCCAGAGAAGACTGAGGGAAAAAAGCCAAGTACCTCAGCCTTCTCATCTGTTGTTACTAGTTTGCCAGTTGTGTTCATTGGCAAGGGGTACGATTTCTTTGACTTTCCTTTTCTATCTGACATATCTGTAGAAGCCCTTCTTACTATTCTTTGCGTCCCTTGCCAAGTTCAGCTCCAGCTGCTCCTTGGCCTTCCTGACCCCATCCCTACACAACCAGGCAGAGTCCTCATACTCTTCCAAGGATATGTATCTCTGCTCCTCACATGTGCATTTTATTCTTACCCTTTAGTTTGACCGACAGGTCTTGACTCAGCTATGCCAGTCTCTTGCCTTTCTTGCCTGATTTCTTACAACTAGAGATTGAGAGCTCTTACACTCTATGTGAGTGTCCTTAAAGATCTGCCAGCTCTGTTCTGGTCCCTTGTCCTTGAGGATAGTTTCCCAGGAGTCCTATTGACTAATTCCTTCAGCAGCTGGAAGTTTTCTTTCCTAAAATTCAAACACCTGACTCTTTGCCTTTCCCATATCCCTCAGGACTGTGAACTCCACCAGTGTGTGATCAGTGCAGCCCAGGTTGTCTCCAGTCTTGACACTACTGATCAGCTCACTTGCATTGGTGACTATTATGTCCAGTATCAACTCCCCTCTGTTACCTGGCTTAAGAAATTAACATTCATGCACTCCAGGAGTCTCCTGCATTGCCTACAGCTCACTATGCTGCTTTTCCAGCAGATGTCAGAGTGGTTGAAGTCCCCAGCAGACAACAGTTTGTAAGCATAATATCACCTATAGATGGAATAAGAAGGCTTTGTCAATAGGATCCCCTCAATCAGGTGACCTTTTTTATTTAAGGGCAACACAGAGAGGAACTGTGGAAGCTTTTACAGTCCAGGAGATTATTCAGCTGACCTTGTATTGATTGAGGTCTACCATTTCCACGTATCATGGACCAATCCTTTTGTGTTCACAAAAATATTATTTTCAATGAGAAGTATTATATGATACTAGGATGTGTTTCAAGTCTAGACAATGAGTATATGTAAAGGTTTCTACACCTCTCGACACCCTTAAAATACTGATCAAGTATTGCACAGTGTGAAACAACAGTAGCTAGCACATAGCCACTGCACAGTGTGCTTGAAAAAATTTTGGCCTGGAGCACCAATAGATTGTGGCTCTTAATGTTTAAAGCTCTGTAATTGTTGAGGCCACAGAATTACAGTACTTTTGCACTTTACAAAGAGGTGTGTGAATACAGAGACAGATGGTCCTGCCTGAAGAATTATACTCTCCTCAAATCCTGAACATCAATAAGCACATTGTTTTATTCAGAAACACAAGAAAAAATAATAGACAAACATTTTGTGCCTGGAAGACGTAGGTGGAATGTATAAAACACATTTAAATTAGCAGGGTAGATAATTAACAAGATTTTCAAGCTACTTATTTTTTTCTGCAATATCTAATGCTGGTGACTGGTAGATATTAAGTTAAGGAACTTATGTTTTGATCCAGTTTAGCTTTTTCTTTATTTTGACAATTCTTTCCCTTGAAAATTCGATTAACCTTCTCAGAAAGGGGAGTACTTTTGACAGGAGCACACTCTAACTTAGTTCTTTTTCGAAGATGATGAGTGGCAAAAGCTACCATTTGCTTGGAATTAATGAACTGTAGCAGCATCCGTACATATGTATAAGATACCATCCTGAGTACTTGCAACTGAGGAGCCAAAGACTCACCTTAATAGGTCTCAAAGGGTCTCAAAAAACCTATTTTGTTCCTATTACTCTCAGTTACAATTAGGATGTAGGAGCCTACCATGTTTTTGAAAAACTTCACTTGGGCACTTCAGTCATTTAAGGGTTTAAAAGAAATGTTCTCCTGCCTTAATATGACAGGCAGGCATAGAGAAGAACTAAGAGTTTCAGTGTGTTGTTCAAAATCAATTAGCAGATAACTGGCAAAGCAAAAATCCCAGGCATCCTCATTTAGCAGTCAAACCTTCTAAACACCAACAGCAAAAATTATGCTAATTAGTGTCTTTTAAGCTAAAAAAAAACCAAACAAACAAACAAACAAACAAAAACCCACCAAAAAAAAAGTAAAAGGTAGGGTAACAAAAGAAGAGAGACCAGATGGGTATTTATCACTTGCAAGATGCATATTCAAACTATGAAAAACACACATCAAACAGCTACTCAGCAGACTCTGAGATTCATTGAAATTATTTTCAGTACTTTAACTGAAACTACTGTTACCTGAGAGTGACCATGCTAAAAGGTATATTTAAAGCTACTCATTATGAACTGACAAACATAACACTCATGAAATGCTCTCAGTACTTTCCATGGTGTATCATGTATCATCTGGATACTTTTGTTATCTGAAAGCCTCTATATCTTCTAAAGGAATCAATATATTCACCTGAAAAATTATATTCTCTTAAAGTTTTTAACCTGTGCATGTAGCTGTGACAAAAACAAAGTCTGTTTTTCTTGAGCAGGAGGCACTTGGGAATGTTCACACAATATTTGCAACCCCAAGAGCACTAAAATTGACTTGATATCCTCTAAAGGCCCTGGGAGTATGGTCACAAAACACAGGTAAATCAAATGAAAGAGAAAAAGTTATTGCCTTGACCTAGAAAGCAAATAGCAACCTGCTGTTATACCAAAGGGCTCCATGTTTCATTGACAAATGCCAGTTTGTCAAATTCTCCCATTTCTTTCCAAAGTACCTAAAAGGTACACTCACTAGCACTCCATGGATGGAAACTGCTGCTGAGGAGTTGTTGCAAAAACTGACAAATGGTGAGACAGCTTGCAAACTAGGGACAGCAGTGGATGGGTAAAAGCTTTCAGAATAGGTGGGCAGAGAGGAAGAGGAGGACAGGGTGGTCTTTAGTGTGATGAAGCAGCTCAAAGACCTAGGGCTTCTTTATGGGACAAGCAACAGAAGGTGAAAGCTGGATGTCAGGGTCAGAGAGAGACAGGTGACACCACTGTAGAAGTGCAATACCAGCCACCTGGTGAGGGACAGTTAGTGGATCAACTTCAAAACCTGAGTAAATCTCTGGGTCACCAACACTGTCTTTTTTGGAGGTTTCACCCTCCTGACATCTTCTGGTTGTGCAGTGTGATGGGACACAAGCTGTCAAGGAGATTTTTGGAGGTTGTCAGGGATAATTGTTTAGTACAGGCGCTGAATGGGCCAACCAGCCTGACACAGTACTCGATCTGCTGACCATTATAAGGAAGAACAGAACACGAGGTAACAGTCACTGGCAGCTGTGACTGCAGTGACCATAAAATAGAGGCATGTGACATCCTGCAGAGAGTGAGGGATGTGAGTAGCAGAGCATAAACCTGGGACTTCAGGTGAGCGGATTTTGGCTTACTCAGGGATCAGGTAGGTGGGATCCCAAAGGAGGTAAATCTGAAAGTCTAGGGAGCTTGGGGTAGCTGTGGTAGGGCTTTAAGGCTAATGTCCTCCAAGGGTGAGACAAGGCCATCCCCATACTCAGGTTGACACATCAGGATGGCTATGTGAGGAATTCACAGAGCTCCAACATAAAAAAAGCAACACATAGGAAGTAGAAGCTGGGACAGGTGACAAAAGAGAAACTCAGAAACCTTAGCTGGGGTTACAAGGGTGGTGTTAGTGAAGGCAAACACTAACTAGGGCTGAGATTAACAGGGGAATTAAAAAGCAATGGGGAGGGATATTAAGCTTAAACCATAGGTAAAATGCTGAACAGGGAAAACATAAGGTGATTTGAGACAATGGACTCAGCTAATTCTAAGGTGAACAGTGCCTTCTTTGCTTTGATTTTCACCAGAAAGTTCTCTGAAGCTTCTGTGTGTAGAGACTGAGACCCCAAACAATTTGGGCAAAAACAGCTTGCAGCCCTACTCTGGGCAGGCAGAGCCCCAGCAGTGATGCCAGCAGGGCCAGGGGCTCTGTGAAGAAGCTTACCCTTGCAGGCAGCAAGTTGAGCAGTACCAGACTGATTGGAGGTAAGGAAAATCTTTTTGTAGTAAGAACTGTGAAGCAATGCAGCAGTGGATTAGAAAGGCTGCGTGTCTGCATGACTGTCTTATAAATAGATGTCCAACTGTGAGAGATTTTGGTATAATCCTGGTGAAGTATACCACTGCTAAAATACTGTTAGGAAATATTCCAGGGTATTTATGAACTTATATATAGAATGGCTTTGTCTGGAAGGGACTTTTTAAGATGTCCTGGTTTTGCTAGGATAGACTTAATTTTTTTTCTCAGTAGCTAGAAGGCACTGCATTTTGGTTTCAATATGGAATTTGTTATAAGAATGATGATAATGTAGAAAGACACCTTGTTTGGCTAGTTTTCAAGTGCAAAGAACTGGGCAGGGGAGAAGCATAGTAGTTATCAAAACCCAAAACTGGCATTGAGATATGCCAATGAGGTATTCCACATCATATTATGTTATGTTCAATATTACAACAAGGGTTGACTGGAAAGCTGGGGAGATTCTCTCAGGAATCTTTCCAGCTCCCTCTTACGGGATAGCAGTTTTGGGTTCGGGGTTCCTCTTCACTCCTCAAGGATCATTATCAGTTGTGGTGAGCAATGGTATTGTACATCACTCATTTCTATATATTATTATTAGTGTCATTACTATTTGCTTTTACTCCAATTATTAAATTGTTCTTATCTCAACCTAGAAGTCTCCTAACTTTTACACCTCCAATTCTCTCCTTTATTTCCTAGAGGAAGGAGGATAGGGAAGGGAAGGTGACTGGTTGTGTGGTGTTTGGCTGCCAGCCAAGTTAAACTACTACAGTCCTTTTGGTATTCAATGTGGGGCATGAAGTGTTGAAATAATGACAGTTTTGACCAATGTGTGTTAGAAAGAAATCTGCAATAATCATTTGTTATGATGACTTGGTTGTTGGTAGTCGGAATGTTGTTGCATTGGATTGCTGAGTTGTTCTTTGAATTCTTTGAGGTGGCACTTTGCATGCCGTTTATATTGTTTGCCATCCCTAGGCCTTGGTTTGGGGTTAAGGGTACTATTTAAGGGGGTTAAGCATGCCATTTTGCTGTGTGGTAGAGTGCTGGTTGTTAGTATGATAAAAAAAATGGGTAGTGAGACTGATTTTGTTCCTGTATTTAGTGGTTGTGGGCTGCATACAGAGCAAAGCAGCAGAGCTGGCTCCATCCCTGTATTACAGGAGCCATCTGATGAGTGTTGTTACCAATTACACCAGTATTTTTTTTCTCTTTGAGCCAATATATTGGGGAAACCTCTTAATTCAATTTCTTCTTCTCCTCCAGACTGGTTAAATAAGTTTTTGAGAATTTTAAATATTGTTGGGATAGTCAAATCTGCATAATAGGATGCTAATTCTCCTGACTGTATGTCAGGTTTTAATGTATGTCAGACTACCTAGAAGGATCAGCCCAACTGCTATCGGTGTTACCTTGGCACTTGCTATGGTTTCTCAACCTCCATGGCAGAAATTGCAGCTACTGCAACCCCAGCAACTGCTACAGTGCAATACTGCAGCCTCTCCAACCCCTACAGAAGGCAATGTGGCTACTCCAACCCCCACAGCAGACACTGCAGCTACTCTAACTCCTTCAAGGAGCAGTGCAGATGAACTAGAGAACCAACCTATGCCAGTATCAGTTGCCGCTGTACGAAAAAGGAAATGGACATGGAAGTCAGTACGTTAAACTACTGAAAAAGGTTAACTACTCCAACCCCCTTGCAAGGAACAGGGATATCTTCAACTAGATCAGGTTGCTCAGCATGTCATCCAATCTGACCTCGAATGCTTCCAAAGATGGAACATCTACCACCTCTCTCTTTGAAATGTGGTCCAGTGCTTCACCACTCTCATTGTAAAAAAATTCTTCCTTATATCTAGTTTAAAAGCATTACCCCTTGTACTTTCGCTACAGGCCCTGCTAAAAAGTCTGTTCCCATCTTTCTCATAAGCCACCTTTAAGTATTGAAAGGCTGTGATAAGGTTTCCCCAAAGCCTTCTCTTCTCCAGGCTGAACAATCCCAACTCTCTCAGCCTGTCCTCACAGGAGAAGTGTTCCATCCCTCTGATCATTTTTGTGACCCTCCTCAGGAACCACAGTAACAGATCCAAGTCCTTCTTGTGATGAGGACTCCAGAGCTGGACACAGTACTGCAGATGGGGTCTCACCAGAGTGGAGCAGAGGGGCAGAATCAACTCCCTTCACCTGCTGGCCACCCTTCTTTTGTTGCAGCCCAGGATATGGTTGGCCTTCTGGGCTGCAAGTGCACATTGTCAGCTTATGCCCAGCTTTTCATCCACCATAAATATGAGAGCTGTGAGGTCAGATATTCTGTACATTATCCCAGCATATGTGTAAGCAAAATGCTTAAGAATGTACTTAATATTTTATTTATGATCAGGTTTTTTTCTTGAAAAACCTGTGTTTAGATAACTTCTTGAATTAATATCTAAGTATAACCAAATTCCCTGCTATCACCTCTCCTGCCATAAACATCTCCAAATTATTAATAGCTATGAATCACATTTCAGCTGCATCTAAATGATTTTATACACTGGAGAACTACACTTTTACCTTCTAGGAACACTGCTGATGAAACATTGCTCATAATGTTAAAAGTTTAAGATATTCGTGTGCATGTGTGTTTGTTCATATTTTCCCTTAATTGCAAGAGAAAGAGAAATAGAAAAAGTGGTCTGTTTAAATTCTGGGAAAATGCTTAAGACAAAGAGAGGAAAGAAGGCACATAAAAACAGTCTGTTGGTTTGTTGTTTGTTTTTAAAAGACTTTAATAGTTAATATGAATTAAATTCCTTAAGAAGGAAAAGCTACCACCATCCGCTTTCATATTCTCTGTATCTTCTGTTCCTGTTTTCCAGGAGATCACACATTAGTGCTAGGTGAATCCTTCATACTCAAATTTAAAAGAACATTTCCTAATATCTTCAACAATAGTAATTTCCTTGGATAATTACACTGATCAAAGACACTGGGAGAGCTATTTGTTAGAGAGCAACCCAGACTTGTGAACAACTTCCTCCCTTAGTTGTGCCTCTGAGAAATATTTTACAGTGTGGTTATGTCCTCATTAGTGATTTTGCATGAAAAGAGAATCTTATCACTTTTTCTTCTTAAATTTTAACTGTCTTAAAAAATATTTATTTCCATCTAAAATATAAGCAAATCAAACCCTGCTGTTATCTGAAAACTTAGTTTATCATTGAAAATAATAAATATATTGCTACCTATATTAATCTCCTGTAAAATTTCAAAAGGAAAAGAAAACAAAATAATAAATTAATTAGAAATTTGGCTAGAAAATACACTCTAAACAGCAAGCTTGATCTTGAGGCTTAAGAAAGGAGAATAGAAGATTAAATAGCCCATTACATAAGAAATATTAAGTTACGGTTGTTGGAGAGCTAGACAGGAAGCAAATAAATGACATAATAAGGGCTAGTGTTTCAACTATGGAGAAAATAAATAATCAAACAAAAAGAGGCAGTGCTTGATAAAATCAAAGCTCTCCAGCTTAAGTATCAAGCTCCTGACAGTCGCAGTGAGAGCATAGTCGTACTTCCGTTATATATGCTTTCAGATTCTGAAAATATTTTCTTAGGTGCTGAAGATGTCGTTCCCATCCTCACACTTCCTGGCCTTTGCTAGATTTTATTCTGTTAAATAATATATTTAAAAAAAAAAAAACTATTAAACTTTTGACTTCTACAGTGTCCTGTGACAGTGTTTTCAAAAGATTAATTATTCATTATAAAAAAATATGCTTTACTTAATGAGCTTTAAACCTGGTGCCTGATCAAGTTATTTAGTACCCTAATTTGATTCTTGTGTTTTGAGATCTATTGAGCAATGTTTCTGTCATTCATGATTTTATATATTGCAAATACAGAGAGTACTAGTTTATTAATTTCAGTAAATGTTTCTTTTACACAATTTTTTTATTGTGTGAGAATCTGTGAAGAAGAAAAATTACTTTCAGACAAGGAGTTTTTCAAACCTCCCCACAGAAAAAGTAAGCCAAATGAGCTGTGTCTGGTTGTGGCTATAAATAAATCACTGCTTGTTTACCTGACATATGCAAAGAAACCTCCAACAATCTTTTACCAGAGGCATGCTTTAAAGTGCTTCACAAAGTCTGTTAATTTAAGAAAGCTTTATACTAAAATAATAATGAAAATGTGAGATATATTTTATTATTTTTATTTACGTCTCTCCTAGTAAATAGAAATTATATAAAACCAACTACAGCTCATTCCTCTTGTAGTTGTGATAAAAAGAGCTGGTATTAAATTAGAGTTTAATTGCAGCTTCTTCACTAATATTTAATTTGTTTGATTTACCATGGTGAAAATGAAATACAAATTCCTCTTCTTCACTTGACCAAAATTAAATGTTTCCAGTGAAGCACCATCACTTGTGGAGAATCATTTAAGGAATATATGTTTTACAATGTACAGGATGTACATATATAAGATAAAAGAATATCTGCAAACACACAAATGCTCTCAATTAACTACTTCAGTGCTAAATGTGGATCTTCTGTTGGGCTACCATGATATAGAGTTTCCTGGGTATTGAATATTAGTAGAGGGTATGAAAAATCCAAAATGGTTTGGAGAGGGAAGAAGTGATAGAGCAAAAAAATACACTTGTATTTTCATGGAGCTAAATTTGAAAATATGATAAATGCTATATTGTAAAGATCAACCTTTTCATACTAAAACTGTCTAGCAAGGTTTATACAGGCATTGATATATAGCCTAAATCATATATTAGAAGTGGGATAATATATCTTACCTGCCTGATGGATTTTTTTTTTTTTTTAACCTTGTTCAGTCTCTGAACAAATGAGAACAGAGAACTACCACAGAAATGTGAAATATTTTCTGTATGGGCTGATAAGAAGGTTTAAATATTAGCATATTCTAAAAAAACCCCAAACCTCTAATCTCAGAGCTTTCTCTTTCACATAAGTAATTCTCATGCTTTATTTCAGAAATATAAAACAACATATACAGAGTCCCCTCAACAGGTTTTTCAGATAAAACAGATTGTTCCTAAGGTAAGTGGAGCAAGAAAGGAATCTCTCTGTCTAGAAGGTTAAATTTTGTTAAAGTGGTGACAAAGATCCTATAAAGTATATTCAAGGTAGTGGCACCAGAATCAGAAAGAGCACACTGTGCTCCAGGAGTTCCTATGATGGCTATCACTGCAAAATGTGAGTCATCCACAGTCTGTATTGCCTGTACCCTTACCACACACTTTTTTGGTACCATCATGATGTTACTGCTATTGCATAGGCTACAGCTATTTGTCAGTTCCTTGGTCGCTGCATGTTATGTGAGAAATTTACTATGAACTAGCTAATTTTTTTTTTTTAAAAAAGTCAAAAGTTACTTCACCTTTCTTCTTTTAACAATTTAAGTTATAACAAAATAATTGGCTCACTTAGTATTAAGTGTACTCCTTGGAAATATTACCTGAACTCCAAAACCTTAGTGCTGCTTAATTTAAACTAAACCCAAAGTGTTAACCACAGCACAGATTCTGTTTTCCCAGGCCTCTGTACACATAGGCGGCATCTGCATCTCTCCTTAATGCTGGGGTAAAAGAGGCACACAACCCTCTTCTCTTCTTCCCACTACAGTTCCCATAGGAGGATTATATGAGCATGTAACTCAAAAAGAAGTTACCTTGTACTCCAATTAGATCTCCAGTCTTGAGGATCAGGCACAAATTGATACATCAGTCTAGACATACTGTCCAGTGCTAACAGTTAATTCATCCTTGAAAAACAATCAGGGCCTCAAGAAGATCCCTTTTATGTTCCTAGCCAAGAAGAGCTAGAGAGCTGCATCCTGTCAAATAGAGGGATCACATAGAAAACAGCTGGACCTTAAACAGGATCCTTGTTTCAAGTGTCTTTGATAGCTTTTAATTAGCTCATACTCTTTTTGGCATCTGCTTTGTTTTTTCCTCCTCTGGAAATAAGTTACAGATCTAGTTTTAACAAGTCCATCGGTTACCTCATTAGAAACATGACTGTTTATCAAAGGTCTTTTTCTTCTCTCTACATATAATATTTCCGCCTAAATTTTCACTTAAAATTCTCAGTCTATTTTACAGCAGAGACTTCTACTCATCTGAGGACATGAATAACCTTTGGTGGTGGTGCTGTGTATCAGTTTAGTGAATTGTTGTATGGGGAGAAGGGGTGCACGCCTTTGAGCATGGGTAGACTTTCTTCCTTCACTTACATATTACAAAGGTCAATTTGATCTAATTAATAGGCACATTGGTATAAATCATTAAAATTTGCCATATTGAATTACACAGCTTCAATCTCCTCTTGACTATAAATGCAGGCTATATAATGTACTGTTTATCACAATGAATGGAGGAGGCAATTAAGGAAAAATAATTAATTAAGTTTTCTAAATCATTAAATTTTCAGGTCAGTAGTGGAAGATGAAGGAGTATGAGTATTTATTTTGTGGAAGAAGTCAGATATACAGGGAACGTAGTGAGGTAGGAGAGAGAAGGTAGATCAAAGTGCAGTGACAGATCCAGGATAGCATCCAGGCCAACAATGTCAGTGCGCTTATAACATGTAAGATCATTTTATATCCTTAAGAGTCTTAGAACTACACCTAACAACTAATATCTAACATTCATTAAACTGATTTATTATCAATTACTTCTTCTTATTCAATCAATATACTATATACTAATATAGAACAGTCTTAATTTAAAGTTCCAATGATAGTTACAATGACACCAGCTTAGAAACTGGGAAGTGTTTGGGGAAAAAAAATTAATACCAAACAAATTAAATGGTGCATATGTTTGGGGTTTTTTTAAAGATGGCACATGTAAGATGCTGATTTTTGTTCTTGGAAGCAACCACATACAAAATAAAAAATCTTGAAGAGTTCTCAGATGGACAGGCAGGAACCTCTAAATACCATCCTGTAAATTATGGTAAAATCAAAGTGAACAATATGGCAATACTAGAATTAAAACCCTAAGAAAGGCTAATTCATCAAATTCTATCAGTATAGCAGCAGATAAATTTGCCCATACACTGAGGAGTACTCACATGTTCTTTGTAATGTGGAGCTACTTTGGGACAAAATATTCAAACAGTTCATCTTCTTATATTTAGCTCAGTCTGAAACAGATTTTTTTTTTTTTAGTTTCTTTTATCCATATGTAGAACTCATCTAAGAGAAATTTTGTGTTTCATGAAGTACAAACTTGACCTAGGGTGCTGTTTCTGTCCCCCAAAATTCAATAGAAATTAAATACTTATGGGGTACTAGAAGAGAAGATGAAAGTGTAGAAAGGTGAACTAACTTCTTTGTTTATAGAATAGAATTTGGCTAAGAATAAAGAGTTACCCTAGTACTTTACTTTTCATCACCTTTAGATCATCCTTAGTCACCTGAGGACCAACTGCTTAATTGTGGGCTCCACATTCTTCAAAACAGGCACTTTGTTATATGATCTATTGCTGTACTGTGTGATTTGAATAAATCATGAAGTCCGAATTGTCTATCTACTTATTTGTAATAATTAATTAAGAAATTGGGAGGCCACTGACAAACAAGAGCAATGAATCACAGAAGCTGAACTCAGCAAGAGTTTTCACAGGGCATAGAACTGACATTTAATTATGCTACCTAACTTCCCCTCTCTGTCTTTTCTCCCTTTGGTAATAGTGATTCTAGGAATAGCATTTACAGCTCTTATTTTAAACTGTAATTCAAAATTATTTGACATATCTTGTTACCAAGGGATCACTTATGAACAGCACTCTCCATGCTCTAGTTCAAGAAATTACTTAAGCATGTGTTTTAACCCTTATAGTTTACCTTCCAACATTTGCTTCAGTAATTTTTAAACACTCTGAATCCGTATTGATTATAAGTCTAATGACACAATCTATTTGAGAAGGTTCCTTTAGAAAGATGCTTAAGTGTATCATTATACATACAAGGAACAACTCTGTTCAGTGAATGGCAGATAATCAAGCCATATGAACATCTGTTAAGAAAAAAAAAAAATCTTTTATCTATACAGGAGAAGAAGTTAGGATAGAAAATGAACAAGTAAAGCTAATGGAGTTATATGGTGATGAGAAATTGGCCTACTTGCGGAGTATATTTGGATTTTTTTTTCACCTCAAGAGTGAATGCAGACACACAAAATTACCTATAGGCTAACAGTTCCATAACAGGTGGGTTAGCTTCAAGTTGGAGAAATACAAGGAATTGAAAGTATTAATTATTCAAGAAGTTCTTTATACTTTCTCCTTGGATAATTGTGATATCATACAAAGAAAATATGGTTGCATATGGGTCATGTTTCTGAAATCACAGAAGTGTCACTTGAGGAAGTCACACAGAGATAGAGGTGGTAGCAGGTTTCATCAAAGATGAGTTTTCTATAAGCATATGACCAAAAGAATTTTCTATGGCTTCTTTTGATCTGATAGGCATTGCTCTTTCTGAAAGGCTAATTTCTGTTGCTAATTGTGTTTCATTTTTTTTTAAGGCTATACTTTGTGAAATGTGAAGTATTTTTTGCATGAAATACACAACTGCAGTGCTGAATGTTCATCTTTTGGCACTGTCCAATGCAACTGCTTTGCAGGGCTGTCTGTAAAAGCTGCATCCAGATCTCAAAGTCTGAACTGGGGTTTTGCTTCCTAAAGTTAGGAAAGAGTTTGGTCTGTCCCATTACAGTACAAGAAGTACACAGCAGTTACATCCAGATCTGTACTGGTTCTTCATGTGCTCTCTTTGACTTTCTCACGACAAAGATTATGCCATAAGATCATAGCCAAAACCATTTAAGAAAAAAAGTATCACACTAATGACAAGTAAGAGATGCTGAAAAAAGAAATTACTAAGAGCTGCAAAATTTGATTGTCTATAGACAAAGCCAAGAGGCTTAGGCCTGAGCAGCAATGAAGTTATGGTACATACAGATACATATTTATGTATTTAAACACCCTTCAATAAAGTTGGAGGCAACGCTCAACTTCTTAATATTTTCTTTCAGAACTTTTCGCATAGTTTATCCAGTGCTTGAAATCACCTTCATGTTGAAACCTAAAGGGGTCCAAACATCTTCTTCTGTCATATCAATTGAGTGTGTGAGGCAAGGCACATGACACTTTTGTTTTCTCATCATATCAGAAACAATCATTTCTCCACTGCAATGATGAAAGTGTATATGATTGACATAGATTTCATTTAAAAAACCTATTCATAATCCCTGTCACAATGAAATTATAAGAATTTCCAGAAAATCAAACCAGGAGAAGCTGTGCCCTTTGTATGAGTATGAATAACAGCAGCCTTTATATTACAAACTTCAAAAGCATTTCCTATCACTATAAATACTACAAAAATATTCACAAAGGTCTTATTTTCTGCTGTGTTATGGTTCTCTTATCAGGACATTAGTATTTGCTGTGGTATCCCGTTTCATTCCTTTTAAGAAGAAAAATATTCAGGCAAATGGGAAATTATAATATTCCTTCTACAAAAACTTATGTTTATATGCAGGTGACAACAAGTGTTAATGTGTACCTTTGCTGACTTGATAGCTACATGCACATGCTGCTTATAATATCTTGTATTTCAAATCTACCTAGGAGACTTAGATGCCTGGTTGTCCTTATGTTCAAAATCCTATTTTGTTAATATTAGCATATCACACTATCAAAAAAGCCATGTTCATAAGCTAAGAACTGGTTAAGGTGTTGCTTACGAAGCCAGTATTTGTAACAAATATGCTCAATATATTTCTTCTTGTTTACATTCCCTGAACTTTTTGGGTAGTTGAACATGATTCAGTTGATTAAACAAAAGTAATCTGTTTTATGTTAGCCAAAGAATATATACCACACAACCTCCACCACTGGCTCCAGGAAGGAGGAGTGCTCTAAGGTGTTTTATATCTGCCAGTCTTTCCTACCGTTGGGCATCTCAGCTGTCCCTGAACACTCTTGTTTATATATACAAGTTCCTTCTGTGCAGAATAGGGCTTTTTTTTCCCAGTACTAAGCTAGTAGTCTGTTTTTTATTACCTCCATAGTAAATTCCATTAAATACAGTAAATGAAGGTAAATTTTATTTAGCTTACTCAGTTAATATTCTAAGGACAATATTTGCTGGATAGATAGTAACACTATTAGATAGGTTAGCTTTAGTATAAATTCAACTTCCTCATCATCTCTGAAGATAATAAAAAAAAATAATATAGGAGCTTCCAATAAATGTTTGCCTTGTCTTTAAAAGAAATATATTACAAAGCAGTTGAAAAACTTAGTAACTAGGGTGTGGTTTCAGTTTCATATAAAGCAGGGTTATTTTCACATTTGCAACCTGTGACCCTCCAGCCAGCTCTATAAGTAATTGTAAAGCAGCTGTACTGCTCATGTACATATAACAGCTTACAAATGCAAAACCAGCTGCACAACCTTAAATGTGTCTTTTGTACATGAAGGTTACCTACTTCCATCAAAATCTGTTTAAATTTAAATTTTCTTGTCAGAAATAACTAGCTACATAAATAGTAACAGAAAAAAAGGTATGTGGTTTTGGGGAGTGGGGTTTTCTGGGGTTTTTTGTTTGTTTATTTTTGTTTTTTCTCACAGTGTGAAAGATGCTACACCATTTTATTCCTGCTCTACCTGGGATCTTTCATACACACTCAGACTATGATTCTTAACAGGATAGGGTGGCACATATGAAAGGCAAAATCACACATTCAAGAACCATAATGTGCAAAAATGAAACTAATAATCAGGCTACTCACATTACTCAAAAGAACTAACATTCAGAATGCAAGTAATTAGCAAAAATTAGTTTTTTTAGAAAGAAAGAAGAAAATTTCTTCATCCCAATTCCTTAAGAAATTACAACTATTATGTGGTATTGTAATAAAAAAACCCCAGTGACATCAGCCTGGAGTCCTGAAGCCATCAAGCACTCAAACAGTGAGATTAATACAGGATAGCTTACATAAAAACTACTCCTCAAATTCCTTGTTATTTTCATAATCTTTTTTGAGATCAAAGTAAAGCAGTAATTTAGGTTACAAATATTTAAGACCAATATGTAAAACACTAAAAGAGAATTGGTGTTGGGCAGTGAATGGAGAGATGGTCTAGAAGTTATAAAACACTTCAAAAAATAAAGAGATTATTCAAGAATTAATGAGTGAATTAATATGATATTTCTATTAATAAAAGCTAAGTTTGAACAACAACCCTTACTTCATTCTCTGAAAACTGGATTTTAAATAACCTTACCAGAGTTGAATCCTTTCAGATGAGGTTAAAGGGCTTGAAAAATTTTTGTGTGTTTCCTTGAAAGAGCTATAGTTGTGATTTTCTAGATGTTGGAACTTGTTCCTGCATATTTAATATGATGTCAAAAACAAGGAGAAAAAAAAAAGTTAGAATTCAGTCTTACTTGAAGTGCCATTCGATACCGGCAGCTCTTGCAAGCTGGCTGCATTGGCAAGAGAGAAATAGGAAAAGATGGACCACAGAGCACCTGGAAGAGCACACAACATAGCATGTTCCCCATTAAAATCCCTTCATGCAAGGTTTAACATTGTTTTAATATACATACAAAACTAATACACAGAACTGATTCAGATAAAAACAATATTGTCATATCTACACAAACAGAATAAAGCATATTTAATAATAATAATAATAATAATAATAATAATAATAATAATAATAATAATAATAATAATAATAATAATAATAATAATAATAATAATAATAATAATAATAATAATAATAATAATAATAATAATAATAATAATAAATAAAGGAGGAAAAAAAAACAACCAAAAAATCCCTCTCACCTAATAGCCCCTTCTAACCTACCTTTTCCCTAAGTTATATGTTAGGAGTGCTCTCATTTAATTGCCTGCAATGCAGATTGTTGGTGGGATAGATGAAGAGTGACTGCTGAATAGCAGAAAATGCCCAAAAATATATCATTTGCTAGGACTTATAATATATTTTAGAGAAATACCATTGCTCAACAGGTTAAGCAGTTACATTAAGCACCCTGATATATTTTGTTTTGTTTTGTTTTGCTGTATTTTGTTTTGGTTTAGCATCTAAATTATTTTACCATGCTGAAATGTGATGAGCAATCATACGGAAACTAGATGGGGTTATTCTTCTGCATTAATATCTTCAGACCGTTATGACTGCAACAGTCTACATTAGTCATGTTGCTTCCTTTATGAACTGCAAACAGGGTTGAGATTATCCCGTCCTTTTTGAGTAGGTCTACATCACTAAGTCATCTGAGGCTTTGCTTCCTGTCACAGAAATTGCATGGAAACGAAATATATATTAAAAAGCAAAATAAATTAAAAGGTCGAACATTCAATACTGAAAGCAACATGCACGATCCTCTTTCCACATCAAGTATTGAATATTGGATCAGGGACAATTCTGAGTGAGAAGAATGTAGTTTTCCAACTAAATTGTCAAATTTCCATTTCCAAGATCTAGGGTTAAATCTCTATTATGTATGAATTCACACATTGCTGAAGTGATTCACTGTATTTTATCATTGAAAAGTGAAAAAGCTACCTCTTAACTGAAAAAATAAGTTCTATAAAATCATAATTCTATCTAATGATATTCAAAGAATAGCATCCTCTTTGCTCTCAATATAAATACACCCTTAAAGAATTTTGATAAAGACAATTAATTTAAAATTCATTGAACAGTTCTTCCAATATGACTTGGTCTACATAAACTAAAAATTCAGTGGCTTTCAGATTTTAGCTTAAACATGCATATCTGCCCCACTTCCTCATCTGTTTAGGGAAGAAATACTAGCATAATTATTTGTTAAATAAGTAAGATTTTATTTTCCTCATGATATGGATTTACTCCTTTGAAAGCTACTGTAATGCCCAAGAATGTCCTTAATGACTGGAAGCTTTAGAGTTATCACAATATCACCAAAATGTCAAAAAAACAAATGTATGTTGCATTATTTTATAATGTGAATGGCCCATGAGGTTACATTTGTGCTACATTACTTTCAGTTCTCTGAAAGGACTTGTTTGTAGTAAAAAATTAAGACTATGGCCCTAGCTCTAGTCTGGTTTCATGTGCTAGCGTGGGTGCTCTACTCAGTCAGAAGCTGGGAAGCTACTGAAGTACCTGGATGTCCTCATCCCAGCTTTGTCACAAGTGTACTCCTTGTCAAAAAGGACTGATCACTACTCAGAATCCAGCCTTACGGATCTAGATGCCATGCAAATCTTAAAATGTTATCTAGGATAGAGCTGAAAGGACACAAATATTTTATTTACTTTTGATATAACATATATGACAGTTTGCTACATACCCTTTAGAAAGCCTCTCCTACTGCCCTGTAGACACTTGTACACAAAGATTGGATTGTAGCTTTTAGCAGTTTTAGTCAAAGACTGCTTAAAATTATCACTATGCTATTTGACAATTGGATACTTCAATGAATCAATGAATAGCTTGCTTAATTGAATTTGGTGCTAATCAGCAGCAATTGCAACATTCTTACAACTCTGAAGACTCACCTAAGGTTCCAGAGGACTGCAAATAAGGGGAGGGGAGGGGGGAGAGGGAGGGAGGGAGGTGGGAAAAAAAACCCACTGCAGCAGCAAAGAATAAAACCAGGAAACAAAAAATTAATAAGCTAAATGCCCTCTAATCTGTCTGAAAGTGTCCTAAAAGTGCATTTTTATTGTACTAAAAGCTGAGCTGTGCTTTTTATGTTCATCAGTAAATTTACTGAATTTAAATTTAAAAAATATGGGTTTTGGTGATACTAAAATCCTGAAATCTAGTTAAATTCATGAAAGTTTTGTTCACGACTTCCCTTTGAAAATGTTTTATTCTAAAAATAGGCAACTAATATGACTGCCTCAGAATGAAGTGAAATTAGTTTGGTTTTGGTTTTCTTTTGTTTTTAATTTTATTAGGACAATGGTTCATACAAAAATATATGATCCTAAGCTCTTTCTTTAAAGCCTCTTCCATTTTTCCTTTTTTTTTTTATTTTTTTGGTGGAAAATTTCTGACATCAGTTCAGTGTCTAAATATGCAGTCATAAGATGTTTTCTAGAGGTGCTTAATTCTTTTGTAATCAGAGAAAGAGCCAGAGACTCTGCAAAGTCCTTTTATTACTTTCCTATAATGCATCAATTACAGGAGGAATAGTTGTACAAAAAGCTATAATGCTGTTTTACAACCTGTCATAAGTGAAAGCTCCATCAAGTACTTCTTAATTCTGTGAATTTCAAGCACTGGAAGATTTTCAGTAGTTTCCTTGGACAGGAGGTAAGGGGTAGGGGAGGGGGGGGGGGGAGAGGGTGCGGGGGCGGGCCTTGGAAGCAAAAAAAAGGACTGAAACTGCAGTCTTAAATGGGGTTTGAGTACCAGAATTCCATCTATGCCATAGGTCTCTGACTATAAACATGTTTGTATTTTTAATATAAATAGTAGCTTAATCAAATTTCAATGTCTCTGCAGAAGACCTGCTTGCTTCCTTAAAATATCTATATTTATACATACTAATGTGTTCTGGAAGAGGAAAGAAGACAGACAGAAGTGCATGAAAAGTAAATTTAGCACCAACGTTAGTTTGCACAAAATTTTGGTCTTTAAACAGATAAACTAACTTAATACAGGTGGTTGTGTGTTGATCTTTGCAGCGTTTTCTCAGTTACCCTGTTTTTCTTCTGCAGTGATGTTTCACAGTAACTTCCCGAATAATGTGAGAATAGTAATCTCATTTAGCACAGATCAAGTTTAAAACTGTGCATGAAGAAGTTTGAGATCTGCAAATATTTGCCTATAGTCACCACCTTGGGTATGTCAAAATTCAAAGAAAAAGCACCAGTGCATTCATTGTCGAAGTATACGTTATACTTCGGGAGTAAGAGGCAGCTTGATGCATAGGATTGTTGTCTTTCTATACACAACATCCTTCAAGATCTCAAAAATTTTTGAAAGGCAAATTAATAGCTAGACTTGTTATATAAATGTATAAAAGACAGTTCAGTTGATGTACAACATAAATTTGTAAAGGCGACAAAAAATTTCTAGTAATGTTTAATTTTATGAGTTTTAAGTTACGCTATACAATAAGTAACAGCGTTAAAAACAAGCTGTAAAGTTCACATAAATTATTAGAACTGGGCTTTATAGGTTGTAGTTAGCCTTTGCCTATGTCTTAAGAAGACTGTTCATTAACTATGTCTAATTAGGATATTATGCTTCAAAAGAAACCATGCAACCTACCTTTTTTAAGAGACAGCTTGTTCTAAAAATTTAGCTACAACTCTCAATTTCTTGAACTACTCTCGTGACAGTGGATATAGCTGTCTACCCTATTTTTGTTTGATTAACTATACTGAAGAAAATGCCATGAAGCAAATAGTGTCTCATTTCAAAAGCTAACTACAAATAAAGCATGTGCTTTTAGCAGAGTGTATTCAGCCTAAACACTCAAATACTAGGTGCTTACTTAGTTATATAGGATTAGGACATTTCTTCTCCAAAAAACATAGCACTGAAGCTAATGTCTATATCAGTCTTGTGTTGGTACCTGGACCACCAAAACTTCAGTTCAAAACTGAAAGTCTCTTGCTGATTAAGGAGAATACATTTTCAGAAATTATCAACTCTTCTCTGCCAAATTACCTTTGAACTGAAAAGGAGCTTAATCCAATACCTTTTCCAGAAAGTACATTCAGATAAAATAACACTTCCATCTCAGGTCATCTCTATATTAAAAAAGGTGTACTAATAAGAAAAATATAACTAAGACCTAATTTTAAATCAGATTATTTAACCATCACAACCCAAAACAGGAATGAGAAATTAGCAAACTCGGTTCTTGGAAAAAATGAAAAGGGAAGGTCTGGGAGGCAATGGTCCCTGACAGCATATATCGTATTTCGAAGGCTAAAACGTTACAGAACATGTTGTATAGCCCTGACAGAAAATAAAGAAAGAGAGAGAATGTAGTGGGTCAGGAACTCACTGAGATGGCATATTTGAGGCTCAAATTAATGGAAATCATGTTTCTTGGTGGGTTGGTTTTTTTGTTGTTGTTGTTTTGTTTTGGTTTGTTTTTTTTTTCCTGATAAGCAACCTATTCCAATGGAGAATACTCCTGGTTTTTATCTCCAGTTTTTCATGAGTTTCCAAAATGGTGAGTGCTGGTTACCTGTCTGAAGTAAAAGAGAAGCACAGCTGTGGGCAGCATCTCTGAAAGAGATGCTGAATTTCTTCAGAATGAAGACTAGTGTGTCTATTTCATCATATTATTTTTCATAGAATCATAGAATGGTTAGGGTTGGAAGGGAACTTAAAGATCATGTAGTTCCAACCCCCTGGTCATGAGCAGGGGCACATTCCACTGGACCAGGTTGCTCAAAGCCTCATCCAACCTGGCCTTGAACACTTCCAGGGAGGGAGTGTTCACAGCTTCTCTGGGCAACTGTTCCAGTGTTTGACCAACCTCACAGGAAAGAATTCTTCCTAATATCTAATCTAAACCTGCCCTCTTCCAGTTTAAAGCCATTTCCCCTGTCATTAACTGCCCTTGTAAAAAGTCCATCCCCAGCTTTCTTGTAGCCCCTTCAGGCACTGGAAGGCCACTATAAGATCTCCCTGGAGCCTTCTCTTTTCCAGGCTGAACAGCCCCAACTCTCTCAGCCTGTCCTCGTAGGAGAGGTACTCCAGCCCTCAGATCATCCTTGTGGCCTCCTCTCAACTCGTTCTAACTGGTCCATGTCTTTCCTGTGTTGGGGGCTCCAGAAATGGACACAGCACTCCAGGTGGGGCCTTACAAGAGCAGAGTAGAGGAAGAGAGTCACCTCCCTCAACCTGCTGGCCACACTTCTCTTGATGCAGCCCAGGATACAGTTGGCCTTCTGGGCTGCAAGTGAACATTGCCAGCTCATGTTGAGCTTCTCATCCACCACCATTCCCCATTCTTGCTCTTCAGAGCTGGTCTCAAGCCACTCATCACCCAGCCTGTATTTATGTTTGGGATTGCCCCAACCCCGGTGCAGGACCTTGCATTTGGCCTTGCTGAACTTCATGAGGTTAGCACAGGCCCACCTCTCAAGCCCATTAAGGTCCCTCTGGATGGCATCCCATCCCTCTAGCGTGTCAACCATACCACACAGTTTGGTGTTGTAGGCAAACTTGCTGAGGGTGCACTCAATCCCACTGTCCATGTCTCAGACAAAGATGGTAAACAGTGCCGGTCACAATACCAAACCCTGAGGGACACCACTCATCACTGATCTCCGCTTGGACATAGAGCCATTGACCACAACTCTTCGAGTGCAACCACCTAGCCAGCTCCTATGCACCGAGTGGTTCATCCGTCAAACACCCATGTTACCAATTTAGAGACAACAGAGTAACTTCTTGCTACAATGAATAACTGCCGTGTGAATGTATCTATTTTGATCAGGTTGGTAATTAGTACATTTCTGAGGTAGCTGCAAACAACCAATTACCCACAAACACACATATTTAAATAAGTCATATTATTCAAAATTCATCTGATGAGCAAAGCTCATTATAAAAAAATCTGTCAGAATCATCAAAAAAGTAATTTTTTCTACGTTGAAAGTGAAGTGAGCTCCCTGACAGTGTTTGTAATGGAGAAGTGTGATGATATAAATTTTAAATTATTTTTATGCTTTTGAATTTGCTGTTTGAAGGCTGATTTAGAAGCACATAACAATGTGATAGAGCACATTGCAGCCAACTTGGGAATTACCAAAAAACCTCAAATATGATGTAAATCCACAAAAGCTTTTCTGCCATTTCATGCAGGGTAAACAAAGAATTTTGCATTAGTTGGAGTGCTTATATTTTAGGCTATTACACATGTCTGCTTCTACTAGATTTTTGATCCCTAGACACATTACTATACAAGTTGTTATTTTGAATAACATTGACTCAAACTAATGGGGAATTTGGTTATTAGGTCCAGAAATAAATGCTTTCTAAAAATAATAATTTAAGGAGTATATCCTGTTATGTTGCAGCAAATTTAAAAAAAAAAAAAAAATGCAGAAAAATTATTCTACTTAGTAAACTCAAATTCCTCAAGTACAACATTGATCATGGATACACAGAAGTTATGGACGTGATACAGAAAGCTTAATTATTCTTAATAACTTTTGATATATTAAGGCAAAAATTGTTTCCTTTACAAGCATAATGAATGTATAGGTATTTCACAAAGCATTTTTATTCTGCAGGAATTAGAATGCAAGTTTCTTAAATAAAAATAAAAGTGTCCCAACACTTTTAAACCTGGAAAACCTCAAAGGAGTTTTGGGTTTTTTGTTTTTTTTTCTTCACTTGAAATGGAGTATATTAATCATTTCTAGCCCAAACCATTCTATGATTCTATGATTCTTTGGTGAACTGTCTTTGTTCCTATAGTTATAAATGTTTAAAAAGAAAAACTAAAAATTAATTTTTTTTTTGACCATTTAAAATACATATCATATGAATATTGTCTAGTGGTACAATTTTATCTATTAATTCTTGAAAAGCCACTGCTTTTATGGAAAGATGTCACGCCTTAACAATGGAATCATAGAATAACCTGAGTTGAAATGGACTCATGAGGATCATCAAGTCCAACTCCTGATTCCACACAGGACAACCTAAAAATTAAACTATGTATTTAAAGGTGTTGTTGAAATGCTTCTGGAACACCAACAGGCTTGGAACCATGACTAATTCCCCAGGGAGCTTGGTCCAGTGCTTGACCACCTTTTCAGTGGAGACTTTTTTCCTAATATTCCATCCGAACTTCCCCTGATGCAGCTTTAAGCCACTCCTTTACATCCTTCTCCCAAATAACAAGTGATGGGACAAGAGGGAACAGCCTTAATTTGTACCTGGGAAGGTTAGGTCGGATATTAGGAAAAAAATTCTTCACTGAAAGGGTTGTCAAGTATTGGACCAGGTTGCCCAGGGAAGTGGTGGAGTCACCATCCCTGGAGGTATTTGAAGGACGTGTAGCTGTGGTACTTGGGGACATGCTTTAGTGGTGAACTTGGCAATGCTGGGTTTACAATTGGACTAGATGATCATAATGGTCTTTTCCAACCAAACTATTCTATGATTCTGTGATTCTATCCCATCACCAAACATTAGAGAGAAGAAATCCCTTTCCACTGACCCTTCTGAGGGGGGTTGTAGACAGCACCAAAGACACACCTTAAGTCTCCTCGCTAAAGCATTAAATATCCAAACACTCTATTTCAAACTGTGCTGTGCTATCATGCTATACTTTTAGTTCAGTTCTCTCATGTTTCAATATTTATCATGAGGCAAATGTGTCTGGTTGAACTAAATTGCCTCAGCATGACATTAATAGGAGTACTTTTATGAACTGTTTTTCTCTTTAACAAAAAAAAAAAACAACAAAAAACTTTTATTTTAAAACTTTATCTCTTTCCTTTTAAAGCTGCTGTAATGTGTCTGAGTTTTGGGATAATATATGAATTTACACATAAATAAATTACAAAATATTTTTATTACTGTTACTTCTAGTTCAGGTCAGTTGCAGAAAACAGTTAATATTTAATGTAAGTGGCATTAAACAACACTATCCAATTTTCTGACAGAACAGAAAAGATCTGAATGATCTTTTTAGATAAAAATTATTTTCAACTTGTAATACTAGTGGTCCTAAAATAGATTTTGAAGCTACTGGAGTCTTATATCCTCTGACCACCTATGTTTTCTATGTTAATTTCTCTATCCTATGGTCAGAAATTAGAAATTACTAAGGTGACTGAGAAAATGCATCACATTTCAGCTGGAGTAATAAACATAGATCTCTAGTGATCTGGGAACCATCTTGTTAAAGTTAATGGAACATCCAGTAAAAAATGGTGGTGGCAGTCAAAACAGTGGTGATAGCTGTTTACAGGCATTTTAAAATGTTTTCTAAGGTGTTATAAACACAATTGGAAAGCTTTGATATGCAGTTCCCTTTTAATTTTTTCTTCCTCATATCTCACTACTGCTCATCCTTCTAACGAAAGTTGAATCTGTGTCACTATTTTGTCTCTAGGATAAATAATCAAAATTTTACCTAAGGAAATGTACTCTAGACATCTTTCCTAACTCTTGCTTGTTTGTTTTCATATTCTTCTGTTAGCAGTGACAGCTGCTGCCAACCATTTTTTCTACTGGAAGCCATCAATCAAACTTTAATGTTTAAATCATCCAGTAGCATTAAACAAAGAAGCCATATACTGCTTACAGTTTTACTCTTTGGTTTTGGGGGGTTTTTTGTGACCTTTTTTTGTTTGGTTGATTTGATTTGGTTTTGGTTTGGTGAGTGGGAGTTGTTTGTTTTTAGTTTTGTTTAATCTCAGAAATTGCAGTGTAAACCTTACTAATCAGTAAAAGAATGTAAGTCCAGTTTCACTTGAGAATTGTCCACCAATACATATTCTGGATAGACACCACTTATCAGTCAGCATTGAGCTCTTCCAAAATGACTGTAATCTACAGTACTCGAACCATTTTATGCATTATTCTGTTTTCCAAAAAAAAAAAAAAAAAGGTCTTGACATTTTTCCTCACAATGTCTGAATTCCCTCTCAGTAAACCAATGACATGAATGTGTAGAGTCAGTCCTGAAGAATATTGGAGCATATTTTCTGATCAGATCCTTGGTAGAGGTAAGACAACTAAGGAGACCAAATTTTACCAGCTCTTTCAGGCATCAGTTTCACTGGATTTGATCAAAGGTTATCTTGAATAGCTTGCTAAAATTCACTCCATGGAAGAATTTAGATACATACCTTAAACTAATTTTAAATGTAATCTGGAGAATTGGAAAGACATGAATCCATGAAAAATAAAAACTAAAAAACTCAAAAAACACTCTGTGCATCATTCCCTCATATAGCATCTCTTACTGCTCTTTGATAGTTGTATTTATAGTCAATATATGAGCAGAAGACAGGCCTCTGTTTTATGTGGAGAACTTTCCACTAAAGCATGCAATTAATATATATGGGTCAGAAAGGGCTATTATGGATTTCATGAAGAGATACATATATGCTCCCAGAAGTCATTGATTCTGTAGGTACATAATTTTTTTGCTGTTTTCTTTGGCTCTGGTGATTAGCTGGAGATAGAAGCAGTCGTTTTCAGTAGCTCAGTGAACAGTAGTGAGTTGAGACCTCATCTTCCCTTCCCACTTTATTCAAGAACTGTGAAGTTTCAGTTTTATTCTGTTTTATTATTGTTTAGAATTTTTTTCCATAAAAGGATAATTTGTGAATGATTACTAATGTCTTTTCATATTTGTTCTCTTTATGCTAATCCTCAATGTTATGTACAGAGGTGCAAAAAAGGAGAAGTGTTACTAAATCAGAGTGGATAAATAGTTGCTTTCTGACCTCTTTTCCTATAATTTAAGTGTTGACAGCTTGAAAAGTAGATCATAATTTTGCACTTTTTCCATATTTCATTGAAGATTAGCTTCTGCAATTTATGTTTTGGAATGCAAGAAGGCTAAGTGGTGTTTTTCCTAAGTAATGATGACAATCTATTAGAACGTAAATGGATACTGAGCTGCTGAAAAGCCAGGCTCCAGGAGTTTACAAATGAAAATGTTTTCTTAGTAAAATTATAGATTTGAAAAAAAATGGCAAAAACTAAAACCACTTTACGTCCACCACCAAAAACCCCATCCAGAATACACCCAGTTTTCATTATTCTTCTAAATAGAAAAATGACCCTGACAGATTTAGTGTGAAACAATGTAATTTTACTAGAAACTGTGTATTTATGCTAGGGAAATCTAGGGTAATACATTTCCATTAAAATTATTGTGTATAATAAGAAGATGACCAAAATCTCTAATAACAATTTTAATTCTTATATGTAATATGTTGGATTGAGATGGATTGAAGTGCTTAGTTCCTCCAGAGTCTGCACCTTGGGGTCTAAAGTACACTTTCTCTCCTAGTTAAAGAAAGAGTATGGTATAGAGACATTATTGTGCTCATGCTTGAGGTCCATATTAAGTATAACAGTCAAAGACGGAGACAACTATATGGCCTAACCCTAAGAATTAAGTAGACAAACATCCTTCATCTAATTCCAACTTCACTAACTCGGAAGTGCGGTGTAGGCAAAGGCATAAATATATCTTAATGGGCCTTCAGTGCAAATGACTGCTAAGGTCAGTGTAATAATTTATATATTAAAGAAATATTTTATTTAGCAAAATCCTTTACTCTTGTGTTCTGAGATTATTTGACTCCACCAATATGGTACGACATTTTTAGATGAGAAATTGCTATTATTCCTCAGCCTGAAGGTAAGTATTTAGACATGATTTTTCATTAACTTTTCCACAGACATCAATACATTCTTCTGATAAAGCCAGTTGTCTTCAACTTGTTTCTTTTGTGTTCCAGGTGATTTCACAGACTTCTGCTTCTACATCTAATCTGTACTTAGCTGTATAAAGAATATTTTGTTCTCTATTAATGTGATGCTACTTCTGAAATCACAAGACATTAATGTATCCAGTGAAACTTAAATTTCCATTCTGTCAGAAGACAACAGACTCATTGTCATTCCTGAACTTCAAGGGCCATGAAGTCAACTTCATTAATTCCTTTTCAACTGTGCAGAAGCAAATGTCAAAAATATGTCTGTCTTAGTTTGTAACATTTCTACACTAAAATACCTTTTTTTTCAGTACTTGGCAGCTCATCCTTATTTTAAGGTATCTTCTTATGCACATGTGAATAATGGCTAACAATTCTAATTAAAAAAAAAATTGTAAACTTTATTTTTGACAGTTTTGACATTCAGGTGTTGACTTGATAAATTTCCTCTTTCACTTCAGCAAGGGAAATAAAAAGAAAATGTTCCTAGACAACCGAGAAGGACATGTGACAGAAATATATGTACCTTCCAATAGAGGACTCTGCTTCCCTTCCAGTTCCAACATCACCAAAACTAGTATGGATTACTGTCTTCAGCATCTGACAGGAAATTGCATTTCAGTCAGACCTTAAGGCCATGGTAAAGAGGTTGCCACAGGAATTAGCTTTATTTGTGAAGTTTTTGCCATCGAAGGAAGAGCAAACACCTAGGTGAAGATTGCCAAGTGCCAGATACTTCTTTTAAGCAAAATGTGATCTTTTAACAACAACAACAACAAGAAATCTATTAAAAAAAAAGTCTAAACAATAATCAGTTCCCTTTCTCTACTATCTCACAAGACAGTAGACAGCAGTGATTAATCCTGCTCCAGAAACATGTCCTACTTTAAGACTACTTCTACTATCACTACATGGGCATGCAGCACCTAGCCAACATCATGTGGTAGTAAATGAAGTATACCCACTTTTAAATTGGGCAGTTTAGAGTTCTTTTGCTTCTCAGATGAGCCAAATAGGTAAGTTTGTTCACTTTTTAATTATCACTCAGTCAGACTCATGCTATTTGCAGAAAAGAGCATAAGCATAGTACAAATAATTCTGCAAAGCATGTTGTAGGCAATGGAATAGAGCATTCTCTGTGTTACAGCTCATTTCTTTGCCATTAATTCAGAACATAACTGTCACAAATTCTTAATTATTTTAGTAATTACAAAAGGAAATAGACAATGCTTAAAAAAAGATAGTTACTTGCAATTGTTCCTCTAGGATGCTTAATGTAGCATGTGTATATGCCTTAATTTCTGGATAGAGAAAAAAAATAAGGCAGATGGATAAACAAATACTGTTTTATGCACTATGTATTTGGCTCCCCTGACTTTCTCTTTTACTAATTGTATCTGATTGGAATACTTATTTCTTCTTGCCCTGATTGAACTCAAAGGCCCAGGCAGCCACCTGCTTCTTGATCTGCAATTATGAATATAGTCTTTAAATGAAAATGTAAGCCTGTTGCACATCTTCAGACTTTCAAACATTTCTCTTGCTTTTTTTTGTATAAGGACACGATGTCACTCATCAAACAAAATAAAATATAATAATTAAAGATAACTATTGAAATAAAAATAAGGCTCCCTGTGGATTCAATCAGTTATTTAACACTCAAAATCGTATCAGAATCTGGCCTTTTGTCAAGAAGATGGAACTATTTTAATTTAAAGATTATTAAAATGTAAAATCTTTACAGGGTCAGATTTTGTCAGTCTACTCCCTGTTTAATAATTTCTGTGCTGAGTGTTCACTGCAGACATGTGGAGAGACATACTAAGCTCTACTCTCTAATAGAACACTGAGCACATATTTGATGTTTCACATAAGGAATAGAATACCTCACACCTTTTTTTGTGCTGGCAGAGTGAAATGGGACGCAGTAAGAACTTTCCATTTCTCATTGTCTCCATTAGGATATTTTCCCACAGTCCTGGGTGTTAAGGACAAATATATGGATTCTTGTGAGCTGATTCCTATTAAGTCAAATGAAAGGGAGTTGCTGGAGTCCCATACACCAAGTTTTGGCTGATGGATGAGTTTCACCTTACTAGAGGAAGAGAGTATCAGTATTTGAGAGAAACTATCAGTTATTTCTCACCATACGTTTCTTCCCCTTTCTCAAATGCTGTGTAGTAGAAAACAGCTGACAACATTTTAGTGTACTACCTTAAGTCAACGTATCTTCAGATACCTGAAGGGGGCCTACAAGAAAGCTGGGGAGGGGCTTTTTACAAAAGCAGGTAGTGATAGAACAAGGGGAAATGTCTTTAAACTGGAAGAGGGTAGGTTTAGACTATATATTAGGAAGAATTATTTCCTGTGAGGATAGTCAGACACTGGAATATGTTGCCCAGATAAGTTGTGGCTGCCCCCTCCCTGGAAGTTTTCAAGGCCAGGTTGGATAAGGCTTTGAGTAACCTGGTCTAGTGGAAGGTGTCCCTGGCAAGGAGGGTGGAACTAGACGATCTTTAAAGGTCTCTTCCAACTCAAACCATTCTATGATGCTATGATCTATGTTATTAGCATTACTCGGCTGAAACAAACACAAAAATAAACAAATTAGAAAGATCTTGAAAGTAAATAAGATGTGAATATGCTCTCCTTTCTCATGTGGCTTAGCTTGAGGGTATAACTTTTTTGGAGTGGGCTCACAGTCTTTAAACTCTCAGTAGACATCCAGAACTGGCTCATGGGGAAGAATCACGAAACAAAATTAGAAATCTTCCCCTTTCAAAGTTTTATGAAATCAAACAAAAAAACCCCCCATTTTCTTACTTTTCAGAAAATTCACTATCCATGTATAGCAATATGAAAACTGCACCTGCTATGAAATCTTTCTCCAAAGTAAGAAAAATTTCCTTACATACTTCAGTGTTGATCATTTCTATATAATGAAAATTTTAAAAAGCAGATAAAGCATGTCCCATTTTATGTTGTCCTGATGCATAAGAACTCTAATTTTGTCTCAGATGTCACAGGGCTATTTCAAATGAATCTTTGTTATTAAGTATTTTTGTGTGACAAATGTTAAGTATTTGGTTTTGGAGATGCTTATAGCTATGAATTCTTCCCTGTGTTTAAGTGTGCACATGCACAACCATGTAAAGGGGAGAGGTGGTATACGAAAGACCATACTAATCATAATCAGTTCACATTTAAAAGGTTGTATTACATCATTTAACAACTAACAGTGTGGTGAGCTCCACACTGATTGAGCTAACAGTAGATTTTATTAATGATGGCATTATCTCTTACAATGGCAACTTGCATCAGTGCTGGCACAAATCAAAATGGAAACATTGCTAAGCCTTTTAAGAATCTTCTGGCAATTAATGAAACATTTTGATAATAGCTGGTGGAATGTTACCTTATTTAATTTTATAGCTTTTCCAAAACATTAAACACTGCAGACTGAACAATGCTACTTACCTGTTGTCTGGTATTCTCATGTTTTAGTTATCCTCGTCACTAGCAATGCTGAAAATTATACTGTCATGTTCCTAAAAGTGTGCTATAACATCCTTAGATAAAAATTAAAGGATTTTATGGTATCCATATCTTTTAAAAGTAGAGTTTTCGGTTTTCAAGTTTTTTTATTTAATGTGGCCAGTTAATATGTGTTAAGCATAGGTGCCAAGGTGTTGGCATCAGGGGGCTGCACAGTTGGCCTTTGTGAGGAGAGGCCAGCGCCTGCCCATGCCAGACATCATCAGTTCCAGATGGCTTCAGTTGGCTCCAAAACAGACACTGATGGTGCCTCTGTAAAAACATGTTTAAGAAAGGGTGAAAAATGTTTTACAGCAGCTATGGGAGAGAAGAGTGAGAAAATCTATGGAAACAGCCCTGTGGACACCAAAGCCGAAGAAGGAGGGAGAACAAGAGGATGTTTGGTACAATAAGTAGCAGACTCATCATAATCATTCCACTTGATTGAAGTGGAATGCAGTTATCAGAGCTAAGACATGTTTTAAAGATTTCAACTATGATAATGAAGAAGTTTTAAGGTGAATATTCTCCAAGTTGTAGCTGAGAGCTTTAGGTGTCCTTGGAGAGTGAGCCTTACTTCTACACCAGAGAGAAACAGTTGTGAACACTTGTGAACAGTTCAGAACACATGCAATAATCTGTTTGTGCATGTATACATAAACCATATTTCAATGATAAACAATAAAAAATAAGGACATCTATTTTGGAATAATTCTCAGCTGAGTCTAGAGTCTATTTCAGTCCTGAATTGTCAGCAGGCTTACTCCATATTTAAACTGGAAAAAATGTAACTTTGATTTACTGTGACTGGTTGTTTTAAAGAAAAACAACTTGAATTCCATAAATATTCTTTTGCCATAACCTTATATTACCACTCTTATGTTCTTATTACACTAGTAATAGGAGGCACTTGCCATTTCAGTGTGATAGCCTGATAACCACAGGGAAATGAAAGAGGAAAAAAAAAAAAATTAACACAGTAAGACGGTGTCTTTGGTTATGTGAGTGTCATGTTAAATAAGAAGAGCATAAATAAATATTTGTTAACAGGAAAAGGTATAAATGAGATACATAGACAGAACAGAGTTATCCTGGAGAGAATGAAGAAACAAAAGGCTGATTACTTTAACACTCTGACCCACTAACTCCATGAACTTATCAAAGGTAAAAGTAGGAGAATCTCATCTGCAGAGGCATAGAACTGTTATCTAGACAACTTGTTATCTTTATTCTACACCTTCACATTTATAATACTAATTATGCATCTCTGTTACTCACCAGATTATTGTTTAAATACCTGATGTGTAAACACCATGAACAGGAAAGAACATGTGCAGAAACCATATAGATAATTTGTGGCATGATACTAAAAAGAGCAGGCTGTACTAGTGCAGCTGATTATTAAAATGTCTTTATAACTGAACAGACTTTGGCATCTGATCTACTGAAATTCACAGACATCCTGGTGGGAACTGTTGTCCTTTTATTTGATGATACATGATGAATAGCATGCATGGCCAGTGAAAAACAGTACAGAAAATAACTCTGCATGAGGATAGGCCAAATTAGAGGCAGTTTATTTTTTAAAATTGAAATAAAAAAGGCGGGGGGGTGGGGGAGGAGTGATACAAAAATATTAGTGATACAAAAATATTTCATTTGTGAGCCGATTAATCTGGAGAGGCAAGCTCAAATCAAAGTGACAATTACACTTATTTTTTTTAAATATATATTTTGAAATATAAGTCATGAAAAATAGTTTTTGTTGGAAAGGGCCAGGGGATATAACCTTGTTTTCCTTAGAAGAAGGATTTAATCACCAAGTACTCAAAAATATTGCAAAGTATACTATCTTGAAAATTCATCTATTTAATAAACAAATATTTCATTTTCTCTCCCTAGACTGTACTTTCCCTCTCCTTGATCATGATAGCTTTTTCTATGCCCACAATGAACCAAATGACAGTGAAAAGCATTTCTTAAAGGATGAAATAAAATCAACAAGTTTAACCGTAATAACAATAAGGAAAGTTATGATCCACTTGGTCTTACAATCCGTTTTCTGGCCAATGCCAAATATTCTTTGGTGTATTCATCAGTATTTTGTTCAGTCTATTTTCAACTGGATTCATGAGCCCCTAGTTTCAGCTGACTGTCAGTGAGTGCTAAGAGGAGAATTCAGTTCTTCTGTCTTTTAAAAAGGAAATTTATTGCAAACAAGATTCATGTTGATCAGTCAGGGAGCAAGGGAAGAGATATCAGGGCTGAAGGCAAACTGATAAACAGGCTGATATACCTGATATACCATATGACATATGTGACTGTTCTGACAATCTGACAACAAATTTTAATAAAATAATTACAATGTGAGTTTGTAGGTATATATATATATATATATATATATATATATATATATATATATACACACATATATATATATATAAAAATATATTCAAAGTTTTTTCATGCAAATTTTCATATATAAGGTCACTTTTTTTTTTTTTCCAGAGGTGAAGACACTTCCATATGTTTTGTCTGAGTTTCATTCACATGAGCCATGAGGGAGTTAAATCAGCTGCCATGTTCTTGAAATACTTGGACCCATAAATTCCATTCCAAAAGGATGGAATTCTGTCAGTGTTTTGTTATATTTTTAAAAACTGCGGGTCTGCTACTAAATATTTTTCCTTGCTAAGGTGCCTTTTTCCCAATAGCCACTGCTTGTTATTTGCTTGTTTGCATTTTAAGTGAGGAAAATAACATCTTCACTATGTTCAAATACAATTAAAATATTTCAACAAAAATATTCCCTTTTTTGTTTGTTTGTTTGTTGTTGTTTTTTTGTAAGTAAGACTGCAGTTCTGAAGTAGAAATGGTCTATCCTCCCTCAAGGAGAGAACAAGAAGCCTAGGAGCTCTTTTCTGTCTTTCACAACACATTTGGAAGGTGACTGCTATGATCTCTTTTGAAACAGAGTTGTTGAGGTGGATCTTTTTGAGGCTTGGTCTGCCAAACTCTCTTTTAAGATTAATCCAATGTTATTTGACCCATAGCATGGCAGAAAGATGTAGCAGGCAAAACAGTGGGTTTGAAATGTTGAAGCGTGGAACTGGCCTTAATATATGACAAATTGTAACTCATTTTTTGCCTTAAAGTCATCAGACAGGACAAAGTTATTAGAGACCAATGACTTTCACAAAGAGGAATTCCTGTGAGGCTTCCTGTGGAAGTCTTGATTCTATTTTCTTAATGCAGTCACAAATGGACAACATGGTGGCCTTGAGGCACTCTTTACAGTGTTATAAATGTCAGACACAAAAAGTAAATGCAAGTTTGACTAAACAAGGACAAGTGAAGTTCAGAAAGCTGCGAGCTGCATGCAGCAGGGATGTCTAGCAGGAAGTGGGAGTTACAACACTAAAGGACTTGGTATAAAGTACAATTTCAGAACAAAAGACCTCTTTATCTTCTAGTAGATTACAATTAATTTTAAACAATGTTGTTTTGTCAACTCCAGAGCTCAGGTTTAGAAAGTTAGATTAAGAACAAGACTTTTCTTTAAACTCCTTGGAACTTGTTCAGTACAGGAGGAGTGACAATACTTTTTCAGAAAGTATTCTCATAGTGCTGTTTGTGTGCCCATGTGTAACTCACAGAAAAGCTAGCACTGAGGGAAACTACCAGGTTAAAGAGCAATGCTGGAAATTAGGACACTTGGTGATTAGGTGATGGAGGAATTGGGGATTTAATTTAGTTTCATTTTTCCCTCAGTAAGAAACTTTCAGTCTTGTTTGTGGGAACTTTCATAACAGTAAAATTATATTGTAATTTGCTGTTAAATTCTGAAATGTTAGTTCAAAACTAAATAGGCAGTATCACATTAGAAATTTAAAATTTTGAACTTGCTACATTTATCAGAGAGAAAAATACATCTAGTAACACAGATTCATATTTGGATACTATTGGCAAAAGTAGCACAGTATTAGTCATAGAACTAATACTTTCCTTCTTTTTCAAACATATATACATATACAAAGACCTAAAGATTTTTATTGGCACGCTAAGCTTTTCTAATACTACTGATACTAATATCACTCAGATATACCTCTGCAGTCAGTGATTAATTGTTGGGCCATTTGTATGGTATCAGGCTATTTGAAAAGATGTGTTCATTTTTCATTTCTATTGTTGATATATACTGGAATGGTAGCTTGCATGTTTATACAATTTGTCTTGCTGAGTTTGAGCCTAAGGAGGAAATGTGCTCCCTGGTACAACACAATAATTTTTATTTACTTATATTAAAAATGAAATATAACAATTCCCATTAGAAACCCAAAATATCTTTCCTAATTCAATATGTCTGAGGTTCTCATGGCTTAATTACCTGTCACACAGAAAGCTTACACACTGCAAAACAAACCTAAGAGTATGCAAATATATGGACTAAACTGGGATGCTGTTCCAATTCTTTTATTCTGTTTGTTAACCAGAGAAAATAAGTAACATTTAATAGAATTTAGTATTTTAAGGGATTTGGACTATTATAAGATGCTCTCAACTGACTAAATGACAAAAGAACAGTACTGTTTAACGGTCACAGTGTGTAGGCCCAGAACATGAAATGTATATATGAGAGGGGATCTTATCAATGCTAAAGGGTGTGTGTCAAGAGAATGGGGCTAGACTCTTTAGTGGAGCCCAGCAAAAGCACGAGGAACAATGGGCACAAACTGGAACACAGGAAGTTCCATCTGAAGATGAGAAAAAACTTCTTTATTGTGAGGGAAACAGAGCACGGGAACAGGCTGGCCAGAGAGGTTGGGGAGTCTTCTTCTCTGAAGATGTTCAAAACCCTCCTAGATGTGGTCTTGTGCAACCTGTTCTAGATGTACCTGCTTTGGCAGGTCCCTTCCAACCTCTACCATCCATGTGATTCTTCAATTCTGTGATATAGTTGTGTGAATAGATAGATAGACAGACAGATAAATATACAGAAAAACATACATTGATATATTTTATATAGGCAATGTCTAGGAAGTGCTTCCAGCTCATGTAATAAAAAAGACAAAATATTTCTGTATGCAGAACTGCAGTTATTCACCAGAATGAGCTGCAAATGCTTGTAAAATCCTTTAACAACCTTCATTAAGTAGAAACATAGAATCACAGTAATCAAGCTTAGAAGGGACCTGTTGAAGTCATCTGTGCCAATCTCTTGTACAGTTAAAGTTCTTGGAGAAAAGGTTAGTTGAAACTTAAAGCTATCAGCTTAAATATTAATAATAGTTAAAGAAGATAAATGTAGCAGCTTAAACATGAATAGCTAGAGTAGAGAAAGCCTATAGATTGTGGTATATGAACTATAACAACCATATTCCAACATGCTGAATAGCTGACTACAGAATCTGCCAAAACCAGCCTGGAAAGATGTGATATTGTACAAGAAGATGACCACTTAGCAACCACTTAGTAACAAAATAAGAAACAAATCAAACCAATAAAAAAGCAAGAAAAACACAGACCTTCATATTATTGCTGATCTAAACTATAGCATGAGGTGTTCGGAACTTAGATTGTAAGGGTGGAAATTGCCCAGGGATTTGCTCATTTGAAGGAAATTGAGCTTTAGCACTATTAATAACAAGTACTTTCATAAAGGAGTGTATCTTTCACCTAATGAGGAAACCTGGAGTAGAACCCTGCTAGGGTGGCTGCCATGACTAATCTCCATTACAAAGTCCATTGAGATCATGTTCCTTAGATGTCTTTGTCCATGTGAGGTTGGAATGTCTCCCAGGAGATTCCAGGTCCTGGGAGCCTGCTCTGTTTTTGTGTTAACTTCACAGTGAAAAAGATTATATTTGAATTTACATTTTTGCAACTTGTGTCTGTTTTGCCTTTCTACTGTACTTCTCCAAGAAGAGTCTAGTTTCCATCCTCTCCCCATTTTCACATTAGGTAGCCTCTCCCACCCTCTTTTCTGCAAACTGAGCATGCCATATTCTCTTTGCTTCCACTTGTACATTCAGTGTTCCAGCCCCCGGCAATCTTCAAAGTTCTCTGGTGTGTTATTTTGATAGAACAGAATCATAGAGTCATAGAATTATTTTGTTTGGAAAAGACCTTGAAGATCACTGTGTTCAACCAAAAACTTAGCACTGCCAAGTCCCCCACTAAACCATGTCCTTAAGCAGCACATCTACAAATCTTTTAAGTACCTCCAGGGATGGGGAGTCAACCACTTCCTTGGGTAGCCCATTCCAATTCTTGATAACCCTTTCAGTGAAGAATTTTTTTCCTACTATCTGACCTAAACCTCCCCTGATGCAACTTGAGGCCATTGACTCTTGGTCTATCACCTGTTACTTGGGAGAAGAGACCGACAGCCACCTCACTACACCCTCCTTTCAGGTTGTTGTAGAGAGCACTGAGGTCTCCTCTCAGCCTCCTCTTCTCCAAACTAAACAATCACAGTTCCCCCAGCCATTCCTCATAAAACTTGTTCTCCAGACCCTTCATCATTTTTGTTGCCTTTTTTTGGACACATTCCAGATCCTCTATATCTTTCTTATAGTGAATGACCCAAAACTGAACACAGTACTCAAAGTGTGGCCTCACCAGTGCTAAATAAAGGGATCACTTCCCTGCTCCTGCTGGCCACACTATTTCTGATACTGGCCAGGATGATGTTGGTCTTCTTGGCCACTTGAGCACATTGCTGGCTCTTGTTCAGCTGGTTGTTGACCAACACCCCCAGGTCCTTTCCATCTGATAGATTTCCAGACACTCTTCCCCAGGCCTGTAGCAGCACTTAGTCTTTTTGAATCTCATATAGTTGGCCTCAGCCAATTGATCCAGCCTGTCCAGATACTGATGCATCTGTATCTTTCTTGTGCTGCAGAGGCCAAAGCTGAATCTGACCAAATGACATAGTTTTAATACACGTATAATTCATATTTATAGCTACATACATTCATGTGACTCTATATCAATAGTAGAAAATTGAACTTTGATACATATAGAAATCAGTATTTTAAGGCACATTTCTATGACAAATATTTAAAAAAAAATGTCCCAGTTTTCCACCATGATGAGTATTAAAAAATACTATTCTAACCAAAAAGGAGATTTGAATATTTTTAATTTAAAATTCTGTACATTTTTTTCTTTTTATGCTTGAGTAGCTAAAGCTCTAAAATAAAAGTGTGAATTACTAAAATGGTAGCAAAAGCACTAAAGTTAATGTTTCACTTCTTAGTACAGATGAAAAGTGCATTTAATGAAGACTAAAAGCAGATTTCTTTGGTTTCTTTCTTACCATACAAATTGAAAGCTGTTAAAACTACTGGTAAAATCATGGAAACCCAAAATCATTTTCCCTTCTGTGACAAGGAGGATCTGAGTGTAAACACTTTGATCTTGTATTTTGCTGGAATTTTGCAAGGCTTCACAAACTACACTTTGAAGTATAAAATGGGTGCAGTCAAAACAAAGTATTTAGAGGTTGTTTATGGTGGTACTTCTGAAGTCTCGAAAACCCATGGTGAAAAACAATAAGATTATATTGTTGGTCTCTTTCTGAAAAATCACGTGACCTGGAATATCTCTAGTTTGGCATCTTAAACAATGAGATTTAAAAATCTTAAAAGGAGCAAAAATGCCCTAACATTTTGTACAGTAGATTGTCTTAGCCTTTTCTGTCCTATCATCTATACTTGTTTCTGATAGTGAAATTAAATTCTCAAGAAGAGTAGCTTTTCATGATTACTTTTCACATAATGAGTCTACTCTAAATGTTTGTGAATGACTAGAACTAATTTATAGCTGATTAGCACTTATTCCTGCCACTAAAGATAGATCTTAAAGCTCTTTTCTTCCTATGGTGAAAGTTATTAGAAAATAGAGTTTGGAATGAAGACCAAAGGAAAATTAAACCTCTAAGATGCAGCCTATAAAAATATAATCTGCTATGCTGTAATTGCTTTTATTGTTATCTTTGGCGAATGTAAAAAGCCTTTTCATTCAACAGACCCAGGTGGCAGAACTAAGTAAAAATTATAACTTTTTTCATAAAATATAATAATTCATAATGTAAAAAATAGTGCATTTTTAATGAAGAAAATATACTGTCAGTAAAAGACAAGATCATAAAAGAGAAAATGTCTTGTAACTGCTGTGCTGGGTTTGTGTGGTGGGGTTTTGGTAGCAGGGGAGGGGCTACAGGGGTGGCTTCTGTAAGAGGCTGCTAGAAGCTTCTCCGCTCCAAGTCAGATTCACCTCTCGTCAAAAGCTGATGAGCAACAGTGGAAACATCTCTGTGATAACACATTTAAGAAATAGAAAATATTGTAGTGCAACAGAACAGTCTTCAGCAAAGAGAGGAGAGGGAGATTAGAGAAACAGACACCCAGGCTAGTGAGGAGGGAGCGGGAGGAGGTGTTCCCAAGCAGAGATTTCTGCTGGAGCCTGTGGTGATACGACAGGCTGTTCTGTGGAGGTCCATAGTGGAGCAGATATCAACTTGCAGCCTGGGGAGGACCCCACACTGGAGCAGGTGGCTGTGCCTGAAGAAGGATATAACTCCATAGGAAGCCTATGCTGCAGCAGTCTGCACCTGAAGGACTGTAGCCCATGGGAGGGACCTACGCTGGAGCAGTTCATAAAGAACTGCAGTCCAGGCTGTGGGAAGAACTTAGGTCAAATAAGTTAATGGAGGACTCTGTTCTGTGAGAGGGATCACCCACTGGAGCAGGGACAGAGTACGAGGAGTTTCCCTCCTGAGGAGGAAGGAGCGGTAGAGAAAAGGTTTGATGAACTGATCCCAAACCTCATTCCCTGTCCCCCTGTGCCACTGGGGCTGGAGGGAGGGTGGGGGTGGGAAATTGGTGACTACTTCAATTGATTAATTTTTCCTTTCCCAAAGTTGAGTGTTTTGCCTGTGATGATAATTGGTGAGAGAACCCTCCCTACCCTTGCCTTGACCCATGAGCCTTTTGTTATATTTTCTCCTCTCCATCCCAGCAGGATGGCAGTGGTAAGGGTGGGGGAGTGGGTTGGGGAAAGGAGTGAGCAAGTGGCTGCATGGTCCTAGCTGCTGGCTGGGGCTTAAACCATGACAACTGCACACAGGTAGTAGGAGGTAGTAGCATTACACAGAAAATGACATTTCTAAGAGGTTAACAGCCTGACCTGAGAACTTGATGTTACTGAAGGTAATTTTCTCAATATTCAGTACAGCATAAAGGGAGAAACTATTGTTCATAGCTTAGGCCTCTGAAAAATTGCTTGTGTGCCACTTGCAAATATCAAGTTGTTTAAAGACATTCAGTTGTATTATTCACACTGCAAAGTAATGTTAAAAATATAGAATTAGACAATAATTCAGCATTAACAATAGTTTCTTACTTTCTTTTGCTTGATTTATTTTTTTACTTTACTCCTTGGTCACATTTTAAAGGATTGCTTTGTAGATTAAGTTCCTTAGATATCTCAGGATGACACCAAAAGCAGTTCTCTAAGCACAAAAGGGAACATTTTCCCACAGAGCTTATGTTCTGAGCAAGACCCAGAGTCCTCTGCTGAACAATATTCCTATAGTAGCACAACAGCTAAAGTTGAGGCACCACAAAAGAAGTATTTGCTTGTCAGGATAATTTATTAGAAATAGGATGACAGTTTGTATGAAACAAAGTGCTGTGACAGCCCTTTAAAAGCATAAGTTATACTAGTTGTTAGCAACCATCTGCAACATTTACTTTACTGTTAATAGGTTCCTTCACAATATCAATTTGATTTTCTCCCTATTGGTCTTAATGTTGCTTATCCCTCCATCATATATGATATTTTTCTGTATTTATGTACATACCCTTCACACTATGACTGACCAATAAACTCCTAAAATGGACGAAGGTTTGGAGGAGGTGAGCAAGGATGACATGTCCATGAAAATGAGGCAATAACACAGGTTGTGACTGACCACAGCTCTTGCAAAGAAGCTGAAATTATCTCACCACAAAGGGGACTGGAGGGCAACTTATGTTAAAGATAACAACTATCAGCAATTTTCTTTATTAACTACTGATTTAAATGTTCGTTCCTGAGTACACTAAAAGACTGTGAGTGACTCTCTGAGGTAGCCAGACTGCCATGAGGGGAGTGAATACATAGCTCAGCACAACACAGAAGGTAAGAACTAAATAACTAACAAAAAAATTTAAAAGAAAGCAACTTCAAAGAAGGCTGGCTTCAAACCATGTATTCCTCCCTGGCAACTGGGGATGCCCAGCATCATGACAGTGAGCATGTTATAGAGATTGGCAATGGACTTACATTGTTATTGTGATTGAACTGTGTATTGCAATACCTGTATTTTGCCAAGTGTACCATACATTTTTATAGTATAACTTGTAAAATTCCACTACATCCAAAATTCCAAGTAAGATCAAATACCTCCAAATAAGTAATTTTGTATAAAATATAACACCTCTATATGTGGAATATCTAAAAAAATTTAGCCAGAGAGTATTGGACTCTGACACATACACACTATTTTGTTTCTGAAATCCAGTCCAAGTGTCTTTCTTAAAGAAGTTGGGCCATGCTACAGAACAGGTTTCTCTTGAGTGTCTTCCATGCAGGCAATATAGACTTTCACTACTGCAGGTGTAGTTTCTGCTGCCCAAAACTCTTCAACACTGTCATAGCAACTCTTCTAGATAATTTTATATGCTCTGAAAATCACAGACATGAAAGCATGCAAAAGTCTTGTCCTATTTACCTGCTTCCAAGCCTGGGAATTAGCTACCTAACATGTGACCAAGATAACTCCTTTAATTTCTGACCCCACTGCTGGTGTAGAGAATGAAGAGCTCCAGCAATGGGGAAGAGCCTGGGTAATAGGGAGAAATTGAAGTACTGCTATGTGTACTAAAAGAGCAAGACTGGTGATTCACTTCTTGGTATTGTCCTTTTAGAGTACAGACAAGGCTGGAAGGAATGAAAGCAAGATTAGTTTATGACATTAACCATTGTACTACCCCCTTTTCATCACTGACTGACTGGAGTTCATTCTTTGACTCACAACACAGACAAAACAATGGATTCTCATAAGTGTAATAGAAACTTTAAGTGAATCTCAAAGGATAGACTATTTTTTGATATGACAATAAAAACTGAAATTCAACCCCAAAATCCTGTTTATCTTCTCTGGCCAAATAAATTGTGTTTTCAGTTATATTTGTTTAGTTTGTTTTCCTAAAAGATTATGTCTGTTCTGATAATCATTTTTGCATTTAAGCAAGGTTACCTAATCCTTTAGGCACACTCAAACAGATGTAAATCGTCTAAAAACAGATATTCAGAGAAGCAGAGAATTAAGCGATTGAAAACTTCTCTCCTCCAGAAATAGCAATGCTTTCCTAAATTTTCAGTCTTCCTTACATTCTAAATTGCCTAATGAACTCATTCTCAAAGGCCCAAATGCACCTCCATCAACTCTGTTGATCTCCAGTTTTAAGGCAGAATTTTCATTTGTTTTCCAGCCTCTTCTTTCTTCTGTCTTATTCTCAACTTTATGATAAATGGAGCAGAGCAAAAGTATCTATTTTATCTACATATCTGTAAGTGATGGTGTATAAATCTATACATTCAAGAACAAATAAAAAGACCTAAGTCAGCGCTTGAGGAGGCTAATTTTTTTTGACTAATATTTTGTCCATGTCTGCAGTATTTTACAAAAAATTTTTGTATTCAGAGGTTGGAATGCTAAGGTGAAAGGCAACAGGCAGCCTTGTGTCAAAATTAATAGCATTATAATTTTTTATTAATATTTCACACAAGCTGACTATTTTATGTTTGAAAGATCACATATCTTTTTTAGTGATAATAAAGTAAGCAGTTATTTTTTTCAGTTTCACCTAGATATCCATATAGTTACTTTGTTACAACATTGTGCTCCAAAAATTACTATTGTTTTTGTTTTCATATTTGTAGCTTTACACGCACAGCACATTGTATCTTGTCATTTTGCAGCAATCTGAAATCACCATGGCAACTCACTCATGAACTCCTTTTTGATGTAAAAGCCAAGAGAATTTAGTAAAATAAAGAAAAAAATACTTTTATTGAGCAGCCGAATATAGATATACAGCTAAAACAGCTAGGTTGTACTGAATCAACACCAGAGTTATGAAGAAGCAAATCAAGAAAAAAGGAAGAAAGAAACCTTAAGTTTCAAGTTGTATCTAATAATCTAATTCTGAATGCTGATTTTCAGCCTGTACAAGATCATCTAAAAACACAGTCTTGGTAATGGCTGAAACTCCACTGTAGAAATTATTTGCAAAGCTAATTATGTTCTATACTATTTTTTTCAGGATGTCTATAAATGTCATTATAAAGACTTCTAGCCTGCATGCCTTATGCAACTGGGGATTGAATTGAACATGATTAGCAATCATTCTAGTCTTTTTATGCAACTATTCATGTGACTTTTGTGGCATGTGTCACAAATCATGATTTTTTTTTATAGTTCTCTATGCTAACCTGTGTATTTCCTGTGTACAGTCCTGACAAGGCAATTGGTGAAAGGCGAGAGGCTCCTTCAGGTGCAGGAAAGCCTGTAGCAGGCATTTTCAGAAATGTTTAATTTCTACTCAAGCAAATTTAACTCTCATATATGATGATCTTGCCTAAGTAATTTGTAAAGATTTTTCCTAATTTCTCTGGACCTTATTTCCTCATTTGCAAAAACAGACAGCAATTATTTCTCTTTGCCTTTCATCTCATGCTTTTCAGCCTGTAAGTCCCTGTGGCATGACTTATTCTTTACCATGTATATTCAGTTTGGAGACTGTAATAAATTAAATAACTTTAAAACTGCAAAGGGATGGAAAAACTTTTCATATGGAAGATAAACCCTTGAAGACACATAAAATGTCCCTCCTAAAATACAACCTTCTGTCTTTGCATTTCATCCTATTGAAGAGAAAGTGTGAGAGCTCTTTCCACACAGAATCATTTCAGGTTCCATTAACTTACACTTCTTGGCTGTGGCAGGCAAATCCTAACATGTATTTTTGTACCTTTCTAAAATGCATTTTGGCTCATTATCAGATCCATTACTAAATCATTCCTTTCTCTAGTTACTGGAATAGAAAAATAGTAAGGGAACATGGTAATGTTATCTCACTGCTGCAAGAAGCTCCTTTTGCAGAAGTTAAAGGTTATTCTATGCCTAAAGGCTTTTAATATATGATCACGCTGTGGTGTAAAATTTTGGATTACTCTGTGTCGGAGAACTGAATATACAGTCTGGTTTCCAGAATGATTAATTTTTATAAATAGTTCAATACAGGATGCTCTGATTTCTGAGATAATTTAAAAGCTGGTTTGTAAGTGGAAAACAGGCCTTTGAAAAAAAAAGCAAACCAAAACCAAAAAACAGTATTAATTCTTTACAAGATCTTATTTTCATTTTGTTAAAAAAAAAAAGGAAAAAAATAAAAAGCAGCTAGTGAACAAATTAATGAAGAGGAATATCTTGAAATTTCATTTTCTGATATCTTAAAATTGGCCCTTATTTTTATAGGAGGGAGAAACTCTCAGAAAGACATTTATAAGAAATGTAGGTATGCACAATTTTTCATACCTATGTTGCCAGGTAGTAATTCTTCGTTAATAACTTAACCAATGATCATGTATTATGGTGCAGCACTTTAAATCTGCCAGTGAAGTATAAAACTCTGATTGTTGTCCAAAATCAGAGAGTGCAATTATTAATTTTTGTTGTGTGACCAGGGCATGTTGAGACTTTTTTCTTAACATAATACTGGTTTTAGATTAATTCTTTTAATATAGAATATAAATGCAGAAAAAAAAAATCTATTTAAAGAAAAAGGATCTTGAACCCACTGCTCTAATCAAAATGAAGGATAGTGGAGGAGGATTTGTTATTCTTTTCAGACTGAAGATAGTGCAGACTACTAGTCTCACTTTGTTTCCAGAGGATGAGGCCTTTGAATACTCCAGGCTCCTGATCCATCATAGCAATATTACAACAAGCATTGGATCAGATGGCAAGATCTAAATTGAAGAATGGTCTGATGTTCAAGACATGAGTCTGGATCTAAAAATGGATAAAAGTTTATCTTCTTCTATCATAGGCAACTAATTTATTCTCTCAGTTCCCACCAGTGTTGTAGTGTTACGTGCCTTGCACACATCAGAACATAGAGAACAAAATCATGGAGTTTTAGAACACTAAAATGTACTAAAGCTTACTTACACCATCATTTAATTTTTACTAGTATAGTTCAGAACTCATGCTATATTTTGCTTAATGTTGTAGAGGAATGGAAGAGGAGCATGATTCTCACCTGAAGTTTTCAATTTTTTTCTTTTTTTCACCAAGCTGGTACATTTAATACTTTTCCTAACAGTTAAATCATTGATGTAATCACCAATGCAACACTGATATACCAAGCAGCAATGTACTTGGTCTTTGTGTAGTGGGCTCAATATATGTTTTAAAATTTACCACTGAAGCATGTACCTACTAAAATAGTAGACACTACAGCCTGTGTCTGTATTCAACTAAACCATAATCAAGCCTTCATTAATTCAATAGTGAAGTTATCATTAAAGTCTTCATAAAGTCTCATAAATAAGAGACCTACAGGAATTAATGTAATTTTTACGGTAAACTGATACAATGAAAACCTTATGACTTATCAGGAAATATAAAATAAAGAATTACTAAAAAAATAATGAGACAATAAAAAAATATTGACAGAAAACAGTAAAATTAATACATATCTCTATGTATGTATTTGTACACTACATCAGAAAGAGCTTAATCTTTCCTTTATCTCTGGCAAAACCACCTAACACTAGTTAAACATATTTTGCTTGTTCTTTAAGCCAAGAAATCTACCTACTGTATAGAAGAAAGACATCCTTTCAACAAACTATAGTGTCTCTTCAATACTGTGGAAATTGACAAAAGTCTGATAAATGTTTATGATCAACATGTGTGCAATATAAGGTATGAGTCATTATTGTTCAGTAACATTTTGAAAGTTACCAGAAGTGTGATAAACTTTTCCTGGCAGCTTATTGGCAATAGGATTTATTTGGTGTTCACATTTATTCTATTAAACTCTTTTAAACCTAGCACTCTATATGGTACATGTGTTACATGCCAATGAGAACAGTAGCAAGGGGAGACAGAGCTTGGACTGAAGCTATATAGCATTCAGTACTTTCTGCAGTTTACAATTTTCTATAGGTTTGACTTAAGTACTTTTCCTGTAGAGTGGAGAAGGCAATCACTGCACCATAAACTTTAAGTGTTTCATTCAGGCTTGGAATTAATTCCCTATTTCTCCTAATATGCTCATTTAAGGGATAGAATTTCATTGCTGAGCACAGGGATTTAGTCATACAGCTTCCATTAATGTACAACAAAATCCCATGACACCTTCCTTACACTGTTTGTGTAATTTAATGATAAATTTTGAATTTAGGTGGAGCACATCATTGTATAGCCCTGAATCTCCTGGTACCTGCTCCCAAGTCCAGACCTCCCAGACTTATCAAGTAGCTACAAGGATCCAAGCTGAAAGTTATATGTTTTCAAAATATCTTTTCTCATTAGGGTAATAGAAAGGTCCAGGTCTCTCTAGGGGCCATTGTCTCAGCTTCAGCCTGTGTAAATAACAAAACAGTGTTTACTTGGCAGCCAGTTCAGAACTGCCATTTGGAAAAAGGCCTTCCCTTCCATCAAAGAGACTGTCAAATATTTGCCTAAAGAATGTTTTAACTCCCTCAATCTCTTCCTTCCAGTCTTCATGAGATAACAAGACATATTCCTTAACCAACATAAAAAATAAAATTTTAGGACAGTTTTCTGATAAAATGGACCTAAACGAAGTTCTTGCTTGCCTTTTCTAGCTCTGATTTTAACATAATTTACTAGGTAAGAGCATGGGTAAGAAATATCACTAATGACTGAGTAAGTTTTGGAAAAACAATATTACAGGTTAGATTTCCTTCATGTTGAGGAGATAATGAAACCTGCATATCCCCCTTAATTTTACCAGAAATAATTAATTCTTGCTATTGTACAGAATAAATTGAGTAGTATTATATCCTCCTGATATCCATCAAAAGCAAAGAAGCAAAAAGCAAAAAGTCATATTGATGAAAGATTTTAGGGCTGTGCTTTATGTTTAGCTTGAAATGCCTTTGGTTGGAAGTACCAAGCTCAGAGAGGGCTGCCAGTCTGTCCAGAGGCCTTTTCTTTCAGCACTGCTGTCCGTTTACTGTGAATTAACCTGTGAGGTTCTTAACTTTCCCTATATATTATGCAAAGACAGACTATGAAGAATTTTATACTGAATTTCAGAATGACAACCAGATGTCCAAACGTTATTGTTTAGAATTTACATTGCACAGACCCTAAGGTGAAGAACTTGTTTGGTCCACAGTTTAACAGCACGTCATGCCCTGGAGAGTTGCCTATTTAAGGCTGACTTAACACTTAGCCTGTAAGCTGAACAGCCAAGGATTAAAGGCTATTTTAAAGTTTATGTCATTATACTAAAATAAAATTATTACATTACCTGTAATGCAGATTTATGTTTGTTTTGATGATATATAGGAAAGAGCAGTCTGTTAATTTTCTTGTGTTATGAGCATGTATTAGTAACCAAACCACACGCTTACACCTGTGGATATTTGGAGACACAGATACCAAATTCTACCAAAAAAAAATTATTAATATCAGACAAATGCTGAATTTCAATGAAGCCAGACACTCCATCTGTATTTCTGGCACATAGCGTTAATGTTCGTGACTTAATTAAAATGCAAATACTGTATAACCAACCGATTTCTGTAATTCAATTGTGAATAAACTCTGACTCTTTTCTGCTTTAATTTGATGTACTAATCAAATTAAAAGTAATTAGTAAATACTTAGATAAACAACAGTAAAGTAAGTTATCTTTGTTGGTTTTATGTCTTCTAATAACAATATAAACATAGATATGATCAAAACCTTTAACATTTACCAAAATAAGGACAACAAAATACAATTTATGTAAATCTGCATTGTCGAATGTTGCCTGGAAAACTCATTAACTAAAATAAGGCATCTTGAAGCTGCATATAAAGTAGAAAAATATGAAGTAAAAGGAATCACAAGATGTAAAATCATATATGTATCTTTTGAGTAATGAGAGAGCTTGCTGGGAGAAGGAATAGGTTTCACTTTGGGTTATACCTTCTTATACCAGCTATCTCATCAATAACAAGAAACATAAAAAGCTTCCTAATCTCTAAACACAACGTAAAGATAGGTAAAAGGAAGCAGCAGGTAAAGTAGGAAATAAGCTTCTCACTGAACTTTTGTATGTAACTCTGCACAATACATTACTTGAATCATAGTGGAATTATATAGTCATAACCTAGCTATCAAAGGAATGATTATCAAGGCTAAGTAACTGTTCAGTGGTGACTACATCTGACTACCTTAAACAGTAAAATGATATCACATATCACCAGGTTTAACAATGTTTTTTTAAGTTTTTGGGCAGTGGAGTTCCAAGGGTACTAGGGAGAGAAAGGGGAAGGAGGAAATATCAGGTTTTTTCTTTCTTTTTCCTTTCAACATTTAAAAGCTGTGAGGTGCCTTTGGAGGCATTGTTTAGCGTTTAAAACTGAAGTGAAAAAGAGAAGTGAAGATACAGCAACCATCTTCTCTTCCTCCACTCTCCCAGAGTTGTTGGACTTTTACCCTGAAGTTCTCCTTACCACCTCCCTCTTTTAGCACCCACTGAAGCAAGAGCTATAGCCACAGGACTGATCTGTTGCCTGTTGGCAGTGCTACCTGCTACGATAGTGGTACCACTGGCAGAACTGCTCTGGCTATAGGAAAGACTCCAGGAATCAGTCAATCTGTTAGTGTGAGAGGTCCTACAATAACATGTAGGACCATCCTCCTATCACACTAGGAAAACATTTGAATACACATCTACTTCATGTTCACTATTTTGCAAGGTGAATTTTTCAGACCTCAGGAAGAAAGACTACATGATTTGATGCATGAAGAATGTTGCACAAAGATAATAGAGTTTCAAGTTCAAGACAGTTTCTCACCTTTTTGTTCTTAGCAACACCAGTGTCGATTCTAGTTTTCTCTTTTTCCTTTTTTTTTTTCTTTTAAATTAATACAACATGATTTTTTTAGAGTTTTATTTTGATTGAACCAACCTTCCCTTGAAACTGTAATTCATTAAATTTGGAATTTGTTAGGAACGGACATAGTGGGCAGAAAGAAAATATTCTGATTTCTTGTCAAATTACACCTGCTGTTTTTATTTGATCAAAGTGAATGTGAACTGCTGCGGGCTTATAAAGACCTTAGCAGTGCACAAAGACTATTACTAGATTATATGATCTTTTTGTACTAATATTTACAGTCTGACTAAATTCCAGTAACTGAAGAAATTAAAACTTGTCCTTCTGGCATTCTCTACTTGAGGGTGCAAGGTTCACACATCATAGAATCATAGAATACCAGGTTGGAAGGGACATCAAGATTTGTCTAGTCCTATCTTTCTTGGCAAAAGCATGGTTTAGACAAGATGGTCCAGGACCCTGTCCCTCTCAAACTTGAAAGTGCCCAGTGCTAGGGAATACACCACTTCCCTGGGGACATTATTCCAATAGAAGATTGCTCTCTTTGTGAAAAATTTTCCTCTTGTGTCCAGTTGGAATCTCCCCAACAGTAGCTTGTACTCATTACCCTTCATCTTTTCCATGTGACTCCTTGTAAAAAGAAAGTCTCCATCTTCTTTGCAGCCATTCTTTAAATACTGGAACATGGTGATAAGATTTCCCCTAAGTCTTCTTTTCTCAAAGCTGAACAACTGTAGTTCTCTTGGCTGTTCCTTACATGGCAGGCTCCCCAGTCCTTCCATCATCTTTGTCACCCTTGTCTGGACTTTCTCCAGCCTGTATACATCTTTTTTTTGCTTAGTGGAGACCAAAACCGAACACAGTGTTCCAAATGTGGGCTGACAGGCACTGAGTACAGTGGGATAACATGGTGGGAGGCAAAATGTTTCATTCATGAACACATCTACAATGTACTTAAGTGGGAATGGTGGACAGGTGTTGTCTTGAAGAAAATAACTGTCTCATTTGTAATTTAAGAACTTTTTAAAAAATTTATAAAGTACACTGATTTTCTGCCCTGACTCTGATTTGACATTTATAATCTAATAGAATATCAATACAATTATACTGTCTGGTTTTGGACAAGAACATAAGAATTACAGATAGAAGAGCAAAAAAAATATTTAAGTTTGTCCTTATTTTTTTTTTCCTTCTCTTTTAAAATAATATAGATTAGGAACATATTGGAAGTAAGACTCAGACAGTGGCATACTCTTAAGACCAGCTTGATAAAAACATGCCCAGGCACTACCCAGGCTGTTAGACCACAAAGTAGCCATTTATCCATCAATGAGTGATTTCTTAAACAGTGTGGGTAACTCTTGAGGACTGGCCAGATGAGATCACTAAAATAGATTTTTCTAGCTTTACTTATCTGTCTTTTGAAATCTTATATGTATAAGACTACTAAAATTTCTATATCATGCAGCTAACAGATAAGGCTTAAATCAATAATAAGGTTTTACAGGTTATAGGTCTACATCCTCAGCTGTAGTAAATAACTGACACTCTGTTTAGACAGTATACAACTTGCATCCACTGATTCTGTCTCATTATTTTTTCAGAGGCTCACAGACCATCTAATAATATCCCAGAAGGTTGTTGTTGAAGTTTCTCGTGGGACAAAAAACCAAAATCACATTGATAATAAATAACATAATATATCGATGTGGCAGTCTTGCTATGGATTGATTTTCTTTTTAAAGAAATATGAAAAAATCAGGAAGCTTTCCTAATCCTGGAACACAATTTCTCTCACTTGATGTTTAGCATAGCCCAAGCATCTTGTAGCAGAACCTTTATAAGGAAATAAATAAATAAATAAATAAATAAATAAATAAATAAATAAATAATAAATAGATAAATAAATAAATAAATAAATAAATAAATAATTTGACCAGCCATTTAAACTTCCAACATCACTTCTCCAATAATGTTGGGCAACACATGTAAGTAGTTGTCCAGAGTTGTGGTCAATTGATTTATCTTCTGATTATGATTGTAGTAGGTGACGAAAACCAGTGATGCCTCAAAGGGATAGATGGGAAAGTCAGTGACAGTTGCAGCACTCACAAATATCTTTGGTTTAGCATGAAATTGTCAGTAGTATAAAGATGATTGGGAAATAAGAAGAGCAGAAATAGTTTATTTATACTTTGTTTCTTTTTTTCCCGTCATTGATAATATCTAATTTAAAGGCTGATTTTTAAACAGAAGGAATGAAATACATATTGAGTTGTGTAATGGATTCCCCTCTAGGAAGCACAGAAACAGAAGCGTGTGTAAGTATATATGGAGCACAGAAAATAATTCAGGCTTTGTAAGAGTAGGCAGATTTTTTTTTAATTAGATGATAATTAATATATGTTTTTTGTTTGTCATGAATGATAGTTACAACTCTCGAGAAAAATATTTAATGTCTTCTTTCAGTCAGTGATCTCCTTAACTTGTCATCACCAAAAGGAGTTCAATTCTACTATTTAGATGAGTTTGCTTTATTCTAGCCTTCAAATATATACGTAACATTTTTAGCTCCTAGGCAATCTGAACAATCATCTTCCAGTTCTAATATTGCATGGGAAGTGTAGAATAAACATTATTATTATTATTGAGTAAATATAAAGTAAATCTGGCACATTCTTTACAGTTTTTAATTTGAGATGAAGAATGAAAAGTATTTTGCTTCATTTTACATTAACCAGTTACATATCTACCATTTGTACCATCTATTCCAATTAATGTGGTTCATCAATTTTTTAATACTTGGAGTAAATATAGCACTTGAACATACCAATGTCATATTTTTATTTTAAAAAGTAAGACAGACATTTTTAAAAAAGGTCAGATATTACTTACTTTTAGCAAGTACTTTACCAAGTCCTGATGCTAGAATACTTGTTGAGATGCACACTTTAAAAAAAAGTTACAGTGCAGAGGAAATACTAACTTCTTCCTTGAGAAATCTTACATTCTTTCAGAAAGAAAGCTACATCATCATAACCCATTTTGCAGATGGAGTGGAATAAAGACAGAGACAGAACTAATGCAATTAAGTTTTATCTTGGGAAACCAAACCCAAAACAAACAACTAAATGTCCCCCAACAATCCCAAGCACATAGAAAAGGTTGCCTTGGGAACTAGGTGCTTGAAAATTTACATTAATCTTGATCTGTTAGTTCTAATTTTGAATGTATTAAACCAAGGAGGGTAGATCAATACTTGGACCTTGTTTATTCTGACCAAGCAGTGCATCAAAAATCAGTAAAAATTACAGATACAGTACGTAGAAGTTTCAATAGATAAGGAACATTCCCCCAGTTCCTAAATATCTTTCTTTTCATTCTCAAGTGGCAGTGAAATAAATTCTTTTGCACTTCAAAAAAGCGTTCTTAATTATTCTTTACAGAGAGAGAAAAAGAGAAACAAAAAAACAACAAAAAACCACAAACCAAAACAAACAAAAAATCAGACTTTTTTTCTTTTTCCTGAGGAGATAACTATTCAATTATTTTGGTCCAATGAGATAATAAAGTCCTGAAGGACTGAAATCCAGACTACTAGCTGTGCAATAGAGTAATATACTAATGGCAGGATCCACAAGATAAAGATAATTGTCTTATTTGGCTTTTACACAAATGAAGAAAGCTGCAAAAAAAAAAATTAAATGAGAGGAATTAACTGGGCAGCTATCACCCTAAACCACAATGATTTTGGTGAGTTTTTCAGATAAAACACAAGTCACAGTAATGCAGTACGGAAGCTATTACATAAGAGTTCTTTCTTTCCTAATAAAAAATTCTGGCCCACCAAATTGACTTCTCTGACTAGGCTACATTCAGATACCTTTCTCCGTTCAGAGCTCACAAGCCACATGTGGTTGGTTGGTTTAACATCAAGATAACACAGAATAGGATATCACTACTTTCTGGAGAGAGTAGGGAGAGATAAAGCTGCAGATGAATGAAAACGTAGTTTGGATACACTCTTTGTCACCTATTGTGAGAGTTAAAAATCTGAATTATTTGATTGCTATATTTCCTTACTTTTGCTGGGTTATAATATTGCTGTCTCATCCTGTATGAGCAGTACCTCAGATCAGATTAAAACTTTAGTTTCTCTAGTGCTGGATAAATGAACCTGGAAACCACTTGTGCATTGAAAATATATTTTGGTTTGCAGCTCCTAAAGTTTTAAGAAAGCAAAGATTTCTCTCTGAATTTAGCTTTTTTCCCCTTGGTTGTACAATCCTGCAAAGTGCTAAATATGTATAAAAAGATACATACACATCAGCAAGGATCTTATTGCTCTGTCAAAACCATAAGTGAGATCAATGTCCACATGTGAAAAATAACATATATTTTGCTCAGAGTAACTTTCCAAAGCATGAACAGCAACTCACATGGAAATAGTAGGCTTGGAATAGTCCTGTAATTAAAATTCAGAAATATACTCTGCAGTTAAAAAAACACCAGCAAGATCATCAAACATGGGCGTAGAGCCAGCTGTGAAGATTAGAGACTGCTATAACAAAATAAAAGTTATGTAGAGAAAGGAGAAGGAAAATGTAGAGCTGAGAGTTGATAAGACATGAAACTGACTAAGTAGATATCAGCTGAGCAAAATATGTGGACAGTGAAAAAGGAAAATTAATTTAAAAACTCAGAAAATGTGATGGCCTGGAAAAGAAAAGAAGGAAGGAAGGAAACCAAAAAAACAAGGAAAAATGTGGAATATAAATGCGTGTAATCCCCTCCAAGAAAAAAAGATTTTTTTCTGTATTTTCCTGTTGCAGATGCTTCAAACACCTGTATTTCTCTCCTGAAGCTTTCTGGAGCTGCCCTGTGTCCTGCTATCAGGTTATCTAACATTTCCTACCTAATCACGTCAAACTTCTGAGTCCCACACAATGACAAGCTTCTCCTCCATCCAACTACACAAAGCAATATTATTGCTATTTTACATAAGATGAAATGAGACAGAGATTAAATTATTTCCCTGAGGGAACAGACAGAAATAAGCAGAGAATGAAATCACACTCAGAATTCTTAAATCATGATCCAGTGCTTTACCAATAAAGTTACCTCTCCTCCAACAGTTCAGTGGTATCTGAAGGTAGCTGACTAATTCATTACCCACCATGACTGATTTCCAGTGAGGGGTGCATTGCTGTTTCTTCCACTTTTTGGAAATTCTTCCAACTTTGGGAACCAGTGGAGAAAAAGTCCAAATGTCAGCCTTCTCAACACACAGGGATTATGCACTTGTATTTCAAGCTTTCAAAAATCAAAGACAAATGTATGTAGTACACTGTGTACATCTCAAACAGGAGAATTGGCCATCAGTTATATATCAAGTTTACTTAGAAGAGTCCTCATCCATTCATGCAGAAGTTGTTTAATGTTACAAACCTTTTACATCTGTATAGGAATGAGGAGAGAACCATGCAACTTGCTTACGTCTTTAGTTTACGTCTTTGAAGGTTTACGAAACCTATATCTAGACTGGCAAGTTTTAACTCAATATTTTGAAGGCTCAATAATTTGAAAGCCTTTTTTTGGTGTTTTGTTTGGTTTTCAATGGTTTTGTTTTATTTTTAGGAAAATGCAAAGGAAAATTCTCCTGGATGCTTTCTGTATTGCAAACTGCATATCACAATTGCAGGGTAGTTTCCTAGATAAAAGGAAGGAGTATTGCATTAATTTTTCAGAGTCAGTGCAATTACAGGTAGAACTGGTCGTTGTTCGTAGATGGGATGAATACTCTGGTAAAAATACAAGAAAATCTTGATAGATTTTCTGCCAGGAAGAACAAAGTAAAAATAATTTAAGTTAATTAATTAATTCATAGAATCACATAATCATAGAACTATAGAATGATTTGGGTTGGAAGGGACCCTTAAAGGTAATTTAGTCCACCCACCCTGAAGAGAGAAGGAATATTTTCAACTAGATTCACATATTAGTGAATAAAATGAAAGTGTTCTGCTTAAAACATTGCAGACATAAAGAAAGAAGAATTTATGGTTGAAATGAGTGAAAGATTAACTATAATGTCCTACTCTAGGACCTTAATTATAAAAACAAAGGAAATTTTACTGTTCTCTTGTAAAATGTTATCCCATTAATCTCTTAATCAGAATGGGCAGAAGGTTACATTGTTGCAAAATGGCTTGGTGACATTTATTTCAAAAGGATGAAGCAAATTCTCCTGCTTCAATAACACTGTCTATACATATGCATGCTGAATATATATATTTTAGATGCTTTTCATGAGAATTCCTTGATGGCATAACTACAGATATGACTAGTCAATTGCCTCTGGTTTGTTGAGATTTTAGGGCTAATGGCAAAGCAGTTTAGAGGTGTCAGTGAGGCCATGAAATCAATCAATATCCTACTTTATATGCTAAGAGTAGAGAAAGAAAAAAGTTACTGTGATTGAATATAATATCAGATTTTTTTCTTGTTTTGTCTCTGGTTACAAAAAAAAAAAAAAGGAAAAATACAAAGAAAATAGAGACAAACTTCCTCCACTTTATTTTTATATGGCTTCCAATATTACAATATTCTAGTTTTTAAGAGCAAAATATAAGAAACACGTGTTCTAGTCAACATGAACATTGAGTTACATATATTAAGAACAAGATACTGTTCAAAACCTCTCTTTGAAGATGTGTGCGAGTTCTCAGGACAGCAGAAAACCACCTGATGTTACTGTTAAAAATAAACCCAAAAGAAATAGACTTATGTCTAAATTCATTGACAAAGAAGAGAGTATTACCAGGAAACTGTGCCTACCTCTTCTTTTTTTTTTTTTCTTTTTCTGTCTCTCTCTTTTTTTTTTTTGGTTTTAAGTAGAAAACAATAAAAGCAGAGAAAAGGAAAAACAAAAAAAATTGTTTGATTTATGAAATTTATAGTGTTGGAGGATGCCTCCCCCATGGTTGTTAAAGAATTGTGTTCAACTTCTCTCAGATGGTTTTGGAAATCCTTCCTGGATTTCCATATGTCCAGAGAACACCTTAGCTACTAAGGCTGAGGAACAGGCTGGAAAAGATTACTCTCAAAACCACCCTTCTTTATGCTCTTCTGCTTTGCCTAATGAGGTTTTTTTTGGACAGAAATATTACTGTTACACAGTGTAGTACCTTACTCACAACAAGATATTCTTTAGTATAGTGGGCAAAATCTTTCCTGGGAGTTCATATTCCCTGTCCAAATAAATGAACTGAGCCTGAGCTCCCAAAAGATTTAAGCAAGAGTCAAGGTATAAGTTATTGGAAAATCTATTTGTGCACTGCCTTTGACTGTAAAGAACAGCTCCAAATACTTCCTTCCAAATAAAAGCATACACTTTTAACTTAGACCTAAGATCATTGAGTAAGCTTAGAACACCCACGAGGTTCCCTGAAGACCATTACAGCAGTAGATGCAGTGTCCAGTTATGATTCAGAATGCTACTTTTAAAGAAAGTTAGCCCAAAATACATGTTAAGATTGCACATAGCCATAGGAATGTAAAATGTCACTCTTGCTCCACAAAAATATATCCAGAAAGCCCCGTATAGTCTTAAAAGATAAACAAACCCAGACTCACTAACTCAGAAAACTGCTAAAAGTCTTCAAAGGAAAGAATCTCTAGGTAAATACTGGGTGCATTTAATTGGCACATCACTAGTGGCCTTCTGGTTTTGTTTTTCTCTTGAGTAAATCAGAGCTACTACAGGTCAGCTTAGGAAAGGTTACCTTGATGTCGCAGTCTGATGAAAAAGGAAAAGCAAAATATTGGGACAGCTTTCTGGTACTAGGGGACATCTCATGTGAAGAATATTTTCCAGACTCTTTAAAAACATTTGTGTTACTTTACTTCTCCCTTCATCTACTCCTCAGTTCTTTCTATCATACTACCCATAACTGTGGTGTCTACACAGCAAGAAACGAATCTCTACTTCAAATAAGATCTGGTTGATTTTTGTTTGTTTGTTTGTTTCCTTTAGATTAGAATGTCTTTATTGTAAAATATCCCAGTGAGCAAAAGAGGATTTTATTTATTGTATCTGAATACAGCTGTGTGAAGTGACATGTATTATTTTATTGTCAGTGTAGGAAGGTAGTACTGCTGCGGACCATTGGTTCCCCAGTGGAAAAGTTTGAGAGCAGAGGGGGGGCAGCAGGGGGCGCTGTGAGTGGCTGTGTCTTGCTTGTCAGCTAAATTAAACTGTCACGTTATTCTACATTAAAAAAAGAAGAAATGTTCCCTTGGGAATTGCTCAAGCAATTAAACATTTAAAGACAAGGCAGAACAGTAATATATAACTCAATCAGGAAGACAATGAATCCTAGAACTTTAATTAACTTAATGAAGTTGTTAATGAATCTATTTCTCCTGTTCAGGTTAGTGTAAATGCAAAAAATTTAGACAAAAATAAACATAATTTCCATTATAAAGAAAGCAAATATATGCATTATACACACCTAAATAAGAATCTTTGTACAAGTAGGAGTCATATATTAAAACAGCAAGTGACCTTTGTTCTTGAAGTTCAACACTGAGATATATAAATGTTTCATGGGAGTCTGCTGTTATACTTTCTGCTCTACAGACAACAAATAGTCATTTGCTGGATCCGTTGCCACATACTGTTCAGTTCTACCAAGAGGACTCTACATTGCAGCAGATAACAGTACAGGGGCTTTCTTATGTATTTATAAATATTCAGTATTAATCCAGTTTAAGTTTAATAAGTTTAATAAGACATTCAGTCTATCCTTATGTTACTCTAAAAAAACCCCAAATTCCACTGTCACAGACCACATCTTTAACAGTGGATTTTTAAGAGAATCATCACCAAACATGATCTTAGGGTCGTATCAAGACAAATAAAAGACTGTTATGAGGCGTACCATGAGATGATAAAGAGATCTTTGCATAAAACAGGTCATTCTTGACTTATCTAAGTTTCACTATTTGTTTTGAGGGTGTGTACATTATCACCCTCTTGCCAAGCCATCACATGTTACAACTTGGAGAACCACATCATAGTTCTAGACTCTTATCCCCTCTGGGCACAGCCATATTTATGTTTAGCTCCTGATTATGGTTCACAAAATCTTCCAGAACATGTTGTATCTGTTGACTATTGCTGTCACTGTTATCATCATAAAGTAAGCAGTAAGTATCTCCAATCAATCTGAACAGAGAAAAACACAGCATGAAAAAGAAAAAATATACATGGCTGCATGGATGCATATGGTGATCTGGATTACCATAGCAGTAGGTGGGGATACTCATCAAATAAAATGGTGTATGATTATCATTATGTGACGAAATTTACATATCTTGATTTATGGTTGAGTTAGTGACAAAAGTACACCTCAGCTCTGTTTTCAGGCTTGGGATGCAAGAAAAGGTCAGTTTCCCTTAATCTTTTTTTTTTTTTTTTTTTTTTTTTTAAATTCACACACCTTGATAGTAACAATCTCCCTTCTGCTTTGAGAAAACAAAACCCCTGCATGTTGTCTCCCACAACTACATTTGCTGTAGTTGTAACTGTGCATAGCTTTCATTTTCACCTGTGAGAAACTTGCTGGAAAATCAGGTACTGTCTTTGACAGCAGATAAGGAAAGTGAAAGTTTGCGTAGAGGGAGAAACTGCACAGGTTCACACAGGAATGGCTTACTTCTGCAACTGCTGCTTTTTACTGAGGGTGAACCCACCCCAGGGGCTCAGTGTCTTCATAGTTTCTTAATTTACAATACTCTGTCTCCCTGACACAAAGAGTCAATGCTATACGCAGATTTTGCACCTCCATCACCTCTGAGTATATATTAGGTTACACAGGATCTGTTCTCAGTGATTTAAAACTCCCTGTATCATTCAATGTAACCTGCAAACATCAGCAGAGAGAACTATATGTGGTAATAGAAAAAAGAATGGCATGAAGGTAGTTAAAGAAGTTTGGGAGGTTACCCAGCTTTTTCCTCTTGGCCATAATTACAACAAAGTCCAATAAGACACTGAGTGAGGTATTAACAAAAATGAGCAATACATCCAGACTGGAAAATATTAAAACTCTTGGAGCTGCTCATGTTTGTTTGTTTGTTTGTTTTTTTCTTTTTCACTTTCTATCACACAGAGTCAAGTCAGGTCCTTCAAAATGAGTAGATTGCAACACTGATTTATTTTGTTTGGAAAAGCTTCTTTTCTACAGCATATTAACAAGTATGCAAAACAGTACTTTTATACATTTTTGTTCTACTGCCTATGTGATTTAAGTCACCTAGACTTTGCTTTGTGCAGACATTTAGTATATGTGAAGAAACAAACAAAATATTTTAAAACTTTTATTATGATTGATTAAAGCAAACTGGGGTTATTCACGTAACTAGGTTTTGAAACATTAATAAGTATCTGGATAAACTTATTTGAATAAAATTCTCTATTTATAAATATAATTATCCAGAACATTTTTATAGTTTTAAAATATATATTTTAATTACAAATCAAACAAATTAATATTTTTATAACATACCATAACTTGCTAAAACACTCATTTGATCATAACTGTGACTATATGATGTTTCACATCAAGAAAAAATGTTATTGACTCTTCTTTGTCCTAACTTGGACAATGCAGCTCCAATATTCCATTAGATTTTTGCACTCTGGTAATCCAGGTACATTTTTGGATATACACAAGGCAGAGTAGGATACCATTAATTCTATATCTATTAAAAATAAAAGCCACGATAATAGTAGTACTCAGAATGGGATGAGGATGGCAGCTGTGGTCACATAAAGTGCATTAGCATGCATAGTGTCTACGTGTTGACCTGTGGGAAGGATGCTGTGTCAGTTGGTTCTTGAATCACTAAATGAGTTATTATGCACAATTATCATCTTTCAGGAGACTGAAAAATCTAATTTCAATTTTTGCCTAGGCTCTCAAAAGCATAGGTATTGTTCTTCTACACAGTTCTCTCACATCTAGATACATCTACAAGCATCTGAGGATTCTGACACATTTTTTACAAACCCTGATTTGATATATCTGTTAAAGTGGTATGAATTGAAGAGTTGAGTCCTCAGTCTTGACTTCAGGAATTACTATATCATTGTTTCACTGAGAAACAAGTCTGCTAAATGATGCACCAAATTACCAACTATTTAAGCTTCTCACACCAGTATCACTTTTGAAATTTAATTTTCAAACAAAATGGTTAGACTGCAGGCAATATCCGTATTTGAGGATATTATTTTAACAAGAGTAAGCAATAGCAAACAACAGTGAAACACAGCTCTACCAGTGTCAAAAGAGCTATACAGATCAATATACTGGAAGCTTTCACTCAAGATTTATTTCAGACTAAGCTAATGAACCTGCAAGCGCCTCTTGACATGCGTAGTCAAGGTGAACTCCTACAAGTGAAATAGGATAAGCAGTTGAAAATTTCAGAATATTGCCTGAGGAGGAGGTGATGTGTGCTGAAGAGGCTGCACCATATAATAAACTACCAGATAATGAGAAGCAGTATGTCCTGTTCACTGATGGCTCTTGTCACACTGTAGGAAAACATCAGAAGTGGAAGGCTGCTGTGTGGACTCCCATACGATGAGTTCCAGATCATATCATGTCATGTCGGTATATTAACCAGGGCTGACCGGGAAACAAGAGTATTCTCTCAAGGATCACTCAGGCTCACTCTTCAGGGGTTTCAGTTTCAGGACTCTCTCGGCACTGGGTTCACTAGCTGGCACGGGCTGGGCGTTGGTTGGCAGATGGTGTATCACTCATTTGTGTAGTCTGTTATCACTGTTGCTATCATTATAATTTTATTTTAATTAGTAAATAGTTTTTATCTCAATCTGTGAGTTTCCTTGGCCTTTTCTTTTGAATTCTCTCCCCTACTCCCTGGTTGAAGGGTGGAGAGGGTGAGAGAGCAGACTGTGTTTGGCTGCAAGATACAAGCCAAAAGTGTGAGTCCACCCAAACCACCACAATCATATAGTCCAACCCCCCTGCCAGAGCAGGATCACTTGCAGTAGGTCACAAAGGAACGTATCCAGGTGTGTTTTGAATGTCTCCAGAGAAGGAGAATCCACAACCTGCATGGGCAGCCTGTTCCAGTGCTCTGTCACCCTCACAGTGAAAAAGTTTTTCCTCATGTTTACATCGAACCTCCTATGTTCCAGCTTGCACCCGTAGCCACTTGTCCTGTCATTGGACTTCACTGAGAAGAGCTTGGCCCCATCTTCCTGATATTTGCCCTTTACATATTTGTAATAATGAATGAGGTCACCTCTCAGTCTTCTCTTCTCCAAGCTAAAGAGACCCACCTCCCTCAGCCTTTCCTCATAAGGGAGATGCTCCACTCCTTTAATCATCTTAGTGGCTCTGTGCTGGACTCTATCAAGCAGTTCCCTGTCCTTCTTGAACTGTGGGGCCCAGAACTGGACACAATATTCTAGATGAGGCCTCACTAGGGCAGAGTAGAACAGGAGGAGGACCTCTCTCGACCTACTAACCACACTCCTAATACACCCAGGATGCCATTGGCCTTCCTGGCCACAAGGGCACAGTGCTGGCTCATGGTCATCCTTCCGTCCACCAGGACTCCCAGATCCATTTCCCCTACACTGCTCTTCAATAGGTCTGTCCCCAACCTATACTGGTATATGTTGTTGTTCTTTCATGTTATTGTGTCTGGTACTGGTTGTTCTTTCCCTTCAACTAGACTCTGTCCTATTGACCACAACTCTCTGACTTCTTCCTTTCAACCAGTTAAAAATCTACCTCACTACTTGATCATCCAGACCACACTTCCTCAGTTTAGCTGTGAGGATTCTGTGGGAGATGGGATGGTGTCAAATGTGGGATTCTGTGGGAAATTTGTAAGGCATTACCCATTTTCATTTGAAAACATAGATTTAATATACGGTCCTTGATCTGCTATGTAGCTGTTTGGCCTCAGAAGGCCTAACAAATGTAATATAAGGCACCTATAACCATATGGCACAAGTTATAATTAATCCTGTAAGATATCAGCCCTGCATTTATCTCTCAAAAATAATCTCATCCAACAAATGGAGGTATAGAAGTGGGGAAGGGGGAAAAATTAATGTGCAATTGGATGAGATATAAAGTTATAATTATTACTTTCAACAGGGGAAGCAATTCAATATATGGTATAATGATATGAGTGAGCATTTCTATAATGGGTAAATCTGGTCATGAATATGTAACATGCACAGAAAACATATTTTCTTTTGGGTTACAATCAGGGTATAAGTGCTTTCTGATTTTCCATTCATGGCACAGTTTGGTTTCTTAAATACGAAGTACATTTGATAACCTGGCATTCAACTTCAGTGGCCAAATTAGTTTATTGGTTATCACTTAACATTCTTACATGGGACTATATGCAAAAAAAAAGGTAAATTTTAGCCTCTTAACTGAAGATTTAGCTTTAAATCTGGCTGAAAATGCCCAAATGTTTTTATTGGTTTAGTGTATTAACACTAGACTGAAAGACTGACAATCATTTTCTTCCATGCTGAAGGAGTAGAGTACTCTAAAGCTAAATATTTCCTTTTATTTTCGCTAAGTGATACAGTGTAGACAGCTATACATTATACGAATTGTTAACACACCTCATTACAATGGTCAATACATTACTTGTTTTCCAGTCCTGCTTTTAGTTGCTTTTAAACTTTGATGCATTCTAAAATGGAACTTCCTAAACAGAAATCATTTCTTCCATTTTGTCATGTCTGGAAATTTTGGCCCAAGAGAAGATATAGACAATACTGAAAGGAAACTTCTAAAGGGGGAAAACAGTGTTTTAGCCAAGTTGAAACATTATCCCAGCCTTTTGAGTGGTTGCAGAATATCTGTAAATAATAAGCATGCATAAATATGATATATGGGGAGAGACAACATGATTTTTAGAGGAGGAAGTCATATCTCACAAATATGTTTGAGTACCTTGCAGAACTTACTTAGAAAAGTCAGAGATCACAGGGAATTTTCTGACAGAAGATACCTGGACTTTCAGAAAGCTTTCTCAGTGAGAAACCTTGAAAGAAGTAAGAAGCAAAAGTTAGAATGGGATTAATCATATAACTTAACCACAGAAAGATAAGTTACAGTTATTACTGTGGTTATTATTACTACCCAGTAGTAATATATGGCTATCACAACCAGGAGGTGGGGTTTTTTGTTGCCCTTCTCAATACTATTTCACTTATTCTGGCCAAAAAATGAGAAGTGAAACCCAGTGCTTTGACATGCAAAGTAAAGTAGAAAAGAGAGAAAAAACAAGCTAACAAAATATACCCTGGTGAGCCGTTATCACTGCAGGATAAGATCCTGGTGTCCTTATGGATAGTTCACTGGAAATACCAGCTCAGCACTCAGCAGCAGCAGGAAAGAAAACCAAATGTCATGTATTATTAGAAAGGAATAAAAATTGAAACTTTGTTACGGTTCTGTTGAAAGTCATGTAGCACTGAAAATTAGAAGAGTGTGTATAGTCCTCACACCTCTTCCCCACTTGCTTCCCTTCTGAAAAATGACATGAAAGAACAAGAAATGATTCAGAGACTGTATAACGGAGAAAAAAAAAAAAAAAAAAAAAAGCTGAAAATGGCTTTCATTGAAGTAGATTAATAATTTAGCCAATAATAATACTAGCAAAGTGGATGATAGTGTGGCTAATGCACACGGAACTGTTGATTCGGAGCAGGAATGTTATTTTGAAGAGGATTTGCCAGTTTTTTCCAGTTACCTAACATCCCCACATTGATTCAGTTTACAGGATGAATTTGGTTTTATGCAATTTAAATTCCTTTCACAGGAAACTGTTCTGTAGACTTGTCTACGAATATGGGCTATCCATTCCAAACTGTGGTCAAGATAGAGATCTGAACCAGAGGTAAGTCCTTCAGATAGCTTCAAACTACCTCTGTGGCAGACACAAGAAGATGTCAAACTATATGAATATTGACAGACAGATTTTAATTTTAGATGCTTATTTTCAAACCACCCAAAGACACAAAGATTTTGCCTTCCACATAAGACATCAATTAAACTGGTTATACTTTTAGTCATAGGATATTGTGGATGCAAAAAGAGACTTATCGACAAATTAATGCTCAAGTACGTAAAGTACTGGCAAACAGAAAGATGTAGATACAGCTTTTGGTTCAGAGAGCATCAGTATGCTGAGTTTCTCATGGCTGAGCTTTATGTGATTGTTCATATGCCCAAAAAACTGAAGTTTTTTTGGAACTTGTGTTTTGTTTCCTATGCAATAAAGAATTAAAATCCAACAAAGTACTTTTATATATATATATATCTTTATTGAGATTCATTTATACATATATAAATGAATCTCAATACAGTAAAGTTCCAGTCTTTTGTGATAGTTACAAGACAGAGAAAGCAAGAATGTTCACTGAAAATGTGTGTTCCAGAGAATGCTATGCACCAGGACTAGGAAAATATAACCCCTCTGTCTTTGGCTATTAATGGTTTTCCTTCACAACTGAAACCTGCACAGCTGGGAGAAGAACCAGCTGCTAAAAAAGAAAGAAATATAATGTGAAATGTACAGGAAAATTGATGGAATTGAAAGACCACTCTCAAATCACATATGAGGAAGGCCATCTGTTCAGTGCAGGTGCCTACAAGAATATTTTAAAAAGCAAAGGAAGTCCCAAAACAGAAATTGTGCATTCAGTCTGTTTTGCTGTCAGAGCAAGCCTTCCTCATTACACAGCCTGTGAATGTCATCTCAAAGTTGCTGTTTGAAGGCACAAATGTTTCTCAAAGTTTCTATTATGTACACAGGATCACTGGATTACATTGGTTTGAGGGAACTTCAGGATGTCTCAGGTGCAATCCCCTGCTCCTAGCAGGGACATCACCAAACTCAGGTGGGGAGGCACAGGACTTTGTCCAAAGTGGGTGCGAAAATCTCCAGAGATAGGGAGCCTGCAGCCACCCTGGACTATTTATTCCACCTCTTATTTATCCTCAAGGTGATATGTTGATTATAATATGTGTAGTCTAAACCTTTCCTGTTTCTGTGGCAATCTCACCCTTCTGTCCATCCCTGTCCCCTCGATTCCACCCTGTAGACACCAGGGTGCTGCTAGGTGCTCGGAAGCTATCCCTGCTCCCAACTGAACCAGACCCAGCCGCACAGACCTCAAAAACTGACAGAACGTGTTCAGTTACCTTCACAGAACTCCAGTAAAAACACTAAACAGGACAGGCTGAAGGAAACCCCTGTGGTTCTCATTTTCTGAGCATCAAAAATTACTGTGGTTGTGCACCTAGTTCCCATACAGGAACTAGAAAAGGTTTTTTAAGTATCTCTAAGGGCTACAGATGTGTGAACACAGATAAAACTGATAGCCTGATTCTAGAATGGAATGCTAAACTCTATGCAGGTGTCTGAAAGGCATCATATGCTTTTTCACTTTAAAATCCCTTTAAAACTGTGCAGAGTGCAACCTCAGTTCATGTTTTATCAGTTAATATATTTTTCCTTTCTAACACTCCCATTCCACACACACAATGCTATCTAGGATCTAGGCTCCAAACCTAAGCAGTTTCTTACATTTGTGGTCAGTTACTGCTCTGTCCAAATTCAGGAAAAAAGTACAGACACAGAAAGGTTCACTGGGGAAAATCAGGGTGTTGTCTTGAGCAGAGGTCTTCAAAAATTTTGATCACTGAAACTCAGCTTTTCTGACGCTTTTTAGTTTTGAATGTTTTCTTTGCTATGAGAAAAAGGAAGAAAAAAGAGTTCAAAATAAGCAAAGTTAAGTACTTCTGTACTGAAGGTTATTTTTATGTATGGAGCACATGTATAAAAATCTGACCACATATTTAGGAACTTGCTTATTTAGATGTAGGTTCTCTCAGTCATTGAATAGTTAAGTCAACAGTTTTTATGAGAACATGTTAGACAAAATATAGTGTTGTGCTGTTTTCCTATACTAAGTGGCCTTTGCATTCACATCCACAGCAATCCAGAAGCTTATTCTGAGTGATGGTCATGAACTACATGAGGTCACAGGGAACAACTAGAAATATACTAATGCAAAGTCATATTTTAATCAGGACCACAGCATGTAGTTTTCTTTTGTGAACAAATACCTGGAAGTTTTGTGTTATGACCTCAGATAAATTGAATTTTGGTATTTAATACTGTCTTTCTCTATATATGTCATTTTTAATTGGTTTGGTTTTGTTCAGTTTTTTCTCCAGCTAAAAATTATGTTATTTTGACTTAACTAAGCATTCAAAAAATAATGTCAACTAAAACTAAATTCAACCAAAACTGTACTTCTCAAGTAATAACCAAATTCTGAGAGTATAGTTTATGTTGGTGTGTTTCTATTGATTAAACTCACAAATTTAAGGGAGCATTTTTTTAAAAATCCAAGTTTTTACGTTTTTGAGATTACAGATGCAAGTATTATCACAGTGGTGTAGTTCTGTAGAATAATAAAACTCTAATTATTTTATATAAAACTTATAAATGTTGAGGCAATTTTTAAATTTTTTTTTTCCTGTGCAGATTTCCCTGAAACTTGTGGTGAAGACCATGGTGAGGCAGGCTGTCCCCCTGCAGCCCATGGAGGTCCATGGTGGAGCAGATGACCACCTGTAGCCCATGGAGGACCCTGCACCAGAGCAGGTGGATGCCTGAAGGAGGTTGTGACGCTGTGGGAAGCCCGTGTTGGAGCAGGCTCCTGTCAGGGCCTGTAGCCCGTGGAGAGAGGAGCCCAGGCTGGAGCAGTGATCCTGTGGGGCACCCGCGCTGGAGCAGTCCCTTCCTGAAGGACTGCACCCCATGGAATGGACCCAGGCTGGAGCAGTTCATGAAGAGCTGTCAGTCATGGGAAGGACTCACATTGGAGAAGTTCATGGAGGACTGTCTCCTGCAAGAGGGACCCCACACTCGTGCAGGAGAAGGAGTCGTCCCCCTGAGGAAGAAGAAGCAGCAGAGGCAACATGTGATGAACTGACCCCAACTGCCATTCCCTGTTCCCCTGTGCCGCTGCTGAGGAGGAGGTAGAAATTGGGAGAGAAGTTAAGCCCAGGAAGCAGGGAGGAGTGGGGAGAAGTGTTTTAAGATTTGGTTTTGGTTCTTATTATCCTCTTATCTGATTGGTAATAAATTAAAATTTGGGGGTTTTTTTTCCCCAAGTTGAGTCTGTTTTGCCCGTGATGGTAATTGGTGAGTGATCTCTCTCTGTCCTTATCTTGACCCACAAGCCTTTCATTATATTTTTCTCCCCTTGCCCATTTGAAGAGGGGGGGTGATAGAGTGGGTTTTGATGGGCCAGTGAGGGCCAACCCACCACAGACATCTAGCAAAATCTGCAAACTACCCGATCAATTATTTTTCCATTATTTTTTGTTACTGTGTTGCCTTTTTTTCCTTCTACACTTTTCATGGCTCCTCTGTTCTTCAACACTCCAGAAAGAAAAAAACAGGTAATTATTCAGTTTCTGTACTAGGATTTGCCCTTAAAGAAAATGTAGAGCATCTGCATAGATTTGACATGTTAGAAAGACAGAGTGATTCATCTACTTTTTAAAAAAGAATAATAGGATATTTTTTGTTATCGTGTGACTCCATATTCCTCTAAGATGCATCTGTATTACTTTGGGAAAAATGAAATTACTTCTCACCTTGACTTCTGTGATTAACACCACCTTGGAAATAGAAGTCATTAACCTCCTATTGTTTCTTTCTGACTGTAATGTCAAGCTTAAATATCCTTTGTTATGATAAAACACTTTGTATCTGAAAAGAACACAATGGAAAAATATTTGCTTCAGTAAACCAGAGAAGTACCTTGCTAAATTTTTTTTAGAGGAAAGGGTCAATGAAAATATCAAGAGAATAGGAGAAAAAAATCTTACTGATTCACTGTACAACGTATGTTACACATATGTTATGCCTTAGGCAGCACATACCTAATTTATATGCTTAACTTTCCAGACAACACATCAAATGCTACCACAGACATTAACTTCTTCCCAGCTGTGGCTATATCACAGGATTTAGGAGTGCATCTTTGAGTTTTTAAGTACTTCTTTCTTTGTAATATTAAAAAGAAAATCTGTGGCATGTGACAGTAATCACTGATAATCCAGTATAACATTAATAGTAAAAGCAAAAAAAAATATGTCAAGGGAACATCTGAGGAGAGATATCAGTAAATGCAAGTTTGCTAAACATTTACTCAGGAACCTATTAGGTTTGGTTTGGCCACTCACCTGCTATGTAGAAGATCATTTTCTATCTTGAACTAATTCTCTCTTTCTCTCTCATGGAACAGAATTATTTAGATTAATTTTGTAGAATTAAAAAACAAACCAAAAAAACCCCAACCAAACAAACAAAAAAACCAACCCCACAAACAGAAAGGAGAAAAAATTTGCTCTAACTCTGCATTTAAGTTATCGCTAGTCAGTAAAAGACAGTGTTGTTGGAGTTTCCCAAAAATCAGAAGACTTTCTAATCAATGCACAGGTGGCTGTCCCAGAGTGGATTCTGTTCTCCCTCACCTCCTTCCTTTCTCAAAATGTGCAATAAAAAGACTTGCCAAAACGTTAGCATTTCACAAAATTAAAGTTGCACCATCAGGGAAGTCAAGTACCCAGACAAAAAGATTGTTTGTACTAAAATCCATCTAGGTGTCTATCAACTTTTGGTGGTACAGTTTTCAGTTTAAACAGGTTTTTAATGTAAATACTTCTTTAACAATGCATATTCTGATTTTTTTTTTTTTAGTTTGATTTTTCTCTTTTGAATAAATTATTTGCCTTCCTATTGTTCTTCCACCTGAAATTATTTTAAGTTTAGGGTTGCACAGCAGTCCCCTGTCACTGACGTTCATTGAGTTTTCATACTCCTCTGCTGAAGTGAGCTATGTGTCCATCTTCTTCCATCATGTCATGCAATATCAAAGCATGACTCAACTGTAGGTGCTATCACACAGTTTAGCAAGGAAAGTCTCTAGAAACACCTATTTTTAACAGGCCTTCAGTTGAGAATAGACATGCTTACAGCTTAACACTGAACTCCTACATGAGCCTCTCTGTCACCCTTGGGATTCTTGTTAGAGTTTCAGTGTACAAATAAATGACTGGTTACATGTCATTAACTGATTCACACACGATGTAGGTTCTGGTTTGTCAACAGCCACAATACCAAATGCTACATTAATGCAATATTTATTTCCAAAGACTGCAGAAACTCTTTTGTTCCTGGGCACAGAGGTTGAGAAAAAAAGAAATAAGGTATAACCAACACATAAAAATCAACTTTATATTTTTGTTACATAAACCCCAAGATTAAGTTATATTCTTCGGGATCAGAGCATTAAACTGTGTTTTATATTCTATTTAGGATATTTTTGCTTGTATCTTTGCTTAAAGGTCAAAAAGAAGCAACTGTATCTTTTGTTTCCAATCTCTTTGCATGCATGCATCTCAAAGGGTACACAAAGTGCTACTGGGAATAATTAGCTCCCAATTATCACCATTTACATTTCCACTTGTTCTGCTTGTAAATCTCTGAAAATTGTCTCTTGCTCAATTAGCAAGGGCTGATTCTCCCTTCTTTCCCCTTTCCACTGGGTTACTGTGCGAGAGAGCACTTATCTCCCCTGAGAAGTTAATTATCAACCTAAAAACTTTGCAGGAGGCATAGGAACTGTTCTTTGAGAAACTCAGTTACTAAGTATGTATTTGTTTCACCAAGTGGCCAGAATATACCTGTTATACTGTCTACTTAATCACTGTTGTCACAAGTCCAGCTGCATTCATTTTTTTCTAAGTCTTAGAACAACTTGTTTTGCCTTTTAGTCTACCTGCCAGGAGGTATTCATACACCAAATATGAGGTTTTCTTCAAACCTCTGTGCCATACCATGGTTAAAGCTGGGTATGGGAAATAAAGTTTTTTTTATATAACCTGATTAGAAGAAAGAAAATCAAAACCATGAATCAATTATATCTTATTATGCAGAAATTGCAAAAAGACACACATACAAAAAAAACCCCAAACAAATAAACAAAAAAAACGAACAACTGTGAAAAGACTTTTGGTCATATCCAATAACTAGCATGTTTTAGCAATAGCCCTGTGTGTTTGTCAGAGACATAAAGAGAAAATTTGATTTATAGGGAAATATATTTGCTGTATAATAAGGCATGGGAAGAATAGGACTCAAAGCTCAAAAACAACAACATGCTCTCTAAAACTATTGACTACATCTGAGAATTGAATTGACTTCATATAGAAATCGTGATTCAACAAAGCTTTGAACACCAGGATGTCAACACCAGAATCAAATCTTATAGGAAAATTGCCAAAGCACATCAGTCAAAGCCTGCCATGGGTTCTCCTCTGTCATTAATGCCTATTGTGAGGGCAGTGGACTACACAAAAAGCTGCATTTTAAGCTACATGATACATCCTCTTTATCAGAAAATAATAACTTTATTCCTTTACCAAACACATTTCCACTGGGAAAAAACAAACAAACAAAAAACCAACCAAACCACAAAACAAAACACAAACACAAAAACAACAGAAAACCCCAAAATAGACAAACTCCCAAACCTCAGCAGAAAATGGTTTTTTTTGCACAGGAAGCAACAGTTACAATATTAGTGGCCATACTTTGGTAGAGAAAAAGTAGAACACAAAAGCCATTACACTTGAGTTTAAAAAAAAGAAATATATAGTATTACTTTCCTATAAAAAATAAAGTCAAATGACGTTCGGTCTGACCTTTTGAAAGAGAAGTTGTGCAGTACAGTTCTCTTTGCTTGCCAGAAAAATGCTGCTAAATATACAGACAAGGTGCTCAAACACATCCTGCAATGACTATGGCATAGACTGAGATTTATCATTGTAACTTCTTCCATAATATTTTGCACCTGTTGACTGCAGTGTAAAATTCACACAGGAGTAAAGATAGCTTATGGTAAAAGATTTTCTGGAAAAAAAATGGACTTTCTTTCTTTGTAAAAATCCATGAAAAAATTAGCATACAGAAAGAATATACGCAAACAGATTATGAACAGGTTTGTGTCACTATAGTTAGCTTATTATACTAAGAATACTAATATGAGCAAATCAGTCTATGAACGTGAAGGAAACCTCAAGAAAAGCTGAATATAGTGAGCAAAGGCATCACAACTACATGATAAAAGGATGAACACAGACATAAGGATGTATAAGCAGAATTTCAAAACACAAATGTTTCAACATGGCACTTAAAACCCCTCTAAATTAAGAAAAAAAAATAGGATTATTAATTATGTCAATATGCTTTTAAGTGGTTAGAAAAAAAACCTTAATTATTTATTGAATGACAATGACATTGTGAAACATACCAAAGTCTTTAAGGGTTTGGGTTTTTTTGCAGGGTTACCCTCAGGTAGAGAAGGAGAATGCAAAATATATTAAAACATGAATACAGAAAAATAGGATGTATTTATTTGGCATGCAAAAATCAATGTAGACTTCAGCTGAACTGTTCCCACCAAACCCAGGACTCCTGTATGTACAAATAGAGTAATATAGATAATTTCCCTTCTATCTACATGTGCATTTTGTTGCTCCCATTTATGTTCTACATTTAAGTAGACCTCAATTTTCAGCATTTCTCATTTGATAACTTCACTGGTGAACCATCAATTAGATGATATTCAGCAACTGAAATCCCATTATTTCCTTTTAATTTCCTTCCTGTTTTGATGAAATGACAGAGAGATTAAACAGGAGGCAAATCTTGATATCTCAGATAGAAATAAATAATAGGTTTTTTTGTTATAATCTCTCAGACAGATACTTGCTAAACTGATTTGTCTGGTTTTATGTCAACTGCCAATTTCTCTTCATTTCACTAACATCAGTTTACTTAACGTATGAACATGCTTCAAGAATGAAAAAAAAAAATACAGTAATATATGGACAGAGATGTATAGATACAGAGATTAAATATAGATATAGATGTTCTAGATAAGTGTCTGTATTACACGCATATATAGATAAACTAGAGCTAGAGTAGTTGTAGTTATATGTATACATATACATGTATATATAGATGAGTTAGAGATAAAGATTATATAGATTACATAGATATAGGAAGGTGTAGATGTAGATGTAGCTGTAGAGTTATATAGATAGATTAGGTATAGATATAGAGATTATATAGATAGATATAGATAGAAATGATAGAAATGAAATAAAGAGAGATAGAGATAGATCTGATAGAGATAGAGATAAATACAGATAGGTACAGATATAGTTTTTATAGATTTAAACAGATACAAACATAGATATAGACATAGATAAATACAGATATAGATATAGATTATAATTAATTATGTATAGATAGTTATAAGTAGAGATGAGACTAGATGAGGGGAGAGAGAGAGGGATATAGATACAGATGCAGATGCAGAAATACTGTGCCTTCCTTAGACTAGAGATAACTGAAATATTCTAAAATAATCTTATGAGGAATTATGAGGTTAAATTGTGTCTCTGAATTTGCCTGAGGTTGAGGAAGGTTCATTGCAGCTTCCTCACAGCATTCCACACAAAGCTGTGAGGAAGCTGCAATGATCACAGTCTGTAATCTTTCATCATGTAATACAGCAGTGGAGGTGTCACTGCTGATATTTTCTGTGTTGGATTTACTTGAAGCCAAGTCCCCTGAGGCAAAATGTTTAAAAAAAAAAAAAAAAAAAAAAAAGAAAGGAGCATATTATGAGTTTTCATTGTTCTATGAGGATATTGGGTGTATTTAGTCAAGTGCAGTAAAAGATTCACATTCTTCTGTACTGGGTGAGAAAAGACACTGATAATATAATTTCTCTGTTTTAGGTGCACTGCTGTTGATTTTAAAAATGCATTCTTCATTTGAATTTAATGTTTTCCCAGTTTGCTTCACCTCAGGTTGCAATAATATTTTGTCCTGAGAAAATGTATTTCCTCTCTAGCTGGAAGTGTCCTCCACCAGCAGAAAAGTAATGTACATGCAGTGTAAAGAGACAAAACAGAGCCATGCAATTCCAAAGGAACTCTTTTCCTTGGGGCAAGACATCTAGTGATGTAGTAATGCATACTTGTCTTGTGAGCCAAAAGAAGAAAAAAAAAAACATTTAATCATATATTATCTGCTTCATTTAATCCACAGTGGCTTTTATAGATAATATTCTGAACACAGTGTGGTTGAATGAGCGTGACATTTATTGTCTTAGAGCACTTACTTGGACAGGCTGGAAACTATATGAAGGCAATTAACATTTATCATAAATCAAACAAGGTTTTTATGGCAGCCAGAAGAGCGCTGTTGGAAATGCCATTTTTCAGACCACCACAAGGAAATTAAGAAATGGAAAATGCTTCCTTTTTTTTCTTTTTTCTTTTTTCTTTTTTTTTTTTTTTTTTTAATTAGTAAACTTTTCAGGCAGATAACTGCAAATCAATTGGTTACTTCCAAAACCTTTGACAATTCAAAGTGACATAACATTATACACATAAAGAATAATAAACAGCACAAAAATATAGCCAAGATCAAAATCACTTGATTCTATTCAGAATACTGGAGGGAAAGTGTTCCTTATATTCTTGTTAATAAGTATTCTTTCAGGTACATACTACACTTAAACAGTCACGCAACTTGTGGCACAGAGAGCAACTTGTTGAGATCATGGATTTTAAGTGTTTGATATGTATTGTCATTTTGGGCAGTAACAAGATTAAGAAAATGGAGGATAAATGTGGCAGAGAGCACTGGGAAAAGGAGGTTGAGTCTAGTGTTCAGAAGCTATATGAGTAATTGCAGTAAAAAAAATCTTGCTTGATTTTGGAGACTTCAGAAACTCACCTTGTTGAGCCAGACTGAACATCCCAGATCAAGTCATCTGTTTTGATACACCACAACGTCTTGATACAACTAATAACAAAATTGAAAACTATTTTCCTGAAATTTATTCCAACATCTTAAGCAAGAAGTTTTTCATCTAAGTCTTTCATAATATAAGTGTATTACATATATATTTTATGTGTGTGTGTGTACACACTCACATGCGCATATCACCTATAATTTATCATATGTCTAGTGGGCATCACTTGGATCCTGAACTTACTGAAGAAAAAAGCAAAGCAGAAATGATACTTAAAAGTTAATTTAACACAAAATTAGGCATGTAGGTGGATACTGGCATGATGTGAAAAATAATACTGTTCCATATTGTTTATTGAAAGTTTCTGCATTAGAACGTGTTCTGGTTTATGCCATTGGTAAAACTGGACCAACCTTACAAACTTCTGCTCTCTAACAGCTCCATGATAAAATCAGGTATGTCACCTGACACACCATCTTAAGTTACACAATTGGAAGAAGAGTCTGGGTTCACAGAAATTTGGAAAATCAGGTGGATGTCAAAAATCCACAGACAGGCACCTAAGAATTTAACTCTGGGGCTTCATTTCCTTTCTTGTCACAGCAGTGACAATTTCTTCTCTACTTCTTGACCCTTTGTCATGTGAAACTCTGCTATTACAATATCTGGTCCTTACTAAACCTTCAGGATAGTGACATTTTTTTCTCTAGTGTAAAATTTTCTCCTGAATAGTTTCTTTCACTACTCAGCTAGCATTGTCAACCTAATGACTAACATGCAGCATAAGTTATTTCTCTTTCAGAATATGTCTTTCAGGTGCCTTTTGTACTCCTTGTAGCTGCAGTGAACAGAGCACCGTTATCTCTATGTCAGCCTATTTAAGAATGCAAAGCATACTTTCTTCAAATGCATCCGTGATATAAATCTGTATTAAAATGATACTGAACTGTAGAAAAGACATGAACTGTTTCAAAAAAACCCCAAAACCCAAAAGCTACTGAACAGATTTTTGTTAACCTCAGCAGAGTCTGATTTCAAAATTAGAAAGGAAAATATGAAAAATTTTAAGATAATTCATCCAGTTCATAAGTTTTAATTAACACACAGTGGTACCTTGAAACACTTAAAATACATCTAAGACTAAAAGCTAGGTAATCTGTTATATTTCAAGAGAGAAGGGGAAAAAAGAAAAAGGATGCTTTTATCTTTATTATTTAATTATTTAAATCATTACTGTCATGGATCTATAAAGTAAAAGCCTGATGAAGAGATAACTAGCATGCAGATGAATCAGAGGAGGATCTGTGGAGAATCAATGACGTCATAACATAAATCCTATGAGTTCTGGTGATTGCATGGCTTAGCAATGTAATTTACTATTTACATATTCATTTGAAACCATGTGGTATCTGTATATTTTTACAATGTAAATGTCAAGCTTACAGATTTACAGTTGAAGATGGCTGTGTACAACACGACAATAGTTTTATTTAGTTTTATTTGCATTTTTCCAACAAGACTCTATACCTTTTCAGAGTAAGACTTTACTGTCTTTATTCATGTCTTCTCCACTTCAAGATTAAGCAAGTCCAGTGCATTCTTTGTGGACCTGCACTGGTTCAAAGGATTTATGTATCTTTCTACATTTATTCTATATAACATACCTCTATATATAAATCAGTTACAGAAAGTTACCAAACAAATGATGAAAGTTAAAAAAGTTAAAACAGGATGAAATCAAGTTTATTCATGGAATTAAAAAATTAACTGTACTCCTTCAAACCCCAGTTTAAAAATCCCATATTGAGTACTGGCTACAAAGAGGGATTAATTCACCAAAAAATAATCCAACAAAAACCCCTCCCAAAACCCCACAACATTAGATTATTTGCAAATAAGAAACAACTCGACAAGACTGACATTAATTTTCTGATGGATTCACAAAATTTCAGTTTCAGAAGTGTTTTTCTGCTAAGAATATGTTAAAATGTGGTATAACTATCAGGAGAGACAGAAAATGTCTCCTTAATGTCTTAATAGAAGCAATATATCAGCTGTTTGCTGCTGAAAATGAGATCCTAACCTGTGACAATCTAAATATCTGCTGAATTCAAATGAGTACATCTAATGCTTTTTTCTAGGAATCTAGAATAGAAACAGATCACTGGTCTAGGCAGAATTGCAAACAATAGAAACATATTTTATCGACCAGGTAGCAGCTACTTCCTGTCCCTGAAAAACATCCTGCTGATCAGTGTAGTAGTCCCTCTGGAAACACATAACACTAATCCAAAATGCTGAACAATTTCAGTTGCATGTTGTCGTCCCTCTATTGGCACCAGGTTTGCCCTTGCAATGCTCATGTCGTACTCAGACCCAAATTACAGAACTACTTGAATCTTTGTGCTCCTAAAAGTCTTTTTTTGTACTCCTAAAAATCTTTCACTCCTTCAGCATGGAAACTATTTTTTATTTAGAACACTATATTTGAACAAATGGATAAGTCTTCATAAAAAATGTCATCATCCATTCAGCTATGGGGAAGACATCTGTTGTGCAGTAGTCTTGTTTTTTTCCAAAAAACATTATAATCCAAATATTACAACTATTCCAATAGTCCTCACCACTAGAGTACCTGGCCTTAACATTCCTGTCACAGAATTTCAGCACAATAAGAAATTTCAGGATGTGCAAGAATCAATTTGACATATCTGTTACATGTTGCCTGCGTTATGCAAGGCTTTTAGATGTACTTTTTTTTTATATTTTTGTGTGTGTGTTTGTGTCTGTGTTCATCAGGTAAACGCACATAATTCTCGAGCCAAGTGGGCAGACGGAAGTGAACTTCTAGCTGAAATTTGTAATCTTGGAACAGCATGGTCACCAGAGCCCTCAGTTCTGGCTGCTGATCTTGTTTTAAATATGAGCTTTTTCTCACCTTCAAGATAGTAAAGATTAAGTTGATTAGAGACTTTAAGCCCAGCCAACAGAATATTTTATGGGCTAGCAGGAACTGCACACATTTGCTTACCCAAACAGACATTTGACAGGAGGCAGAATAGAGGAAGTAATGTAAGTTTTGTCATTTTCTGGTGTGGCACTTCCTTCCTTTCATGGTCCATTACTTCACTCAGCTCCACAAAGCCAGAGGCAAAGGAAGGCTGCAACTGGTCAAATGTAGCATGATCGTTCTTGCATTAAGAGGAAACTACACACATTTTTGGTATCATTCACTAATTGCACTGACAATTAAACTGATACTCTCTGGATGAGATAATTACTGGTCCACTAGATCTAGGTTCAGTCTCAAAAAATTACAAAAAATCTTTTAGAAAACAATGTGGCCAAAAGCATGAAATTGAAGAATTGTCACTTACCAGGATTCTACATTAGGACTGAAGACATTATCTTTTTAAAGGTAAAATTTTCATTTTAGTGATTTGCTTCAAAAGAAAAGTTAGTAATTACTTAGCGACTCTTCATGCTTGGCCACTTAAAAACTGAAATAACTACTTCACTCCAGTGGGCAGAAGTTTGTATATTTATCAGTATGTTGGTTGTTCTGTCTTTCAAAATTTCCTTCCTACTCGAACCTCCTAGTTCATGTTTTTCAGTATTGTCTTTCTTTATTAACAACCCATGAGGGCAAGATTTTTTTTTTTTTTAATATATATCCCAAAATATAATTTCTTCATGAAACTTTAGATCTAGCTTTCTGAGAAAATTAGACATCAGGTAAAGCTCCAGTTGCTAGCATTACTGATTACAGTAAAAAAGACAAAAATGCATTCACAAATTCATAGTTTAAATAAAAAGCATCTCTGATGCTCACAAATTATCTTCATAATATGTGTGAAAACAACACTCTCATGTGCAATATGTAATTTAATTTCAGAGCCAACAAGCTCTGAATGATTCTAAGCTGAACACTATGTTCTTCTCAAGTGACAAGGTCATATTGCTTTTTTCAGAAAGAGTGCTTCAGCAGGAGGAAATTAATACAGGCAAATCAGTCTCAATCCAGTAAATACTTGTGAGAAAAATAATTATACATCTAAATTTTAGAATACAAACATTTTTCCACTGCTAATACAATAGCCTAAATGAAAAGTGCTATCACTTTATTTTTGCAAAATAATTAAATAATAATAGCCCCCATTAAATATATGGTAATGAAGGGAATTTGCATTTCTATTTGAATACATTAATGCTGCATTCCCCATAACATGCAAATGACTTAAGAACATTAGACAATGTAATCCCTGTTAAATTATATGCAGAACTATCATAAAGTGTTTGTCAATGTAAAGCTCATATTCAAAGCTCTGTTAGAACTTTTAAAGGCTAGTCATGCAAGTTAATGCAATACAACTGGCTTAGCAAACTGCAGTGATTACTGGAGAACACTACTTGATGTCTGTTGGTTGCACTGGAAATATATCGTACATTCTGCAAAACAGACACAATTTCAAGGGCCAGACACATGGCTTTAAAATTCAGTGCACTGAACAGTTCTAGTTAAGAACCATGAACCTTCAGAATGCCAAAAAAAAATGGCTTCCAAAAATGGATTTACATATTTTATATGTATTAATATTTTAATCTTTATATCAGTTTCTGATCTTTTGATAAAATAGATGTCATTAAGAAAGATTCTTAAAGATTGTCCCCTGCTGTAAAAAAAACGTTCCTAATATTCTTCTTTAATTTCGTTTTATTACAAGCCCATGAAGCATGACGTAAATAATTGGAGGTGGCTTGGAAACTGGATGAACTGTTGGGTTCAAAGAGTGGTGATTGGTGGCGCATCAAATCTAGCTGGATACTAGTCATCAGTGGTGTATCTCAGGGGAGGATGCTGGGGCCAATACTGACAACATCTTTGTGAATCATGGAAGATGGGTCAGAGTGTACCCTCAGCAAGGTCACTGATACAAATTGGGAGGAATGATTGATAAATCAGACAGGTGTGCTGTCATTCAGTCAGACCAATGGGCTGGAGAAGTGGACTGGCAGGAACCTCTTTTACAGTTCAACTCGATGATCCTTTCCAACCTAAATGATTCTGTGATTCTCAAAGTTCAACAAAGGGAAATGCAAAGCCCTGCACTTAGGGAGGAAAAACTCCAGTTATCAGACGATGCTGGGGCAGACCAGATGGAAAGCAACTTCACAGAAGAGGACTGGGGGTCCTGGCAGAAACCAATCTGGAGATTACAGAACAATGTGCCCTTGCAGCAAAGAAGGCTAACAATATCCTGGGCTGCATTAGGAGAGGTGTTGCCAGCAAGTTGACAGAGAGGATTCTTCGCTCTACTTGAGCATATGGTCATGAGGGTGATGACTGGACTGGAACATCTGTCATATGAGAAAAGACTAAGAGATTTGGGACTGTTCAGCCTAAAAAGAGAAAGCTTGAGGAGGATCTTATAAATATACACTCATATCTCATAAGTGAGAGTAAAGAAGACAGAGATACTGTCTCTTTTACTGGTGTCCAGTCACAGGGCAAGAGAAAACAGGCACAAAAAACAGGAAGGTTCCCTCTGACCATCAATAAGCATTTTTTGACTGTGAGAATGACTAAACATTGGCACAGGTTCACCAGAGACATTGTGAAATCTCCATCATTGGAGATATTCAAAAGCTGTCTGGACAGGATCCTGGACAATCTGATAACAGTGACCCTGCTTCAGCAGGGGATTGGATTACACAATTTCCAGAGTTGTCTGCAATCTCATCCATTCTGTGAATGTTTGATTCTGTTTCAATGCTGTGAGCATTCACAGATAGAATTTGCATTTCAGGTCCTTACAATGTATCTGGTGAAGGTCTAACACAGATTACTGTCATCTAGACATGTTTTTATTAATTCAGATCTGTGGTCACCTAAAATTTTATGGAAGACGATGGTTTTTTTCTTTCTATGTTTGTTCTAAGCTCCAAAGGCACACCTCAGATTTAGACTCCACAAAGACGTACTTGTGTAGGCATCCTTTTTGACAAAAGCAGGTCTACAGGTAGGCTGAACTCACATAGGGGCCTCTGACTATGGCTAGAAGGTGACCACCCCAATTCAGCAACGCAGGGTCACATTCCTACTTCTCTCATTCTTCTGTGGGACATGTTTATGTGAATGGCAGCAGCACTAGATTTGTATCTGTCTGTGAGTTAGAGAAGTAAATTTTGTAGAAAGCCAGATGGGAGAAGAGGATACTGAAGCTCTGCCTGGAGCATATTAATGTCCTGCCTGATTAAGATAGCATGATGGGATACCTGGTAATTGTAAAGTATTTTCCGATCCTTAAAAGCAAAAAGTAGTGAAGATATTACATATTAAGCATGAATCTTGTGTAAAAAGGCTCAGTTTCCATGCTTCTTTGGAGTTCAGCATGTACATGTCAAAGTAGGATTCAGCTTTGCCTGAATTTTGTGTTACCTGCAGGTGTTTTAATTTCAACTTCATTGTTAGCCAGAGCATTTTTTAGACACATACAGCAGAAATAATTTTAAAACTCAGCAAGAATTAAATAGTTTTTTACTTTTGGGACTTATGGAAAGATTTCTAGCCTTCAACATTCTTCTCATAACAAATCCCATGCTGAAACTAAAACACAGCTATTCTAGCTGCTAAAAAAAAAAATAACTCTATCCTAGGAAAACCAGGACAACTAGCAAAATCAGATTTCAAAGACAGATCTTCAACTAAAATAAACCTTCAATTTCTTCAGTTCCTGTCAGGGAGTTAAACACACAATATTTTATGCTAAGAGCTATTCCTACCTCTGTTCATGAATTTAACAACTTTGCTAATATTTCTACTTTGACATTTGGCATTTTCATGTATTCCTTTGGAGTCTAATTAATATTGCTTTAGCAGAAGCTTGTACGGGATTCCATTATGTGGTGAAATGGAAAATGAAGAGCCTTTTTAAAGTGAAACCATTATCCATTTTTCAGAGATACATTTAGTTCTTGCAATTTGAGAACATCCCCCCTGCCTCCCTAAACGTCCCCAAAGCTACTCAGCAGAGTAGGCAATCTATTGTTCTTTTTATTGATACAGAGTGGTGAGTATTTTAATATCCCAGCTTTGTTTTTTATTAAAGTGAGACTTAGAGCTTTGCAAGATGGAGCTATACAAATATTTTCAAAGTTTTGTTTGGTGGTGAAGAAGTAAAAGAAGTAGAAATTATTAAGTCAGGATCTTGCATCTCCATGAAAAGAAGAAAACTGAAAGATTTTGACACGGGTAACTACAGGCCGGTCAGCCTCACCTCCATCCCTGGGAAGGTGGTGGAACGACTTATCCTTGGTGCCATCTCAAGGCATATCAAGGATAAGAGGGTCATTAAGGGCAGTCAGCACGGCTTCACCAAGGGGAAGTCGTGCTTTACCAATCTTCTAGACTTTTATGAAAACACAACCAGGTGGCTAGATGATGGTAGAGCAGTGGATGTGCTCTATCTTGATTTCAGCAAGGCATTTGACATGGTCGCCCACAGCATCCTCGCTGATAAATTGAGGAAGTCTGTATTAGATAAGCAGGTAGTGAGATGGACTGTGAACTGGCTGGTGGGAAGAAGCCAGAGAGTAGTGGTCAATGGGGCGGAGTCTAGTTGGAGACCTGTGTCTAGTGGAGTCCCTGAAGGGTCGGTACTAGGACCAGTACTATTCAACATATTCATCAACGACCTGGATGAGGGAACAGAGGGCACTGTCAGCAAGTTTGCTGATGACACAAAGCTGGGAGGAGTGGCTGACACAGCAGAGGGCTGTGCTGCCATCCAGAGAGACCTGGACAGGCTGGAGAGCTGGGCAGGAAAAACTTAATGAAATATAATAAGGACAAGTGTAGGGTGTTGCGTCTGGGCAGGAACAACCCCAGGTTCCAGTATAGGTTGGGGAGTGATCTCTTAGAAAGCAGTGTAGGGGAAAGGGATCTGGGAGTCCTGGTGGACAGCAGGATGACCATGAGCCAGCACTGTGCCCTGGTGGCCAGAAAGGCCAATGGCATCCTGGGGTGCATTAGAAGGGGTGTGGTTAGTAGGTCAAGAGAGGTTCTCCTCCCCCTCTACTCTGCCCTGGTGAGGCCACATCTGGAGTATTGGGTTCAGTTCTGGGCCCCACAGTTCAAGAAGGACAGGGAACTGCTTGAGAGAGTCCAGCACAGAGACACCAAGTTGATTAAGGGAGTGGAGCATCTCTCTTATGAGGAAAGGCTGAGGGAGTTGGGCCTCTTTAGCTTGGAGGAGACTGAGGGGTGACCTGATTAATGTTTATAAATATTTGAAGGGTGAGTGTCAGGAGGATGGAGCCAAGCTCTTCACAGTGGTGTCCAATGATAGGACAAGGGGCAATGGGTGCAAGCTGGAACACAGAAGGTTCAGCTTAAATGTGAGAAGAACTTCTTTACTGTGAGGGTGACAGAGCACTGGAACAGGCTGCCCAGGGAGGTTGTGGAGTCTCCTTCTCTGGAGACATTCAAGACCCGCTTGGACGCCTTCCTGTGTGAACTCATCTAGGTGTTCCTGCTCTGTCATGGGGATTGGACTAGATGATTTTTCAAGGTTCCTTCTAATCCCTGTGATTCTGGGATTTCGTGATAAATCTCTATTGTGCTTTGTGTGAGTGTGATAGTTTAACTTATCTGGCAGCCAGACAAGACACAGACACTCGCAGCCCCCCCCAACTCTCTTCCCCCACAACGAGGGAATAAGGGTGATAACTGGAGCATTAAAGGTCAGGAGATTTGTAGGTTGAGATAAGAACAATTTAATAATTACAGTAAAATACAATTAAAATATTCATTGTAATAATAACAAATATATATATATATGTTTGTATGTATAAGTGATGCACCATACAATTGCTCACCACACACCAATAGCTATCATGGAGAACCAAAAAGGAATCCTGAACCTGAAACCTCAATCCTGGAAAAGTGAGCCTAAGCAGTTCCCCAAGAGGAGCCCCCCTGCTTTCCGGTCAGCCACAGTTAGTATACTGAATACAACATAACATGATGTGGAATGTATTATTGGCATATCCAACTGTCAGTTCTGGATTTTACTAACTACTACACTTTCCTTGTCCCAGTTCCTTGCACTTGTAAACTACCCAAACACGGTACCCTCGTAGCTTATCAACATTTTTCTCATAACAATTCCCATACTGAAACTAAGACACAGTATTTTCTAGTTACTAAGAAGAAAACTAACTTTACCCTAGCAAAAAACAGGACATCAAGTCAACACAGGTAGGATGCAGGAACAACCACAAAATCACAGATGAAATGCAAAGGGTAAATCTATTTTTTTTTTTTACCTAACCCACCAAGGGACCCCCGAAGCACCACCCAGGCACAGGCACACAAGCAGTGATGCAGGCACCATGGAGCTTGTTCTTTGCTAGAGGATCACCAAGCCTGCTGGTTTGACTTGTATATCAGAGATTCCTGGAGGCTTAGTTTACCACTGTGTTTTGATCTTTCCCACAGCAGAGCGGGAAACTCAAGCATGTTCAGCTGGGTGCCTCTAGGTCTATCACAGGCCTATGCTACCTAAATACAGATGCCCTACTTGTCCAAAACACAAGGCTAAGCAATGATTAGTGTTATATACGTGGGGTTTTGACACCCCAGCTGCAAGTGACCCTATTGAGTCACAAATATGAGGAAAGGAAAGCCAGTACCAGTCTGCTAAATAAACAATTACAGAATTATATCAAAACCTATGAAGACTGTAGGAAAGCAGCAATGTAAGTAAACATGCTACATGCATTATACAAGAGTAGTTCATCTTACATTTGCAGGACACAGAATTCAACAAGCATTAAAAGCAAGCAGGAGAGAAAGAGTTAGAATTCACAAGACCTCCGGAAGAAAAAAAGGAAATGTACCAAATCTAATTAAAAAAAAAAAAACCAAAAAAAAAAGTAGGCCCAAAGTAGATAATCTCTCACGTTGGTAAGCATCACATGTACCATTCTAGAGCTGAAATATCCCAGAAGCACAAAGTTAATCTTGTAGCCTTTGGAAATCTGCAAATACTCTAAGTTGGCTAGTTTCTGTAATATTCTTCCATACAACATTTATGTGCTATATCACTTATCCATCTGATTTTTGTCATTAAGACTTTTAAAACAAATTTATTTCCACTTCCAGAATGATTTCTTTTTACATAAGAGCTAAAATTTCTTTTCTTTTAATGTTTATCATGCTTTCTCTTAACAACTTACATTTGTTTAACAAAATCTGTAGTCAAGCATGCACCACTTTGTAGACAAAGCTTTTGTTTCTCACAAGTATGTAATATTAATATTTTTATAGTTTCAAAACAAGGTATATGTACAAGACAGTGGGTTACAGAAAACGACTGTATTGCAATTAGAAGGACAGCAACTACGACTGTGGTCAAACAGAAAGAGTAAGGAAGATGGAGGAGAGAAATAGACATCCCAAAGACCAAGAAGTCATTTACTAAAAATTGTTTATTTCATGTGTTTCCTTTCTGTTCAGTGCACTTAAATGCTAAGGCAAGATAAATACTGTAACTACTATGTTTTGTTGAGTATAAGGAATTGTATCTAAAGCAATTGTGACTGTGTCCCAAGGAGAAAACAATATTTTATCAACTCCAGTCTGGTATCTTGTAGCTTTTTTTTTTTTTTTCATCGTATACTCTGATAAAATATTTGAAGACCAAATTTTCAATATTTGTGGTTTGGTTTTATTCTTACATGGACTCTTTTTCTTAGAACACTCACAATAACATCACCTTCGTTTTCTCCACTCGTAGCAGTTATTCATCACTAAGATTATCTGGGTCACAGTCCTGAGGCTACATAACACAGACTTCTGTTTCAAAGAAAAATGCTCTTTGAGGTTTAGGCAATGTAAATGAATCAGCAAAATCATCTCTGCCATTTCCTTTAAGCTCTAGGACAGTAATGATGTGTTTAGGCAGGTAGAATGTATGCATCTCTGAATACTGGAATTCTTACCTTTTTGGAAGAAGAAGAACAAGTGAGAAGGAGGAGAACAAGCAGTGGAGAATCTGGAAAAGCATTTAACATAATGTACAAAATTTGGAATAAAAAAATTCATCCAATTTCCCCTTTTCTTCACTTATAAGGCTGGGCAAAACAAGCAATATCCCAAGTGCACAGTTTTCATTATTAAACCTAAGAAAAAACAAAACTAGGATGGTTTTAATGCAAATTATTAACCTAGCAACAAGAAAGAAATAAAGAAGGTGACTGGATAAGACTTGTTTTGGTTGTAGTTTTTTAGTGACTTTTTAAAAAACTTTTTCAAAAATACATTTCTTTGGATCATCCTGGCTTTGTAGAGAAACACTCTGTAATTGTGATTAATTATGTATTCTGTTTCTCCTCAGTCTGTCACCAAATGGACTCAGGCACAAAATTGCTTTTTGACACCAGCAATGGAAACTATTTCTTCAAAATAGAAAAGCAGAACATATCACACAGGCAAAAGAAGAGGAAGATAATAACAAAAAATTTAGAATCTTCACCTGAGTGCCTAAACACAGAATTTAAACTGCATAATGATTATTCAGTTAAAATTAGAATTGCACTCAGGTTTTCAGGACTAATGCTCAAAAATTTAGCAAGAAGAAACAAAAGGAAACAAAAAGTCAGGAAACTTATCTTAGAATAATAGAATGTTGTGAGTTAGAAGAGACCCACAAGGATAATCAAGTCCAACTCTTGCCCTAGTACAGGATAATCACAAGATTCAGACCATGTGTCTGAGGGCATTGTCCAAATGCTTCTTGAATATTGTCAGGCTTGATGCCATGGCCATCTCTGTTCCAGTGGTCCACCACCCTCTGGATGAAGAACCTTTTCCTCATGGTCAACCTCAGTCTCTCCTGGCACATCTTACTGCCATTACCTCTGGTCCTATCATTGGTCACTAGAGAGAAGAGATCAGCACCTGTACTGATCTTCCCCTTGTGAGGAGTTTATAGACAGCAATGCAATCTCCTCCCAGTGTCCTTTCTCCAGGCTGAACAAACCAAGTGACTTCAGCCTCTCCTCATATGTCTTCCCCTCTAAACCCTTCACCAATTTTGTGGCCTCCTCTGAGCATTCTCTAGTAGCTTTATATCCTTTTTCTACTGTGACACCCAAGACTGCACTCAGCACTTAATTTGAGGCCACATCAGTGCAGAGTAGAGAGGGATGATCACCTCCCTCAACCAGCTCGCAATGCAGTGCTTGATGCACACCAGGTCACAGTTGGCCCTCTTGACGACTAGGACACACTGTTGGCTCACGTTCAACTTGCCATCAACCAGAACCCCCAGATCCCCCTCTGCAGGGCTGCTCTTCAGTCTCTCGTTCCCCAGGCTGTGTGTATGTCCAAGATTGCCATGTCCCTGGTGCAAAATCTGGCACTTGCCCTTGATAAAATTCATATAGTTGGTGATTTCCCAGCTCTCAAATTTATCTAGATCTCTCTGCAAGGCCTCTCTGCCCTTGAGAGTGTCCACAGGACCTCCTAGTTTGGTGTCATCAGCAAACTTAATTAGCAGCCTTTCAAGTCCTATATCCAAGTCATTGATGAAGACATTAAAGAGCACCGGCCACAGGATGGATCCCTGCAGGACCCCACTAGTGATGGATGTAACCCCATTGACTAGAACCCTTTGAGCCTGACCCGTCAGCCAGCTGCTCACCCACTGCATTATGCATTTATTCAGCTGTATGCTGGACATTTTGTCCAGGAAGAAACTGTGAGAGACAGTACTGAAGGCTTTACTGAAGTCCAAAAAGATTGCATTGACTGGCTTCCCTTGTTCAGCTAGGTGAGTGATCTTATATATATGGGGCCAAGAAATAGTGCAGCAAGCAAAAACTAAGCCTTGAAACCAAAGTTAGGCCATGGCCTATGGTAATATGAAGTAGAAAACATAACAAAAACTCTCTGAGAGGAAAAGTTTATAATCATGCAGAAAAGTACTGGCAAATTCAGTTGTGAAAAGTGCTTTACATGCAGGAAGAATCTAGCTTTTCACTTGCTCACAGAACAAATCCCATTTCTGGTGAGCTCTGAAGCTCACACTGATGTGTCTTGCTCTTCCTGAAAGAAACTCCTAATTCCAGTTGACAAAAAAGAAAGGAAGTTCTGAAAAGGCAACATAGGATCCACTGAAAAACTATGCTGATGTTCCTGGCCATTTCTGTATTTCTTCAGACCCTTGAGGGACTTTGGTCCAGGGCCTTTCATTCATTTACCTTTTCAGTCAACATGCTGTCTATTTAAGAAGGATTTAAAACAGCTGTTCTTTAGCCCTCCTGAATCTCTAGCCCAAGTGTTTGTTTCCCAGTCTGAGCAAAAAAGTACCAGTCTGTGACCTGAATAAATCTGTATATATTGTCTTGTAAAATCCATTTAACATTTGTAGGCTGTGTCTATAAACATTTATTCAAACACCTGTGCCTACTGTGAGCCTGGAAAACAGCTTCATCAGACTAAGCTGGGATGCTTCTAATGTTCAACTGAACTTCACACTCACACAAGTTTTTCTTACTATCCATATTGTAAACTATGACAACTTGATACCATTAAAGGTCAAACCAAATGAGTTTTCCTAAAAGCATTAACCTAAGTGGATTTTTTCTAAAACCATTAACCTAAGTGGGTTTTCCTAAAAACATTTTTTATTTATCATTCTGCCAACTAGTACCTCATTTCCTGGTAGTCACGAGTTGTCTTGTAAATCTGAGGTTACTTTAGTTTCTTCCATGGATTTCTAGTATGTACAGTAATAATGATGATGCTAGGGGAAGAAACAAAGATTAATGTCATAGATGAGTAACCCAGGAAAGCAGTATGATAGTGGGTACCAACTCTACATTTGTCGAATATTTAAAGACATTTATGCATCTAGAATTCTCAAATTGAAAGAAAGAAGGGATAAAGGATTTTGTAAATTTTATAGTCTTGCAGCTTAACAGCCAGGTTTTGGATGACATGAATGCTCATTAATCATCCTTTCTACAGTGGTAAACAGCCAAAGGATTTCCTCTGGGCTGTTTTTTTTTTCTCTATTTTGAATTGCATTTTACCTTTCTGTAAATATATATTTCTATATATTTATAAAAATAGGTCAGTTACTCCTGTCTGGGTGACTCTAATCAGCTGCAGAATTAAAGAAATTATTCTCTCTTTTTGTTTTTTGGTGAACATGCAGTCACTCATTTTTATAAATTTCAGTTTTCTGTTTAAGTCAAGACTCTCTCATATAGTATTTAGAATTTTAAGAATTATTGTTTGTTGTAGATAGGCAGCTAAGCATCACATAGCCATTCACTCATGTCTCCCTTCATCACCAGAGGGAAGGGAAGGGAAGGGAAGGAGGAAAGGAAGAATAAAAGCAAGTCAATATTAAGAAAAGAAAATAAACAAACATACAAACAAAATTGTGTAATAAGTGAAGGATAAAGGGAAGAAGAGAGAAGAAAACAAAATGAGTGATGCAAAAGCAATCATTCACCACTTCCTTGGTAGACGGACACCCAGCTAGTGCCTGATCAAAAGATGGCTAATTCCCCTAAAGCCCCCTCCTTTCCCTTTTATTGTTGAGCATGATATTGTGTCATGAAATATCTCTTTAGATATGTCCAGTTGTTTCCCCCCCCCAGTCTACTGCACACCCCTCAATGTCTTCACTGGTCTGGTAGAGTCAGAAACAGAAACGGCTTTGATACACTGTCAGCAAAAACTAGAACATTAGTGTGTTATCAGTACTGATTTGGTAAAAAATCTAAAACACAGCACCATATGAGCTGTATGAAGAAAATTAATTCTACTCTAGCCAGGCTCAGTACATTGTTGTAACTAAACATTAAGGTATTCATTCCTCTACCCGGTCTTAGATGTTGGAGAATTTATTTTTTTTTTGAAGCAGAACAAATGCTAACACTGTGTGAAACCTTACAGACTTTAAGAAAACACAACAGACACAATAAAAATTAATACATTTTATAAAAGAAAGTTATTTAATAAAATATAAATTATTTTTCTTACTGATTAACTTAACACAAATTTCATGACATCACATGGTATGGAATATCTCTTTGGTCAGTTGGGGTCAGCTGTCCCAGCTGTGTTCCTTCCCAACCTCTTGTGTCCTCCCAGCCTGTTCACTGTGGGTGGGGAGTGCAGAAAAAGAAAATCTCGACACTGTGCATGCACTGTTCAGCAATAGCCAAAACATCAGTGTTATCAACACTGTTTCAGTCACAAATCCAAAACACAGAAACATATAGGCTTCTATGAAAAATTAACTCTATCTCAGCCAGACCCAGTGCAGTGTTAAAGGAAAAATTAAAAGCTCTAGAATGAAAACTCCACATGATTTTATGATACTGTCATGTGCTTGAGACCCTACAACTGTATCAGAGTGCCTCTGACATTCTCTGAAATAGGAGTTAGTTTTGCTAGTTCTGCTATAAACATTAATGCAATGAGTTGCTCTTAGCAACCGTATATCTTGTAGGTCTTTTTCTCAACAGTGCAGTACAAAGAAAGATCAGTACTAGAAAGCCACGGCTGCATGAAGAGGGAAGACAGTCACTAAACTGAAGTATACCCTTGCAATGACTTACTCTCTACAATACTCTATGTGCTGCCATTTTTTTCAATGTTACAACTAATAACAAAACTGTCACCAAAAAGATTTCAGTCTTAAATACTTTCTTCATTAAAAATAAGGAAAAATATTATTAATTGAAAATTGATAATGTAGTTCGTGTTTCATCTCCTTTCTTCCCCCGCTGGAATTCATCTTTTCTGTTACGCAAATTTATCTCTTACTGGTGGCAAACAACACCCTGACCCTTTTCAGTAGGTACTATTCAAATTAAGATATAAGTTTTGTGGCATCAGGTCTGAGATGGAATTAAAATGTCATGTGCTATGATAATAGTTCTTTTTATCTTTGTTTTCACTGCCAATAAAAAGGTCACTATCACAAAGACCTTCAGCACCTTTGCAAAGCAAATCTTCTAGCAAGTTTATCTTGATAGAACCAACCAGAAAAAATATCTGTAGAAAAAAAAAACCCAATCAGAGTATTCAACATAGTTCTATTTCCAGGTATTCTAGTCTAGCTGGCACTTACATTGCCAGTCTTAAAAGGTTTGTTATGGCAAATACTTGGAGTTGGGTGAACAGAACAAATTGCTTCAGTGTTTTCATCAATAGTGGTGAAGACATAGGTACATTATTAAACTCACACAGAGAACTACTTGCAGGCTGAAAAATCCATTCAGAAGCCCTGGGCATGCACATATGTCTACTTCTCCATATTCATTTTAAAATTACTACATAACTGCATACAATAGAGAAATTGTAGATGATTAAGTAGTTTTTATAAAATTTCAGACCAGAGGGATCAGAATCTTGATCCAAGTAAATCCAGCAGTGCTTTCATGGGTAAGAAGATATAATTTGTATAACTTTTAAATCAGCAGCTCAACCCTGAATAGAGTTGTGTCAAGGAGCTCACATATGAAAACGTTGTTTTGAATAGTGTAATGGCCTTGCAAGCCTGCATAATGTGAAAATCAAAAGCATTTTTAGTACTTGAGATTCACAGTATGATTAAATAACACCCAGACCTGAGTATTAATCGTGCATGAGAAATCTTAGAGTTGTATGTGTCTTCTTTAAAGTATGTTCATATGTGATGTCTCTACAGTACCTATGAAATACTTAAGTTTCTGTGGTGGGTTGACCTTGCCTGAACACCGGGTGCCTACCAAGCCCCTCTCCTCAGCAGGATGGGGAAGGGAGAAAATAAGATGGAACAAAAACCCGAAACTTGCAGTTTGAGACAAAAGGCAATTTAATAGAAACAAAGCACAGCTGCGTGTGCAGAAGCAAAAGAACAAAATATTTATTCCCTACTTCCCTTCAGCAGGAGGTATTTGTCCTCTTCCTTGGAAGCAGGGCTTCATACATGTTGTGGTTCCCAGATGATAAATGTAAATAATGAATATCCTCCCTTCTCCCTCCGTTCCCCATGCTTTTATTTCTAAGCAGATGTCATATGGCATGGAATATCCTTTTGGTCAGTTTGGGTCAGCTGTCTTGGCTTTGTCCTCTCCCCAGACTTCCCCAGCCTACTGGGGTGGGGAAATGTTGGAAAGCCCACCTTGATGCTGTGGGAGCACTGCTCAGCAGTAACCAAGGCACTGATGCGTTATCAGCACCCTTCTAGCTACTAATGCAAAACAAGGCACTCTCACAAGGCTGCTATGGGGAAAATTAACTCCATCCCAGCCAGACCAAATACAGTTTCTCAGTGGCTAACATATTCTTTTACTACTAACATCCGAAAAACAGGTCTTTCAGATGCTGGATTTTTGCTTTTTATCTTTTCCTATTTATATTGACATTTGTGCTCCTGAAGGATATAAATATCATCTGCTGGTTGCAAATACAGGTAAAGGCAAATGGTAGTTGACAGCTACAGCTCTCCCAAAGAGTTCTGTTTATTGATGTACACTGTCAATAAAGTTTAGAATATGGTGCAAGTTGGTCTCTAACCACAAGTCAGAAACGACCTTACAGGCACTCAAGTTACAAATCCCACTCAACAAAAAAGAAAAACCCAAAACAAAACAAAACAAAACAAAAAATCAACTTGAATGCAGGAAACCAGTGGAACAAATCCTGGTACATGTACCTAAACTGTCAAGAAACATAAAATATCAGCACATAATTAAGTCATTATAATATTCCAAACAGATTAATGCTCATTGTTGTATGATAGACATAAAAAAAGCAAAGGTACTTTGCACAGTTTTAATTTGACAAGTTTTTTTCTTTTAACCACTGCAGAGGTGAAAAGGTTAGACCTCTTACCATTGACAAAATCTTGGAGTGAGGCACTTGTACTGTAGTAACATTACATCACTATTCATTATAATAGTACAGCACCTTTGATCACTTTTAATTCTGCCTTTGAGTGGATTCTTTATTTATAAAATGTGGGTTGCTTACATAAAAAGATAGCTCAAAAGTATACTCTGTGATAAAAAATTCCCATAAATTAACAAAACTGTCATACCAGTTCCTGTTTTGATTCCCATTACAATCCCATTATTCCTACAGATTTTTCCTAAAAATTTTGAGCTCTTTCCTTCCAAGGAAACGTCAGTGATTTTAAGATATATATTATCTGGAGATTAGTCTAAAAAAATCAGAAACAACGTTCTGTCAAACATGTCTCCACTAAGGGACCTGAAATTTCTTTTTTACATGGATATTTGCATTACCTTCTTCCCAATCAAACTGTAGTTTGTCTGTAACCATACTATCCTCATCTGCCTCCAAATATATATCACATGGAAAAAAAAATATTCCAAACTCTAGTTTTCAGATATGTTTTGTTTTGTTTTGTTTTTTTTTCACTACAGCTGAAGTGTAAGTAATACAAAATAGGCAACTAAGTCATGCTTTTGACACTGAGCATGTGAACAAATATGATGCACAAGCACCCAGGCAGGGCAAGACCCAGTCATGTACAGGCACCCAGTCAGACAAGTTCAGAGGCAAAATAATGCTTTTATCTCTCATCTGATAGAGATACTCTGATTTCAATTTTTCTACAATGCTTAAAAACATATAAATTTTACATATGTATACATATATATTTAATTTATAATCTCTAATGAGATTTATTACTGTTACAATGCATGATTTTTTACTAAAATATCAATCCAAAATATACTTTAATCAAGACTAAAATAATCTTACATATTTATCCAAGGACTGAAAGGAAATTTTAAGGTTAACTAATGCTGATTCTGTACTTAGTGATTTTACTGAAATAAGAGAAGACCTACAACCTAAGAACTTGGCTTTTTCCCAAAGCAAAACCAAAATTTTTAAAAATCATACTAATTTCTGGCAGATTTTTTTCCATTATTTTTCAGATACCAATTTGAGTAGTAATTTAAGAAATAATATTTTTAAAAATAAATTTGTCTCACTATAAATAAGAAAATTAATTTTGGAAATTTGGAGAAGAGCCATTGAGTAGTTACAAGCAAACACTGACACATTGGTGGGTAAAAAGAAGGGGGTTTAGGACATTAACTCTTTTTTTTTTTGTTCTTTTTCCCTAGTGTCCCCCTCTTTTCTCTTTCTCCCCCCTCCCTCAGCATTTGTCCTAAATTTGTCCTAAGCACACTCTCATTGATGATTTGTCCTGTATTGCTCATCTACTGACAGAGTATCACTCACAATTTCCTATTTGCACTTCTAATTACTTTCTAGTTGCTGGTTTTTTATGTTATGAAACACCAAGGAACTGCAAGAGTTATTGATAATACCTAACTTTAGTGTAATGCATGCTTACTGCTCTGTAGAGGTTAGAGAACAGATGTTGGGAGTTGTTATGTCAGTGTAGGTACTTTACCCATTATTGTGCTTAATATAAAAGAGGAACTATACTAAAATAATCTCCTGTTTCTTTCAGGATGTGATAGTCTCTGCTCTTTCATTGCACTGATACACCTTCTGTTAGTGAGAGACACACATATGCTTGCTGCAGACATGCAGCTCTGTTTACTTTCAGTAAGCAGCAGGATGTGTTTTACAGAGCAAAAACCCACTACAAAAATTGATGACTACTAGGACTTCTACTCTGTTATTACATGATTTAGTTGGATACTAGTGTGGTGGGTTGACCCTGGCTGGATGCCAGATGCCCACCAAAGCCCACTCTATCACCCCCCTCCTCAGCAGGATGGGGAGGGAAGAAAATAAGATTGAACAAAAAAAAACCAAACTCGTGGGTTGAGACAAAGGCAAAGCAAAGCAAAGCTGCACGCACAGAAGCAAAAAAAAAATATTTATTCTCTACTTCCCATCAGCAGGCAATGTTTGGCCACTTCCCAGGAAGCGGGGTTTTCATACGTGTTGCGGTTCCCGGAGGACAAATTGAAGCAGCAAATGCCCTCCCTTCCCCCTCCGTTCTCTTTGCTTTTATTTCTGAGCAGACGTCATATGGTGTGGAATATCTTTTTGGTCAGTTTGGGTCTGTCCTGGCTGTGTCCCCTCCCAAGACATTCCCCACCCTCAGCCTACTAGGGGGGGAAATGTTGGAGAGACAGCCTTGGTGTTGTGAGTAACAGTAACCAAAACACTGGTGTCTTATCAACACCCCTCAAGCCACCAATACAAAACAGCACTCTGGGGGCTGCCATGGGGAAAATCAACTCCATCCCAGCAAGACCCAATACAGCTAGTCATTTCCTTCTGGATACACCTGCTAAACTATTTCAGTCCCATGCTCGCATTGACCAAATACCTATAATCCTGTTGCTGTAATAATGTGGACATGTGCTGAATATTCAGCAATCATAAAAAATATATCTTATGTGAGCATAATTCTGTAGAAAACATTTCAAAAATATCAGCTAATTTGTCTTCTTACAGCCTGAAGCCAGTGAGCATTTTCAATTTTGTTATACAACTGAAGTGATGGAAGTGGACAGTTGCAGAAAGGAACTGGCATCTGAGTCAGGGTCAAAGCTTAGGAACATCTGAAATTTGCAACTACTGGTGAAAGGTGACTCATACCAAGTTAATTTTCTTCTCTGGAGCAGCTGAGCACACCATAGAGGGCTGTGTTGTCTTTCCTTCCCACATAGCGCTGCTCACACAGCACAGGAAGTTTCCGAACAGCTGCACATGCTAACCTGCATAAACATGCATAGTTCATCCGCCTGTGGGCTTTGCATCCTAAAGGGCTTCAAAGAGCTCCTGTAAAGAAGCTAAGGAAACCTAATAACTCTAAAACTGTACAAAAGATTAACATGTCGCCATAAAATAACTGAATATTCCTTTTTTTTTTTTTTTTGTTCTGGCATTCCTGCCACTCAAATTCTTGGGAACCATGTATTTAATTTCTACATGTGTCTTTTTCTATCACTCACTTCTCAGAGACTAGGAAAGGTAATAGGTAGCAGGAAACAGGGTTTAAATACAGCAGATATTCCCATGCTGTCAAAGACTAGTGTTTTCAACCAACATAGTCATAGGCAATCCCTTGGGAAGTCATGCACACCAGTGCTATATGGGCATGGAAAGCCTGTGTTTTCTATAAGCATAAAAAAAAAACCAAAAACCACAAAGCGTACAACAATAAAGACTTGGGACCAGGTTAATCAGAAATCCAAAATTCTCTTAATACCAGTCCTCAAAAGACCATGAGCCTCTCCTCATGATGTAAAGAGAAAACTACTGCTATGTTGGGGTTTTAAATAATCTTTTTATTCATTTACTACTGAGCTCATCAAGTGGCAAATATTGTACATAATATACTGCTTACTTTGAAGTGTCAGACAACAACTGAAATGCATACCAAGTTACCAGAAGAACTTGATTCTGTTCCTAGGAGTAATTTAGGTGATAGCTTTCTATCTAGTTCCTATAACCTTAAGAAACATTTTCTTCAAGACACAACAAAGTTCATTAATATCTGATAGAGCATCTACCTCTGGAAAATAAATTGTTTTTAAAGGGGTTTTCAGTAAAATCCCAAGCTCTCAAGTTGTTTTCATTCCTGGGGACTGCTAACCCATAGGTATTTCATATCCAACTCCCCTGCCCAAAAATACCCTTGAAAAGGAAGAAATTTAAGGATTTTTTTAATTATGATTGAAGTACACCATCAGTAATTGCAGTTGTTAACTGGCATGCTGATTATATTTTTTAGTATTATAAGCGTTGCTTAAAAAGTAAAGGCCTCGGATATAATGGCTGTAGACATCTTCTCTTTCTAGATCACATATTTTACATGTAGCTGTTTCATGTTGCACTCCTTTTAATACTGAATTCTCTCCCTACACACATACACATATACATATTAATACACTTCACAGCACACATTCTCCCTGGCATTCTGAAGTATAGTCAAAGTAGGAGTACTAGCGTGAAACTTTGCTGAATGTAGCAACCAAGCAAAAGATGCTTAACCTCATGTTTGGCTACAAAACATTGCATAATTCTTTGTCTTAGAAGATTACTTCTTTTTTCTTTTAATGTCGTACAGAATATAAATTATTCAATCAGAGAGAGAAGAGAAATAAGGTATCTGAATATCCTAAATTGTCACCAGGAGAGAAGCAGATGACTAAGAAAACAAACAGTAGGAAAAATCCTTTCTCTGATGGGTCACCACTCCACAAAAGTCAAGGTGAGTAGGAACCATTACTAACTGCATGTCTACATGGCACTCCAGGAAAGAGTAACCTGGTAGCAGATGAAGTGTAACTAGCATAGTGTCTGTGTCTTCAATGAGGAGAAGGGATGGCTGCTTGGATTCCAGCCTGTATCTCTGTAAAGACAAGCAGAAGGGCTCAATTAATCAGCTGGTGCTAGCCAAGCTATGCACAGCTTGTCATGTGCAGCTCTTGGGCAGGCTTGACCCTGACTGTCAGTAAAGTGAAGGCTTAATCTGAAGGAATGCCTATCTGCAAAACCATGAACCAGATAAACAAAATAGCCCAGCTGTTCCAAAACTGTTTGGGTTTTTTCATTTGTTTTGGTTTTGTTTTTCTGAAGAACTGATATACACTATTTTCAATATTGAAGTTTAGTAATGCTGATTAGATATATGTTTTTTTCTGGTTCTTGGCATAAAAATACCCAATTTTTATTTCTTTTTTTTTTTTCTACCATAAATTTGTGACATAGAGTCAGTCTTCAGTAAAATTCTGAAAAACACCAAAGCAACTCCAGAAGGTGGAGCTGGAAACCTAAAACCCACAGAAACAAACCACTCTTGTCATGAGTGGGAAAATTTTGTCATTTCTCTTATGACAAAAATGGGAATTATGCTTTACATTCTAGCTTTGGACTTGTATCTGTATTTATTTGCTTTAGTGCTTAGAGGTCATTTCACGTTCCCATCTGCACCTAAAATACCTTTGTGTATGTTAACTTGTAAGATGTATGCTAAGTGTTTTTGACTCAAAGCTGACAAATCAATAAGAAGTTGAGGGAACTTATTTTTTAAAATTTTCCAATACTGTTTTAAAATTAACTGGAGGGTCCTGAGTTACACTAATAATTTTGAAAGAGCTTGACTTTAACTGTAGGGAAGGCATCATCAAGACTTTGTGCTTCGTACTTTCTGTAATTACAGTAAAGAATATTGGTAATTGTCACATAGAGAATAAGTTGGTTTAAAGTAAGAAAACAGTTGTTTAAATGCTGTGTCATTTTTCTTTTTCTTTTTCTTTTTCTTTTTCTTTTTCTTTTTCTTTTTCTTTTTCTTTTTCTTTTTCTTTTTCTTTTTCTTTTTCTTTTTCTTTTTCTTTTTCTTTTTCTTTTTCTTTTTCTTTTTCTTTTTCTTTTTCTTTTTCTTTTTCTTTTTCTTTTTCTTTTTCTTTTTCTTTTCCTTTTCCTTTTCTTTTTCTTTTTCTTTTTCTTTTTCTTTTTCTTTTTCTTTTTCTTTTTCTTTTTCTTTTTCTTTTTCTTTTTCTTTTTCTTTTTCTTTTTCTTTTTCTTTTTCTTTTTCTTTTTCTTTTTCTTTTTCTTTTTCTTTTTCTTTTTCTTTTTCTTTTTCTTTTTCTTTTTCTTTTTCTTTTCATTAGTGCAGCAAAGAATATTGGTTTCTTGTGGGGAAAAAATAACATGAGTATGACTCAGTGATTTTGAAAGGAAGAGTCCTATGTCATTATATTGTGGTCTCCACTGACCCAGTTGTTCATGTTTCTTTCATTAAAAAATCATCACATGAAACAAAAGAAAAAATATTTTGCTGTCTGACTCTAGTAGCTTAAGCAAAGAGGACTTTAAGTACAGCATGGCCATTAAAAAGGGGATTATCAAGAACTGCATAATCTCCTGCTGTTAGTGGACCCTACTATAATATCTAGGTGACTGACTGATGATTTTGGGAAAAAAAGATGTTGAAACAGTCATCTTATTCAGCAACATTATGATTATTTCACAATAGTTCGTATTTACCTCAAAAAAACCTAATACCGGATGATTCTTAAAAAAATTCTTCTGTCAGAATAAAAAGAAAATCAAAACAAAACAAAAAAACCCACCCCACTAACCTGGAGGCAGGACAAATTAAAGGATCAAGTCAAATGGTTTCCCTTTTTAACTGAATAACAAAAGCTAAATAGTCCCAGAACAAGTTATTTTTTAATCATTCTACTCTTTAATAGTTGGGCTAGCATTGTTCAGCTATGGATATAAATTGTAGTTTCTGAGGAGCTGAAGTCAATTTTAAATTTCCTTAATATAACATTAAAACAGAGACCTTCACAAAAGCCTTAATTAAAGATAATTAGTGGGTGCCTTTCTAGTGTAGTAAACAACTGTAATATCTTTCATAGATGTGACCTATATGAGGAATGAAATATGATGTAATAAAAATGGTATTGAATGTATCATTTATTAAAAGAATGAGAAGGTCTCAATACAGTACAAACCAGCTCCCCTGCAATTACTAGCTTCCAATTTTGAAGGGGGACATTTCAAACAATTACATGTTTCACAGAAAATAAATGGGAAAAATAGCCATAAACACAAAAAAAACCAAACATGTGAGACTCTATCAATAGATCTATCAATCAATATGAAGATTAATCTCAACTTCAATCAGTCATGTGGACAGCCTATCAGAGGGTAAGCAATTTTTGGAAATGCTTCTGTGCAGCTTGATAAGGGCATAGACACCTGAATAAGAATATAAATGTATAAAGGCTGGTTTGCAGTTCCCAACAGTAGTACTGTAGGTTTCCAGAGTTACTGAATTGTTTTGAAAACATTTAAATGACTACATACAGATAAGCATTAAATAAATGCTTTCCTTTAGTCTGATATTTAAACTCTGACTTGGTTTTTGAGAAATTTCTCAGGGTGATACAACCCTAGGTTGTCTCAAGATGCATAAGCATATCTTTATGTCTATCAAATCATGAGACAATATGCAAGACTTCACTTAACCAATGTTGCATTCTGAACTGTTTCTGTGCACAAAGAACCAGATTTACCTAGAGGTACTAACATCTCTGCTAGAATCTTGTAACTGCATTCAAGGCTTCCATCAGATGAAAGAGCAGAACTCCATTAACAACATTTCTTCCTTATTTTCTTCAGAGTCACAAGATGATAAATTAATCTGCACCTCTGGTGTTACCAAAATGCAATAACATTATGATTCCGTCATAAATCTCAGGGACATGACCTGATCCTAGTGGAAGAGATCACTTATTGTGAAAACCTCTGTCTATAAACCTATGTCTGTGCTGATTTCTGAAAGACAAAAGTCTTTCCCTTTCAGGGTAACAAGATTTTTTTAGAATTAACTCCTAACTCTGATGTGCACTTCTTTCGTGCTCTGTATTAGGCTATTTCAGTGTATCATCCTGAGAGAATAAAATTTTCCTTTGCTATCCAGTCAGGTTTAAAGCATGGAATTCCACAACAGATTACTATACCTTTGTGTAGCACCTATTTATAAAATATATAGAGATGAAACAAAGTCTTTACTTCTTTTATGGAACTGAAGTAGTTATCTCTACTCTGAAGGAGGAAACCTGGACTTCTGACTGTTCTATCTTTACCACAGTTTTAAGAAGGTATGCAATACTAGAGGTCTAAAAGTTACTGAGAATATGGAGTCACAGAAGGAAAGGTAACAGTCATTTCTAATTCAATCTATTTTATTTCTTTGTTTCATAAAAGGAGAAGATGGCAGGTTTCCGACATTACACTCAGAATAAGCTGAGCATGGGGGGAGGGGGGGAAGTAAAATTTAAATAAATAAATAAATATCTCTATATGAAACAGATTCATTTATTGCTTTTTAAAAAACTCAGTTCTGGATCCACAAATTCTCCAAGTAAAGCTTTGTCTTTAAATTCAGATCCCAATCTGGAAATCTGGGTCTGGGTTTTTAATGGAAATGAAGCTTACTTATGAGCTAATTTCAGTTGTAATAACATCCATAACGTAATATACAGGAATCATATGAACAATTAAAAAAAGCACAGAGGAAAAATAAGGCAATACATGTTGTCTTGGAATTATTAATATGACACAGATCTTTAGACAAAAACTTTATGCAAGTTAGAAATTACAAACATGAGAGTATGCCTATGACTCTTTCTAAGAAAGCTTGGGAGATAAGTTAGAGTAAATTGAATATCTCACGAGCCAAAGATTCTGGAGGATCTCTGCAGTTCATTTAGTCCAAGTCCCTGCTCCAATCAGGGCCATTTAATAGATTACTTGATTTGTCCTGTCAAGTTTTGAGTCCTTCATGGATGGAGATCCAAGTGGTCCTCTGGGCAACCAAAGTTTGACCTCCCTCCTGGTAAACATATTTTTTTCACTTGTATCTATGGAAAATTTCTTTGTTCTGTCATCATGGACATACAAGAGTCTGTTTTCCTCTACAAAGCCTCTCACCAGACAGTTTTGGGAAACAGAGAGATCTCCCCTTCCCCTCCTCTTCCTCAGGATGAGCCAGCCCAGTGTCCGTCACCTCCACCTGTGCTCCAGCCCTGACCATCACAAGGACCTTGCACTGGACTCATTTCCATGTGACAGGGTCTATTCTAGGTTTTGCGCTTCCTGTGACTGTCCCAATATTCATTTTCATTATGTAAATCTTGTCAAAAGTTAAAATAAATAAGGTAAATCAACTTGAATTTATTGTAGGTCTAAGGTTAAGCTGACAAGAGCATCACCTCTGAAATACTAATCTCAACATCTCAGTCTCAAAGTGACCTATGGTAATTTGGTGTCCTCCAAAATGGAGAATGAGAAAACAGGAGTAGTAACAAAGTTGCTTACCATAATGGAATCAATATAGACATATTTGTACACACTTACTTTGTGATTCAGTATGTTATATGATAAATTTGGACTGTGTGAGCGACGGAGGAAACTTTGCGAGCCGACTCAATGTGAGTGATAAGGGCATAGTTCCCCTTATTACTCTCATTCAGTCATATTTATACAGGCTACAATAATTATTCTTACTAGTCCTTAGCTAATTGGCTTAAGCTCTAAACGTTACATTTAAAATGGTCCTCCTACTTGCGGTTTAACGGTAAAGCATTCTCTCCATTTTTCACACACTCACTTTCTCAAGGTTGTTTACCAGAGTTTGAGATAAAGTCGCAGTGTCAGTACTTTTCCACTGCGGCCTGCTGAATGTTAGACAGGCTCTGCTCACACAACCATCCTGCCTTGCTCTCTTTGCTTTTCCCTAACAGGACTGCCTCAAGAAGAGAGAACATGTGGGGAAACACATACTTGGAAAAGGCAATTTAAAAATATTAGTTTGTTGGTTACTGGAGAGCCTAAGAATTAAATATTTATTGGAAAGCGAGGGTCTTGCTACAAACACAGCAACAAAATAAAGTCACTTAAGTGGCCATTATAATGTAGTTAGTCTGATTTTACAAATTATTAGGACAACTTGCAACTATGGGGAAAGTTAAATGCTGTTAATCTAGTTTCATGAAATTGATCCCAAAATCCCTAGCACAGCCAAATAATCTAGGAGGCTAAATTTAAATGCATGGCTTTTATAATCAACACTGTCAAAACACAAGGAATAGATGAAAGAAAAATTGTCATGCATTCATAAAGGATTGTATATGAGATCTCTTCAATCCTAAAAAACACTTTAAATAAATTATCTTGATCCACTATTTAGAGTAGAATGGTAAATATATATTGAAAATTTTGGTATAGTGACAGACTTTTTTTCCTGTTTTTCATATTTTCCTATTATTAATTCACCCACAACATCTAGGCTGGTTTTGAATTAATTTGATTAACTAACATTAACAGACATTCTTTCCAGTGGACTATAATACCAATAATACACTCAAATTAAATATTTGTATTCATAGCCACATATAAATTTAATGAGTAGAGATGAACTCTCTAAAACAACACTGTTCAGTCTTTTTGTGATCACCCAAAGGGCCTCATGAATCACGTAATTCCCCTCATAAAAAGCCCATGTATGAACTAGAAAGAAAAGTAAGAAGAGGAAAAAAATAGATAAACATTGAAAGTTGACAATATGTAACAGCTTCTGAAGATGGATATATGGTCGCTTTATTTATTCCTTTAAATCATCAGGATTCTCAACTACATAATTCTTAATCATTACAGCACATTACATTTTAGTGCAAAATAGAATTTTATAATACCTAAATGCCAAATAACATATTAATTTCCTTTCCTTGCAGCTGTCAAACAATACTGATAAAAAGATCAATGGATTGTCTTTTTAAAGGTGAAGTGGTCCTTCAGTGAAAAGGTTGAGTAACACTACTCTAGAAGGGCAATTCTTAACCAGGAGGACTTTTGAGAGAACAGAAATTTTGACAAATACAACATTTTTCCCCAGTGTCCTCTATCCTAATATATAACTTGGCAAAAGGTTTACTGCTTTTCTTGAAACTGAAGGGAATATTGAATAGCTTATTCAGTTCCCTTTAACCAGTATGACTAATGTATTTATTAAATGAGTCTGAATTTTAAATACTGCAGTGTAAGAGTATATTAATTAAATTTAATTAGAGCAATCTTATCTGCTACAATAGTTCTCAACCCTTCTCCCTTTATGTTTGCTTATTGAAAAACGACCATTGTAAGATAATAAGGAGTTTATAAATGCTGGACAACATATTTTTCCCCCTGCTTTGCCTGATGCAGTCCTGTTGATTTAGTTGCAACAGATGTGTCTGTCTATGCCTGGAAGAAGAATGTGATCCAACAACAGTGGGAGCTCTTAGTCAACTGTTCAAGACAGCTTTCAGAAAGAAAGGCTCAGCTGATCCCCGATCCTGACCAGTTTATGGACCAGTACTAGTGTGATCACATCCCTTGGAGGGCATTTCCTGTGACAGCCTCTGCAGGCAGATGCAAACCCTTCCCTCTCACACTGCTTCTGGGAACTCCAGCAAAGTGATGAACACCACATCCTTGGCCAACCTATCCCATATGCTCTTTCAAAAGGGATCCAATACAATTTATTCTCGTAACAGGAAAGGTAGCAAAAACCAAAACCAGGGTATGAATAAGTGCTGGTTTATGTCTGAAACTAATTTTAAACATTTCCTGTAACAGAACTGTCAGTGACACCCGCAACAGGTGTTTGATCTCTGTTATATAAAGCATTAACCTCTCATCTGAATACAGTTAAACTTTTACAGAGTATTTTTTAGTTTTGGAAAGCAGCATCATGGTTACCAGTTAGTGAAGAGAAATGCAGTCTCTTTTATGGTGAAGACAGTAGGATTCTGCTGCACAGAGCAGGCTTACTTTCCTCCTCTCTTCCAGATCTCTGCAGCGACACTGCCCAAGTTATTTCAACCAATGGTCCACAGCAACCACTACATCTCCCTTTCCAGTTTTCTAATGCACAGTATGAATTAACAGGGTTCCATTTTGAGATTCAGCCAATCACTTACTTTTGAACTGAAGTTAAGTAGAGGTAAAGATGCTAGAAAATATGAAAGGGCTGTGAAAAGAGAGAAAAGGAAAAAAAACAAAACAAAACAAAAAAAAAACCAAAAAACCTCCACCATTTCACCTCCCAAGAGCACTGTGAAGGTAAATGGAATGCTCATCACTGAAGCACTCAAGTATGAGGAGAAGATGAATAAATCTGTTGCCAGGGAAGCATCCAAACAACCTTTAAAAAAAAATAAATAAAACAAAACACCATACTCACTGAGGAGGAAAAGAACAAAATACAGAGTAGAAACCTGGGATTTCTTACTGCCATTGGTTCTGAATCAGTGATTAATTTGGTGTGGATAATACAACACTTTAATTTGCATCACATGTATATGCCAAGGAAGTCACAATAAATTTCTTCAGGAAAACTTAATTCAGAATTTTTATAGTTTTTGAAGGTTTGGCTTTGCTTCCAGATTCCTATTTTAGTGTGTGTACATGCTGAGGTTCTCATTGCTTTCTTAAATGTACTATATATTGAAGGTTATTTCCTGACAGTTTTCAGGCTCTGAAACATAGCTTACTTCCAAAACAACCCTGGTTGTCACACATTCTAAGGCAATATAGAATCAGCTTAACCCTATCAGTGTCAGTGAAGTTGCACCATCTGTGAAGGATGTGACCCTAAGATCTAAGAGCCGATTGGATTTTGATGACCATACATCAGTTTGTCATAGAAAAGAATCTGTGAGACTTGGGAATTATCTCAAATCACTCTTTAGTTCTCAGATAGCTCACCTGGTCCTTTAATTCAATCACTTTCAATAAATCAAAACAATGGCACATGAGTGTTTTGGGGTTTTTTTTCAGATCAACAATTTTCGGGGGCGTGGTCTTGAAGTAGTAATGTTTTAACTAAAAAAATAACTTGAAGTGTCAAGTCTTAGGAAAAGAACGGAAACAGATGCAAAATAATATGTAGAAAAAAACCAGCTTTATTGTTCTATATTAACAATGTACTTTACATGATTCACTAATTGTCAGGATCTCAATTCTGTAATACGAGACTTGTCTCTTCCATTTGGAGTTAAAACAGGTTACAAATGCTGATGGGAAATACATGATTTTTTTAACTGCTTATACTGACCTATACTATCCAAGTACCTTAGTTTTTCCATCCATTTAATATGTTCAACAACGCTTTCTATGTTGCACATCTGAGATCCCTTCTAAAATTTTATAGCATACAAGCAAAGTCGTTCTACTGCTGACAAGCTTGTTTATGTAAATTGGAGTTTGTGTGTGTGAGAGATCCTGCCAAGATTTTTGTCTCGTACAGTCAGCATTGCAGAGGCAGAGATCTAAAACACCCTTATTGCATGATCTGGGTCTGTACAGGAACATCTGACCTAGTACTTCAGCCAGTACCATAAAACTCTTTTGTATCATCCAGTGTGGAGTCCTTGACAGTCCTTATCATCCAAAAATATGGATATATACTTCATGTTTTCTACCTTCTTCCTAATAAAAATAAGCATGTTTTAAGAAAACTTAGTATGCTTATATTAATGACATCAGGAGAAGAAATGTAAATAAAATTTCCCACAGAGCTGCACAGACAACCACCTTCTAGACTTACCACCCTTTGTGTATCAGTTTTGTATGAGTTATTTCCTTTAAATACCTTTCTTTCAATATCTTTAATATATTTTAATCTACAAACTGCATTTTGACTCTCAGTAGTTTGTTTCAAATGGAAATATATGTTGTAGATGTTTTATTTTAAATAATAGTTGGTAAATCACATTTGCTGGTTATCTAGAATTAAAAAAAATAGGATGTTGTAAACATACTGGTGATGGAACATTTAACAGACTATCGTGCCTGAAGGCTTGTTTATTTTCCAGCTCTGTCAGGTGAGCTAACAAAACTTACTACCTTCCCCTACAAACTGTAAAATGTCAGTTTCATTTTGAAGACACAATGATAAACTGCACAAACTATCAACTACACTAAAGGACTACTTTTTTTTTTTCTTCCTTTAAAGCTGTGGCAGTTAATTAAGGCTTCAAACAAATATACAAACCATTAATACCACCACAAGCATGTTCACACACATACACATGCATGCACACACTCAAGGCCTTTCTAAATCCAGCTTGCTTACCATCCTGATGATTACTGTCCAGCCACAGCTTGCCTGTCATTCATCATGTAGATTTTTTCTTTCTATAATGTTCTTCTGCAAGGATGTTAATATTCTTTCTTTTTGCTTTGCTCCATTTTCAAGCGTCTTTTCTTTCTATCTCTGGACAAACTGGTATTTTCTTTAGAGACTGCAGCCTAAATATCAGGAGCAGCACCCCTCTCCTGGTAGCAGAACAGGGTTGATTAACATTCCTAAGCAACGTGTATATTCCTGCATTATTCTCTGTACAAAGCTCTAAATAGCAGAAATCCTACGAGAAGCAGAAATCCTACGAGAATACTACATTTTTGAAGTTAACAGAAGTAACAAGGGAACTGAAAAAAACAGATTTTCTCAAGGTTCCAGGCTGTGTATAACAAAATGTGCCTTCTTACTTCCACTGAGCAATATTTTATTTTGAGCAGTCCCATTCCTATCTAAAGTGGTTCTGTACAAAGAAAGTTATGCTTCTCGGCATAAGAACAAAAACTATCTCCTGATGGAAGATCCTGTTACATAACCCTGACATGGTTCCTCACATATTCTTTAAGTTTGTGAATCTAAGGATACATCATTCTTGCACCTAGAATCTGTCAGATCAGCTCTTCTACTTTTCTTAGCCCTCAGGTGTTCAGCTGTGCTGTGAGGAAATCCTCACTGCCAGAAATATAATTCCTTTCTTGTCTTCACACTTTCTGCTATATAAAATAAAGTGAAAAAAAATAATAACAATGATCAGCCAATATAAATAATAACCTTGAGCTAATCAGTTAGGGGAAAAGATAGCTCATAGGTTTTAACCTGCTGCATCAGTCATGCCTTTAAGTCTTCTTGTACCAAAAATACTAATGAGATTCAGAAGGAAAGGGAAAGGAAAGGGAAAAGAAAGGGAAAGGAAAGGGGAAAAGGAAAAAATAAAAAAAAGAAAAAAGAAACAAGAAAAAAACAAAAAAAAACAAAAAAAAAATAAAAAAGAAACAAGAAAAAAGTAAAAAGAAAAAAGAAAAAAGTAAAAATAAAAAAGTAAAAAGAAAAAAGAAAAAAGTAAAAAGAAAAAAGTAAAAAGAAAAAAGTAAAAAGAAAAAAGTAAAAAGAAAATAAAAAAGAGAGAGAAAAAGAGAAAAAGACCTTCTTCTCACCTCTCACAGATCCTTGTGGATTGTGGTAAAAATAAAACATGGTATTTGTGAACTTACTATTTCCTGTAAGAAATAATAGTGATAATAGTGTTTCTTCAAATATTCAGAAGCACAGAAAGCAAACTTGTAAATGGTCTATCAAGCAGAGGTGGCCAAAATTCTCCACAAGGTTAAAGATACATAAAATCTATACAAAGTCACAGATACTAACTAAACATTAGCTTACTTCTGAAAGAAGTCCTATGGTCCCAAAATTCATGTCAAATACGTAAGCTAAAACTTTGCTTTACTTCAGGGGCTGAGAAAATATGCATGCTATCTTCCAAGCCAATAGATAACGCCTAACACCAACTTCAGAAACTGTAGAGAAGCCATGGAACCCCAAGGGGGAAAGTGTTGCTCACCTATACCACAACAAAGTGACACAAGGTAACAGCTTCTGGTGGCAGCAGGGCAAGAGCTTTAGGGGCTAAATTCCTTGAAAGTCCACACTTCAGTGAATGATCCACCAAAACCATTTTTCTGAATCTGAGTTACATTTCCACTATTGCAATTGTTATTTCACTAGCATCTCTGATTGCTAATTGCTATGTAATTTTTCATGTTTTCTGTGCATAAACACTGGTGTATAATTTTATCCCTTGTTTCAATTGTCTTGAATCTCTATCTCAGTGAATCTGAGGGTACAGCATCTCTTGCATTTCATAGCTATTAACAGCTGAAACTGTCATTTATCTACTTGTAGAAGCACAAAGGCAGTTAGTTCTGCACAAAATTCTACCAGTAAACACTAATTACTTTCTACTTTTCATTCAAAACCTATCGGAGCCATCAAGTCCCCAACAGTGTTGGAAACTTCAGGTTCACTCAGATCTTCAAATAAATTCCTTATAAACTGCTCCCAGTCCTTGAAACCTCCATATACAATTATATCAAATGTTATGACCGGACAGCTCAAGTTACAGGACGCACAGTTACATGAGACTTGAGACTTCCACACCCTAACTGGGACAAGCTTTGTCTTCTCTCTTCACATTGTGAATTCCTTCTGGCACGGACCTGCAGCCACATGCACATAACAAAACAAATCTCCATATGTGGGTGGTAGGTGTTATCTTATATGCGATATTCTTTTTCTACCTCTTTCTCCCTTGGAAGGGCCTAAGGAGTTATCTTTCTCACACAGGAATGAAGAGAGTGTATTCAGTTTTATACCATAATGCACAAGCTTCTACAGTAATGCACGAACTTCTGTTACCTAAGGACCTGAAAGATACTTTGTTTTTTTTGTTTTGTTTTGTTTTGCTTTGTTTTGTTTTGTTTTCCTGCATTTGTTCTGTCCAAGAATAAGGTAAATAAACAGATCTTGCTGACTGACAGGATTTCTTCCATCAGGATTACAGGACATAACTCAGTCTTAAAAACCAATGCAGAAAGTGGAAAAGAGTGTTGCAAGTCTGAAAAGCCATAGATATCTGCCGTGAAATATAGGCCCAAAAATTCTTGGAAATGTTACAATTACTTTCTTTCCATTCCTCTTTACCAATACTACTTATTTTAAAGGACAATCTGGACCACTTGTTAAGTGCTATGTTCAAAAATCCCTCACCCTTGATTGCGGCTGGCTGCTGTGAGAGTCATGTAATATTCAGAGCAGAACAGCAAATCATAACACTTCAGTTGTATCATTGCATGAAATGGACGATGGAGGTGTAGATTGCAAGGAGATTTTTTTTCAAATCAGGATATATAACCACTAAGGTCAGATTGAGGCCACTTCTCTTATCCAAGATGTAATATAATCCTGTGCTATCATGTTTTGTGAGCAAACATACAACATCCAGGGATAGGGATTAATTCAAATTGCTGTGATTTCTGACAGTAATTTTCAATTTTGTTGTGATATAAGTCTTTTCAACAGTTCCTCACCACAACTAAGCAGGCATGCTTCCAAATGCCTCTCAAATAAGTGTGTTTGAATCACTAGTCTGTAACAGTGACCCTGGGGCAGGAGATAATAAGTTGGCCTGTTGCTTTCATTTTATATCACACCAAAATTCAAACTATTAAAGTCTCTTGATGGTGACTGTGAACTTTATCCCCCCCCACCCCCAATCTATTAGCACAGGGAAATATTAAGGTGCTGACACCCTGCTATTAAAAAAGCAGAATGATGGTGTCAGAATGATTTATTTGTAATGGGTTTCTGACAGCTTCCTCTATGTTAGGACAGCTCTCACACAAGAGAACAAGACAGTCATTTTGACATATCCCTTATTATGTGTTTTATTAATAGAGCTTCAGTTTATTGATTTCCCAGATAGATAATCATTCCTGAGTGGCTGTACAGCATTGTCTGAGGTGAATAGTAGAAGGCACTAAGAATTACTGGGCAAGCTATAGCAAACCAAAGGATGTGGTATAAAGAAACTTCATCTGATGATATAAAAGTATTCAAGAGGTTAAAGCTGTCAAACCCAAAATATTGTATGATTAATTACTCTATTATATTTGTATGCAGAGAGAAAATAAAAAAGAAAACTTGGAGAGGAAAGGTAAGGGGAAAAAAACCAAACAACATAGTACAAAGCCGTTTACATATATTGTCTTCCATCTTTGCATGAGTCATGGCTTTTTAACTAAGTTAAAAAAAATCTTTTGTAAAAGCTGGATGCAAAAAAATATCTAAACTCTTAAACACAATGTTCCAACTATCCAGCTACTGGAAATACACATCAACATGCAGAAATGTATGATCAAACTTCGTATTACCCGTTCTTTTTCCAGCTAGCTAGATTGTGAGTTCTACCTGTTACCTAGTGTTCATCATATTATTTGGGTTATTTTAAAGCTAGAATTCTATTAAATACTTATTTTGACTTGTTGAAAAAGTCTTTTCATCAAGAAAAAGCACACTAAAGCTCAGGAAAAATAGTGGGGGAACTTGTGCTATTTACACTTTTAACCTCTGAATTTCGGTTGAAGCCCAAGTCAGTAATATTAGAAGCTACAGTCATCTGAGAGTAAAAACTGAATTGCTGGTGCCAAGCAAGCTCCTACACAAATATCTGATACACAAAAAGTAATATCAGAAGGTCTGTCTCTTTAGCTGGCATCATCCCAACTTTATTTTTAAGTCAGTACAGCTATAGAATCATAGAACAGTTAAGGGACCTTAAAGATCATCTAAATTCCAATCCCCCTGCCATAAGCAGGGACACCCCCACTAGATCAGGTTGCTCAAAGCCTCATCCAGCCTGGCCTTAAACACTTCCAGGGAGGGGGCATCCACAGCTTCTCTGGGCAACCTGTTCCAGTGTCTGACCACCCTCACAGGAAAAAATTTTTTCATAATATCTAATCTAAACCTACCCTCTTCCAGCTTAAAGCCATTTCTCCTTGTTCTATCATTAACTGCCCTTATGAAAAGTCCCTCCCAGCTTTCTTGTAATCCCCTTCAGGTACTGGAAGGCCGCTATAAGGTCTCCCTGGAGCTTTCTCTTTTCCAGGCTGAACAGCTCCAACTCTTTCAGCCTGTCCTCATAGGAGAGGTGCTCCAGTCCTTGGATCATCCTTGTGGCCTCCTCTGGACTCGTTCGAACTGATCCATGTTTTTTTCTGTGTTGAGGGCTCCAGAACTGGACACAGCACTCCAGGTGGGGCCTTACAAGAGCAGAGTAGAAGGGGAGAATTACACCAGATGTAGATTGGGTAGAGGCACTCCAAAGAGGAATAAGAAATGAACTAAACTCCTTCTCCAAAGACAGTCTTTGCATTGATGAAGCAGATTCCATTACTGCTATTTTCTACATGGTCTTTGGATAAAGTTGTCAGCTTTCTGTTTCAATTTGACTAGGGATGTGTAACACAGAAGATAGCTGTGGGCAAGCCGCCCATCATATACTAACCAACCCTGTTGTACTACATCTGACAGCACTACTTTTACCTGTGTCAGTGAAGAATGTAGCCCATTTATATTAAAATTAATTGAAGTTAGTTTAAAGAAAATGTAACTACACCAGGCAGAAATTAATTAATTAATCTAATGAATGAAATTATAGTCTGCAAAAAGGCCAATATATAAAGATACAGGTTTTCTGTCCAGATGAAAACTAATAATGGTTAAAATAGCTGATTTGTTTCCAGGTTTTCCAAGCAACTTTAAAACTTCTTTTGCATTTAGACAAACGCGGGAACTTGTGTTCCAGAGGACCAAAAAATTGTGGCTTTAGGTATGCTATAGTACAACACCCAAGGACTGTAACATGCTATTCAGCTATTCAGAAAGTAAGTGGTCTTGCACTTACAAATCAAAGCCACTTGCTCAATCATTCCTGTTTTTCCTCTGGAGTCTTTAGGATGCAAACATCCCAGTGCACTGCAAGTTTAAATGTTGAAACTGATTTCATACCATTTGCAAAGTCTTATGTCAGTGGCACATAGACGCTATGGGACAGGACTCATAGTTAGAGGTAGCCTTAGACTACAACACCTTTTCACGGTTAGCTAAAGCTTTCAAGTGGCTCTACATCTTTCCTCCTGATTCTGTTTTCTGTTTCTCCCAATGTACATATATTTCTGTAGTATGTAGTATTTTAGTCTATTTTAGTCTACTGAATTCTTAATAAATTTTGATCTCTAGCTGTGGGAGAAATGAGTCTACCAGAAATCTGAGGGTCCCTGAGATACATTTCACTGCATAATCAGAAAGAGTATGATAGAAAACCTAGTATAATCTTTCCTTAAAAGAAATACACTAGACTTAACCGTACCCTGTAGAAATACCACCAGATTCTAATCAATTTATGTAGACACAAGTACTTTTAGAGACTGAATCAGCTAGATGTGCTAAGCTTTTCAGCTTCAGTGAATCTATCTGGTTAAATTACCTGATATGCTCCCAATTGGATGTGCAAAGGACACAGCACTGGGCATTCACACACTGATATTTTAGATGCTTTAGAATACTTTATACTCACCTTGAACAAAGATAATTACTCGGTGCTGAATAATCATCTGTGACTTAGACACTGCACACATTAGCAGTTATTCACAGAATTTCAACAGTCTCACTCTCTTAAAGATACTTTAAAAGGGTGTTAAACTGAGCACTGTAATCATAGTAATTTAAACTAGACTATATATTCTAATAAATGAAAGTAAATGAAAACCAGTTCCTGTATTTTCACCATAAACTACTGAAAACCCTGGAGCAAAAACCAAAATATTCAATAAACTGGGGCAAAGAGTGTTTATTTCCTCTGACTAAGCAATATTCCCCTTTTTACAGACTTCAAAGACAGGAGTTTCCCAGCTTGATACTCTTTCATGGCTCTTTGTTAATCATAATGATTTATACTTTTAATCTAGCAATTAATCCCTACTTCCCATTGTCACTTGTGAAAATGGCATCTGAACAGCAGCTCAGATTTAGAATAAAATTATTTCTCATTACAAATGTGGGAAAATGATAAGTTAGGTGTCTGGAAATGCCTTCAGAAGTGCTAGTCTACATCTTTAGTCCACTGAATACCTTAAAACCTTTTCACCAAGAGCATCATATGCTTTTGACATTTTGATCTGATTTAATCACTGTGCACCTATAATAAAAATTAAAAGGTGTGCAAATCAAATGCCAAGTGGTATAAAGCAAGCATCTAGAATGTCAATTTTGAACATGCATCAGAGGCATATTTTGTTATTCCAAACCACATGAAAAAGTAGTCTTGCCCAACAGGATATGTAATTTTGAAAAGACAGACATGTTAAGAAAAGTGAGAATAATTTTCACTTTACAGGTGTGAAAATTATGCACAGATGGAATAATAATTTTTTTCCTAAGTTTCTAATCTTTTCCCATTCTGCTAACTTAGTGCACAACTCCAATGCTGGCAGTTGTACTGAACCAGTGAAAAGGAAAACAAAAAATGATCCATGATATGCAAGCAATAAAATAACTATTTTAGGAACCAATGAGTGCTTTGTTCAGAGAGAGAGAAGGCCAAAGAATACACACCCAGCAGGCTTTCTAACTGACTTTAAGGTTATTCTGACTAAATGTGAAAGCAATGTCAAAAAAAATTGAAGTAAGGTTAATAAATGTATGGCATAATTACTTAAATGTATAACATTTCCCACTCCCAAAACATGAAAAAAACTTCTTTGTTTCTATGAATCTCCCTTTCTCTGAAGGAATTCACAAAAATCAAGATGTTGAGTGATTTGTAAATATCTGATTTCACTGCAGTTTTCAGGAACAGTTCAGTTCCATTCATTCAGGCACATTCTCAAAATTGTACAGTATATTATAAAACTTTTTACTTTTGAAGCAGATATCTGTTTCCCTTGTTTGTCACTGATATCACAATGCAAATATCAGAACTAAAATTAAAAGAATGTATTTGTACTAGATTCACTGTCCTGGAGTATTTGAAATGTGTTATTCGAACACTGGAATTATAGACCTGGAGAATCTCACCTTATGTAAAGTGGAGCACCTCAGTAAAAACCACGTAATACAGCCCCCTGGCCTGCACTAGTAGAGCATTGTCAATAGGTCTATGGAGGTGGTCTTTCCTTCTATTCAGCACTGGTAAGACACATCTGGGGTACCTTGTCCACCTCTGGGCTGCCTAGTACAAACATACGGACTTACTGGAGAGGAGTCCATGCAGGGGCCACGAAGATTATGAAGGGACCAGAGCATCTCTTTTCTCTTTTCCAGCTCATTTGAAAATCGAATGGAAATGTCTTTATTTTAATTACACAAAAAGTTGTCATTCCCTATGAGACTGAATAAAATAGAGTTATCCAAACTGATGCTCTAAAATTAAATTAAAGCTTCATAAATAAGTTGGAAAAAAATATCTTTTTCCTGTCATGGAAATCTACAGAATTAAATCTTAAAAGTAATCTTAACAGTTTCATTTTGGATATAACTTTGTTACCACTCTACAGTCACTATTTGAAACAAGAATATCAAGTCACGGTTTATTTTAGGAGTATTTTGAAACAAGCAATCAGTTAAAGTCCCCTAACCTCAACTCCCTGAAGTGAAAGCCTACTACACATCATGTTCAGATGTAGCACAAAGCACCACCAATACATGTTCCCTCTGAAGACATCTTTTACCTTCCAGTTTGAGGAGTCAGAAAGAATCATAATGAAGAATCAGGATAATTCAATGTCCAATAGATGAATTTTCCCATGCTTAGATATTTTAGGTCCCTTATATTACATGGAAAAGTAAAAGCTATAGCAGTAGTTTTACTACTGCTGCTGATGAACTTGGAGAAAAAAAAATTCAGATGTTGGTTTTCCTAAAAACTTCACACAAAGAGGAGCCATCAGTTGTCTGAATGCTCGTGACAAATATCTATGGTTGCAGACAAGGTTTTAAATAGAAAGTTGTTGTCATTCTACAACAAAGACAGGTTAAAGGTAATAGTTCAGGAGTGACTTATGAGGTAACTTAAAGGGTGGGTCATTTTCATTACCATCAGAAGTTTACCTGCAAGTAAAGAGTTAAAAGATATATGAGTTTTGAGATGGGTCACCACAGAATGTACATGAGATCACTTCCCTGCTCCTCAACTGCAAAATACAGAAGCTGGAGATATGATCCAGGTTAGAAATAAAAGGGACAAGTATTCCTACTTACTGTAGAAATATGTCCACATACCTGCTTCACACAACCACTGAAAGGTGCTCCTGGACAACAGGGGGCATTCTTCATTATTTGTGCCACCTGATTTTTCCAAGACCTCTCCTAACAACTCAGTCTATACAAGACTGGATTCATCAAACAATATATATGTCAATTTACATGAGTAATGTAGTTTACATCACCTGGGAATTTAGTAAGAATTTAGTTTTATAAACCCAATGGTTAATCCCTTAAAGAAGAAGGACATTAAACACATGGGGTTTTTTGTTGTTTCTTTTTTGTTCCTCAACAAAGTTCCATAGTTTCTAAGCTTTTACAGAAGAATACTTTAATAAAATGCACTCACTATTTCTCTGACTTGCATTAAGCTTCAAAATATTGTGATTGCTGCACAAACACCAGAGATTCTGGATATAGGGTCTAATTCACAACCTTCAGATGTCAATAGAGACCTCTTAAATTTCAGCATCCTAATTTAAAACTAGCTGTAAATGCCCCTGACTTTTAACAGGGTTTGTATCTCAGTCCTCTGTTACAATATAAATAATTACTAACATTTACTCTTACAATTAACAGAGGAAGTAGTAATTCAGTTCTCCTGTAGGCTGTATAGTTTGTGGAGCAAGGATTATGCACCTGTACAGAACCCTAATTCATAAGAACCACCTTGGGTGTCACATTTAACTGCTACTTATATGGAAACCTTGCCGTCATTGCAAGAGGTTGTGTTTGATTTGTTTTTGCAAAAGTCACACAACAAGTACTCTGCTAGATGACTAATTGATCAGTTCCCACAGCAATGATGTCATTAGTATTAGTGAGAATTGGTGGAAAAAGTCCCACAACTGGATTGCTGGGATGCAGGTCTACAGGCCGTTCAGGAGGGGTAGGCAGCACAGACAAGGTGGAGAAGTTACACTGTTTGTTAAGGAGAGGTTTGACTGTACAGCCCTTACAGTTAGTAATGAAGTGGTTGAGAGCCTCTGGGTGAGGATTAGGGGGATGGAAAACAAAGGAGATGTTGTAGTGGGTGTCTACTACTGATAACCCAGCCAGGATGATAGTACTGATGAATTATTCTATAGGCAATTAGGAGAAATCTAATAGTAGCCCTTGTCCTTATGGGAGATTTCAGCTTCCCAGACATCAACTGGGAATACCATAATGCTGTGACAAGCAAGTATGTGAGATTCTTGAAGTTTATGGGAGATTACTTCTTGTCACAAGTCCTCAGTGAACCATCTAAGAAAGATAACCTCCTAGGTCATGAAATGGTTGAGTTTAAACTTCATGGTGTAATGAGAAAAAAAGACAGCAGCACTGCTACCCTGCATTTCAAGACAGCAAATTTTAAGCTACTCGGGGAGCTACTTAGTTAGTAATGTCCCCTGGTAATCAATCTTTGAGGGTTTAGAAGTCCACGAGAGATGGTCACCTAGAGGCATCAGAGCAGGTAATTCCACTGTGTTGTGAGGCAGGCAAGCAGGGCAGAAGACAAGCTTGTCTGAACATGGAACTCCTCATAGACCTCAAGAGGAAAAAGAAATTTTATGACCTCTGGAAGTAAAGTCAAGCTTTGCAGGAAGATTACAGAGCTGTGATTCACAGATGCAGGGAGAAGACACAAAAGCTCAATCAGAGTTGAAACTGGCCAGTACCGTGTCAAACAACAAGAAAGAATGTTTAAAGTACATTAATAGCAAAATGTGGTCTAAAGAAAAGGTTGCACTGATACTTGTTGAAGATGATCCCCTGACCAATAGGGATGAAGATAAAATGAAGCATGGATAAAGAGAAGGTAGTGGATATAGTTTTTTCTGGATTTTAGTAAGGCTCTTGATACTGTCCCTGATAACATCGTTGTGGTCAAGTTATCCAGCTGTGAAACGAGAAGGTAAGTAGAGCACTGACTGATGAACTGGATGAAGGGCAGGACTCAAAGTGCTGTAGTGAACAGGGCTACATCTGGCTGGTGACCAGTCACCAGTGATGTTCATCAGGGCTCAATTCTAGGGCCAGTTCTGTTTAATATTTTTATCAATGATCTGGATGCAGGAGTAGAATGACCCATTAGCAAGTATGCTGATGATACCAAACTGGGAGGTGCTGTTGAATCTTTTAAGGGACAAGAAGCTTTGCAGAGGGATCTAGATAGATTGGAGCACTGGGCAATCATCAATGCCATGAAATTTCACAAGTGCTGGATTCTGCACTGGGGTTGGAGTAACATCAGGTATGAGTATAAATTGGGAGAAAAGTGGCTGGAGAGCAGCTCTGCAGAAAGGGATCTGGGGGTGCTGGTCAACAGCAGGCTCAGTGCGTCAGCAGTGTGTCCTGACAGCCAAGAGGACAAGCCACATCCTGGAGGCATCAAACACAACACAGGCAGCCAGTCAAGAGAGGTGATTATTCTGCTTTATTCAGCTTTCGGGTGTCCTCACCTCAAGTGCTGTGTGCAGTTCTGGGCCACACGATTTAAGAAGGACATCTAGGTACTCAAATGTGTCCAAAGGAGAACAACAAAGCTGGTGAAAGAGCTGGAAGGCATGTCCTCTGAGGAGCAGCTGAAGACTCTGGGTTTTCTAGTTTGGAGAAAAGGAGGCTGAGGGTCATCCTCATTGCTCTCTACAGCTTCCTGAGGAGAGGAATTGGAGAGGAAGGTGTTGAGCTTCTCTCCTTGGGATCCAATGACACAATGCATGGGAATGGCTCAAATCTGCATCATGGGAGGTTCAGACTTGACATCAGGAAACATTTATTTGCTGATAGGGTGGTCAAACACTGGAAGAGGCTTCCTAGAGAGGTGGTCGATACCCCGTGCCTGTCAGTGTTTAAGAGACATTTGGACAATGCTCTTAATGAATTGCTTTAACTTTTGTTCAGTCCTGAAGGGGTCAGGTGGTTGGACTACACAATCATTGCAGGTCCCTTTCAACTGAACTATTCTATTCTAGTCTAGTCTAGTCTAGTCTAGTCTAGAGTAGTCTAATATGATATTACTTTTCTATATTTTAAGATGCTATGGTGACTTTGTGCAATGCCGAGTAAGCCATAGAAATATAATAATTACCCTATTGTAACTCTGAACAAATTAAGGTGTTTCTTACTAAGAATAGTAATGTTGCAGTGAGTTCAAGATAAATGGTTAACATTACATTTAATAGCTCTACAGCCTAATGTGACAACTCCAAATGTTTTCGGCAGAGCAAAATTTAGTTACTTTATTATAACATATTGAAGAATCTCATTAAATTAGCCAGTATACAGTCTACAAGTGAACGACTATAGATCAAGGTAAAGAAAGGAAAATAAAAGGCAATTAATATTTTTATTTTTTCAGTGTAAGGTAAAATATAAAATTTTATGGAGATTAAGTAAGTTCAATTTAAAAGAAACAAATATGTCAGGGATATTGAAAAATTTATCAGACAAATAAGGAGAAATGTAATGGTTTTTTTGGAAACTGAATTTAAATACTCAAACACCACTAACAAGATATTGGATTGCATTCTTTACATTTTCCTCAGATATTTTAAAGTTTTTTAATATGAATTATGCAAAGAAAATTAATGGCATCTGCTACCTGAGATGAGAATGATATTTTTGTTTTACTGTTAAGATTATTAATTATGTTGTTTTTTCTCACTGAATAAACTAATCTGTGTTATTTTATCATGTATTTCACAGTGCTGCACTGAACTGTGGATAAATGGATACCAGTGAGCCCTGCTTCTTTACCTCCAGTATGATTGCAGAAAGATGTTCAAGCTGTGAACACACTGTAGAACTAGAGTCTTAATAATTTGTTAGCACTTTTTACAATTTCCCTTAGATTCATTCTGTGCACAGGCTTAAGCATAGCATCTACATAGCCTTTAAAGGCCACTTATAAGAACAGTCTTGAATACAACTCAACCAGGCTTCTTATTAGCTTGGCACAGGTCTGCAGTTCATGTAGAATTAAGAACTTAATTAAAACCACTGGATTCATCACTAATTTATATACTGAGACATTAGGAATATGTTGTCTCTTTCTTAAGTAATCTATATCAAAGTATATAGTGTCACCTTCATAATCTTTCTGGTCTTGTGAGGAATTGCTTATTAATTTGATTTCAAAATTCATTGAGTATTTTTATATGCATTGCTCTATATATGTTCACCATTGAAAAGTGCTACTCCTTATATCATTATACCTTGCTAGATTTCTCTGCATACAGTCACTGAAGAGGAAATAGCTGAAGAAGAAGCTTGCATGACTCTTGGTGGACAAGCAACCTGTAGCTCCCAAAGAGAACATTCAGCTGGTGGCAGAACCAACACTTTGAGCAAACATAACTGATTTCTCCCAGTAATCTTGAAAGCACAGGCAGGATTAATTTCTGATTCCAGTAACATCTCTACTTTGAAGGAAAAATTTTCCTTTTCTCTCTCCCTCATGCTCCAATTTCTTCTGCTTTTGTGCATCCTACATTTAGGCTGTACATCACAAGGACAACACACTGTATAAATTGTCCCAGAATTCAGAAGATTTGGGGTTTTAGTTCTGTCAAACTCTTGAGGAGGGAAGGACGAAAGAGAGAATTACTTCCCTCACCAGTTGTGGTTTAACCTCAGTTGGCAACTAAGCCCCACACAGCTGTTCACTCATTCCCCCTTAGTGGAATGGGGAAAGAATCAGAAGAGTAAAAGTGAGAAAACTCATGGGTTGAGATGAAGGCAGTCTAATAGGTAAAGTAAAAGCCACATGCCCAAGCAAAGTAAAACAAGGAATTCATTCACCACTTCTTTCTTTCTCCCCTAGCTTTATGTTGCTGAGCTTGACATGATATGGTAGGGACTATCCCTCTGGTCAGTTGGAGTCAGCTGTCCCAGCTGTGTCTCCTCCCAGCTTCTTGTGCACGCTCAGCCTTCTCACTGGTGTGGTGGGGTGAGGAGCAGAAAAGGTCTTGACTCTGTGCAAGCAATGCTCTGCAATAATGAAAATATCTCTGCATTATCCACACTGTTTTCAGCACAAATCAAAAACACAGCCCCATATTGGCTACTATGAAGAAAATGAACTATATCTTAACCAAAAACCAGCACAGCAATAAAGGAAAAAAGAGCCCACAGTTATACTGAAGCCCATGTTTAAGACTGAATCTGTGTCAGCTTTGCTAAATTAAATTAAGTCTTCCTCCCCTTGTGCTTATAGACACTTTCCTCTCAAATACGTGGATATCTAAATATCTATATATCTACTATCTAAATAATCACTGCATTATCTTTATGCATTATCCAACACATCTGCATTTCAGCATTTAGATTTTACAGAGCTTCATTATTTTCCACCATGCATGTGTAAAGCTTTTAACAAAATGAAGTGCTGATACTTACTGTTTTTCTATTATTCTCTACAGCAACAATAAATTACAACACCACACACTGGCTTATAACACCTTACAACCCATGAGCCAGGAAGGTAGAACACAACTGCAGAAAAACAGTTGACAAAAGGAAAAAAAATATTTCCCAATTTTCTAAATCTGATATAGTTTTTACATGAACAATAAACTCAATGCATATTGCAAAGGATGATTTTTTTTTTTTTTAATAAAAAATAAAATAGATTTAGGTAATTATAAAGCTGATTATATCAGGAATGAATTTAATTTTAAAGGTAAACATTGTTTGTGAACAGAATTTGTCACATGGTTAGTGAGGAAAATTATCAGGGCTTCTTAAGTGACTTTTACCTGTCTTCTAATGCAACTAATATTTGCAGAGTAAAAGCAGAAATAAATTTAATCCTCTGATTGCAAGTGGATGAATATCCTTTCCCATATAAATGAGAGCCTAAAGTCTATTAAAGCGTAACACAGGTCACAGGAAGGTGATAGATACTCCAGTAAGAGTCTGGATGGTACCAGCACAGCCACAGCCAAAGGCCTGTGCTCTCTGGGTGCAGTGAGCTACCAGAACACTGTGGAGCTCCTTTTATGATATACCACATGAACGCATCTACACCATATATTCAGTGCAAATGTTTGTTTTTTGGTTTTTTTAATTTTTATTAGCACTTAATTTTCTTCATAAACTATTAAAACAGCTTTTGGGTAAGAATCTTTCATATTTCACAGATCAGAAAATTTCAAGGTTTGTTTTATTAATATTTTGGGGTGTTTTTTTTCCTTTTTTTTATCCTCTCAACACAAACTTTCTTAGAGGTAAAACCTAGTAATTGAGTCACTTCCTCACTTCTACAAGCAATGACCTGTGCTTGGCTTTTACTTCCTGTTTCAACTTATTTATTAGGCTTGTTAGGTGTGCATGGTTCCCCTGGTAAACAGATGGCCCTGGTCCTTTTGTTTTTGATGTTGTCAAAGAATATATGCTACTAATTCTAAAGAATTACATGTGTAGATGTGTGTCCATAGGCAGGATATAGCACCTACAAAGCTAATTTAATGTATATATACATTTACAATTATGTATTTATTTATTTATATTTACATTTACATTTCTATTTACATATGCAGTTTGCATCTATGTGTATAATTCAGATAAGGAGAGGGGCAATTTAAAACCCATTCCTTATGATTGATCTAGAAGTAGATACACACCAATGCTACTCAGTCACAAAATACTTAATGAAAAGGAAATGAAAAAAAATATAGCAAAGAGCCTGCATAACAGCTGGAGTGAAAGCAATAGCACATATCCATGGGAACCTTCAGGAAGTTCCTTACAAGCAAAGATGATAAAATCTCTTTGATACAGGATACAGCTATTAGGGAAAAAACCTGATACAGCATGACCATTTTTGTTTCCTACAGCTGATATTTGTCTTTTCCTCTGATTTTTTGCTAATTCTTCTCTTTCCTTTCAGGAAGAAACAAGAAGAACAAAAAAAGGAACACCTGGAAAACAAATACCACAAAAGAAAAATAACAAAACAAATTCAGAATGATGTCTCAAATTCTTCCCTGATGAAATATTCATGTGCTGTTAATAAGTTTAATATGCAATGCCAACAGTACTAGATAAGCATTTAATATTAGCTGTTGACGTTTTCTGTTTGTGCAAACCTAAGGATAATAAAAAGCACCCTCTATAAATTAAATCTTTAAAGCCTTGACAGAGAATTGCATCCTAGCTAAAACAGATTTGTCAAAGCAAATGACATTTATCTAGAAAAACAGTGCCTGGAAGCAGAGCATAATATCAAGAGCTTTGGTGTCACTGAACATAAACAATGTTTTGATAGAGGCACTTAAGAGAACCGAATTATACTAATGGCTAAAAGCTAAAAGCCCTCCAGGTGATGTTGTGAATTTAAGGGATATATAACAAGTGTTTGTGAAAGGATACTATGACTGACGAAACTTTTCCAGCTTGAAAGTAATTCTATGGTTACTTTTAAATCCTGTAAAAAGAAAATGAAATATTTGCTTTGGTACAGCAGGGAGAATACAGCCAGTATTTTGCTTTGTGCCTCAAGGGACTGTGTTACATGAGTCTCTGGAGACAGCAGTGCTCCAGAAGGAGAAATATGTTACAGATGACGAGCAGTTTAGCCATTGGGGAGAACAGCACTGCTGTCAAATTGCTAATGTAGTCCTCTTTTCTGGAAACCTCAAAGATAGTGGGAGACGACAGCAGCTTAACTGGCCTCAAATTAAAAACAATAGATACCAGGGCAACAGGAATGTGTCTGATGTACGAACCCATGATAACTATAGGCAGACAATGCTGATATTAGCATTGAATAACAGGCAGGCAAAAAATCTCCAGGAGACCCCTGGCTGGGTTTATAGTTAAAAACTCTTTCTGGTAACTCCTACTAGTACAACAGTTAATGTCACTGTAACACTCTCCTTCCCATGCTTTTTCTCTCACAAAGAAGGAGGTGTCTTTTCTGCCTTTAGAAGGGTGTTCTCGTAGCAGCCCAGCACCTGTGGGCAGCCATGAGCACAGACCCCTTTCTGAGAGTGGAAAGCTCCTGCTGCACCTTTATCAGCAGAAATCCTCAGTTCATAAGATAAAGTTCCACCATGAGAGCACATGTGATATGGATGGGCCTCACAGAAAATGTGTCTGAAATTCCCTTTCATGTCAGTGAGACAGGCACATCTGTAAGGACTGCCTTAGTTTATAGCAGCTGCCTGACCTCTCCAAGCTCTGCTGCAGCCTGATCCCTGAGGCACGATATAAGTGCTGCATGTCATATTCTACTGCATGAGAGAAAACATTTCATCTGCTATAAATTCAGCTTTTAGTAAAGTTGGAAACCTTTCCTTTCCAAGTGATACTGTCTGACCAAACACTTTCCCTACCTTCGTTGCAGCCACATGAGCAGTGTTAACCTTCCATCCTCACAGATCATGCTTGCTTCAGTTTGACATAATGATTTCTTGTGAAAAGCTTTACAAAAAGCATTTGAACAACAATTTTCTTAGCATTTTATTAAAATTAAGATAGAAGGCATTGCATTACCTTGGAGAGTAAGTAATGTAAAGTGTAGAAACTATAGATATCTTGTCAGCATTCCACTCCTCAAGCAACTATGATTTACTTCTTTTTTACAGCAATTTCACTGTCTGCCTCCGAAGCCTGCTTCTTCACGCTGACTGCTTCTCATGCATAGAATCACAGAATGGTTTGGGTTGGAATGGACCTTAAAGATCATCTCGTTCCAACCTTCCTGCCATCTGCAGGGACACCTTCCACTAGACCAGGTTGCTCAAAGCCTCAGCCAACTTGGCCTTAAACACTTCCAGGGAGGGGGCATCCACAACTTCCTTGGGCAACATATTCCAGTGTCTCACCATCCTCACAATGAAGAATTTCTTCCTAATATCTAATCTAAACCTCCCCTCTTTCATCTTAAAGCCATTTCTCCTTGTTCTGTCACTACTTGCCCTTGTAAAAAGTCCCTCCCCAGCTTTCTTGTAGCTCCTTCAGATACTGGAAGGCCGCTATAAGGTCTCCCTGGAGCCTTCTCTTCTCCAGGCTGAACAGCCCCTACTCTCTCAACCTGTCCTCACAGCAGAGGTGCTCCAGCCTTCGGATCATCCTCGTGGCCTCCTCTGGACTCGTTCTAACAGGTCCATGTCTTTCTTGTGTTGAGGGCTCCAGAACTGGACGCAGTACTCCAGGTGGGGTCTCATGAGAGCAGAGTAGAGGGGGAGAATCCCCTCCCTCGACCTGCTGGCTACAGTTCTCTTGATGCAGCTCAGGATAAGGTTGGCCTTCTGAGCTGCAAGTGCACATTGCCAGCTCATGTTGAGCTTCTCGTCCACCACCACTCCCAAGTCCTTCTCTTCAAAGCTGTCCTCAAGCCACTTATTGCCCAGCCTGTATTTGTACTTAGTATTGCCCCAACCCAGGTGCAGGACCTTGCATTTCGTCTTGTTGAACTTCATAAGCTTAGCACAGGTCCACCTCTCAAGCCTTTCAAGGTCTCTCTGGATGCCATCCCGCCCCTCCAGAGTGTCAACCGCACCACACAGCTTGGTGTTGTCAGCAAACTTGCTGAGGGTGCACTCAATCCCCCTGTCCATGTCTCCGACAAAGATGTTGAACAGTGCCAGCTCCAATACCGACCCTTGACCCACTTGTCACTGGTTTGCACTAGGACATTGAGCTGTTGACCACAAATCTTTGAGTGCGACCATGCAGCCAGTTCCTTATCCACTGAGTGGTCCATCCATCGAACCGACATGTTTCCAATTTAGAGATAAGTATATTATGTGGGATGGTGTCCAATGCCTTGCACAAGTCCAGGTATAATCCTATATTGCTTCCTCTAATGGTATCCTCTCTGTTTATCTATTCTTTTAGTAGTAAGAAATGCTTTAAGAACTGGATATTACTGATGTTACAAAATTAGTTTCAAACAAGAGATGCAGATGAAAGAACTCTTGTTTGAATCTCTATGTTTTAAAATAAAAATATAAAGAACAAAATAAGACACTTGTCCTGATTTTTTGCTAGGATAGGGTTAATTTTCTTCTCAGTAGCTAAAAAGCACTGTGTTTTGGTTTCAGTGAGGATTATTGTGAGAAGAAATGTTGTTAAGGTACAAGGACACTGTGGTTGGGTAGTTTGGAAGAGCAGAGGAGTGGCCAGGGGAAGCTGAGGGGTGGCGAGAAAGTGTGGTAGCTAGTAAAACCCAGAACTGACAGTTGGATATGCCAATAAGATATTCCGTATCATATTATGTCATATTTAGTATATTAACCAGGGCTGATTGGAAAGTTGGGGGAATTCTCTCAGGTATCACTCCAGCTTGCTTTTCTGAGTTTGTAATTCCAGTTTTGGGGTTCATTTTTGCTCCTTGGGGATTGTTATCCGTGGATAGTGAGCAACTGTACTCTGCATCACCTGCATCACTCATATATAGATATAGTTGTTATCATTGTTGTTGTTATTATTTTTTTTTTTTTCTCTAATTACTAAATTGTTCTTATCTCAACCTACAAGTCTCCTCACCTTTACCCCTCCAATTCTCTCCCTGATTCCCTGGTTAAGCAGGGGTGAAGGGAGGGGTGCTCCAAGCGGCTGTGTCTTGTTTGGCTGCCAGATAAGTTAAACTAACACAAAATTAAAAATGGGAAAAAAATTCTCATTACACCGGACAGCAAAAGCAGAGACTAAACTATTTTCACAGCACCCAGGCAATGACAACATAGGCAAAACACTGAACTCTATATAAGTGCTTTTCGTCACAAAATTTTAATTAAACGGGGCTGAACTAAAAATCTAAATGTATGTTAGAAAATACATAGACATTTACATATACTGCTGTTAGGAGGCTGTTTGTTTTGGTTTTTTAACTTCTCATTTATTTTCTATCCTATAACATTGATAGATGAGCAGATTAAAATAACTAAACTATATTTTTTGAGTAAATAAACCAGGAAGAGCAGCAGTATCAACAACAGCTGCTTTATGTCATAGTAGCACAAAACTTTGTGCTAGGGTTTGTTTATTGGCTTTTATATTAAAACACTCAAAGAAAACACTGATGCAGCAGACAAAACCTGCAGCATGAAAAACACATGTTTCTCAACAGTCCCTCAGTAATGAGATAAAGAAGTTATGATAAATTGACTCAGATCTAGATGGTGCCTATCAGAATTTGCAACTTTTTCAGGCCAAACTTACATTTCTTTATTTGTTGGGATGGGGAGGGGGAGCATTTTCAAAGTTATCTGTGTGATAGGTTTTAACCTTAAATTTACAAGTCAAGTATTATCTTTGCTGATTTTTTAAAACAGGTTTCTTGATTTGTATTTAACAAAGCAGGGAAGTGCACAGTTTTAAGAGTTCTAAGCAAGATCTCATTAATAACCTTAGGTTCACTTATTTTCTAAGTCAAAGGGAAATATACGCAGTCTAAATGCTATGATCTTTCCAAGCTCTGCTTCTCCTGTTTTTGTCCTCTAACTTATAAAAAAAAATCTCTTTATGCATACTGTTTAATCTAGTGTTTTATGTGTGTCTGCAATATACATGTTTTCTGCAATCACCTTCAGCCAAGAACTTTTAAAAAAATTTCTGAAGTTTGGAACTTCACAATAACTCATCCTAGACAGTACAGCTCACATTTCCAGTATATTCTTCTCCAAATATTTCCAATTAATATCGACATTTACATGAAGACTCAGAACATTCCTCAAAATACATACATATGTTTAATATAGATATAGAAAGACAGCTGTCTTTTTCCAGTGATACACGTTTGGCCAGCCTGTAAAAACTACCTCTACATTAAGCCCAAGGATTTTCATTTTCTTTACAATCAGTATGAGTCTTTCAAAGAGCAAAAATTTCAGAGTATTTTGAAGCAAAGGTCAGGAACACTTTTTTTTTTTTTTTTTTTTTAATGGCACTTAGCATGAAGTTAGCTTTTAGTGTTGAATGGTTCTAAGGACACAAGGAAAGAATGTGAATATTCATTATGGTTTTTATACAGAAGCTGAGCTCTGAAAGCCTTGAACCAGTTGCATTTACTGTGTTTTCAAAAAGGTAAATTTAAAAAAAAAGGAAACTTTTTTATTATTTATTTAATCTTAGCTCTTGGTACATTGCTCAAATGACAACATGATAGGGCAAAGCTAATTAGGAAGATTTAAGTTGAAATATTCTTTTGTGCATTCCTATGGTAAATAGTACAGACAATTTCTGTCTTTCCACAACTTTCAGAAAATCTGTTGTGCCCAAGTCTTAGCTCGTCACCACTCTTTGAGAACTGAATCTCTCCACCCTTCACTACCATTTACAAAGTTCTGTGTTACAGGCCTACTTACAAGATATTTTTTATATCCGTCCCCTTATCTCTTTTTATTTTATCTACATTTTAAATTAAATCACATCTCTTCTCAGATTCATCAGTTTTCTCTGCTAGTCATAGTGTCCTATTGAACTTGAAGTAAAAAGTCATAACTGCTTTTTCTTCCCTAAGAAATTCCTTCCTGGTCAGCAGATTTACCTGCTATCCTTTTTCAGTTTCTTGAGTTTCAAAATAAATAACTATATAGTTACACAAAGCAGTTATGTGATGCTACCTTTAACAAAAAACTCTACTAATAAAACTCAATATTTTACACTGTAAATGCTAATAAATTACGGAGTATAATAAACCAACATCAACAAAGAGGATATTTGGAGAACATAAAAAAAGATAATGAAGTTAGGTGACACTTTCTAAGTATAGGAATTCATTCCCTATTGCAGCAGATTTAGGGTTGTTATCCCAAAACATGAATACTAATTACCTGTAAATGATTATTAAGTTTTTAGTCATATAAAAGAGTGACACAAATCAAGCCTTGAAAGCAGAAAGAAACATGGAAATGGGTTGTGGCACAGAGAGAACAACAATTCCAATGTTTTCAGGCCATAGATCACTGATCCTCACAATATCTGGTGTTACCAGAAATGTCCACCAGCAGGGCTGGATTTCATGAAACAGCAATGTGAAAAAAATGCTGTTGAACTGTTGAGTTGCTCAACAGTAATTAGGAGGGAGAAGCGGGGGGGGGGGGGGGGGGGGGGGAAGGAAGGGAGAAGAAATTGAGGGAAGGCAATAGTGTCAGAGATCTTTCTTCATTTTGAAAATTATAGATATACTTTGGTTTTGAAGTTAGTTGTTCCAAATTGTGTTTACAATAGATCTCCACATGGCAGGCTTTTCTTTAAAAAGGTTAATTACCTCCACTCCAACAAAACTATTGTGTTAAATGCTAAAAAGAGTTTTCCTACTAGTCCTCAACATGATGTGCTACTAGTTGGTAAAGATGAAGAACTTCACAGGGTGGCAGAATACATTCTTATGAAAGATATGTTTTTTATCTATATCAAATTATTTTTGGAAACAGCTACAAGAGACAAGCTTAAAAAAATGTCTTCATCTCTGTTTGAGAAAGTTGGTGTGGTTGGAGACATCAATGCAAGTATCTATTTAATGCATACATACTTTCTCACATTTGAATATTAGTCCTCAGCAATTGCATTGCCATGAATGGCACTAGAATTAACATAACAGGGTTCTTTTTCAGGCAATCTTTTCTCCAGGTTTCACATATTCATTTCAGGTCAGGGATATTATTACAGACATCATCCTCAGTGTCCATGTCAGAGATAAAATACCAATACTACAAAGAGTATCTGCTCAATGTCATGAGGGAAATCAATGAAAAGGAAAAACATTACAGCCCCACAAATATAGATCTACCATCAATTCATCTAGCAACTAGATTTATGAACATTTGATGTAGTCTTTTGAAAAATACACAGTCCTTTTTTACTAATCCATGACGTAGCTTGAGTGTGGTTTCATTATTGCTTTTTCCACCCCATAGAAATTCTAAGCTGTGAAAAAATGGGAGAAGAAATTAACTATTATATTTATAGTCAAAATGAGATCATGATAGGGAAAGGAAAGATGTAAGAATGAGTACATTAAAAATATTTTCTTAAAAAAAAATTATAAAAAGTTTAAAACTGGACACATTTTTCATTATTTTTTTACAATTTCAGACAAACGCAGGGTTGAAAATGATATTTTAAGTAAATTCTGCTTTACATCAGTCAAAAATACTTTCACAAAAATGATGATTTTGCAAGGTTTTGACCTTTAGATTTCTTTAATGTAATAAAATGACATCTTGAAATCAATAAATTTTTTATAGGAAAAACACTTACTTGCTTAGCCTCCTACATTTTACTATTTTTTCAAAACAAGCTAAGAAAAAAAATATGTCATTCCATTAGAATTTTGAAAATGTGTGGCTTTTTCTGGTTTTTTGCATTTTCTCCTGGGAATGAATTTACAGGAAGAAATCATCATTTCATTTAACTAGTGCAGCACTGGCACATTGGATGTAATTGTACTCCTGTTTCAGGTAAGAATCACTAACTAGGCCTAGCAAGTGTAATGGCAAGTTATTGTCCTTATAATGATTGATAGGAATTCAAGACTGAGGCCTCCAAAGTGCCTGAAGCAGCTTCTCATGCGTAACATCTCAGCTCTCAGGGTTACCTGGTTGTTTCTGGCTCCACTTTCGCTTACATTTTATCAAGGCTTAAAACTAGTCCTGAAGCTCTAAACTCTTAGGGCTTACAGTTTTTACTGGGAACAGCAGAAAACTTCTGTAACAGTTGAAGGGTTTATCTCTTCTTTTTTTTTTTTGCAGCAACAAGCAGAGTGAGGCAGGCTGTATTGTAAGACTCCAATTCCTTCCCTTTTCTATTATCTGTAAGCCAGCTGACACTGCAAACTTATACCAGCAGTAATCCTGAAACAGAAAAGAATCATTCAGGCATGCGATTGCAAGACTGAAATCTATATAAGTCTGTCTTTTCCTTACTATACTTTTGTGTAATGATCTTGCATTTTTTCAGAAGAGCAGCCAAATTACACTCTTCTACTGCTACAGCCACTGCTTAAGAGGAGCATTATTAGGTCCTAATCTATTCCTCCAGGCTTGTGGTTTTGCTGATAGAGCAAAGAATGGCCACATTAGGAGCTCTTGTTGGTGTTATAATTTAAAAAATATTCTTTCTTAGAATTAATATTAGAAACAATGCGAGCAGACAAAAAACTTATTTAACAATGGAATATGATACATAATCATCTTGGATATGATGAAAACAATTATAAAAGTTACCTTAAGAGAAAGGTTTGCTTTTAATAGACTCTCTAATCCTTCCTTTTTCTGAAGTAGATTTTCATCTATCAGATTTCACTGACATATAACAGTGATTTCAGCCTAGCACCCTGGGAAATTCTTTAACTATCTTAGCAAAGAAGGGTGAATTTTCAATATAGACAATGTTATCAGGGGTCACCTATCTTTTTGTAAGTTCCAGTTACAATTTTCCATCTTGCTGTGCTCTTATTTTATTTTCCAGATATGAAGAATGTATCAAATAAGCACAACATAATCAGAAGCATTCCCTTTTACCTAGGGGCCAGTTTGTTAAATCAATGTTCTAATTTTTTTTTTTTTTAATTTATTTCCTGATTTTGAACTTTCTCTCCTAGGTACACTTTCTTGGAGTGTACCTAGCTTGACCCTGAAGCCTAGGTTTGATACAGACCAGAGACTTAAAATATAGCTGAGGTTTTTGGGGAAAATTCTACATTGTGAGGAGGACCAGTGAGAATGCACACAGAATAGATGCACAGAAGATAGAGAATGAAAAGACACAGAAATAAGATAATAGCAATAGGACTTAAGTAAAAGAACATCAACTTAAATAGACAAAAATTCTGAGAGTAGGAAACAAAGGCATTGATGACATCAGCCAGCCACAATCACCATGTAACTTTTGCACTGCCACCTTAAGCTATACATGGCTTTGCCACAGTTGTCCACAGATGCTACCAGCACTGGAGATCTGTGATGCTGTCTGAGAGCACAGCACATCCACATCATATATGTTTGGTCCTGCCTATCTCAGAAGTCAGGAGCTCGCTTCAGAATCACTTCAGTTGTTCATGTCAATGACTAATTAGGATCATCCTTTCGTAGTAGCTTACTCAGACACATGCACACTGAGCATGCTTGTAGATGCCCAGACCAATCTGCCTGCAAGTATCTAAGTCAAACCCCTTACGGAAGAATCCCTGAAACCATGGAAAAGAAAGAAAAAACTTACTGAAAATTAGACATCACTGTTCCACCACTTTCATTTCAAGAAAGGTGTGCAGGTGTTGAGCTTCAAATCCTGACTATGGAGCAATTGCAAAGCTTGTAACAAGAAAGAAGAAAAATCACTGGCTTGTGGTTTTTGACTTTTTTGGGGAGGCAAGAATTCTGGTTCTCATTCTCAGCTTTATGTCAGCTCTTCTGTTGTTATTTAGACAAAATAAGTACTCACCTAGAGTACTGTGCCCAGTTCTGGAGTCCCCAACAAAAGAAAGACATCCAGTTAGAATGAGTCCAGAAGAAGGCCAAGAAGACGATCCAAGTGCTGGAGCACCTCTGCTATGAGGACAGGCTGAAAGAGTTGGGGCTGTTCAGCCTAGAAAAGAGAAGGCTCCAGGGAGACCTTATAGTGGCCTTCCAGTACCTGAAGGGGCTACAAGAAAGCTGGGGAGGGACTTTTTACAAAGGCAGGTAGTGACAGAACAAGGAGAAATGGCTTTAAGCTGGAAGAGGGGAGGCTTAGATTAGATATTATGAAAAAATTATTTCCTGTGAGGGTGGTCAGACACTGTCCCAGATTGCCCAGAGAAGCTGTGGATTCCCCCTCCCTGGAAGGGTTCACAGCCAGGTTGGATGAGGCTTTGAGCAAACTGATTTAGTGGGGGGTGTCCCTGCTGATGGCAGGAAGATTGGAACGAGATGATCTTTAAGGTCCCTTCCAACCCAAACCGTTCTATGATCCTATGAAAATCATTCTTTCCTACTAAAAAATACATCTGCTTAAAGTTAATTTGGTTTGGTTTGTTTTTTGTTTTTTGTTTTTTTTATCAGCAAGGAACTGTCTCATGCAAAGTGAGGATCCAGATTTACTAGGTAGCCATGTAATAAAAATAATCTGGTATTATAAAAGCTGTTATAAAATCCATAGGCAAACAAATAAATGCTTGTAATCCTAACTTTTGGAATAATTGCTACTGGGAGGAGGTTCCCTGGATTTAATAATTCAATATAAGTTTAAGCAAACCACTTATATCTCTCATTCATCAAACTGGCAAGAATGAAATTAATTGTATTGTTCACCTAGACTACTGAAAAAATAGTCATCTCAGTGTTATGATTGTGGTGGTTTGGGTGGATTTACCCTTTCGGTTTGCACCTTGCAGCCAAACGCAGCCTGCTCTCTCACCCTCCTCCCCCGCCTCACTCAGGGAGTAGGGGAGAGAACTGGAAGGAAAAGGGAAAGGAAATTCATGGGTTGAGATAAAAGCTATTTACTAATTAAAATAAAATTATAATGTCAACAGTCAACAATATATAAACGAGTGATACACTTTTCAATTGCTCACCACCTGCCAACCGATGCCCAGACTGTGCCAGCCAGTGATCCCGGAGCCGAGAGACTTCCAAAACCCCAGAAGAACAAGCCCAAGTGATCCCTGAGAGAATACCCCCACACCCCCACCTTCCAGTCAACCCTGGTTAATATACTGACATGGCGAGATATGATGTGGGATATCTCACCGGCACACCCAAATGCCGGTTTGGGTTTTGCTATTCACTGCACTTCTCCCTCCTAGCCTTGATGCACTTGTGAACCAGCCAAACACGCTGACCTTGGGCTCCAGCAGCAACTAACAGCATTGGTACTTTTATCAACGTTCTTCCCATAACAAGTCTTACACTGAAATGAAAACACAGCTCTTCTAACTACTAAAAAGAAAACTAACTATCCTAGCAAAACCAGGACATTGATAAACATGCATAGTTTCAGAAAATAGTTCAAGGAGGTGCCTGTATAAGAACTAACATTGGCTAAAATGCCTTCTGTTTACATTTTACATAGAAAACAAGTGCCTGACACATCTTAAGCACTTGTGACATTATAAAAAATTGAGTATTTCAACAAATATTGAACACATTTTTCCTTTAAAGTTGTTAGCACTTACTCACTAAACATATAAAACTGCTTGCCTGAAAATCTAACCAGTTTTCTACAGAAAATTAAGAGAGGTTTTTCCACTCAGCAAAGGTTATAGAGAAGAAAGAATATTGCAGAACAACAGAATTAAACCACAGGTGGGATTTTAAGGTAATCTTAGCCACACACATGAATTTGGGTGGTCTGAGGCATGTAGAATCTAAACCGGATGGTTTCTAACCTGGAAGCCGTACAGCTGTAAACACTTAAAATTAGGATAACTATTTTGCATATAGTGCTGTGTCATTTCAACTATATGTTTTTTCTGACTAGCATGACCAATGAGCACAAGAGTAATAATAGTGTGTACGGTACCTAAGGTTTTGGCAAAAATTCTCTTTCTGAGGGGCAGAAGAGAATGGTAAATTTTTCTGCTGACTGAAAAAGTAGCCGCACAGAAATACACCTAATGAGGTATTTTAAGAGTTTTACATAGCTAAGTATCACAACCCAAATTTACTTATTCAAATACCCTAGCAGAGTCTTCCAAAAAGCTCTCATCCTCCGTAATTTGTTTATGGATACAAAATTCTTTTACAAGGAGTGTAATTAGCTGTAGTGCAAATTATGATGAGGAAATTATGGATCAGAAAGAAGTATGTACTTTTCTGAATCCACAGAGAAAAACAACAATGACATCAAGATCTCCCATGTCCTTGTCTAACTCATTATTCTCTAAACAATAGATTTGTTTATTAGCCTCTTATTCTTCCCTAGTTCTCCAAAACACATAACTCTGGGTAGCCAACATGAGTCAGGCTTGTGATATGACTGTTTCTTTATTTTTAAAAGATGCTTTCAAACAAAACAAAACAAGTTAAACTCATGTGCACATCTTGATGCTCTAAGTGAGTAGGAGATGGGAACAGGTGTATACCCAGGTCAAATGTACAACAGCAATTTAAAAATGAATTTGCTCCACCACCTCTTTAGAAGCACTCATTCCTCACTTGTCCTGTCTGACTGTCCACTGACAACGACCAGTGATGAATTGGGCAATGAGACATACATTTTGTCGTGTTCCAGAAAGGCTCTACCCCTAGCTGTTGTCCAGGAGCTCCCAGGCCAGGAGGATATCCTGGCCCCTACCCTCTTTCCAGATCTCACTCTCATTTCTCCCCAGAAGATGCAGACTCTGAGGATGACCGGCACTGTCACCCCATTTCCTGGTGCACAAGGACTGTGGGACACTGAGACTGTAGGTGCTGAGGGTGGGGAATAGCCCATTGTGATGTCACTGAGCAATGAATTGTGAACACATGGCACTCTCTGCTCTTCCCCAGGTGCCAGCAGAGAATAGTCCATGGTGCATAGATGCAGGGATTTGGTCCGTCAGAAGTGGACCAATTCAAGAAAGATTAAAACCTTGAGCATATTCTGGGAAAAAATGCTGAAGTGTGTGTGATAGAGAGAAAAAGAGACCGATTAGGGGTAGGGAAGCTCTCTTCTTCCCATTCAAGAAATGTGAGACATGCTGCTAGATTTTTCCTCAGACTGACTGTAAGCAGAAAATTGATTCTCATGTGATTTCTACTGTAAATATGGAAATTCAAACTGACCCAGAAGATTCCTGCAGCTTGCTGTCACTCTTTAGCCCCGTGTTAAACCCAACATACCAGTGAGGGAGTCATTTCCCACAGCCAAGGAGCAGTCTCTGCTGTGCATCCACTCTGCTACCTAGTGAAAGAACATTGTTAATATTGCTGTGGGTTGTCTGCAAAGGCAGGTTCTCTGAAAATGCCTCCACTGCCGATACGCTGGTAGCAAAGGACTCCACAAAAAGCTTACTCTTCTTGAGCTCACTTCAGTCCACAGTGAGATGAATTTAAAACTGGCTGAAAGGACAGGCCCAGAGCGTGGTGGCATACTACCTAGTTGGAGTCCAGTAACTGGTGATGTACCCCAGCTATCAGTACTGCCTCTATTCCTGCTCAACATCTTCATTAATCATCTTGGTGGAGGGGTAGAGCATACTGTCTCTATACTCTCGATAAGTTTACAGATGACACAAACCTGGGAGGAATGGCTGATAGACCAGGGGGCTGTACTGCTACGCACAAGGACCTCAAATGGCTGGAGAAATGGGCCCACAGGAACCTCATGATATTTTGCAGTGTTGCAAGTACTCTTATAAAATAATCAAAGTTTGATTATATGGAAGAGTTGGTTTTAATTTAGGAGTAGAAAACTGTAAAACATAATGTGTGTTAGGATTGTTAGCTTTGAACTAGAAACCTCACCAAGAAGAGACTGTAAAGTCCCAGGCCTGTTCTAATCTTTAACTTAGTACTGAAGTTAAGAACAATGTTTCTTCATCATAGAATTTCAGAAATCAAAATTTATTATCTTAGTGTTTATAGAAGCATTAAGACTCTTTGTTTTACTCATCCCTGGGATGTGACAGGAGAATGTGTTGAGCTAACTCTTTAGGACAAGGTAGACAGAGGTATTGGAAGCAGGCCCAAGAAAGAACTGAGCATGTGCAAAGGAAAAGTACAACCAAAGGACATAATGATGAAGACTATCGATGACCACCAGAAAGAGATACTGCATATGTGAAAGGGACATTTACATACATTAATGAATTCCTAGAAATGTAATTAATATATTAATAACTTATTGGAAAAGTGATGAATATTCAAGTATTGATAGTTTAAAACTTTTGTAGAGAGCTGCGTAGGTAGGCATGATAGGTGGAGCGATCCCCCGTGTATCTGGTGCTGTAATAAAGAAGTGCCTGCTTTTTAAGAATACATTGCTGTTAAGAAGTTTATTCCTGATTTCAGTGACAACAAGGGCAAGTACAAAGTCCTACATCTGGAAGGGAACAACCATAGGCATCTGCATATACTGGGAATCATCTAGCTGGAAAACAACTTGGCACAAAATGACCTGGGGTTCCTCATGGACACCAGTTGGATATGATCAAGTACCTTGTTGACCTGCAGGACACATCTATTCCTTTTCAGGCCCTTGCCCTTTACCAACAGGACTGAGGAGACACCCACTGGACTCCCACGCCCTTGACTTTCCTCTCCTGAGCCATGTAGTCTCTGATGGAACTCTCCATGTATCCTTGGCAGCATTACTGGTGACCATAAGGGAGAACATGGACTAGTCCAAGGACTAGAAAAGTACCAGCAGTCTCTCCACAATGTCCAAGCCCCTGTTAAGGGGCAGCCCACCTCCACATCAAGTCAGGTCAGTACATGGGGACTTATCGCTATGGCAGAGTGTCCCCACCTACAAACACTTGCCACTTCCTCCTGCTGCTGCTTAGGCTCTGCTGGCATGTTTGCTTTGTTGGTCACAGCTTCTAGCCCCTCTACTATTGTCAGAACAATCCACCTGATCTACAGGTAGAGCAGGAGTGGTCCTCCTGGTATAAGAAATTGTCAGCCCCCAGCCTTCACCAGTGAAGGACCCTCCATTTCCCTGCCTAATAATCACAGACTCTGATGGCCCCTCCTTTTGGGGAGCTGAATGGTTTGACTCCTGTTTGGAGATGACCTAGTCGACCTTCTTCTCATTGGATCTGACAATGCACAGGATTCTGACCGTCTCCTGCAGTGGCTTTATTGGCAATAGAGATCCTCCACCAGCTCATACTCCCTGAGAACAAGAGCATCATTGCCACTACCCTGGCCTCGGTAATGCCCCGTGTTGCTACACTGCCTTCAGCCCCATACCTGGAGATCTGCATCCTCCCATGGGAACCACAGCCAGGTTGGTGAGGCATCTAATGTGCTAAGGTAGTTTCTCTAGTGGATGCCAGGGACCATGATTGGTGGTACCTCACCACTATCACTGAGCACACATACACTGCTCTCAGTACATTTTCTCGCTCCTTTTTATATGGACAAACTGCTACATCTGCTGCCTGCTTCAGTTAAAAATCAGTATTTTAAGAGCATCCTGTATGCCAACTACATCCTCCTCAACACACTTTCTGTGGATCTTTGTTGAACAATGTAAGGTGAATCTGTGTTTGCTTGCATGTCTCGTGGTACCACTAAGAGTTTTGCATATGAAATGCATCCATAATACTTTATCTCTCCATATTATAAAATTTTTTGAATGTGGCATTAGTTTCATAAACCACAAAGCTGGGGTATTTTGCTTAAGAATTTTCTCTTTGTTTTTAGGAGTACTGTCATGTACACAGCTGGGTCCACCAGCTCTGTGACAAACCATATAAAAGATTGTTATTTCTATAGGAAGTGTGAGCCATTCCTAGAAAAATAATTTTCAGGACATAGATTGCAGATGGTTTTCTTAGACTGTTCACTACTTGTAGTTTTATGCTTTCTCACTGCAGTCATCTGGCTCTTTTCTGACCCTCCTAGTCTACCATAAATCTGATAAAAAAAATTTTCTTGAATAAGAAATGAAGAAAAAATGAAATTATCATTCCACATCCATTTTGGTTTTGTTTGTTTGTTTGTTTCACAATTACAAGTGACTCTTTTCAGTCACATCTAGGAATGGAGGGGAAAAGTTGCGCAAAGACATTGCTGTTCACAGAGTACTTGTGGCTAGCAATATTTATTAGCATGACTCAGCCCTACAATTATCTGGAGTTGAAATTCATTTTAATAAATACTACATTTGGTGCTGTCAGAGTTTTTTAGCTTTCTTTTGCCTTTCTAGCTCTTGTCGAAAACTGATGGCGTTTAAATCACAGTCCCTGGAAATGTTTGAAGGTACATGTGGTAACAAAACATTTTTTTCCACTTTTTTTTTTCTTTCTCTGTGCTTTGTAAGAAAAAAAAAATGATGTTTTTCCTTTACATTTAATTTCTCTGCCTTTGTGTGTTCTCTTGATGTTTTTGGAAGTTCTGCAGCCATAGACATAGGTAAATGGATTAACACTTAAAGCATTATGTTATTCTGCTGCATTGTAAAATCAGTGTGAAACTATAAATCAGCAATGAAAAATCCCAGCTGAAAACATCAAGGCCTTAATCAATCAGTCAAACAGTCAATTCAGTTAACTATTTCCAAACTCATCTCAGTTTAGCTGAGTGCTGAGAGTGTTTGTAAGCAGAAGACAGGTCTAGAGGAGGTGCCAGTTTTCTGCTTCTTTCTATATATAGTGTTTTTAATATTAATTTTAATATTCCCTATTTTAAGGACTGAGACATCCGTTTCTTCCAACAGTATTCTTAGACAACATTATTTGCAACTGAATTTAAAATGTTTTAAATGGATTTTAAAATACCAGAATTCAGGGATGGTCCTTCACATCACATTGCCTTTTAAAACACATAATGATAATTCTTCTAGAATTTCATTTATTTCTTTAAAGAAACAGTATTTTTAATCTGCATAATTTAGAAAAGTCCAGGGTTTAGGAAAAAAAACCCAGCACATCAATCAACTTGACATACATGATAAAGAACAAAAGAGTCATTAACAATGAATTTCAGGTAATATGCGAAAATTTGTTTATTAACTCCTGTGGTATCTAAGGTTAATTCTGCCCACTTATATACATGCATTATTTTGAACCATGATGCAGTGGGTTCATGGAACATTTAAAAATCAGTCAATGAGATTTAATAAACATAAGTGCTATAGCACTTCTAGGTGCTAAATGAATATCTGTAGAGTGACAGAGATACTGTTTCTGCTGGTTTCTGCTGAAGCTGGAAATCAGCCTAATGCAAATCCTTAAAGAGGTCAAATACAAAAAAAAAAAAAAAAAAAAAATCATGCTTTGAGAAGAAACTGTATACCTGAATTTGCAAGCTGTCCAGCAGAAGTCTGGGAAGTGTGTCATGTGTCCAGTCTCCCAATCTCAGGGATGGAAGGGATGGCTGAATGCCTTAGCAGCTTTTTCAGTTATTTTAAAAAGAAGGAAAGGTGAAGGTGAGCATTCCAGTATGGGGGCAGAGAGGGAGGGCTTGGAGAGAGGACTATGACTCATATAACCTCAAAGTGCAACTCCCAGCTCTCATGCAGCTTTTCACTGTGATCCACACAAAGTGAGGTGATTCAGAAACCCCTCCTTCTGATAGATGTAAGACATGAATCATTAGTGGAAGATGATCCCATTAAGTCTAGCCAAAGCCTGGGACTACTGAGCCTTCAGGGGAGCTAGTTTTCCTGCTGAATCTCAGAGGAAGATACCAGTTGCAGACTGTACAGCATGTTACGGGAATACATTTATACCATTGAGTATGGAAATTTGCAGCAAAAATTATTGCCATGATGAATGAGAGTCATGACCTCTTTCTCATCACATGTTATCCTGGAAATTTAATTACAACACCTTAAATCCTGGGAACTGCATTTGAATGCCTCTTTATATACAGTAATTGCATTCCTTTGCATTAGCACTCCCAAATAATCCCTATCTCAGGGCGGTCAACAGAAATAGCATTAGATTGTTGGTACACTGCTGATGGTTTTGTTTGTCTTTGGTTTTTTTGTTTATTTTGTTTTTTGGGGGTTTTTGTTTGTTTGTTTGTTTGTTTGTTTAATCTGCTAGCAAAGGTAATTGTTTTAAATGAGATTAGAATGATTTTGGAAAAAATCTTAAATCCTTTTCCTTCTCTGTAGTGACAGATCCTTAGCTGGTAGAAATGACCACAGGTATATTTAAACACTGTGTTATATTCAGAAGAGCTACAGCCATTTAAACCAGCTGGGGATCTGGTTTATAACTTAATTGACTATCTTTAGGAAAGAGTTAATCACTAAACAGAGAATCTGAGTAATTAAGGTTAATTTATTTGTTGGTATATCATTTTTATGGCAAGAGCAGGAAAATAGTTCACCACAACACTGATATGTCAAACTGCAATTTTCCATGTAATTCCCCTAATGCTCATTAAGTTCTGAACAAAAGGAATGGAGACCTAAAGTCTCTTCCCTTTGATGTTGCAGCTTTACATCCACAAACACTATCAGCTACAAATCCAGAAAATACCTTAAACAAACTCACACTGGTGAAATCCTGAGGTTTTTTCACTTGATAAACTATTTAACCCCTTCCAGCACCAAGAAAGAAAATAAAAAATTGTGATCTGTGGACTTTCTTATCAAATTTATTTCACTAGATTTAATTTTGTTAGGACTCAAAAATCAGTATTTGCACAAGTAATTTTTCAGTTCACCAACAACAAAATCCCCAATTAATCAGTGCATCCGTGTCATGATCATTTTTAGTGATATTTCATTAGTTTCAGAGTGTTTCTTGAAAGTAAAGTAAAAGTAGATGTGTTGGTTTTTTTCATTTCCGCTTTCCATATAATGCAACTTTCATGAGAACACATAGGTTGAGAAATGTGTGAGCCAGATTCAAAAGTATAATGAAAACTACCCCAGGAATAATTAATCTGAAACCAAAATGGGCATTTAACTGCAAACATTGTGGTTTACAAGCTAATTAATTGGTTAGGTCACTTGTGCCTAGGTGGCCATGTCATCATTAATTCAGCTTACTCTATAAATTTGTAATCTATTAGCTTTCCTTATTGTTCCCTATACACTTTCAAAAGAAATTTCACTCTGTACAAAAGACAAGTAAATAAATGTGTTACAGATTGTAGACATCTTTCTTGAAGATTCCCAGGAATTCCTTAAGAGGAAAAAGGTGATAAGTGAGGCAGATATCCCTTCTTTACTTTAAGTGGTCACATAGGGCTGACAACTTTGAAAAGATTTCCGTAAGGAAGGTGACAGCCATCACCTTCCTACAAGAGCCCGGACTGAATTTCAGAAAATAACAACACATGCAAAAATACCTATAAATATAATAATAAATAAAGTTAGGCTTTCTTGATGTTTCTTAGGAGGAATGTCCAGGAATAAAGAGACCCAAAGGCATCTAATTGTTTTTAATATCTGGTCCATAATATACTCACAGGCATACAAACCTCTAATCTATCATCTGTAGTATCAGATATAATCAGTACACATTCTTACTAAATTTGAAATGCTTTCCTGTTGTACTCTATTTAGTATTTGGTTCAGAGACTTTCTCTGACCCCTGCACCTCATACATTGTTATCATTACTTTGAATTACATTAAACATTTATTTCCTAAGCTGCAATGTTTTCTATTTGAAACAACTAGCAATTTTTTTCTCAATCTTCTTAGTGTAGTAATGCTCCACAGATGTAATTGTAATAGTGCTATTTCCTATGCAGTTTTAAAATGTTAAGTGGGATGTGCAGATTGTGCCCTAATGCAGGTTGTTTCCCTGTATTTGGAATGAATAATTAATTGTCACTTAGTGCAAAAGTACTTTGATCACCACTGAATATATCACAGGTTGCTCAGCATTCACAGCTAACCATGAGTAAAAAATGCCATAGTATAGACAAAAACATCAATCCTCCCAGCCTTACTCTTACTAGACTGCACCACCCAAGTACCAGCAGAAAAAGCCCATCATCAGTTGAAAAACAGCTTGTCACATAAGGTGCAGAGGAGCTTATTTCACACATATCTGTGTAACTTGGGAGCTTCTCCAGCACAGTTGCACAACTGTGATTTATGATCTATATCCATGTACCTGCACTAAACTGCTGCCTAGGGAAAGATGCATAACCTCTGTGAGACCATGTCTGGGAAGTTAGAGCTAATGCCTTTTTGCTTCTGTTTCCAGATCTCTTGTCAATTCATTCTCTTATGAGATTCTTTGTTGCAGCTGTGAAATGAATATCAGTGGCAACCACCAGGACATTCACTGAGTATACACACATGATAATGCCCTGTTTAAACTAGCAGAACTAGGCAGCATGTTTCAAGTTGGCCAATTGTGATCTGTCAGACATCTGGGAAGGTGGTATCTGGGAATCAAGCTGCATGCCATAAATTAATTCTGATAATCCACTAGAGTGGGCTTGAAAATGGAAAAACAGTGTAGCTATTTAACTTAGGAGAAGCTCCTTGTTCAGTCACTTCTGCTGAAGAAAAATAACAATAACACACATTGTACCCATTTAACTAGAGCAAGGTACATTTGAACTCAAATAATAATGTGCGTACACAGAACTGATCCAGACGTAGACTAATCTTTATGATCTCTGAAGCAAAAGTATTCATGGCTTCTACTACTGTCCATTCCACTTTTCTACCCATAAAACTTCTTTACTATTCTCACCTTCTAGCTCGTCTCCTTATTCAGTATTAGAATTTCAGTAACACTTCTGCCCTATTTCATGCCAGTCTTGGTTCCTTAAGAACTAGTGCTGCCACAGTGATTGGAAGGAAAACATGTAAATTGCGTTGAGGGAAGGTGTTTACTGTCAGGGTAAGGTAGGCTGGATCTTACCATGTTTCACTGAAATACCTGTTGCCAGTAGCTGCCTAGCTTGCCCTGAATTACAGTGCAAAGTCCTAATCTGATTGACTTTCCCATGAGCAAAAGACAGAAGGAAAAAACCATGGACAAAGCTGGATAAAATTTTAGTTTTTAACATCAACATAAAATGCATTTTTATATGATCCTTTGATTGAGTTTAGTGACAACTTTGCAAAGGTGAAGTTAACACGTGGCTTTTTTTTTTTTTTAATATTTACTTTTATGGAAAGATAAGTATGTAAAGGGCTTCGATTTTACTTTTTTTCCCAGTCTGAGCCACATTTTTAGGGGAAAAATACTCTGAAGTTGTTTGGTTTTGGGGGTTTTTTTGGGTTTTTTTGGTTTTTTTTTTCATGTGTCAAGGACTGTAGAAGAAGTTATTTAATAATGTCCAAGAACACTGAATATTGGGAAAAAATGTTAATGCTAAGGCAGGTTAAGTCAATATATGTGCAAAGTCTGTTGTACCTTTAATCTTAATAGATCTTTTTTTTTTTTTTTTCCCTACCTCGTATCCCAACAACCCTACAATATTTACACATATAGTCATCTTCCCATAACTTAAGTCATAAGCAACTACTGAGTCATTTCTGAAAGCTCCTTCTGGAGACTCTTAATACATATGAACATATGTGCATATAACCTGGTGAGTCATTAGGGTCTTTTGAGAGAGCTTGTGCTCCCTACATAACTGTAGACAGATATTTAGACTACTTCATGAGATTCTCCTGTCTGGGGTTTTGGTTTGGGTTGGTTTTGGGTTTTGTGTTGGGTTTTTTTGGTGGTCTTTCAAATTTCTGTTCATTTCTTCACCTTTTTGTCTGTGAACACCTGAAAATCCAGATATTTAAAGATGCCTCACTTGTCTTTCAGCAATATAATTTTTCCTATATGGCAAATGTTCTCTGAGCAGCATGGCAGTTAACTATAAAAGGGGAATGGATGTAATCTTTGTCACAAAAACTGAAGGATGCTTTCTTGACTAATCACATAGGGTACACCAGCCGAGAAAATGCTTACTAGCAGACTATGGAATCTTTAAAAAGATAAGGTAGAAGATTTTACTGTCATGTCTTATTTTCAAAACACACTACAGAAAGAATAAGCGCAAGCACTGCATAGCTTTCCTGATGAATGGAATGTATGTCCCTTGCACTTACTGTGAGACTAGATTGATAGTAAGGGGAAATGAAGGAGTGAAGCCTTGGCAACATACACAGTGCTCAGTAACTCTGAAAAAAAAAATCCAAACAAACCAACAACCAATTTGCAGTTAACACACCAGCATGTGTTGGTCTATGGGAAAGCTGTCATCTTTCCGAAGAAATTATCTGCTTTCTATTCTGCATGTTTTAAATTACAGTTAGACTAGGCTGTCTCTTTCCATTGAGTCTGGTAACAAAAAATTACCACTCTAAAACGAGCTAAGTTTTCTAGAAGTTTCAGAGCGACTTCCGCTACTAATGTACTTTCTCTGGGTAAAAAAAGGAGGGGGTGGAGAGGGGAAGAGAATAGATATTTTTTAAATATTTCTCTTAAAATTGGAATACGAACATTAATTATTTTAAAATGCATCACAGGAGACCTGAAAGAGTGAAATGTGCACCTTTACATAGCTTAACAGAAAAGATGACATTTACAGTCACCAGGTAAAGCTTGCCTTCTGCAAGAGAGTCATATTTAACAAACTATTTGCTAATGTTACACCTGTCACCTTTCATCTGCAATGAATCCCATCTCAGGACACATAAACTTCATTTTAAATGTATATCCCAACAAGGGACAGATACCCATTTATCCAAGCACAGATCTGGAATGAATTACTCCAGCAAATATCAGCTTTTTCAAAACAAGGGATTCACAAGACTATTACAGTGATAGATACCCCTGGACAATGCAGACACATTACCAAACTATTACAGTATCTTTTATTAATAAAGAGTTAGGGTTTTGTTTTGTTTTTTCCCTCTCACAGACAGGTTAAGGCAAAACTCACAGTCTTTATTTAAATCCAGAGCCTTTTATCTCATGATTAGCACCACAGTTCACATAGTCTCTAGTTATGTGCTTGGTTTTACAAATCTACATTTAACTAATGAGGTTTGCAGCACCAAAATCATTAATGAAGTCTTGAGTTCCGAGCTCTTATTTAATACCAGAATAAAGCAAAAAGGTAAGGTCACAATTTTTTAACTTTGGTTAGCATATGCAGGAATGTGCCATCAGTCTTTTGAGCAACAGAAGGGCCATTAGACTGTAGATCACTGGAACTCCCTTCCTAAGGTCAGGAAATAGTCAGCAGATAAATGATGTGTGAAGTTTATTTGGCATTTCAGCTTAACTAAGGCCCAGCTTTAGTTACAGAAATCCTGAGAAGTAAAACTCAAATATCGTCCATAACGTTTTAGCTTTTTCTTGCAAAGAGAGTCACAGGCCCACTACCACCTCTGTTAGAGTTTAAGGATTTCTATACTTATGCAAGCCTTCTACTGTGGCACATGTCTCAGAATCTCACAGAGCAATTTTTTTTTTCATTATAATAATATCAGACTAAGATGAATACGGACTTGTTTTCCAGAAGTTGTTAAAAAATGAGCAGCATTGTGATATCTGATTGATAGGGAAAAGGTGAAGTATTTCAAGCTATACATATATATGAGTGTAGGGAAAAATAATTTATAATGTAGGAAAAATACTTCAGACACTGTTAAACTGTGAGTGCCTTATAATTCCAATCTAGCCACTTGAAAAAGGCCACTTGCTCTCCAGTACAAATGACATTAAAAAAACCCCCACACCCCCAAAACTTCAACATCACTCTGAATAGTTATTCCACAGCTGTACTTTGAAAAAGAAAGGTTAAAAGCAAACAGTGGTGCTAAGGATTTAATTTCCTAAAGATTTCTTTTAATGCCTCACTTCCCTCAAAAAAGCACAGGAAAAGGGGGAGAGGCAGCACTGTATACGGAAGACCTTGGGAAAGTAAATTACTTGAGAAATTTTTGACCTAAAATAAATTAACAGTCATCCAATTCCAGTTCTCATAGTTCAAGTTAAATAGTAAAGACTTTTTTTCTTTATTTTCTGTAATTCAGAGACTTGCAGTTATATCGATAATCCTCTGCAGTATATTAGTAGTAATATGAACTTGTAAGTTGGTGATATTTTTCTAAATGTTTTTGTTGTTGGATCTAATTAAATCTTTTAGGCATAACTTTATGAGATTGTGGTGGGTTGACCCTGGCTGGATGCCAGATGCCCGCCAAAGCCCACTCTATCACTCCCCCTCCTCATCTGGGCAGGGGGAGAAAATATAACAAAAGGCTCATGGGTTGAGATAAGGATAGAGAGAGATCACTCACCAATTACTGGCATGGGCAAAACTGACTCAACTTGGGGAAAATATGTTAATTTATTACCAATCAAATCAGAGTAGGACAATGAGAAATAAAACTAAATCTTAAAACACCTTTGCCCCATCTCTCTCTTCTTACCATCTTAATTTTCCTCCCAATTTCTACCTCCTCCTCCACAGCGGCACAGGGGGACAGGGAATAGGGGTTGGGCATTGTTTCTACAGCTCCTTCCTCCTCAGGGGGAGGACTCCTCACACTCTTACAAGAGGCAGTCCTCCACAAACTTCTCCAACATCAGTTCTTCCCATGGGCTGTGGTTCTTCACACATCACTCCAGCATGGGTCCCTTCCACTGGGTGCAGTCCTTCAGGAGCAGACTGCTCCAGTGTGGGTACCCCACAGGGTCATAACTCCTGCCAGTAAACCTGCTCGAACATGGGCTCCTCGCTCCATGGGATTCACAAGTCCTGCCAAGAACCTGTTCCAGCATGGGCTTCCCACAGGATTACAGCCTCCTTCAGGCTTCCACCTGCTTCACCATGGGCTTCCATAGACTGCAGGGGAACAAACTGCCTCACCATGGTTTTCATCATGGGCTGCAGGAAAATCTCTGCTCCAACACCTACATCGCCTCCTTCTCCTCCTTCTTCCCTGATCTCGGTGTCTGCACAGTTGTTTCTCTCACATGTTTTGACTCCTCTCCAGATGTAATTGTGCAGGTTTTTTTCCTTCACCTTTTGAAATATGTTATTACAGAGGCATTTCCACCACTACTGATAGGCTCAACCTTGGCCAGCAGTGGGTTCATCTTGGAGCCAGCTGACATTGGCTTTGTCAAACATGGAAGAAGGTTCTGGCAGCTTCTCACAGAAGCCACCCCCATAGGTCTCCCCAGTCCCCCTAAAACCTTACCAGGCAACTGCAAAACAGAGATTTAGGGTTATACAAACTGAAGCATGACTTATATCTGTGATTATGAGTTTGTTTATTTTCTTCTTTGGAACAAGTTACATTAAGTGGAAGGTTAAACAAATTGTTTAAAATCAGAGTAACACTTCTGATTTCAGTGGGATTACTCAGGTACTTCAGATTAGGGATGTCACTGTGATTTGTGAAAACAAAGCACAAATTACGAGTGGTTATACTATTAAAGCACACTCTCACTCACTCAGATAGGTTCAAAAGTTTTCAGATACATCTACCTTGGAAGAACTTATGCTCATCTAAAGTTGTATTTTTGTTAAGTTAGAGATGTACCTTTTCCTTTGGTTATAGCTACGTTAGTTAAAGACGTTATTGCTGGTAACTATGGAGAAAATCACCCAAGATTTCCCTGTTTCTGCCACTCAGGTGAGCTTTCTCTGGTCTTTTAAATTCAGAGTAAACTAACTCACCTAGGTCAAACTGAGAAGCTGAGTACTGCAAAACACAAACTTTGCCTGCAGCTGTGGATGGGTAGAGGTGAGTGACTGCTCACACCAACAAAGGAGTTGGTACTTCTTGAAGAAGGAGAATCCCAGTAAAGGCTCCCAGAGTGGAACCAACCAAGAGAAGGGGATTAGAAACAAGCCCTGAAGAACCACATCTCTGGCAGGCACATCCACAACCCTGTGAGCAATGTATATCATCATAGTCTGATCTAATTTGGAGCTATAGCTTCTGTGAACCAAACACCAACATAAATCTTCATTGTGCTCCAATTTCCAGCTGTCTACAATGCCTTCCTCCAAGCTGTGGTGGGTTAATTGGCTTTGCACTGGCTTAATGGCTAAATTTCAGCAGACAGACACGTTGTTATACTAGGGGTCAGCCTGATCTGTGGCATTAAATGGTGGGAACAGGGAGAGAGAATCCCCCTGTTATTGTCAATGTGAGTTTTTGCCTGCCATGGTCAAGCAGATTGCTCTCAGTAATTATTCAAATCTCCAAAGTGTCAGGTCATATATTAGTAATGCAAACTCTTGGACATCAGAATTAAGGAGAGTGAAAAGCGTGTTTTACAGGAAACAGTGGATTTAAACACAGCCTTGTAAGCAAACATAAGCTAGCTTTTAGCATCCAAAGTCTTGCACACTAGATACCTTTTTATACCTATGAAAAATTTATGTGAAACAATCTTTCCAATTTGGGAATACTTTGTGCTCATTTACACTGTCAATGGTTGCATAATATTTAAGGCAGTATAAAAATGTGCTCAGAATGTCTTGTATTCTTATCAGGACAGCTGGGGGAAACTCTGTTCATTTCAGTATTTCTGGTAAAAGGAAACAGTGCAAACGTAAAGGAATTTGGAGCCCAAACAGCATAGTTGGCTTGCAATGTTCCCAGGTAACACCAGGGAAATGAAAAAAGGCTATGCCTATGAATTAGACATAGAAGAACACTTTTTGTTAATTAAGTAATAAAACAATGTAGCCCTAGATTACATAATCGGTTGGGCTGAAACATTTTTAAATTGGGATGAAAACAGAGTAAAGTTGAGCAGTTTACCCACTGAGAATTCTGACAGAGTGTATGTTGGATAATTGGAGTCTTAATGGTACTGCTAATATGGAAGTGATGTAAATGAACTGTAATTCAAACAGTGGTGTTAGTATCAAGTGCACTGGGGGATACTTAGCCAAATGCACTCTACAAGGTAAGGTAGTTTGGCATGTTTTCTAAAGCATTATTTTAGATATCTGTCTGTAATTTTGTTCTGCTAGAGCAAACAAGACTGAAAGCCTGAAAAGGAGACAGTATCACTAGTAAGGACTTGCTTTGAAAGTTATTTCTTGTACTTGAGTAAACGAAAATGGTAAGATAGCCTTTCGACAGGCCAAGGGTAGTCCTCACAGCAGTAATAAAGTGCTGCTAAGCCTAAGCCACTCTTAAAATTAAATTCTCTGGTATCTAAATATTAAACATATTTTCTGGTTTTTAACAAAACTCATTAAAAAGATTCAAAATGTTGACATTACCTCTAAAGTCCAAATTAAATTCCCTTAGGGGGAAAAAAAAGTCATTAAACATCATTTCCAAAAGAGTGATTATTTCAAAACTAGTAGCTCATCATCCCAGGTTAATATTTTGGCACATTCACTGAACAAACATTGTCCAATCATTCATATTTCTGCACCTAATATAAAAAAATGTAAACCAATTTTGAAAAAAACCCCACATTTCTCTGTTTCTGGTATTCTGCGTAACATTTCTATAAAGAGGTACAAATTATAAAAGATATGAAATAGCCAGTCGGTCACTTCCCCATGCTAACCTAGATATCTAGGAAATGCTTCAATCTGCTCAAAACCAAAGTACATGGATTGACCTTGATACTTATTTCTGAATACATACAACTTGATTTGATTTACTATGATATACAGAGAAATTGTATTGCCAAAACGGCATGAAAGAGAGTGTGTGACACAATAGTATGAGGGATGTTTTTCTCTCTCTTTCTAGTCCCGAACTTGAAACTTTCATATGTAGCAATTCGTGAAACCAGACAAAAGAGCATTTAAAAAAAAAAACCAAAAACAAAAGACTACATAAAGAGAGTTACTTTGTGAAGGATTTTGTTTCTTTTCTTTTTCCCTTTCTAAAACTGATTTGTAAAGCAAACACATATCTTTCAAGAGTGAGACACATGTGATGTGCGGAAAGAGACTCCACAGCTTTGTAAAGTTGTAAAGTAGGTACGTTTATTCAGCGCTGGGCGCAACGCGGGATCGCTCCACCACAAATGTGCGCACCTTAAGGCAGTCAGTTCTCTATATTTAAGGTATATTCCTATACATATTAATTAGCTAATGCAAAACAGCTATACATATGCATGACCTTTCCCCGCTTCGTATTAAAATTAGGTCTTCTCCCCTTTGCGCCTGCGCAGAAGTTTGTGGTGGTGGTCGTTGAGGGTCTTAGAGAGAAATCTTCATCGCAACCTATAGTTACCCCACCCTCCTCATTGTCACCTGTAGTTAACCTCTTGATTTTGCACATGCGCACTTTCTTTTTGGACCTGAGCTTGAGCCTCTTCCTAGTTATCTTTGCTCATCAGTTTTAAATTGGTTGGAGTTCCGTGATAAATCACCCATAAGGCCCATCCTTGACAAGTTGGGAGTTGGAGCTCCATGATAAATCATCCACAAGTCCCATCCTTGGCAAGTTGGGAGTTGGACTTCTGTGATAAATTGTCCACGAGGCCAGTCCTTGTCAAGCTAGGAAAACTAAGAAGCTAGCTGAAAATACCAAATGTCCACTATCAGCATGCAGTGTAAAAGAAAAATACTGAAGAATATTTTTCTTTTTATATTGACTCTGCTGTATTTTTTAAATATTATATTTTAGTTTCTATATTTTTCTTTGATTTCTTGCAGAGAAAAGAAATAATAATGTTCTTATTGCACTGAGAGGGTTAAGAAATATTCTTATGTTACTGTTGGTTAAGAGTTGAAGCTGCAGGCAGCCTCAGCCTTGAGCAATTAGTTCCTGACCTTGAGTGAAACATAAAACAAAGTGGTGAAAGCAAGAAAGAATGTGAATGAGACAAGATAATGATGTGTTGTGAGCTGTAATTAGTAAAAAGTCAGAAGTAAAAGAATGGCTCGCGAACAGGTGGATTTATCCAATCATGTAAATTGTTTAGGAGTGTGTGTGATAAGGGGTAATGAATCAAAAGTGAAAGAGTGCTGCATGCTTGGAGCATGCTGGAGGAAAAAAAAAGGATATATAAGCAGTGCAAAGCTTCAATAAAGTGCTGATGCCTGATCACATCTCGGTGTTGGTCATTTCTTTATCCGCCGCATGTTACTACTCCCTTTTTCTGAACAAAAGTCATGTCAAATTCCATGTGAAAAACAAGTTGTAAGTGAATAAAAGAATATAGGATGAATTGCAAATGAAAGATTGTGACTTGAAATAAATCTCATTTTCTTTAATTAATTAAAGAAAGACCAGGAATACAAGTGTTAAAAATGAATCACTATACAGCAAATCAGATAGACCAATATCCATTTTTTAAAAAAGGAAATTCAGCAGTAACGGCTTAATTCAGAGAAATATTAAACAAATAAGAGCAGACAACCTGCTGAGATGTAGAGACACATTTAAAGCACTGTAATAAAACAGAAACATTTTGATGATGCAGAGTATGCTCCTGAGAACAACCATTTCTAGAATGTTATATCCAGTCCAGAACCAAGAGTTAACATCTCTGTTTAATCTCTCATTGAGTAAGGTAATTAAACTAGCACTTAAAATCAAGGTAATGTACATTGCTGACCCTTGGCTGTTAAGAGTAATATAAAAAATTAAAGTAACTCTTTTCACACCAGCATAGTGATATTGCATTCTCCATCACCAAAATCTAAAAGAACAAATCAAACAGAAATATAATGTGATTTCTGCACAGTTCAAAGTATTCAAATGGAAAGTAAGTCTTACGACCTTGTAATGTCCATCTAATTGGTTTGTCATGATTCCTCTATCAAGGAAGCTGAAAGGTTCAATAACACTGTGAAAATAAGTAAATAAGTCATTGAATTAACTTGACTTTACTAAAAACTACCTATTTTCACTCATTAAAATCTCATAACTTCCTTAGGATTCCAGAGCTGAATTATGATCAATCCAATATATCTTAGGATACACATTTAAAAAAAAGTAAGTACCATGAAAATGAAGATGAAAGAACAGATAATAAAACCAGATTGATTTATTAATTATTTTTATTTAAAGCCTACACTCCTTTGTTTCGTATTTGTTGTACTACTTCATGTAGTCACTATTGATGAGTCACATTTTCATATTTTGTATTCTGCTGAGTTCTCTGCTCAAAAGTGTGATTTCATATTGAAATTTGAATTACTGTAAATCTGTACAATTATAGGCACTGTTTGACTGTAGGCTACTTTAAGAGTGTATCTAAAGTGTAACAAATATTAGGCAAACACTTTACTGTGCATTTGAATCTAACCATTTTCTATATTTCTTGTATATGTCTCAAGGTGCCGTTTCTGAGTGGGGCAAAGCACATTGTGTAAGGTCACACACAATACAGGTGACTGAGATGATGCTCAAGAAAGGGCAGTAGGTGAAATTAAATGTAGTCTACCAGACATAGAACTAAAGCATTGCCCTGGTGTTGGTTTTGGACATATAGATGGTCTAGATTTCTGCTATGGAAATGGCACAGAAATATACCCTACCAGAGCCATTCTCCTTATCACTGACTGGTAGATCAGGATCTCTTCAGTGGGAGACACTATATACAGCCTATGGAGAACTGGGTGAATGAGAGGGACAGTAAAAGAGACAGAGTGTGAGTTATCGATTTTTTTTTTCCTGAAGTTATGAATTGTTTCTTTTCTCTCAAATATATTAAAAATTATTTTGTGTTAAGTTTGGGACATACATCTTAAATGTAGTTCTTTGGATCTTAGTGTAAAAGTGTAAACAATCACCTGTTCTCAAGCATTTCAATAACTTTTCTGAAGTCAGTAAAGACATGCCTGCCCAGGATTTGGAAGAGAATAGCAACAAAGCTCTACAAGGGACTCAAACAGAAGGTTTCAAGGTTAAGTTTCAAGATAGAGGTCCAAACTGTATTCTGGACTTGAAACATCATGGCTGGGAACATCTCTATCATTCTGAACCTACTGCACATTGCATATCTAGATAAATCCACAATATAACAAAAAATTGAAGGCGAAGTTGTAAGAGTATTGATGTCCATGAAAATAATGCAGATAGAAAAGTAATTTAATTACCACCTATTCAGTTCATCTGCTAGTATGGTAAAAAAAAGCAAACCAAACCAAACCAAATCAACCAAACAAACAAACAAAAAAACTGCACAACATATTTTGGTGATCATTATTTCACTAATCCTACACACAGGTGGAGCTTTGTTTCAAGTAAACTAATAAACCCAGATGGATGGCACAGATTATAAAGCTGTTTTAAAAAAAGGTCCTCATATGCCCTTAGACATCGGTTTCCAGTCTGTTTCAAGTAGGAAAATTCTGTCTCAAAATCCTGTTCAAACTCCTTTGCTAAAAGACTTCTACTAAAAACGACCTCCAGGCTCTGAGAAAACCAGTAGAAATGTTTCCATATGAATAATGCTTGTCAGGAAAGTTATTTAAAAAATACCTTGTGTAAAAACAAGAGTTAGAGATGGAACAGATTGTTGCTAATCTAGTAAATCAGAGTTGGTCTACTAATGGATTTTTTGCAGTACCTACTGTTGCTCTACCTGAAAAAAAACAAAACAAACCAAACAACTAAACAAACAAAAACCCCTTCACACATACCAGTGAACCCATTTTAGATAAATGGGAAGGACCATTAACAAGGAACAGAAGACTGAAGAAGTTTGTTTATTCTGCTTACCTCTCTTAGAGATTAAATTATTACACAATTCTAATTCAGCTTGTTTTCAGATTCAGAAGCACAAAAAAATTTCTCACTGTAACCAGATTGACAATGCTGATACCCTTGAAGTATTCAAGAGTAATTTAACTTCTCACTGTCCCCACTGTTCCTTTCCTGTGATTGTAAACCCACATGCTCGTTATTCATAGGTATTTAGGGAGTGATCAAATGGTTCAAACATATGTTGATTCATAGCCAGTGACTCAATTAATTAAATTTATGCTATATAAATAATATATATAAATTAAACCAACAAGAGTATAATGTCCTTATGCATATAGTAATCATTTTGGCTCCATAAAGGCTCAAGACACACTATTTTGGGCTCAAAGCCATCTTAAAAGATTGGGGGTTTTGTGAGTTTTTTAGAGTATGGGAGTCCTTTTGATAGAACAGAATAACTGTAGGTGGGATTAGTCTTGCACTAATCCTCTATGAAGTTTATATGGAATAAAGATTTAGACCACATGTGCATGTTTCTCCCATTACTCCTGCTGGTATGTTTTTTCAGAATCATTTGCAATCACAAGATAAACTCCAGTTTCCTTTCTATATCTCTTTCTTAGCTGCTTCTCCTTAGTCTGAAATCTTATTGTCTACAAAAAAGGAAAGTTTATTGAGTCCGTATTTTGAGAATTTTTTCTTAAAAAAATATTTCCAAGCTACCAAAAGATATAATTTAAAATATATTTTATTTCTAAAAGGACTATCTCAGGGATTTTTTTCTAGATACTATACCAGTAGCATAGTGTTAATAAAAACTGCATGCAAACAATAACAGTTTGAATTATATATACAGTGAAAACACACTTGAAAGGATTTCATGATGTTTATTAGAAAAAAGTCTGAATAAATGCAGATCATAACACTTTTTTTTTCCAGACTAATCAGATTTTTGCCTGCAGACCAAGGACAGAAGAATAAATACAGTGAAATTAAGTGGAAAAAACAAAGGCAAAAATCCTCACTTGTCCATATCAGGATATACCAACTGTCATTCAGAAGTGGCTAAGAATATACAGAGCAGATTTTAAAGTATACTTTCAAATAATACAAAAAACCCCCCTCTAGACTCTCTATATGAAAGATCTCTATGTGATTCTATACAAGGAAGTGTTGTTTTAACGTATGAAACATTAACTGGAAATCAGTTTATGCCCTGTATACTTTTTAGCTAGGAGGGTTACACAACTATCTGTTTTCAATCAAATTCAGTAAATGATTTTGTTTGTTTGTTTCTTTTTTTTCCCTATGGCAAAACAATCTAGCAAAGGCTATGTGAATCTGGAATTTAATTTGTTTAACATAAGAGCCAGTGAGTATTTGATTGATTCAAGATGTGGAAAAGTAGTAGAGCCCCAAAAAAAGTACATTAAATTCTTAATTCAACAAGACAGGAATCATAGGGTTGATTAACACAGAGTTATGCCACCAAGCCCAGAGAAAGGACGTAAATTCCTTACTCCAGAGACACTGAAGTTTTTGGTCTCGACACCACTGAGAAGGAATTCAGTTTTCTTGTTGCTGTTCTATTCCACACTCTGAAGTGTACTTCCACAGGAAGAAAATGGGGCTGTGTAACTCTTAGAGTACAGATAATTTCCTCATCTGGTAATCACAACATTTCCATAAAATGATATGTTCCCCTACCTGCTAGATCTCTTTGTTAAAATGCTGCATGTAAATGAGACCATAAAATATTCTCATGTCTAAATTCTTCATTGATTTTAGGATTATTATAGATATCATTTTCTTCCCAGGTGTCACTCTTTCCCCTGTAAAATCATGGGATTTGAGAATCTGGACAGGAAGATGTCAGAGGAGATGCACGGAAAGTTCTCAACATTACCTTTTAGGAGAGTAACTTTTGCCATATATCCCCACATTACTCTGCAGAAAGACACAGGAAATCCCTGCTAAATCTTAATGAGTTCTCAAAGTCCTCTCAAATAACATGCTGTCTGATACAAAAGCATTCATACGCGTTCTCATAGTGACACCCTCACTTTCTTATCTTAGAGAGAGGCTCAGATGTGACAAGGATTATCAGCTGGTCAGGGCACAAGAGAACAGTTCAGGCCAGCAGGGCAAGACCTTCAGTATCATGAGCAGAACAACCATCAGTAAGTCTTTGAGAATCACAATTCACATCCTTGTAGAATGGAGTAAGAACATTTCAAAATTAGTTAAACTGATTATAAGCAACATTCAGCAGTACAGAAATATAGAATCCTAGAATAAAAAAAAAAATATAGAATGGTTAGGGTTGGAAAGGACCTTAAAGATCATCTAGTTCCCACCCCCCTGCCATGGAGAGGGACATCTTCCAGTCGATCAGGTTGCTCAAAGCCCCCTCTAACCTGTTTTCAGGGGAAAAAAAAACCCAAAAACAACAACAAACAAACAAAAGAAGTAAATATCAAGTTGTACAATTTAATTTTCTAGATGAGTGAAGTTTGGAAGTAAGTCTTTCATGATGCCTGTAATTTAACATGCTTGTGGTTAAATGGTATATCAAATAGTTCTGAACACATATAAATAAGACATCAGTTTCAGAGTTTTGCCTTGAACTATCTGGTTAATCATTAATTTCTCTAGTCTATCACAGAAGAAAGAATAGTCCTAGAAAAATCTTTTAACTTCTTGAATAGGTCCTTGGAGGCAATGCTTGAAAACAATAACTCATGGATTCATTTTTTTATCATGGTTTAAAACAGTATTAATATTTTTGCTTGAGGAATATAGAATCAAAAAGTTAGCAGAATAACAGACTTTACAAAATAGTAATGATATTTTAAAAGAAATCTCTCATGATTTTGACTACATTATTGTTCCACAGTAGCAAAGCAGTATAAAGTTACTACAAAAGCCAATCATCTGCTTCAGTTCACTGGGAATGACAGTGGGGCAAAAAATATCACAGTCCTTCATTGACATTTTGTACTGTTTTTTCAATGTGTAAATAAAACCCTGATTTGTGGGGGAAAAAAAGCCAAATTGATATAATGGTAGACTTGCACTTGGGTCTTCCGTGTAGAGACATTCACTAGAAAAGGGACTTGATGAGTTCAGATTAAATCGTCCTGCCAATGCTATGTGGCCTGAGCTCATGGTAGCTTCTGGGTTATTGTCTGATGTTCCAGAAGTGAAGCAATGCTGAAATAAGTTTCTCTCCATTATTCACATATCTTTTGGTGATAATGATGGATGGATTTCTTAAAAGCTGGGAAAGAAACAAGCTTTGATGAGTTAGCTACCTACAGACTGAGAAAAGAAGCATTCAGGGGACATACAAAGGGCTCTCCAGGAATGCAATTTTTTATTTATTTCACTCCAAATGAAGGTCTGTAGTCGTTGCAGTGCAATGCTCTGGCAAAGATTCAAGGTTTTTATCTGTAGCTGTCATTGTAGTGATTAACAAGTGCACCACACTTAACAGCATAGGTCCAAGCCTCTGAAATATCTTACAAAATTAGATCTAAGAAAAGCCACCACCTTACGATCTTTAGATTATTTTGTAAGATCTGCTTCATCACTCAAGCTTTCCCAAAGGACCAGAGTGAAAGCAGTAAAATAGGATTATAAAAAATAGTTTTTTACTAAAATGAGAGCAGATGTACAACCATCATTTTTTTTCAGAAACAACAGCTTATCATTTTCTCTGACATAAGAAGGACAATTAATTATCACTTTTAAAACATTTGTGGTGGTGTTTTAATTCTGTACAAAGCTTAGACAGGACTGTGACAAGTGCTTTGGAAATGTTAATAGACCGAGTGTAGAGTGGGATGATGTGTGTGTGTTTCATAGATACATTCATTTAATGTATAGGTAAATTACACACTTGTGGAGCTGTTATGCTTAAGAGTTCAGAGATGGGATTTATTAACTGAACATATCCGTTTTATCTCCTTGTCAATAGTTTGCTATCAAACTTGTGTCTGGTGATGTTTATTCCCGCATCCAAATCTGAGAAGCATAATTTTCCTCTCAAAATAGGAAAATAGGAATCTTGGGAGGTTCTATGGTTTGGGGTTTTTTCACTCCGTTTCTCCTTTCCCAAGTTATACCTAACTGAAGCCTGCAGTGAACAAGAGTTGGTTTGCATTCTTTGATAGGTTACCCTATACCTAAAGAACCCTGTCAACATAGTATCTACAGCTAAACAGTGTAAAATGCTCAATACTAAATGAAAATTAGTTAACAAAAAAAAATTCTCAATTTACCTTAGCATCTCAAGTCTTGCTTTTAAGTATTACAAAGTGTTACCATTAAAAACCCAATAAATTAATGTAGTTTTCAGCTTAACTTGTGTCTGTACTGTATTATACACTCTAAAGGACTATACTCCTATCACTTTGACCATTGATCAATCAGTACTCTGCTAAAATGTGTGTCATTAAAACAAACCTACAAACAGTACAACACATAAAAGCAAATTTGTCATTTCCATGCCAACAGGAGAAGAAAGGGAGAAATAAGATCAAAAGAACCAAGAAGGAGATAGGGGAGGGAGAGAGGTGGGAGAAGGCGAAGGGAGAAACAGAGAGAAGGAGGGAGAATTCTATAAGTCCATTGTATGACCTTCTGTATAAAACTCTACCATGAAGACACTAACACTTTTTTGGAAACTGAAACAGCATTCACAGCATCTCTACATGATGTTGTCCCTTGACGTTTTATTGAGTCAATCAACAAATATTTGTCTTCTCAAATTCACATATTTTGTGCAATAATTCCTCTTTGTCTAATAATTTCTCTCTCTCTCTCCCTCATGTCAAGAAATCAACTCTGCCATACTCTGGAAAATGTGGACCAACAAAAAGTAAAGATGTTGAATGGGAAGGGAATAGGTGCAGTATAAAAATCCATGGAGGTATATGGACCAGATCATATATTCCGATATTGCTTTATGTACTATCTGCATATTGCAGCTGCAATTCATTCATTGAATTCAGCCATAAAACTTCTCCATTAACTTCACATGGGTTATAACAGAGATGATATAGCTCTGCGGCTTGACTACAGAAACATTAAGAAGAAACTCAGCACGTAAAATATCTAACAAAAGCTTTCTCTGTCTGCACAAATTAGTCTTTCTACTGTAATTTGTCAGGATTGATTACTCAAATATCTTTTTTAATAGAAACAAGCAATGTTTTCTAAAGTAGTTTTGAACATACTGTTTGTTAAATCAAGACTGAAATGCTTACTTAACGAGGGACATATTCCAAATGATCTATTTAAAGGAATGTAGTGGGTCTGGCTGGGATGGAGTTGATTTTCCCCGTGGCAGCCCTCAGAGTGCTGTGTTTTGTATTTGGTGGCTCGAGGGGTGTTGATAACACAGCAGTGTTTTGGTTACTGGTGAGCAGTGCTAGCACAGCACCAAGGCTGTCTCTCCAACGTTTCCCCCAGTAGGCTGGGAGGGGGGAAGGTCTTGGGAGGGGACACAGCCAGGACAGCTGACCCAAACGGACCAAAGGGATATTCCATACCATATGACGTATGCTCAGAAATAAAGCAAGGAGAACAGAGGGGGAAGGGGGGGCATTCGTTACTTCCGTTTGTCCTCCGGGAACCGCAACGCGTATGAAGCCCTGCTTCCCGGGAAGTGGCCAAACATCGCCTGCTGATGGGAAGTAGAGAGTAAATATTTTGTTCTTTTGCTTCTGCGCGCGCAGCTTTGCTTTGCTTCTATTAAACTGCTTTTGTCTCGATCCACGAGTTTGGTTTTTTTGTGTTCCATCTTATTTTCTCCCCTCCCCATCTTGCTGAGGAGGGGGGTGATAGAGTGGGCTTTGGTGGGCACCCAGTATCTAGCCAGGGTCAACCCACCACAGTCTTTTTTGGCGCCCAACGTGGGGCACGAGACAACAACAGTTTTACATTCAGCGTGCTTTAGCTGCAGTAGTTATTAAGCAGTGAGCTCCTGTGCAGGTCACGGAGTTGTTTTTTTTTCCTTTCTCTGCTGGTAGCATTGCTTATCTCTGTTTCTGCTCAGTTTGGGAACATGTTGATAACAGGAACAGCTATGGGCTTCATGCTGACATTCGTAGTTTTGCTGTGCTGGGGGAGCTATTCTGTGGGGAGGATGAAGGAACTCGGGAGTGTGCTGGTACAAATAGTGACTATGTGCTTATTCCTGGCGCTGATGGCCTTACTGTGCTTGGGGAGCTATCTTGTGGAGGAGACAAGAGAATACATCTCCTTTTCCCTACCTGAAGTCAATGTAGATGGCTTTATTATGCAGGCTCCCGAGGTCCTTGTTCATCCATATGTGAGCTGTTTATTACTGCTTAGTAATACTATTGGAATATTATGGTTTTTGTGGAGTATAGTCTCGTCCTGGTGTAGGAGAAGGCAGTTTTTGGGTGATGAAATACTGAAAAGTGCCCTGAAGCGTCCGGTCCCTGGGTGGCAGGGTGTGTGGAAGGATTTGGGCAGGTTCTTAGGACGGTTATCACCTCCTATAGCCTGGGATTTTACACCTGAAGAAGCACACAACCCTTGCAAACTAACACGTCACCTGATGGAGGGGTGTCTGGCCTACCCCAATGAAAACCAGCAGCTTCTAGCACTGTACTGGGGCTTGGCCTGTGCCTATCGAGCCACAGTTCAGTATTCTCAGAGGACTGTGGTTGAGGCAGGGACCCAGACCACATCCGAGGACACCATGGTTGAGACAGGGATCCAAACAGCAACAACTACAGTAATCGCCCCAGTGGTGAAAAAGAAACAGTGGACAAGGAGAACCACTGGTCCATATCATCGATTAGTGAGGGCAGAGGAAGAAGAGGATCAAGAAGCCGGTCCTTCTATGAGGAACTTGGAGGAAGGAGTGAGAGAACTAAAACAAGAAGCAGAAACTACCCGGTCCCTGACCTCATCAGAACTTCGAGACATGCGGAAAGACTACAGCCGCCAGCCAGGTGAGCGGATTGCTGCCTGGCTGCTCCGATGCTGGGATAATGGGGCCGACAGCCAGCAGTTGGAAGGGAGGGAAGCCCAGCAGCTGGGATCCCTTGCTAGAAACCGTGGGATTGAGAGAGGAATTGGAAGAGAGGCGGCAATTTGCAGTCTCTGGAAACGGCTCCTCTCTAGTGTGAGAGCTCGCTATCCGTTCAAAGATGACCTTATGAATTCCCCAGGAAAGTGGAGTACAGCAGATGAGGGTATCCAGTATTTGAGAGAACTGGCAGTGCTGGAAGTAATTTATAGTGATACTGACAATGATGAGAACTCCAAAGATCCCGAGGATGTCCTGTGCACACGGGCTATGTGGAGGAAGGTAATCCGGGGTGCCCCAATGCCATATGCTAATAGCTTGGCGGCAATGTATTCTCCCGATGTTGAGACACCAACTGTGGAAAGAGCGTCTTCATGGCTTCAAAACTTCGAAGAGAATCTCTGTACCTCCTCGTCCCTACGGGCCAGCACCGTGGCTATCAAAGGCATACCGAGGAATCAATCCTCTCCTGCTCCAGTCAGAGGGAAAGGGAGCCCCCGACGTATGCCACGTGGTGCACTCTGGTTCTTGTTGCGTGACCAGGGGGAAGACATGAGGAAGTGGGATGGTGAACCCACCTTTAAACTGGAGGCCCGTGTACGCGAATTGAAGGGGAAAACAGCCATTAAGAAAGGACCAATTAAGAAGGCTGTCAGTGTAATTGGTGCTGACACCCAGGAAGGTGCTCAACGATCTTCCAGACATAGAAAAACTGAAATCACCTCCCTCGACCCTGGTGAGGGGACGTCTGGTCTGGCACTACAAAGGTCAGACAGCGAATACTCTGATGAAGAACAGGAGTAGAGGGTCCCTGCCTTCGGCCAGGAGGAGGAAAGGGACGATCGTGTATATTGGACTGTGTGGATCCGATGGCCTGGCACATCAGGTCCACAAAAGTATAAGGCTCTGGTTGACACTGGCGCACAGTGTACCTTGATACCATCACAATACAAGGGCACAGAACCCATCTGGATATCCGGAGTGACAGGGGGATGCCAAGAATTGTCTGTGTTGGAGGCTGAAGTGAGCTTGACGGGAGACAAATGGGAAAAGCATCCCATTGTGACTGGCCCAGAAGCCCCTTGCATCCTTGGCATCGACTATCTCAAGAGAGGGTACTTTAAAGACCCAAAGGGGTACAGATGGGTTTTTGGTGTGGCCACTGTGAACACAGACAAGGTCAAGCAGCTGTCTACCCTGCCTGGCCTCTCAGAAGATCCCTTTGTTGTGGGATTGCTACAAGTTGAAGAACAACAGGTGCCAGTTGCCACCAGGACAGTGCACAGGCGGCAATATCGTACAAACCGAGACTCCTTGGCTCCCATCCGTGAACTGATTCATCAACTGGAGAGCCAAGGAGTTGTCAGCAAGACTCATTCACCTTTTAATAGCCCCATATGGCCAGTGCAAAAGTCTGATGGAACGTGGAGATTAACAGTAGACTATCGTGGCCTGAATGAAGTGACACCACCACTGAGCGCTGCTGTGCCGGACATGTTAGAGCTCCAATATGAATTGGAGTCCAAGGCAGCCAAGTGGTACGCCACCATAGACATTGCCAATGCGTTCTTCTCCATTCCTTTGGCACCAGAGTGCAGGCCGCAGTTTGCTTTCACCTGGAGGGGTGTCCAGTACACCTGGAATCGACTGCCCCAGGGGTGGAAACACAGCCCCACCATTTGCCATGGACTGATTCAAAATGCACTGGAAAAGGGTGATGCCCCTGAACATCTACAATACATTGATGACATCATCGTATGGGGCAATAAGGCAGAAGAAGTGTTTGAGAAGGGAAAAAGAGTAATTCAGATTCTTCTGAGAGCTGGCTTTGCTATTAAGAAAAGCAAGGTCAAGGGACCTGCACAAGAGATTCAGTTCTTGGGAATCAAATGGCAGGATGGACGCCGTCATGTGCCTATGGATGTGGTTAACAAGATAGCAGCTCTGTCTCCACCAACTAACAAGAAGGAAACACAAGCTTTCCTAGGCCTTGTGGGATTTTGGAGAATGCATGTTCCAGGTTACAGTCAGCTTGTGAGACCTCTCTATCAAGTAACTCGAAAGAAGAACTGTTTTGAGTGGGGCCTTGAGCAACAACAAGCCTTTGAGCGTATCAAACAAGAAATAGCTCGTGCAATGGCTCTTGGGCCTATCCGAACAGGACCAGCTGTGCAAAATGTACTCTACACTGCAGCTGGAGACCATGGTCTCACCTGGAGCCTCTGGCAGAAAACGTCAGGAGAAACCCGAGGTCGACCATTAGGGTTCTGGAGCCGGGGGTATCGTGGATCAGAAGCCCACTACACTCCAACTGAAAGGGAGATACTAGCAGCATATGAGGGGGTTCGCGCCGCTTCAGAAGTTGTTGGTACAGAAGCGCATCTGCTCCTGGCACCGCGATTGCCTGTGCTACATTGGATGTTTAAAGGAAACATCCCTTCTACACATCATGCAACCAGTGCTACATGGAGTAAGTGGGCAGCATTGATCACGCAACGAGCTCGACTAGGGAATCACAACCGTCCAGGAATCGTGGAAGAGATCATGAACTGGCCAGAAGGCAGAGATTTTGGAGTACAGCCTGAGGAGGTGGTTCGTGCTCAAGAGGCACCACCGTATAATGAGTTACCAGAAGATGAAAGGCGTTATGCTTTGTTTACTGATGGATCCTGTCGTGTAGTAGGAAACCATCGGAAGTGGAAAGCTGCTGTGTGGAGTCCCACACGACAAGTCATCGAGGCCACTGAAGGAGAAGGCGAGTCAAGTCAGTTTGCAGAAGTAAAAGCCATCCAACTAGCCCTAAAGATTGCTGAACGAGAAAAGTGGCCAGTCCTCTATCTCTACACTGACTCCTGGATGGTGGCTAATGCCCTGTGGGGGTGGCTGCAGCAGTGGAAGAAGACCAATTGGCAGCGCAGGGGTAAACCCATCTGGTCTGCTGCATTGTGGCAGGACATTGCTGCTCGAGTAGAAAACATGACTGTAAAGGTACGTCACGTAGATGCTCACATGCCCAAAAGCCGTGCCACAGAAGAACATCAAAATAATGAACATGTAAACAAGGCTGCAAAAATTGAAGTAGCTCCCGTGGACTTGGACTGGGAGCGTAAAGGTGAGCTATTTGTAGCTCGGTGGGCCCATGAAACATCGGGACATCTAGGGAGAGATGCAACATATCGATGGGCTCGTGATCGAGGGGTGGACCTGACCATGGAAGCCATCACACAGGTCACTCATGAATGTGAAACATGTGCTGCAATCAAGCGAGCCACACGAGTAAAATCTCCCTGGAATAGAGGGCGGTGGCTGGGTTTTCGATATGGTGAGGCCTGGCAAATCGACTATATTGGACCGCTGCCACGAACACGCCAAGGCAAGCGCTACATACTCACCATGGTAGAAGCAACTACTGGTTGGCTAGAAACATACCCTGTGAACCATGCCACTGCCCGAAACACCATCTTAGGCCTTGAAAGACAAATTTTGTGGCGACATGGTACCCCGGAAAGAATTGAATCGGACAATGGGACTCATTTTCGAAATAACCTCATAAACTCCTGGGCAAAGAAACATGGCATTGAGTGGGTGTACCACATTCCCTATCACCCACAAGCCTCTGGAAAGATTGAAAGATACAATGGACTGTTAAAGACGATGTTGAGGGCATTGGACAATGGGGGATGGAAGCACTGGGATGTAAATTTAATGGAAGCCACTTGGCTGGTTAATACCAGAGGATCTGCTAACCGTCCTGGGCCTGCACAAACAGAACCCCTACATACTGTGGGAGGAGATAAGGTCCCTGTAGTGCACACAGGGAAGTGGCTGGGGAAGGCGGTATGGATTGCTCCTCCCATGGGAAAAGGCAAACCCATTCGTGGGATTGTTTTTGCCCAAGGGCCTGGGTGTACTTGGTGGGTAATGCGAAAGGATGGGGAGACCCGGTGTGTGCCTCAAGGAGATTTAACCTTGGGGGAAAACTAATCTGTGATGTGAGTTGTATGTTGCAGGAAGGAATGTAGCATGAGTGACCTGAACTGATGGAGAGTGAGTTTAACACAGAAAGGAACCAGACAAGTGCAATGATAACCCAAATCAAGCGCTTAGAAAAGTGATTTGGAAAGGTGGTATGGATTGCCCCTCCCATGGGAAAAGGCAAACCCATTCATGGGATCGTCTTTGTCCAAGGGCCTGGGTGTACTTGGTAGGTAATGTGGAAAGATGGGGGAGATCTGATGCTTCCCTCGAGGAGATTTAACCTTGGGGGGGGGGGACTAATCTGTGATGTGAGTTGTATGTTACAGGAAGGAATGTAGCAGGAATGACCTAAGCTGACAAATATTCGCAATGATGACCTGAATGGTGTTGGCGCCCAACAATCAAACATACTGCTCCTCTTGTCTTGAACATCTATCTTGAACAGAAGAGGTCCAAGTCAAAGCCTGTTTGTGAACATTTGGAGAAATGGAGGAAACCCATGGGATATCTATCTGATAAAGAACAGGGGGGCAGAGCTAATAAGAATGTATAAACCTGTATGCTGGGTATAAATTATGTGGGACCTGGGCATGACGCAAATGGTATGGAATAAGGGGTGGAGATTGTAGTGGGTCTGGCTGGGATGGAGTTGATTTTCCCCGTGGCAGCCCTCAGAGTGCTGTGTTTTGTATTTGGTGGCTCGAGGGGTGTTGATAACACAGCAGTGTTTTGGTTACTGGTGAGCAGTGCTAGCACAGCACCAAGGCTGTCTCTCCAACGTTTCCCCCAGTAGGCTGGGAGGGGGGAAGGTCTTGGGAGGGGACACAGCCAGGACAGCTGACCCAAACGGACCAAAGGGATATTCCATACCATATGACGTATGCTCAGAAATAAAGCAAGGAGAACAGAGGGGGAAGGGGGGGCATTCGTTACTTCCGTTTGTCCTCCGGGAACCGCAACGCGTATGAAGCCCTGCTTCCCGGGAAGTGGCCAAACATCGCCTGCTGATGGGAAGTAGAGAGTAAATATTTTGTTCTTTTGCTTCTGCGCGCGCAGCTTTGCTTTGCTTCTATTAAACTGCTTTTGTCTCGATCCACGAGTTTGGTTTTTTTTGTGTTCCATCTTATTTTCTCCCCTCCCCATCTTGCTGAGGAGGGGGGTGATAGAGTGGGCTTTGGTGGGCACCCAGTATCTAGCCAGGGTCAACCCACCACAGTCTTTTTTGGCGCCCAACGTGGGGCACGAGACAACAACAGTTTTACATTCAGCGTGCTTTAGCTGCAGTAGTTATTAAGCAGTGAGCTCCTGTGCAGGTCACAGAAAAAAAAAAAAAAAGAAAAAAAAAGAAAAGAAAAGAAAAGAAAAGAAAAGAAGAAATATCATACATGTGGTAAAAGGAGCTTATTATGTGTTTGTTTCCTCTTCAGTCTTGATCCTGGGTTTAGCAAAAGCATTCCCATGACTTGTGAACATGTTGCATTAGACCAGCTATTCCTTAACGAAAAATAGACCTTTTATCACTAGATAGAAACACAAAAGGAGAAACAGAAACTTTTGGTTGGAAAAACAGTAGTAAACACGTTTTCATTTCATTTCATTTCATTTCATTTCATTTCATTTCATCCCCAGCATTTCCACTGTTGTTTTTTGGGGGTGTTTGTTTGTTTGTTTGTTTTAAATTATACTGGGATTTTCTTTTTAATTTTATTTATATTTTACTTTTAGAGTATATTATCCCAATATCTTCCCATTTTGGATAAGGAAGGTTTTATTATGTAAAGACAAGATTCAATATAATTGACATAAATACCATTTTCTTTTACAAAAAAGTATTATTTACAAGTATAATTTAAATACAAAGCAATCTAAGCAAGGTCCTGCTTGTAAAACTAGACCTGTAAGCCATATCTAGAAGCTATGGTGAACTGCAGTGTTAGTTGTATGTCTCATCTTCTGGCCTTTGGAACTGCAACTATACTGGTGTGTCTTCTCATGGAAAGAAACCAAGGAACTGGAACTTAAGTCTCTATCTGGTACATGAGACACAGAAGAAATCAACAAAACAAAATGTGTAAACTCCCTTACACTGGCTCTAAATCAGAATAATACCCAGACATTCACTGAAGAATTTTACAAGCAATAACTTATCACCCAAAATTTCTTCTGTGAAGTACAGTGCAAATTCTTTGCCTTCACAATCTTCTCCAACTGTTGTACACTTTAAGAACTGAGTGTGCATCCCTGAAGATTTAGAGGAGATATATACAGAAATATCACAAGCCATAAGCTATGTACAGAGTACTGGTGTCCCTTTAGAGTTTCATACTAAAATTTCCTCGTGTTCCTTTTTTTCCAATGTTCCTTTTAGTTCTCAACCTTGATGCTAAAGTGGTTACTGTCTTATACATACCCTGGTAGAGCTGGTAAATAAATACTCCTGCCCAGGTGGGTTTTCAGTTCTCTGAGGCAAATCACCTTTGTTTCTGGTGTAACATGAGAACTTTCAGACATGGTTAATCCTTAAAAGTGAAACATGCAATGACATCCAGTAACAACTCTTGTTTCTTAAAAATTTTGTGTGCTGCAGTAACATCTGTAAGACACTGCAAGCCATAGATCTGACAGTCCTCTGTAGCCTGTATTGTAATATCATTATGCAACACTTTCTATTTCCAAGAATTTTCTAAAATAGATATTTATGTTTTATAGAAGATTAAATTACTCACATATAATCCTTGCCTTGGGCTCAGTAGCTCTGGACCTTACCTGCTCCTAGTTTGTGCAATGACCTTGGGCAAACCTTTTCAACTTTCTGTGCAACACATACCCCATTTGTAAAGATTCACACTTCTGTGAAGCGTTTGGTAAAATACCATTCCACCTAAATGCTCAAACACCATCATCAATTCTCTTCACCTCAGAGAGAAAACTGAGGCAGTTAGATTTTGCTCAAGGAAAATAAAGAATTGGTGTCAGAACTGTGATTTCAATGCATTTATTTGCTTCAGGGCTTTTCAAAGGTTAAGTCTGGGGGAGCGAGAGGACAGATGCCTCTCGTTGCTGGATTGAATTACTTAAATTAATTTATCTCAAAAAGGAAAAGAACATTGTGTCATTGTGAAATTACCTAAGATCAAAGAAAGAGTTAGAATAGTTTCTATATATTTTTTAAATACATAACAAATACATATTCTTTAGCAAGAAACTTTTCTGGAGAAGATACTCTCAGTGCCAATCAGCTGCAACATCAAAAGCATCCTTCATTACAAAAGCAAAAGAAGAAAACACACACAGATCTTTCTAGCACTCACTCTCGTGTTTCTGCTTTTATAGGGTTTTTTTCCAAGTCTCTCTCAATAAAATTGCAGCAATTATGGAATTTTTTTTTTGCTTGAACAATAACACTCATCCAACTCTTTAAAAATTTCTTATCTACACAGAACAATCACTGAGAAAACCATGACAGAAAGCATTAGCATTGTACTTTTTCAGAAGGGCAAAGTGATTGGCTCACAGCAGCCAGTTGTCCAGAAGAAGAACTGAGATCCAACCTAGCAGATCAAAAGTATGAAGGCTATGGGATATTACCAGCACAAATTAGTGATGTAGTATCTTAGTGACAACTTCCCTTTTGCTCAGGATAGTCAAAGTAATAAAGCCAAGCATCTCTGGAGGTAGAAGAAGGACCTGCATTAGTATGAAATCATATCCTCCATGGATATGATCATGCAAAGCCAGGCTGGAAACATCTGGATATTTACGTTGCACATGCGCAGTGGACATTTCCCTGTTGGTGTGATACGAATGTCTCCTTCTCTGTTCTTACAGTTTTTTACTTTCTTCTCAAAACCAAGTCATGTTGTAGAAGGAAACAAGTCTTTTGGGAAATTGTTCTGGCTACCATTACTTTCTAAATCCCAGGACAAAACACATATGAAGCAAATCCCTGCTGCAGTAGTGGGGCAGTAGGAGTACAGGTGGCTCCAGAGGTCATGTGGCAGCTGAAAGAGATAGTGAGAAAGAAGACTTGGGTGTTTTGGGGCAGAAACCATCAGTCCCAAAGGAAGTGGAAGGACTGATGGGTTTCTGCCCCTTTCCAGCAGCAGGAGCCCCCAAGCACATGATGGCCAGGGCTGGGCCACACCAGGGCTGGGATCCTGGAGTGTGGCTGCAGGCATCACTGGAGCAGGACTGGGCTGACATGAATGCCCCCTGCCAAAACAGTAACAAAAGGAACCAAGCTGGTTTTGGCTGGGATAGAGTTAAATTTCTTCATTGTAGCTTGCATGGTGCTGTGAACACTAGCCTGCCGATGGGAAGTAGTGAATTAATTCCTTATTTTGCTTTGTTTGCATTTGCTTTACCTATTAAACTGTCTTTGTCTCAACCTATGAGTTTTCTCACTTCTACCCTTCTGATTCTTCCTCCCATCCCACTGGTGGGGAGAGAGCAAGCAGCTCAGCCAAAACCAGTACAGGAACATATTTCATGCATCATAACACAAAATGCAATTTCTCTCTGTAATCCTGTGAAAGAAAAAAACAGAGGAATAAAGCAAAGAGTACTGCGTAATGACATTATAGGAAAAGCAAGATAAAGACAACTTTTTGTTCAGAACACACCAGTTAGATTAACATTATCTGCTATAATAATATCATTAAGCACAAAGCGTAACAGAGAACTTAAATCAATTGCAATATTAATTACACTAATTATGCATATTACAAGTAACATGTATTTCAAAATTTTGATTCAAATCTGCTCAGGAAGGGGAAGATGATTCGTTAGCTCATTCTTTAATATACCACAATAGCTTTTATTTTGTTGTGATCCTTGTGTAGATATTTAAACTATTGTAATTAAAACTGATCATTTCTTGTTGTAAATTATAATGTCAAATTATCTCCTGTATCATATAAGGATATCATGCAAGTATTAAATACTGTAACCACAGTTGTTGCAATCAATAAACTGCTTTAATCTGGTTAAAATCAAATTACTTCCTGAGAATCAGAAAAAAATAAAAATAAAAACCAAACAAAAACAACCCCCAAAGTTACATGGGTGCTTTTTTTGAGTGCATGAAACACTTCAGATTTTGCAAGACAATAAGCAGGTTGGATACCACTAAACACTGTGGGCCTGAAAATCTTAAGATTTACCCTCCTTAAGGTGATTTTGATAAGTTCTACACACTACTATGTACATTTTACTATAATTGTTCATCTTACCTTCTAACGGAAAATTATTTTGTAACTAGAAACAGAAAGTACCATAGAAAGATTACATCATGATGGTGATGATGATGATAATGATGATGTTTTAGTTGCCTCATTTTCTTACAATATATCCAGATCTCTCTTCTTATGTTTCCTTCCTGTACTGACTGTGCTGCATGTAGTCTATATGTCTGGATTTTGGCTGGCATAGAATTAATTTTCTTCCTAGCAGCTGGCATAATACTGTCTTTTGGATTTAGGAGAAGAATGTTGATGACACACTGATGGTTTAGTTGTTGCTGAGTAATGCTTACATAGAGGACTTTTCTGCTTCTCACATTGCTTTACCAGTGAGTAGGCTGGGGCTGCACAAGAAGCTGAGGGGACACAGCTGGGTCAGCTGATTCCAGATGACCAAAGGGATATTCTGTACCATATGATGTCTTATTCAAAATATATAGCTGGAGAAAGAAAGAAGATAGGGACCTTTGGGAGTTACAGCGTTTGTCTTCCCAAGTAACCATTATGCATGATGCAGCTCTGCTTTCCTGGAGATGGCTGAACACCTGCCTGCTGATGGGAAGTAGTGAATTAGTTCCTTGTTTTGCTTTGCTTACAAACACAGCTGTTGCTTTACCTATTAAACTGTCGTTATCTCAGCCCATGAGTTTCCTCACTTTTACCCTTCTGATTCTTTCCCTCATCGCATAAGCAGGGAGTGAGCAAGTGGCTGTGTAGTTCTTAGTTGCTAGCTGGGCTTAAACCACAACACTATATTTGCTAGACCATTTGAAAGAATGGAAAAGGAGACAACATTTTCTTGTAGTGAAGAAATTGTCATTGTCTTTGCATTCAAGATTGCCAAAAGTACTGAGATCTCAGCTTCCTGCATCTGATAATAAAATACAAATTATTTCTTTAGATATTAAAAATTAAAATCTCTATAATTGAAGAAAAAAAATAGATAATGAGTAAAACCAGGCTCCATTTTGCACCAAAAGAACTTTTAACAACTACCAGAATATGAAAATATGCTTTTATCAATTAATCAAAAAAGGAACAACAAATTATAAGATCCAACCTTTAAGCTTGTCAATCAATATGGAGGCTGGCCAGTATTCTTTTTTTTTTTTTTTCAAAAAGTCAGAAACAATACTCTTACTGGAATTTCATGTATAAATATTATTTGGTTTTGATATTTCACTGTTTTTTCTTTGTATTGAGACACTATCTTTAACAATCTGAAAATCACTGTGGAATTATTACTGGAGGTGACTCAGAAATCTCCTTTTACCTATTTCTTAAGAGAAGTTACAGCGTGAAGGAAACTTTCAGGGTGGAGTGCTCTTGGTATGCAAGTCTATTCCACAGTAGTTGCCTAGGTACAGCCTGTAATCTTAGAGTCGCTGGGGAGGATGAAGTGGAGACACCATGGCTAGGCTCTGTGCATAGCAGGGGGGAACTTGATGGTACTGTGGAACTGATAAGCTACGTGAATGCTACCCTGAGCCAAAAGTGTCTCATCATTTTGCCAAAACCACGTCCTTGGTGGAACTTTGCTCATGCTAAACTACATCTCCATCACAAAAGCTACCCAAGATGCAACCACCCCTTACCGAGACTGTGTCCTGAATTTCCTCTGGTCTATACTCATAAAAGCAAAGCTGGGAAAATTTACTCCAATTATAATAAAGGTATGTATGACTAGAGTCACTGAAGTTCCACTTAAAAGAAAATAATAGTATAAAAATAACCTAAGGGGAGTGGGGGGTGGGGGAGGGGTGGGGGGCTGTTAGGGAAGACACCATCACAGACAAGTCAGGAAAATACTATCATAAACCATCGTCAACTTCTGGGACCAGTCACAGGGCTGAGCCTCTCTTCCCCCATAGCAATGCCTGTTCTGTGATATTCAAACCTCCCCCGGGACACTCCCCATAGAGTTGTTTTTCTTTTTCTTAATTTAACATGTCTGTAGATTTTACAAAAGTTCTTAGGCACCTACACTTACCTTTGCAGAAAGCAATCTAAAATCCTGTACTCTGTTGCTTAAGTAAACTCTATCATTCATTAATCCAGTCATGTTAGTCCTTATTAAACTGGACCAAGCATGGCCGTGCTAGTTCATTTAAACATGACTATACTGGAGGTGCATGGCACTATTAGTGTATCCAGCCACGAGAGCTCCCATTGAACATGACCAAGTGGCTGTGCTAGTTCATTCAAATGCAACTAGTGCATTTGGAGCCATGATAATTCAAGATACCAAACACAACCAGACTGATAGTGCCCAATTGAGCATCACTTAGAACCTAAGTCCAGCTTCGGGCCTGGTAAACAGGCTGTCAAAAACACCTCCTATGTCAGCAAAAAGCAAGGTGGCATAACTATGTAGGGATCTTAAAAAGAAAAGGGAAGGAAATGAATGTGTGGGGTTTGAAGGTAGAAGAACATATTTACTTTCACTATGGAAATCTTGTGCTTATTTATTTATGGAAATTTTGTGTGGAAAACCTTTTACAGAAGATCATTATGTTTACATCACAACTGGGAAATAGGATATGGATAAATTTACTTCCTTTATTGCCAGAGAGGAAATCTGAATCACCTTTCATGAAAAACAGCCACCATACAGCTTCATTGTACCCAGAGTAACTACGTGAGTATTAGCACAAGTGAACTCTGGCCTTTTCCTTGATAGGGTTACATTACAGGGTTACAGTCTTGTGTAACTATAGAAAAAAAATCCATTAATTTGATGAAACTACTACAGATATACACCAAACTGTGATAAGAGGACAGCATATTATATAAAATGGAGGGAGTCCTATTAGGATGTCATTTACTCTTCTTTAGCTGCAAATGAGATCTTCATTTCTAAATGTGAACAAAAGTCAATAATTTGCAATGTTGCAGGGAACATTAGGAAGAGCACAGGCCTTCCCGGTGAGTTCTTAATTAACTGAACAATTTCAGTGCCATTAAGCACCTCTTGTTCAGTAAGCAAGACAGATATTTTTGTCTTGAGTGGCCACTAATGAAACCCTTCTGGGACAGCACATGTATTTAGGACACTCCAAAGTGCATATACTCTGTATAGAGCCTTCTCTTGTAAGCCTGCTATACCCCTTTCCTCTGTCCTTTCTTACCACTTCGTAGCATCCCATCAGAACCAGAGATCATAGCTTCTCAAGAAGCTTATAATTGAGTTTAGATTTCATCACCTTCTCCAAAACTACACCATTTCTTATCTCATCATGGAGGCTCAGATCCAGAATGCAACATAGCTAATTCTGTTAATTTTCTTGGACTTGCACAAGGGTCTGCAGCTTTGTGTTATTTTGGGTGCACTTTATCCTGCACCTCCATGTCCTTGAGTTCTGCCTTTGCTTCGCTCAAGGATCAGAAGACACAAAAATAATTTACCCTTTAAACTACTATTTGGAAACTGTACAGGGAAACACAGGGAACCATTTCAATCTCTCAATGACTTCTTCAGTATTTCAGAACATCTTATCTGTCTTCAAAAATGCACCTAAATATATATGAAGGAACAGATCAAGCTTTATGAAGGTATAAAGGGATTTTCACATTAGCTAAAGGAGTTCTCCAAAACATGATGGCTCTGGGAACCCAAACTCTTTAAGGAACTATAGAAGATCCCCAGCTTAGATTGATAAACTAGTATGAAGTTCAAGAAAAGTTAAAAAATGAGTGGAGAAAAACAAACAAAAAGCTATACTGAACTTGAATCTTAAATAAATTCACAAACTAACTCAGCATTTGGGGATGATGTTTAAATTAGGACTGGTACATGGGTTAAGGATCAGAAGTTCCCACTTAACACAAGCCATGCTAGCAAATCTATTGTTTGTAAATTTTTTGCTCTGCCATGGCCTGGAGAGCATTCCATCTTGAAAAACTGCACATTATGCTTTCAGGGGCATCTGACACTGAAAATTCACCTCTTCTGTTAGGTTAGAGATGAAGCTTAGCAAAGGAGCACAAATGATTGAGGGTCATATCCTGCTGAAGTTAATTGGGAGAATCTACATTTGGCCCATATATAGAATATAAACTACTACATATATAACATATATTCTTTGAGAACATTTTCCAGGTATTGATGAAAAAAGAGGGTTTCTTTTTGTTTAGGTTTGTTGTATACATGGATATAGACAATGCCCAGTACTAGAGAAACAAAAACTATAAAACACATGTAAAAACAGAAACAAAAAAAATAATTGGAAAATTTTACGACTTTGTGTATAATTCATATGCCCAAGACATAAACTAAATAGAAGTATGAAAACTGAAAAAAGATTATGTACACCAACAATATGTATAAAGTTTAATGAGCACTGAGAGGTTGTTTTGTCAGGAGAATAATAGAATCAAGGAATCATACAGTGGTTTGGGTTGGAAGAGGCCTTTAAATATAATCTTGTCCAAGACCCCTCCCATGGACAGGGATGTCTTTCACTAGATCAGTTTACTAAAAGTCCCATCCCACCTGACCTTGAACACTTTTAATTATGGGGCACTCACAACTTCTCCAGGCAACCTGTTCCAGTGTCTCACAATCCTCATCATAAAAAACCCCCCAAAAAACCCCAAAAACTTCTTTATGCCCAGTCTAAAGCTATCCTCTTCCAGATTAAAATTGTTGTCGCTTGCCCTGTCACTAGAGGCCATGGTAAAAAGTTTCTCTTTGTCTTTCTTATAAGCCTCCTTCATATTTTGAAAGGCTGTAATAAGGCCTTCCCAGAGCCTTCTTTTCTCCAAGGAAGAACAACCACAATGCTCTCAGCCTATCCTCATAGGAGAGGTGTTCCATCCCTTTGATCATTTTTGTGGCTCTCCTCTGCACTCACTCCAGTAAGTCCATGTCCTTCTTGTGTTGGGAGGCCCAGAACTGGACACAGTACTTCAGGTGGGGTCTCACTAGAGTGGAGTAGAGGGAGAGAACCCACTGGCCATACTTCTTTTAATGCAGCTCAGGATACGATCAGCTTTCTGGGCAGCAAGTGCACATTCTTGTCTCATGTTCAATTTTTCATCTATCAGTACCTTAAACTCCATCTCCACAGCGCTGTTCTCAATCCATTCATCACCCAGAACATGCACAATACCTTTCATATTAAAGACAAAGTTTTGATGGCTGCAAAAACCCACAGAGTTTACACTTATTTCAATTCAATTTGAATGTAAGTATAAATGGAATCTGTTCTGCACTATGTGTTTCAAGAACTTATAATTTTTATGTCTTCTTGCCTACAGATCAGTAATACATGTATCAAATACATAGCACAATGACCCTTCAGTCCTTTTGCTTTGGTCCATCTCATAAGGAAAGAAAGAGAAATTAAGAGTCTTGTATATGAAAGACAAACTTCCATTTAATATTTTGTAAAATTTACCAACTTTTTGCCTGATCTTGTTTAAAAGCATCCTTATTCTGGCCAATATTTCATTTAACAGCCAAAAAGCAGGGTCAAAATCAAGTGAACATAATTTATTCTCAAAAGTTATTATGTGAAATTAAGCCTTGTTACAATGTGCAATCAGGTCATCTAAAAACAACAGACTGGGCAGTTGCTTTGCAAGCATTTTTTTTAAATTCTGGAACAACAAAGGGCATAGAAACATTAGGTTTCATGGAATAGGCTGACTTACCTTTAGTCAGCAATATAAGAATCACAGCAAAATGTTAGAAATGTGTCAGAAGCAGCAAAGGCCAAAATTGAGCTGTTTATCTTCCCTGAGAATGCTCAAGATTGTATACAATAATTCCTTAGCTCAGCAACTTATTAGCTGAAATTATATGTAAGGTTTGATCACAGTTTGCCATCATCTAAAATACATTTATAAAGATCTTCTCAGACCAGTGTTCGTGAACTTCCTTTATAAAATTTGTGCTCTGCTCCCTCTCATATTAGGAATAAAAATATCTATACTCATTTTTTTCATAATCTCTTGCAATACCACTAATGTAAAAGAAATTACTGCACAGGCTCAATTCATTGCCAGGACTAGATGTCAAGAGTAGTCTAATTTGTTCTAAAATATTCATGCTTTTTAAGAAGAGAAAATAAATTTAAAAAAAAAACAAAAACAACAAAACACAAAGCAAACAAACAAAAAAACCCAAACCAGAACTACTAAATCATATAGTTTCTTGATGTAAACCTTTCCAAATGAGTATAATTGAACTAGTATAGTTTTTGTTGAGATTAAATATTCATGAAGCAGGTTTTACTGGTTTTAATTTGAGGTGAGTAAATAAATTGTAAGGCATAATTTTTTTTGTCAGGTTGGCCTTCTTTTTCTTGCTGCAATTATCTTTGAATATATTAGTAACTCAAAACTATTCATTAAATAGTTTCAGAGAAAATTATTTGTTTATCACTTATTTGTGGTTCTTTGATCATAATATCAAGTGGTAACATTTGAATGGTTTTAACTGACCACATGGTACAACTTTCTTTCTCCATTGGATGTACTTTAATTAGCAAATCAAGCCATAATTATTAGTTCTGAAATTACAGATTTCCTAATTTGGTTTAGGTTGGACTTTTTTGACAGTGTGTGACATAAAATCCTAAGAAAGCAAATGCAAATACAGCATAAACACATTTACTTTAATAATCAGACCACTTCTCAGAAACTAAAAGTGATGTGTACACACCTTTATCCTACTTGTAATTTAGTATAAGTATTGGAATGGAAGAAAGATTGAAATCTTGGTTGAAAAATACATGTATATGGACAGAAAGTAGTCATACATTTAATATCTTTTCTTTCCAGTCAGAAAGGAGTCAGAAAATTTGATGTGATCAAGTTATTTTTTTAACACATCTCTAAGCACCAACTGCAAATAACATTAAACTAGAAATTAAAGTGATGTCATTATCAATCACTTGAAATCCAAGACACTCTAAAAGCCACTAGGATACTGAAGAACAGCACTATCATCTGAGGTCTGAAACTGATAGTCCTATCCCAGCTCCACAGAAAAAGTCGTCATGGCCCACAGTTTGGCCCTACTAAAAGCACTACAACACTGTAGAAACTCATGGAGGGCTTCTTCCACAGGATGGCAGCACCTTGTGTAATGAAGGAGAAGCCAGGAAAGTGCATTTATACCATGCATGTCACACAGAACAGCAATATCCATATTCCCTGTGACAGATACAGCTATGCAATCAGCAGCAGACAGCTGCATTGCTGAGGTAGTGCACCTAAGTTTATCTGTCCTATTGAGAGGGATCACCATACACCTCATCTCTCCACATAAAATAGTACAGTGCTGTCAGGACTAGTTCAGGCAAAGGTGTAAAGATCCAACAGGCTGCAACAAAGGGTGCTGAAGGAGCTGGATATAGTCCTTGTAAGGTTGCTCTCTATCACCTTTGAAAGGTTTTTGGTGATCTGAGAAGGTCTCTGAAGACTGGAGAAATACAAATGTTGTACCTATCTTCAAAGAAGACAAAAAGGGAGGGTGTGAGGAACTTGTCAGACGTAATTTGGTGCATAGGAAAATCATGGAACAAGTCCTTTTGGAGGACACCTCTGGAGGTAAGATTGTGAAGCAGATGGTAAGGAATAGCCAGCATGGATTGACCATGAGTGAATCATGCCAGCCCCAGACAGTTGCCTTCTGTGTGATAACATAGCTGCATTTATGGAGAAGTGGAGAACTGCAGATGTCCTTTACCTTGACATTAGCATTGCATTTGTCACTATCTCCTACAGCATTCTTCTAAGTTGGGAATTTATGGTCTGGAGAAATGTGCAACCAGGTGGATAATTTGACTCAGAGAAGGGTGGTTGATTGGTCATGCTTTGCAAGGCAGCTGGAAACAAATGGCCTCTCACAGCAGCCTCCCATCAACAACCTGGGGAAGTGACAAGGTACATGTCTGTCATGTTTACAGGTGATCCCAAACTGAGGTGCACCAGTTGATGCTCATGAGGGCAGACCCACTGTGCAAAGAGATTAGAAACAGTGGATGGAAGGGTCTAACAGGCTGTCCATGCTATCTGGGCCAGAGCACTGCCCAGCCCTGTACCAGGGAGGAAGAGCTCTGGCAGTGGTGCAGGTGGGCCCAGGGGCAGAGGTTCTGCACCCTGGTGGAAGAAAACTGAACAGAGCCAGAGAGGCTGGAGATAAGGGATAACTTTTCCCCCACAAGGATGGCTGGGCAGTGGGGATGGGTGCAGGGAGGTGGTGCCATCCTCCCCTTGAAGGTTTTCCAGACCCTAAGGAATAATTATACCCTGAGGAACCTGGTGTGACCCCACAGCTGAGCCTGCTCTGGGCAGAACATTGGAGTGGAGACCTCCAGAGGGCCCTGCCAGACCGCATGCTCTGTCCATGATGCCGTGATTTTGGCTCTGCCATCAGGTAGTAGACACATGCTATGAATTTGTCCCTCAGTGAGCATGCTGGAGGAGTACAGGAAAGCTTTAAAACTTGCTTCTCCAAACAGGAATTTGGTCAATATTGGTGTATCAAATTGTAGTTCTTGCAGTCCTAAATAAAATTTGCCTCTGTACCTAGCATTTCCAGAAGATTCATCACCTAGTAAGCCCTGTTCTCAACACTAGCCCAATGACTCTGCACCATACTGGCCTTGTGTATAATTTAATCTTCTGAACCATGTAATTTTGCAGAGGTCATTCTTACAACTGTTTTGATACTTCCTTTATAGAGGCTTATTCTGTGCAAGCTAATTAGATTTTTTTCACTTTGTGAAGATAAATCTAAACAGTATAAAAAATTTAATGTTCTATGACTAACAGTTTCTGAGTTTAATACAGTGGAAAGCTCTTCAAAAGAATAATACCATTTTCTCTACCCTGCTCTTAAAAATTCCAATTTTTTTTTTCATAAATAATGAGTAAAATTATTTTCTTTTTTTATTTTTTTCTATGAGGAAAGAAGACTAAAGATAAAATTTTACTGCATTAAACAAGAATATCTCTGATACTAATTCATACTAGCTTTCGTCTTTCCAATATATAGGTAAAAGCTAAATGGAGCTACTGACTAATTCCTTAGAATGACATCTAGAAGTTGCTGTTGCTTGGGTATAAGCCTCTTATTAAAATGTTATGGCTGATGTAATCACTAACATTACAGGTAAATAGCAAGAGTGCTCTTTAACAATCCTTGGTAAAGGGGAAAGTGAATGTCACCAACTAGATCGAAAGTTTTTAGTTGTCTACTAAAAAAATCCACATACTTTTGGTTCTTACCAGCATTTCTTTGATATATTTGACCTAAAAGGACTGTGATTGTAATGGTCTTTGAGTCTGAATGGCAGAGAGTTGTACTTTATCTTTTTTTCTTTAAAGAAAAAGGAGGGAAAAAAGAAAATAAGTTGGCATTTATAAAATCAGATAGTGATGAAAAAATATTAAAAATTAGTGCTGAATTTAAGCCTAGCTGAAGAAAGTAGAAAAAAATAATATTGGGTTTGTCTTGCATCAAGGTTTAGGACCAATACAGTAAATGGAGAAATGGAATCTGTCCCAGATTTCATAAATAAGAACAGTCACTGTGCTTTCATTATATGTCCAGTCATGGAGTATTCTGATTTCCCACTTTTCTGGAAAAACTTGTTTTCTCTTTCCATCATTTTTGCTTCAGCAGCACTAACAGCAGGAGTCTACCTTCCATTGTCTATAGTATATCCATGCACCAAATATTACTTGGTGACTTGAAGTCAGTAGTATTCCTTTAAACTTCAGCCAGCTTTGGATCTGTCCCCACAGAAAGAATGGCCATGTCCCAGAGGGTACAGTGGGGCTTTTAAACCTCTAAAGAAATAAAATTTTCACTTTAAAAAGCATTTTTCCAGTCACTCACTTTCTTGCTTTTACAATTCTTTGGAGTGTACAATAATTTTCACAGTTTCTAGTCCAAAAATTAGCTAGACAGGTATCTGACTTTGTTTTCTGTTGTCAGCAGCCGGCTTCTAATACTGTTTAGGACCTCAACTAGCACATTAAAACCCTTATGGTTTAGAGAATTGTGAAATAACTATGTATCTCCTGCTCGTCATCCACTTCTTGTAAGCTTGTGTTGATATGTAAAATTCAGGCTAGGTGAAGGAAAAAAGGTCTTTGTAGCTTTTTATTCATTAGCTGTGTTTGTTTTCCAAGGCATAGGTATTCACCAGTGACAACCACATCCCATGATTTCTAGGTGTTTCTCCAGGCCCTGCCTATTCCTCCCCTTACTGGCATGCTTCAAGTCTGATATTTGAAGTACTCCATGCAAATACAGAAGCACAGGCTGCAATGTCCTTCCATATTTCAAGCTGGAACCTCCCAACCTCAGTACTTTTTGGTCCTCAGTTGCTTCTCTTCTTTAATGTCCACATCAGAGAGTTGTCAATACAGGAAGTGAATAAAAGCAGGAATAGCTGCTGCTTTCTGCTCAGGTTCTGTGACAAAGCAGCAGACTTCTGCTGTATCCATAAAATTACCATCAAAATATCAAGACTGTGTTTACCATCACAGGAGCAAAGCTAATGAAGTAGTGTTGACTTTAATGATAGTCATGGGTTTCAAAATAAGTTTCCCAGTCCAGTCAGGTTTGCAGCAACTCTTTTCTGTCAGGGTTAGTTTCATATCTGAGTTTCATCGCAGTTTGGTTGAGCTTAGTATATTCTTGTCTGTAAAACTATTCAAAACAAGAAGAAAAAGAAGGTTGTTTCTTCTGACTGACTTGCTGTCATTTGTACTCACTAACATTCCTAATTTATGTTTAAGAACAAGGCACTTCTGTGGATAACATTAAGGGTTCAAAATCATTACCTTTTTTGCAAAGAGGAATAAAGCAACTTTATCATTAACAACAACCCAGACAGTGCCCCTGGATGATCTCTCCAGTACTGATTATCTGTGTATGCCATGCATTTCAAACACAGTTTTGCACTGTTTTGGTGCTCATTTTCCCTGACTGAAAGTTTCCCTTTCCTGTACTAACTTACAATTTAGCTTCTCGTTTTTGTGAAGCTTGGTTTCTGCTACTAAATGCCTGGCATTTCATCTGAAACTGGGGGACTTTCCATCTCACCCAGCTACAGTTGCCTCCTGAGCTTTAAGGTCACCCCTACTGGACCTGGCCCCTGGTTTATTCACCAGCTAAGTTCTCCAGTCTAGTTTCTATCAGATAGCTGTCTCAGATAGCAATGTGCTTGCTACCTAAGCTTTGCTTCATTCTTCCAGCAAGCAGCTTCATGGAGATTCAAGCTGTTAACTTTTCCAGGGTGAGAGAGAGAAAGCTTCTGGGGAGCCAGGTGCTCAGCGGAGACTGTTGACAGAAATGTCCTACATGACATGCAGCAGCCAAGCTCTTAGAAAGCAGAGGAAATGCTTTAAAGAACACATGGAGGAACAGCTGACTTCAATATATTTACTTACAAAGGTAATTGAATTTCATTGGTAAAACAAAACAAATGTGTGACAAAGCTAGCCAGCATCAGTTCTGAAGTCCATGGTAAGCTTAACTTCTCAATATTGGAATATTTTCATTATATTATCTATATTACATATTAATTCATCAAAACAAAAAATATAATATAATATAATATAATATAATATAATATAATATAATATAATATAATATAATATAATATAATATAATATAATATAATATAATATAATATAATATAATATAATATAATATAATATAATATAATATAATAATATATAATTATTATATAATATATATAATATATATAATATAATTATAATATAATATAATATAATATAATATAATATAATATAATATAATATAATATAATATATATTATATAATATATATTATATTATATTATATTATATATTATTATATATTATATATTATTATATATATTATATAATATTATTATATATATTATATTATATTATATTATATATTATAATATATATATAATATATATTATATAATATATATTATATTATATTATATATTATATTATATTATATATTATTATATATATTATATAATATTATTATATATATTATATTATATTATATTATATTATATATTATTATATATTATATATTATTATATATATTATATAATATTATTATATATATTATATTATATTATATTATATTATATTATATTATATTATATTATATTATATTATATTATATTATAATATTACTTTATGTTCATTTTAATTTAACGTTATGTGTTTAGAAAATTGCTATGAAATAAAGTGGAGAGAAAAGCTCTTTAGAAGTTTAGGGGGGGTTTAGTCGGCATTAAAAAGCTCTTTACAACATGTAGGAGTGGGAAAATGGGTTGGGAAGGTGGGAATTTATTTGACTCAGGTGAAATAATATTTGGTCTATATACCAAATAAAAAATTAAGTGTACAAATTTTCTTCTATAAACTGCTGAAACTGACATTTGCTCCAGCAGACTCACAGCAATGAGAATTTGTCCCTAGATGACTGAGTCAAAAAGTTTAATTTTCAATAAACTGTACTGTATTTGAGAAGCCATGATTGTATTTAAATCAAAGGAAAAGATTTCTAAACTCTTGTCTTTGAACAGCTAAAAAGACGGCTTCTCAAAAAGTGCTAAAAAAGGCAGACTAATACATCAAGTTCTGTATTTGATTATTAAGATATTTGAAGACTTGAATCTGCTGCTAGTTTGAAACAGTCTTAAATGCTTTCAGTAAGATCTTCAGCTATGTAAATATAATAATCTTTGTATTAATCTAGACAAAGTCAAAATTTGCCAACAAAAACATGTGTAGGTTTTGGCTGAGATAGAGTTAATTTTCTTCATAGTAGCTGGTATGGCGGCATGTTTCAGATTTGTGTTCAAAACCAGTGTTGATAACACAGGGATGTTTTTGTTACTGCTGAGCAGGGCTTACACAGAGTCAAGATCTTTTCTGCTCCTCACAGCACCCCAGCAGCAAGGAGGCTGGGGGTTTACAAGATGTTGGGAGGGGACACAGCTGGGACAGGTGTCCCCAGCTGAACACAGGAATATTCTATATCACATGATATCATGCTCAGCAATCAAATAAGGGAGGAGGTAGACTGGGGACTGCTGCTAGGGGACTGGCTGGGCATTGATCAGTTGGTGGTGACTAATTGTTTTAATTTACATCACCTGTCTTTCTTGGGTTTTATTTCTCTCTCTTTTATATTTTCCTTTTCAGTAGTAGTAGTAGTAGTAGTATATTTCAATATTTTTCACTCAAGCCACTTGTTTTCGTGTTTTTACCCTTCCAATTCTCTCCCTCCACCTGCAGGGAGGAAGTGAGCAAGTGGCTGTGTGGTGCTTAGTTGTAGCTTGGGGAGAAAATTCTCATTGCAATTCAGGTAACTCAGAGGCAACATTTTGAAAGGACTGAATAAAAAGCTTCGGGGATTTTCTAAGTTAAGATGATGGCATCTGAAATATATTTGCTTCTTCAGCTGTAACAGTTCAGAAGGTTTTAGCAGTGACATGAAGAATGAGAAACACCTTCTCAGCGCACAACTACCAAATTGTTGTCACAAAGCTTTCAATAAATCATTCTACCCAAAACATATTAGCTTGCCAAACTATCTCTGTAATGGAAGTCTGCCTTTCACATGGCTCAGAACTGGGTTTTTAAATTATAACTCTGGAAACACTTCAGCATCAAAGTGTCAAAATAAGAAAAAAAATATATTATTTTTTATTATGAATATGGTGATTCCCTGAACAGACTAAATGGAATACGCTGCACAGTGACAATGTACAGTTTTGGGTAGGGACAGCAGAGTAAAATGTATTTTGAGTCCTACTGGTGTGTGAACTGACTTAGACATCATGTAGGAATTCCACTGTATTGGCAGTGGAGTTTTAAGAGTCATTTTCTGCTCTAGAATATCCTTGTTCAGAAACAGATTACAGGCTTTTCAGGCCTACTATTTAATTTGAATTCCTTCATTTAGTACGAGATGACAGTTACAAGGCTGACTTTTCCCAGACATGTAACTTTTCTGTAACTTTTCTTTGAATATCTAAATTCCCCCCACCATCCAGGAAGAACAGTACATCTGCAAAACTTTCAAAGTTTGAAGACTAGCTCTACAAACCACTTTGTAGTAGAGATCATACTACTTTCTATGGAATTATTTTAGGATTTTTCACCGTTCTGGTTTATTTACATTGCCTGTCTCGGCCCATAAACTAACTCCTTATACCATAAAAGAAAGCTTATGAATCACCATAATTTTGTAGAAATGCTAAAACATTATCTTTTTGCACCCACTCTCCTTTTTTTTTTTTTTTTACATTTGAAACTAACAAGCAATCCATGTTACAGTCCTTGCACCATGATATAAATACTCCATTCATTCACAACAGTTTCTATTCAGAGACCGTTGTACTCTGAAATAGAAATGTTTACCTTAAAATAGAGGTAACTGTGGAATAGGCCTTATGACTGGATCTCTGTAGATCATATGCACTCCTCTATAATCTCACTATAAAACATAATCTTTCTTCTGTATGTCTATACAGGACTAGAAATTTGTGTTCTACACTGTTGGTTTAACATCCAAGAAACGTTAATACCACATATTATTGCTAAAAATTGTTTTTAAACTAACCTGGAAGACTTATTTGAAATTAAGAAACTTCTGCAATGAATTTACCAATCTGCTTTTTGTGGCTGAGAAGCAACCATTAATTCAATGACTTTATCTACTATTTAGTGTCAATAAGAGATTTCTATGCACTTTAGAATTACTTTTCCTCTTCCCTTCCTTCTCCTGATTCTCCATCATTATCTACTTGTAACTTTCAGTTGGGTTGGGGGGGGTGGGGATGTTTTTTTGGTAGTAGGGGAAGAGTCACTGTGTGAGAGTGAAAAGCTCCCCTGGCTCTAAGGCAGAGACCTCCTAGCCCAGGCTGAGCCAATGAGCATTAGAGAAACACCTCTGTGAATCCCTATGTGTGAGGACAATGACTGTCCTGAAAAGAAGGTGGAGAGAACCTGGAGGAGAGGTCATTGACTTAACAAAAGACAACCATCAATCAAAACAACGGACAGACACAGAGAGAGCTTCGTTGCCAGAGGAAAAGACAGAGGCCCACACCTAGTCCTACCAAATGGAGTAGGAGAGGACAAAGTCCCCCGCAGCCCATGGAGATTCAATGGTGGAGAAGAGATCCACGTGTAGGCCTTGGAGGACTCCACGTTGGAGCAGAGAAGTTGCACCTGAGGGCATGTGTGGCTGGAATTGAGAGCCTGAGAGTTGCTTGCTGCCAGAGTGGAGGTGGACCCCCAGAGCGGGGGATGACTGTAGCTCATGGATGTCCCCATACTGGAGCTGGGAGCTGAGCTCAAAGAGGTCCATGACTCCAGGGGAAGGTTGCTTTGGAACATCTTGTTCCTGGACCTCCATGCAGGGAAGATGGCAGAGGTGAACTGACTGAACCCCCATTCCCTGCCCTCTGTGCTGTTGGGTGGGGGGAAGGTAAAGACATCGGGAGCAAAGTGATTTGAGCCCGGGAAGAAGGGAGGGGTGGGGGGTTGTTATTTCTAGTTAGGTGGATGGCAACAAATTAAATTGATTTTCCTTCCCCAAGTTGAGTCTGTTTTGCCTGTGACCATAACTGGTGAGTGAGCCGTCCCTGTCCTTCATTCCTAACCCTGTGCCCCCTTTGTTGTGTCTCCCATCCCATCTCACCGGGTGGTAGGAGTGAGTGCAGGACCGCACCGTCCAGCTGTGAGAGAACCTACCACAAACTTGCTAGCTGATCCATCACATGATGGATGCAAGACACAAATTGTAGTTTGACTTCCTGCTTCAATGCCAAGACTTAACATATTCCAAGATCATAATTCATAATGCAATGACCAGTGCAGGTAATCATATAGTTGTTCTCTTGTTGTGAATTTTCAGGTAAAGAAAACTAATATCCACAAAAGACTGCAGGAATAAAATCAGTCACAACTTTTGCACAGAGAAATTAATTTGATTTTTTTTTGTTATGTTATTTATAGCCTTTTTTCAGAGTAGGTCTAATATAAAGGTGAAGACAAAAAATGTATTCTGAGTCTGAAAATTAAATCTGTATCTAGGAAACAGAATTTGTAATGAGTCACATGATAAATGATGTTCTGACTCAATTATCAAAGATTTTCTGTTTCAATAACATGAATTAAGATTTCATATACATTAAAAGATGTTTCACATTAAACATTTGGTAAACAGGGATTTATTGTTATAAATCTATAGCAAGCAACATCTACAACATATTTTTGGCTTCATGTCATTGTCTCATGTCATGCCTCAAATATCAAAGTAAAACATAAATCCACTGCCATATGGAACACAAACCTTGTTCAACCTTATTCGTGAAGCAGTCAGGCCTCGATACCAACTCAGAAAGCCACTGTAGTCAGCAACATTCTGTATGTTTGCCAAGAGTGTCTACTGCAGCTCGAGTATTAAGTTAGTAGTACGGATTGGTTTAAGAATAATACCCCTCTAAAGCCTTCTCCCTCGGTAGAAGTTATGCCTCCTATATTTTAAGCTGAAACATGCTGATTAACAGCATGATGATTTTGATCTCCTTTCCATCCTGTTTGTGTTTCCATGAAAGACCTTTTTACTTATTAATTTCTTAACATGCTATTTTGCATGGTGCTTAGAAAGGGAGACTCTATAATTAGATTATACAGAGGAATAATTTTCCTTGAGCTGTACCATTTATTTGTGTTATGGTAGTGCACAAAGAACTAAGAGTACAGTCTCTGATACTACCATGCTCATCTCCAGAAACCTTGAAGAATGGATCAAGAGCAAGAACAAACTGTGTCTCTAATTAATTTCAAATTTAAAAAAAATTATTTTGTTATATTTTCTATAAGAATGAGTATCTATATTATTTGTGCTTTTCAAGTGCTGAAAAAATTACCAGGTATCATTAGTAGTGTCTGTATTCAACTACTAATTACTGCAGTGATGCTTATTCAAGCAAAGAACATTTACATGCAGACTGCAGGAACTGAGCAAGACTTTGTTACTTCTCTGATTAAAAGAATTGATTTGACTGGCGAAAGAGTGACTTTAATTAGCTGTGCAAATGCCATTAATTCCAATTAATCTTCTCACTGTGTCAAGACCAGAATCCAGGGAGAAAATAAATTGCAGAAAATCAATATAACTCTTGTTTCTACCAGGAGCAGGTGCTTACAGAAACAGGGGTGTCTTTTATAGTTGTCTACATCAAGAATTATTTAAACAAGACAGTAATTCAATGTACTAAACCTCACAATGTTTCTTTATAGACTATTTATATATCTCTTTAATTGCTTTTCATTTGATGGAAAGTATTTAACTTAGTACTTTTGAGAAGTGTTCCACTAAGAAATTTGCTCCAGACAGCCACAGGTACAACCAAGTTTTATTTTTCATAGAAAACTGAGTTGTGGATTTACAAGATAATTGGTTCTATTTACAAACCTTAGATAAGCACTAAGTTGCACTTTTTATGGGGCAGATAAAGAAAACCAACCAGTCAACTGACTCTCCAATGTAACTTGAAAAGCTCTCTCTAAAAGAAAGCTCTCAGATTTCTTTTAGACAGCTTTTTGAGAGCCATGACCATGAAATTTTAACCCTTCAGTATTTCTATGTTGCTAGTAGCAATGCATCAGATATGTCATATCTCAGATTTAGAAAGAAGTGGCTTATAAAGAGCATAAGCTCAAGACTAAAACAAACCAAAATAAATCAAATTAATCACTTCAGAGATGTGCCACTGAAATGAAATTGAAAGAGTGCTCTGTGTGGGCAGGAAAGCACAGAACATCTTCCATATTTGAGAAATTACAGCCACCCTTTTGCAGTAGTTTACCCTACAAGAACCTTTTCATATCACACAGCACAACTCTGTGATAAATGAATGGAGGAGGATACCAAGGAGTTTACACCTCAGGAATAAGGTGAGAAGGAATTTAAAAGAAAAATTTAAACAAAAAACTCTCCCTTTGAAAAAAGTCAAAGGGATTTTTGTTCTTTCTCCCTAGAAGATTAAGAACAACCCTCCAAAATTTCAGCAAAAGTAACCTTTCAAATGATCTACAAAGTAAAGTTTCACAGTGCCTGCTAACATACATAACCGCAATACAATTCCTCCCTCAGCCCTCAGATGTGTTTATGCAGAAAATTCCCACTCTCAGCAGCCAGACATATATCAAGTGTCAGAAATTGCAACCACAGATCATTCAGTAACAGCATATCTCAAGTCACCTATGTCTTCAAGTGTGCTTCCTCTTATTGATTCTGATTTACTCGCTGAACTGTGTGCATTTGAATAAATAAGACCAAAATCAGATACAAGGGACAACTCCCAGGTATCTGAGAGCACCGATGGTCTTATTGGCCATGTCCCCAGGTAGGTGCCTGGTGCCCTGGGTGGCAGGGTGGCTGCTCTGCTCTCTGGCTGCCCTGATGCTCCCAGCCCCCCTGAACTCCCAGCCTCCACAGCACCCTGGCAAGAGCAGGGCATTGTCCAAGCGCACATGCTATCCCTCACAGCCAGCTGGTTATCTCCTACTTCTCGTCCTATTCTGTCTGACAGTGCCTAGAGGAATCCCAGTAAGCTATGTCCCACAATATTATTTTGCAGCCAAAACTTCTACAGCACAACATACACAGACTACTCTCAGAATAAAGTGGTTCAGGGTGTGGTCAGAAAAGCAAACGCGCTCTGAAAAGCTTAATCAGGGATAAGATAGCCATTTTCCCATCACTTTGTGCTATATGAGATAGTAAAGGATTGAACACATGCACAGACCTGAGTTTTCCAGTCACGGATACTGAGTTGCTACTCATAAAAACCTTATGTTCAAAACAATGAAGACTTCAAAGCCTGTGCCCTTGAAATGTGTACCAAAACAAGTAAAATCATCTAAAGCATTAGTCGTTACTGAATGGGCTTATTAAAGCTATATAAAAGATATTTATTAAATACTATGCTGTATTTAAAAAGTCCTTCTTCCTCCAAGAGCAAATACACTGCCTTTTTTAGACTACTATCTTTACTCTTGTAATATCATACAAACAAGATGAATGTTCCTGTTTGAAAAAGATGAAACTAGAACTTTTGCTTCAGAATTTACAATAGTTTCTTAGAGAGATTATGTATTATTCTTTGTTTTCCCTTAATAAAAATCTTCCTCAAATCAAAATGGCTTTTTTGTATCAATTATTGTCCCGTCTTGACTTCTCCCATTTTCAACATCTGATGTAGTATCTTATGTTGCTTTCAGTGTCGAGCAATAACAACAATGCTCAATGATATTCTAAGGTTTTATCACGGCATCAATCACCATGGATTCTGTTTACCAGGCTAGAACTTTGGGGTTTGGTTTGGTTTTGTTGTTGTTGTTGTTGTTTTTCTGGGTTTTGGGGTTTTTTTTAAAGACAGAAGGAATCAAACAACACCTTAGATTTAACTTGAAAAAAAAAAAGTTTCACTGATCTCAACATGATTTTTAAAGATGAGCAAATACCGTTGCTGTTTCACTAGATATGACAAGCAATTGACTGCCAAGAGTCAGACTTTAAATTACTGTCTGAAACAGAATTTAGCAGTCACGATGTCCAAGTTATCTGTCTATTTATTAGCCACTGATTGGCTAAAAATTTCAGTTCCCTAAATTATGCTATTGAGGCTTCCCATTGTGACCCTGTAAGAAAACTAGAAGGTGAGAAACTTTTTTTGTCAATTCAGAAGGAAGATACACATTCTGAAAGATGTGAGATCCATCACTAAGGGGTTGGCTGGAAAATGAATATGAGAATTTGATTCAGAAAAGGAGCAGGGAACTATTCATAAAAGCAAAATCAGAGGTATTTTAAGCTATTTTGGAAATAATTTATTTCATAAATACCATTTCTGCACACAAAGCAGAGCCTACAGTATCCCCAGAGAGTATCCAAAAAATAAGTTCAGACTATCTATGGGTGACTTCCAGTGTAGTTTCTAGAATTTCTAATACAGTTCATGAGAAAAGTTAGAGTTTTATTTCTTGACACCTCCTTGGCTTAAACGACTGACTCAGTTGATGATTTTATTTTTTTTAAAAAAAAAAAGGTTTTAATTTTAAAGCACAGTATACAGTTCATAACTGCAAGATAACTGAGTGACTAAAACGATCTAATCTGATAACTGAGATTAGCAAAACTTTCCAAGTTTAGAGAATGAGATTAAAACTTTGATAACTGTTCACAGTTGTTACTTATTGCAGTAAAATTATTTATACAACAGCATTGGAAATCATGCATGTGGATGATTATATGCTGGACTGACAATATTATTGTATGGTGAGACAGACCTAAGTTTATCCATATTTATAACACAAGTATTAGTCTCACTGAATGAGTTACTGGTTTTAATTTTTTGGTGATAACATCCTGGCAATTCTCAGGTGACTTTTCTTTCTTCCTCCACTTTCCCCATGCTGAGTTATGTTGAAGTTTCTTACTATGAGACTAAAAGATTTAGATGTGCTCAGTAGATCCAACAGCTTTTATCCCTCTAGGTTCTGTAACTGTGACAGCCCAGAGGCGTTACACTCCTTGTTCAGCTTCCTTCATCATAGCTTGGAACAGCAAAGAATATTGAATCATGTTAGTTGTGAAAGAAAATAGAACAGAAAAAAGAAAAAAAAAAAATATATATATATATATACACACAACCTAAAGGCAGTATTCCTTTCTCAAATTTGGAGTTATCCCACAATTTGTAACATCAACTTAACCTTTAACTGGCTTAGATCTACCAAATTTACTGACTTATGTCCTTTCTTATATTAAATTATGAATCAAAATTTCATCTACAGTGTTTATTACACAAAACCACCTCTTTAAACATCACATCTGGACCAGGCTATTCAGCTCAGTATATAAGTAAATAACTTTTTCCATCAACAGATCCAGTAAAGACTGCATTCTGTTCCTTCGTGGTGGAAACCTGCCCCCAAGACTAGGAAAGTTCCGTAAAAATCAATATCCTCTAAATGATTATATATCTGTGTTTTTGCAGTGAACATTTCACAAATCAGAAGTAGGTAGTTTTGCAAAACACTAGTTTTGACCTTCACAAACCTATCTAGATCTTCCATAAAGAATTCAACTTAGACCTCAGTTCTCCTCATTGAAAATATTCCTGCCAGCTGAATATCTATAGCTGATTTATTTTCATCTCTGTCATCTGGTCTGAAGATACCTCAGCAAGATCCAGAGTGGTAAACCAGATGTTTTCACTGAAAGTTTAGTTCTTGGCTTTACACAGGAAAACTCAACTAATCTCAAAGTGTCAAAAATTCTATGCTTTAGAAATTGGGATGACAATCATAGGAAATATAAAGCTTTTCAGTGAGACAGTAACAGCTTTTTTTGTTTGTTTGTTTGTTTTTTAGATCTTGGACGAAAACATGTTTTTATACATACAAAATAATGTCTATGTTACTAAAAAAAAAGATAAAAAATCAGGATTACTATTTGAGATACTATTATGTATTTACTGTGGTTAAAAACAAACAAACAAACAAACAAACAAACAAACAAACAAACCACATCTCAGGGCTCTTCCCTGAATATTTGCTTAGTTTAGTTGTTTTAACCCCTTGAACTCTTTTTCCTTGCCATAATATGTCGGAGAATTACCTTTGGCAACACTTTGATTCTAAAAGTCTTCATCCAATGCAGCTGTCCTAATGTCATTTATCTACTCTTTATTCCTCTCCCGGTGTTCATGATACATGATTTCTTTTCTCCCCTCATGCTCACTCCAAATGTGCACAGTTAAGGCTGTCATTTAAGCACAAACCATATCCCTACAATGTTAAGGCTGAACACAAGTGTCACTTACAGTTCCCATGGTTTGCTAGTGCACCATTGGCAAATACACCCCATATCAAACCAATTTTGCATCAATACTCTAGGTATTTCTCAAGTTAGATATAAGAACACCTAATTCTGTGATGCAGTCAGACATTTTGTTTTCTTTTCTCAGCATTCAAGAGGAAAACAATACATCTGGATAAACATTTTTTTAAACAGTAGTATTGAATCTGAGCATTCAGTGAGTTCCCCGACTTCTCCAGAAAATTCAGTGGATATAAAAAAAATAGTGTATTTTAGAATACACCATTATGTAGCGGAAGACAACTTCTATAATATAAATTTATTGCAAGAAATTTATTGTTATCCATTTCTTTTCAGACCTTAACAATGTCAGGTAGATTATACATCTTCCAGAGAAAGCTATAAATCACCCTGACTCTAAATGCATTCCCAGTTAAGTTGAATCTCCAAGACCTCTAAGAGAGAATCACAGAAAGAACATACAAATAATATGGAAAAAACAGAGCATGATGGCCATATACTACCTACAGTGATTCAGGAAACTGTACTTCCACATGGATATGGACACTATGTCATACCATAAATATATCATACGGTCAGTTAAAACACGCAGTAAGTCTGAGTTACCCATGTCCCATACAGCAAACAACCAAATGCCATTATTAAATAAGAAGAAAATATACAAGCTAAGCTTTTCTTTTCTTTTTTCTTTTTTCTTTTTTTTTTCTCTCTGTGTTTTGGGTGATGATTGGTGAGATATAATAAAAAGACTTCAAAACCTCAGCACCAGTTTTCATTAGCATTGCACCATGCCCACTTCTGATCATTAATATCTCACACTTTACTGAGCACAAATAGAATTACTATGCTATTCCTGTCAGAGAGGAACTTACTCCTTTCCCTCAACATTTGCCTTATATGTTAAAGCATGAAGGTTTTCTACAGTAATCTCTATTAAAAGGAATATGAAGAGCTTAGAAAATAATTATGTGTTAATGGAAATAACAGAATACATCAAAAGCAGTGAGAAATTGTACTGTGATCCCTGTCATAGGAAGAATATATGGCAAGCTATCTATACAGAAAACTATTAAGTGAATATCAAAGGCAAAAGTTAATATTTTCCCTTGCCACATGGCTTCACTAAAAAGTATATCTGCAGAAAATAAGTGTTTAACTTTTTTGTTCATGAGAAGGCAGCTCTGTCACTCCCCACAGGACTGATATGTGGCCTTGATACCATCTCTTGTGACATCTTCAGAGGCAAGCCGAGAAACATGGGTCTTCAGATACATGTAGATTAGGAAAAAACTTATTTGTTTTAACTGGTGAAAAAAATTGTCTAGATATATCAGAGAAAAATTTATCAATGGCTTAAAGTCAAGTGATAGAATAGGGAATTTATTATGAGGAGTTTTCTGGAGTTCTGTCAGGAATAATAAAAACATAAATGATCCTGACTTTGAGGGTGGGATTATTCCCTTCTAATATTCTCTCAACCTTGCTTTTTTGTGATTCTGTAACTATTAATATTTTTACCTACATGAATGTTCATGCATTTTAAAATAAATCCTTTTAAGGAATCATTTTCAGGGGTAGCTTGTTGCATTATGTAGACAAGTTAAATAGCATTTTACTTTTAAATTTTAGAAAGCAAGGCTTCCTTTAATTCATGTTCCTTTTTTGCCAAAACAAATAATGAAAAGTGCTACACTTGCTTGCTTTCATGCCTAACACTCATCTAGTATGATTTTAAAAGGATATGACCAGGAAGGATCAATTATACCAGGGGTTTTTTGTTCTCTTAATGGTGTCCTTATACATTCTGATTGCTGTTACGTCATTTTAGCAATAGAGCACCCAATTCACCATCCAAGTAACGGCATAGAATATATATAAAGTCTAGATGGAATATTCTAGTTATATATTCTACAAATACACTCCAGTCTCAGTACATGCTAAGATTTGGCTGAAATATTTGAGGCAGATATTTTCATTTTCTTTCTTATTCCTTCACAGGAAAAATAATACACCCTTTCTGAGTATTATTTTGGTTTCACTTGGAAATTAGGTGCTCTTTTTTCAAAATTATTTAATGTTTTTATATGAGCTTACTAACATTACCAGAACCATGGGAAATGAAAAAATCAATTTCTTACTGAGAAACAAGCCAGGCAGACAGCTGACTTTAGTAGGCTTCTGTACTGTGACTCTGGTTTTGTAACTGGAGATTGTGCACTGTATGTAATGATGCATTTGAGCTGCAATTAGCTCTAAGCTATGTATCTGAATACACACTGCATATATACAACATCCTCTTTGTGTGGCTGCACAGAAATTAATTGTAGTGTTTGGAGATGATAAGTTATTTTAAGTAGGATAAAATATAGTTTAGTATCGCTTTATATTTAATCACCAGTTTGAATGCATTACACTTATCCTGGAAATCAGGTGCCAGGGTTGTTTTGTTGCAGCACCTGAGAAAGGACACTCAGGGAGCGTGAGAAGGAGATAGATTGGTGAAGCCACAACATATCATCCCTGAGACAAAGGCAGCAGATGGAAACTTCACAAGAAGCAGAGGAACTCCTACCCTCCTGCCATCAGGCCGAAGGAGGGGACTTAAGAGACCAAGGGGAATAGAAACAGGTCCTCGCTTGGGGCAGCAGGCAAATTCCCTCCAGGAATTCCCTCCCTCACCTACCTAGCTGCCTTTACACAACAAGTATGCAGCTCTGGAATTGATGGTCCAGCAAATGAAGATGAAAATACAGACGGGGGCCCATCTAGGGAGTAGCCTAAGGTGAGGCAGTCTGCCCCACGCATCCTGACTGCCTCTGTTACGAGAGAAAGGAGGGCAATTGTCACAGGCAATTCCGTTCTGAGTTAAACAGAAGGGCCAATATGTTGAGTGGACCCAACCCATAGGGAAGTCTGCTGCCTCCCTGGGGCCCAGGTAAGGGACGTCACTAGGAAACTCCCTGGTCTGGTGTGGCCCTCTGGTTATTACCCACCATTGGTCATGCAGGTTGTAACTGACGAGGTAGCAAAGAGAAGTCCAAAAGCAATCAAAAGGGACTTCAGGGCACTGGGGCGATAGGTTGAAGGATCGGGAGCACAGGTAGTGTTTTCCTCAGTCCCTTCAGTGGCAGGAGTGAATACTGAAAGGAACAGGAGAACACACCTGATTAAGACGTGGCTCAAAGGCTGGTGCCATCAGCAGCATTTTGGTTTCTTTGATCACAGAGAGGTTTACACAGCACTGAGTCTGATGGCAACAGGTGGATTTCAGCTGTCTCAAAGCGGGAAAAGGATTCTTGCTGATGAGCTGGCAGGGATCATGGAGAGGGCTTTAAACTAGATTTGAAGCGGAAAGGGGATAAAACTAGGCTCAGTAGAGATGAGTCCAGGGGCAATATGCCAAGATTGGGGGTGAAATCTATAGCCCAGCTCAAGTGCATCTACACCAATGCACACAGCATGGGCAATAAGCAGGAGGAGTTGGAAGCCATGATGCAGCAGGGTAGCTATGACATAGTCACAATCACAGAAACATGGTGGGATGATTCTCATGATTGGAGTGTTACAATGGATGGCTATAAGCTCTTCAGGAGGAACAGACAAGGAAGGAGGGGTGGTAGGGCGGCTTTCTATGTTGTGGAGTGTTTTGATTGTATAGAGCTTGAAGTTTGTGATGATGAGGGTGAGTGCTTATGGGTAAGAATGAAGGGGAAGACCAACAAGGCAGATATCCTGTTGGGAGTATGTTATAGACCAACCAACCAGAATGTAGAGGCAGATGAAGTGTTCTATAAGCGGCTGGCAAAAGTCTCACAATTGCTAGCCCTTGTTCTTGCGGGGGACTTCAACTTACTGGTCATCTGCTGGAAATACAACACAGCAGAGAGAAAACAGTCTAGGAGGTTCCCGGAGTGTGTGCAAGATAATTTCCTGACACACCTGGTAAGTGAGCCCACCAGGTGAGGTGCCTCGCTTGACCTGCTGTTTACCAACAGAGAAGGACTGGTGGAAGATGTGGTGGTCAGAAACTGTCTTGGAATAAGCAACCATAAAATGGTAAAGTTCTCGATTGTTGGTGAAGTAAGGAGGGGGATTAGCAAGACCACTACCATGGACTTCCAGAGGGCAGACATTGGCTTGTTCAGGACACTGGTTGAGACAGTCCCTTGGGAGAGAGTTCTGAAGGGCAAAGGGTTCCAGGAATCCTGGACATTCTTCAAGAAGGAAATTTTAAAGACTCAGGAGCAGACTGTCCCTGTGTGCCGCAAGATCAACTGGCAGGGAAGACAACTGGTCTGGCTGAACATGGAGCTTTTGTTGGGACTCAGGAAAAAAAGGAGAGTTTACCATCTCTGGAAAAAGGAGCAGGCAACTCAAGAAGAGTACAGGGATCTCATTAGGTCATGCAGACATAAAATCAGAAAGGCACAAGCCCATCTGGAACTCAGTCTGACCACTGTTGTTAGAGATAACAAAAAGTGTTTCTACAAATACATTAACAAAAAAAAAGGAGAGGCAAGGAAAATCTCCATCCTTTATTGGATTCAGAGGGCCACATTACCACCAAGGATGAGGAAAAGGCTGAGGTACTTAATGCCTTCTTTGCCTCAGTCTTTAATAGCCGGACCAGTTACCCTCAGGGTATGCAGCCCCCTGAGTTTGAAGGTGGGGATGGAGAACAGAATAAATCTCCCATAATTCAGGAGAAAGCTGTTTATAACCTGCTACACCACCTGAACACTCACAAGTCTATGGGGCTATACAAGATCCATCCAAGAATACTGAGGAGCTGGCAGAGGGACTTGCCAAGCCACTCTCCATCATTTATCAACAGTCCTGGCTACCAGGGGAGGTCCCAGAAGACTGGAGGCTTGCCAATGTGATGCCCATCTACGAGAAGGGCAGGAAGGAGGATCCAGGGAACTACAGGCCTGTCAACCTGACCTCAGTAGTGGGGAAGATCATGGAGTGGTTCACCTTGAGTGTATTCACGCAGCACATGCAGGACAACCAGGGAATCAGGCCCAGGCAGCAAGGGTTCATGAAAGGCAGGTCCTGCCTGACCAACCTGATCTCCTTCTATGATCAGGTGACCTGCCTAGAGGATGAGGGTAAGGCTGTGGATGTTGTCTATCTGGACTTTATCAAGGCCTTTGACACTGTCTCTCACAGTGTTCTCCTAGAGAAGATGGTAGCTCAAGGCTTAGACAGGTGGACTCTTCACTGAGTAAAAAAAATGGCTGCATGGCCAAGCCCAGAGCATTGTGGTGAACGGAGATAAATCCACTTGGCAGCCAATCACAAATGGTATTCCCCAGGGCTCAGTTTTGGGGCCAGCTCTGTTTAACATCTTTGTCAATGACCTGGATGAGGGGATTGAGTGCACCCTCAGTCAGTTTGCAAATGACACCAAGCTGGGAGGGAGTGTTGATCTGCTTGAGGGTAGGAAGGCTCCGCAGAGGGATCTGGACAGGCTGGATGGATGGGCTGAGGCCAATTGTATGAAGTCTAACAAGGCCAAGTGCTGGGTCCTGCACTTGGGTCACAACAACCCCATGGAATGCTACAGGACTGTGGAGGAGTAGCTGGAGAGCCACCCGGCAGAAAAGGACTTGGTGGTGCTAGTTGACAGCTGGCTGAACATGAGCCGGCAGTGTGCTCAGGTGGCCAAGAAGGCCAAAGACATCCTGGCCTGTGTCAGAAACAGTGTGGCCAGCAGGAGTAAGGAAGTGACTGTGCCCCTGTACTGGGCACTGGTGAGACTGCACCTCAAGTGCTGTGTTCAGTTTTGGGCCCCTCAATATGAGAAGGACATTGAGATGCTGGAGTGTGTCCAGAGAAGGGCAACAGAGCTGGTGAAGGGCCTGGAGGACAAGTCTGATGAGGAGCAGCTGAGGGAACTGAGTTGTTTAGTCTGGAGAAGAGGAGGCTGAGGGGAGACCTTATTGCTCTCTACAGCTACCTGAAAGGAGGGTGTAGTGAGGTGGATGTTGGTCTCTTCTCCCAGATAACAAGTAATAGGAGAAGAGAGAATGGCTGTAAGTTGCACCAAGGGAGGTTTAGGTCGGACATTAGAAAAAAATTCTTCACTGAAAGGGCTGTCAAGAATATGAACAGGCTTCCCAGGGAACTGGTGGAGTCACCATCCCTGGAGGTATTTAAGGGGTGTGAAGACGTGATACTTGGGGACACACTTTAGTGATGAATTTGGCAATACCACGTTTAGGGTTGGACTAGACAATTGAAATGGTCTTTTCCAACCAAACTATTCTATGATTCTATGAAAATTACCATGTAGTTCAGAAAATAAAATTTTGCATAATAATACCTAGTCATAAAGAAAAATTAATGTGGATAAATATTTTGAACTTAAGTAACAGATAGCTGTAACCTTGAGTAATCTGAAAATAAATGCTATCAGCAGTCACAGTTAAAGCCAGACTATAACAACCTAACTGCTTTGGTTGGTCTTTTTGCCTTGTTTTATAGGATGCTCCTTTGAAGACCATTACCTTCAAAAGAAACAGACAGATCTAGTGATAAAATTGCTGGTTTCAGTCATGTTGTTTTTAACAAATGTGTAATATAGGAGAGGCTACGAGAAAACATTTTACAGCTATCTGTATCTAAGCAGTTAAAGATTGAGCTTAACTATTGGCTAAACATATGAATATGAAGGTTTGAGAAAGGATAGCAAATGAACAGTCAAATTTTGTCCAGTCATTAATCCATTGTACATGTAAAAAAGAAAGCATTTTCCTTGGATTGGTGCCCTCAAGGCTTCAAGGGCCACTACATGTGAGAATACACCCAATTGTAATGTGGTTTATGCTAACTGTGTGGATTTCTGCATGGTTACCTCCAGTGTGCTACACGCCCTCATTCAGTCACTGTGAGTGAGCTGGGAAACAGCTGTTGGTAGAACCAGCTGCTGCACTCAGAGGAGGTGTGATATGTTGCTGGACTGATAACATATTAACTTCACTGACCCTATTATATATAGCAGGTCAACACAATCCAAGGAGTGGAGAATGATAAAATGAAGGTCACCTAAAAGCATTATCAAGATGAAAAACCACATACAATTATTGTTGTTATGAGATACAATAATTAACTCTATAGACCTGAAGTACCATGTAATAAATTACAGCAAATAATTAATAAATTAAGACATAATAAATTAAGGAATAATACATTAGACTACATGATTCAAATCTCAAGTATTACCACATAAAATAGATGCCAAAATACCTCTTCATCTGGACAAAAAACCGTACCTGAATAGTTTAAATGAAAAAGCAAGGGGCTGAAATGTCAGCCACAAAAAAATGTATCTTAAACTGAGCATGAGTAGATGGTGGGTAAATAGGAGAGGGGACAAAGATTAAAGTCTGGAATTGAACTTCTGTTTTCTCAAGCAAGAGTCTATTGCTTGCTAGCTGCAGCCAAGACAGGCAGGTTGTAAATTTTGACAACACATGGACTAAACAGAAGTGGCATATCCTGGATGCTCCAATTAATAAAAGAGACACAAGACAGAACTAGTCATTAGGAGCTTGATAGTGCACTGTGTTTCTGTATGTTGAGTACTTAGACTGGGAAAATAGCACTTGGGTTTCTGAGTTTAAAAAGGAGATCAAATAGAGAGATTCCCAAAACCCTTTTCACAGCACTATAATAAATAACAGAAAATTATCTACAAGTGTCAACATCATGCTTTTCTCACTGTAAACATATAGTTTCCAGACAATGAAGATCCTATCTGAAACTGAATCACTGAGAAGTTAAGATGATAAAAAAAAGTTTCCAGACTCCATTTTGGATCCAGAAAGAGATGATTTTTTTTACATTGTGGGCACTCCACAGACACCTCCAGATACATATAAATTGTATATTTCTGACAAAATGAGCTAATACCAAATAAAAATCCCATTCTGGATTTATCAGACTCCAGGAAATGAACATTAGAAAGTACTACCTCAAGCAATGTTTCCTATGCTTGAGTTTTGCAGACATTCTTCAGAATGCACTTGCAGGCCCCAAACAGAAAAATGGTATATTTGTACTGTATTTGATTCAATCTAATGTTAAAATACACCGACATGAGAAGGCCTAAAGCTGCAATGTATTACACCTCTTTACAAAGCAAAGAAAAAAAAAAAAGGATTAAAAAATGTATAGTTCTTAAGAAAAAATTACTGTCTTATAGTCTTCAATTGTAATAACAACATTCAAAGCACACACATTTCTCATTCATTTAAAGCACTTCAGTCAGGACAAAGTACAGATACAGGATAGGAACTAAATGCTTAAGGTGTTTGCATGAAATAAATATTTCAAATTTTATAAGAATTTAGCCACCAGAGAAAAGACACAGTAATAAATCTTCTTCTCTATTGTCTATTTAAAATTACAAATTCTTCATTTCTGACAATGCTTCTTTCTGGGGAAAAATAAGGGGAAAATGCCTTATTAATTTATATTCCAGTTGTAACAGTCAGAATCCTTGCAAGATCTATGGCAGCTTTGATTTAGCATTTTTTTGCTTATTACTACTGAAACATAACAGAATTTTATATGTGCAGTAGGATACAGCACAGATATCTTTTACAAGAGAAAATGGCAACCTAGAGAAAAGACATTGATCTGTATTAGAATGGCATGACAGTGAGAAAGGAAAAAAACAGTACGTGGTCCACAGACAAACAGAAAAACACTTTTTGGCAAGTTATATAAGCAACCAATAATACACTCAGAAAGATAGCTCTTGATTCAAAATGCATATTCATCTATTATCAAAGGTGAAAACTCCACCAATGTCTAAGTATCTACGCTGGGGATCCAAATTCTGCCTCCTCATTAAGACTGGAAAACAGCTTGTGCTGAGGGCTTTTCTGAAGGCATGTTTGCCGCTGTGAGTATGCTCAGGTTCTGAGATCTGCTGGCAGGAAAATTTCTGTTTTCTCTAGATATCGGGATTTTTGGTCATTCAGGCTGGTAGCGACAAGGTTTCAGAGAAAAGTCCACGAACTATTAAAAAGGGCTTCAAGTTGTTAGGGAGACTGGTTACAGGATCAGGTGTGCAGGTTATTTTTTCCTCAATCCCTTTAGTGGCAGAGAGGTCTCCTGACAGGAACAGGAAGACACACCTCACTAACACATGGCTCAGAGGCTGGTGCCACAGGCAGAGTTTTGGTTTCTTTGACCATGGGGAGGTTTACATGGCACCAGGGCTACTGGCAAAAGATGGGACACACCTGTCTCAGAAGGGGAGAAGGGTCCTGGGGCAAGAATTAGCGGGACTCAGTGACAGAGCTTTAAACTATATTGGAAGGGAGAAGGGGATATAACTGGGACTGCTGGTAGTAACTCTGGGAGGTAGATGCCTGGAGAGCACTGCACTGAGATTCCAGCTGCTCCAGCCAACAGGGCAAAGTCAACTTCACTGGGGGCCCAGCGTAAATGCCTCTATGCCAATGCACATAGCATGGGGAATAAACAGGAGGAGTTGGAGATGTGTGCGTGCCTGCAGTGACACGACCTGACTGGCATCACAGAGACATGGTGGGATGGCTCCCACGACTGGAGTGTTGGAATGGAAGGATACAGGCTCTTCAGGAACGACAGGCAGGAGAGACGAGGAGGTGGTGTTGCCCTCTATGTCAACAACCAACTGGAGTGTATGGAGCTCCAACTGGAGACAGATGAGGAGTTAACAGAGAGTCTTTGGGTAAGGATTAACGGGAAGGCAGGAAAAGGGGATGTTACATTGGGGTCTACTACATGCCACCAGACCAGGGAGACCAAGCAGATGAGGCCCTCTATAGGCAGATAGGAGCAGCCTCACGTTCACCAGCCCTGGTCCTCATGGGGGACTTAAACCACCCCAACATCTGTTGGAGGGACAACACAGCAGGCCACAAACAATCCAAGCGGTTCCTGGAATGTGTGAAGGACAACTTCTTTCTCCAGGTGGTCGAGGAACCGACAAGCAGGGGTTCCATGCTGGACCTTCTCACCAACAAGAAGGGGTTGGTGGGGAATGTGAAGCTCTTGAGCAGTCTTGGCTGCAGTGATCATGAAATGTTGGAATTTGAGATCCTCAGGGCAGTGAAGAAGGTGCACTGTAAGCTCACCACCCTGGATTTCAGGAGAGCAGACTCTGACCTCTTCAGGGATCTGCTTGGTCACGTACCATGGGATGAATTCCCAGAAGGAAAAGGGGGGCAAGACAGTTGGAACATACTCAAAGATCTCTTCCTCCAAGGCCAGGAGCGATGCATCTCAACAAAGAGGAAGGCATGCAAAACCAGCAGGAGGCCTGCATGGATGGACAGGAAGATCGTGAACAAACTTAGGATCAAGAGGGAAGCCTATAGAGTGTGGAAGGAAGGATGGGTAACCTGGGAAGAACACAGAGAAATTACCCGAGTAGCCAGGGATCAGGTGAGGAAAGCCAAGGCCCTGACAGAATTAAATTTAGCCAGAGATGTCAAGGGCAGCAAAAAAAGCTTTTATAGGTATGTAGGGGAGAAAAGGAAAACTAGGGAAAATTAAGCCCTCTCCAGAAGGCGACAGGAGATCTGGTCACCCAGGACATTGATAAGGCTGAGGTGCTCAATGACTTTTTTGCCTCAGGCTTCACCTGCAAGGACTCGTGCCACACTGCCCAAGTCCTAGAAAGCATACAATGGGTCCAGGTCTCCTGGAAAAGCCACCCACTGTAGGAGAAGATCAGGTTCAGGAGCACCTAAGGAACCTGAAGGTGCACAAGTCCATGGGACCTGATGGGATGCATCCACAGGTCCTGAGGGAACTGGCAGATGAAGTTGCAAAGCCACTATCCATCATATTTGAGAAGTGGTGGTGGACGAGAAGTTCAACATGAGCTGGCAATGTGCACTTACAGCCCAGAAGGCCAACTGTATCCTGGGCTGCATCAAGAGAAGCGTGGCCAGCAGGTCAAGGAAGGTGATTCTCCCCTCTACTCCGCTCTCGAAAGGCCCCACCTGGAGTGCTGTGTCCAGTTCTGGAGCCCCCAACGCAAGAGAGACATGGACCTGTTAGAACGAGTCCAGAGGAGGCCACGAGGATGATCCGAGGGCTGGAGCATGTCACCTACGAGGACAGGCTGAGAGAGTTGAGGCTGTTCAGCCTCGAGAAGAGAAGGCTCCAAGGAGATCTTATAGTGGCCTTCCAATACCCGAAGGGGGCCTACAGGAAAGCTGGGAAAGGACTTTTCACAAGGGCAGTTAATGACAGGACAAGGGGAAATGGCTTTAAGCTGAAAGAAGGGACGTTTAGATTGGATATTAGGAAGAAATTCTGTGAGGGTGGTCAGGCACTGGAACAGGTTGCCCAAGGAAGTTGTGGATGCCCCCTCCCTGGACGTGTTCAACGATAGGTTGGATGAGGCTTTGAGCAACCTGGTCTAGTGAAAGGTGTCCCTGCTCATGGCAGGGGGGTTGGAACTAGATGATCTTTAGCGACCCTTCCAGCCCAAACCATTCTATGGTTCTATGATTCTATGATTTTTCCTTCGTAAGTGCTTTGCTTGATTATAGCATTACAGACAACTGTTAGAGAGTTAACTAATAAATCTTGTTGTTTATGTAAAATAAAGCCCTTTGTGTATAACAAATTAAGAGCTGAAAGGGTTTAATAAGTGAAACTTCAAGGTGGTATGTGTCTGAAAGGTCACTGCTGGGCCGACTTCATAATTTTTAAATTGCTTCATCACAGTGCCCTTCTAGCATCATAAATATGTAAGACAGAAAAATAACTACATAGTGAGGGACTGTGGAAATCCCACAAATCAGTATCAGAAGTTCTCTTTACCTCAATAATCACCTGTAGACATTTGTTCTGTGAAATGTGTTAAGCCTACCTCCTAGTTTAAGCCTTTTCTGCTTCTGCTTGCAACTGGTATTTCCATTTCCTTCCTTTGCCTTCTTGGAATGAAGAAAATCCTTTGCAATGAATTTGGACTATGAATAGTACCTGTACTAGTACTACAACTTGTTTTATGACTTTCTTATGAAGATGAAAAAAATAAACTAGCATATGAGGCTGCAAACCAGGAGCAGTCATTTTTCCTTTACTTCCATATTTCATATATGTTAAAAAGCAGAATTTGAGCTGAGAGGACTTTTTAATTTTGATTGAAAGTTATAAACTGCATTGTTATTTTCTTCTTTGCAGAGAAGAATGTGCAAAATTATTAATTGTTGAGGCCCTTTTCTTTTTATTCAACAATTTTATTCTAAGAGAACAAAAACAGGAAAAAAAACATGGACTAGATATTTATTTGAGTAAAAGCTTTCATAACACCAGAATAATGGTCTCTTAGAAATTCCATGAATGAAACAGAACAGAAACTCACATGACTGGAAAATATTTAGGTCATTTTAAGAGGCCTTCAAATTAAAGGAAGGGTAATTTACAAGAAGTTAGAGAGGGATTCATGTAATCTCTGATATATGTTGCAGAGCTCATTAAATCTGTTATTTAATCTGATTCATTTATGCCAGTTTAATTCCAATACCCCAGCACTGCTTACCTACATTTAAATGTATTTATCTTATGCTACATACAGTGCAAAAATAGCTAATGCAAACATACAGAGACACCTGAATGCTGACACCTCGCCCATCCCTCAAAATCTCTTCTCTTTACTTATCAAGTCACTTCTTCATGGCCTATTATAAAAGGTGATGAGGGTTTCCACAAAATATATTGGCAGGGTGCCCTGCTTTTACAGTTCCCTAGAAAAACACCCATATCTAATGCTTAGAATAAGCTGCAAACACCCCCAATTCTCTAGTCTGCTGCTGTAACTAGTCACAGTCCCACCAAGATACACATGGTTATTTCATGTTTTGGAAATGTAATAAATCACTTTTTGAAAACAGCTTTGAATAATGATGATATGGAGGTATCAAGTGCTACAGTAGGACTAGCTTAAGCATTCTCTCTGAAAAAAAGGCAAGTTTTGGTCTACGAATCAAGTGCAGTTTCACAATGGCATTGCATCAGAATTCTAGATTATTATCCTTATTCTATATTTCTCATACTGAAATGTGTAGGCATTTTTACAGACAGACAAGAAAAGAAAATCCTTATTTCAAGAAGCTCTCAGGCCAAACACAGAGAGGCAACCAATCTAATTTTCCTTGCAGAATAACTGATGTTACCCAAATGAGGATGGAAGAAATAGTCTAACACAAAGGTCTTTACAGAGAGACATTAGAGATTTTCCAAGTGACAACAGGGACTGCACAAAGAAGCCAGAGAGTGTGAAAAATTTCACTGAAAAGGGATACATGCTGAAAAGCAAGGAGGCTAGGGTAAGTTGGTGAAAAGAAGAAAAAAATAAAATCAAAACACACACACCCCAAAATCAAAGAGAAGAGTACATACATAAATAGCTTTGGGGGTTGTGGAGACATTACGTCTTTTTGCTTGACATGCACATACCCTCACTTGTTCATGATCATTTTGTTGGCTGATGTTTTGTGTCAAATCTTAGCAAAAACGTCTTGGTTATAAAACATTTTTTGGGAAAAGGGTTATTCTCAAGAAAACTAACAGGAGACCAGAGTGTCTTCTTCATTCATGATGGGATTTAGAATTTTTTCTAAAAGGCAAAGGAAGAAACAGATTTACTTAAATTGTCACTCACTTTAGGTTAGAAAAAGTTTAAAAGGAAAAAGGAAATTTTCCATAAGTATCTCTGCAAGCATGTCAGACATATGTCCATGAAAATTGTCTGTTCATGACAGGTCTGACGATTTATGTCCAATAGACACTTACATATGTTAATCGACAAAATGATGTGATAAACAGAGGAGGCAACTTGGCCAGCAATGCATGTTTAACAAATTTCAGAATCTTTTCACTGTGCTTCTATCTGAAAGCTGGTCAGTTCAGTATTGCTTCTCTATTTTCATCACAGAATCACAGATTGGAAAAGATCTTTAAGATCACCAAGTCCATTCATTAACCTAATACTGGCAAGTCCACCACTAAAACATGTCCCTAAGCACTATATCTATACAACTGTGCCATCCAGAGGGACCTGGACAAGATCAAGAAGTGGGCCCATATGAACCTCATGAAGTCAACAAGGCCAAGTGCAAGGTCCTACACCTGGGTTGGGGCAACCCCCAGTACCAATACAAGCTGGGGAATGAAGGGATTGGGAGCAGCCCTGCGGAGAAAGACTTGGGGGTACTGGTGGATGAAAAACTGGACATGAGCTGGCAGTGTGCTCTCACAGCAGCCCAGAAGGCCAACAGTATCCCGCCTGCATCAAAAGTGTGACCAGCAGGTTGAGGGAAGTGATTCTCCTTCTCTGCTCTGCTCTGGTGAGACCCCACCTGTACTACTGCATCCAGCTCTGGAGCCCTCAGTACAAGAAATACATGAACCTGCTGGAGCAAGTCCAGAGGAGGTCACAAAAAAATCCAAGGGCTGGAGCACCTCCGTTATGAAGAGAGGCTAAGAGAGTTGGTGCTGTTCAGCCTGGAGAAAGGAAGGCTCCAGGGAGACCTGATTGCAGCTTTTTGATACTTAAAGGGGGCCTCTAAGAATGATGGGGGCAGACTTTTTAATAGGGCCTGTAGCAATAAGACAAGGGGTAACGGTTTTAAGTTAAAAGAGAAGAGATTTAGACTTGTTGTAAGGAGGAAATTTTTTACAGTGAGGGTGATGAAACACTGGAACAGGTTGCCCAGAGACATGGTAAAATGCTGTCCCTAGAAATATTCAGGATCAGGTTGGACAGAGCTCTAAGCAACCTGATCTAGTTGAAGTTATTCTTAATTACTGCATGGGGGTTGGACTAGATGAGCTTCAAAGGTCCCTTCCAACCCAAACCATTCTATGATACTATGAAGACTCCACCACTGCCCTGGTTAGCCCCTTCCAATGCCTGATAATACTTTCAGTAAAAAAATTATTCCTAATATCCAATCTAAATTTCCCTTCATAGAATCATAGAATAGTTTGGTTGGAAAAGACCATTTTGATCATCTAGTCCAACTGTAAACCTAGCATTGACAAGTTCACCACTAAAGCATGTTCCCATGTACCACATCTACATGTTCTTTAAATATCTCCAGAGATGGTGACTCTACCACTTCCCTGGGCAGCCTGTTCCAATACTTAACAACCCTTTCAGTGAAGAATTTTTTTCTAATATCCAACCCAAACCTCCCTTGGTGTAACTTACAGCCGTTCCCTCTTGTCCTATCACTTGTTATTTGGGAGAAGAGACCAACACCCACCTCACTACACCCTCCTTTCAGGTAGTTGTAGGGAGCAATAAGGTCTCCCCTCAGCCTCCTCTTCTTCAAACAACCCCAGTTCCCTCAGCTGCTCCTCATCAGACTTGTTCTCCAGGCCCTTCACCAAGTTCTTTGCCCTTGTTTGCACGTGCTCCAGCATCTCAATGTCCGTCTTGTATTGAGGAGCCCAAAACTAAACACAGCACTTAAGGTGCAGCCTCACCAGTGCCGAGCACAGGGGCACAATCACTTCCCTACTCCTGCTGGGCACACTGTTTCTGATACAGGCCAGGATGCCTTTGGGTTTTTGGCCGCCTGAGCACACTGCTGGCTCATGTTCAGCCAGCTGTCAACCAGCACCACCAAGTCCTTTTCTGCCAGGCAGCTCTGCAGCCACCCCTCCCCAAGGCTGTAGCGTTTCATGGGGTTGGTGTGTCCAAAGTGCAGGACCCAGCGCTTGGCCTTGTTAGACTTCATACAATTGGCCTCGGCCCATCCATCCAGCCTGTCCAGATCCCTACCCTCAAGCAGATCAACACTCCCTCCCAGCTTGGTGTCATTTGCAAACTGACTGAGGGTACACTCAATCCCCTCATCCAGATCATTGACAAAGATGTTAAACAGAGCTGGCCCCAAAACTGAGCCCTGGGGAATACCATTTGTGATTGGCTGCCAAGTGGATTTATCTCCGTTCACCACAATGCTCTGGGCTTGGCCATGCAGCCATTTTTTTTACGCAGTGAAGAGTCCACCTGTCTAAGCCTTGAGCTACCAGCTTCTCTAGGAGAACACTGTGGGAGACGCTCACTTGCATTCCTTTGGCACAATTTGAGGCCATTTCCTCTTGTCCTGTCACTAGTGCCTTGTTTGAACAGACTGACCCCTACCTCTCTATATCCACTTTTCAGGTAGTTGTAGAGAGTGATAAGGTCTCCCCCAGGCCTTTCTGTTCTCATCATGCTCTGGCCAACACACCATGCTGTTTACCCACTCTGGTCACCAAGCTCCTGGTCTCCATGCTCCCTAAGGCAGCCTTTTATGGGACTGAGGGTGGCTGCCGGTGGTGCTAGCTCAAGCTGCCACATCCCCAGCACAGGCCAACCACTTTCCCAGCTTGGGAAAGGCCCTAAAATGCCCCCCAAAGAACCCTTGCCAACTCTTTGTACCTCAATTCTCTTCCCCAGTGCAGACTTACCTGCACTGGAGCTGGTCTCCTCAGTGAGCATCACCATCCTCTGTACTGTACCCCAATGTTCTGTGCTACGAATCAATGAAAGAAAGTTTAAATGAAGAAAATCTAACTGAGAAGGTAATGGGAAATGTCTCAGGTTTTAGGAATGCTGTTCAGAAATATAAAACACGTTTTCATTCTTTGTATTCTCTCTCACACTTTTATCAACATGAAAATGAACCTGTAAATTGAAAACCCTCCTTAAAATATTTTTCCTTCTGGTTTTTGGAGATTTTTGGATGTTTGAAGAAGGAACCTGTAAAGCTGGAATATGTGATTTTGATGCAACCACATGGAGGAAATATGAGTTCTTTAAAAAAACAGCTACTTCAGAACAGGTTTTCATTAATGTTGTATTTATTTGTTGGATTGCTTTTAGGAGAAAGAAGTGAGATATCAATTAGAAAGCATCATATTAGCAGCACAAAGAACAATTGTCTCAGGATGCCACCCACCTACCACTCTCAAGCACAATGAGAATGTCAGTCATTTTGAAGTTTTACTGTGATAGCCTACTGAACTAGTCCACATTGTTCAATTTTTAATGTAAGTCGTGATCATCTGCTTCTTCATTGAAATCACATCAAATAGACTTTCAAAAATCTTATTTTACCATGCATCTGGGAAAACAAAGCCAAGAACAAACCAAGGCAGCTCTCTGAATGTTTAGCCTACGATCTTCCTGTCTGGTCCTGTATTTTATCCCTCGGACAACAGTCAGAGGAAGTATTTCTGAAGCCACCTGTAGACAACACAGAGAGAACAAGCCTACCAAGCAGCAATAGCTTTTGAACTATTCTTTTATGCTTCAATAGATCTCTCTCTTAATTAACTGAAAAGTATAGCCTTCTTCAAGTGTTGCATTATTTCCTTGTAATCTTCCATTCTTTCCTTCTCTATCTTCATTGTTACCTTAACAATGGTCATACAGCTAGAATTACTGTTGAGGTCATAAATTTGTTCGTTGAGAGTTCAAGGCTGCTGAGTGGTGAAACAGTTTGCAAACTTCAGTAGACTGAGTTAACTGTCTTCTTAAAAGAAAGATGATAAATAAGTCTAGGTCATATAGCAATTCTTAAATTGTATATAGATGAATTAAATGTGGTGACAGCAATATGTTTCAAAGCACTCATGGGAATAAAAGAACTCCAATACCATCTAGTGTCAGCTCAGTACTCTCTCCTTCGCTGAAAATGGAGTCAAAATGGTGGAGGAAAAGGCAATCATAATTTGGAGTCCTGTAAAGACAAAGCTGGGATAAAAGAGAGGCTCCTGCAATTTGCAGGAGGAAAATACAAGATATGCATTAAAAATAGATTCCCTAGCTGAAACGAGTTAAGAGAAATGACTACTGTGAAATGCAGCCTACAGAACTTGTTTTGGGCGAAAATGTAGCTTTTTCTTAACCCTTTGATAGTGAGATAATGCTGAAGGACAAAATCTTTTTGTAGGCTAAAAGTTAGGTACAAATAAGTCACTGTTTTGGGATCAAAAAACTCTGGACTGATTTTTTCAGTTCCAGTTCTAGCCTATCAGTGCAACCTTGAACAAATCAATCTAAAAAACTGAAATGTTTTAAAATTTACTTTTTTTGCTGTTCTTTTCTGCTGTGAGAGTGAAATCTTGGTAGAAAAATAGATTTGTCCTTATTCTTTGAGATTACATGACATGCTGTATAACCAGTCTAGGTTTAGGAATTTCTGGAGTAAGACAAAATATTTAGTTGTTTCTGAAGTTATTTGCCTGATATTAGTTATAATAATTTGTCACCTCATCAAGAGGTATGCAAGATTCTTGATAACCGCACATCTCATATTATTTTTTTAAATATATTTTTATGCCTTATTTAATATTCCCCTTTCTAAACAAATATATAGCATATTTTTATATTGCATACCTAATTGGCATTACCCTCATTTTGGCAGAATCTTCATCCTGGCCTTCTCCAGCTTCTTCTTTTTCCTAACTCAGGACCTTCTTATCCCTTATACTGTGGCTGTCCTTGCTGTCCAGACCACTAACTCTCCTCATGTGTTTAAAACTGCCTTCCTAGCTCTGATTCTGTGTTCTCTTTACTAGAAAACAATAGTTGTTAACACGTTCTTTTAACCCACATATTCCTACTATAAAGGAAACAAACAACATAGAAATAAAACCAACCCACAGCATCTCTTGAATGTCTAGAAGACAAGAGGTTTCTATACAGCATTGTAAATTTCCCATGCAATGTATTTCTTTTCTCCCAGTAGCTGCTAAAGTTGTTCTGTCTTCTGTTCCTCAACTCAAAAACATAAATGGCCATGTTTTAGCATCGGTCTGGCTTCTAGACCCTGTAACAAAGGTTGCCCTACTGGAGGAAGAATTTCAAATTAAAAAGTAGAAGACAGGAAGGAAAGCAAATGCAATTTAATTGCAGAGTTCAAATACATAAAAATCTATGCCAAAAAAAGGTTAAAGGAGTAATCTGTTTTCCTCATTCATTTTGCACAGCAGAAAAAGAAACCAATTTAATACCATAGTAGAAATGTTACACATTTGGGAAGTTCTCTGCTCTCAGGATAGGTAAACTCCAAGGTATTCTACCTGGGGACATCACAGACTTGCCCATGCTAGATATTTTTAAAAGCAGAACAAAAACCCTAGGAAAAAAAAAGTAACACAGACACAGTCTTTCCTCTGGACATGTCTCAAGTTATTGTAACAAACAGGCATGCTTCTGAAGTTCCCCTATAGCTCTACTGCTCCATGATTCTATTACTAAATGTATAAAGCTATTTCTATGTTAAAGTGTATAAGGGTGATAAAAAATGAATAATTATCAATGCAATAGTATATCAACAACCTGGCAGCCACACAGGGAAGATTAAAATCTAGATGATTCAAGCTCCATTAGAAACTAGTAAAAATCAAGCCAATTCAAAGTTATTTTAAGGTAAATTATCAAGGTTAATGACCTGCATAAAATATTCATATTTTAATGTATTAACAGTTCTTTGGATGACATTTTTAAGCAATCCATTGTGGCTCTTATTGTATTCCAGACCTATAAATTTATAACAGTAATGTCTATTACTGCAACAGAGGAAACACTCATTCTCTAGCCTTATACTACTGCATTTTTTAACAGTCAACAATTTATTTTAAACAGCTAATTTAAGGTAACAAAAAATATTATAACCAGTACAAGCTTCTCCTTAAATCAACAAATACAATCTCTTATTGACAGGAAGATACCTTTGTATTCTTTGTTGCAAAGCAAAGACTAAAATTAAGGTAACACAAGGCCACAGTCACCCACAGAAAACATGAAATAGCACCATCCCTTAGATCTGACAGAACACTTTCTTGTTAGTGACTGAAAAAAACTGGATGAGATTTTACCATGACATTTGCCAGGTAAATACTGGAAAGCCAAACTGAGGTTTCAGAACTGACAGACCTCTAAAGCCAGTGCCCCTTTGTCACAACCTTTTGGTCTTCATGCCTGGTAGCTCCAGCTGCAGCAGCATCCCACAGGAAGTCAGGTGCCTTTGGAGCTCTGCCTTTTGCCCTCTGAGTTCACAGCCCCCTTGTGTTAATTCACATAAAAATCACTGGCAGAGTGGGCTAACACTGGCAGCTGTGGATGACTGGAGGCTGAGATAGAGCAGGCATTAATTTCTGCCGCCCTCCTGACTGGTTGATGGCGGTGACCACATGTTCAAATGCTACTGTGGAAATTGATAGCATCTTTCTGCCAGAGGCCTCACTTAATTCCACTGCAAACTCTTTCAAGGTCAAAATGAAAAATGAAAACAAATGTATCATCTTTTACAGCTATTTTTCACACTTCTTTTTCAGGTGTATACCTATCCAAACTGGCTGTGTGAGAAAAAGTTGGTTGTTGCCAAATAGGGAAAATTAATGATTTGCAAAAAGTTAAAGCTTCAAAATTAGAAAGAAGGAATTTTTTTTTGTTTGTTTAAAGGATGGAAGAAGAAAATAACGCAGCATGCTCTGTTTTGTCGCTTTTGAGTCACAGCAGAAACCTGACCAAAGACAACTCACAAAAGTTTGTCAGCAGTGGTTCTGCAGCCAAGAAGAGACTGATACGAGTTAATTTAGTATTGTAAAAGGATAATTTTAATGATATTCCAATTAGAAAACATTAGAAATACCTTTTTCTATAATTTGATAAGATGATATTTTGTAAGAATATCAAACTCTAACTAACTGAGCATTAACTTGTGCAGATGAACTCCCACTATCCACAGACTTATCAGCTGTTACACAAAGGAAGCTGAAATGCCAGATTAGGAGGGTACATACATCAACTGCAAAGTTATATCAAAGGTGGCAAAAAACCCCAAAACAAAACAAAAACCAAACAACCAAACATTGAGCAGAAAAAAACAATAAAGAGACTTCTATGCAGTAGTCAGCTGGCTAGTAGCAAGCAGCAGGATCCCTGATGGGACTCCTTCTTTCTAGTACAGGAGGTGGTGAAGATGAGGAAGACGATGCAAAAGAACCTTTATTCATTTTTTCCTAGTACAACTAAAGTTTTCATTGAGATCAATGCCCCAACTGGTAGCTTCTGTTTATGACACTATCAGTGCTGATATTAGTATCTAGGTAAATAGGTAGGTATCTAACTATTAGATAATATTTGCAGGAAATTGATATGACTATTATACATTTCCTACCTCCTAGGCTTTATATTTTCTAATACAAAGTTATAGACTAAAAACTATGAAGCAAAGAGTAAATGGATTTTAGTGTACAGTTATAAACTAGAAGCTAGAAAAAAAAAAAAAAGGCAGAGGCACAGGAAGAGCAGGATGATTTAAACATCAGTGGCAATCTCTATCCACAAGAGACAACCCAGCAAATGTTCAGAGCAACAATGCCAAGGGAAGAGAGCAGCTGGGACACGACATTAAAAGCACTGCCAGGAATCCTCTGGGTGTGTAGATGAAAGACTGTGAAGTAAAAAGGTAGGCTACAGAGCTGCAAAGGGAAGTCCCATAGCATTACAAAGGCTTAGGCACCAAAAGCACTGTGAAACAGTGCAACAGCTGTCTCAGCAAAATGAACATTTCACCACAAAGAAAATAAAAATAATCTAGAAAAACCCACAATGCCACTTTTTATGCTTCTACAGGGAACAAGACAGAAACCACATGAGATCACCATTGGAAGAGACATTGTAAGGCACTGAAGAAAAAAAAAGTTATATTAATTTCACAAGGCCCTGACTCAAAATCAGCACACCATGGGAATATCTGTGATATGCTCAGACACTCAGGGAAATAAGACTTTATCTCAAGTGGCAGCATCCTAGTGTACCACCTAACAGCAAAGGCAGAAAGTCAGACAAGGAAGTTCATTCAGAGCAAGGCTGTCTACCACTAAAAGATGGAAATTAACCTGCTGGTTTTGGCCTGATCCTTCTCACTCTAGATGTCTTCCTCTCACCTTACAGAATTGCCCTTCAACTGCTTGGTTGCCAGATGTGATGCAATTTAAATTTGATGTTCCTTTATGTAAGAGTAAAAGAAAGTACCAGAAGCAAATATATCACCAGGAGTCTTTTACTTTGAATGTCTCTCACTTCCAAGGAGAAATAACAAGCGGTCTCTGTGGCTGATTGTAAAGCTAACTTCATGTGAGTTACAGCAGAGGGAGGGCTTTCATGGAGTTGGCATTTGAGTCAGTCCATTTTTCCACTTGCAATATCCTCTTTCCTTCTTCTCTTGTCACATCTTCATCTCCTTCCCTTCCCTTCCCTTCCCTTCCCTTCCCTTCCCTTCCCTTCCCTTCCCTTCCCTTCCCTTCCCTTCCCTTCCCTTCCCTTCCCTTCCCTTCCCTTCCCTTCCCTTCCCTTCCCTTCCCTTCCCTTCCCTTCCCACCCCTTCCCTTCCCTTCCCACCCCTTCCCTTCCCTTCCCACCCCTTCCCTCCCCTTTTTTCCCTTTCCCTTTCCCTTCGCCTTCCCCTTCCCCTTCCATTCTCCTTCACCTTCTCCTCCATTCTCCTTTGCCTTCCCCTTCCTTTCCCTTCCCTTTCTCTTTCCTTCCCCTTTCATTTCCCTTCTGCAAGATTGGACATAGTTCCCTTACATACTTTATTCTGGTGTGAACAATTAGTTGAAGTTCATACATAACTCTCAAAATGAAGTAGAACTGCCTGTGTTGATTTGATATCAGTTAACTTAATAGGCATAGTATGAGCTTGCTTTTTAAAACCTTCTTTTTTCCTTTTCTTGCTTTTAATTTTGTTTTGGAGTTATCTGCATAAATGTGAGAGAGGAATCTGAGATCTGGTAATAACACCAGCACCTCACACCAAAACAAACAAAAATCCTACTTACTTTCACTGGCTTTTGGGTTTTCTTTTTTTTATTAAAGTTGACCTTTATTTTAAACAGTAGGTTTGACAACTTAAAACTACTTCTAGTTGAACAATTACCAGGTTACTGTCAAAAGGAAGCCTGATGTTCCTTTCTCCTCCTTGATACAATCATCTCCCTTATACTAGCCCCTACTCAGGGGATCAGCAGTAATCACTCATGTGTTGAACATTCCCATGTTCAATGTTTTTTACTAATAAATAAAAAAGCAGGGAAACAACAGATGACCTATACAGGACCCCCTTCTAAGCTCCAAGTTTTTGGAGATAAAAATTCAAATACTCCTTTTAAAAGCAAGCATTAATATACATAGTTTTCTTCAATAAGCCAGACATTAAGCCCATAGTTAATATCTAATACTTGTAAAATTACAGAAAACTTCCCAACAGTTAGCAATCAGTCATGCTGTAACTACCTGAAAGCCTGCACTCACAACAGCTATTTTTCTATTAGTTTTAGATGAATTTTCTTTTATAAGTTCTGAAACCACCATAATTCACAGTCTCTTTGCTTAGGAAGAAACTTGTATTCTCTACCATCTTTACGCCGGTGTTATGTAAACTCAGAAAAAGAGCTATTACATTTTGTTATCAGAAAAAGACCTAATGCAACCATCAATGGAACCCTTAGTACTAATTTAGTCACAACCCATACGAAACAGGAATATAAATAAAACCCAGGGTCTGATTGTGGCCATGGTAATTCTTATACTAAAAGGTCCTGCAAATACTAAGGAAGTGTTCACAAAACTCTGAGTGACCAGAAGAGATGGAGGTGCTCTCCTAGTGATTGAACTCCTTAGGAGATTGGCAGAGCTAAGCTGGCATTCATGTAGAACCAGACATTAATAAGCTCAGTTCAGCAGAGCATATTGTTGACTTTGTGCAATAACTATTAGCCATGAAAATTCCTTAGAATTAAATGTGTCTTTTTTGAATAAGGTTATCCATAAAGTCAATCAGCATACACTTTTTAAAATTCTGAGTAAAGGCAAGATAAAGTAGAAGAATTAAACAGTGGCAAATGAGTGAGCTAATAATGAAGCAGGATTAAATAATTAAATAATAGAGCTGGATTTAAAATGAGGTTGTGTTCTAAAGAAGGAATATGATCACAAAACCCTTATAGGAATACAAAGTGCATTGCTTTAGCATATATAATACCTTCTACACCAACGCAATCACCATATTTTAGAAACATCAAACTTATCTGGAGGCAGCTTATCCCACCTTTACATTCTTCTGTCTGCCTCCAAAGGAGCTGGCACTATCAGGTAAAACTAAGAAAAGACAGGTGAGGCTTAATCCCGGGTTACACTCCCCTTGCTCCCTCCCTGTGATACTCAGCAAAACCAGGGAGGCATCAAAACAGAGCTAATGAACAGCTCTGAGACCTCCCTGTCCCAAATGTGAGTTGAGAGCCTCTACTATCTTTCATGACTGTCCCTCACTCATACCTAGATCCCGTTGTATGATCACTGATTTACATCTGGACTGGTGTGATACACATTGCACTGACTTCCATGTCTTTCACTAGGTTCACAGACAAACCGTAGCAGTGTGAAATACACCATCACAGGAAGAATTTGAAATAAGCTGTGTACAGACTTCACTTTGTCATCTTGGTCCCAGAACATATTAGCTGTGAAAATTTAGACAAAAGGTCTAATAACTTTCCTTTTTGTACTGATCAGTGATAGGACCAGGCACACCTGGGGCCGTGGAGAGACCTTCACTTGATTCCCAGACAGACCCTTCACATCTGCCCAACTGAAGAAGTAGTTATTATATCGATTTTGCTCTTTGCAGCACGATGCATTACAAAGCTGCTATCCAGTAAAGAGAAGAAAAGGGCTACATGCTTATTTATTTGTACAGACATGTTAGAAAGTGACTGTTTGCACGAGCAATATGTATCATCTATGCAATTAAAGTGCAAAAATGCACAGATTATTCAGAGTTGGAGTAAGTTGTCAAAGCTTAACAAGCTATGGATTTATTTTTTTTTTCCGTGTTAAAACTTCCAAATATAATGGGGAGCACTCAAGTCTTACAGTAAAGGTTATTAAACAGATACCAGGAGAGTGGGTAATAAATGTCTTTCCCTGTACAGGTGTTTTTATCATTTTCATAAACAATAGAATTGTTAAATGAAATCTATCTCATTGATTCATAATCTCATTCAATCACCCATGGCTTGTTTTGGGACTGCTTGCTTTAACTGGATACTAATGTATAGAGCTGTCTTCTCTCAGCTCTGTCCTGAATGTTAACTTCCTATATTTTTAAGGCAAAACAATACATGAATTTTCCACTTCAACTAATAAAATAAAGCCATTTAAATTGATGAAATAAAATACTTCTTGTTCTTCCATAAATATACCGGAATTTTATTATGTACCACTCAAATACAGATCATATCACCTTTGCCAAAGCAGCCTGTATGTCTCAGCAGATCAGATGGATTATGTTTTAATCATTTGCACTTTTATCACATCTCCCATCCAAGTCAGTCAGAGGGAAGCAGTGACAGTGAGTTCACCTTCATAGCACGGGAGATATTGGTAAGTGAATGCTCATGCCTTGGCAGAAGGAGTGTGTAGGAAGGGCACCAATTTACTTGTTCAAAGTTTTTACCTTCTCCTTTGTAACACAAAAAGGAATCAATTTAATTCTGCATCAAAGATGATGAAGTCTTATGTTTGAAATACAGCTGAAAATACAGTTTTGTATTCAAAGTGTCATAACTGGGAATGAGTTGATCCAGAGCCAAATCTCATTGCTGAATCTAGTGACAACTGTTACTGACTTGCAAAAAGACACATTCATTTTTTTCTGTTCCCAACAACTCAGTGAAGTAAATGACCTTACCAACATAAGCTTTGAAGCCAGACTAACTTACATAGGAGCAGGAATTAGAAGCATAAATGCTGCTTATCAACAGGTGAATGTGTACATTTGGCTCTTTGATTTAAATCTTGGTCCCATTTTATGACAACAACATTGATCTTGCTGGGGGGAAAAAAAAAAAAAAAAAGAGCTGACTCACATCTGTATTTTTAAAGTGTTTGAAACAACAGTTCCATCCTTTGGCATATTGGGAGCTCATAGTCGTCACTGCATATAAACACAAAGCATCTGTGAAACCGTAATACACGTCACCTTCTGACTAATCCTCTGTTCAGCTACACTGAAGTTAACTGGAGTCTGTTGGTGATCATTTGTGGGGGAAAAAAAAAAAAAAAAGAACACTGTGAAGCTTACCTGAGCTCCACTAATGAGGTAGGTTTGAATTGAAAATCCAATGAAAATGGATAACTCCTTTCAAAGACTCAAGTGATCTTAAAGTTATCATATATATAATACAATGAACCAGATACCTAGCAGTATCATGTCAAGTTTCCAATTTGTCTTTAAGAAAAATTAGTTCAGAGAGAGAGTTCTGAACAGCTTATCTTGCTTACTGTACACATAGATGAGTGAAAAGTTTTATAGAGACAGACAAAAAGCACAAATTATATAGATTCTTTGCATGATTATAAACTGAAGAGATTTAGGACTTGTAAACATATAGTACCTGTGTAGTCCTGGTGTAGAGGTATAGAATAAACACTATGCTTTTCCAAAGATTGAAAAGTAATGGAGAAGATGCTCTAGATGAAGATGTCTAGATACCCATCATAGATGTTAATAAACTTTTGTTTAAATATAAATAGAATTTTGTCATATGACATTTCCTTTTTCTTTCTTTTTTTTTTTTTTAACATTTAATCACTTTTTTTTTCTGTTTCTTTGGCCTATATGTTCTTTTAGAATGAGAGTGAGATATCCAGATGGTAATACTTGGAAGTTTGCTTCATGAAAAAGGTCAGCTCCAAGATGCTCATTTGTTACAGGAGCCAAAATGTCAGTGCTAAAATTGTGCAAGGTGTAATGTATCCATGTATAAAAGGCCATCCCTCCAGAGAGTACAAATTTGTCCAGCTCTACTGGAATAAATACATATATATTAATTTGTACCATTCACCCCATAGGAACTTAGTTATCATGTAAGTTGGTAGAAAACAAAGTGGAAAGACAGTAGCTGTACCAAAAACATAACACTAGAAGGGACTTATATGCAAGAGGATATCCTAACCTTAACACAGCCACAGGTGCTTGCCCCAGACTACAGCTGGGAGCAATAAATTCCCCCATAGCCCCAGTCCTGGTCGCACTTCCTTCTCTACATGGGAAAACTCCTCCCATTTTATAGGAAATATCATTTTCCTTACATAAATGCACCTATCCTCCAGATTTTGATTCAGTCATGGACAAAAGTAATTGCTTCTGTTACAAGGTGTATTGGGTTTGCATGGCACGGTTTTGGTAGCAGGGGTGGGGGGACATGGGGGTGGCTTCTGTGAGAGAAGCTGCCAGAAGCTTCCCCCATGTCCAACCTGACACAGCCAATGCCAGCCAGCTACAAGAAGGGACCCGCCGCTGGCCAAGGCCGAGCCCATCAGTAATGCCTCTGTGATAACAGAATTAAGAAAAAAAAAAAGAGAAGGGAGGAAAAAAAGCTGCACACTTTGCAGAGAGAGAGGAGTGAGAAGATGGTCAGTGAAGAAGGAGGGGCAGGAGGTGCTCCAGGCGCCAGAGCAGAGACCCCCCTGCAGACTGTGGTGAAGACCATGGTGAGGCAGGCTGTCCCCCTGCAGTCCATGGAGGTCCATGGTGGAGCAGATGACCACCTGTAGCCCGTGGAGGACCCCACACCAGAGCAGGTGGATGCCCAAAGTAGGCTGTGACCCCGCGGGAAGCCCGCGCTGGAGCAGGTTCCTGTCAGGACCTGTAGCCCGTGGAGAGAGGAGCCCACGCTGGAGCAGGCTTGCTGGCAGGACTTGTGACCCCGTGGGGGACCCGGGCTGGAGCAGTCCCTTCCTGAAGGACTGCACCCCATGGAATGGACCCATGCTGGAGCAGTTTGTGAAGAACGGCAGTTTGTGGGAAGGGCTCACCTTAGAGAAGTTCATGGAGAACTGTCTCCTGTGGGATGGACCCCATAGTGGAGCAAGAGAAGAGTGTGAGGAGTACTCCCCTGAGGAAGAAGGAGTGACAAAAACAACATGCAGTGAACTGACTGCAACCCCTATTCACTGTCTGCCTGCACTGTTTAGGAGGAGGAGGTAGAGAAACTGAGAACAGAGCATAAACCCAAGAAGAAGAGGTGGGGTAGGGGGAGGATGGTGGGGGGGATTTAAAAGGCATTTAAGATTTTTTTTTTTATTTCTAGTTATTGTACTGTGAATTGATTGGTAACAATTTTTTTTCTTTTTTTTCCCCAAGTCAAGTCCATTTTGCTCTTGACAGTAACCGATGAGTGATCCCTCCCCGTCTTTGTCTCCACCCACGAACCTTTCATTGCATTTTCTCCTCCTTATCCCACCAGGAGCAGAGGAGTGAGTGAGCAGCTGTGTGATGCTTAGTTGCCAGGTGGGCCTAAATCACAACAATGTGAATAACGACAATTGAATTGTTTAAGTAAGTTTCTTCCTCAGGATTCTACTTCTATAGGCTGGGTAACTTTTGGTAGTTCACAGGGAAACATGAAAATGAACTGCCAACAAATGGAAATGAAATGTGTGGAACGAGATTTGTCTTTCATTTGCATGACAGGATATTTCTTTGCTTGGTACAGAACTGAAGTTAGTTAAACCCCTGATTATCAAGGACAAGCCTCACCAAGCTGCTCCAAATACATCAGGTGGTGATCATGCACCAGCTGTGATTATCCAATGGCAGACGAGACAGATGTTCTGCAGTGCACCGAAAGTAGTGGACAAACTACCCAGCCTCCTGTAGTCCTGAAGAGCAAATGCTGAAACCAAGATACACCTTGGTTCCTGAGACCCATGAATACCTACCTTGCACAGACAACATGTGTCTTTGAAAAAAAATTGTGCTATAAGGTGGAGTTTACTGCTGATTTGAAAATATGCTTTCACTGAAGTGTACCTCCTGAGGTATCTGCGGAAGTGAAAAGTAAAGAAAGGCTTGGTGAGAAAATAATGTATCATTTAACCAGCTTTCCAATAAATTCATTATTCTAATCAGCCAGAAATTTTGTATATTTCTTTTTATAAATAAAGTGTTCTCCTTCTAGTAAAAAAACCCCTTATAACTTCTTAAAATATCCTGATATCAGAGAGCCAGACAGGAGAGGCAGAGACAAAGACAAACAGCCTTCAGACGGATAAGAGTTTGGTGCTGGCTGTGATACATTGACATGTTGCCATGAACCTTGATCATTGCATCACATCAGAGACTGCTCTGATCAACACATTATTTACCATTGCAGGATGGGTTATTAGTTATCAATGGGATCTCTACCCCATAATTTATCATAAGAGTGACGTTCCAAATCTTCTCTTTTTAATGCAGAATTAAACAATTTGCAAAACAGAATCTGGACAGGCTTACTTCCAATTGTTCTGTCTTAGCTGGAGCTTTATGAATACAGCTAAAGGTTTTTTGTATGAGAGAACAGAGTAGAATAAGAAAGCAAACACAATGTTGCAGCTGAGAAACAGTGATTTCAGATAGAAACTGCAAGTGCTTGAGCTAGGAAACTGCCTTCAGATCCTTTGTGAGATTAGAGATTTTTTCATAGCTCTGCAGAATTGCACTGAATCAGTGAGTCTCACTGCTGGGAAGCCTGCTCTTCAAGCACCTCCTTCATTCAGCTATCTCCCTACAGAGAGCTGCTCTGAGAAAGCTGGATTTTTTAAAAATGAATGTTCAAGACAGGTGCTTGCCTGGGGCATATTCCCTACCCCTTACAAAGCTTCAGAAATGTTCTCATGGATGCCTTTTACCACTGACAAAAAAGGGGAAAGTTAAAAAAAAAAAAAGGCAACCATTTTCTCACCAATCATGTTATTCTCCATAAAGCTGAGAATTCCAAAGCCTTATACTCTTTATTGTGGTTTAAGTTCAGCTAGCAACCAAGCACCATGCAGCCACTTGCTCATTCTCCCCTGGTGGGGTGGGGGAGAGAATCAGAAAGGTAGAAGTGAGAAAACTTGTGAGCTGAGATAAAGACAGTTTAATAGGTAAAGCAAAAGCTGTGTGTGCAAATGAAGCAAAACCAAGGATTCATTCACTGCTTCCCATCAGCAGGCATGTGTTCAGCCATCTCCAGGAAAGCAGGGCTACATCATGCATAATGGTTACTTGGGAAGACAAACATCGTAACTTGGATGTCCCCACTTCCCCTTTCTTCTCCAGCTTTATATGTTGAGTATGGTGTCATATGATCTGGAATATCCCTTTAGTCAGTTGGGGTCAGCTGTCTCAGCTGTGTCCCCTCCCAACCTCTTGTACACCCTCAGCTTACTCGCTGGTCAGGCAGAATGACAAGTTGAGAAGTCCTTGAGTTAGTGTAAACACTGCTCAGCAACATCTAAAACATCGGTCAGTGCGTTACCAACATTCTTCTCATCCTAAATCTGAAGCACAATATTATACCAACTACTAGGAAGAAAATTAACTCTATCCCAGCTAACCAGGACACTCTTAAAAATACTTGTATGTAATACAATTAATAGACGCTATGTGTACGTTTTAAAATCAGGTTACTAAGACGCAACGCATCTAAGGTACTCCTTAAATTAAATTTATGCAAACTGTTTTCCATTGCATTTACTAAACTTAGATAGGAAACTCAGACCAAATAGTTTCACAATATTCTGCAACTATTACAATTTTAACAGGAATTAAACCAAATAAGGTGAACAGAAATACAGTACAGTTTAATAGAAATTATCCTAAAATAGGTAGAAGAGCAGATCTCTCCTTTTCTAACTAACCTCACAACATGCTGTGCCAGAAGTACAGATCTGTCACATTCTGTGTTTATTTTCCCAAAACCAGGTGTTAAGACTGACCCTTTCGTACCCTCTATTATAATTGGAAGTATTTAATAAGACACAATCTCAACAGACGAAACAGAAGCTGGAATCTGTACAACTCTTGAATCATTCTTCTGTTGCTTCCCACATCTGCTGCCTAAAAACTTCACATTGTGCTATAGGTTTCCACTAATATGGAGCAAAGTTTGTGCTACACATAGAAATCCTTGATAGTATCTATATTACAAAAACAAAAAACCAATCACAACAACAACAAAAAACAAAACAGGTGTCTTTCTATTTCTGGGAAACATGAAACACCAGCTTCTGCCCTCTCCTTCATCATTTTTCAGTCAACAACTTCAGCATCTTTGGCAAGATTTCACCCTTATAAAATGGACTGAAAGTAGAGCTACATTTCTAGAATACAAAATTGAGGGATTTTTCATTTAAACCCCACTGGCATTTAGCACATAAGTTGAACAAGGAGTGCTGATAATTCTTACCATTTTATCCTCATTAGAAGCACCACATATTCAGCTTATGTAAATGCAATCCTCCAGCGTAGGTGCCTGTGAGGAAAAAAGCTAAAAGAAAAAGCATGTAGTGTCATCTTGTGCTGCAAGACATCAGCATTATCTCTTAGGAAATGGCCAGTGCTCCACTGAAAATGGGCTACCCTATTCTTGTGGCCAGGGTTGTTTGCCAGCGTTGTTTGCCAGGATGAGCCATGAATTGGGACAGGTCTATCTTGTGTTGCCAGAGCATGGCACGGAGTACTCGGAGGCAGACTGGAGAGATCAGGTGTGCTCCTGAGGAGCAGTGCAACATTGCCCTGATAGAGAAGCTGGCCCAGGCCTCCCAAAGCACAAGGTAGTATTAGTGCAGGGCTGTATCTTATGTTCCAAGTCCTGCCCTTCCCTGAGTTTAATTAGCTCCATAGTAGTATTTTTTCCTTTCCTGTTTGTTTGTTTGTTTTCTGGGTTTTTTGTTGTTGTTGTTGTTTCGGTTTTGGTTTTTGTTTTGTTTTGATCTAATAGCAGGTACCACTATGACCCATATACTTGTATGGCATGAGAACACTATCTGATAGTTCCAGGATGGTCCCTCCTGTAATAGGAAGATTAAGTAAAAACATCCCTGAAATGGGGAGAATTGCCTAAGAATCATGAGTAATATGACTGACCACAGAGTTAATTGAAAATTGTAAAGGCCAAACTCTTCAGCTTGGTGTCAGTCACAAACATAACAAGCCTTCTTCCTACCCTCTCTGCCTTCAGTTCTTACTCGGTGATTTGACAGATATGCATTTACACAGCATCCATAATGCACCAAGAGCTGAAATTTTTCAAGCACACTCAGAAGAGCAGAGTGGTGTGGTGAGGGTAATGCATTAAAGGTTTTATAGCAGAACCATTGTATTACACATTTGTAACTGCCTGCCAGTAATGCTTATTCTGTACACTACACACACTGCATGCATTATCTTGAGATACAGTCAGTGGTAGGCAAGAAGAAAGGACACTTTCAGTTGTCACGTGCCATGGTTTGCTGGCACTACTACTGCAGAAAAGTATCATTATATACCAGTACATACATACATTATATATGTGTATATATATATATTCTTAAACAATCCAGAGAAAGAAAGGTACACTTTATCTGGATTCACTTTTGTATACCAGATGCTAACAACAGAGTTAAAATTCTGGGGCAATTAATCTAGTGACCAGCTGCAATGCAATTTGAGACATATCCATTGCTGTTATTGCCATAAGGCTGAATGGACAGCCTCTCTTCTTGGGAGAGTCGCAGAAGAGTTAGACTGTCCTGGAGTCAGGACACAGAGCAGCCAAGTCACCATTTCATAATTGCTGTAGGTAGCTTCTGAGCTACCGTTAGTCATTACAGCCCACTGCTTGCATGTTTATCAAATGAGCATTTGCTGCTCTAGCTAGCCTTAGAGAACTATGGAGATATTCAGCACCTGAGGAGGTCTGAGACCATACTAATGCGAGTCATCAGAGCAGAAAGGTCTGACAAGAAAATTAGAAGATTCAAGGCATCAGTTTCCCATGCAGAGAAAGTCAGCGTGCAATTTGCCATTCCACTGCTAGTTTATACCACCCTTCTCTCCTTGCTCTCACAACAGGGTACTCTGTCATACCTACATATCAGCACTAAAACACAGGGAAATAAATTTCTTTAATGATGTATTTTTTTCAGAGAACTGAAAATGTCTGTAATCTTAGGAAGCTTTCCTCAAATTCTTCATAAAATGTCACATGAATATACTACCACACACAATACCTTGAGAAAAATAAAATCAGGTTTTTTTCAAAGATAATAGTTTTGAACCAATTCCTATGAATTTGTCTGATAAGTTTTCATCCTTAGTAACAGTCTTACTGCATCCTGAAAAATAGAAGATCTGTAGAGCTATGAAAAGTATTGTAAATATGATATCTGAAGCCTGATAAAAAATAGAAACATTTCTAGGCTCAGAACTATTTCTAACATAGTTTTGCAGAGCTGAAAAAGAGCAGTTTCTTCAGAAAATACTATGAAAAGCACATGAATGCTAGGAAGTTAGTCAGACCAGACCCCTTAAATCTTATCAGTTATCTTCTAAGTGTACCTCGAAGTGATTAGTCTGTCAGTGACAAACAAACGCACTAATACTCAGATAGATTGCCGGTACTAATTATCACCAGTATAGGTCTGCAACCAAAAGCTTACAAAAGCCTGCTAGAGTTCTGCAGACTAGAATGATTTGGCCATTAGATACAGCTGAAAATATGAGGTTGAAAGAAGCCATCATCATACAAACCCTCTTGCCTGAATTCTTTTCTTTTTCAATTCTGTGTAGAGGCACGTCACTTTCTTTTCTCTGATCATTGCACTTGGCGAATGTCAGAATTTCAGAGGAATTGAGTGCTTTTCTGAAATTGAGATCAATTTCTTAGGAAAAAAAAGGGGGAGGGAGGGTGTGGGGGCAGGAAGGGCAAACAATTTGAAATAAACATAAATGCTTGAATCACTTCTATATGAATCAGGAGTTTTGCTTCTAGTGGAGTAAAATATTTTATTTGGGAAAAAAATGGAAAAGACTACCTGAAATAATACTGGAGAACCTGTTCATCTGGGGAGATAAAGAACAACTCCAGGGCCTGCTCTATAGCAGAAGCTGAAAGATCCCCAGTACTCTAGTCCCACTGAAATTAAACACTTTTAATTAAAGCATTTCAGTGCACACTGTGATTTTTAAAGTAACTTAAAATTCCAAAACCACATTTTCTAATTGCCAATGATTTGTGTCCATGACCTGTGCTGTTTCTTCATTCTGCTTAAACAAAACCTTTCTTTTCATATTGTACTTTCCACTTTAGACAAGAAGATGAGGTTAAAATTATTAACCCCCTTATTATTTCTAAAAAAAAATACTGAGCATTTTATTTGATCTTCTGTGGTAAGATTGTGTGACGAAAACAATGTGAACGGCAAACAAAATATTGAGCATTCATGTAAAACTATTGGACACTTGTACTTGAAAAATTCAGCTCTAAATTACTGGTTTTTAATTATCTGCTACTTACTTAAAATCCAAATTTGTAGAGTAGAAAAAAAACTCACTTATTTTGAACAAAAGACTTCTAGACACAAAAAGGTTAGACATTTTCTCATTATTTCTATTACAGAGATTCCTGCATAGGCAACTCTATACACTCCACTAGAACTAGAGAGTGATCAGGTGCTCGTGAGTCTGAAAGGAAATCTGAGACTGCATAACATTTTTTATAGAGCAATGCATTCTGTGGTTTTGATTGGCAGACTTTAATGTAGATGTTTCAGGCATTGTATGCTGTAGCTTCGTGGAATCCTAGAATGGGCAGGGTTGGAAGGGACCTTAAAGATATATGTCATTCCAACCCGCCCCTGCCATGAACAGGGACAGCTTCCACTAGACCACGTTCTTCAAGGTTTCTTCCAGCCTGGCCTTGAACATGTCCAGGGAGGGGCATCCACAACTTCCTTGGGCAACCTGTTCCAGTGTCTCACCACCCTTACAGTGAATAATTTCTTCCTAATACCTAATTTATACCTCCCTCTTTCAGCCTAAAGCCATCTCCCCTTGTTCTATTGCTGCCTGCTCTTGTAAAAAGTCCCTCCCCAGCTTTCTTGTAGCCCCTTCAGGTACTGGAAGGCTGCTACAAGGTCTCGCCTAGACCTTCTCTTTTCGAGGCTGAACAGCCCCAACTCTCTCAGCCTGTCCTCACAGGAGAGGTGCTCCAGCCCTTCAATCATCCTCATGGCCTCCTCTGGACTCATTCCAGTAGGTCCATGTCCTTATTATGATGGGGCCCTCAGAACTGGACACAGTACTCCAGGTGGGGCCTTACAAGATCAGAGTAGAAGGAGAGAATCACCCCTCTCAATCTTCTGACCACACTTCTCTTGATGCAGACCAGGATACAGTTGGCCTTCTGGCCTGTGAGCACACGTTGCCAGCTCATGTTGAGCTTCTCATCCATCAGTACCCTGAGTCCTTCTCCTCAGGGCTGCTTTCAGTCCATTTGCTGCCCAGCCTTTATTTGTGCTTGGGATTGCCCCGACCCCGGTGCCCAATCTTGCACTTGGCCTTGTTGAGCTTCATAAGGTTTGCACAAGCCCATCTCTCAAGTCTCTCAAGGTCCTTCTGGATGGCATCCCATCCTTCCAGCGTGCCAACTGAACTACACAGCTTGATGTCACACCTGCTGACTTCTGCATTGGGTTTTGTGTTGATTTAAAGAACAGACATAACATTTTTAAAGGAATCCCACAGATGTATTAATATTTGATATTGCTCATATCTTAGTGTTGTGTGAACCACTGTAAGAATACTGATTTGCTCTCAGATCACCAGAGTTAAATAGAAATTTGTGCTGATGATTTTCCCGAAAGGAAATAATACCCAAACAGTAGTGAAATTATTAGTCAAAAGGCCACCAGTGAAGTAACACATCTGTGATTTCTACAGAGGCATTTTATGAAGCTAGAATAAACTACAAGACTTTTATTTGGAAGTCATTGATGGCAAAATGTAAAGTTCAGTCAGAAAACTCAGATAAGATGCTGATGAATTAATTCTGATTTTGACTGGATTGCAAAGACTCAAACGGACAAAACAACAAGTCCATCAATTATTCTGGACTACAGCTGTAAAATATACAGCGTAATCTATGGTTCCACTGACTTTTTTCACACAGCATATTAAAGATTTTAAGCTTTCCTCTCATAAGTTTTTTTAATAAGCATCATGTTGATCATATCTGTCTGTATTTCTTATCCTTAAAAACTTTAACATTTCTTGTTCAATTTTGAGAAAAACTCATAGAGAGTGAAGTCTCAAAGGTATGAAATTCCCACAAATTCAACTGTGTTGGAGAGTGCCTTGATTTGTGCATTTAAGAAGAAAACTATGATTTTAATACCTGTATTTCCTGTTTACCATGTTTGTTGGCCAATCAACTGGGTTACCCCAGGCCATTCATCCCCTTTCTTAGCCAACCAATGATAAAGAGGGAAGAAGAAATTTAGGTGGATAGAAGAGATGATTTAGAGGCTGCATAAGAGAAATAGTGCTATTTGGGTGTCAGAAAGGAAGCAGAGGAGTACTTCAGTACTGAATGTGTTGCAGCAAGAAGAGGTGAACCGGTATACCTAGCACTCTTAGTGCATGGAGGATTGAGATCAGTAAGAGACTGGGCTTCATGAGCTCTGGTATCCATGGAACAATTTAGTTATTTTTAATCATAAGGTACAAAGTGGTAATATTCTCTTTACATGCACATTCATTTCCTTTTTGACAATAGGTATTTGTGATATATTTAGGAAGAAATATTTTTGGCAGCCTTTCTAGTGACACATATTAGAAATGACCTATAAATCTTAAAAAAAAAAAAGTATATTCATAACTAGAATTATTTTATTAGGAGCTCAGTAGTAAATATAGAGATTTGTTTATCTAAAATTCACAGGTACACTTGTAATTTTTTTTTAATCTTGGCTATACAAATGATAGATCATCTTTCTTCATAAATACTGTAAAGATGAAACATCTATTTATGTGTATCATGCAGAAACAATACTTAATAATTTGAAATTATTCTGTAAAAGTTATTTCTCATAATAAAAGTAGTTATTGTGAAATCATTTGATCTCATATATAATTTTTTTTGCCATGATGTTTTTTAAATAAATAAGGGTAAAACAGAAGTGAGTTTCTGTTTGTCATTTGGTCTCATATTTTTCCTAAACCATTTCAGTTATGTCTTCACACTCCTTCCCCAAGACAAACCATTTCTGAAAGACTTTGAGAGAAAAGCTGTGATGCTTGAATCAGTTGTACTCCATAAATTCTGGATAGGAATGCTTTTGTGTTTAATATGCCTGTTCCTTATTCAAACCTCAAAACCAAGTTGTCTTTATCAGGAAATCAATATTTTATACAGTTCATGGCTCATCAGTTATAATGTGCTTTAATCACCCTTGTACATCTAGCACTTGCTAACAGAAAATTGTCTATTGAGAGGTTTGTCTCCTATCCTTTAAGTATGAAGAGTTTTCTTTAATAAGCTCCAAGGTTGCCAGAAATACACTGCAGGTTTACCAAAAGCAGTAAGAAAAATATTTTACACTTGGTGTTACTACAGAAAAGTGCCCAAAGCAGGCAAAAATATTTTGCTCAATGTAATGACTTGTGGTATATAAAAGGTTAATTCAAAGAACTGCAGAAGCAGTCTGATTTTCCCACCTCTGGTGAAATGGGAAAATTATGAGAGAAGCATATGATAATTTATTCATCATGTGGCCCAATTCCTGATTCAGTTTAAAGCTGAAAGCAAAGATGAGATACACCATTATAGCCACAATGAAGCTCTTACAGTATTTTATATGAAGTAAAAATACAGCTTTATCCCTGAAAGTGGGAGCAGAATAAAAAGCGCTTTTTTGCTAGATAAATACCCTAACAAGTAGACATCAGAGTGCAGGTCCTTTTCTTCCTCTTTTTGCTGTCATTGTAAGGTTGAATTTCTTTGTTGGATGGGGTAAGTTCTCCCAACAGATAAGTGGAAATTGCCTCTCCCTAAATGAGTCTGCAGGCTTGTCGTTAAGGGCTCTCTCTGTGTATGACAGATACAGCCTCATAGTCCCTTAAGTTGATGAGGCATTGAGCCCAAGTTTTTCACTCCTTGAGTGAGTGGACCAACTCCTAAGCTATTATAGAACCAGCTGAAGAGCACTACCATCTTCTGCTATTCTGTAAAAGAAAACAGTGCAGTTTTTCATAAAAAAGCTGAGGAATCACCTGTTCTCAAGGAATATTGCTCATTCAGGATTTACAGACTGAGAAAGAACTGAAATTCCAGGTGGAATTGGGATTTCAGATGTGTCTCCTCCCTCTGGAGAATTTCCAGCTGGCTAGGTCTTGGCAAGACCTTGTGCTCTAAGTCCAATCACAGTCCTAAGAAGCCCAAATTCTGTGCATTTTATCAGCTGCTGGGTGTCCGTTTCATGGCTCCAGACCTGATGTCAGTAGAATGAAAAAAATATAGCTTATCCATCATTGACTAGATTCAATATTCAGTTTCACAGCTACATGTTAGAAGCATAGGAGTTTCATTCTGGTCACCTTCACTCTCAGGTTTTTGTCTTAAACACTGTTTCTTCCAAAATACACTTAACAAGTATCCACAGATAAACATGCCATCAAATAACAAGGATTATCTTTAAATTCCTCAGTCCTTTCAGTTAAAATATTTCTACACACAGAGGCTCACTACCCCAGAAAAATTTATCCTTCATTCTGAAAATTTTAGTAGTCTCCCAAGCTCTACCATTGAACAGATGGACACACTTAAATATTTGTTGCATTTCTTAGTTCAGCATCACTCAGCCTAATGAGTCCCAGTCTTGATTTGGGTTCCTCAAGGTAGCAGTGGTATAAAAAAAAAACAAAACAAAAAACAGTATTAATGTAAGTTTATGACCTTCCAGGTGCTCCTTCACCCAACTTTGGTATTATTACTGGTTTGTACTGGACATTTCCACATTCCTCTTGAACCTCTTCTTTAACTCCACCATTCAATTTCACATTGTCTTACAACAAGCCTTTCCCCCTGACAAGACAGGACCTGTGTACAGAAAACTGAAGATGAAGAACCTCTGAGGCTTTTGGTTTGTGAAAGCTAAGCAGGACGACAACATTTTACACCATGAATGAAGAATTAGCACAAAATGGAAGGAAGAACAGAATCTGATCATGCTCAGCACAGCTGTCTTCCCCCACTCCTCATGCCAGAAGTACGTCTTACCATCAAAACCAGTGTGTGTGGGGGAATCCACAGAGCCCTAGATCTCATGTTCCTAAAAATGGTGCCAATAGTTGCTAGGCCCTGCAAAAGTTAGTTAGCTTCCCAAGCATGTAGATTATGGCAGTACTCAGGACTCTCAAGCAGGGGAACACTGTGCTAGGTAGGAGACACATCTTGAACAAAAACTCCAAAGAAATCACATTAAGTTTTGTTAGTTTTGGCTTTTGATGATGGTGTTTCTGTTTCCGGGGTTTTTTTGTTTTTGGTTTTTTTTCCATCCCAGAAAATCTCTTACTTTTCACTCCTGTGACAGATGTTAGCTACCTGATACTAAAAAGCTGTAACTTGCTGAATATCCAGATGTTCTCATAACTGCTTCATCACATTAACATCAGTTTCACATAGTAATGTACATCATCATTATTGTAAACACTGCTGTATTGTAGGAAATCCAATAAAAGTAATCAGCAGAAAAACTCTGAAAGATTAACATCAAGGAGATTTCTTAAAGAGACATCATTTTGGAAGAACAAAACTGTACATCCAAAAGGGTTCCTTGTTAGCCTTTTTGAGTTGTTAAATACATGAGTTCTCATATGATCCTGAAAATCGACACAATGGATGAGTGTATCTAAGACGGAGGGTAAAAGTGGGATCTGGCAGTAAAACAGAAAGGCTTACAGAAATAGTAAAAGCTGCTATGGAAAAGAGTGAAATTTGAAGAATATTCTGCTCTCTAACACTCTGCAGGATTAAAGAGAACTTGAGGATCCACAAGTCACTCAAAAGATTGCTGTCAGATCCTGAAATGGAAGCAGTCATTTATTCACGAGTTTCCCTTCTAGACCTACTCTCCATGAAATTCAGACAAGTGTTCCTCTGGAGCATCAGCTGCCATCTGGAGATGCCTCCTCCAAAAGCAAAGCTAAATCCTATTAGATGAGGTTGTGGAGTTTTTTGAGTTTGTTTTTTTGTTGTTGTTGTTGTTGTTGTTTTTTTCTCCTGATGCTGCTACTGTTGCTCTCACCCATTTACAGTTAAGATGAGAAGTAGGAATAAAGTACAGAGCTTTTTCTTCCCCACAGTGAGGGAAAATTTGGAGCTGCTTCCAAGTGACCTTATTCTAGCAAGCCCTGCTTTACCAAAGCACAGAGTGGTGCAGTAAAGAGCAACAAATGAGTGGTGATCAAGCTCTGCTGCCATTTGCATTTATGGAAAGAACCAGAAAGCAACTCTTACAAGTCATCAGATCTTACTGGCATTCCAGCAGCCTTAAGTCAAACAAACTCAAAGAGTCTAGGTTCAAGAAATTTCACTCTGCATACAACCTGGGTTTCTGTACCTGATAATTGCCACTGGGCCAAAAGAAAGCAGGGATGGTGTTGGGCTAACTGAGCTGGCTAGATCTGAGGAGAAAGTTCCCACACCACTTCCTGAAAAAGCAGTGTAAGTACTGTAAGTAATCACTCTGGCTACATCACTAAGACAATTCAGAGGTGTGTATTTATGTATTTATCAAAGGATTAAACTGATGACTTGGGAAAAGCAAGAAAGACAGTGAAAAAAAAAGGATATTCTTTTGACTAGATAATACACAGGTCACATCAGAGCTGACAATGACCTTGACTGCAGTGTTTAAAACAAATAAATATATTGGTTATGTCAAATTTACAACAGAAGAAAAAATACTTTTTCCTTTATGAAACAACTAGCAAATTAGTCAGAGCTCAAGCCATTGCACAACTTTGACAGTTCCTGATTCACCCATCCTGCCCCTTCTTTTTTTTTCATAAGCTAATGTTTGGATCAGACAAATTTCATCTTCATCAACGGCAATATGGAAAGATATGGTGAGTTGACCCTGGCTGGACACCAGGTGCCCATCAAAGCATCTCTAGCACTCCTCTTCCTTACCTGGACAGGGAAGAGAGAATATAATGAAAGGTTTGGGGGTCAAGATAAGGACTGAGAGAGATCACTCACCAATTACTATCACGGGCAAAACAGATTCAACCTGGGGAGATCAATTTTTTGCCAATCAAATAAGAGTGGGATAATAAGAAATAAAAACAAATCTTAAAGCACCTTCCCCTCACCCCTCCCTTCTTCCTAGGTTCAACTTTATTCCAAATTTCTCTACCTCCTCCCCTCCAGTGGTTCAGGGGGATGGGGAACAGGGGTTGCAATCAGTTCTCCAACATGTGTCCTTCTCACAATCTTTAGTTCTTCATTAACTTCTTCAATATGAATCCTTACCACAGGCTGCAGCTCTTCATTAACTGCTCCAGCACGGGTCCCTTCCACAGGGTGCAGTCCAGGAATGGACTGCTCCAGCGTGGGTCACACATTGGGTCACAGGTCCTGCCAGGAGCCTGCTCCAGTGCAGGCTTCCTATGGGATCACAACCTCCTTTGAGTATCCACCTGCTCTGGTGTGGGGTCCTCCACAGGCTACAGCTGGTCATCCGCTCTACCACGGACCTCCATGGGCTTCAGGGGGACAGCTGCCTCACCCTGGTCTTCACCACAGGCTGCAGGGGAATCTCTGCTCTGGCACCTGGAGCACCTCCTCCCCCTCCTTCTTCCCTGACCTTGGTATCTGCAGGGTTGTTTTTCTCATATCTTCTGACTCCTCTCTCCAGCTGCTGTTGCACGGGTTATTTTTCCCCTTTAAACACATTAACACAGAGGTGCTACGACCATTGTTGCTGGGCTCATCCCTGACCAGTAGTGGGTTCATCTTGGAGCCGGCTGGCATTGTCTCTGTCAGACATGGGAGAAGCATCCAAAAGCTTCTCACAGAAACCACCCATCACCCTCCTGCTACCAAAGCACTGTCATGCAAACCCAATACAGTAGGGCTACTCTTTCACACAGGATCCTGAGAACATTCTGGTAGTTCCAGATATTTTCATATTTGTGCTACAAAGGATTATCCTCCTTCTGATGGTTTCATTCTGAGTTGTTCCTCCTAACTTGAACAGCCTTACCCTCCTGAAAGGCTTCGCTCTTGCAAGGACAAGACTAGTATTAAGTAGTATTTTTCCCCCACAGCTTTCTCAGGCCTTCAATAAAACCCAATTGGAAGAATTATGTTCATTTTGGACCATGTCTCCACAACCACAAAGCATCTTGCATGGGTCAGTTCATATAATGTAACAGGGCAAAATATTCCTTTTGTAAAAAGGAGAAGATTTACCTTTGTCATCATTGTGCTTAGTTCTGGGAAAGAAAAAGCAGCAAGAAAGTTAAAATGTTACTTTACTATATTCCAGCCAATGTGAACCTGAAAACATTCAGGTATTGATCTGAACTCATGCAAATCGACTGCCCTTCTCCAAGATCTGACACATGGTCACTTTTTATTTAACCTGCTCCTTTTCTTTTATTTAGGTAGTTGAAAAAATGATTTCAACTAAACAGACTTAGCCCTCTGGCAAAGGTCTATCCAAGAGTTATTAAGCCAAAGAAAATATAAGGGTAATTATCTGTTTATGAGCTAACATACTTCAATCACACAATCTATTTGTGATTGATACACACTGAAGTCCCCTTGTTCTGCAAAACTCATTAATATACTGCCCTGTTCTTGGAAGACATCTAGAAGTATTTCACATCTTCATATGTATTCTTCATATAAATATAGCACTGTCAAGAACACATTGTGGTAGGGAGGAACCAGCTGTCACTATTGCCTGTCACTGCATCTACTCTTCCGCATTTTAATGAATGACCTTGGCTGAGGCTGCACAATACCTTTCAAGACTAAACTTAAAGGAAGAATGAAAAAATATATGCTGGAGAACTGGTTAAAGGGAAAGAAGAGATAGAAAGGGAAGAAACCAAAGAGGTATTTCTAGTTATGGGAATTCTTCTCATCTGCATTTTTGGAAGGAGTGTGCATTGGGGATTAGTATTGTCCAGGTTTGTTTGACATTCAGCAAACCTGAGTAGTCTCCACTTCCAAAAAAGAAATATTTCAGTCAGTTTTGTCCTGAGTGCCACAAAAGCCAGTGACTTGGTGACTGGTGATATAATGGAAGCAATGACTCAAAGCTGAATGACTACAGTAATAGATCTGAATATGACAAACCAAGAGACTGGAGGCAGAACCAGCAATACCAAGGAACAATTTTTCTGTGCAGGAGTAGCACAAAACAGAACCACCTCCAGATTTAGCCCTTGAAAATTGTAACCATAAAGGCGCACTTCTTTTCCAGTCTTGACACTGAACATCGCTTCACTTCTGCAAACTGTTTGTCAGAACAATGTCCAAAATATAAAACCAAGTATACTGAATGCTTCATAGGCCGCAGCCATTTAGAAGTGTTCAGTCTTAAAGGTTACACTGAACAGAAGTACCTTCCCAGGAAAAGCAAAATTTGATATGTTAGTGAAATAAAATCTTCCCCCAAGCTTGTTAAAGACCATATTAAACCAACTGAGAAAAAAAAGGTACATTCACTAGCACCACCACCACGTGGAATGGCAGAAAATGGTAGACTTATTCCTGATTCACACAGAAACTGACAAGGCTCAGTCTGTACTTGGAGAGGACAGGAAGGACCCAAAACTAAGATTCGCTTTTGGTTTGTTTGTTTGCTTGCTTGCTTGTTTGTTTATTATGCTTTCCAATACTCATAGAGCTCCCCACCCATTCATCCCAGGACCACAGGTTTGCAATGGATACTATAACTTTGTGATAACACACTGTATAGCTATTTGAATGAGCAAGGTTCCTTGTTTTACTTACTCTTCTTGCAGGCAGTAAAATAGTGAAGGTCAACACATGTGGTTGACTCTAGCTTACTTGCATACCAGGTTGAATGAAACAAAATGTCTATACATTATATGCCTACTACTTGCCTTTGCTAAAATGAAGAAGAACTGGAATTGCAAATTAGGTTCCCCACGAAAAAACAGAATGGAGCAGGAATTTAAAGCACAAAATGTATACAAACAGTGTGAGGCTGGAAATATATTATTCTAAAAGAAATGAAGAATTTGTAGTGCTGAGAAAGCACAAGAAAAAACATGTAGAATGGCTATTCCAGTCTAACTCACTACTTAAGCAAGTTCTCAAGAGTCAGGAAGTCTGGATTCTTTCCATATTTCATCAGGGTGACATTGCCACTGAAGTTGCCAAAATAGGATTTCCCAACCATCCCAATTATATAAGCATCGCTAGCACTTTAACAAAATGTAAAGCATTAGCTTGATGCAACTTTATTATACTTAGAAACATTAAAAGTGGATTAAAGCATCCCACTTTGTTTTAAAATTCCCATGTTTAAATTAATGCACTTTTTTAAAAAAGCTTGTTTAAAGTCACATTTCAAGTCACATTAGAATATATTTTGTATTGCCAGCTGCAATACTTTTATCTCACACTCACCACTGAAAGTGTGTTCTTGCTTTATATTAGGAACTGTCAGCTAACTGTATTTTAACTACCTCTCTCTACAACGTGATTTAGCCTTATAGTAAGTACTACACATTAGCTACATTCCTTTCACCGTCCCTTGCCACCTGGAAAGCTGACTGGAAAATATGTTTCACAACTTTCTGTAAAAAGGTAAAAAAAACTCCCAAAAACACAAAAAGAATATTTTTTGACTGACAGACCACCTAACCCTCACAGAGTTGTGGAATAGCTGGAATTAATTACCTAAACAAATTATAGCAAAGCAACAAACTCCATTGTGGCTATCCTCCATGTTGCAATATTACTGACATTCAGAGATATTTTCTTGTCACCTAAATATAATTTTTAAAAAGTTACTTCCTAATCAAACTGACAGGTCTGTCAAAGATACAGTTGCATTGCCTCACTTTGGAATCACTTTTCCAGTCTGCAAAACAAGCTTTAGCGTCTGTAAAAATAGCTTCTGGATATATTAAAACTATTTGCAGCATGCACATTTCTTTTTTCTACTAATAGTATGACACTGAACCCAAATGTGTTTACCAAATGACTTAAGCTAACTCCTTTTTCTTACAGACAGTTGTTCTCAAACTTGCTGCTTCAGTTCTTTCTGAAGCTCAAGTACTGGAAATTCAAGTCCAATTACTCATTAACATGATATACAAGACACAATGGATTAGGTAATCCAGGTTTTAAAGTAGGTGAAAATAGCTATGCTTTGCAAACTGTCAGGTACTTCAAGGGATACAAAACTTGTTCATTGCTGAAGCAGTATTTCCTTCCCCTCTCCCTTCATTTAATTAAATACTGTCTCAGTATCCTCAATAACTCCTTGATTCCTGATATCCCACTTGCTCAGCACTCAGCATAGCCACGGACACGTGTACGAAGTCCTGATCTGAGAGCTCTTCATCTTCACATGGTACCAGCATTTCCAACTGCATATAAGGAAAAAGAAGAATCAGATGTTCACCTTAAAACGGAGGCAAGGCTTACAGACCTGTCTTCTTATGAGGCTACAAAAGGGTGTCTTAAAAGTGAAGAATCTCGTTGCTTAGCCTCATTTTGTCCTCCAAGCATTTCTCAATCTTTTGTTCTTGGGTACTCTTCTTCGAAGTTTAAGCTGTTCAACTGAAGCAGATTGCTGCCATCCTTTATTCTAAAAGATCTGTAGCTTTTAGAGTTCAACAACTTTTCCCAACTGGAAGAAAATTGATCCGAATTTTTTTGGCTTTGCCTTCATATTTCTTTTTCAAGAAATTCAGTCAGCACTCCTACATTTTACAGCTGCTTTCCTGTCAAGATTGCAATGTTGTCACATACTCTCCACCTGACTGATGAAACTGCATGCTTTTTTTACTATTTATTGAAACTTTTTTGTAATATTATATTTACTTTTTGCTGATATTTTTATTTATCTGCCTATTTTAATCATCCTTAATATTCTCTCCCTTGCTCTTATAGACTTTTTCATAATCATAACTGATACCTGGAACCTCTGTTGCCTCTTTTTTTAAGCATATCATGAGCCACCTCCTGTTGCCAATATTCTCATCTGGTTTGTTCTGATTTTACAAAGGATTATACTATCATTAAAGTACTTGCAAAGTACCATTGCACTCAGTGGAGCTGATTAAAGAGATATGCTGTCCAACATTTTAGCTGATCTGTTTCAACATGTTGGTTGCCATGTTCTCTGAGATTAATTTAGAGGTCCCTCCTCACAACTGAAATTTGGGGTTTTAAAATTTGTTTGATGCAGAACTAAGATTTGAAGCAAAACTCGTGTCTAGAAATGCTCTTACCAGTGACCTACTCCAATCTTTTCCTCCTTCAGGAAGACTTCCAAGAGAAAACCTCCCGAGGAGTTTGCTCAGAGGCCATTTACCCTGGCTCTCATCAATGCAAGTCAGGAGGAACCCATTCTGCATTCAGGGAGATAGACCACTGACAACTTGACATGAAAAAAGGAAAAGTCTTCCATGCTGAAAAGTCTTTTAAAAACAAATTTAAAAGGTGACATGTGGCATAAACCATTCACCCAAGGTAAACCAAGACAGTATTTCACTTGTGAATTTGCTGAACTGAGGCCTCCTTGTATCACATGGGGAGAGATGTTACACACAATTTCTAGTCATGTCCCCACAAGTCCTGAAATAACCACAAAAGTTGATGTGCTAATAAAGAGCGATGAGATTAAATAATAAAGAAAATGATATATCACTGCAAATGGATATTACTGCAAGCACTGCGTGTGAGTGGACAGCAATTCATCATGCAGAGCATAACTGGTTGCATATTGTCACTCTCTCTCTCATATATATTAAAATTAATGTCCCTCATGAATTTTGATGTCTCTTTTCCATCTCTGGTTTGGAATATCTAATGCTTTCCCAGCACCCAGCACAGATCTGGCTGACAGGGCCCTGGAGGCCACAGCAGTGCCGGGTCTCCAGCCCCACCACTGCCCTGTCTCCAGCCCCACCACTGCCCTGCCCCGCCCTGCCTGCCCATGCCCCCCCCCACCCCGGCTGCACCCACCCTGGGCACCCTCAAGTGACAGCCCCCACTAACGCCCCGCCCCTCCCAGCTCCCATTGGCCCCCAGCCACCTTACCCCTTTCCCACTGGCTCTTAGCGCTATCACTCAGGGAAGCCCCGCCTCTACTGCTGCACCTGCCCCACAGTGTTGCCATGGTGACATTAGACCCAACGATTTGGGCTTGACAGTGCTGCCAGTTTCAGCCTCTTGTGGGTTGTGGGGGGATGTTCCTGGTGCCTCTGGGCAGCCCCTGCGCTGCTGCTACTATGGTGGGGTTGTAGCCACTGCTTCTCTGTCTGGGCCCAGCCAGGAGCTGAGCTGCCATTGCTGAGGCACAGGGTCAAACCAGGCCCTGTGCCACTTCTGTCTTCTGCTCCCATGTGCAGGCCGAGCTGTTCAGGTAGCTGAGCTGAGAACAGGGCAGCACTTAGCTGTCAGGGCAGCAGGAGCCCTGGGACCCTTGGGGCTCCAAGCCCACCTGCCTGATCTACATCTCTGACCTGACTTTGGGGTTTTGGTTTGGTTTGGTTTTGGTTTTTTTTTGCTGGGGCCTTCTGCCCTGCAGTCTGTCATCACAGGCTGCATGTACTGGGTGAGAATTGGGGCCTGAAGGTGTTTCTGCACGAATCCTATACATTGCTCTATCTAAACCATCCAAAACCACCAGTAAAACTTCTCCAGGTACCAAATCAAGAGGGACAGCAAATAATTTGGGCCACAAGGGCTTTCTGTGAGCAGGGAGCAGGTTACTCCAATGTGAGGCAATGCCCCAGGCTCCTTTTTTCTCAGCAAGAACAAGACAAGATGCTCTGACATGGGAGGGTCAACCAAGCCTTACATCCTGCGAGCTCAGGGTGGTCATACTCTGTCCTTTCTGGGATATGGCAGGCTCCATCAGGAGGTGGGATGCAAGTTTTTTTTAAAACACACCACAGTATCTTTAGAACTGCCTCTTTCCCCCATAAAGAGCCTGAGCAGTGACTGTACAGCATGGCATAAGTGATGCCAAGTTTACAGGTGGAGGTTCAGATTTCAAGGCTAAATCACACCCCTCTCCTCCCTGATCACTACCTTTGCACGTGGCCATAGAGCCTTGGGGCAGAGGGTCCATTAAAGTCAGTATTGCTAGGGAACTGCTAATTCCCTAGGGAGGCCCATGGGCAGTACTGCATGCTGTAGAATGGGAGGGCTCATGCATGGTTTGGAGCTAAGTTGAAGCTCTTGCTGCTGGGTTTGGACCAATTCATCCTTCTCAACCTATGAGTGCACTGGGTCTTGGCTGTGGGTGTGCACTGAGCCACAGCTGCTTCTGCATGAGTGGCTTCCCATCCCCTCGACAAAAAAAAAAAAACAGAAATCCAGGTCCAGAAACATCAGTCAAAATCCTTCCAGGCCCCAATATAGTCTGCCAGGAAAGTCTGCATCTGCACACTCCAGGGCACAAAGCCAGGCTTTGCCCACCCCAGAGAAGGCTCCACCTGCCAGTAAGAGGAATTAGATGTTTTTATACTTTAGATTACAGACTATCCTGCTTCCAGTGACACCAACATAACTTCAGCTCTCAGAAATACATGTTAATTAGAAATCACCAGCCTGTGCTCCCTACGATACCAAAGTGGAAGAAGAGGTACCTCCAGGTGATGGTGAACGCCTCTGTCACAACCTTTTTTTCCATGGGTCATGGACTATACCCATCCAGTCAGCTTTTGCATTGGGGGGTTCCCATGGTGATGATCTGGGGACAGAATGGGAAGAGTGGGAATGAAAAGTCCTCTGGCCTATAGCTCATGTAGGAAGCAGGCACTGCTCAGAGCACTGCCATAGCCAGAGTTCAAAAAAGCCTCCTCTTTGGCAATGTTCTTCTGTACCTCCGTTAACCATGGGCTTTTTCGAGAGTACGAGTTGAGAATAACCCCAGAATGCTGCTCTGTCACACACTTCAATTCTGGACATTCAGGTATAACACATGACCTAGAGGGAACTATGAGACTTGACTACAGGACAGTCCTGCTGTCTTTTTGCTAGTCCCCACCGACCAGCCCCATCAAACCAACATTTTCTTTTGCAGGAAGAGGGACAAAAACCCCTCCAGCTTCAGTGCTCCAGCCAGGAGCCCCAGCTCTGTGAGCTGCACAGGGAGCTGCTGACTGGGGGGCCCCTCTTGGCATGGCAGTGCTTTCCCAGCTGCTCCAATAGAGACCTGATGCAGTTATTTGATGTTCAAAGCAAAACAGTAAGCATAAACAAAACACTGAACCACACCAAAGACACTAGTACCAAGTTTTTTCAATGAGATCTCATTCTGAGATGAAGGTGGTAAGCAGCTACCTTGATTTTTTCAGTGGAATAAGGATTTCATTGTGTATCTGAAGTATGACCTGGGAATGGGGGAAGCTCATGGATTTTCTGTCTTCCATTTTCCTAGATACATTCAAGTTCCATGCAAATAAGGACCTAAACTGAAGTCAATGTAACAGCACTGCTCATCAGTGAGCTATTGTCAGGAGAAAGGAGAAGTCATCAGAGACATGGCTTATTCATTGAGTGGATGACTCATTTACCTCAATCTACTAGCACAGATGTTTTAGCATACCTGTCATGCTGTAGGTGATCCATCTACCTGAAGGTCTTAGCTGTCTGAACCTTCATTTCTGTGATTTGTGATTTTTTTTTTTAAATATGCTTGGAAGCAAAGCCCTATTAAAAAGAAATACATAAAATGTCTGCATCCCCACAGAAGTAATTTCTCAAATATGGTGTTTTCATGAGTATTTATTATGAATGGCCATGATAAAATTACATAGACAGTGGACACTGGAATGCTAATAGCAAAGTGAGAGGATGTGATATTAGATATTTTTGTTTATTTTTATTAAAATAAAGTTTCACCTCAAGTCAGTAATTATTAAACAAGGCTAGTGCTGGCTGATTTTCATTCCCTCAACTCAAAAGATTACAAGTGCTTTATTATAGTGTACTAGAAAACTAACTACAGGTAGTGAAATGAAAGCTGCTCTGACTGAGAGGGGCTTTTATAGTAAAAGAAAATTTGAAACAAGATAACTAATCTTCTTTTTTTTTTTTCCTGACAATGTGGCTGTAGATAGTACACAGCAATATGTCATGGACACAACGAAGCCTTCATCAGACTGAAGATGAAGGAATACTTTGTGATTGCACAATTTGCCACAAGCCTCTCTAAACTTCGAAACAAGAGACTCAGATATTCAATAAAATCTGCTTTTCCCATATTTTTAAGAGGTCATGTGTTTTGATGAGTACAGAGTTTCAAGTTTTATTTATTTGAAACAGTCTAAACTTGACTGAATTAATTTACCTTTCATCCCTGAGTTAAAATAGTGACAAGGAAACTTGTGTACTTGGTGAGATGCTTTGAAACCAAATGTAAAACCTGAACTGTTGTGGGGCTTAGTTAGAATCTAATGTAAAGCAAGAAAGGCACAGTTCTTCCCTCATAATACTCTTGGAGATGCCAGAAGTCCTGTGGGAAATCTCAGTAAAGACTTGAAAATTATTCCTTGCTCAAAGGATTGCAAACCCTAGGTTTCTAAACCTTCATTCCTTCACAGAAGAACAAAGGCTTATCTGTTTCCGCGGCCAAGGCATGTGCTGCATGCTTACACACAAACTAAAGCTTTCATTTAAAAGCATATCAACATCTGCTTTTGGAAGAAAAGTGCGCATGTGTACACATGCAGACATGTATATGTTTGTTTGTTGCCATCTACATGAGTGCAAGCACTATGCAGAAATGCAACTAAAGTTTTTCAAACACATATTTTAGTAATCTATTCAGCAATTCTGACTCATTTTTCCATTGAGAGCCATCAAAGATTGCTTCACAGACACCGCAATTATTTTAAAATCCATTTAAGGTTCAGAGTTCTCCTTAGCAGAAATGTATTTTTCAACTTTGGATACCTAAAAAGAATGTTATTTTTCAGAAAATCCAAAGTATGTAGTTTAGGTTGACTAAGAAGTTTCTGGATGCAGCCTGTTTTTTGGTTTTCTGTTTTGGCTTGGTTTGTTGTTTTTTTGTTTTTTTTTGTTTTTTTTTAAAGCCTTAGCTTACCGAAGATCACGATTCTAAGATATTAGCATTTCCAATATAGAAGGACTTGGAAAAATCAATTACAGTTAGGATCTCTTGCACCAAAGTATTCTTCATCAAATAAATACACTGAGATATTTTAACAATCCAGCAAAACTTTTTAATGAATTCACTTGTTCATAGTCCAGCTTAAGCAGTCCAGAATACAGAAACCTTCACAGAAGTACATAAATGCCAACTTAAGTAGTCTAAGCTGCAAAAGCTTTGTATTTCGCAAAAGTACATAAATTCCAGTTATCCTAAGAAACATTAGCACGTTTCAAGCCATGTGAAACAGAAGCTACCAGTACACAACAAGGGATGATGAAACACCTAGAGATACAGAAAAAACTTGTCAGAAGTCAGTAATAGAGCTAGTAATGGGAAACTGAGTTCTTCTACAATAAGTAACTTTGCCTGGTAGACTGAGTAGATACTTTTCTTGAGCTCAGGGTGTGCAAGTAGGTCATAGCTAAGAAATCTTTTTTCTATAAAAGAAAAGGTAGGAAGCTGAAAATAAGCATCTGTATGAAAACAGAACAATTTCTCCAAGAAGGCAACATGGCATATATTAGCACAGACAAATAACTGAAGACTTCCCAGAAGGCTTATAAAAAATATTAGGCAAATCATGACAGCCTTCTCACTCTCAATACCTGATTTTAAGTAGGTCATGTTTTTATGACCTTTCACTTCAGTCCAACATAAAAATATTTTTCATAAGGCATTGTGGGATGAACACTCAATTTTTTCCCCTCTGTTCTTTTTTAATTCATTATTTATTTATCTATATATTTATTTATTTATTTGTTTCCTATCAGGGGCTTTCTCTCTATATGTTAAAATGAGAGAGATTATTTGAAGGGATTATATTTACCATATGCTCATATGGCAGTTCTCAGGTGCAAAGCTGTATTTTGCAGTAACTAGCTGCTTATGCATATTCTTTTATTTTGCCTGTCTTAATTGACATTATATTGACCAAACAGGTTAATATTAGGAAAGCAGAAAAATAAATTTGAAACTGTTCTCCAATTCAGGGAATAAACTTCCATGTTCTTGAGGTTTGTGAAGTTCAAAGTCAAAACAGCTAAGATAAAACCTTTCTTCTTACATTCTCTAGTTGTAAATTAAATACTAATTAGTTTCCTATGTACAAACTATATTTTTTTCCTTCCCTTCCTACAGGATTAATTATAAACTTGTACAAAAATGCTGTCACTTCCCACAATTTACCTGTCAGGAAGTCCTTAAAAAATGTACAGTATTTAAATACAGTGGCCTTCAGATAGTACACTCACAAATCAGTGATGAAGGGCTGAGGGAGATGAGCAGGCAGAACTATCAGACAGGGTATGGCAGAGAGGATGAGGGAATGAATTGGAAGAAAAAGTTGAAACCTTTCCACATAATGTCCAGATACAGGAGTGAAACAAACCCTGCTAGTCAAACAGTTGTTCAAAACATAAACATACCAAAAGTAGGTAATTAAAATGTTACACCTGGCTAAATAAGGTATAACTCTTTAATTATTCTGCAGAATACAGAGAAAGAAATAAATTGAACCAAAGAAGAAAGCTTGTTCAGTCAAAACAAATACTAAGAATATTTTTTTCTTTTATTAAGCCAAAGTCTTCATACATTTTCGAATGACTAGGACCAGTCTATTGAAGAAGCGTTTAGCATACTCATGCTAGATGTAGAAGCCGTAATTTGGGTTCTCAAGGCAATTTAACATAGCAGTTTGGGATTTAGCACAGAGTAACTTAATGTGTTAAAAATCCCTTACAGTCACAACTTCTGCATATATCACAGAATCAGAATCATAGAATCATAGAATGGTTAGGGTTGGAAGGGACCTTAAAGATCATCTAGTTCCAACACCCCTGCCATGAGCAGGGACACCTTCCACTAGACCAGGTGGCTCAAAGCCTCACCCAACCTGGCCTTGAACACATCCAGGGAGGGGGCATCCACAACTTCTCTGGGCAACCTGTTCCAGTGTCTGATCACCCTCACAGTGAATAATTTATTCCTAATATCCAATCTAAACCTACCCTCTTTCAGCTTAAAGCCATTACCCCTTGTTCTGTCACTACCTGCCCTTGTAAAAAGTGCCTCCCTAGCTTCCCTGTAGCCCCTTCAGGTACTGGAAGCTGCTATAAGGTCTCCCTGAAGCCTTGTCTTTTCCAGGCTGAACAGCTCCAACTCTCTCAGTCTGTCCTCATAGGACAGGTGCTCCAGCCCTCTGATCATCCTCATGGCCCTCCTCTGGTATCAAGTGAGCAGTTCCATGTCTTTCTTATGTTGGAGGCACCAGAACTGGTCACAGCACTCCAGCCGGGGGTCTCACAAGAATGGAGTAAAGGGGTAGAATCACCTCCCTTGACCTGCTGGCCACACTTCTCTTGATGCAGCCCAGGATACACTTGGCCTTCTGGCCTGTGAGCACACATTGCCAGCTCATGTTGAGCTTCTCATCCATCAGCACCAAGTCCTTCTCCTCAGGGTGGTCTCTATCTGTTCTCTGCCCAGCCTGTATTTGTGCTTGGGATTGCCCCAATCCATGTGCCCGATCTTGCACTTGGCCTTGTTGAACTTCATGAGGTTAGCACAGGCCCACCTCTCAAGCCTGTCCTTCTGGGTGGCATCCTTTCCCTCCAAGCATGTTAACCGAACCACACAGTTTGGTGTCATCAGCCAACTTGCCGAAGGTGCACTCAATCCTACTGTCCATATTGCCAACATGGCGAATAACCATAGGAAATCTGAAATAGCATTAAAGAAGCTATTCACAATGAGCCTCAGGGAAGCAAACCAATACCTTTGGAAGTTTTGCAGTATGTACTTCCAGACCAAATACTGTGGAGATTTTGATCTATAAGATAGGATATATGTAGGATGCATACAGGAAAGGTAATAATTTGGCAGAAGGACAGAACTGATAGACAGCATGCTCCGGGCCATTTCATAGTACAGAAAGACTGAATAAAAAAGCCCAAGGGTAATTTTAAAACACCTACTTTAGGCCCATCTTTGCACCACTATTTCAAACTATGTATAATGTTATCTGTGTTTAGAAAAGAGAAAAAAGGAGAACATATGATGCTGATCAGAAATGTCCTCAAGAATATCCATTAAGAGCAAATTTGATAGAACACATTCTCTTCAAAGCTTAGCATATCTCACTGAATACTGAGGTTTCCTTTTAGAATCATAGATTCATAGAACAGTTTGAGTTGGAACGGACCTTTAAAGGTCATCTAGCTGCTGTGGTCCAGCAACTCTGGGCCACTTTACAACCTCAGGATAAGTCAAAATTGTGTTCCTGCTGCAGTTACAGGTGCAGTGAGTTAGGAGGATCAGGCGCTCCCCAACTGTACCCAAAACACCTTCTGCCTGGATCGTAGCCCAGTCTGGTAAGTACCAGAACTGCACAATCTGGAAAATACTGCAATTGAATGGTTGCTGGGATATCAGACTTATTTAATGCAAGTTGTGGCCAAAGCAAAAGAAAGGATAACGACTAAAGTCAATCATCTTGTGACCCTATAGATACTGATCCTAAGTGAGGCCCTTTAGAGCTCTCCAGGATCGCAATAGGCTGCTGCCTGTAATTCCCACCTTGAGCTGAAACGCATTTTGGGGTAGATTTTCACAAAGCCAACAAAGGGAAAAGAACCATCCGCTGACGTAAGGCTATAAAATGTAAGAGTAATTCACTATATTTCAATTTTGTAACACTTCAAGTATCATTTGGGTACCAAAAATTTACTATAATCTGCAGAGAAAGAAACATCTTAATGATAGGCTAACCTCTATACCCATATCTCTCCGTGTGTGTATACGATTTGATTCAGGAAATTTAGTTGAATTCTTTAACTAAGTCACTGTGTTGATTATAACCAATTGTCGATTATTGATTATTTAAGTTTTGCTAGAAAATTGTGTCATCTAATCTTGTGATTTAATAGTGTTAGTGAGCTTTAAACTGCTGCTATTCCAAAGTCATACGCATACAAAACACATTAAAGCACTACACTGAGGCCCCTGTTCCTAATCCCTTTAGACATAAACCATTCACCAAGCCTGGGACTAGGACTGGATTCGGACACACCTAGACTCTCTGAGAAGGAGTATAGAAAGCAAGGGCATTCGCTCTGGACCTCATGACTCAACAGGAGGGCCTTCCTTATCCACTTTCCCTAATACCTATATAAATTACTACAGTGTGATTCTGATACTATTTCTCCCAATCCATGTTTATATCATTTTAACCCAATTTTAATTTGTTTTCCCTTGTATGCTTTTTTTTACATATAAAGTATTAGAGTGAACCTTGCCACTGAACTCTCTGAACTTGTGCTTCTACAAATTCCTATTGAAAGGACTTTTTTTCCTAATATTTTTGATGGTGATTCTTTAAGAGACCTTAAGCCTTTCCACTTCCATTGACAACACTAGTCCAACTCCCCTGCAATAAGAAGGGACATCTTCAACTACACTAGGTTGCTCCATGTTTCCAAGGATGGAGCAACTACCACATCTCTGGACAACCTGTTCCAGTGTTTCACTACCCTCATTGTAAAAAATTTCTTCCTTGTACCTAGTCTAACCATTACCTTTTTTCCTATCATAACAGGCCCTTTCTAAAAACTCTGTCCCCATCTATCTTATAAGCCTCCTTTAAGTATTGAAAGGCCACAATAAGGTCTTCCCGGAGCCTTCTCTTCTCCAGGCTGAACAACCTCAACTCTCTCAGCCTGTCCTCACAGGAGAGGTGCTCCAGCCCTCTGATCATTTTTGTGGCCTTCTCTGTACCCATTCCAACAGGTCCATGTCTTTCCTGTGCTGAGAATTCCAGAGCTGGACAAAGTACTCCAGCTGGGGTTTCACCAGAGCAGAGCAGAGCAGAGCAGAGCAGAGGGGCAGAATCACCTCCCTTGACCTGCTGGCAGTCCTTCTTTTAGTGCAGCTGTGGTGGGTTGACCCTCTCTGGATGCCAGGTGCTCATCAAAGCCACACTATCACTCCCCTTCCTCGGCTGGACAAGGGAAAGCAAATTGAGCCTGTTTTGCCTGTGACTATAACTGGTGAGTGAGCCCACCCTGTCCTCATTCCTAATCCCGTACCCCCTTTGTTGTGTCTCCCATCCCATTTCACCGGGTGTGGGGACTGGATGCACGACTGCATGGTCCCACTGTTGGTCAAACCACCACAGTCCATAAATGCAGGTAGTGAACATTGATAATAGTTCTGTTGCATTTTTTTCCTTCTCTGCATTCTTCTGTCTCAGCTTCCATGGTGGAAATTCTCAGCTATTTTGAGCTTCTTTGGACTCAGATCACAATGGAAGAGAACATTTGCCAATGATCTGGAAAATGGTTCCCTGAAGAAGTAACTTCAGAGCTGGGGGGTATAACATATATTAGCATTCTGGAATAAGGCTGTTGAAAACAAAACAGAAAAAAAATCCAAACAAAACAAAACAAACAAACAAAAAGACCCCCACAGTTTCCTGGGGGAGATGAATCTGGGAAAAAAAGGAGCATAATTGCTGTACCGATCCTGTGATCATTTCATATCCTGACAGAAAGTGAGAGCTTTGCCAGAAAAAAGTGATCTCAAAGTAACAAACTGCCTTTGCAGAAAGGGCTGGTGTTGTCAGAGAGTGCTCTGGAGAATTACAGCCTCACAAAGGAAGAGTTGGGAACCAGGCTGCTTTTGTTAGCTTTTTCAGGTCTTGTTAGCGCTAGAGAAAAATATTTATACTCAGACATGTTCACAGAAAGAAGAGTCCTTAGCTTATATCTGCCAACTTTATGCAGCATTCTTCAGAGAGAGATTAAAGTCTGTTGAACTGAGCTTCATAAATGATTACACTGTTTCAAAACACATGAATGCAGACATCAAAGCAGAGTCATCACGAGAAGAGGATGTACCACCATCTGTAGGGAAGCCTGAAAGGCAATCAGATGGAACAAGATGACTAAAAAGAGATAAAGTTGAGTTGGGAATAGCCAGCCACTGAGGAGTCTAAAAAATGAAATTGAATGAAATAAAATAGAAGCTCAATATGGTGCTTCAACATTAAGAGATAATTTATTTTCGCTACAGGACAGTATGAAATTCCCAGATTACTTATTTCACACATAGACATAAAGTTCAAACATGTCTCCCTTTTTTTCCCCTGTAGTTCTCCAGTTAGAATCACAGAATCAGAGATTAATTGGAGTGGGAATGGACCTTTGGGTGTCACCAAGTCAAATCCACTGCTCATGGCATGGCCAGTCAAATCAGACTATTCAGGGCCTATTTTTCATATGTCCAAGGTTGGAGACTCTACAGCCCCTCTAGACACATGTTTTAAGTATTTGGCCATCATTGCACTGGAAAAGATTTTCCTTATATCCTATTGCAAATTCCCATGGCACGACTTGTGTCCATTGCTTCTTGTCCTGTTGTTACGCTGCTTGTTCAGGTGTACACACAGTGTCACAAGAGAAATGACCACTAGCATTTTTAGACAAAGAGACTACACATCAGAATGGAGTCTTTGCAGGAGCTGGAGTTTGCTGATCCTGTGTTGCTGCAGGGGAAAAAAAAAATTTTTTTTTTTTTTTTTTTTTAAGTCCTGAACACAGATAATTAAAAGGAGGGCATGGAATTTCTAGAATAATTGTGTTCTGAGTCCTATGTGTCAGCCTGAAGATATCTACAGTGGTTGCTCTGTACTTCAGCTATCTGTATGGGCTGGTGTAGAAGGAAAGCTACTTATTCCTGATCTTGACAATGGCACTGCAAGGATTTCACTAAGACTGTGGAGCTTTTGACCAAACAGTGATACCAGTTAAAAAAGTATGATTTGATTAAAATACAGGAAAATGTAAAATGAAAGGAAATACACATACTTCTTTTGTTACCGTTTCTTTACCACATACATGCTGACTGGAAGTTTAGCCCTGATAAATATGTTTACACAGCAAACCACTGCAGCTTAATAGCTCACTTTACAGAGTCTGTGTGTGGAATCATGTTGGATGTATATAAGTGGTTTTAATAAAATTACAGAAACATAAAATAAACTGCCAACACAAATGCAATTTCAGAGGAGTAGTTTATCTCCTGGCTTTGTATTTTTCCAACATGCAAAGCAAGGGAGATAAAGCTTGCTGGTATTGATCTCAATCTCAGTCATAAAAAATTAAAAGTTACCTGTCAGTAAAAGCAAAAAGAATGTTTTCCATTTTGCTTAGAGAGCTCTTGAGTGCTTGTGTGAATGCAATTTACAGCATTAATAAAAACCTCTTGCAAATATTATTTTATTTTTATTGTTTCATTTTCTTCTCTGATAGAGTAAAATACTCTGTAGTACTTACTTGATTTTCCTTCCCTTAAATATGCTGGAATATTTAGCTACAAGATTGCATATGTATGTCATTGAGTCCAGGACACCAGTACCTCAATTGTTTTTGGGCTGTAGCAACGTAGATTCAGTGGAAGCTTCTCCTTTGGTTCCATGTCTTTTGAAACAGGAGAAAGGAGAAATAACTCTCCATAAGCATGGTGGGTGGACCTGGGCAACTCTATGAGCAGGCTACTGAGTTGGATAATAGGATTTACTTCTCTTTTTGTAACAGATCATTTTAAGAAACTTCTGAGTCAAGATTCTTTTAGAGATTAAAAGACTCTTTTTGCACATGGTAAAGAAGACAACTGTGTAGAAGGTGATGTTGTTTCCAAAGCAGAAATGCCTTGATCTTTATGAGGTTAACCCCTGTATTTTATGTTACATTAGCTATCCATGTTAGTGAACTGTGAAACCACTGACACTGAAGTTGGAAATTAAAATGATGTCTACTGACTGGAAAATCACCTTTTCAGGAGAGCAGGCAGGCTTCAAATAACTTCTGGGAAGGTCCACAAAAAGCCATCACTTCACAGAGTATGCATAAACCCTTCTTGGTCTGTAAAACAGACCAAGAAGGGAGAGAGTGAAAGAAAGCATTTTGATGCTGCATTGGCAGATATGTAAACACATCTTACATGGGGTAGTAGGAACAAAATAGGAGCTCTCTGGGAAATTGCCATCCCTCAAAAGCCTACTCTTGTCCCAAAAGTCTACCTTCCCTTTCACTGTCATTTAACAGTAGTAGAGTTTATATATTTTTGGAGGGTAATATGAAGAACAAAGATTTCTACGTTGCTTTGTTTCTTCTTTGCTTCACATCCTGTCCTTACATGTCCACTACTCATGTTCCTGTGTCTTTTTGTTATCTTCCCCCTCTCCACAAACTCCAAGGTAGCCTAAGAAGTCAGTGTTCTCTCAGATGTTGTAACAGATATTTAATTAGGATCAGCTGTCTCCTTGGCACAGCAATGCGTTGCCTCCAGAAATCTAACAGTATCAGCGATACTCCCCGTTCCCATGAACGCAGAAGCTGTTCTTAATCCTCATTGGTGGTGGTTTATTTCAGAAAGGCAAGTTAAAATTTATTTTTTAAATATATAGTCACCAGAGCAGTGCCATCTAGTGCTAATCCCTAGAAATGCAGGAAAAGTTTCGTAACTGCAGAGGTTCACATTGCTGGAGGGGGGATGGCTGCATCAGGTAAAAGTAGTTCAGAGCCGCAGTTGTTTCTGGAAGTTGAAAATTGCTTATGTAATTTGCTATAGGTAGAGATTGGAAAGCTTTGACAAACAGAGAAAAGTGCCTGCAGTACAGACCTGCAGGCTGGATGAGAATATCAGAGGATGGTACAATTACATTTCTGCTCTTGGCACGCCATGCAACCATAAGATAATTACAATTGCAGCACAGGGAACAGACCTTGCAACCAAATATTGAGGAGCTTGTTTGTCTGCAGACACAGTGATTTGCTTTCATAACCATTTAAAATTGCCTGAGATTCACTACCCTGCTCTAGATGAGAGATAGTGTCACTGTGAGAGCTAACAAGCAATCAGATGGCTGTGCTGAGCTATCTGACCAATGTGCTTTTTTAGGTTGTTGCAGATGCAAAACAAGCTTATTGCTAAGCACCTGGACTGTGCAGACTTTGTTGCTTAGTGAGCAAGTCGTAATTCCTCCAGGCAGGCTAATTTGCTCCCCCTACTTTCACCTTTCCAGACTCTCAAGTTTATCTTATTTTTGTCAAATTCAATTAAAACTAACTTTGCTAAATACTTCCTTTAGCTGACAATATTTAGCTTTTTGGTGAGATAGCTTACTAAATGAAGATTGTAATGCCATTCCTAACTCCAGCACTAATTAAAATTTGAACTATGGTGTGACAGAGTCAGACAGTCAGCTGATGTAAACCAGCTGGGGAGTTCTTGATGTGCAATCTGATGAACATTGTAAAGTGAATAAGCAAACACGATGGCACACCCTCCATATTATTTAATTTCATTTAATCCATAGATTTAAGAAATTTTTCCTTTCTTTGCCTGTATACAATCACTTACATTACAAAATATTTTTGTCTGTTTTACAGTGTAAATGGTGGTTTATCAGCTTTTTTTTATTAATTGTTCTATTAAAGCAAAAAGGCTAGCATATAAAAAGTGGATATCTATTACTACTTTACAAATTTATCACCAAAATCTTATTACAGCAATACATGTACAAAGCACTGCACAGTTCAAGATGAAGCTCTGCAAATGCACAGACTGGCATCTCAGTCGGTTGGCAATTCCAGATAAACTGATTTGTTTATGACTGTTTGTGACAGCACCATCCGTATTCTCCAGCAATGTTATTTGCAAGAGGTCTAGTCTGATTTGTCAGACATTCGCAACTACCTGGGAAGGTCCCAGGAGACCTGTGCAAACAGTTCTGAGCATTCAGACTCACTGACCAGGGCTGGGAAGGAAGGTTGTAATTGCAAAAGCTGTCAGATCATTGGTTTTTCCAAAGGACCAGACACAGACCAGCGCCCACTATATAGGGACACCGCTGACAACCCACACCTGTATTTTGTGTGCCCTAGTATTGCACAGGCATGGAGAAAGCCCATTACACTGAAAGACCTTAATGTACTCAGCACTGCTTCTACATCTTTGTGACAGTAAATTGCTGCAGTAACTTCTGGATCACTGGCAAACTTTTAATGCAGTGGGTCAGCCTCAAGACATTTCACTGACAAAATAAAATCTGGGTGACTAATTTCTGCTTTCACAGTAGCATGGTATTTAGACAGCTTTCCTTGATATTGTGCCTGGTCTGTGTCTTCAAAATGCTGTAAAGGTATGGGAAGAGTCCTCTAATATCCAATAGGCACCCAGCCGGCCTAACTTGGAACTCAGAAGAATTATTTCCCGAGACCCACAACAAATCAGTCCTTATTTCATCTTTACAGCATGCTTATCCTCAGTCAGTATGACTTGATATCATATCTTTTTAGGCTTCAGGTATTTGCTCTTGTACCCTATTGCTACCCTACGAGGACTGTCAGCTGGGAGCAGTCTTAATGCAGTTCTGCTGGTAATTGTGGACAAATAAGAAAAGACTGCAATGCCAAAGTAATCCACTCTTTTCCTTGTTCCATCTTCTCAAAGGCTATTCAAATGCATCCATAGTCTATCTGACTACTGGGGTTTATTTAAGGACCAGCAAGATCAGAGCTTGTACCCTGCTTGGTTATCTCACATACACACTCACTCTCTCAGACATTTACACACACACGATTATCTGCTGCCAGTCAGGATTCACAACTTAAGCTTTTTGTTGTTGTTGTAGTTGGTTTGCCTACCACAGTTGGTTTTTGTTTGCATCCCAGTAAGCTCTAGAAATCCCACTCAGAGTAGGCTAGGACAACTTTTAATGGTAAGTCTTGTTCTTTCACCCCAAAAACTCTGGATGCAAATACATGTATCAGAGGATTGGTAGAAAGGAGTTGCTGAGGCAGAGATTTTCAGGGACATGTTTGAACTCACATACAAAATCTGTGTTTAACATAAAAACAAAACTATTTCTAATTTCAACAACTGGTTTGCATACAAGCAGCTTATTTGCTGTGTTCCCACATGCACATTGAAGTTCACATTAAATATGAATACATTTCTAAATTTCACCAAAATTCCTGGGGGCCACAAATAAGATCAGACATGTAACCATTACTACCACAATAGACATTCAGATGCCAACATTTGCCTTTCAAATTTCTTCTACTGTGTTTCTTGCTGTCAGGAGAGGCAGCATCATAATTAAAAGCATGATTATAGTCAAAATGCACCAGTTCAGCACACTGCATTATCCTCTTAGAAAAGTAATGTGAGGTGAACAAGTTAGGATGTTCCCCAAATTGAGCCATTCCTCAACATCTTGGATTGTGGAAGTCTGGAGAAGACTTTGCAGAGTGTGACTGTATGGAACAGATAGAGACATAGCATAGTCCTACAGATAAAATAGTAAGGAAAAGTTCTTTCTCCCCTGTATTGCTAGTTTCCCAAGTAACCTCAGACAAGTCATTTTTTTCCAGTTGTACCTTGTCTTTTCAGTAGATACAGCTACAAAAATACAAACTTGTACATACCAACTTCTTTTCTAAAACCATCAACACACACACACAAAAAAACAATTGTCAATATGAAAGCATTTATCGCTCAGTAGTACAACTCTCTAGTCTAGAGAGAACTGGTGACAGCTTTGCTGTGGTTACTCCCAAAGCTCTATATTTGGATGGGATGATTTCTTTAAAGTTAAGCCTATAGTGTCTAAATGGCATTTGTAAGTCTTATCTGGTCTCTTAAACTCACTCCCGGATCACAGGTCCCTGCTTCTTACATGGCCTGTAGGATCCAATGTCCTTAATTCAGTGCTGAACCCACAACATGTCCTCTAGCACATTAAAAACACTCACCTTCAGAGCCACTCTTGAAGGGCGCAACAATTAACTTTCCTGGCAAATGACAGCAAAGACAAGTAACACATACACTCTGTAAAAAGGATCTCTAAAAGGCAAGCTCACACTTTACCATGAGGTAAAAATGAGATAAAGTATGCAGAATGTGTATCTTTCTCTATGTACCACATTTTCTTGCCCTACCTACTCAGTCCTCTTTCTGACAGACAGATTTTTTATGCAGAACAAGCACCTTGTTTTAGTCCTAGAGACCTGTGTCTTGATCTAAGCATGTGCCTGAGGGATATGAGGGGCCAGCATGCCAATCATGACAGAGTGACAGGAGCATTACTCATCTGTCAGACCACAGGGTGTGGAGAAAAATAACATCAGTGCCTTGTATATGATTAATGTATTTCCAAAGAGTCATGGTTACAGTATTTTAGTCAAAGCCTGTTCCTCTAGCGGGAAGGGAGAATTATCTGTCATGATTGCTCAACTCTAGTATGCATCCTAGTGTCCAAAGCAACCCAACACTTCATCACATTTTACTTAATTATTTCACAATTGTACTGATGTGGAGAATAAGTATCTTGAATGGAGAGGCCAATTCAGTCTGAGGAGAGGATTTGAATATTCAATTCCAGTGAGTCTTTAGCTTAAAAACTGTTATTTGCAAAAATGAATGCTACAGAGCTGCACTTTCCAACCTTCTTTCACAGATCATCATATCCATTCTATAGAAGAGGCAACTGAGGAAAAATGTCTTTCATTCAGAGAGGTCTTACCAGTTCAAGTCTCTTTCTAACTTCTTTCTCAAAGACATATATCTTTGTATTTTTTTTCATCCTATGGGCAGAAAATATGTCATTCTTTTTCAGTTACAGCTTCTTGCTTTCCATTTCCCTGTCAAAATGTTTAGGATACAATAGCAACAAGGAATAATTAGGTTTCTAAAAAACCCACACACTTTTCACTGGATTGTAAATACCAATTACCCTCAAGACCAAATTTGACTGTGGCATTCCTGTAGCATTTGGATGAAAAATCTGGATTTGCAAACCTATTAATCTGAAACTATTTTTGCAGATCACTGCTCACTTATGAACTGTAGAGGAGAAGTACAAGTCCCAGTAAAATTGATACGGTTCATATTCTTTGTCTTCTGTACATGGCCTAAATTAACCTGTTTTATGCCACACACCACTCCATGAACAGCAGGCCACCAATTAATAACTTTTGTAGAATTAGAAGATACAGATTACAGAAGAGATTATGAAAATGTCAGGAAAATATTAGTTGCAGCATATTTCCCCATTTCCTAAATCAATGACAGCTATGGGAATGCAAAGGGAATATTTGGCCCATTTTAACTTCTGCGTTCCACAACTTTCATGGATGTATCAGTTTCTTAGCATAGTTTTCTTCTTATAAATAAATTGTGCTCAAGGGGCAGACCCTCCCTCTCTCCTCCCCAAGTGATATGTTGCCATAGTTACATTCAGATTTCATAAAGAGCAGTTTTCCCCCATCAGTCATCTCTACCAAGGACTAAAAGAAGAAAACAACACATATTTCTTACCTTGTAGAATTTAACTAAAGAAGGAATCACTGAACATTACTAAATCATGGTCAGCTCCAAATTTGCCTAAAGCAAAACAAAGTTTACACCTACAACTTGATTGAATAATAACAAGAAAGACAAAACATGAGCCAAAGCAAAATAGAAAATAATATTTAAAGATTATATTGCATTACACTATGTTGTATTGTATTAGATGTAGTAATCTGCAAATATAATATGAAAAAAAGCTTACATATTTCCTCTTTTTCTCCAGATTTTGGAAGGACTCAAACTAAATAATAGAAACAGCATTTTAAAAACGGCATATTTACACTGAGTATTGGACCATCCAGTTAAAGGGTTAAAAGTAAACTTACCAAAATGGCATAAACTTTTTATTATACAAGAGAACGTGAAAAGTAGTTTCCTTGTGATGAACTATAAAATATATTTTCTGCCTGGATTCAGATACTTTTATCCTGTCAATATTACTTGAATGACAATAAGTGCAACAACCGAGGTTTCTATTATGCAACATAATTTTAGCAAAATGGATCTGGGTTTGAAGAAATTCTAATGCTTCTTAATGTAACAGACGATCCATCAAAACTGAACAAGGAGTGGTGGAGGAGCTACAGACGATAATAAATGCTTGAAACCTGTGAAGCTTGGTTGTGTTGAATCAAGCAGTTCATCCGTACTTTTGAAGGAGCTAAATACTAATTTGTTTTTCCCAAGCTGCAGATACATATTAGTATGCTGTTGTGCGATTGTTCTCTGCATCACTACAGACTTGCTGTAGTAAGACTAGAAGTCTTTACAATAGAAGAGGGAAAAAATACAAGAAATTCCTGCTTACTACTTCCTAGATGAGCCTCATTTGACTGAAAATAGTCATTTGTAGTAGAGAACTTGGTGACAAAGGCATGAAGGAAAGCATAAGCCCCAGGTCACCTAGTCCTAAAGAAATCCCAGAGGTAAAGAAGTGAGAGAGCAGACTTGGGTGAAGACTGCTGTGGTGCAGTGGAACAAAGAGAAAATAAGTGGAAAAATGCCATGGGCGGGCCTGAAGCACAGTTTTGCATGAATTGTATTTGAAAGGCATTTCTATGAAAAAGGCTGTTAAAGCATGAAGTAGAAGTTTTCAGCTATAATAATGGCTGTCTATGCCATTCAATTCAATTTCAAATGTGCTTGAGGTGAGAGATTGCTTTAGTGCAACATCAAAGGTCCCCTTCAGGACCTGGGGAGCAAAGGGCAGAGCCTACGAAAGATAGTCAAGGGATTGTTGTAACCTCTAAATGTTGTTCACGTTCTCTACCTCACAGTCCTACCAGCACATCAACATCTTTTCCGCTCAGCAGCTCAGTGTGGATTTTGGATCAGTCTTCAGCAGAACAAAACAATCTCTTCCTCATCAACTTTTCTTGGAAAGGTTAATTTGCAAAAAGAAGGCAAAAATGGTTTCAGGTGAACCATATGCACTTCAAGACATCTTTAAAATATTGGGAAGTTTGATTTGGAAATTGTGATGGAGATAGCACAGGAGAGCTAATAGGTAACTGCTGCACACATTTTGATCACATCAAGACTGAAAAATTTGAACACAGAGCAAATGAGGGAGAGAGAGGAGAGATTATATGTCTTTGATAATAATCGATTTTTCCAAAAGCTAGAAGGTGAGGGCCAGATCCAGCAGCCTGACAGAGGCAAAGCTGCCACAGCTCCTTGCCTTCAGGTCTGACAGCAGCAAGGCTGAGCATCCATTAGCAGTGAGCACATGCACACAAACACACATATACGCCACATGTATACACGGACAGCCACATGGATCAGCACAGGCAAACACACAGAGCAGTCGCACAAACCCAGACAGCTCCAGTGACCTCATCCTGCTCCCCTCTCTGACAGAGCAGGATGGACATCTACTAGTGGAGAACATGTATGTGTATACATCAGTATAAGGTGGATTCCCCAGCAGATGGGCTCAGACACTGTTTGCCCTGTAGCTACCCCTCAGTCTCAGTCTTTGTGGGCTTCATGCCTGGATGGTGGGGCTGAGGCTGGGAGGGGCCCAGAGAGTTTATCTCTTCCCCTGCATCCATAATATGGGTTCCTGGTAGCCATTATGTTCCTCTGCAGGCATGCAGAGAGCTTTTATCACATAACCTAAAAGATTGCATGAATAAGAAAAGATATAGCATTCACATCTAAAATAAATCATTATTTTTCCCCCAACAAGCAGCACAGGCAACAATTTTGGAGTGAAACAGTAGAAACTGCAAAGTTTATTTTTTACTGTGGCTGGATTTCTCAGTTTTGATTAAACCATTAGATTTGTTTGCAGAATTGGCCATGTGCTCTCCAATGACTGGGGATGAGTTTTTAAAGTGAGTAAGGTGGGATGGATTGTGAAAGATTAGTTGTCCAGAGGCTATTATAATCTTTTGTGCATCAGGTGCTGCTCCAAAGATAGCTCATAACTGTAACTGCTGATAGCAAGTCAAAGTTCTCTGTGATAAAAGTTGGAAGTTCCAGTCTGTTTCTGGACAGAAATCTACCTCAGTGGTTGTCCAGCACTAGCAGCCCTCGCTGGCACATGTGTGGTCACAGACGTGTGATCAGTTTCTTGCTTCTGCACATGGAGGAGTCTCTGCAGGTGTGCACAACCATTGCAAAGAAGCAGCCTTGCAATAAAAGGTTGTGGAGCTCTCCAGGCTGTTGCTGTTGTGCCTCTCCCCAGCACCATCACAGTTGTAAAAGCTGAAAAGGCAGCAGAGGGAAAGCACAAGTGTACTATTGCTAAGCAGTGAAAGTTTAATTATGCCCTTGTAGATGACCCAGCAATAGGAGTTGGCTGTTGCTGTGTTTGTGAAAGAGAACAACGATGAAATTCTAAGATTCTAAGGGCTGGAGCACGTCTCCTACAAGGACAGGCTGAGTGAGTTGGGGCTGTTCAGCCTGGAGAAGAGAAGGCTCCAGGGAGATCTTACAGTGGCCTTTCAGCACCTGAAGGGGCTATAAGAAAGCTGAGGAGGGACTTTTTACAAGGGCAGGTAGTGACAGAACAAGGGGTAATGGCTTTAAACTTGAAGAGGGTAGGTTTAGATTAGATATTAGGAAGAAATTCTTGACTGTGAGGGCGATCAGACACTGGAACAGGTTGCCCAAGGATGTTGTGGATGCCCCCTCCCTGGATGTGTTCAAGGCCAGGTTGGATGAAGCTATGAGCAACCTGGTCTAGTGGGGGGTGTCCCTGCTCATGGCAGCACTGAGAGGAAGGAAATGCCACTGTACTGAGGGAGGGAATAATGCAAATAATGAATTCCCTCTTTGTTCAAATATTTGAATGAACAGCTGTGAGAAATTAGTTCCTGAATTTCAAGATTAGACCACAAAAGCCACCTTTCATCATGTGTAGGCACAACATGTGTATGGATTTTCATGCTTTTTTTAGCTGAAGATATGTGTGTGGTGGGGACGGGGGCAGGGGGGGCAGATTATTGGTTTCTTAAGAACTTGTTCATCTTATCTTTAAATTTGCTGATCTTCTCTGACCTCTCTACTAACTCTGAACAGAAAGTATGGCAGTCCTGGCCATTCATATTTTTGCCTGTCTCTCTAAACCAATAGTGCCTTGCTTTAGACAGTTACCAAAACACTGGATGTAAACCTGCCCTGCGCTCATTTGTATGAAATATCCTTTAGGCCTATCTTTTCAGTTTGCCATATTGTTGTCCCAAAGCAGGGTCATTTACCTGGTGTGCAGATACCAAGCAGAGTTGAGGCATTTTATTTATTTCATATTTGTGCAGATATGGGTGCTAGGTGGTATTCCACAAAGCTAGCACACCAAGTTTGTAAAATTTCACACATTTATACATAATTGATGAGCTTTTTCCATCCACTATGCATATGCATTACTATTGTACTTTATGTTTTGCTCAAACATCTCTCACTTACCTTTCAAGAATACAGTACACAAAGAATTTACCACACATGCTCTAATAGGGGGCATATAGGTGAGTCTGTTCAGTCTCTAACTGAGTCAGTGGTTGTGATCTCCCCCTGCCACATTTACCATTCCCCCAATTTCTGCAGATTCTTGCTGGAGATAATACAGATATTTACAGCAAGTAAATGTCTACTTTTTCTTCTGATTTAGTTCATTAGGTAACAGCAGCTTTAAACTGATTACCATACCTCCTTGTGCAACTGAAGCCACATTATCAAAAAAATGATGTGTCCCAAGTAAACTGGGGAATGGTATACAAATAAAGGGGTTTACGTGAGTTTCTGTGGAGTTTTGCAATTTGAAAAGAGGGAGAAATTATCATGATGCTGTTATGGATGTTAGAAGCATGGCCACCTGCTCCAGCTGCTCCAGCTGATGGCTCACACCTGGTCAGCCACTGGAACCCCACCCGGTGCCCCAGGGACCTGGGGGCCTCTGCCTGGGCTGTGGGATGTGGCTGCAACTTTCCTGGTTGCAGGTTCAAATGGTAACAAAGCTGTGTAGCAACTTGACAGCTGGTCCAGCTCGATGCTCACTGCACACACACAGCACTCATGGACTCACCTGGTCCACTCACTCCCACCTGGTCCAGTGTGATGTTTATTAAGGAATACACACACACACTTCCCACACACACACCAGGACTGGGGAAGATTCAGTTGCTCATCCCCAGCATGGAGGCTGCAACCTGCTGTGGTGGTTTGAATCCTTTAGCTAGCAGCCAAACACAGCTGCTTGCTCCCTCTCCTCATCCCCGACCAGGGAATAGGAAAGAGAAACAGAAGGATAAAAGTCAGAAAACTCATGGGTTGACATAAAAATTAGTAAATTGGTTTTATTTCAACTCACAAGTTTTCTCACGTTTCTTTATGTATCCAAACACCGATTTTTGGTTTTGTTAATTATTATGCTTCCCCTTTCCCAGTCCCTTGCACCTGCAGACTGACCTTGGGTGTCCAGCAGCAACAAGTAACAATAGTACCTTATCAACATTCTTCTCATAACAAATCCCACACTGAAATCAAAACACAGCTATTCTAGCTCCTAAGGAAAAAAAAAAAAAACCTCTATCCTAGCAAAACCAGGACACCTACAGTCCTGCTCCAGCTGTCAGCACCCAGCCCCTCACTCTCTTCACTCATGCTGGTCCTCACTATAGCTGGTTTTTGGGACAGGCCATTCCCACCCCACAGCTGGAGGTTAAAGCCCTCCATTTGCACCAGTAGCTGACACTGAGAGCCCACTGGCTGCCATAGCTGACACCATGGGACTAGGCACTCACATGTGGTCTGACTCTGAGAGCTGGCAGCCCATTCCCTCACACACTGAGGTCTCACCAGTAGCTGGCACTTGGCCCTTGCAACATGCAACACGCACAGGATAGAGAGTAACATTATGCAGAGAATGAATTAGGAAAAGTTTTAATAGAAAAATGTAAGAGGATGAGTCAGGCTGTGGTGGTCAGGCACAGGGCTCTGCCAGACACATGTACTGAGCAGCCCTGTTTTGCACACAACCAGTCCCTTTATACCTTTTCTGGCTGCCTCTGCTCTGTTCCTCCCTGCTCCGCTTCCACAGCGTATTCCTCGTGGGTTTGTACAGCTCTGCTGATTCCCACACCCCTCCCAGTCCTAGTTTACAGCCTCCTCTGTTGCAAAGTCCAGGTTGGTCTTCCTGGAAGTGGCACCAATAGTTTCTTGATAGCCCATCAAGACACACATCACATCAACTAGTGTGAGTGGCAAAGTTTGTTTCTCATCACTTTTTCCATGTTTGTTTTGTTAGGTCTGTGTCTTCACATATTTTGCCTCTGTTTTCCTCCTTTTTATTATCCCTTGTTGCATTGAAAAAGGTCCTTGTCCAGGAGCAAACATTCTCCTCCCACATAATTTCCAGATTCTTCCTTGAATGGGAGAAAAAAATTGAAATGCTCCGCTCTTTAAAAAATGTAATTCATCATGAGGAAAAAAAGGAAAAAAGAGAGAAAGAAAGGCACAAAAATATTTTCCTTCTATGATTCTTTAAAATATATCCGTAGCAGTGGTAATCCCCGCTTTCTCTTCCAGATCTAGCCTTACCTATCAAAAAAACCCCACGTTGTAAAAGTTGTTAAGATTAATAACTATGAAAATTTTCAGTTATTAATGCTTATAATGTGAATACAGAATAGACATAAGAATTCTAATTTTTCCTTGGGGACTGGGGGTAGGGTTTGGGCAAGACAGTCTTCCAGTACAGTCTTTGCAATGATAGAAATGACCACTTGGCATGTTATAAATGCAGATAAGTTATTTGGTTTTAGTTATTTTCCCTTTTGTCCAAAGAAGTTCCCCTCTTTGTTAGCACAGAGCATTGTTTCAGAGTTTGTTTCCAACACTCGGAGGTATTTTGGTAAATAAAGTGAAAACCATAAAGAAAAAGGAGGAGCTTTACATCAACCAAGTCTGCTGCTACTTTTTTGACTGGTGTTGACACTGTGCTGCCACACAGTGTAAGTTTCAACCAGTCCCAGTGATCCAACATTAAGGACCAGGTTTCTAGCTTCTCTGATACGTTACCTGAAAACTGTGCATCTGCGGAACTACAGGTTGAAATTAATCTGCTCATGAAGTGCAAAAACGTTATTAAGCAGGGGAAATAATGAAAACAAAAGTGCTCTCTGTTGCACAGAGCAAAAAATGTTTATCACATAGGGAGTTCAATATTTTGTATGTTTTGCAAGCTTATCCACTGGAGAGGGGGAGAGAGAGAGAGAGTTTGAGAGGGTCTGCTTATTTCTGCTTTAAAGAGATGAGGGGAATAACAAAAAAATGAATAGTTAGCATACTGCTCTAATTTCTGTAAATTTCCTACTACACCCTCACCTCCCACCAACTAGCAAATTTATAGTGAATATACTGAAAGATGACACATGCTTCTACTTAAAAATTAAAAAAAAGTGTGTATCCCAGCTAAAGGAGCTGAGCACCCTATGGACAATTGTGAATGCCACAAATTCCATTAAATTCTGCAGGAGCAGAACTGGGAACATTCAATCAGATTGCTCTGCAATACTTCTGTACTTCAGATTTCAGTACTAAACAGGCAGATATACTCAAGAATTAGAATTTAAAAGAGATTCAGGTTGGAGTTACTAATTACCTTATCACAGATTTTAACACCTCTTTATTTTTAACACATAATATATAAATGCAGAAGCATACAAGTTGTCTCAGAAGTCAAAACCAGCTTGGTGTAATACTATCATGTTATTGTAGTTGTACCTGAAATATTCTAGATGATAATAAAAAAAGTTTGTAGGGAGAGTTAACAAACCAATTTCAATAGCCAAGAAATAGAGAAAGACCCAAAGAACAGGAACTTTTGAGAAGGATTTGGCTACATAAGCTGCAAAATGCAAAATGCAAAAAAAAAAAAACCAACAACAACAACAAAGCAAAACAAAAACAAACCAACAGTTCTTTTGTTAGATGAACCTTCTGCTAGATGAACCTTAACTACAGCAAGACAGCAAGGCACTTACCTCCCAGAGTACCCTCTCTGTGAGAACCAGCTGTGACACTTAAAAATTCATATCGTAGCTTATTCTTCACAAACATACCCATGCAGATAAGCCCTGAGGTTACTTTAACAAAGCCAGAGTAAATTCTCTGTTTAGAAAAGAGCCTAAAGCATACAAATGAAAGACCAGATTTTCAAGCATCCAGCTGCTCCTGTTGTAAACAACAAATGCTGTTTTTTTCTAAATCCAGACAATGAGAATTTCAAAGGTTCCCAACAACTTAGTGTTCTGTCAGCAGTGGCTGTTCTCATCTGATCTACCTTAATCTTAACAAATATGTCCTTTTCACTTGCCTATGCAGTATGAAGTTATAACATTTCTTGGTAAAATATTCCCAGGCCATGGAAGTATGAAAACTGATTAATATTAATCATATTTGGGAAAAATACTGTTCTTTTTAAAAAAATAAAAAATAGGAAATATAAATATTCTCAAACATTAAACAGAGAATAGGTTATTTGTAGTGTACTGTATTTAACCCAGCAGGTTACAACTATGATCATTTACACCTGACATCATAGAAGACAGCTACTTAGTGCAGATAGAAATACAGGATATGAAAATGAGGGATAAGAAAAACCATCCAAGGTGGGGCTTTTTTCTAAGTTTGTTCAAATTTTTGCTATCAACAGAGATGCAGAAAGAATGATCCAAAAGCTTATAGAAAAGTTATTACAATTATTTGTGCTCCAATATTAAACAGAAATACAGCGCAGAAAGTTGGATACAGAAAGCTTGGTGGAAAAGTTTTAGGGAAAGTCTCACTAATGAAGGGAGCAAGTACTTAGTTTCCAAGAGTAAAGAGAAACATTACACATTGAAAACGGCTCTAATTTCTGCTAGAAGAGAGAAGGAGTCTGGCAAAGTCAGAGTAGATGTCACCTGTCTTTTCCTTTGTGTTTAAAATCTTCTAGCAAGTCTGTGATGACAGCAAGTGTTTTATTCTTCCCAAAAAGAAATTTTAGTATAACCCTTTTGCTTTGGATACCAAGCTGCAGCCCATGTATCAAGTTGAACATTTGTTCAAGGCAATGTGCATGCAGTCTAGGTCACTAATGCCCTAGGTAGCCACAGCTTTACCACATTTATTAGCAGCTCTCTGAGTCAAAACATCTCCTGCGTTTGGGTGATAATAAGATTTCTGTCTTGTACATTCTTACTGCTTTAGTGCAAGTAAACCCAAAGATGCTGCTTTGCATTTCTGAACCATTAGCCTTTTTGCATAACTTGACTTGTGATTCAATCCCATACTATTTGACAGTTTTCCTGTGTGTATAATTGGACATTAATTGTACCCATCTAACTAATGAAGTTTAAAAATATAACTACTACAGAAAGTTAGAATTCAAATAGAAATGTCACCCAGCAAATAAAAAGCAAGCATCGCACATAAATTTAAAAAGTTATTTAAATTGTGAGTATTAGTGGCTAATTATCCACCATGAAACTGAAGTTCAGGACAAGAGAATTCAATTATATCAAAACAAATGTGATTTCTAGTAGAATGCTAATAACCACTTTGTTTCTTGACAGCTCACTCTGATAGCACCATACACTCACAATTTCAGGCTAATGAAACAGTGTTTATTGCTGGTGTCCTGTGGCAGCATTCTTGTTAAGGGTGATGTCTAAGTATAAGATTAAGGTTTCATTGAACAAAAGATAATTTAGTGAAATTAATTATTTGTCCTAATCTCAGTATTAGAGCAAACTAATCTAATCTAATCTAATCTAGTCTAGTCTAATCTGGGGCAAAAGATAAACTAATCATATTCTAAGTGATGTGGAGGTGTTCCAGTTAATTCATTTTTCAGTTTGTTTAGGCAATTAAAAAGAAGTCTACAAATTAGACTGATGATAAGCAGTGTGTTCTTTAGCAAAGCACTTCTGAAATGCAAATTTACTACCATTTTTTTGGCTAACTCCCTCCAGATTTTCTTCTCCAGTCTGGATGATCATGAACATGAGAAGAGGAGTCGCAGAAGAAAGAACTGCAGAACATTGATGATCATCAGTAATCCAAATCTTGCTAGTGCTGGTAGCAGGTAAGCAACACTGGCAATATATTAAAAGTGTTAATATGATCTGGAATATTAACACATTCCAGATGGTTTTATCATTTCCTGGTTTATGATAACAAATCAGCACCAGATACAAGCAAAAAGTCTGCCGTAAACTTTAATTGCGAACCAAATGTTTCTTTCTAAACTACACTAGTCCACCCCCAGCCACTCTTTCTAAAAACTGTAATGACTTGTGTTGGTGAAAACACAGAAATAAAATTTTTCACTGCAGTCACATAAACTGACAGCAAGTAATCTTTTCCTTATTAAAGTGTGATTCCCAGTTAAGACATATCTGTCACAGAATGATAAGGTTGAAATGGAAATATAAAGTTTATCTAGCCTATCTCTTTGCATAAGGCAAAGTCAGCAATATTGATTTAATTCGTGAATGATGTTTCTCCAAATCACAGTTAGAGAAACTCTGTATCATCCACAGACCATTTATTTCAGTGCTTTTTTATCTACCACTAGGAAAGCTGTCCTAATGCACAGTTTAAATCAGTTTGGTTTTTGGTTTTCGGTGGATGGTTGCACTCAAAGAGTTGTGGTCAACAGCTCAATGTCCGAGTGGAAACCTGTGACGAGTGGTGTCCCTCAAGGGTCGGTATTGGGTCTGGTGTTCTTCAATATCTTTGTCAGTGACGTGGACGGTGGGATTGAGTGCATCCTCAGCAAGTTTGCCAATGATACCAAGCTGTGTTGTGCGGCTGACATGCTGGAGGGACGGGATGCCATCCAGAGGGACCTTGACAGGCTTGAGAGGTGGGGCTGTGCCAACCTCATGAAGTTCAACAAGGCCAAATGCAAGGTCCTGTACCTGGGTTGGGGCAATCCCAAACATAAATACAGGCTGGGTGATGAGTGGATTGAGACCAGCTGTGAAGAGGAGGACTTGGGAGTGGTGGTGGACAAGAAGCTCAACATGAGCCCGCAATGGGCGCTTGCAGCCCAGAATCCTGGGCTGCATCAAGAGAAGTGTGGCCAGCAGGTTGAGGGAGTTGATTCTCCCCCTCTACTCCGCTCTCGAAAGGCCCCACCTGGAGTGCTGTGTCAAGTTCTGGAGTCCCCAACACAGGAAAGACATGGACCAGTTAGAACAAGGCCAGAGGAGGCCACGAGGATGATCTGAGGGCTGGAACACCTCTCCTGTGAGGACAGGCTGAGAGAGTTGGGGCTGTTCAGCCTGGAGAAGAGAAGGCTCCAGGGAGATCTTATAGTGGCCTTCCAGTACCTGAAGGGGCTACAAGAAACCTGGGGAGGGACTTTTTCCAAGGGCAGGTAGTGACAAAATAAGGGGAAATGGCTTTAAACTGGAAGAGGGTAGGTTTAGATTAGATATTAGGAAGAAATTCTTGACTGTGAGGGTGGTCAGACACTGGAACAGGTTGCCCAAGGAAGCTGTGGATGCCCCTGCCCTGGAAGGGTTCAAGGCCAGCTTGGGTGAAGCTTTGAGCAACCTGGTCTAGGTGATGGTGTCCCTGCTCATGGCAGGGTGGTTAGAACTTGATGATCTCTAAGGTCCCTTCCAACCTCAACCATTCTATGATTCTATGATTCCAACATGAGTATAATTTCTGTAATTACCTTTTTATTCAGCAAAATTGTTAATGTTTTAATATATGTATTGCAATTTGGACTATGCCAAGGTTAGCCCCAAATTACCTGGACATCTAAAATATATTATAATACATTATTTTAAAAATCATTAAGGCTATGGAAAGGGTGTTGATTGATTTTACTTTGGTTCTTACCTGTTTTATGGAAAATTAAGAGTGTGCTACAATAAATTAATACAAACAAGAGATATAATTACAATTCCTACTCAGATTTTTCCTCAATATCAGGAAGATGAACTGATGTTTGAATATAAAGAAGGATGCAGTGAGAGACTGTAAATAATATTTTCTTGTCAGTAATAGAGAGATCAGGTGAAATATATGGACTTTGCTAAAATTACTACTTGGGTTGAAATTATTCGCTTAGCTCTCATTAGGTATGCAAAAATTATCGATATTTTGGTAATTAAATCAGATGTAATTCCAGTGGGTTTGACCTTGGCTGAATGCCAGGTGCTCACCAAGCTGCTCTTTCACCCCATTTCTCAGCAGGATGGGGAGGGGAAAAAATAAGATGGAACACTGGTATGTTGTCAACACCTTTACCGAACACAGCACTCCGAGGGCTGCTATGGGGAAAATTAACTCCATCTCAGCCAGACCCAATATAGCAATGAGTAACACAATTAACCTTTTTTGATTCAGTTTCCACAAAGATGGTCAGAAACCCACAACTCCAAAATGTTAGAAGGCAACTCCATAGTTATGGCTTCCTCCAGCTGCATGTTTGATAGAATAGCAACTGATATTCATATCTTAATGATACTACTGAGCAGATAAAATTATGCTTTTTTAGAGTCCTTATCTTCCAGCAGTTTAACATAAAGTTCCTGGTGAAAAATAAAGTCTGATCATTTTTCCAAAAAACAAGTTTCATGGTTGAAAAGCAGCTTAGCAGCATCATTTATGTATTTGAGGTACTTAAAATCTGGGAGGCATACCCATAGAAGCCAGAAGGAACTGCTAAAGGAAATAAAAGTATATTTATTTCAATTGTGTCAATGTAATGAGGTTAATGCGGGAGTAACAGTACTGGTAGATGCTTGCAGTTAGCATTAGTAAAGATCATGCTCAGCTGCTTCTTTTTTTTCTTTTTTTTTTTTTTTTTTACTCACGTGTGGATTGTGGATAAATTAGAAGATGATCCCTGGTAGAAACTAGATTCTATACTTACTTATTTGATTTTTATTATTTCTTAGTCCACAAAGACGTTCAAGATCATACTTCAGGGATTTCTCCTTTTGTATTCTGTACTCCTTTTACATAGAGGAAATGATAGCAGACTGAATAATGCTTCAGAAACTAATTTCTGCACTTCATCTAGCAAATAACATTACTGAATTATTTTTCACTTGACTGAATGCAAACACACACACAAACTCTTGTTTCAGTAAAAATATGATAAATCTTCACATAGGGATTTTTGAGTCAGCTCTCTGGTAGTAGGTCATGTCCATGTAGAGAAGCCTGTCAGAGATGCCTTCTGTATAACAGAAAGAAACTAGGGATGACTGAACAGTACAATGGTTTTGTCACTATCCAAAGAAGAACACCCTCAAATTAGTCTCTAATCCTCTTGTCATCACTGTAGCATTTACCACTGTCTAATATTTCTCCATGTCACATGTAGTATCTGCTGTCACTGTATTTGTGATTCTGCAGTGGGATTTGGAAGGTTTGGGGGGAGAAATGTGACTGTTTCCACAGCAGTCAAGAAGTAATCGTCTTCTGCTCTCCACAGTCAGTAGCAGAAAGCACTTTAGTATGTGATGATAGGAAAACGGCTATCAAGGAGATAAACAGTTTATCACATAAACACATGATCTACTACTAACAATTATAGCATGTGTGCATAAATCAGATGCTTATTTAAATTTAGCCATGAAAACCAGCCCAAAGACCTATGAGAAAATGTTCTTCCATGCTTTAGTAGGATATGGAACAGTTTATCTCCATACAGTGTTATAAGCACTCACTTGTCTAAGACATCATTATTGTGTTTTAAGACTCTAGCTTTTGCAGTCATTAGCTCCCCATGACAAGGCACCAAAATGGGGATAACTTCATGCTTTCTGATTGGGAAGCACTGTATACGCTAATTTAATCACTTTTATTGACTGATTTGCTTGCAAGGAAGAGAGGAAAAGACAGAAACAACATGCTAACTGATGGGTAAAGTGCATAGCCACCCAAGTAGAAATTCAAAGAACCATTGGGTTTATTTAGGTTTTCATCCCTGCAATGCTCAATTCATTTGCCTACGCAAACAAAGAAATGCGCCTTAGTATCATTGCAAAGGACCATCACTACAGAAGTGTTCTGAAGTCTTCCCCAATATTACTGTAAACTGATTCGTCAGGAAAAAACAATTAAAAAAAAAAAAAAAGAGAAAGAAAAAAGTCTATGCAAACTTTGCAAAGAAGGAAAAAAGTCAGGCATAATTCAAAGGAAGAATTTAATTTCCAAACTTACTTTTAGTCAATGTGACCTACAAGAGTGAAAATATTAATTGCATAGGCACTTTTCGAACAAAAACACAGAATAATTTTCTATAAAGGATGGCTTTCTCTTATCCACTCCTACTCTTTTCTACTAGTCATGGTAGCTGCTCTGCAAGACAGTAGCACAGTGAGGTGTTACCTTTGGATGTTAAATGCATCTTTGAGAAAATACTGAACACTACTGTTCATGTATCCTTCAGGAGCTATTTCAGTGAAGATTCAGCAAAACAGTGATTTGGTGAAACAAACTTTGACATTGTAAAGTGATGTAAATCAGATTGTTCAAATATTGCTGTTGTCTCTTCATGTTGTAAAACAGTTTCTTAGCTGTATTAGTAAAATCAAATGCATTTCAAAATAATGGTTATAACCATACCAATTTTTGACTGAATAAATATTAATTTATTTGCTCTAACTTAAGGTTTACATAAATCTGAAGTACAAGTGTTGGAAAACTAAGCTGACCTTCTTAAAGCTATAACACCACCAAAATCACTGAAAGACAAATCACATCAAGACATTTTTATATATTTAACAGAATACCAGAATAAAAATGTATTAGGCATCTGAACTAGAGTGAAGACGGTAACAAAAAATAGTAAAAGAGCAGGGCAATAACAGGACAGTAAACTGAAAGCAAGAGAGAAATGAGGCACAAAAACCTGACAGCACTCCCGACATCCTGAGAAGAGAAACAGTTGAGCTTTTGCAAGCTGGTATCCATCTGATAGCCAGTCTTGAGCATGCCCACAGACGTATACTTTACCATGTAAATAGAATTATAGCTAAGAAGATCTGCAAAGCTTCCTGTTTTGTGCTTTTACATGGGTATTTGTTAATCTTAATGGAATACAGCTGATTAAACTTTATTGTCTTATAAAACTCCAAGCCTACCTCCCTTTTGTGAGTTCCTTATACTGCTTTCACAGCTATTGCAAATAGGCCATTTATAGCGGTCCATAAGAAGGAAATTCAAACTATTTATTTCTTTATGTAACTAAGTAATTACACAATTATTGATTAATCAGCTAATTATATTACAAAAAATGTTTTTTTGTTTATAAGGGATTTAGCCCAGTTGTGTCTGGATTCGTTGCTCTGAGGAAATATGCAGGTTATATCCATGTTTTAATTATTTCCTTGGAAACCTGGTGCCAACCTGAGAGTTAATGTTTAATGCTAGGAGCGTTTACCCATATAAAGCTGGCTTTGTTTCCATTAATACACAAGAAAAAGAATTCTTGTTTGTTTACCTTCTTCAGGATTTTTTCTTTTCAGCAGACTTTTATCTTGAAAAGACCACTCAAGTGGTTTATATATATACATATATATATACGTATATATATATATATATATATAGTTTTGCTCTTCATCCTGATTTTACACTGCAACTTATATTTATCTCCTGAAATTTAATTATTCAATCCCACACAAATCTCAGTTGAGATCACTGATCTGTACAGAACTCTTTATGTGACCTGAAGCCTGTGACTGTTAGACACTTGGCTACAATGCAAAAGCCATTAACTACCTAAATAGATGAAGAGTAAACCTTTTAATGAATCTGAAATAAAGGTCAGATTTGTTGTATGAGTAGAAATAACAGTTTCATTTATTTCAGAAAAATAACTTAGGAACTGTAATTATTTATTTTCAAAAATCTCATTTTATATTTCATAAAATGTTGAGTTTTGAAAATTATTTACTTGGTAGTGATTAACAGAACTGTAATTTTCATCTGTTTATTATTCATGAGGATTAGCTATCACACAACTATGTAAAAAATCATGACACAGTGCTGAGAAAGTAACCATTACAAATCATAGATGTTACTTGACAGTGTCACAATTTTTTACACCTGAGATGATAACCTATGTTCACACACTAGTGTGACGTATGCTTAACTGCTGCTGTTGTTAAGAAACTGGTGAACACAAGAACTCAAATGCTATTAATTTCTGGATTTCTATGTACAGAGCATGCCTTTCTCCTTTAAAAGTCATGAAGTTCCAGATGATAATTGTAGAGAAAGGGCTATGGCAACAAGGAAATTTTTTAAAATCTTCTTAATATATGTTCTGAGCCAATTTTTCCTCTTAAGGATACCTGAGGGATTTATAAAGTAAGGCCCAGATACACAACAAATATGGATTTTACAAGGCAGTGCTGAAAGATCATTGTTTTCCTACCAGAGAACATAAAGGAACTATTCAAATACCAGTGGCAAAGAGATCTGGTGTAGAAGAATAATGGTTGACAGTTTTCTTCAGATTTTTATTAGTTGCATATCAATTAATTGTCCATACTACCAAATTCTTCTAAGCAATCAATTGTCCAAACTTCAATACTTTAATAGTCTTGTCTGAATTAGATCTTCTACTCGGAACTCAGAAAATTTCCAGCAAGTGAAATAAAAACTACATTGAATGCTCTGTTTACATGCCATTGTTAAAAACACACTAGCCTGAAATTAATGCCATTCATATGCTGCCTTTCTATACTCCTACACAAACAATGCAAGTATTACATTACCACTGACAAGCATTTAGGTGTTAAATAAGCAAAAGCATGGTCTATCTAAGAGAATTACAGTTAAAATACCCCAGCAGAGTAATACTTATTTAGATGAAACAAGACAAAGACTCCTGGAGCTGGAACTGCTTTTGTTGTATTATGTTTATACCTGTTTTGTGGGCTTTGGATGATTAACACAAATCACCATCAAAGTGTGACTTGGCAAGGATTAGAGCTAATGTTCATTTTTTAAAAATAAATGTAGGTTTTGCCTTTGTACCAAAGGTGAGTAAAATAAAGAATATATATGTATACACAGAGAGAAATTCCAATATCAATATGAATAAAAGCATTTCAGTGCTATTTCAGTCTCAGGACAAAAAACTACAGGTTTTCATTTCAGTGGAAATGCAGTACATTCAGAGCCAATAAAAAATTCCTTCCAAAAAATCTATCATTGTAATATCAAATTTGCTGCTACACTAAGCTACTGAGGCCAAAAAAATCACAAAAATATATTAATTTTATCTATTTGCAATGTTTTCCTACAGGCTTCTCTTTCAAATTATTTATCTCAGGATATATCCAATGTAGTGATTTGGAAAGCCTTGTTGCCTCTTTTCCAGTCCAGACTGGCACTTGTTAAAACTTGTTGGAACCACTGTAACATTCTGTTATCAGCTCCCATATTCATGAGCAGTGTCCACACTCATACTCTTTAAAAGGGGTTCTTTCCTCAGTAGCTCCCAGGCTAGTTGCAGGTTTTTATAGAACACTTAATATTTTCTCTTCTTTTGACTTCCTCTTCACAGGGCTTATTTTGTTTCATCACAACATTTGCTGGAAGGAATGCATTTTAGAGAGTAAGAAAGGACACAGAAGAAAATCTGATTTTCCCACATCTCTCTCTTTCATGAACAATCAACGTCTTCAGAATCATTGTACAGAAATCTCACCTCTGAGCAAGCTGCCTTGAATCTGGATTTTATTGACAGCATGGGTGTATATAGCAACACTAATCACCTTGGATCAGAGGATCAGGAATGATCTGTACATGTTGTGAGTGTGAAATGTAACAAGACTACTGTGCATTTGCAGTAAATATGATGGACAAGCCAGAATTATCATGTGACAAGTTGACAGATATGAGAACTATGGCTAATTGTCAGTTCACAAGTGAATTGCAAGACTTGCCTATCTCAAAAGATCATGTGTTATTTGAGTTTGCTTAATTGTATTTCTTAAGTTCTCACAAGTTTTCTAAAAAGACAAGCTTATGCAAACAAGGAAGCAAAAATCAACAGGCCCAGTGTCTGCAACTATACACACATTTAGATCGCACAAGCAGTAGAGTCCTGCCAGCTGGACCAGCAGGGTAGCTCATATTTGCCAAAGAGTAAAACAGATTACAAAGATGCTAATTCATACTAGTGTAGTAGACATAAAGTCTTTCACAGAGCATTACAAATTCATATAGCGTGCTTTTTCATTTGGACTTCTGGTTGAGCTGAGAGGTATGAAAAGCCTATCAGCATTTAGCCAATGAACCAATACGAAGCTGCAGATACTGAAGAGCACAATTTATTCCACCTGAGACTGACATAAATTTACATTCAGTCTTTTTCTCCTGAATGGCCCTTTTCCTGATGGCAGAATATGTCAGAGCTTTGTATATTTATTAGGCTACTTATGTCAGGTCAGACAGCAGCCAAGGATCCTAGAATATAAATGCTTACAACAAGGACTTGGCCCGAAGTTTGATTAGTTTAGACATATCTTTGCATTGACTTCAATCACCTGTGAATTGTACAAAACAGTTTCTCTGAACTGCAGGACAGAAGACAAACAAAGAACAAAAAAGAGGTACCTAAATACCTATGTATGCAAGTACAATCTCTGTCAGGTGAAAGTCTTGAGTTACTGCTCTATTTCAATTAGAAAATTAAAAGTCTCGGAGAAGTGGCTTTTGTTTGTTTATTTGTTTGTTTTCATAGTGCTGACATAAAATCAAATGCCATATTTCATTCCCTGTCCACAAGTGCTCGACACCCAATTTCTGGGTGGCTGCTTGTGGAGTTTTGAGGTAGGCTTTGGTCTTTCTGACCGAAATCAATAGTGATTTTAACATAAATTATGCACAACAAAGGGTGTTGTGAGATACATCCATCATCTGTTAAAATGTCTCTTTCAACCTCAGTAACTTAAGTGATCATTGATCTTAGCATTCTGTTTTAAGAACTGCAGCTCTAGACTTTGATGACTTGCGCTTCTTGAGACCTTGATTTTTATTCAAGTACTTGAAGAAATATTCCTTTCTGTGAAGGCCCTGTCTTATCCAGACCTGGAGGGTCCAGTCCTGCTCCCGTTGAAGTCAATAGGAATCTGTTTAGTGAATTTGTTTTACATTTGAAGCACATCCTGAGAATTCTTCAAGCCAAAACTTCACACAGGACCTCTAGCTTAGTCTGTGATGAGCAAAGCTTTTGTGGTTTATCTCTCTCTGTAAAGTTAATCATGGTTGCATATAAAAAAAATAAATAAATAAATAAAATTATTCTTTAATAAATCTCTGCTATTTGTCCACCCACAGATCTACTGAAAAGTGAGCCAGTACTAGTGCAGTAGAATTCAGTTTCAAGGTCATCTATTATCTGCCTGTTCATGTGTAACTAAATCACTCTATATTAATTTCACTAAAAAGCAAGAGAAATAAGTGCCTGAGGCCCAGAGCATCATGATAATCATTAAGATCATTAAAAAGGGGCTTTGTGTTTTAACAATGAATCACAGACTTACATCAGTAGGCTATTGGTGTAAAGTAAAAGGAGCCTCTCAAAAGCATCCACATAGTTATACACAAGTCACTAACACTAACCTATAATACTGATGAGGCAAGTTGAAGTCAGTCCATACAGGACTTGTGTGCTAAGAAAACAGAGGTAGAGAGGCTTGTATAGGAGAACACATGGGTGAGTGCTTACCCAGCCATCTGTTACAATCAGAAGCAAAACACTCCCCAAGGGGTCTACTTCTACATTCCTTCTATGATCAAGAGTAATTTTTAAGAATTTGCTTCAGAAACGCAGACTAATTTTTTGGCTTTGCCTAAACAGAGACACTGAAATTTGATTAGCAGCATGGGGTATCCTCCAGAAAAAAACTGTGTTTCTTTCACACCAACCACCAAATTTATTAAGAACCTAATGATCCTACCATTAAAATGCGAACAGTGTTTGGATGACTGTTCAGAAATTCTGGAAATTATGTGTAATTTCTTTCACAGGGGGAACATCTTGGCAGTGAAAAGTACTCTCCATGCCAAAAAAAAAACAGCGAGCATTTACCAGTATGAAAGATGAGTTATACAATTTAAAGAAACAAACAAACAAACAAATTTTTAAAAACAGGTGCTTTTTAATGGAAAAAAAAAAGCAAAACACCAAAGCTTTAAAGTCAAATAAATGTTCATAGTACACAATTTATAAATGAAGAATTTTCACAAAGATTGTGAAGTATTATTTTATTTCAAGGCTGTCATGGAGTGGTCACTCTAGATCTCTTAAAATAATTGATTTTACACCTAAGATGTGGAAAAGAAATTTAAAGGGGATTAACTTGTATTTAAATTTTCATTTTTATTTGCCAGAATTTGAAATGTAAAAACACATGCTGATCTAGGTTCATCTTAGCTGTTTAAAAAGCATTTAAATGTGTTAATTTATAGGGACTTTCAGAAAAATTAAAGGAGAAGATTTTTATTAACTTCTTGCAGAGAAAGTGTAGCAGTTTTTGAAAGAAATATTTATTGAAGCCTGGGCAGAGGTAGCTACCGCATCTCTCAGACCAGTCTTTGGCTATGGGGCTGTTCTTATACCCAGCACAAAACAACAGAATGTTGTTGAATTGCAAAAAGGAGCAATGAGAAGTGTGAAGGTCTGAATGTATAGAAGGCAGCTTTTGAGAGGTGAAAACTGAGGATGATGAGAAGGCTCTGGGCTCCAGGGATCTTTGACTGAGGAAAGGAACCTGTTTCTTCCTTAATGTTGGGGAATGCATTAACCACCTAAGTCTTGGATCAATAAGGAACTTCATTCTATTACTACAACTTTCATACTTCATTTTCCTAATTTTTAAAATGAGAATACTTCTAATATTTTTCATTTTTCCTAAGATGGTTAGTCATTTTTATTTTTCTAGACAAAAATATTTGCCCCTTCTTGTAGATGCTCCAGAACTGTTGAGCTCTTTGATTAAAAAAAATAATAATTTCATAAGAACGGGAAGAGCTAGATAAGACAAATTCTTGTGTATAGTCTCTTAGCTGATGCCTACAAATATTTGAGCATGTTTAACATGAGTAGTGCAACTAATTCTGTTTATATCAGTGAAATTATATGCTGCAGAAAAGTTGATCACAGAGTAAATAAATATAGGACTAAACCCAGAAATTTCCAGGGAAAGTATTCTTTTGCAATGGGAAACTTGGACTGCCTTCCACAAAGTGTGAGGAAAGAAAAGAAGCAAGGAGATTCAATTCATTTCTTAATCTTGTAGAACTTCTTGCAGGTTTTTCCTCACAAGTGTTCCTACCCACTCCAAGGACAACTCTACATGGAGAAATCTTCAATCACTGAGATCCTTAGTTTGAAGTTCTGAACTAGTGAAAGAGGATGGATGAAGAACTCTATGGGCCACTTACAATATTTTCCCTTAAAATCCATATCCACACAGGTACCTAACTAGTCTATTTAGCTCATAAATATATAATTCTTGATCAATTCTGAATGCCAAAGCTCCTCTAGCCTCAGCAAACTTAATTTATTAAGTGTATAAGGCATCTAGCAGTAAATTGCACACACATGGGTTACATAGGTGCTTTCTTAACAATACTCATTTGCTTTCTGTACCGCTAGAAGAAGGTGGTAGAGTACAGAGACTGAAGGGAAAGATGCCCTGCTATCTGTAGTATCAGTATAGAAAGACAGAAAATAAAGTATCTTCAAAAACCCAAGTTACTATACCACTCGTACTAACTCATTATATCTAGGGATATTGATGTAGTAGCCATAGTAATCCATTTTTCTGGATGTACTTAACGGAGAACTTGAACTGGTTTTATAGAATTTATAAGACAGCTGCATAGAAGAGATAAAAAATATGCTATCATTTTAATTTGGTATTACCTACACTCAAACCACAGTGTGAGAAAACTGTATGGGATTATTGGAAACAGTCATCAGCAATGACTGTGTACATCTACACTGGTACCTTAACAGATACCTGTACCAGGTCAACCTTATAAGAAGAAGAACAATCCCTGTTTCTTGCTGAAACACTCTGCAGATAAGCAGAATTAAAACAGGACCATAACTGCGAAAATACATGTGAGAGAGCTGAAGTCAGCTCTGCAGCTGATACACAGACACAGGCACTGAAGCGTTCCTGTTTACGCTCTTGAACAGTCAGCACTAGTTTTCTCAACTTTAAACTGGAAAATCACTCAAATTCCTAGTTTGTGATCTCTGATATTTCTCCTTTTCCAATAAAAGACATTTGCTTTATTCAAATAAAAAGTAAAGGATATACTCCAGACTACTGAAGAAAAATAGGTGCCTGGATTGCAGTGTAGACATTATCTGTGCTTATACAGCTCCAAACATTGTCCAGAAATATTAGGGAGGAGCAATAGTACTGCTGACTGTACAGTAGTTGGATGGATTTATTTGAGACACCATTTACAGTTGAAACAGACGAGGAAAGAAGCATACAGACTTGAAATGTTATAATATAGGGATATATCTTAAAGAAGACTTTATTGAGGGATTTTTGATTCATACAGAGCAATCTTTTAGGGAAATAAAAAAAGATATTCATACTCCCCCAAATATATCCCAATGAACCATACTGCATTGCACTGCAAATACGCTAAGTCAGATTTTTTGTCAGATTTGAATACAATTTCTTAAAACATTGCTTATAATGCAACATAGTAGGTGAGGCTTCCTGGGAAGCAGGAAATAATTTAGACTGGGACAGATTCCTCTGAAAAAAGTTAAGGACTTCAGGTCGTACTCTGTAAAATGCTAAATGTCTGGGCCTGCCATCAAAATGAGTGCAAGTTCATGTTGCCTGGTAGCCTCTCAGACTACTGTGGTAGTTTGCCCCTGGCTGGATGGCAGATGCCCACCAAATCCCACTCTATCACTCCCCCTCCTCAAGTGGACGGGGGAAGAAAAATATAATGAAAAGCTCATGGGTGGAGATAACAATGGAGGGAGATAGCTCACTAATTACTGACACAGGCAAAACAGACTCAACTTGGGGGAAAAAACAAATTTAATTTATTACCAATTAAAATCAGAGGATAATGAGAAATAAAACCAAATCTTAAAACACCACCCCCATCCCTGCCTGCTTCCCAGGCTTAATTTCTTTCCCGATTTTCCACCTCCTCTCCTCAGCAGCACAGGGGGACAGGGAATGGGGTTGGGGTCAGTTCATCACACGGTGTTTCTGCCGCTGCTTCCTCCTCAGTGGGAGGACTCCTTCCCCCGCCCCAGCGTGGGGTCCCTCTCATGGGAGACAGTCCTCCACCAACTTCTCCAACGTGAGTCTTTCCTATGACTGACAGTTCTTCACGAACTGCTCCAGCCTGGGTCCTTTCCATGGTGTGCAGTCCTTCAGGAAGGGGTCACAAGTCCTGCCAGCAAACCTGCTCCAGCGTGGGCTCCTGTGTCCATGGGCCACAGGTCCTGACAGGAACATGCTCCAGCGTGGGCATCCCACGGGGTCACAGCCTACTTCAGGCATCCATCCACCTGCTCTGGTGGGGGGTCCTCCATGGGCTACAGGTTGTCATCTGCTCCACCATGGACCTCCATGGACTGCAGGGGGACAGCCTGCCTCACCATGGTCTTCACCACAAGTTGTAGGGGAATCTGCTCTGGCGCCTGGAGCACCTCTTCCCCCTCCTTCTTCACTGACCTTGGTGTCTCCAGAGTTTTTTCTCCCACATCTTCTCACTCCTCTCTCTAGCTGCAAAGTGTGCAGCTTTTTTTCCTCTCTTTCCTTTTTGTTTTCCTTAATTATGTTATCACAGAGGCGTTACTGATGGGCTCAGCCTTGGCCAGAGGCGGGTCCATTCTTGTAGCCGGCTGGCATTGGCTGTGTCGGATCAGACATGGGTGAAGCTTCTGGCAGCTTCTCTCACAGAAGCCACCCCCATGTCCACTCCCCCTGCTACCAAATCCTTGCCACGCAAACCCAATACAACTACACATCTCACATCTCTTGGACAACAGACAATAATGATAGATAAGAGACTATTGGCTTCAATACATTGATTTTTCCCTTTAAGTTTCAAATACTTCTGGATGACACCAAGGCTCAGGACTCTGTAAAAACACCAACTCTGATCTGGCTTGTGGATCTGATCTCAATCCAAGAAAATTCCAGAGGACAGATGAGAAACGAAGAAGCTGAATGCCATCTCTCATGAGACATATAGAAGAATATCAGAACCAAGAGGTTTTGGTACTGAGATGAGGCCTCTTGAGGCTCTGAATGTTTGATAGGTGAAAAACTCAATTTTCTGGAAGAAGAGTGTATTTGCTGTAGGGGAAAATAATGCAAAAAAAAAAAAAAAAAAGAGAGAGCTTTATATCTACTTCATGAACTATTTATTTTTAAGCCATTTTTGCTGCTGGTTGCATAGCAGGATTTTCACAGCTCCATGACATCCCACGTCGTTCCACACTGAAATAATCCTCCTACTCCTCCCATGCATTTCTGGGTGCCTGGGACTGCCCACTGGGTTCATCAGTCTTAGAGGTCATGTCCCAACATCTTGTAAGAACATTTTGTCTTGCCCCTGGACCCGACTCATCTTCAAAGTAAGCTCTTTCCTATGGAAGTCTTTTGTTCTACTCTGCAACTAACTAGAAGAACTTCAAAGCTGACACTTGAATAAGGAACAAACCAGCATCTGCCTTCCCAAATAACTTCTGGGCTGACCTCCATGCACATGAACTCAGATAAGCTGGTCATTCAATTCCACTTTCTCTAAAATCAATCTTCTCCCTTCTACAGCAGTCAGGGTCCCAACAGTTCCTCCTGCAGACCTGCACCAGGCATTTGTTACAGAGTAAAGCAAAGGGAAGGACGGATAGCTTCTGACAGAGAGCCTAGAGGAGGTTAGGTATCAAAGAAAAAGAGATAACAAGGTCCTCACAAAGAATGTAACATTTCTGTCTAACTTAATGGAGACAGATAAGATCTTCAGCTCCAGTCACGTTACTGTATCGAATCATATTGATAGCTTAAGTATTTACAAGCAAAACCACTTATTTTTGCCTCAGTCTATGTTTATTATAATTACCAAAAGCCATTCAATGATTGATTTTTATCGATGACCAGTTGTAGCTTGTTCTTGCTGCCTGCTGGAAAATGGGACAGATTACTGAGGGCAAACGTTTGCAGGCTGTTTTGCAGAAGGTCGAAGCAGTTATAATGATCAAACGGCATCAGCATGCATGGAGACAGACAGCAGTAGGGGTGGCTGCGAGGGGAGGCAGACATAGTTTAGGTGTAAGAAATCATAAAGACACTGAAAAAAAAAGCTTAAAAATGTGTAAGGCATTCATGGTAGCAATTACAAATCATGCAAGGAAAGCTTAAAAAGCAGCATGTAGCAAATAAGATTAGAAATATGTGCATACTGAGTCAGAAAGGGAAAAATGTCACAGAACAGTAAGTTTTCTCCTGGAGTTACAGAAAGACTGTCTACATTACACTGAAAAACTAAGCATTAATATATCCAGCAAGCTAAAGAGAACCAGTGTTTTACTCTATACTCTTCTTATCATCCTCTCTACTCTTCATAGGTGATGTGTTTCTGTAATAAAATGGGGGGTTTTTTTGGGGGGGTTGTGTTTTGTTTTGAAAAAGCTAATGGAAATGTTTGAAGGTGAAAGACAATTTAAAACATGGAGAAGGGGAAGAAATTAATCATTCGGTACATAACATCATCTTTATTTTAGAGATAGGAAAAGACACATAAAAATAAGTGCAATTCTACATTGAGTCTGTGGAATAACCTGGAAAAAACATGACCTGTTAAAATTTTTAAGGCACATGAGGAGGCTGAACCTGAAGCCTGTCAGAAGCAGATTTTTTTTCAGATTTATTACTTCTTGGGACATATAGTGTTAGGTAGTTTCTCCATTAATTCAGTTTCACATCCATTTGGAGTCCTTTTCTGAAAAAGAGGAATCTTACCAACCAAAATGTGTCTCTGCTTTTAAAAGCCTTTTGCAAGCTAAAGAACTAAGACTGTGCATCAGAGTGCTTGCTTTAAAAGCTAACATTGAAAATATAGCATTAGCCTGTCCAGTCCTCCTCTTTACAGACATCCATTATTTGCTATACATCAGTATCTCGTACATTTGACGTTATACTGTCATTAACTGTAGCTTCCTGCAGTTTCCACTGGACCATTATCCTATAGACAATGAGACATAACATTAAAAATGCATAGTGCACCTTGCTCAAATTATCTCATTGTTCTGGCATTACAGAAAACATACGGCATGTATTGGGAAAGTAACTTACTTCCTTCTCCTAATATAGGTATCCTTAATTCCTTAAATACATGAAGTATTCCACATGCACAGAGACTCTCTGGAGAGACTTGGACTTATGTTTTGCAGCTCCATATTCCACCAGATATTTTAAAGCAAACAAACAAAATAAACCTGAAAACACCACCATACATCACTGCCAGCTGAAGGATTTGTTTTTGAACATACAGAGTGGAGCTAGCATCCCAATCCTATTGAAAGTCAATGAGCACTGAGGGCCAAATTCCATTCTGAGTATCTCCTTGAAATGGCACACAATTACAACTTCCTAGGTTTTTCTTTCTATTGTTAGAGTATAGTCTCAGCAATATTTTTTCCCAAAGATATATTTTTTTGTATTTTCCAACCTTGAATCTCATTTAATCTTTCATTCAGATATTTTATTTCATTAGGTTGACTTTTTTTTATTTTTTTATCCTTATTGATGTTCATAAGTTTTCCCAATTTATTATGTCCTGTGGATTTCATTAACATGTTGTTCGCCCCAGGTGAGAAAATAAGTTCATGTTAATGAACAGTATTTCTCTCCTCGCTTCAGTGCAGCTATGCTGATCACACTCGTGGAGGTTCTACCTGACTGTACCTAGAAGACTGTTAATTGAAACTAGAACTGAGCAATTGACTGCAGTATCCAAGTGCACAGAATCCCTACAATTATATCCTGATCATAATCCTTCAAATCCAGCTGTTAATTCCCATAAAATGCTCATGCACCGTCTCCTCAGAATTAAAGTGAATTAGTATGTTCTTCAAGAAGTCCTCATTTGGGTTAAATGGATACAATTGTGATATGTTTCAGTGAAGCTGTACCTGTAGACAGTTCAGCTTGGTCAATCAAATGCTATTATAAACTGCATGCATCAGTGGATCACCTAAAAGGATCACTGGTTTTAAGAATAGAAATATTTTGATATACAGGAAAAAATAACTGTAGGGGCTAAAATGGAGACTATTTCATGCATGAAATAAATGCATAGCTGAATCTGGATTTAAAGCAATATCTGGCTCTTAAAACGTTTTCCAACTGTACATCAAGTTATTTTTCAATAGAATATTAACCAAATTCAAAATGAGCAAAAATAAAATTGTGATAATATTTATGGTCTTAATAATTATTAAGATTGATATTATTCTCTCTAGTTCATTAAAATCAGACAAACAGTTAAAGAGCTGTCATATGAACACTCTTAGATTCCACAGCTTGGAGGCTTTAATAATCTATTTATTCATGAGATTAAACTCTTTTCCTTCCTCAGTTAGCCCCAGTGAACAACTAAGCAACAACAAAACAGAAGCTAGTTTTCACATAAAGTTAAAAAAAAAACAACCCAAAACTGTAGGTGTTAAATCCACTGAGATTGACTAAAATGTAATAAGATGAGCCAGCATATTTTCTATTTCAGTGGTTGCCATAAGGACTGCTCTCAGAATCACACCTTGTGAGGCACATCATCTGATTCGGCAATATTTATTTGATTTAGTTTCCCCCATTAGTCAATAAGATACTCCCCCCCGGATCAAAAAACATAATGCAGATTTAGGGTAGATTTTTTACATACAGAAATAAAGACTCAGAATGTTAGAATTTAACGTGAATCAGATGGCAATCATCTGTCACAGGCATTTCTAGGAGAGGATCTGTACTCTTCAAAGGCATATTATGAATACACAATGAGATTATAAGACTATTTACCAGACAGAAGATAAATTAATGCAAGTCCCAAACAGTTTCAAAACATCCACTTTGAGACTGTAGTTTCCTTTCTGTCAAATACAAGGAGCCATTGGGTAGAAAGATAAATGGTCAGCATGTCCTACAGAAAGGAAACCAAGCAAAGAGGAATGCTTTAAGGGAGAAGATAAACACAGAGATGTGTATTTGTGAACACTGATTTAATCTCTTGTATTTCTTCACCCCTCAAAGAGCCTCCTTGATCTTAATATGGCAATCAATATGGAAAAAAACTTTTTTTCCTGAAAAAAATTAAAAATAAGTCTCCAGATTGCTGCTTCTGGAGCTAGTAAATCCTGTGTGGGTTAGTGATGGAGAGTGAAAGATCTCATCGCCAAGAAATATCAGTGTTGTTCCCCACCTCAAGGAACAGTGGTCAGCAAGGATATTTCATTGTAGTTCTCTTGGTAGCCAGAAAAACAACAAACACTGGAGGCAGAGGAACAGCTCTGGAAATGGGAAAGGAAAGGTAGAAAAGGAATGCTATGCACAATGCTCAGCAATTGCTGCCGAGCCCATACAAACCAGAATTATGGTGCATGCTGTTCAGCACATCCCCTGAAAGCTTACCTATGGTCTAAAGAACAATGTATTTATGAGTACAATAGGATAACACATTTACACTTCATCTCTATTGATGTAAAACTCACTGCCTCCCGTGAGATTCATAAGTCCCAGTACAAAGCTTTGTCCCAAAAAGGAAGAAATTGGGTAAAAATGAACAAGGAATTTTCTAGAACAAGTCCAGAGGAGGCCACAAGGATGATCCAAGGGCTGGAGCACCTCTCCTACGAGGACAGGCTGAGACAGTTGGGGCTGTTCAGCCTGGAGAGAGAAGGCTTCAGGGAGATCTTATAGCAGCCTTCCAATATCTGAAGGGGCTACAGGAAGACTGAGGAGGGACTTTTTACAAGGGCAGGCAGTGATAGAACAAGGGGAAATAGCTTTAAACTGGAAGAGGGGAGGCTTAGATTAGATATTAGGAAGAAATTTTTTCCTGTGAGAGTGGTCAAACACTGGAACAGGTTGCCCAGAGAAGCTGTGGATGCCCCCTCCCTGGAAGGGATCAAGGCCAACTTGGGTGAAGCTTTTAGCAACCTGGTCTAGTGGAAGGTGTCCTTGCTCATGGCAGCGGGGTTGGATCTAGATGATATTTAAGGTCCCTTCCAACCCATACAACGCTATGATTCTCTGATTCTATGATTTTGAAGGAAGGACCTGTGATCAAAGGAGGAAAAGAAGAATAAAATGAAGCTATGATATGACACTGGAAAAACATGTGACATACTAAGGGCATGGGAACAAAGAAGAGCATTGAATTTTTATTGTTTTTAGGAGAGGAAATGAGGAATAAAGAGAGAAACTGTAGAGGAACAGTGCTACTTAGAGAAGGACAGAACTGCTCAGAGGGACGCATGGGAAGGAGATCAGCTTTCATTGGTCTATTCTTTTTTTGTTTAATAAGTAATTACTGTGCATATTAAATTGGTTTTGCTGGTCAAGAAAAGTAAGGCAAACATTTACCACACCCAGCATGAATTTTAGGCATGTCACTGGCAGTGGCCAATGTCAGGTTTGGGGCTGAGCTATGAGAATGAGAGGGGCTGAGAAAAAAGAAGAAACAGTTTCCTCCTTTACTCCCCAGAAGGGGTGACTGTCTTCCCTTGTGCTCCCCCTCAGCATTCTGGGGGATTGCCTGAACACATCAGGCTGCAGCAAGATACAGTCAGTCAAAGCGAAAAGAGTCATCCCCTGATGACACACGCGTTCTCATGCGTCGGCAGGTCCTAGCAACAAGAGGAAGAAGGATTTGGGATTTTTGTCAGTCAGGGTGATGTTTCGTTATTTATTTGTTTCAAACAATAACTTCTCCTGTGGCCTAACTAAAGGCTGCAAGTTGTTACTTCAGATACAGATTTTTATTCCATCATCTGTGCTTAACCATATTTATTTTGTTGTCCAAAGAGTATATTTAGGGACAAGTAGAAATAATCAAGAACCACCTTTTGTCTGTGTAGGAATTATAAAGGTGTACAAAGACTGTCAGCCTTTCTCTATAGGAAAGTCTTCAAATCTCTTTGCCATAATTAACAGAATACACAAGAGAATAAATAAAATAAAATAAAATAAATAAAATTAAAAAATAAAATAAATAAAATAAAATAAATAAAAAATAAAATAAAATAAAATAAAATAAAATAAAATAAAATAAAATAAAATAAAATAAAATAAAATAAAATAAAATAAAATAAAATAAAATAAAATAAAATAAAATAAAATAAAATAAAATAAAATAAAATAATATAAAAAGCATTTTGATTACCAATGCCTTGTTCATGCACAAAAAACTACACAGATAAGAAGGATGGGATTTTTTTCCCCCCATATGATTCCCTAGTGAAGCAGAATTGTATATTTATGTATGCATATATGATGAAGTACAACACTACAGGAAAAAATAAGGAACAGCAAAGACTCATTTAGGCAAATATAGTAGACGGCTTATCAAGCTGTTTAGGATTCAGAGACCGTGGAAGACCAACACTACTACAGAGACTTATTTTCATCAGCTGAGACTTGCCTTTATATATATGTGAGATTAGAAAAAAAAAATCTTCCAAGAGAACCTTTTAATAATAATCACATTTAGAAGCCATTGAACTTTCTGTTATGCTATTGAAATTAACACATCAAAGTCCCACTGTAGCTGATTATGCAACTAAAACAGGCAGAAATGAAACAAAGATATACATGTATTAACTACATTTTCCCAATACTGAAATGTTAGTTCATGTTAGAGATGTGATAGATTTGAATACAGAAATAGTAGTTTTTATAAGTATCTTTGCTGTAATTTTTTACTAATATTATTGGTGACTGAAATATGAAATATTTTACCTTCATCTGGAACCAAGCAAAACAGAAAAATTGAGTTAAGCCATTTTCTGGTAGCCTATACTACCATAAAACATGGCAAGTATATATTTTTGTACAGCTCTGAACTACAGACATGAATAAGTTTGCTGTTCAAAAACTAGTCAGTTTTTCACAGCTGAATTTAAGTTACACTTAGAAGTGATTTACCAGCTTTCAGGGAAAGAGGAGAAAATTCTTTTCCTAGGGGATTTCCATAATGGACATAAGATGAGTATGCTTATAAATAAAATTCTGCAGTGCAAAATGGACAGTGTGGCAAAGGGTCAGCCTGTGCTGGCCAAGGTGCTTCCTCTTTCCTTTTCCCCATCTGAAAGAGCCTTCACCTTTTCTGACTGAAGAACTGTTTCTATTTTTCACATAATCTTAATGAAGCTTAGGTCAGCTTGGGATGGAAAACCAATTAAAACATCTTTTTATAAGTAGGACTGCATCCGCTTGAGTTACAAACCCATCCACATTAGCTCTTTCTGAAGTAGTTCATGCTGTATCTCAAAAAAGTGAGCTAAATTTCTTAGCTAGACTGTATCCACTGCTCCCACCAAAAAGTTTGGCTTGGAGCCTGGACATTGTTAGGAAAAGTAAGCATTTCTATATGTGGACCTAGCAGGTATCACCATTTGTGACACAGTAACAATAAAGTTTAAAGAAGAAAGTTGAGAAATTATAATTCAAATAGTTAAATCTTGCTTTTCAGAAAGACTAAACTGCCATTCATTTTAGGCAGTTGTGGTTGTTCATTGTCTCTGTTACCAAAATCACAAAATTGAAACAGTTAGAGTAGCTGAATAGTTTATGACTGAATTTAGGTTTTCTTAAAGCCAGTTGTTGTTGGGACATGATGTGAAATGTTCATGGAAGTATTCTGCAAGTTAGCTAAGTGAGCAAAGGAAAGCTTCTTAACTGAAATAGCAGAACAAAACAAATGAACCAAAACCAAACCTTACTTACTGAAGTAAGTTCAGAAAAGATTTTCTGACTTCAGAAATTACAGCACCAAGGTTGCCACTGTCAATAAGATATATTGGTAATGCTTGGGTAGGAAATGTGCAAAGCCGTAACGAAACTTCAGCACCAGCTCTTTGTCAATATCCTGACCAAAAAGCTTTATGGTACTTTGTCAATATCCTGACCAAAAAGCTTATAGCTTGTCCATTGCAACTATGTCATTACAAATTGCAGCATGGGAATGTGCTCACATAGTTACAGATCAGCCAGCAAAAACAAAAGTGTTTTACTTTCTGTCAGTCCATTAAAAGGATTCTGCTAGTTATGGAGCTTTTTAAGCAATAGAGTTGTCAATAATTCAGCTGCTTTTATTCCCAGATCTTGCAGTAGTGCACTGTATTCTACTAATATTGTCTACTAGTTTTTGTTTGACGTGCTGTTTGCAGGATTACACAATGCACAACATACAACATTTGGGCCATTGCCTGTGAGGCAGTGTTTTTAGATATAAAAGACAGAATGAAACAAAGTCAAACAGAACTTTTGCAGGCTACACTGCTCTCTTCTCTTCATCCCAAGAGCGTGGCTGCCACCAAATTATTAATTCTGCGTAACTCTGGATTGCTTTACACTGTTGTAAGAAACAGGTTTCCAGGCCTCAGTCTGACATTTTAGAGATCAGGTTATACCATTTTGACCCAAAGGTATTGCTCAAGCCAAATCCTGCCACTGCTTTAAGTGAGGAATGTAATGTGAGGAACTAGATGAGAGAAAACCATATCCACAAGCAAACACAAGTTCATTTAGACTAGACCTGCAACTGTCTCTGAAGGCAAGGATTATGATGAAGACCTTTTCCTGCCAGATGCTAGGCAATTTCTTGAGGAAAACATGTATGTGGTGGAGAAATGGCTTTTGCTATCAGCACATGATAATTAGGATCCTCAAAATATTTTACAGGTTTTGATGGTCTGTTTAAAGCTTTTCTAACTTCACTGCATCAGGATTCCACTTATTTTTATGGATTTTAAACAGCCCTTCAACAGTAGAGCACATAACAAGAAAAAAAAAAAAAAAACACAAAAAAAACCCCTCTGGGATTTCTGTAACATCTTTCTATCTTCACCAAATACAACTAATATTAAAAGAAATGATGAGGCTTCAAAATATACATAAGATAAGCATTTAGGTGGTATAGAAATGAAGACTGCATGTGCAAGTCTGTGGTTTTTATTATATTGCTCTCTTACAATATATCAAACAGTTCTTTAATTTGTATGTCACTAGCTTTTCAGTTTACTTTATCAGTTTAGAATTAAGGATTCTTGAGACTTTATGGTTTTCTCTAAGCACGTTTGCATCACCACTTTAGATCTTGATTTTGAAGTAAATTGAAATCAATGAAAGAATGTGGTGGGTATTAGAGAAAATCACTTCTACACAAGAGAGTCTTCAAGCAAGCATAATAACTGTAAAGGTTTTTTTAAAAAAGAAGGACATAGGAAATTATGCCCATTGGATTATAGTCACACTGTGACTACTAACCTAATTGCCACCTGTACAAGCACTCAGTGACGGAAAAGGGGTTCAGCCAGTCAGTCACAGCTTAAGCCCTTTCCAGATAACATGTATTGCTGTTTAGTACACATGGCTGTTTATCTTATTCAGAGACTATTACTTGTCTTCTTACTGGTCACCACCTGTTGTCACGGATGGAGTGAGAAATGTACTTCACTCATAAGAGGGAAGTAATAACATGCTTTATTGATATAAAATAGTGAGTTAATGAAGTTCCATAGTAAATGCCACAGTGGTTTAACAAGATTTAATGGCAAGGTACAGTTGATTATTTACTGCACAGAGGACAGGATTAGACAAAACTGTCAGGAAGACTCTCCTGTTGAGTCACAAGGTTCAGAAAGGGCTCCCTTGCCTTCTAACCTCCTTCTCAAAGAGGAGTCTAGGTGTGGTTGTATCTAATTCTGGTCCTAGACTTGGTCACTTGTTTATGTCTAAAGATTATATATGTACAATCAATATTTATATCACTCAGCTAAGATTTCAAAGCTTAGCATGCTCTTAATCATTTACCAAGACTCTGTTGTGGCAAGTAATCTCTCAGCCTCGAGAAGTAACCTTGAAAGGCATCCCTGCTCAGGAGATCAAAGTGTGCAGCCTGCTGTGGTTGCAGCAGAGCTCCATGAGACCTGGGCTGTCCACTATTTACAAGGTAAGATGGTTGACTTATAGTCAGATTTGCATGCCAGAAAGGCATGTCTGGTCACTATTCCAGACAGCCCTTAGCTGCCACGCTGCCATCCATGCCCCAGAGTTCAAGTAAACTGGAGGCAGCCATCACAACACCCACTGGTGGTTATGACTAAAGCAGGGCCTGAGGAAGGGAAGCACACCGCTACATTTGTGTTTCTTAGATTCCAAAATATCAAGACCTTAAGTGGAAACCCAGCAGTGTTATCTAGGTCTATAAAATACTAGCGAAGTCACTTTGTAAATTTACCCCACAGTTGTTATGTCGTTGCCTGGACTTTACAGATAGTGATTATTTCACATTGTTTTGTTTTTTTTTTTTTTCTTGTGATCTAAAACACTGAAACATAAGAAAGTTCAAAAAGAAAATTGACATCAGATCCAGAAGAGCACAGGATTGAGAAGAAGAGATTCTTACTTCCTTACAGTCCCCAAAATGTACATCATATTGACATTCTTAAAGTCAAAGTTGACTATATATTGCTATTTTTCACATGCTCCAAAAGCTGTCACTAAAGATGAGACATAAGTTCATTGTTATAGTAAAATATGTCCTTAAAAATAGGAGAAAGAAATAAAGAGAGAATAAACCACAACACCTAAACCAAAATCTTAAACCTTTTGCATGCATCATTAGTTACATGTACAATAGAACTTGTATTACTTAAGTTACAGTTCTACCAAAGGAATTTTCTGAGTCAGGTACATAGGACATACAAATACCTCATTTTGGAAAGAGACCAAAACAAAAATAAAATCCTTTATGTAAAGTCCCTTACGTAGCTTTTACCTCAGTCTTTTTTCTTACTCTATTAACATGATCAAAAATTTATGTTGTAATTTAGGATTGTAATTCTATCTAGCATAAGATTACAGTAATTTGGTAACATCGACTTATTAAATCTTTTTTTAGCAGTTCAAAATATTGAGAGAAAACTCCTAGCGTTATTATGTTAATTATAATCCTGAGTCTGAGTCAATGTTTTCTCAAGTTCATCAGTAATGATAATCATCAAACGCAAAGAACAGTACAACTGCCCGAAGCACTATCTGAGGCTTAGACTCACTTCTTCCCGCATCCCTAAATTATGTATTGCACCCTTCATCTGTGATGCCTCTCTAGAAAGGAACAGAAGAACAGAGGAGATTTGTTAGGAATTTAAGCAAGAAAAATCTTTTTCAAATGAGACAGTGAAAAAAGCATTCCAGAGGAGTGAAAAGTAAATGTGTCCAATTTGATGTTCAGTAATTAACCAATTAATTTGCTTCAACTTTTTATAACGTTTGCTGATTTCAAGTGACAAAATCTGAATTGTGAGTCATGAAAAAAAAAATTACCAACTTTTGTTCCATGATTTAAAGATTTTTTGTGTCTTGGCTTCATGCTGCGGTGAGATTCAGGTGGGCATCAGTCTTCCCTCCCTGTGTGTTATTCTCTGGTGGAAGGGAGACTGTGGTTGGCAGGCAAGAGAAGAGCTGAGCGGTTCATTCTAAGATATCACAAGGTCCACCCTTTTTCAGTGGTTTTTAATGTTCCATAACTCCATAACAATATTTAATACCAGAGCAGATAAGTCAGGTCTGGATTAAAGGTAATGGAAAAAGTCACGTACCATTTAGATCTAAACCTGAATCCAGGAAATCTTTAGGTTAGAAAATGTTTTCTTTCTCTTCAGATAATGGGTTCGTGTGAGTTTGCTTCTGTACTTCCTACCATATCTAGAAGCTGCAGTACTAGACTCTCATGATGCAGAGTGAGTCTAGTATGGGATCCTGAAAATAGAGCGACTGTCTCATCTAAGATAAGACATATAATTTTTCTTAAGGGAGTCAAGCTCTTATTTGGATAGATAAGTAAACTGGAGTAAGGTAAAATAAGCCAATGCTAATTGTGCCTTTTGCTTGTGCTCCAGTTGGCTCAGAGCAAAGAACCTCAAGATAACCCCTGTATATCCCATCAGTCATTGCTATGACCAACACAGGTAAAAAAAAATCTTCCTATTAGAGTCAAATTACAAATATAGGGAAGTTAGAGGCGCAATGGCTCAGGTTAGATTCCCTTTAGAACAATTTGGATGCCGTAAACTCAAGCTACAGAAATACTGTAACGAGCAATTTGCATGCATTCTGGTCTAGCAGGAAGGAAAGGAAATCATTATTGCTAGTATCCCAAAGGGATCTCCAGTATCCTGGAGATGGTTCATCCAAAGATGACATAGAAATGCTAACTGCTCCCCATCTGCAACAGTTCTTTGCCATCTTTAATACTAGCCAATTACCAAGCTAGTAAGTGGTTCAATACAAAACAAAATGAAAAATTCAGGGCAGCATTTAGCCTACTGCCAAGCCTGTGTTCCATCAGATGCTGTAAATGTATCTGAAAGTGGCACTGAAGTTCAAAAGAAATTGTCTGAAACAATTCCTCTGTAATGAGTCCTTTCTACCAAAAAGCTCTTAGTTAGGCAGACAAAATGGGTGCCTCGTTCCCCTGATTGATTTTTTTTTTTCTTTACCTAAAACTTTAAAATGCCTAGAGTTACAAGCAGCTCTCAGCCCAGTATTTTTTTTTTTTTTACCATAGTTTACATCTATATTGCTTAATTAATTTAAACACTGTAACAGTTACTTTTTCAGAAAGCTGTTTTGGCAGCCAATTTTACAAAACAAGGAAGGAAAAACAAAAAGGAAAGACTTTCTAGTTAAGAATAAATTTAAGCAGATGTGAAGTGCGCAGGCTTTATTCATTAACATAATAAAGTCAGCATTAAATGTCAACCACAAATGTTTTTTACCTAATAAAAACTTATTATCCCAGAATAATTAAACAAATTGTGTTTAACATAACTTACATTCTCACAGTTAAGGTCAAATTAACAAATCAGTGGGCTTCTAGAGGAAATGGCAGCTTCATTTATTGCTTAAATAATGTTTTGTCATACATAGTGATATTTGCCTGGGTAGTATCTTAAATTATTTGTGATCTTTCTGCTTGTAATTGCTATGTGTTAGTAAAATGTAAGATTTGCAGGTCTTCTTTGTGTTACTGGATCTGAACAGAAGAGAACGCTGACAGGCCAGACCATGTCACGTTGATGAGCAAAAGTAGTAGTAAATAATTAAATGACCTTTAAAAGGCTTGTCTAGCTGTCAGTGAAATGGGTACATGGATGCTCCCCTCAAACTCCTCTAACAGCTGTAGAAAGACTCATGACAGTACAAAATGGATATGAATAAATATTATAAGTTTCGTGGATATTAAATGGAAACTGTTTTCTATTCCAGGGCAAGAAGTTGCTTTTCCGTGATAAAGCTCAACTATTTGCATTTGCACATCAACTTCATAAACATTTGACAAAGCTCAGAAAAAAAAACCAACCCAAATCTTTAGGAACCTGCATTTCCTTTTGACAAAGATCATTTGACGACACATTCCTGTGTCTTGTAGGAGAACATAAAAGGCTAAACCTTGAGTTTTTTGGTTTTGGTTTTTGGTTTGTTTTTTTTTTTAAATAAAGTGGGGAAGCAGAAGCTATGATTTTTCCCCAGAAAAACATCATTCACAGTAGTGGTTCAAATGGAAATGCCAAATCATGGTAACGAATAAAAACTATATTTTAATGTAATATTGACAACAGATCTTGGAGACAAATCCACTACCATCCAGTTTACTATTCACATATAGTAATGCGGTCTCACTTGCAATGGTATTTGAAGCTGGAGCAGTAGTTTGCAAGTGCAAAGGATGCTATATGTGCCATATTGTGCATCAGTGCCTACATCTGGAGAAGCAAGTCATTTCAAGGGCTTTGATATCCCCATCTGGAGAAGAAAACTTTTGCATCTTAACTTCTTACTTGGTTTCCTACTTTAAGCCAATTCAGAAAAGAATGTGTGTACATCATACAGTATTTCCTAGGGTGACAGTTTCTGTAAACCCATAGCCCAGTACTCAAAACAAATTACTAGTCTTCAAAATCCCTTTTGAAAGCACAATTCCACTCACTTTTACAATGGGGCAATCTAGTTTAGCAAGGATAATGCAGTGCACAGTTACTCTTATGCCACATAGATGTATAATTTCTGCTTCTTGCATTCTCCTTCTTGGGTCAATATCATTTATTTCCTAAGTTTCGTGCTGCTGAGAAGAATAATTTCTCAAAATTATAATGTATTTTTCTCTTGATCTTATGAAGGGAGTTGAAACATATATACACCAGTGTGTGTATATGTATCTGGTAATTATAAGGGGAAAGGCATAATATTTTGTAGTCACTCTGTAACAGTGATGTACATTGTTGTTTTACTTAAAGAATTATTCCAACATCTGTACTAATTATATCACAGTACCTTTTAAAAACAACTCTTTTTAAAAACAGAAATGTGCTGTCTTTCTAATATACATTGATTCCAATCCTATCTACATTACATTGCTGGGTTTCAGCATGAAAAAGAATTATTACAGATAAAAATTGCTTCAGCTATTCATGGCTAGAAGAAATCATTTTCTGTGATTGCTCTATTGTAATGTCATTTTTATTTGAAAGAAAAATATTTGTTTTGAGGGGTCAAGTTTCTTTCTTTGCTAGCTTCACACAACTCTTGTTTTGTCTGGGTCTATTTTCTTTCCAACCTGCATCCAGGGTACTATTCCATACAGAAATTTTGTTGCCATACGCTGCATGCTATTTGTCCAGCTTAGAGAACATAATTAAATTTGAGTTCATTCTGAATAACATCAGGTGTATTCTTTATATGTGAAAATTTCAGTCACTCCAAGTACTGGCTTCCCTTCAGCTTTTCCAGAGACTTACAGTAATTTGGAAAACATCACCATGTTCATAATCTTGTTTTGTATTTTATGTCTCCTATGCATCTCCCCGCTTCAGTTTATCAGAGTTTTTTGAAAAATATTATCTTCAAATAACTAATAAGAAAAAGTTTTGTGTTGGTGGTGTATACTATACTTTGTAATATGTCAGTGTTATCTTTTCATCTAAACACATCCCAGTGTCAGCATTGCCCAGTGGAATTAGCAGAGGAGTGAAGTAGATCTTTTACAAATATAACACAACATTGTTCCTGGTTCAAAGTCTCAAGAGACTTTACAATAAAATATATTTATACTTAAAATAAGGATTGAGTTCAAAGATCGCATACTTCAGGTTCATTGCAAATTTGGCAAAATGTACCATTATAGGAAATTTTCATCACATGTTTTGTTTGGAAAATAAAGCACTGAAATATCTTTACTCATCCCTCTTTTCAATTAGAAATTATTTAAATTTTAAACGTGTCTTATACATGTTTAAATCAAAAATTAAATAAAATTTTTAATTTAAGCCATTTTTTCCTTTTATTTTTTTTAACTGAAAAGACGAGGGAAAAGGAATAATTTTACAACTTTGAGATTTCTCTTTCCTTTCCATAATAAGCATAATACAAGTTATTCATACCTATCCATTTTCCTTTTAACTGGAGAAGAGACAAAAGAAAAATGGAATGATATGACATTTTTTTCCATTTCATTGATATTTAGTTCTTACGTACACAAATAACACCAGGAATCCCTTATGAATTACCAGCTACTGTCACCATCAAGTAAGATCCCAAACGTATTATTGCTAAAAGATGAGAAGTTCTAAACAAGTCAGTTCATATGGCAAAAGAAATATATAGAAAGAGATTTGTTGATCTAATCACTATTAACCCCATTATTGTCATGTCTCTTTCTCTCTTATTAAAATTAATGAGAATATTTTGACCAAAATTCTATAAAGCTTTATGAAAATGGAAAAGTTTATTGTGTGAATTTACCAGAAAAAAAGGTCTAGAAAATTCCATGGTCCTTTGTACCCATGTGCATCCTGCCACTAATAAGACACAGAGAGATATCTTCCTAATTTAATTTCAAACTGTTTCCAACATTACCTTGGTATTGCTGAAATTCACCAGAGCAAGTCCTTCCTTGTCAGATACCTGAACCTACAAGGGAATCTGAAAGTCCTGGTAAAGACAACAGTGACATTAGGAATTAATAAGACATCTAATTGAATACCTTAAGTGTCCTATTGTCTTCCACAATACAGTCCTTCTTTGCATTATATGGGTTTCTTTGGGCTTTCTAAACTAAATTTACCATTTTCTGCTAAATTGTCTTAGCTAAATAATACCATGCCTGGTACTCCATACTGGGAAGAAAGACAAGCCAATTTGATGGATCTTGAAGTGAACAGTTCCTCAAAGAAGCACACTGAACCTCAAAACTCCTATCTGTATAGGTGGATTTTGCATAACAAGGCAGAAAAGGACTGTGAGCTAGACAACACAGTAATGAAGGGGCAGATAAGACTTGTGTCACCTCTATCCCTTTTTTTTGGCTTACAGCTTCAGGGGAAATAAGTTTCATTACACAATTTGGTTTTGCAGAAGATCTTGGAAATGTTACAGCCATTTCTAGAGGTGGGGTTACAATGACTCCAAAATGATAGCTGATTTATTGAAAATTAAAGATAGAATCAGGTTTTAATATTATACCTGAGGGGAATAGCAGTTCTTCGCAGCAGTATATGATGCCAGAGCAAGCTTCTACCACAAAAAAGGTTACTGTGTCAACACATGGCAGTTTGCAGCTACTATCTCTACGGACTACTAGTACCCACTGTCTGTCTCACTGAAAACAAGAAACAAATATCTTTATTTTCTTTTCATTTTAGCTGTAATTCATAAGCTGTGGTTACAAAGACAGGTCTATGTTTTCTTACTAAATCATCATCAAGTCAAACAAATGTCAAATCCTGCACTTGGAAAGGAACAACCCAAGCAACCAGTAAATGCTGGAGATCACCGGGCTGGAAAATAACTTTGTAGAAAAGGACCTGTGGGTTGTGACAGACACCACGTTAAATATTAACCAGCAATGCGTCCTGGCCACAAAGATGGCTAACTATGCTTGGCTGCATCAGGAAGTACGTTGCCAGCAGGTTGAGGGAGGTGACCTTTCTCCTCTGTTCAGCTCTGGTAAGGCCACACTTGGAGTGCTGGATCCAGTCCTGAGGTCCTCAGCACAAGAGAGACATGGACATACTGGTCCAATGAAGCGCCACAAAGATGATGAAGGGACTAAAACATCTCACAAGTGAAAAGAGGCTGAGAGAGATGGGACTGTGCACCCTTGAGAATAGAAGGCTCAGGGCATCTTTTCTACTTGTATAAATACCTGATGGGGAAATGTAAAGAAGACAGACCTAAAGCCTCTTCTCAGTGGTGCTCAGTGACAGGCTAGAAGGCAATGAGCACAAACTGCAATATGGGAAATTCTTTTTAAACATAAGAAAAATTGAGGTTTTTACCTTGTGATCAAACTCTGAAACAGATAGCTCCAAGAGGTTGGAGACTCTACAGCCTTCAGATCCTGACTGGACACAGTCCTGAGCACCTACTCTAGCTGATAAGCTTTTGCAAAGCACATGTATTTACCTGAGGAGAGTTGAAGTTTCAAACTGGACTGCCATGCACTGGGCAGCCTCAGAACCCAGGTGGTGGCTGAGAACCCTATCTTGTAAAAAAATACAAAAAAGTGTAGGAGAAAGAATAAAAAATACAAAGACCTACTGGGAAAAAAATGTACAAAAACAATGTACAAATTAATACAACAATTTTTCTACAGAGACAAGGTATTTTGTAACGTATACCATGACAGCGAGTGCTTTTTCCAGGACACATAGTTATATCATGTTTAAGTAAGGGAAGTAAGATGATGTTACAGCCTTCTTTGTGACTGTAAGACCTCTGGATGGAAAAGCCATACAACTTCTGTGAGTTCACTCCACTCTGACAAAAGTCAAGCTCCAAAATTTAGAGGTATATGATGTCCTTCCTACCAGTCTGACTTTGCATCCTCAGAAACTTCATTTGGTATATATTTGCTACATGGTCTTTGCAGCATCTATATAATACAACTAGTCCCTGTGGTCCCTAGGTATAAAAAGAAACCTCTAAGCATTACTTTATTTATATAAAAAGATATATTTCTTTTCTACATCTGAAAAATACACTTCATTTCCTTAAAAGAAATTACAGTTTATTATTTGTAAGGACAGTAAGAATATGTTTTCTATGCTGAATTGCATTAGACTAACACATAGTGACAGAAAATGTGTAAACTCTGTTAGTGCAAAATACACATTGAAGAATTTTTTGTCACTCAGTAATAAAAACATAGAAAAGTTGGAGAAAGTTGCATTGTGCTGAAAAAAAATCCTTTTTATGAATTGTTTGTTGTTAGCTTACAAAACAAGACATCAGTCCTCATAAAAATGGCTATAGCATCATTAGTTTCACTATGCCTCAGCTAAAGATGTAATTTGCCATATGCCTCAAAGGCTTACGATATAGACAAAGGGGTTTTATTGTTGGCTTTTCGCAGTATTTTTTCTGGTTTGGATTTGTTCTGCTTTTTCCCCAGAGGAGACTAAGGGCTAAAAGAAATTTTCATCTATAGATTTAGGAAATGATATAGTTATAGTTCAGAGACAGCAGGTGAAAGCTTGCATATCTTGGTCAGGCTTTCATAGAGCATAAAGGGACAGTTCCTCCTACAAACTGAAGGTGAATATTTTGCAACCCAGCTGTTAAAAGTCAGCACCTAATCCATATTTCAATACCTAGCTTAAAAGTTCAGACTTTTACAAATGTCATTCAGTCAGCAGCTGCTGTTGTTTTCTGCATGGCCAACTCATTTGAAAACCAGAATTCTCTCTTCTCTTCTCTTCTCTTCTCTTCTCTTCTCTTCTCTTCTCTTCTCTTCTCTTCTCTTCTCTTCTCTTCTCTTCTCTTCTCTTCTCTTCTCTTCTCTTCTCTTCTCTTCTCTTCTCTTCTCTTCTCTTCTCTTCTCTTCTCTTCTCTTCTCTTCTCTTCTCTTCTCTTCTCTTCTCTTCTCTTCTCTTCTCTTCTCTTCTCTTCTCTTCTCTTCTCTTCTCTTCTCTTCTCTTCTCTTCTCTTCCCTTCCCTTCCCTTCCCTTCCCTTCCCTTCCCTTCCCTTCCCTTCCTTCCCTTCCCTTCCCTTCCCTTCCCTTCCCTTCCCTTCCCTTCCCTTCCCTTCCCTTCCCTTCCCTTCCCTTCCCTTCCCTTCCCTTCCCTTCCCTTCCCTTCCCTTCCCTTCCCTTCCCTTCCCTTCCCTTCCCTTCTCTTCTCCTCCCTCTCTTTTCCTCCTCTTCCTCGGACTAAATTATGGTTCAGTTATGAAGTCTGAATTAATAAATATAGTCAATGTGTCTTTCTCCATCAACCATCCCCAAATAGAACACATATTAAACGTACTTACACAGAGACAAATTTATCATTGTACAGGGAAAGTTAGCTGTTGACTACTAAAGATGGTCTCTGGGTACCCTTTGTCTCCATCTGTGACCAGAAGCTGAATGCTCTGTGAAGCCAGGTTTGGCTGGCTTTTGCAAGCATGCATACCCTGGAGAAGGTGCAGGCAAACAGTTCCTCAAAGCATTTTTTAAGCTGTATTTCAGAGACATTTGACCATAGTAAGTATGATACATATTCACACAACTAAATTCCTTTAGATTCTTAAGATAGCCTGAAATTAAATTCTTTTTTCTTATAAAGACAAATACACATCCAAAAATATTATGTTCTAGATTTACTAATATCATTGTCCAATCTTAAATTAATTTCTGCTGATGAAGTAGATGATTAATCTATAAACCAAGACCCCTCAAATAGACAAAAATCTGTCACTGCTTCTGAGGGCAACCTTTGGGTGTGTCATTTACCGATCAGTAAAGCTGTATGAAATCCTTCCAATGAAGAAAATAAACATAAAATCACATTTTGGAGTTTTTGTGGAATAAAACCCCAAGTCAACAAACATTTGATTTCTTTGATTTTTTTTTTTTAATTGGGGAAAAAAAAATACATTTTTTTGAGGTTTTGCTTATTTTTTCTTCCAAAAGTGAGGCCAGATCTTTGTTTGCAAATGTTCTCCTTTGCAGTAATTCTAGGGGAGAAAGTCACAAGTTTTACTGTTTCAAAAAATTGCTTTTCTTAGAAGATATAGAAGGCTATATTTTCATATCTTTCCTCACTACTAATGGTTTGTCTTTCATGGGAGACTGCATCATGTTAGAGAAGTACTTTAACAAGAATGGCTTCTGATTTTATCACAGGCAAATCCTCACCAAAAGGAAATGCTTACACATCCATACGCTCTTGCTAACTGTCCTGTTCTTCAAACCTGTAGTTTTCTTGAAGCAGGCAAAATTTACACAGTAAATTGTAAAAAACAGTAAACAGAGAAGCCCAGTTTATCTGCAGAATATTTTTTTTTCTTTTATAGCAGTGAAGAATGTGTCAAGAACAGGTCTCTGGTGAGTCTCCCAAAATCAGAGGATCAGCTGAAATATTTTTAGATAAGAAATGCTGAAATCTTGATATCACAAACCACAGAACCTCACACTAATTTGTGCCAAAAATGTAGGGACTTCTTTTTTAATTGTGGTTTATATTCTAGAGTGTTAAATGTCTAAAAGTTATATATCTTCAGGTTGGAGGTCCTTACCATTTGCTGCCTGTAAAAATGAAGATTCTATAATAGCTAAAAATTTAGGTACAGGTAGAAGGTTTATTTTGGATTCTGTCCTTATGTCACAAGGGTAATGGAAAAAAATGTCTAAAATCATTAAAGAACAAGCAGATTTTGCCTAATAGGACTTCATGCTCATCACAGTCTAACAAAACAGCAAAATAATTCTTGCATTTTTCTACCACTCCATTGAGAGCATTGAGGCCTTTGGTATTTTCTGGCTTATGTTGCAGTTTAAGGTATTTAGGCATTTTAGTGTGTGGTGGAGTGGGTGTTTTTAAGTGGAAGAGAAACTTCAGTCTAGAATCTCACAAGAAACCCGAGGAAAGGGAGGGCTTGTTACATTCTTTCAGAGGTTATCAATTGCTGATGAAGAAAGAGAGAAAAGAAATGTACCCAAAGAAAGCTAGAGGCATCAAGGGAAAGATGTGTAGGGGAGAAATGGAACGGGTAATACCACACAGAAGTAGGTGAGAAGTGATTACTGGATCTGTTGTATTATTTTAATGATGACAGTAGAAAGAAAGCAGAATCTGATTTTTATACTTCTTTTCGCCTTGTCTAGCCATCTACATATGTACGTGAAATGCAAAGTGCAACATGTGACTTTTTGAAATGAATGATATTTAGCAGAAATGCATAATCACGCAAGATGCCAAGGTTCTAGCTGTGGTCCAGTACTTTGGCTTTCAGTGGGTTTTTCTCTGCCAGCCATGGCAAACCACCATACCCTTCAAAATGTTGGGCCCTTTGCTGAATGCAGTGTAGCTTCCCCTGTGAATCTGAGTTTCGTACTCCAAAGTAAAATTCAGCCTTCTAAAAACTTCATCCATTCTAGAAGGCAAGATAAAGGTAATTTTGGAGAAGTTGCTCTTGTCATAAGCTTCAGTGGGAAACAACTGGCTTTCCAGTGCTCCTGCTTATGTGCCAGACTAGATTATGCTAAGTTGTATAACATTTATATGTTAATATAATATAGCCATTTTCTATTTATGAACATGTAGTAAATTTTCATTGCTGCTGATTTTATTACACATAGCTTGAACTGAGTTCAGATGAATATTCTTATTTATCTGGAAAAATGTGAGTGCTTTAACAGTCAGTTCCAGTAAGAAACATTGAAGTACTGAAATAAAATTCAAATGTCATCCTCCTACGTTTTCAGAATGCCTCTGTTCTTGATACAAAACATCTGATTAAAAATTATGTTCTTTTGCTTTTAAAACTGACATTTTCAAAATATAATCCAAAATGGACCAACAATTTGAATAACCACAGGAGATATTGAGGTGCACTTCAACTAAAAAAAAAAAAAATCTCATGATGCTTTCTACTTCATTACACTTTTGCAGGACTGTTTTCACTCTTTTATTGTGTATAAAGTAAAGAAGAGAATATTATACACTCTTTTCTTAAGTTAACATGTTTTAATGCATTCAACATTCTCAGTGAACATTCTGGGCACACATCTTTATGTTTATAGTAGATAGGATTTATTTTATCTGTCCTGCTGTCCAGATGTAAGTTGGCTTGGCTTAAATAATCTGATTTTTTCTTAATATATCTTATATTTTATTAAAAATTCTGGATTTATAATTTTCTTCTTATATTGATTTTACTTTATAGTCGATTGATTGATTAAAAATGCCCTCCTGGAAAGTAAAGGAAATTCACACTTGAGTAAAATGTAAATCAGCTCTCTCTTTGCTCTTAAAAATGAAAGACTTGTATAGTTTTTCTACATGAAAAATCTCTTTAGGAGACTGATAAATGAACACAAGATTTAAGTTATTGGCTGCATAGCCCCCTCCCCACTACCTTTTCCTTTGCAAAATACAGGGGTTGTGCTTTTTAGGACATACACAACTCCACCTGCAGCTTCAGCAAATGTTACATAGTCCTATTAGCAGGCAAAAAGCAAGCCTTGGAGAATTACTATGAAAACAATATTCTGCACCCATCCAAAGAACAGAGTTAACAGAATATTGTTTAGTCAAACACTAAGAGTAAAAAGTCAGACTTAACTGTATTAGATAAGAGCTCAATGGGACCCCACCTTCAAATTTCCTTAATACCCTTTTACTAAAGGTCAAACATTCAGGATATGAATGATTTGCTACAGATGGATAATTCGTGTAAGCTCAATTATAAATCCTTTGGTGGATACTCTTGCAAATTATTTGCCTTTCTCTGCTGCCTGTGTTTTCATAGAGCTGACCTTAACAGTCCATTCTGAAAGTTCAGTTACTGGGCTGGCTTTCTAAGCATCTTTCTGTTATCAGAATGCAGTTCAAAGCATTCAGTACTTAGAGTCCCTTTTGTACACCAGATTGTTCCTGTATGAGGAAGGTATTGCTTTTTCTATGGAAAACAAAATGGGTAGCTGTATTCTGTTTTACTGGGTGTCTTTTTTTTTTTTTTTTTTTAAATTACCTGTCTTAAACAGGCCAGTTCAGAAACGCATGCTCAATTTTTCTTATTCTTTATCTTTGCAGCTCAGTATCTGAAGATCAAATGGAATCTGTGAATAGAGGCACTTTTAGACAGCAGAGCTCATTCACACTGGTGCTACAGTATTGCATTCTTCCTCTAAAAAGTCTGCTCACAAAAACTCAAAAAAAACCCCTACCATTCAGCAAAGGAGAGGGCAAGTGTCATTTTCATAAAGGTTTCTTATAAGCAGAGGCAAAAAGATAAATTTTCAAACTCAGTGAACTATTGCTTCCTAATCAATAGTTGCTACTTAGAAGATTTTGCATGGCAGAGTAAGGTTTAACCTTATTTTTTAAAAAAATAGTTTAATAAGATGAAATATTCAAATAAAATCAAAGATATATTGAAAAAATGAAAAAGGAAATGTGTCACTTCAAAAATGAACAAACAAGTATCTTTGACATTACTTTAATGATTGATTTGGGGTTTTTTTCTGAATCAGCCTTCCAGGGAAATTGACCCAATTTTGGACTCCAATTACAGTGCAGTAGAACATGGTCCCCCCAAACTTTTTCCTAATAGCTATCAAAAAATATTAAATATATTATCAGATCCACAATGCCTTGAACTAGGCATAACAGCAGGTTGTGAAGAATTTGCTTTCCAGCTCAACATGACAGCTTTTATCTCCGTTAAGCACAGATCAAAGACAGAAACCAAGCAAGTGCAAAGGACACTAGTCATGCTGGATAGGAAACATATCAGGTTTTTGTAAGTCAGTCACTGTAGTTAACGACTATCTCATATAACTCTTAGGGTGCAAAGTATATCACACAATTTGCAAATTTGGGAACAATATAGCAAGGAAGTTGTGGAGGAAATTTAATTAGCTGGGCATCTCCCACAGCCTCGTAAACTAAAGCTCCATCAATCATTGTCATATACCTCACAAAGCTATTTGTATCTCTGCTGCCTCTTCTGCATAAAGCATTAGGGTAAAGCAGAAGTGTGGTGGATGAAATGACCAACACTGAGATGTGTTCAGGCATCAGGCATCAGCACTTCATTGAAGCTTTGTACTGGTTATATATCCCTTTTTTTCCTTCAGCACGCCCCAAGCACACAGCACTCTTTCACTTTTGATTCGTTACCCTTTATCATCCACACGGTGAACTCATGCCTAAACAATTGACATGATTGGATAATTCCACCTGCTCACGAGCCATTATTTTACTTTTGACTGGTTATGGATTACAGCACACAACTCATCCATTATCTTGTCTCATACACATTCTTGCTTGTTGATCTGCTTTTTTTAATTTTCATTTTATCTTTACTCAAGGTCAGGAATTAATTGCTCAAGCCTGAAGCCGCCTGCAGCTTTGGCTCTTAAAGCACCAACACAAAAGAATGAAGAAAATGCCTGCAAGCCTCCTGGCAATGTGGGATGCCTCTTCATACTTCTTTTGAAAGGATTTGCAAAAGACATTGGAAATAGTAGACTCTGAGCTTTGAAAGTTCACCAGGTACTGGCCTTATCTTTTAAACAGAACTAACAAGATAAACATTTTAAGACAAGATGGAAAGAGAGAAAGAAATAAAATAAGACCAGAAAAAAAAAAAAATCAGACCATATTTGAGGGAAAAGTGGCCTTCCTGTGAATATCTGTATACTAGAAGATTATATATACTGATATTATCAATATTGCAAACTATGTGACAAAGGTCAATCAAGTTCTGTTTTCATACCAAAGATTTATGTGCTTGTCCCTCAGGTGTGCTCATTAACACACAAATCTGCTCAGCTTTTCTCACTTTCTCATTCTTCTCCATGGAGTAAGTGGTCACACAGTCGCACAGAGCTAGAACAGGTTTTTGCAGATTGAAAATTGCAGTGCATTAGCACACCATTAATTCTACTGTTTTGTGAATTTCAGCTTTGCTTTCTTGCCATATAAAACCAACCTGCAGTTTTCAGAGGTAAACAGTTAAAAATAAATTGTTTATTAGTAATTCCATTAAAGAGGTTGTAGTCTCTGGACTAAAAAAAAAGTAAAAGGAATGTTGCAGAAAGGCTTTGACAGAATTCGTTACAAGTATTTGGGGGTTTTTGGAACTAAAAGCTGAATGTAAGGGAAACAGGTTAATTATATGATTATAAAGATTTTACAATTCCTCAAAGCCATAGACCATTTTAAACCAATGTAAGGGATATTTGTGCCCTAATTGGCCACGCTATTATGAGGGCCAGGTCAAATTTATCCTTAACTATTAAATTAGCTTTGAAAATCTTAGCATTTTGTTTTCTTTTCCCCATACACAAGACAGCATACCAGGGTCAAAGCTGTAGATCTCTGACTGTTTTTAAGCTGCATGCCTTCACGTCAGAGACTTTCTGTTGCCAACGTGACAGCTCACTGATCACCACCTGCAGACAGCTGCTCTCTGAAACCTTCCTGCGAGCTGTACAACACGAGGCCATGGCTTGGATGGGAACAAGTAGTCTGGGTCATCCGCATGGAAGCCTCAAGCTCCTCAGACTTAATAAAAAAGCTGCAAATTATATTTAGCAGAAATGGATGCTACGTGTCCTTTTCTCTGTCACTCATGTAGCACAATGGCAGTTCATCATCTCTTCAGTCTGCCCTACCAGACATGGACATGTCACCATAATCTGAGCTGGCAGTCTGCTCAGGTCAGCAGTCACTAATACACAGGAGGAAACGTGGCTGATGTTTGGAGAAAAGTCACTCCAAGCAACCTTCAGGAGTACACTTAATGGGAGCCTTGAATATGTGGGGACTTAGCTGTATCTCCTATAAGTTCAGCCCATGGACAACCTTTAGAAGCCTGCAGCTCCCCAAGGAGGTGGATGAGAGAACAAAAGCTGGCAGGACTCGGGTATGTGTGGCAGGTATGAGCTTTGTCATGACTCTACCCAGCCATACTAAACATGTGTGACCCCACTTGATTAGAGCTAGACAGCCTGCTTTTGCTCTTGACACCAGCATTTTTGACAGTTTGCCTTATTTTCAGGGGACATATCTCAAAAATTTCAAACATTCTTGGTGAAGCATTTTTTTTACCTGAGCTTGCTTGTAAAAGTCTGTGTCTATTTAATTTTTCTATTTCTAAAGCAGGAGACCTGATTCTTCTGCAAGTTAAATTGTTAGACCCGAAAAACTTTTTTATTTTTGCCTCCTGGCAAACACCACAATAGTGCAGGCCTGCTGCTGGCAATATTTTGGCTTACAAAGAAAAGCGACAACTCTAGTACTGCATGTATCAGACAACAAAAACAATGAGGTTGGGTTTATTCAGCTCAGTGCTGAAGCGGTTGGTAGATCTGTATGTTACAGATACAGGTGTTGTGCACAGACAAACATTCTCATCCATTCTGGGTTTTATATGTTTTTTATATAAATATATATATATCTGCAATGAGGCTAACAATGCTTTCTGAAAATATATAGGTGTTAAGAAATACATAATTTATGCAAAGGAATAGAACTAACACACTCCAACTGTACCTCATTCTTAGTTCTCCAGATGTGTTCAAGCTTCTAGAAAATGAACTGTGATACTCTATATACAGTTTTGGTACCCTTATTTTTAAAACTAGCAACAACAAAACAAACTTCATTACATGTAAATATGTAAAAGTCAGGTGCTCTTGACATACCACTTCCACATTTATGAGGATGACAAAAGACATAAGACTGGATTTTTTATCCTCAGTTATGCAGTCATGAGTAGTATAAAGAGCTTACCTCAGGATAAAATTACTACAGTTAATTTGGGTTCATAAGGGCCTAATTTGAATGGGGTTTGGTGGATTTTTTGGCTTGCCGGTCTGCTTTGCAATGGATAACACGTTCCATGTAAACAATTTGTCTCCTTTAGTGGCTGGGCTAACATCTATGAACTTACACAAATCTGATGCACCCACATGAATTTCACTATCCATAGAGTAAGAGAAAGAGCAATCTATGAAGAGCAGTAGGTTTGCAGCTGTCTTCAAGGGTCAGAGTTCAGTTATTTCAGTAGATGGTCAAAGATTTTTGAAGAAATGGCCACCACCTTTACTTTTGAATGAGAATACATGTTTTTGGTGCTAACTACATTCTTTTAATTCAAAACTCTTCTGAGTCACAAACAAAATGGGTTACGTATAAAAATGGATAACATATTTCTAACTTGGAAAATCTGTTTAAAACATATTTTAACATATCTGCGTGTGTGTGTCCATGTATAGTGATGAAAGTTTTACATTGAAAACATATTTTGAAACGTTGTGTATTTACCATATTGAGCTAATTAATTCATTTGAGCATTAACTATAGTTTGAGAGAGAGCCTTGTCCTCTCCTTGTGAGAGGAATCTGCCATAAAGCCACTTATCATTCTGAAGACTCTCAGGTTCTAAATATATATTGAAAAAAAAAATCATATTTTCTCTCCTCTGTGGGGATCAGCAGAGAGTAATTTAAAAAAGCAGTAGGAGTGTCAGAAAGAACTATCCCTGCCCTGAAAAGGAGGTGTTTTCTCCCTGAATTCTATCAAATCACTCTATCCTTTCCAAGAAGTGATCGATTCTGTTAATTAAATAGGCTGCAGGGTAGCAGCAAGCTTGCTCTACATCATCATTTCTGCTTCTGTTTCAAAAGTGTTTTTTCCTGCTCCAAATTCTACATTATTGTGCTATAGAGCAATGATGCTATTGTGTGTGAAAGCTCAGGCGTGGGTAGGAATGTCACAGCAACAAACAAAGAGCTTTGCTGCAATGGAAAGTTAATAATAACAGAAAGAGGTGGTGGTATGTTTTACAAAGTATTTTTAGAAAAAATAAAAGTGGTCATAAGCACAAACAGCAGGATGTATAAGCTTCAGCCTGGGAGGTTTATTAACAAAAGTCATTCTTTAGCTATTCTTATAGTGTTAATCGGAGTTATATATCAAGGTTGCTAATGTATTTACTTTCTCAGCATTCTTCTTTGTAATGGGAGTGTTTCCCAGAGGAGAGGCCAAAGTGTCTTGGACAATAAGGACTCTACAAGGAAGCAAGGTTCGCCTTGAAGCCTCTAGATATTCAGACTTTCATCTTTGAAAATGATGAAAGGACAACCAGATATTTTTTTCCTGGCTTATTCACTGAGCTCCATCTTTTAAAAGTACTTTGACAAACCTCTCAAAGTTTAAGGTTAGGAAAGCATAACTGGAGAATTTGCTCAGTGAATCTCCCTGGAGCCAGGGAGCTGCTCATCTCCCTCCAGCTCTGGGTGACAATTGCCTGGAAGGAGGCCATGGTTTCTGTTCCACCTGGCACTTGCCATTTGAAAGAAGCCAGATAGTAGACATGACCCCTGGAGAAGAGGGTATACTGAGTCTGTATGCCAGGAAGATGTTTACTCTCTCCACCTCAAGTCCCCTACCATGTAAAGTACAAATAATGAAGTTTATCTTCTCCTTACTTTTGTCTTTCTATTGTAAAGCTGAAGTCAATAAACTACTCAGGACCAGGCTGTCTCTTTGTAGGCTTGTCTTCAGCACCTAATACAACAAACATGGCCCCTTGGAGAGTTCCAACAAAGCAAACATGCATTATCTGGCTATTTACAAGCAGGTTGGACAACCTAAAGATTTTCATTCAATTCTGTAGGTTTTAACAGCCCATAAGCCCTGTAGCCTGGAAAGGGAAAAGTTACTGCTATCCGTAAATGATTCCTAAATAGACAGAAGTTTACAACTATTTTCTTTTTCAAGTGGGTCATCTGTAAGATGTATCCAGACAGACACATCTGACAGGTTATGAAAGCTTTTTTACAGATGATTTATCAGATAACCCAAAAAAAAAAAAAATCTTTGTGATTGTTAATTTCCAGATCAAAAAGTAAATTAATAAAAGTATTTTTTCTTTTAAGAATATTGTGATAGGCACCAGCATTTCTGTAGAGTATTTCACAGCAGTTTCTCTCTTTAAAAAGGCAAAAAAGTAACAGAGGTTTGAATCTGATTTCTGAGTCTGGTTGTGAAAAAAGCAGTTATAAGAAGAAAGCAGACCACAGTATTTTCAGCTATACCCATAAAAAAAAAACAGAGTAAATAAAGGCTCTTGCTCCTACCACTTGCCACCAACAAGAGAGACAGCAGGCACAACCCTTACGAAAAAAAATAAAATTCTTGCCCCAAATAGTGCATCAGCTCCTGCAGTTTCTCAGGTGGATAAAAGCAATATATTTCCTAATAAGACACCATTTTCACTCCACAGCAACTCAGTGTGGTAGAGGGGAGCTTCATTTCCCTGGTGGGCCTGGTGACCCTGACACTCACTTTTCACTGTCCATAGCAGGAGACACCATAATACCGTTCACAGATGGAAAGCGAACCTCACTCAAAGGCTTGGTAAGTGCTGGTAATTGAAACAAAAGACTGAGTTTAACAGTTTTGTCTTCTTGCAAAACTAATTTTCACAAACTCTTAAACAAACCTCAATTAAAAATATTATCTGAAAGATTATGATTCTAAATATCCCTAACAAAATGTTTTTTCCAGCCGTGAAGGAATTTTGACAGCCCATCTGCATCTACTCTGGATGGAAATGGATTTTTAAATCAAACAAAGCCCATGAAAGATTTAAAAGCAGGCTTTTCAGTGACCCCTGCCTGGTCTCTTTTCAATAGCTGCACTTTATTAAAGGCCCAAATGACAGGCTTAGATAATAAAGTCAATACCTTCAGAGTAGCCCTCCAAATGTGTGCCTTTCTAGGGTTTTAAGCAGCCACCATTAACAAAGTGTCTGAGCTTCTTCCCTAAAAAATCAATAGCAAAATGACCAACAGAATCCTATGGCTTACCATATTTTCTGGTATCTTTGTTTGAAAATGTGTTTAATCTTTCTGTTATGGGCATACACTTTTATTAAAGGCAAAAGAGCAGCTTTCTTCATTAGTTACTACTAACTATATCACTGCTGTATCATAGTTGTTAGTATTAGATTCCTCAGATGAGACATGTACACACATACCTAGGTAGTATGCTTAAATCTCAGTAGTTTTCAACACGAGAACAGAAATTTCCAGACGTTCTCAGATACAATTCTTTGCAAAGATATAGCTTTAGTAAAAAGAAAATCTACTCACTGAGCAGAGCAAATGAAAAAATCTGCTAGAAGATAAAGTACCTGAAAAAGTTTAATTTCTCTGAGAGAATGGGAGAAAGGAAGATGGCACGTTTCAAGCCCATATAAACTGTAGGAAATATAGGAAATGGCTCTTGTAGGAAAGGGAAGTTGAAATCCCCATTGAGGTCAAGACTGAGGAGGACACAAAGTTTCACTATTCATTTCTCTGTCTCCAGGATATTCCCCCAGTCTGCTGGGGACGTACTGTACTGCAATGGTGAGTTTAATGAAAAGAAGGCAGTGATCTAAACTGTATCAGCAAACTTAATAACACACAATTTCCATCTAAGAAATCTCCAGACACTTCATAAATCAACATGTGCAATGGCAAACTGGCAATGTGATGCAGCTTGTCCAGGGACCCGCAGAAGGTCAGACATGCGGGTAGGGAGGCAGCTTGTCATCTCACCTACATAAAATGGCCAGTCAGCATTATTTCCTTCTCTTTTCAATTCAGTGGTTTTGCATCTAATCCCTGTTAGGATTAATTTTCTAATTCTCCCTAAAACACATGCAGAAAAATAATAGCATGTTGGCCAGCTGACAGCACATTTTTTTTTAAACTATCCCTGATTTTGGTGCCATGAGAAAGTTTTTGCTTTCAACAAATGCTTCCTTTGCTTCCCTTGACATGTTGTTTACTAACTTCCTTCTTCAAATCACTTATCTCTTCTCTACTTATTTTTATGCACATATCTATATGCATGTATACATACACTTAGATGTTCAAACACACACACATATATATTTATATATAGATCTGAGGAGCCTATGTTATCCATTCCTAATTTAAAGTGAGTCTATTCTTGTTGCTAAAAATCTTTATCAAACCTCATCACTTTGGTTTAATGAGAAATAAACAAAACTTTTAAATGCAATTGTCTGTAAGGAAAGCACTGAAAGCTTCTTTCTGCTGATAGAGATTATGCAGTATGTTTTAGATAATTAATTATAACATGGGTATGACCATTAGAAAAATAGATTTGATTCCTTAAAGAAAGACCATTGCACTGTCCTCACAAGTTCAGAAAATACAAAACACATTTTGTGCTATTTGCTTGCTTTATTGTCCCAAACAAGCTCAACTGAAACAAGTCACTGAACAATGCAGAAAATTCAGGTACCCGAAAACCAAGTCCATCTAACCAAAGGAAAATGTACTCTGAAAGATTTAGGAACAGAGATATGTAATAGTAATAGATAGAAATGGTCTCATATGCCTCTTTCCCCTGCCCTTTTCCCTAAAGAAATATTTGGGTTAACATAGTTTTTGGGATTTGGGGTTTTTTTCCATTTTCTTGGGAAATAGTAAATATGTTGATAAATACAAACTAATTCAAAATTTAAGAAAAAAAGAATGTTAGCTAACCAACTCAAAAGCAAACAAGCACTTACTATCACCAGTAAAATAACCTTGCAAAAGTTTCCTTGTTTGTTAAGACAACATACACTGAATAGCATTTTCATGTGAATATTTGTACTTTGGGGTCCTTCCAGAAGCATAATAGACTTTGTATGTTAAAAGTAGTCTTTGTTGTAATTTGAATGGCATTACCTACTCTGTGGTGACATGAGTCACAAGGCCTTTTTTCCAACTAGAAAATACAGATTATGTGAAATCTTCATCTATGTACTTATACAAAACAAGCTTGCCTCTAAAAGCTGTACATTAGTAGAACAAAGTACACTGTCACTAATGTCAGAGTAACGGAGTTCTTGAAAAGCATCAAACCCAGATGAGCACAAAGTACAGCCTGGATTTCCAAAGTAATGCTTGGGGAAAAGAAGTAAGTTGTACCTGATGAGGTATCTCAGTTTCCAACATCTGCCATGAACCTGTTGTGCATGGAAATTGTGGCAGCCCTGAACTACCATCTGCACAAATTGTCTGCTTACTGTTGGCAGCATAATACCTTCCTTCACATTTCAACCTAAAGCAATTATTAATAGATTTAATTTTAGCCTCTTGCAAATATGTACCTTATTTAGACACTTTACTTTGCCAGAATTCATATAGTCAGAACAGTAGTGAAGCCTCAAAGTCACACACACACTCAAGAGCAACAGTAAATGAAACAAACAAAAACCAAAAAGAAATCCCATCACTCTGCTTTTTGAATTCTTGAAAATTTTACTGGCTTTAAGAAGCTTGATTGCTTTCCTGCTTGCATTTTTTATTTGAAGTTAGTTTTGCTCAACAATAAAGGAATTAACAAATAAACAGCCTTTATCTCCCTGTTGTAGTGATAAAAAATTGTATTTACATGTTGCTCTCTTCCTAGGACACTTAACAAGTGAAAAAAAAAAAAAAAAAAAGAAGAAGAAGAAGAAATAAAGAAAAATCATAATTAAAATTGCATCCTGAGATCTTTTAATTTCTTCAAGACTTATGGGACTAGACATAGGGAATTAATGAATTCAGCCAGCAGCTCATTCAGCCTTTCCTCTTTCTTTGTGAAAGATGCTTGGAAGATAGGCATCTGGAAAAGAGCCTTTAAGCATTTTCTTTTGCCCAAGGAAACATACAATCCACTGGCAGCACCTTGGGAAAGAAAACTACAAAATTAAAAAGTAGCAAGGCAGAAAAGTGCAGGATACCTCAATTTAATATTTTCTATTTTATTATGTATAGAACCTTCATATTCCTTTTGCTAGATGAAAGGAGCAACTAATAGCCTAGCAGATCAAAGAGTGCACTGGCTAGATGCAGAATTGACCTTAATCCTTCCCAAAGCACTGTTAGGCACAGCCAGCCTCTGGCTAAAGAATGAGGCCCCATAGTTATAATGAGTCTGCCCACCAAAACCTCTATGCAAAGAGTATGATAATTATTTTAGGTTCAATGGGTTTGTCATCTGTAATAGCCAATCTGTTTCTGGAAGGGTGACAGAAAACTAGATGTGTTATAAGCTACTTAACACTGCTCCACAGAACATTTCTTATTTTTGCTGGACTTGCCGAATCCTTCTAATGAGTACATGTTTTTTCCTTAGGCAAGAAGATAGTAATAAATAATATTTAATGAAGAATCTGGACAGCATTTTTAAATCTGGTGCAGGCTCCCACGGATACCTTTATAAAAGACACAGGCAGAGCAATAATCAAGATGTTGAAGGGTGGGGAGTAAATGTGAGAAATTTTTCAGGAATTCATATTTAATCAATCAAGCAAACCCTCCTGGGAATTGTTTATATCCCAGCAATTTCAAGAATCAATTCCTGAATTTGGTCATCAACACCTTCCTGGATTTCCTACACATACCTTAATTCACTTGCAAAAATACATACCTTCAGAATCAATAGTCTTGCACTGCTATCTGTCGAGTGATTTCAAAGAGAAAGAAATATGAAATACAGAACTTAACTTCCATATCAGTTTAATAAAAGTATATCTTTTCTTTTATTATTCAAATAGAGCTCCAAGCAGCCACTTAAACCAAGTCAATACTCAGATTAGGCAGCAGAAATGAAATGCAGCTATGGGCATTAAAACTGTATGATCAATTACATTTTTATATATATATATACACATAAGATGAAGAAAGGAGGCTGGAGACATTCATTTAGTGAGATATGATAACTTTGTTCTACCTTAAGTGTCTTGTTCTCCTCTAACATTCAGTTAAGATGCTCAAGAGACAGATTTTGTCATCAGTCTGTTCTGGTGCTGTTTCCTGATCCAACATGGCCCTTCCCCGTGTTCACATCGAGCCTTCTTATAGGTAAACACCATTGTAAAATGGGAGAAACAGGAAAATGGGTTCCAGAAAGGCTGTGAAAAATGGTTATGGCCAATGGAGGTATGAGGGCAGGAAAGATGATGCTAGTGAAAAAAATAAACATAGTGTCCGCTAAATATGTAAATCTTTAAATAGAAGCCAACCTGGTTTTCAGAGGTTGTTCTTGCTTCCTAATTACCTGTCAAAGACAATGCACCATACAGTCAACAGATATAAGTTATCAAATAGAGCAAAGAAGAGAGACTTGGCTTAGATGGGCAGAAAGGACAAGCACAAGATCGTATAGACCAAATTTTATTGGCAAATGGAAAATCTGCCATAACAATATCCAGTGTGTATTTTAAAATGACTGAAATGTAAACCCTATTATGTACAACTTTTTTATGTGCAAGTGTGGATAATAGACCATTAAATGGAAAGTTTCCACAGAGTTTAACTAAGATTAAATGAAATTATATGTTTTTAAAAAATAGACTTTTTAAAAATATTTCCAAATTCGCCCTCTGTAATTGTGTAGTTATGACTCTCCTTTTAATTCTACTAAATCAATGAAGAAAGATTATATTTTAAATTTTCTTGACTTTTCCACAGTGTAAAAGGGAAGAAAGGGAAAAGTCTCAACTGAATGCAGACGAGCGCAGGAATAGAAAGCACATACAGAAACAGTGGAAAAAGAGAAAAAAACATGGGAGGTTTTAATGAAAATAAACCAAATATATTAAAACTTCACCTGTCTCAGCACAGCTTTTGACATATATCTTAGCATATCTTTCAGACAGAATTTCTTTTTTTTTAATGAATTCATTTAGATTTCATATATCTAGAGAGGGAATGAAAGATTTGCAAATTTAAGTTTATTAATCTAAATGAGAGGGGCAGTGGGAAATTAGGTTTTGACACTGAATGACAAGATACTTGAAGGGCATGCCTGAGGCTGTTTTTATTATTACTGTTATTCAGTAGTTCCAAAAAGAGCAGAGAATATAGGGAAGCACACTTATGAAACTTAAAAAGCTATGGTTAAAGGCTTGAATTCTATTCAGTACAGGGCAGGGAATAAAGATGGACTTTAACAAGACGAATTCTGTTTCAGTAAGAAAATTATTGACAGCTGTATTTAGTATGGTTTTGTAGAAAGAATTCAAAACTTTGCCATAATTGGTCCCCAGAAGTGGCTTGCGGGTGGATCTGTGGGTGCTTACACTACTTCAAATGAGACTCTTCCTACAAGAGTGTACCTTTAGGCCTATTAAATCAAAAACACTATTAAAAAAGAACAAGTATACATAATAACACACTAAACACACATAATTATAAGACAAAATCTTGAACGTTTCTGTTTGTCTACTCTTAATGCTGCTGTGCTCTAAGTGAAAGACACAGGTTGGAGGGTTTTTTACTATTTTTCTTTGGAGTTTTTTTTACCATTTGCCTGAACCAGCTATCATTAGAAGTAAAGGTATAGAAAAATTCATTCATGTATATGAGGGACTTAAATTATTCCAGACTTGCCATAAAGAGAGAAAAAAAATTGCAAATGTCTCTTAGACTTCAAGGAAGGCTATTATAAATCAGTCATTTGACTGCTACTGAATCAGACTTTGTCCTGTAAGACTTTTGGCATCCTGGGAAAAAAGAGTAGTTTAGGTTACTATGCCTTGAATTTTAGTCTTCATACCATGTAGATCTCACTTATATTATTAGTAATTTATGCAAGTCTACATAGTTTTCTGCTTCTAGAAGCTGTTTGTCCCCAAACAGTCATTTGACAGCCATTTGGTTGTTAAGAGCAATGTCATAAGATGATTGTTTTTCTACATACCAGAATTTTTTTACAGTGTTTCTTCTCTTTTGATCTCAGACATGTTTGCTACTTAAAATATTTTGCTATCTTAACTACTTTGGTTAAAAGAGTAACATTAAATTATGCACCTTCCCTTCCTCACTTTTAGTTCAACACAGCAGTAACATCAAAAAGACTTGCATACTGATTTTTTTTTAAATTTATTTCTGGCAAATGCAGCTTATTTTCTTTGGGGATATATAGCAGCATAAAAGGATTTTTAAGCATGCAGAGAGAATGGCATTTGACACCTCTTAGATGTTATAGTCATGAAGGTTATAATAGGATGACTCTGCATTCCTCTCATTTTGCTTGATTAATATGCTAAAAATCATTTTTGTTGTGCAGTGTAGCAGTTTGACACATAGGACAATTAACTCAAACTGTATTTATTATGGTTGCTGGAACAGCCTAGTGAAACTTTGCCATTACCAGCCAGCATAAGTGACTTCTCTGGGATCTGTGAAGCACTGAAGGGTGAAATTCACTGCTCTGGGAAAGCTAACACAGGATCTGTCCTTCATTTCAGTGTTCGTCATGTACTTGCAGACACTTAAGGCTTGGGTCAGTGATATGAGCAAGAGTAAATTTTACCTTTTCTGTGGTAAACTGAGGATCAGAATTCTAATTATCTCAGCAATGAGAGAGAGTACTTTGAGAGAGCAAGAAGTTATAGCAGCTTCAGGAACACATGAGAGGGGAAAATAGAGCCTCTGATTAGCCCACATCCTGGGTGGGGAATTTTTGAAAGAAAAAGAGTAAGAATTCTCTAAGCCCTTCAACATGTGAGCAGTGCAATAATGCACTACCTACATTACTTGTGACCTATGCAAGACCATAAAAAGGTAAGCGTAAGATAATCTTCACTATTGCTAGCAGTATGCAGTGGAAACAAAAAACGTATTCTATTTAAGTGTCTAGGATTATTTTTCTTGCCTTTATTACTATTATTCTTTGATTTATCATGTTGTTTTGTGGTCCCTGTTATGGACAAAAATGGACATAACAGAATTTTCTTCATTTGAATACTATGTCCATACCTCCAACAATTGTTGTACTGTGGTGCATGTTTGTTGTCTAGACATTTTTCTGTACAGGGATAGTTTACTATGTAATCTGGTATAAACTGAGAAAAATTTCAGATGTGAGTCTACAGCTGAAATTTAATTGACTCCTTGAGCAAAAAGATAAATGTGAACAGTCTTTTGTACATCAAAGGAGAATCATCTTTAGATGCCTCATTTTCATCCGCTGAGTCCATATAGATGAAGACAACTTCAGTACAATAAGGTCTATAAATTAGATGTTAATTGAGTGTATGTATTCTCGTCACATTACTTTGAAGTTTCACCTTCCTTGAAATGTTTGTAAACAGTGAGGTGCCCTGCAAACAGTAAGGCCAAGATCACCATCACAAGCTCTGAGGGAAAGTACCCAGGTGGGCAGCACCACCTTAGTCATCAGACCACACAGCTAAGCTGGGCCTGAAAGACCTGTGGTGATACACAAGGAAAGACTTAAATGTCAGCTCTCCTGCAAGGCTATACCTCATTTCTCTGCTTTCCTGTTTTGTTCCTTTTTTTTTTCCTTTTCCTCAGTTTTGCAGCCAAGAGCTCAAAAGCATAGCTTTTTACTGAATTGTGCATGATTCAGTCTAGCATTTTTGCTTGTAATAAGGATTAATTCCTATCAACAGGAATGAGTTGTTTCTTCAGAAGCAATGACACAAAGAAGGTACAGAGTAGATGGGTGGGGTGTTTGTGCCAGGGCGTGTCCTGCCATTTAGAGAGAAACTTCTCTTTAAAAGCATAAAACAGTGTCTTTCTGTGTACGGGCAGAGCAGCAGGCAAACCCAGCTGCTTGCACCTGCTCCAGAGTTTCATAGCATTGTGAAGATTTAAAACGGAGAAATGCTTGCCCAGTAAAGTCTTTCTCTGCTGTATTTGTAAAGGGTTTGTATAAAAAAAAAAAAAAAAGGAGGAGTAAGGTGTATATAAACAAAAAGATTATATAGAAGGACAAAATAAAGATTAAATAGGTGCCTAGATCTTAGCATGATGTCAGTCTCCTGCATGAAGTAAAGTGAGATTGTGCTCCATTGCCTTATAGAAGGAAGGAGACAGTGATATTTTACAGATCAGCTCTTTTTCTACTTAAGTCCAGCAATACTGGCTAGCATGCTCATTTTGATGAGGGAGCGGGGGGGAAGAATAAAAATAATTAAAAAAAAAAAAAATCCAGCCTGGCTAGTTTACATCTTCAGCTAGAAATGACAGACTGAAAAGAAAGCCCTCTTCAGACTGTGGTTCCCAAGGAAAAGGTATTGCTAGAAAAATTTTTTGAATGCAAAACCCCTTTAAACCTATGTAGTGCTGTGACACAGTTAACTGAAAGAGGACACAAATTATAGGAAGTCAATCAGAAAGTGATTCCCTGTGTGTTACAGGAATGCAGGTTGCAATGAAATGTGTATGACATTTCTGTCCACACTCAAAAGCAATACGCCCATAGTACTAAACTATGAGACAACATTACTGCTAAGGGTTTGTCTAATCCTGGAAGAGGTAAAACTTTCAATGGATATTGATGGAAGAGACCTGGATACTGACTAAAATGGATGAGGGATCACACATGCCAAATGAGAATCTGTGAGTAAAATGAGAAAAATGAGCTAAGATTAAATCAGAGCCAGACAAAGACAGACTACCATGTTACCCCTAGCAATTCGAGAGAACAAGCTTGTTTACATGGAGTGGGGAAAGCATAAACAGCCAGCAAGCTATTTCAACACAGCAACTAAATACAACTTCTATAATGTTCTCCATATGAAGTCAGGATGTGGCACAGGCACAGAAAGATAAAAGTTTGAAATGCTAACAAAAATACGGTGGCAGGACCTGTGGAATTTAACTATAAATGAGATTCAGGTAGGAAAATCAAGCCTGCTATTTAGTGATATCCGCAATGCAGCTGTGTATCAGGGCTGTGCCTGTGTACACGCCCAGTACACCTATTCTATTTGGGGATGGCCCAAAAGAAACCCAGCAGGTCATCGGCAGAGGTTAGACAATGGCCTGGCTGGTGACAATGAACGCACTTGGAACTGGGTGACTGGCTAGGCTTCTGGCCATTTTCACAACTAGCTACCTGACTAGTTAGTGCAGGAGCCCTAATGGTGGTAATTTTAGATGATTCTCAAGACTCCTTCAGGCTGTTTAACACCTAGGCTAGCAGATGACTTCCAGAGACTACCCTCAGTGGTCCCTGCTGCAAAACAAGTCAGTTTGTACAGAGATAAAATATTTGTCAATACGCATTTGAAACTGTTGCTGCCAAAACTGAAATGATCACATTAGTCTTTGATATAGAGGCAGTTGAAAGGCATTTTGCATGTGGTTCAGATTAACTATAATGAGGGATATCAATAATGAAGGAACATACTTCTGCTGGGGTTCTTATACAGAACCACAATCAGATGGAGTATAAGAAATGAGCGAAGCAGGGGTTTGGGCAGTATCTCCTGATCCAGCTGAAGACAACTCTGCAGCAGGGCCTTACATCAGAGGCTCCCATTACCATCTGTATAGAGACTAATCATCTTCTTTGGGAGATTTCATTTCTTATATGAACGTTATGCTATGCCAAGATCCAAATAAAATTCATTTTAAATGTAAAAATAACACAGTCCATGACAGTCTGTGTAACAAGGCTGAGTTCTTCACTTTGGAATGTGTATTTCAGAGCATGATGGACTACATTTCTAATGTATTAGGCACTTGGACTGATAACGGCAGATACTTGAAAGGAGGTTATTTTTTGGGAATGGAGTTTCTCCACTTGTAAAAAGAAAGCCTCTTCCATCCCATAAACTTCAGATAAAGAGTTGTTGAGAGTATGTACAGTCCTTCGACATATACAGGTAGAAGAGACTTTAAGAGCACATTGAGGTCAGCCTATCTACTGGAAGGAATATAAAGTGGAGACTTTATAGTATTTCCATGTAATAGCAAAAAGTGTCATAAAAATGCTTTTAGACGGGCATGATGAAACAAGGTATAAACAACAAAAATAAGCAAGTTGCATCACAGACACATAAAACTTCACTATAAACACATGATAAATTCAAGGTGACACAACTCAGAGTTAAAAACAGGGCTGGTGAAGTTCCATTAGGAGTAACTACATAGTAGAAAGCTTTGCTCTTATACAAAGTTGAATTGATGAATGGAGCGTCAATATATCTCATTCGTGCATAACTGAAACATCTATCAGTTAAATACCCAAATACAGTCAACAGCAAATGAAGAGGAGAGAGTAACAGGAAAAAGCCAAAGCAAGAAACAGTGGACAAAAACTATCATGACTGTCTTAGGCAAAACACTCTCCAGCAGCATATTGCTGTTCTGCAACAATCTGGTTGCTAGAGAAAGGTCCAAATAAATTTGGGTATCTGCAGTGTCAGGTTCCTGCAGAGCTGGCTAGAAGAACAGAGGCACAGAGCAGAAAAGAGCATAGGATGTAAGAGCAGGTCTTAAAAATAGGCTCTCGTGTTCCAGTCTGCCACTGAGCTGCTGCTTAAGCTCAGGTAATTTCATTTCACTTCTTTTTCTTCTCTGACCTTTTCTCTGTCCCATCTTTTTTATTTACAAGCCACTCAGGCTGCTCGCTGCATATTCAGTACCCTACACAGCAAGGCCCACACATGTTTATGATTTCTAATGAAGAAACCATTCTTTAGCAACATAAATAGTCTTTTTTTTTTTTTTTTCTCCCAACATAAATGGAAACATATGTCTATGCTGAAGTCTGAAATCTCTGCAGCAGAGGTGCCATCAAAAAGTCTGCAGGGGAACAGGATCCCTCACAACCCTCTTGAAAAACAACCATGAGCCAGGTTGAAAGCAACATCTGTTCTGTATGCATCAAAAGATGGTTTATATGATGATGGGGGATATGAAACAAATGGAGGTGCAGGAGAAATGGAGTGACACAAGCACGCTCCAGGGAACTCAGGGACAGACATTCTTCTGGAAGGACACAGAACCCACACCTCAACATAGGCATTTTTTCTTTTTGAACCATCTCAGGAACAGGAAGATTAAATTATTTTTGTCAATAACCATTCAAGCATTATGCTTGAAGGAAGAAACAAACAAAAAAAACCAAACAAACAAAAAAATCCCACTAAGTTTTCAAAAGGATAACACTTGATATTATTCAGACCTCCAACAGGCTTTGATGAACTCCCTTGTGCAGTGGAATTCTTAAAGTGCTACCTTGGACTAGAAACAGGTGGCAAAATTTGAATGCTACTAAAGTTGGAGGAGTTCTGTCATTGAATTCAGCGAGGTTATGCATTTAGCCAGAAAATTGCAGTGGCAATGAAAGTTCATTTTCCAACTTGGCAAAAATATCAGAACACACTAATCCATGCATCTCTGCTAGGATTGGTTTTGTATATAGGATAGTTATACAAATATAAATTTAATCCTGAAAGCAAGGGTAAAACTGAGATGCTAGAAATAGCAATGGGAAACAAGTTAGTCAATATTTGAGAAGTCTTTGCAGAAGCTATCCGAGGGTAGCAGAACAAATTTCAGTAATAAATGCAAGGTCACACCTTTTATGAGTACCAATCTGGACTACTGATCAATGCTGTTTGATTCTATATTTACTAGAAAAATTTAGGTTAAAAAAAAGACCTTTCATATAACTATTTTGAAAAAGAGAAACCACTCAATTTCTGTTTGAACAGATGTCTGGATTCATAAGCATCATTTTGCTCAGGTTGCTCCTCTGGTTTGGCAGGAATTACACATCTGCCCCCTATCTCTTCCCAAGTCCAGTAATTAGACACTAAAATTGCAAAGCCAAAAAGTCAAATGAAAGGAAAAGAAACATATTTGTGAATAAGCTTGCAGTGCAGCTTGTAATATTTTGGGTTCTTTGATAATGGCTGGGTTCATAGGACGCCAGACCAGACAGTAATGTGTGGGGAAGGTTTATCTCGCAGGGGCAAAAAGAGGCTGGGGCAGGAATTAGCAGCGCTCATTTGGAGAGCTTTAAACTAGATTGGAAGGGGTTACAGCTGAGCTTGTGCCAGTGGGGCAACAGTTTGGAATTGATGAAGGCAGGGAGGCCTCCCACCCCCCTCGGCTGAAACTGATGCACTCTGCTCACCCCCTGCAATGCCTGTGCACCAATGCACGCAGCATGGGGAATGAGCAGGAGGAGTTAGAAACCCGTGTTCGGTCAGGGGATTATGATCTGGTAGCAATTACAGAGACATGGTGGGACAGCTCACATGACTGGAATGTGGTCATGGATGGCTATGTCCTTCTCAGGAAAGACAGGCCAGAGAGGCGAGGTGGTGGAGTTGCTCTTTATGTGAGAGAGCAACTGCAGTGTGTTCAGATCTATCCAGGGGCGGATGAGGAGCGAGTTGAGAGTCTGTGGATAAAAATCAAGGGGCAGGCTGGTAGGGTTGATACTGTCATGGGTGTCTATTACAGGCCACCAGATCAGGGTGAAGAAGTTGATGAGGCCTTCTACAGGCAGCTGAGAGCAGCCTCGCAATCCCAGGCCCTGGTTGTTGTGGGGGATTTTAACTACCCAGATATTTGCTGGAGAGACCACTCAGCCAGCCACCCACAATCCAGGAGGTTCCTCCAGTGCATCGATGAGAACTTCCTGATGCAAATGGTGGATGAGCCAACCAGGAGGGGAGTGACGCTGGATCTCATCCTCACTAACAAGGAGGGTCTGGTTGAGGCTGTGAAGGTTGAGGACTGCCTGGGCTGCAGTGATCATGAGATGGTGAAGTTCAGAATCTCATGTGGCATAAGCAGAATTACAAGTAAAATTGCAACCCTGGACTTCAGGAGGGCCAACTTTGGCCTCTTCAAACAATTGTTAGGGGAAATTCCATGGGACAGAGTACTTGAAGGTAAAGGGGCCCAAGATAGCTGGTTAACATTCAGGGACTGATTCTTCTGGGCTCAAGATCGAAGCATTCCGATATGTAGGAAGTCAGGGAAGGGAGCCAGAAGACCTGCTTGGTTAAGCAGGGAACTGCTGGCCAAACTTAAGTGGAAGAGGAGAGTTTACAGATCGTGGAAGGAGGGGCTGGCTACTTGGGAGGAATATAAGGATATTGTCAGAGGATGTAGGGAGGCAACTAGGAAAGCCAAGGCGTCCTTAGAATTAGATCTTGCCAGAGGGGTCAAGGACAACAGGAAGAGCTTCTTCAAATACATAGCAGATAAAGCCAACACTAGAGGCAATGTAGGCCCACTGATAAATGAGGTGGGTACCCTGGTGACAGAGGATACAGAGAAGGCAGAGCTATTGAATGCCTTCTTTGCCTCTGTCTACTCTGCCGGAAGCTGTCTTGAGGAGCTCTGTACCCTGGAGACCCCAGATGGAGACAGGACAATGGAGGAGATTGCCTCAGTTGATGAGGATTGAGTCAGGGACCAATTAAGCAAGCTGGACATCCGTAAATCTATGGGTCGAGATGGGATGCACCCACGAGTGTTGAGGGAGCTGGCTGAAGTCATTGCTAGACCGCTCTCCATCATCTTTGCTAAGTTGTGGGGAACGGGAGAGGTGCCTGAGGACTGGAGGAAGGCAAATGTCACTCCAATCTTCAAAAAGGGCAAGAAGGAGGACCCGAGTAACTACAGACCGGTCAGCCTCACCTCCATCCCTGGAAAGGTGATGGAACGACTTATCCTTGGTGCCATCTCTAGGCATATCAAGGATAAGAGGGTCATTAGGGGCAGTCAGCACAGCTTCACCAAGGGGAAGTCATGCTTGACCAACCTTCTAGACTTTTATGAAAACACGACCAGGTGGCTAGATGATGGTAGAGCAGTGGATGTGGTCTATCTTGATTTCAGCAAAGCATTTGACACGGTCTCCCACAGCATCCTCGCTGATAAATTGAGGAAGTGTGGATTAGATGAGCAGGTAGTGAGATGGATCATTAACTGGCTGGTGGGAAGAAGCCAGAGAGTAGTGGTCAATGGGGCGGAGTCTAGTTGGAGACCTGTGTCTAGTGGAGTCCCTCAGGGGTCAGTACTAGGACCAGTATTATTCAATATATTCATCAATGACCTGGATGAGGGAATTGAATGCACTGTCAGCAAGTTTGCTGATGATACAAAGCTGGGAGGAGTGGCTGACACTCCAGAAGGCTGTGCTGCCATCCAGAGAGACCTGGACAGGCTGGAGAGCTGGGCAGGGAAAAACTTGATGAAATATAATAAGGGCAAGTGTAGGGTGTTGGACCTGGGCAGGAACAACCCCAGATTCCAGTATAGGTTAGGAAATTATCTCCTAGAGAGCAGTGTAGGGGAAAGGGATCTGGGAGTCCTGGTGGACAGCAGGATGACCATGAGCCAGCACTGTGCCCTTGTGGCCAGGAAGGCCAATGGCATCCTGGGGTGCATTAGAAGGGGTGTAGTCAGTAGGTCAAGAGAGGTTCTTCTTCCCCTTTACTCTGCCCTGGTGAGGCCACATCTGGAATATTGTGTCCAGTTCTGGGCCCCACAGTTCAAGAAGGACAGGGAGCTGCTTGAGAGAGTCCAGCGAAGAGCCACCAAAATGATTAAGGGAGTGGAACATCTCCCTTATGAGGAAAGGCTGAGGGAGCTGGGCCTCTTTAGCTTGGAGAAGAGGAGACTGAGGGGGGACCTGATTAATGTTTATAAATATTTGAAGGGTGAGTGTGAGGAGGATGGGGCCAGGCTCTTCACAGTAACAACTGATGATAGGACAAGGGGTAATGGGTGTAAGCTGGAACACAGGAGGTTCCGCTTAAATTTGAGAAGGAACTTCTTTACAGTGAGGGTGACAGAGCACTGGAACAGGATGCCCAGGGAGGTTGTGGAGTCTCCTTCTCTGGAGACATTCAAGACCCGCCTGGACACCTTCCTGTGTGAACTCATTTAGGTGTTCCTGCTCCGGCAGGGGGATTGGACTAGATGATCTTTCGAGGTCCCTTCCAATCCCTGATATTCTGTGATTCTGTAACTTCTCAGAGATTTATAATTCAACCATTTATGCAGATAAGGGTCAGGATTTGATAACAGACCAACATGGGTGGAATTGTTGTGGCTATATGCTACAGACCTCCTGATAAGGAAGTTGAGGTAGAAGTTGTCCCCTTCAGACAACTGGAGGAAGCCTTACAGTCACAGGTCCTCACATGTACAGACTATAGGAGAACATTGAGGCAGATTGAAAACCAGCTGAATCACTGGGCTCAAGGGTTGTGATCAGTGTCACAAAGTCTAGTTGGAGGCCAGACGCTATTGGTGTATCGCAGGCATCGACACTGGGTTCATATACTCTTTAACCTCTTTGTTAATGACCTCAAAGATGGAACAGAGTGTACCCTCAACAGGTTTGCAGAGCAAGGAGGGGCTGACACACCAGCTGGTTGTGCCACCATTCAGAGAGACCTGGACAGGCTGGATAGTGGCCTGACAAGAACCTCATGAAGTTTAACAAAGGGAAATACAAACCCTGTACCTGGGAAGGAATAACCTCAGGCACAAATATGCTCTATGGGCTGACCATCTGGAAAGCAGGTCTGCAGGAGGTGGGGGTCATGTTAGGACAGCAGGCTGACCATGAGCCAGCCCCGCAACCTCATGACAAAGAAAGGCCCTCCCGGGCTGCATTATGAGAAGTGTTGCCAGCAGGTTAAGGGAGGTGGTCCTCTCCCTCTGTGCAGCCCTGGTCAGACACATGTGGATTGCTGGTTCCAGTCCTGTCTTCCCCAGTGCAGAATAGACATAGACATACTGAATCAAGTCTAATGCCAGACTACAAAGATGGTAAAGGGACTGGAGCATATCTCATACAAGAAGAGGATGATAGAGCTGGGACTGTTCAGTCTGGAGAAGAGAAGGCTCATGAAGGATATATTTTTATATATAATATATTTAATTTTTATATATATTTATCCATATATGTATATATATACAAACCCAATGCGGGGAGTAAAGCTGATGAAACCAGACTCTTCTTAGCAGTGCCCAGTCACAAAACAGGAGGCAATGGGCACAAACTGAAACACAGAAGATTTCATCTGAATATGATGAAGTTTTTTACTGTGAGAGTAATAAAATATTGGAACAAGTTCCCCAGAAAGTTCATGGAGTCTTCAACTGTGAAGACATTCAGGCCTCAGATGAACTCCAAAGTCTTTTTTGAAAGCAAGGAAACACAAGAAATAGTATTTGAATAGATTTAACATGTGTTTTTACATGAACAAGACAGCTTTACCCTAATCTTATACACAGAAATGCCTGAGCTGTTAAAATTGAATGTCTAAGAGAAGGGTAAGGCTACAGCAGTGACCCAAATGGGAATGTTCGGACCAAAACAGCTGGATCTTTTAAAGCAAATATTAAGCGATCTTTAACTGAAAGTTCCATCTGTTCTAGTGGTAGTGCTCACCAGGAAGGTGTACCAGTACATGGGGAAAGTCCAGTTACATTCAACTGTTGCTGCAAAGTAACAAAGGCCATGATATGCATCTGAGTGACAACCATGTTCCTTGCTGGACAGATATTCTTGCAACATTCAGGTATGTTTATTTCATTTGGATGTTACTTTGAATATGTGCAAGAGCTTGGGTCCCAAGTCACCATCACTCAAATACGCAACTACAGAAGAGCAAATACCTGGTTTTGCCTCCTTTTCAGGGAAAAGGACATCCACTGTTAGCAAAGAAATTTGCAGGGATAAAATATCAACCACTCAGGAAAGAGCAGGTGTGTTTCTCTGAATGCACAACTCCACCAAATTGCTATCTATTATGGTTTAGAGGTACCTCTTGAGGACTTTACTATACGGTTATTTGCACTGTAGTGCTGGCTCTCCTGACAAAACCAGAGAGAAGGGATATCTCTGCCTCACACTACATGTCCCTATACCTAGAGAGCACACATATGAAGGCCAAACTGTGTGACTCGTGTGGCTATGAATTAAGCATGTAATTATAGACAGGCTCCATAGAGCTGGCTCAAGATTTAGAGTTTCAGAGTCCCCTCTCTCTACATTGAAACATCAGGCTGCTGAGCATAAAATTGGCTGGATGCATTAAATACCATTTTTCTTCAAATGAAATTATAAGGGCATCCTTCAGCCTGACAGAAAGAGGGGTTAAATTGAACTATTTGGGGGAAAAAAAAAAAAAAAAAAAGCAGACCTTTTCATAGATCCACCCCTCTTATTTTAGCTGGGGCAGTGTCAGGGTTGGTAGCAATGTAAGTGTATTGGGAGAGACTGTGGCATCTGCAAAACTTTTTCTAATTTTAGGTATTTTGTTTGCAGTATGAGAGGAAGAAGAGAATAAAATGCCACCAGGTGGCTGAAATTAGCATTCTCAATGTTGCTGTTCTGATGCTCACACTCATTCCATACTGAAGCTACACAATATTGCCTACAACAAGATGGGTGATGTTTTGTTTTGGTTTGTTTTTTTTAAAACTTATCTTAACTGTAGTAACCCTGTGTGTATTGCAAGCATATACTCAAATCAAGCTACCTCAGACAAAATGCATTCTTCTGGAACAATTCTTGTCCGGCTGAGAAGAGTGGTAAAAGTCTACTAGCAGTTACTATCCCTAGAGGGACTTTAAAGCTATAGCTGGGATAAGGTCTTCATGGCCCAGATAACCTTAATGAAGGAAGAAGAAATGAAATTCTTGCGAATAGTAAGTGGGTTACTTGAATCTTGCCCCTGAAAGCTACCTCCAATAGGTATCACATTTGTATTGATACACAGTATCCTCAATTAACGGAGAGGTAATAAGAGATTTAATTATTAATCGGAGAGCTAAGGGAATACCTTGACATATGGGTAATGTTTTTTGGAAAATTTCAGTGCTGCAGTTACATGGCAGATACAATTAGTGTCTAACAAGGCACTACATTTTTTTACAGACTTGTTGGGGAACAAATATTTTAGAGAGTATTTTCAAGGCACCGAATGTGTTGATGTCTGGCCTGCGAGTTGACGAACTGAAAGGTGCCACAAAGTGAGAACATTCTGGCACTTTATCTCTCAGCTGAGGGCTGGTGACATGGAGAACAGGCAAGGGGAAAATGAAACTATAGCAGAAGTTCTTCCTCCTAATGACCAATTTGGGAATTCTTTAGGCAATTAACAGGCAGTCTGCTGATTCAAGAACATAGGAAAAATTGTTATACACAATATGTTTATTTGGGATGCTGAAAAAATAAGTCCCCAAGTTATCCAATTTGAACATTAACATGAAGAAACAATAAATAGTGCTGACAACAACTAGTCTCCTGGCTGCAAAGTTTCATTGAGTGGAATTTCTGCATTAATTTTAACGCTTTCAGAGAACAGCACTGAGAGTGAGTGAAATAACTTATCCCTGGATGCTAACTGCACCACCAGATGAGTCCAGCACAGACAGTAACTTCCCCTTTACACTGAGACGGATGATGCCTCAAAAAGAAAAATACTCCCCTACCCAAGTCTGTCTTTAAAAAATATATTCACAACATAAACATTCTATATGTCCATTCATTTTGATAAGTGATGTTGCTGTATACTTAAAAAGGACAGACCTTTGTCGTGCCTTTTAACACTGTTTATTAGGGAACATGACATATCTGAGCATGCCAGATACAAAATCAAATACTTCCCAATGCTAACAGAATTTGCTGTTAGGTGATTACTCCACTTTTAGGAAAGCAACCATATGTTCTCACTGATTTCATATTCTGAAATCTGTATTGCCAATTATAGGCTCATTATTAATAAGACCAATTTTTTAATTTTTTTATTTCTGCACAATACTATCACGTTCTATAATGTTCTTTTCATTACTCTACTTTTAGACTACACAAGACTTAAATGTCTGATTTTTGTATTATCCATATTCTTCCACCCTACATTCAATGTGAACTGCAGGTTGGTTGCATTAAAGATTCATATTGTGATTGTTTTCATGAAATAAGATATATTCTTGTAAAATACATCCCGTTTCTTCAATCACTTTTATCTCATACCTACTAACATCTTATAGTTCAAACAATCCAATCTGTAAATTGAATTGGGCAGATTAATCTTGAAAAATCTTGAACCATGGCAAAGAGAATGAAGACAAAATTACGAATGTATATTCTGTTTCTTGAGGCTCATATGCCAGTTAACCAGTGGTAAATATTGCTCCTGCAACTCACACAACAGTGTCCAAAAGCACTTAGTCCTACTAGGGAGCCCAAGTTAAAAGTTAAAGAATTTCCCCTTCTCCATGAATAACAATACACATAGAGTAAAGAAAGAATAATGAAAGAACAAAAGAATAAAGGAAGTTCAGCTTATTTTTCTCTTATGAGCCATGAATTTGTAGTAACAGATTTATTTATTTTTAAATTGTTATATTTGTGCTGAACCTGACCTTATCTGTCAGTAGGATCCATAATTTGAAAAAATAATTTACTCAAGAAGCAATGTTGTAAATAAATTATTTTACCCTGATCAAGTTGCATGTGGAGAGGATCATCTGCCTATGGAAATCAAGTTGAACTGCAGTAGTAAAAATCCTGTAGTGTATTGAACTGCATTGCTGTATAAGGCAGTAAAACCATACTAATACCTTGTATTAGTGTTATGCTTTTTATTTCAGTTATGAAGAGTGTGATCTGCAGTTGCCAGTGAATCTCTGCACTTCACAAGAACTTCCTGACTGCAAGAAACTCATTCAAATTCAAGGCTGCATTGTACAGCATGTTGCTTATCCACAAAGCAAAAGACATTTGCTATTCTTCAGAGCTCACAAAACCAAGTGGATAAAGAGTTTTGAGAAGGAAATATTTAATCTCTGTTTCACAGATGAGAAACTGAAACAGAGAGATTAAGCTTGGTCTCAGCACACCAGCCCCAGGAACTGAAGAACGGGCCTCGTGGATCAAGCCTTGTGATTGAACTAAAAGACATCCTTCTTGAGGTCTACCATGTCATAGGTATAGCTATTTACAAAAAAAAAAAGGAAGAACACTACCAAAAGTTCAAGAAATACAACCTTATAAAACTATTGTCAACTTTTTCTATATCCTGGATATATAATCAGGGTTATAACTACCTTTTCCATTCAAATTATTTTATTTTAATATGTGAAATTCCATTGACCTGTGAAGTGCAAATAGATTTCCCTATAAACTGTCCTTGGGAAACTGTTATTTTCCAAACAAAAATAGATTATTTCATTTGTGGCATACTTAATTTCTAGATGGTAACCCCAAAGTTCTTTCAACAGTCTGACATAAGAGATACCATTTTATCCATAGCACACATGATGCTCCATTGATGTTCTACCACTTAAGGGTAGGAATCGTTCCCTGTTATTTTCTGTTTATAACATGCTAGGGAGGGATGACAAGAGTGGATTTTGACTCACATTGTCATGGCCAAATGCAGCTGGAAATATTGTGTTTTTTACTAGGAAAACAGAAAGTTTTTGAGTTGTAACCAGAGGTTACTTATTCTGGAACTGAAAGATGCTCTGTAGACTCAGTAGCACACATACAGGCAGGATACACTGTTTGCCACCATTCTCACATTCATCAGGGTTTTGTTCTAAGGGTGCCAGTGCTACATCTCAGCATTTTTAAGGCACTCTGAAGGGGAGTTCAGTGGGCACATTATGAACATATAAGTGACAGGTCTCAGGTATATTTGCTGAGTGCTCCTGTGTGCTCCTGGAAATTGTCCCTGAAGGAACACCCTTCTGCTTCCAAGAAGTCTGAGTAAGCATATAATTAAATAAATGGCAGCTAAACAGCAGAAAGATAGCACTGCTCTGATTTCAGCCAGGCTTCCTGCAGAACTTAGCAAACATTCCACAGCACCTACTGTTATTTTGACACTGGAGATATGAGTATAGTGCTAATGATATGACTTAATTTTGCACAAGGCCTCACAGTATAGATTAACGTATTTAAAATATAATAAGCCACTGTAAGAGACCTGATTACAATATGCTATTAAAAATAAAAGTTTCCAAATTATCTAACTGGGATAATGATTAAAAAATTACTGTCATTCACAGGGGTCTGCTAAAAGACTAGTGGCATACAAATATGCAGCTAGCCTGCAGCTCACCTCTGTAGTGCTATCAGCTCAGACATTTGCTTTCCTATTCCATTGCCTTGACAGCCATCCACTGCAAGGCACTAAACCCATGTGGAAAACACCTCCGTATTGCAAAACAAATGCAATAGAATGAAAATTATGGTAAGATATTTTGTCAAATATAAGGGATTGATTCTCTAGGTTAGATTTTATTTACATTTTTATCCAAAATTGCTTGCTTAAACAGGGAATGATGCAGAGATACTTCTGACCATAACCTGGAACTTGTCCTTCATAGGAGCTCATTTGCAAGCAACTGAGCACATAGGATCATAGAATCATAGAATGGTTTGGGCTGGAAGGGACCTTAAAGATGATCTAGCTCCAACCCCCCTGACATGAGCAGGGACACCTTCCACTAGACCAGGTTGCTCAAAGCTTCATTCAACCTGGCCTTGAACACTTCCAGGGAGGGGGCATCCACAACTTCCTTGGGCAACCTGTTCCAGTGCCCAACCACCCTCACAGTGAAGAATTTCTTTCTAATGTCCAATCTAAACCTCCCCTCTTTTAGCTTAAAGCCATTACCCCTTGTTCGGTCATTAACTGCCCTTAGGAAAAGTCCTTCCCAGCTTTCCTGTAGGCCCCCTTCAGGTATTGGAAGGCTGCTATTAGATCTCCCTGGAGCTGTCTCTTCTCAAGGCTGAGCAGCCCCAACTCTCTCAGCCTGTCCTCGTAGGAGAGGTGCTCCAGCCCTCAGATCATCCTCGTGGCCTCCTCTGGACTTGTTCTAACTGGTTGATGTCTCTCTTGTGTTGGGGACTCCAGAACTGGACACAGCACTCCAGGTGGGGCCTTTCGAGAGCGGAGTAGAGGGGGAGAATCACCTCCCTCGACCTGCTGGCCACACTTCTCTTGATGTGGCCCAGGATAGAGTTGGCCTTCTGGGCTGTGAGCACACATTGCCAGCTCATGTTGAACTTTTCATCCACCACCACTCCCAAGTCCTTCTCTTTAGAGCTGGCATCAAGCCACTCATTGCCCAGCCTGTACTTGTGCTTCGGGTTGCCCCGACCCAGATGCAGGACCTTGCATTTGGCCTTGTTGAACTTCACGAGGTTGACACAGCCCCACCTCTCAAGACTGTCAAGATCCCTCTGGATGGCATCCCGTCCCTCCAGCGTGTCAACCACACCACTCAGCTTGGTGTCATGGGCAAACTTGCTGAGGGTGCACTCAATCCCCCTGTCCACGTCACTGACAAAAATGTTAAAGAGCACCGGACCCAAGATCGAACCTTGAGGGACACCACTCGTTACTGGTTTCCACTCGGACATTGAACTGTTGACCACAACTCTTTGAGTGCGACCATCCAGCCAGTTCCTTATCCACTGAGTGGTGCATCCATCAAACCCACATCCTTCCAATTTGGAGATAAGAATGCCATGTGGGACGGTGTCAAACGCCTTGCACAAGTCCAGGTAGATGACATCAGTTGCTTTGGCCTTACCAACCAATGTTGTGACCCCATCATAAAAGGCCACCAGATTGGTCAGGCACGATTTGCCCTTGGTGAAGCCATGTTGGTTGACACCAAACACCTTCTCATTCTCCATGTGCCTTAGCATAGTTTCTAGGAGCATCTGCTCCATGATCTTGCCTGGCACTGAGGTGAGACTGACTGGTCTGTAGTTCCCCAGGTCTTCCTTGTTTCCCTTTTTAAAGATGGGAGTTATGTTCCCCCATTTCCAGTCTGTGGGAACTTCACCAGACTGCCAGGACTTCTCAGATATGATGGATAGTGGCTTTGCAACTTCATCCACCAGTTCCCTCAGGACCCGTGGATGCATCCCATCAGGTCCCATGGACTTGTGCACCTTCAGGTTCCTTAGGTGCTCCCGAACCTGATCTTCTCCTACAGTGGGTGGCTTTTCATTCTCCTGGACCCATCATATGCTTTCTAGGACTTGGGCAGTGTGGCACGAGTCCTTGCCGGTAAAGACTGAGGCAAAAAAGTCATTGAGCACCTCAGCCTTCTTGATGTCCCCAATGACCAGCTCTCCTGTCACCTTCCGGAGAGGGCCCACATCTTCCCTGGCTTTCCTTTCCTCCCCTACATACCTATAAAAGCTTTTTTTGTTGCCCTTGACATCTCTGGCTAAATTTAATTCTGTCACATAGCAGAAGATTAAGTCCCACCCACACCCCAGCACTACTATGGGGAAATATGCTAATTTTTTTTTTTTTTTTTCATCTAGACTTGCCCTGTGCTAGTCTAGTCCATACGCCAGCATCTTTACATTCAGAACATGGACTTTCAAGGGATAAAAGCTGCTTCATTTCTCACTCCAACCCTTGTGAGCTATGAGCAACTGCTGTTGATGAAGATGCTGATCTTTGTGTGCACAAATGCTCCGAATCTATCCGTCTGTGGTGGTCAGAGCTCCTCTGAAACACCGTGCTGCTGCAAAAGGCACATCAACTTTCTGACAACCAAGAGACTGTGCAGGAAATTAGATGCTTTTGAAAAAACTCCCTTCTATGTCCTTGCCATTAAGAAGAATATCATTAGCAAATAGGATCATACTTCTAATGAATGGAAGGTAGTAATATATAACTTGCCTGTCTATTAGACACCAGCAGTTTTAAATTCCAAACTTAAAATGCATACAGAGACTTGTAAAAAAAAACATCAGAATTTTAAAACCAAGACAGTATTTCCTGTTCTCTGACAACACAACATATTTTTGGCAATTTAATATCTTCTATTATTTTGCCACTGTTTGCTCGACTTATTTAAGATTAAACATGCATTATGTTAAATATACCAACAAAACCTCAACAAAATGATTGGGGGTTATCTTGGCTTGGAGAGAAGGGTGGAGTTGCTTGGTGTGAATATGAGATTTGTTATAAATGCCAGAATACTTGGCTTTGTTTTGAATAAATAAATTAATAACTATTAATTTACTTAATTCAGAGTGCTATACACTGTTTGCTTTTGAGTTTAATTGTAATAGCAGCAGCTCATGATACTGCAGTGAAGGATGTATCAGTATGTCCAAGATGAAACTCCTGTTGTCTAGTGTTCACACTCAAACAGAAAAAAGCACTCTGTGGTGAAATGTATTGTACCCAGTGTTGCCCTGGTACATTTCCATTGATGTTTCATGTTTAGCTGGAGGTATCTAATATGTAAAATTTTGAAGTTAGAAAAAGTAACAATGGTGAATGACAATTTTTGTAATTTAAGACTAGCTTATAGTCTGAAATTCAACTGTGCTAGACACTACACATACGTGGAGGAAACAGATGTTTTCCAATTAACCTCTTTCACATTGATAATGCACTTTTTTTATAATCAGCTTTTCTGTATTGTCCAATTACCAAGGCATCTATTCTCTTTCTTCTTTATGACAGTCAGAAGCACACTAACCAGTGAGAAATATCTGTATGCCATTAGTCCCATTCACTTATCAACTAGGAGCAGGAACAGCTAAACAGCAAGCATATAAGTATGCAGTGTGACTGTGTTGGGTTTGTGGGAAGGGAGGGCTGGTTTTGGTAGTGGGAACAGGGGCTCCAGTGATCACCCCTGTGAGAAGCTTCACAAAACTCCCCTGATTCCAAGACATATGCCCCCAGCCCAGTCTGAGCCAATCACCAATAGAGAAACACCTCTTCGAATCCCTATTTGTGAGGGGAAGGACTGTCATGAAAAGAAGAAGGTGGAGACAATCTGGAGGGGAGGTCATTGACCTGAACAAAAGACAACCATCAGCCTAAACAGAGAAAGAGCTTTGTTGCCAGGAGGAAGGAGAAGGAGGAGGAGGACAGAGAACCTAAGACACCCAAACCAACAAAATGGAGTAGGAGAAGGTAAGTGAGATCCCCTACAGCCCATGGAGGTCCAACAGCAGAGGCCTTGGAGAACTCCACAGTGGAGCAGAAAGCTGAGCCCAAGGGCAGATGTGACTAAATTGAGACCCCAGAGATGCTCAACACCAGAGCAGGGGTGAACCTCCAGGGCTGGTGGGTGAGGAGGTATGCAGGACTGGAGACTTGTCTGCAGCCCATGGACATCCTCATGCTGCAGCCAGGAGCTGTGCCCAAAGAGTTCCGTGCCTTCATGGGAAGCCCACGTTGGAACACTTTGTTCCTTTGCAGCCCGCAGGAGGGATCTCATGCCAGGAAGAGCAGCGTAGGAGAACTGACTGTAAACCCTATTCCATGTCCGTTGAGCCACTGGGGGGAAGAAGATAGAGAAATCAGGAGCAAAGTGATTCCAACCCAGGAAGAATGGAGGGGTGAGGGAAAGGTGTTGTAAGATGTGGTTGTTGTGTCTCACTGGGGTACTTGGATGATTCGTAATGAATTAAATTGATTTTTCTTCCCCAAGTCGAGTCTGTTTTGCCCGTGGCCACAGCTGGTGAGTGAGCCATCCCTGTCCTCATTTTTAATCCATGACCCCTTTGTTGTGATTCCCTTCCCATCTCACCAGGTGTAGGGAGTGAGTGCAGGACAACATGGTCCTACCTTTAGGTGAAACTACCACAGTGGCATACTCTAAATTTATTGGTAACACTATGAAATCAAGTGAGAGCAGGGAAAGGACTTAAAAAAATATTTGAGAAACTTGTTTGCCTGATGTATTTCAGCATGTCTTCTGAAACTAGTTATAGGAATTTGGGGCCACAATATCAATTTCTTTTTCCTTAAGAGGAAAATAAGTTTATTATCTGAGCCAAGATCAGTAAGTGAAGGAAATTAACCCACTATTCATCAAGACACTGAGGTTTTATGGTACTGAATCATGCTTTTCAACCCTGAGTAAGCAGGAGTTTCTCAGTGTTTTGAAAGATCAGTGTTTAGAGATGAGTGAGGCATGACTACATTATATATATTAATGAATAAGAGATTTGCAAAACAAGCTGTGATATGTGATTTAAAGGTTAATTAGTGTTTCTTTCTATGAATTTTGAAGTTATTAAATGTCTCTAGAAGTAGACAATTTCCACACAGAAATCTTTTGAGCATGAAATTTACTGCTGTATAAGCTCCTTTCTTCATAAGCTAAAGTCAGAAATGTTAACTTCAGATTGCTTGACTTTTCAATAAAAATCAAGAATTCTTGTATTAATTTTCATTAGCTGCATCACAGGTTTTTTCTATATTTAGAAATAGACCTGAGATGGACACTGCAGTTGTCAACAGCAGAAAAACAGGTGCCAGTCATTTTATATCTGCACATTAAACCTTCATAAAACGTGTTTTAGTAGCTGAGCATTAATTTCCTATAGATTTTCTGTCAAATTTCACAGAGGATCTTGCAACACTTCAGTGCAACTCACATTTTAGTCACTAACATCTCATCATTTGATTTTGACTTCAGCTCAATATTCCTAAAATAATGGGCGAATCTTCCCCTTTCAGCACTATATAGAATTCTCCTTTACTCTCAGAGATTATCTCCACATAATTATGAATTTAATCCCTCTAGATTTCTTTTAGCAAAATATATGCCTTAATTGCTGTGATACATAATGAGTTTTAAGGAATATCTACAAGCATTTGTTACAACCATAAGTACTTTAAAAAGGAAATGTGAAAGATTCAGGAAGAATAAAGGTTCTGCAACTAAATGTAAATGTAAAAGAGTGCCGCTTAATGATTAATAATTTATTTGCTTAAAGAAGATGAAGGTAGTTTGTGTGTAATTTTATATGCAACCAGGAAAACTAAATGGCATATTATGTACTTTCTTCCCATCCATGGTTCCCATTAACTGACCAGTTGTCCCTTTTGTCACCCGCTGCTCTGAGTTTTCTAAAGTTTGCTGGGAAATTCCAGGTCTCAAGTAGGGTAATGTTAGACTGGCAAAATCAGTTGTTATTTATTGTAATGCCCTATTTCAGTGACAGCTTTTTCTTTCCTTTCTTCACACAAGAGCATTTTCCAGCCATTCTGTAAGCTTTTCCCAGTATTTTGCAGTCTCCAGAAGAAAAATACATCTTTTCAGTACTGATGTCACAGCATGGCTTTTCAGCCAGGATGTCACAGGGAAAATTAGAGGTAAGATTGCTGAAAAGGACAGACCCACACCACCCACTGACTTAAAATTTACAATTTCTTTACTATGTGAGAGAGGTGTAGAGGGTAGCTAGAAATTTCAATCTAGAGTTTTTCACCTCTATTTTGTGACACTCACTGACTTCATACTAAACCCAGTCCAGCTCAGTGCCTCGCCTTAGCCTCCAGGTGCCACTGGTGTCATGGTCTCAGGTGACCAGGTACTTGTTCTGACCACCCACCATCTTGGGACAGTGTGGGGTAATTTCTCTGTGGATTAACAGTCCTGCACACTTCTGTGTATGGATGCTCCCCAAGAGATGGGCAGATACAGCCAAGGTCTCCCTTATCTAAGTGTTTCTTTTGGATAGTCTTCATGCCATGACACAGGCCATCTTTTCAGTTTGGATAATCCACATCTTCCATGCTGACGTACAATTAATCAGCTGTTGCATGTTAGTAGAATAGACATGATTCATTACAAGCAGACTGCTTTCTTCCCACTCCCCTGTGCATCTTTGTCTTCCAAGACTGAGAAGTTTTCCTCAGTTACAAAAACCTTTGTTTCACAAGGTCCAATTTCTAATCTTCTTGAGAGGGATTCCCTCCCTTTAGGAATACAGGCAGAATTGTGATAATGAGACAGCAGCCTGTCACACTAAACAAGCACATTCTCACTGTTAACCTGCATCTCTCAGATGCTGTATTAAGCTGCATTCATGCATGAAACCCCAGCTTCCCTTTTATTCAAAATGAATTGATTTCAAGTCACAGTCTTCTGAGTGGGCTGGCAGTTCCTCAAGACTCTAAAATTATGAATATTTAAGCTCTTCTCATCCTTCATGGAAAGTATCTGCTGACCTTTAACTCAATACAAAGGGAGAGGATTACTAGAACCACTTTTTAAATGTTTCTTTTACTGCCCTTACTGGTGGGACCGTTTCAGTTCTTTGCTGAAACAGTGTGCATGTTTCTCTCCTGACACTGACAACACCAGGAACCACAGGCTATTTATTATTCAGTTGTCATGCAGACACAGTGCTTTCCTGCAGCACATTCATTCAGTGGAGAGGCTGCCAGAAAAATGCCAGTTTGTGTATTGCATTTGCATATGCACTGGCATTGATGTGGAGAAAATCAAATGGATGGGCACAAGCCACGTAGCTGCATTTGAGTGTTTGTGGCTTCAGCTCTCCACAGCATTATTGGTCTTCCTCTGGGAATTACTATGCTTCGTGTTTTCTCTCCTTTTTGTCTGAAAAGTATATGATGATATTAAACACCTGATTTATTACCATTACTCCAGCAATAACTTGCAACTCCAGACACAATGAATTCTAGTTTGCGCTAAGACAATGACAGCTATAAATCCTTCAGTGAGTTCACAGTTTCATTTAATATATGTGATAGCCCTGCTAGTTCTGTACTGTCATACCATTGTGAAAACTCTGCCATGTCACTGAGGTGTCAGTGTCTGCAAAGCACACAAAACTGCCCCCAGCACACCATATCAGAAAGAGAATTTTGTGCAAACATTATTTCATACTAGGTTCACATAACAAAAATTAACTGAAACCTTGGCCCTGTTTGACATGAGTGTGTGCACACATGCACATGCACAAAAACCTCTGACAGTTCATAGTATGAACAGTTTAGTCTAAATGCTCAAGTGAGGGAAAACGAGTAAAATGTACTGGAGCAGATAGGTTAAATTGCTTTTCTGTGGTCACAAACATCAGCTTCCCACTCTTCACATTGCATAAGAGAAGGATGATTTTCTATAATGCTGCTTGCAGTGACTTGCACCTGCAACCCAAGTGTTTCTGGATATAAGACCTCTAGTGCTTCTGCACCAGCATTGATACAGAAGACTCAGGTATTTTTCCTTGCTTTCGAAATGTTGGTCCATGTGCAAACCTTGGTCTTGCCTACCATTTCCAGTGTGTAGAACAAGAACAAAGTGCAAATATGCAATCATTGGTGACACTGTTCATTTGAAAGGCAATTCCACCCTGAATCCTCATACTTCTATCATAATTAATGTCAATCCTCACCACCATAATTCATTCTACGGTCTCACATGTTTCAGTCCTTTACTAACTCAGCCTTAAACTCCATGGCTTTGACTGAGCAATTCTCTTCTACTCACCTTTTTCACAATGCTTTTACATCTTCCTCTTGATTCACCACAATGACAAAAAGAGATCCTTTCTTCTTGTTATAGGGGTCAAATGTGACTTCTCTGAGTCACCAGGGCTCCTATATGCCTCTTCTCTCCAAGTCACAGTTGATGCCATTCTTTTGCTCTGCCAATATCCCAGTCTTTGTTATCACCAATCTGTTTCACCTTAAATGTTATTTCTTGCAGATACTTATAAATTTGCCTATATAATCTATCTTAAAACTTTTCTCTTTTATTGCTTCAAATATCTTCTTTAAAGACAATTCTTTCTTCAGCCTACAGGATAGAGTCAGGGGCTCAAGGCAGTGCGGGCAATGATCCTGCCTTGACTACTTCTTAATTCCTGATCCTACCACCCTCAATTCCTTTATCATTTGAATGCTTTGGAGTTTCTTTTTTTTTCCCTATTTTTTTTCCCTATTTTTTTCATTGCTATCACATGCCTGCTCCAGTCTGCTTCAGTCCAAATGCAAATATCTCCACAGGGAATTAAAATAACTGGGTCAATTCTTTACCTATGCTACACATTTGCCCTGCTATTATCCTTTTGATTTTTCTCTATTGTTCAAGCACCATATAATGATGACTATTTGGGTATATTAGTCAAGGTTGTACAGCAGCATCACAGGAAGAGTTATTGGTCTCCAAAAAGAATGTAAACTTTTGCCATGGAAAATGTTTCTTTCTTTTTCTAAACATCTTTCTTTGACTTTGTCTTGAGTTCTCTGACTTTCAGTAACAGAGAGAAAGTTAGATAAAAATACTTTCATTAGGTGATATAATATCACTTAAGTTACCAAAGGAATGAAGCAATCACAGCCCTCAAGGATGAATTACAGTGGATTACTGTAATATCTGGAGGGTCAAGATAAACTTTAAATATCTTATCCCTTCCATCTCAGGAGCAATCCTGAGGCATTAACTCTTACTTGGAAACATAACCTAAATTAGTGAGAGAAAAAGACAGACAGAGAACTCCAATAATCCTGAGTAATTGGCAAAATAATTCTTCAGCCTTTTGACTGAAAAGATACAAAATAGCATAGTTATGGACTAAAAGATAAAACACCAAAAAAACGTTCTTATTATGCAAGTAATAATCATTTAGCTCTAGCTTCACCAAAACCTCAACTTCTCTTGGGCTGCTCCTTCTCATGTAATTACAGGGCACAAATTGCATTCTCCAAGCACTTATTTTGACTAAAGCACAGATTTCTTCTTTTGCACAGCAGTCTGCAAGCACTTTTACCCAGGATTCAGTCAAAGTCTCATCTTTGTGTAGTGGTACCACCATCTCTGGTTTCAGACTGGTTCCGAGATAAAAGTCCAGCTCCTTTGCTTGACTAGTAGAATGTTATGCTTTTATGTTCCAAATTTGCTGGCTCAGATCTAGTATCTCATTTGAAGGGTTGTGACTTATATGAAAACTTGTGCTCCAATCGGCTCTGGATGCCTCAAGTTGTGCTGCCAGGCCATTTTGGAAATCCTCCTTATAATACTAGTAGGTTCATCACTACTGCATGTGTACAGAGGTATGCTGGGATGCAGTCTTGAAGGCATAGCTATATGTTAAAGGGATAACAGGTGAAATTGAAACTCAGCATTTGCAGTACATAATGTTACTACTTGAAACTCTTGCAAAGGCCTTTTGTGGCAGATTCAGAAATATGAGATCAAGATCTCCACTGGATTCAAATCCCATTCACTTGTCTTTTTTAAAAGTATCTTAATGTCATTACCTGGATTAATAATTTATTTTGGACAGACAATATTTTAATACATATTTATACATTTAAAAGTGAAGTGGTTGAAGCTTATATGAGAATTTTAAAGGACAATTATAATGATTTTTATAAATAAGAAGTTTTGGCATGAGATTATTAATAGACTTTTGGGAATAATTTTATGTGCTGTAGAAATCTTTTGGGGATAATTTTAAATTACATAGAAATCTTCTGGATAATTCATTTAGCTGTGTCCTAAAGAAAGCCCAGTAGTTAAAAGGAATTCAATAAAGCTGTACTAAGACAGGGGTTTACAAAATTAATGGTAGGTAGCTGGTTACATTTTAAACAAAGAGACATTATTTTGGTGCATGCAATTCAGAGTCTCCCTAAAGCAACAACAAACCTAGGGATGAAAGGTAGTGACTGCTTTTCTTCAAGGAAATTCTATGTAACATTTGCTGGTTGATTTAAGATAGTAACGTGGCACTTACTGAAAAAAAGTAAAATGAAATTAATAAAAGAAATTTGAGTTAATTGTTTCTGACAGTGGAACTTCCTATTCTGTCAATGATTACATTCTAAAGTGATGGAAGCTCCATTGCACAAATAATTTCTAAGTTGTCTTTCATCAAATAATGTTTTTAAGAGTGAAGAAAGAAAGTACAAGTGATTTCTCCTGAAGGTGAGGCTCTAGTGCCATTGGAATCAATGGTAAATGTCTCACAATATTGCAGAAATGCCTTCTCTTCTGTAGAAATATTTTTACTTGTCTGATGAGTTTTCTGTTGTGTGTACTGTTTAGAGAAAAAAGACCTTCTCAATGCATTAGAGGGATATTTTACAAAGCAGAAAAAGTTACTGACTTTCTTTTCTTTTAACTTCTCTCCTTCATTCCTGCTTCTTACCTCAGGAAAATACAGCAAGTACTCCTAATGATCCAGTGCTTTGTAGATGAGGTGAATATACTTATTCAGAATGCAGTTCCACGGAAGGGACTCAGCTTCATCTGCAAATTTCAGAAAATCTTATTACTTCTCATTTGGGATAGGTCACTAGGAGACTTAGCCCACTTCAGATTCAATTAACTTTTATTTTTTAATTAGTTGGAATTTTAATAACCCTTCCAGAAAGCCATGAGGAACTATGTGTTCTCCAAAGTAAATCTGGAGGGGATTTTAGCCTGAGAGGATTCCGTGCTGTTTCTTGCAGGCAAGAGTTACTGCACAGCTATTTGTGAAGACAAAATACCTTCAGCTTTCACAAACAAATTCCTCCCTAATGTTTTCCTGGCTGCCTACTTTGTCCACCCAAACAGAGAGTATCAAGTTAAGAAGGTGATATTGCATGTCTTTATAACATTGATGAGACCCATCCTAGAATAGCACCTACAGTCTTAATGGACTTATTGAAAAAGAAATCTGCTTAGAAATCCAGACACTAAACTGAAGACTGGAAGAAAGAAAATTCTGATAAGGTTAAGGAACTCAGTCTTTTTAACTGTTTAGAAGACTAAATGGTGATATGGTTACTGTAATTGTAGGTATCTTCAACGGGACAAAATGCCAAGTACTGCAGAAAGGTCTGTAAACCATTGAAAATTACACAATAATAAGGCAAGTATTTGTCTTAAAAGTACTCCTAACCTCTTCTTTTACTTCAGAAAATTAATCCTGTTATAACTTAAAGGAAAGGATAAGTAGATGACAACTAGTATTTGGTTATGTAAGAGCCTACACTAGATGGTCTAAAGATCTACTCTGGCTTAAAATGCAAAATAATCCATACATAATGTCAACATTCATCAGCACTAAAAAATCCTGTGTTAAAAGGAACATCTATGTACCTATATTTTAATTGCATATTAATAGATTAATGATAATATTTGCATAGATAAAAGCTCCTTTCAGAGTATCTGGGCAGTTAGCCTGAACTGCATTAATGTTAAAAAAAAGACTTCTTTTTTCTTTTTTCTTTTTTTTTAAAGAGGAAACTTCTGCATATTTAGCACAATTAGGGTCGGATTTCCATATTTAATTCTTTCTTAGTTTGTGCAAAGCTAACCTAAAGTTTAGACTAAGTTTCACTTTAGCAAATAAGTAAATTCTCAGTTTCTGGAAACAAGTGTTCATCAAGTTCTTGTGATCAACCTAAGTGTCTGCCTGATTTATTGAATTGGCCAACTAATTAAATGTAATGTGATTGATTAATACAATTTTTGTTAAATTTATTCCTTTAATTATTTCATACGTAGGTTATTAAAAATGGCAGCCTTAGAAAAATCTTTTTTCCTTGCCACTGTTGTTCATTCTCTTGTTTTGGTTGATCGCTGTAATTTGCTTACTTTTGGCTTTAAAGTTCAGTTCTGCTATTTCTAGGTCATTCCTAATAAGCGTACATAATTCTAGAGTTAACTAGAAGTCATAGTCATAAGAACTGGATTTACATAAATTTGGTTTCCAATAATTTGGGAAAGTTTTACCCGGAAGGATAATAGAGCTTCTCTGCCATGGCTGTGTCTCTGGTGCAGGTGGATGCATCACACACACAGATCGAGCAAAACCTACCAATGAGTCACCTTGTTTTTGTGACTTAGCATTTTCTTCGTATTTTTTTCCTTGTTTGGAGAAGAACTCCTGAATCACACTATCAGGCTGAGAATGAAGCAGAAGCATTTTTTTAATTCTCTCTATTCTTTCCCAGTTGTCCTTATTTCTGTAGCTTTCCTTCAAGACAGACCTGTCTGATGTGCCAATAAATAAATTTATCAAGTGGGGATCTCCTGCATCTTGGCTGGACAGAGGCTGCTTTTATTCAGGTGAACTTGAATCATAAGAACTGTACTGAGACACTATAGTGCTTTTTGTTCACAGTCCATGAAGCTGACTGAGGGATCAAAGCTACAGGTGAACTGAAAAACTGGCACTTGCAGTGTGGACAAATCCTTCAGGATGCCATTTTAAAGAAAATTAAATTAAATATGTGACAGGAAAGCAAGTATGCAATATGTATCTTAAATAACAGTGTGCCACAGTGAAGAGACAGCTGGTAAAACCAGCTACATATTGCAAAGATGATGCTGAAAGGTCCAGCACACCCAGCATCTTGCCTCAGCTTTCTCCTCACAGTGGCTAGCTAGCTTGTAACCAGCTCATGATGTGAGAATTCATTTCAGACCTTTGCATTTCAGAGCATGGTCCTATGTAAACTGGTTTCGGCTGTGGTGGTTTGGGTGGATTCACCCTTTTTGCTTGCAGCTTGCAGCCAAACACATCCTGCTCTATCACCCTCCCCCCTCCCTCGCCCAGGGAACAGGGGAGAGAATTGGAAAGAAAGGCAAGGAGACTCACGGGTTGAGATAAAAACTATTTACTAATTAAAATGAAACTATAATGATAACAACAGTGATAACAGAATTATACAAATGAGTGATACACAGTGCTCACCGCCCGCTGACTGATGCCCAGCCCGTGCCAGCTCACGATCCCGGAGCAGAGACAGTCCCAAAACCGAAACCCCGGAAGAGTGAGCCCAAGCAATCCCCCACAGAGGTACCCCCGGAAGAGAAGTGCCCTGTCTTCCGGTCAGCCCTGGTTAATATACTGGCATGACGTGATATGATCTGGAATATTTCATTGCTGAATATTTCATTCAACATCCAAATGCCAGTTCTGGGCTTTGCTATTCACTACACTTCTCCCTCCCAGTCCTAATGCATCTGTGAAGCAGCCAAACACGGTGGCCTTGAGCTCCAGCAGCAACTCACAACACCAGCACTGTTATCAACGTTCTTCTCACAATAAGTCTGAACTGAAACACTGTAACTAAAATACTAAAAAGAAAATTAACTCTGTCTTAGTAAAACCAGGACATCGGCTTACTTTCTAAGTCACAGTGTTGGATTTCATCCTTATTGTTTCAGCCTGGTTACATCCTCTCAAGAACTGAAGAATTTCACCATTGACACACTTAATCACATTAGCACCACACTTATAATTTGTGCAAACTGATAAAGCTCTTTGGGCATGTCCTCTGCCTGGGGTTTGTCCTTGTGTGTTTCTGAATCTCTTTCTGACTACTGAGGGCTTTTTTAGCATAGAGACCATGGAAGAACCAACTTTGAAGTCTTCTAAGTACCTCAGTCACACTTCAGCTGTAAATAATTGCCTTCTCATCAGCTACTTATGTTTCTCTGAAGTTTTAGTCACAGAGGTCATTTTTCACAGTCAGCAAGCAAACATTAGCTGTCTTCTGCTAATTTCCCTGTCTCTCTGGTAGGAAAAATCCTCCACAAGGCTTCTAGCAGAGAGTTGGGTAGGGAATGGGAATGAAGGAATAATGTTATAAATAATCCTATTGGACAACAGGATCTTTGGTAGAAAACTATACATAAAAAAGAGTGTTTGATCTCAGGCAGTGCTTTTGTTGATCATTTCATTGTATATAAATTCTAAAGTTCTTGTGTGAGGACAGTGCTTTTGTACCAAGACAGAATTCCCCATAAGCATATGCAAAACCCCCTTGTTGCTTTCCTGGAGACACTTTCAATTTATTTACCGGAACTTTGATGATGGTGAACTTGTTAATAATCAGAAAGCACTGCTTACCATTTCATCGTATGTTGACACACCATTTTTTGTATTCCTGTCTTTTCACAAACTATCATCTGTTGTCTTATACCTGAGCTAGTAAAATTTGTGTCTACAGGGGCTGTTAATGCTTTTGTATCTCCTGGAGTCCTCAAGTCCCTAGTAAATTGCAAATAACTAATATTATTGAGGAGGCATGTGGGGCCATGATATGCCCTCTCTGAATTAGCTTTCTAAACTGAAGAAATAACTAAGCTGTACTTTGGGCAAGTATTGTAATTCTTTTTATGGTATTTTTGGATTCCATTTCCACTTACTACTTAATACCAGGGCATAATTTTTTGGTGCATTTTTTATTTTATTCTGTTTTCATGCCTTCTTTCGAAGTCAGAGTCTGATCCAGAGAACGTTTTTATTTCTGTGAAGTTCATCTATTTAGGCAGCTAGAGAAAGTAATTTCCTTTAAAAATGGTAGAAGAGTTACCTCCCCTCTCCCCCAACCTCCTACACACTCCAAAGGTTACAATTTTCTTCTGTGATTGCCTCTATAGGGAATGTTATATTGGTACTCTTTGACAGTACTGTAGTCAAAATATGCATTTAAATAGAGACACTCAGTAAAGTAAAATCACATAGGAAGTTGGAGTTATTGATTTTTTTTTCTCCCTTTAAATGAGGCATTTTATGACTCAAAGGATTTTACTGGAAGTCTACATTGTCTAGTTAAAGGAGCAGTGGAATTCTTGTGGGGACCAAAACACAACACTAAATGTAATTTTTTGTTTTTCTTCCAGGCTGTAAATGTTTTATATTTGTCATCAAGGTGACACTCTTTTGCTCTAATAGCCATCCTCTGTTCTTTTAATCCTAAGATCTTAAGGAGTGTTTCACTTTTGGCTGTTATTAGTACCATCTGTATTACAGAACCAGATGGGATCTCTCCAGAGAAAATTCTACAGGAGTTTAAATCTGAACTGCTGCAGATGCTACAGGAGCTGCCAGACCCTACGATCTCCAGGACTTCTTCCCTCCTTCTTCTAGGTGTCCTCAGAGCCAGGGTCCCTCCATCCCAGCCCAAGGGATGAGGCTGTGGCTGCTCTGACTCACCAATCAGGCCAGCAGTGTGGTTGTGTTGTCCCCAGGTTGGCACATACCCCCCACACCACCTCACACATACAGAAGATCCTAACCCTTGTGTGTCTGCATGTTTGTCCCTTTGCATGTAATTTGCTACTTCTTTTACACTTTTACCATATTTTTGTCCTAAATCAAATAATTTAATGAACCAGGTGCTCTCAGACTGCATGTAGCTTTACATAAACTGAGAAAGGCAGAAAATATTAAAAATAAAGGGTTAAGGTTATTCAGCTCTCTTCCATTTTTACCAATATTTCATCATTTGTGACAATCTTGAAATGTGATGAAGAAATTGAAAGTTCATTTCAAACCCTTTTAAGGAAAGAAGTGAAAAAAAACAGACTCCAAAAGGGCAGGATACCTCAATTTTTAAACTGATACTAAGTCTTCTGTATCAAGTCAGCTCAATACTAAGATCTCTATGGCTATTGTGTCACAGTGTCTGATGAGACCTGTATTTTTGTTTGATTGTGTTATTCACAATGAGCCAAACTCTCTTGCTTCCCATCTTGCATCATGTAGCTTTGTCAAAGGGGAGTTAGCAGCAGCCCTCAGAGGATGCACAATTCAGGCAGGAGATTTGGAACCAGCAAAACATCAACACATCAAACCACCTAACCACAGCTTTCATAAAAATCAGTACAGCATGACAGTAAAACAGCTTAGTGTTGAACTTCTCCAGAGCAGAATGTTTTGGGTAAGGAGCATTTGCAATTGTTTTCAACCTTCCAGCAGTCTCCTGCATGCCCTCTGAATTGGGAGCAGAATGCAGGACAACATGCCCCATCTTCACTTGGATACCAAACTCTAACAGAACTATTCAGCCCAGGCAAAACTTGCTTCCCAGTTTGACTGTTGCACTTTTGCTTGTAGAGACACAAAAGAGATGGATTTTGTCTTCTGGATGGGGGTGTTTCCAATGTAAACAGCTTGGCACAACACAATTTTCTTTTAATATTTGTAGTCCGACCTATTTGTGCTCTTCACCTCCTTTTGTATCATGGCTCAGTGTGTCTGCTTCAGGCAAAAAGGGTCTGGCTGAAGAAACAGAAACTCACACAGCAGTCCCACCATGGCAGAGACCTGTAGATGCAGCTGTGGCAAGGCAAACAGGCAGTGCAAAGGTGTATGTGTTCAAGAAAACCCATGGTTTTCTTCAGTTACTCTCCCCTGCAGCTCTGGGTAGTAACTTAAAACTCAGTGGATCAGTGGTGGATCTAGGGGAAAAAAAGTGTTGCTTGCTGAATTCATGTGCCCGAGCAGTTTGGAGAGCAGGATAAAATGTAAAAACATCCAACAAAAGAAAAGTCAAAACTGTTTCCTACAGTATTAGACAATGAAGTGTTAAATGTACAGTTCAGATCTCCATCTGATGCAGATCAGTGACTACACTGACTTCAGAGGAACTGCAGTATTTTGTAAGTATATTTTACTGTGATGTACACCCTCCTAAGTCAGATGTTTGAGGTAGATGAACCTTGTTTCATTATCTTATTTATTTGTCATGCCACCTATTTTATTGTGTAAAGACAGTGTTTTGATTTAAACAACCTTTCTGTACATTTAAAATCCATAGGCAAACATTTGCACTAAGATGATGTCATCAAGCAGAATACAGAGAGTCACCATCACTCAGTTCCCTGCTCTCGGAAACAGCTCAAACAGGTCTGACAGATAACCCCAGTGTCCTTGCATCTTTTTCATAAACCCTGCATTCAAAAAGCAGCAAACATAAATTGCAACACACCCCCAGAACTGAACTGGGATGGAGAAAGGACAGGAGAGAAGAGGGAGAAAGTCAAGTGGTTAGAAAGTAGTGAAAATGCAATCATGTTCTTTCGCGTTTCAAACAGACTAAAGCTCACAGCTGCTCTTCTTCATGGGAGTCTCGGCTATTGAACATCTAATTATCTTAAAGTGTACACATGGCAGTGTGGTACGCCACACTCACTTTTCTGATTATCCCAAAATGGCGTTTTAAATTAAAAAAATTATACTGAATGATTTGCTTAATAACAAGATTGGTACACAGATGAGTTCTTTAATGAACTACATTATTTTTCTGTTCAAGTTCAATTTCATGCAGTATTCTTTAAGATAAGTCTCACAGTGAGACTGATTTGGATTCTGTACACATGTCCAATGAGTAAAAGGGATCCAAAAAAACTTAGTTAGAGGTATACCAGAACAGACAGTCCATGCTTATTATCTTTAATAATCTTTGCTGTTCTTTAATCTCATCACTTATTTGCAATATCTGACCAAACACATAAAAACTAGCCATCTTTTGACATTCCATCTTAAAAATTCTTCTGTATTTTCAAATTTTGTGAAACGTTCACAGCTGTAGTACTGTGCCACCATTTTCTTATCTTGATAGAAAGGCTTCATCAAATTTTGTACAGATGTGAATCACAGAATCATAGAATCATTAAGGTTGGAAAAGGCCTTTAAGATCATCAAGTCCATTTGGACATCCTCAAGCTGCATCTTTTTCATTAAATTGATTGTTCAAGGAAAATAGTTTCCTCCTCTATTTCTGAGCCAATCCTGCTCCCTTGGAGAAGTGATATGGGTTTTGCTTTTGGTTTTAATAAGTTTTGAGTCGGGGTCTCAGACTACAGGTTCATTACATCAGGGAATATCCCATACCTTCTGTTTTTGCCTATGATGACTCATTATAGTAATTTTTTTATTTAAAAAAATGTTTTACAAGAGTAGATCACCGGTAGTTTCCTCTTTGGACAAAAAATCTTCACTGCAAATCCTTAAATTTAAGATTTTTCTTTCAGCTTCATTGTTGGTTTAGGTCTGACCAGCACAGTATCAGCACTAATGCAGATACAGTTGTCAGGCTAGCAGTGTTTTTCTTCAAATAAAACTGTTTATGTGGAGAAAATATAAAAAATACTTCTGCTGATTTCAGTCTTGCATGAGATGATCTGCTTTGGCACAAAAAAAACCAAAACAAAACAAAACAAAACAGTAAAATAAAACTACTCTAGATAAGCTGGGATGCTTGATCTATCCCATGAGCAAATGAATACACTTGTGAACTTCCCACACCACATCCCTAGCAGCAATTTGCAAAAGTTATCCCAACCTCTGACAGAATGAGTGAAGCAACCCAGAGTTAAATGCTATTTGCTGGATCCCCCTAAACATTATCATGTAAATCATTGTTTGTTTAGGAATGTCTAGCTCTGCTTTCTGCCTCCATCTGTGTGTGTTCACAGCTGGTGTTAGTGCCTGCCAGTCATTTTGCCAAGCTGTTTTGACTACACAGGTTAAATGGTGATGGATAGTGAAGCCCCTTGTGCACAGGGTAAGCTGTTCAGTCACCTGTAGGGAAAGCTGACCCCATTTATGTCCCTCTTTGAGAGTTATGCAGTAGGCACAGAGGAAAAAGGGAGACTTCAGGAAGAGTGGATGAAGCCAGAAAAATTATGAAGAGGAGCTTTTGTTTCCACCTCTGTATTCTTAATGAAAAAAAAAAAATGAGATGTTTCTGACGGGAACTGTAGACATGAAATAAAAGATTGATTTCACTGAAGGTCCGCTGAGAGTTGTGCTGAACAACAAGCTCACAGATGAAGAGGGGAGGAATCTTTATCATGCAGCCTCAGAGCTCGCACTGCCAGGAGCTCACCAGCTCTGAGGAAGAAGGGAGCACGTGTAATGAATATATACGGACCTTCTGAAGCAGGATCTTGCACAACTTTTTGCTAGCATTTTTGTCTAAGTGAAAAAGTCACTTAATGTGACTGCTTACTGCTTACTTCTTAATGTAAAGGACAGGGTGTTCCTAAAATAAAACCTCTTCTGTATAGAATCTAGTTACAGTGAGATAAATGGCTTCTTATTAGGAGATGCTCAAACAATTTCAGTTTTTGAGACCTGGACAAAATTTTCAAGACTGGAAATACTCTAATTTTATCCTGTTTTTCTTTATGCTATAATCTCAGGTGCCACATATGGACATGTAGAGGCTTACTTTATATACTGGTTCTCAGAATAGTGTAATTCACAGCACACACAGCCTGAAAAGTAGGCTGTGAAATGAGAGAAGGCTGCTTATGCCATGATGAAATGAGATTAAGACATGCTCATATCATTTCTCTTCTGCACAGTTAGTTTCAGAGCCAAGAAATGACGAAGCTGCAGCTTCACTGACTTTCCCCATAACCCCTTAGAGAGTCACAGAAATCAAAGTAGAGCAGTCAGTCCCTGCCATTTAGATGGATAAACTAGGACACCAAAGGCAAGTTTACTGCCATTGTAGGCAGTACTAGAATATTTTACAACAGTTCCCTGAAATGTTGTATAGCAGGAAATATGCAGCCACATTGAAGCACCTTAAAACCAAGCATCATAGCAATTAGGAAAAACATCATAAAACCTACTATCCAAAGTAAATGAGACTTATTTGATTGAGTAGTTGGTTCTGGCTTCCACATCTTCTCCCCTCTTCCTCCAAAATTTTAAAACTCACTGGTGAATTTAAATCATGTTTGACAGAGAGGGGGAGTCCCCAGAGAAACGAGGGTGCTGCAAGTTTCTGACAAATGAAGGAAAATATTCAAGTGAGTATATTCAACAGAAGATTGACGTCTGTATAGTGTGTTCAGCTGTGTTATCTAGCTAGAATCCCTAAAAGATGGCGTCAGAGGAAATGACACTTCGTAAAATCTCTGCCTACTGTAGAATTTGGTTTCTTCCCCATTAAAGAAGTACCTTATTCATAAAACTGGTGGAATAATTTTTTTTTTTTTTAAATGGCTTTGTTTTCCTGAATGTCATGAACGAGATTATAATAATTACTGTCATTGATTCTTGCTGCCGCTTGCTTAAGATTGTCTCCTAAGCTCACTCTTATCCCTTCAAAAGCTGAAAGCTGTTATTATACCCAGTTATTCTTCTCTTGGGTCTTTCTCTGTATGCAATTAACAATGAATTAAGCTCTCATGTGAGCATAGATGGAAATATAAACACAATGCTCCAACTGACAAAAGGGAGGGCTTCCAGAAAAAAGTGTCAGGGAACTCACTCATTTCATCCATTTCAGAGCATAGTCTACTATTTGCAATTCAAAGGGCTTTTGTTTTATCACCTAGACCAGTCTGAAAATCAGCTATCATCTTCTGATGCTGTAAAGCCACATAAGTAGGTGTGGCCAGGTTCTTGAAAACTTAGATATAGGAAAGAAAAATAAATAGGCTGTATATGAATATTAATATCTAAAGGACAGTAAGTCCTAAAATATATAAAGTAGAAGGTATCATGAATGGTTAAATACACCTAACTGGTAAGTAAGGAGAAACAGGAAACATGAGCAAATATTTTGCTCCCAAAAAATACAGAGGTACTGCCAGTCCTTACTTCATTAAAAAATAAAAAATAAAAACCCAGTAAAAATACCAATCTTTTCAGTTAAAAAATAAGTTGTGTTAAATGCACCTGCCTGAACCAAGGGTCAACCAACATTTAAAACCTCCTGCAGGACAATATACTCTTTATAACTTTTGAGCTAATTCATTTATCACACTTTATTTATGCCTGCCCCAGTTGCTAATAACTATAATTGCTCTGTAGCAACCAGTACTAAATGCAAGCTGAAAACTGAAACACAAACACTTCAAGAGGTGCAGCTTTCAGAAGGCAGGAGAAACCATACTCCCCTTTCTTGGATTAGATCAGTGGCCAACCAATATTTAAACTGTGTGTATAGAATCACAGGATCACAGAATCACAGAATATTAGGGATTGGAAGGGACCTCGAAAGATCATCTAGTCCAATCCCCCTGCCAGAGCAGGAACCCCTAGATGAGTTCACACAGGAAGGCATCCAGGCGGGTCTTGAATGTCTCCAGAGAACAGACTCCACGACCTCCCTGGGCAGCCTGTTCCAGTGCTCTGTTACCTTCACAGTAAAGAAGTTCCTTCTCACATTTAAGCGGAACCTCCTGTGTTCCAGCTTACATCCATTGCCCCTTGTCCTATCATTGGTCATCACTGCTAAGAGCCTGGCCCCATCCTCCTCACACTCACCCTTCAAATATTTAAAAACATGAATCAGGTCCCCCCTCAGCCTCCTATCTCCAACTAAAGAGGCCCAGCTCTCTCAGCCTTTCCTCATAAGGGAGATGCTCCACTCCCTTAATCATTTTGGTGACTCTTCACTGGACTCTCTCAAGCAGCTCCCTGTCCTTCTTGAAAGGACATGGAACATGTATACATGTATTTAGAGCCATTGTACATTTTTAAAATTTGTAATTCTTTATCCCCTTCATTGTCCTCATATCTCTCATTCCAATCATTAACTTCTATTCCCTACTCCTCCCCATAAAGTCTTTCTCTTTCTCGGTCATGCCACTTCACTTTTTCCTTACTTACAAGGGATGCTGCGTGTATTCAGAAGCAGTGGGTAGCTGACAGTGCAGTCAGTGCTGGAGGCAACCCCTGCACAGGCACACCAGGATGCTTGATTGGTCCCTCCAGCGGTTCTTCAGGGAAGCACCCAACCCTGTCCTCCCAGTTCTGGAAGCCAGTGAGGTAGGACCTGTGTGCTGGGGTCAAAACAATGACTTTCATTTGCTGTTCTGATTTAGTTTGCAGTGAAGAAGCACAGGACTACCTGAAAGATATCCAGACAGCATCAACTACAGCATTTCCAGCATTTCCATACACTCTTTTTTCCTGTTTCTTGTTCTTCTTTTTTGCTTTCTTGTACCTATCTTCCACCTTTCTGTTCCCTTGCAAATAAAAGGCCTGTCCTTAATTACTTTTTCCCTTTTGGTCACAGTTCTGCTACTTCCATACCAAATTCGGTATTTCTGATACAATTACTTAGTTCACCCTGGTCTTGTGGCGAATACATCGCACTTTGAGTACTGTGTTCAGTTTTGGGCCACTCACTACAAGAAGGACATAGAGATGCTGGAGTGTGTCCAGAGAAGGGCAACGAAGCTGGTGAAGGGTCTAGAGCGTGTCTTATGAGGAGCAGCTGAGAGAACTGGGGTTGTTTAGCCTGGAGAAAAGGAGGCTCAGAGGAGACCTTCTCGCTCTCTACAACTACCTGAAAGGGAGGTGTAGAGGTAGGAGTTGATCTATTCAACCAAGTAATAAGTGATAAGACAAGAGGAAATGGCCTCAAGCTGCAGCAAGGGAAGTTTAGATTGGATATTAGGAAGAATTTCTTTACTGAAAGAGTTATCAGGTATTGGAACGGGTTGCCCAGGGCAGTGGTGGAGTCCCCATCCCTGAAGGAATTTATGAGTCATGTAGAAATAGTGCTTAGGGGCATGGTTTAGTCCAGGACTTGTCAGTGTTGGGTTGATGACTGGACTCGATGATCTTAGAGGTCTTTTAGAACCTGGGCAATTCTGTGATTCTGTGAATGGAGTTAAATCCAGTTGGCAGCCAGTCACAACTGGTGTTCCCCAGGGCTCAGTTATGGAGCCAGCTCTGTTTAGTATTTATCAGTGATCTGTACAAAGGGATCAAGTGCACCTCAGCAAGCTTGCAGATGACACTCAACAGGGCAGGGGGTTGTCCTGTTTGAGGGTAGGAAGGCTCTGCAGAGTGTTCTGGACAGGCTGGACCAATGGGCTGAGGCCTACTGTATGAGGGTCAACAAGGTAATCTCCCGTCCTGCACTAGGATCACAACAACATGCTACAAGCCTGGGGAAGAGTGGCTGGAAAGCTATCCACTGGAAAAGGACCTGAGGGTCATGGTCAACAGCCATCCGAATGTGACCTAGCGGTGTGCCCAGGTGGCCAAGAAGGCCAAAGGCATCCTGGCCTGGATCAGCAATCCTGTGGCCAGCAGGACTTAGGGAAGTGATTGGTCCCCCTGTACTCGACACTGGTGAGGCCGCATCTCAAGTGCTGTGTTCAGTTTTGGGTCTCTCACTACAAGAAGGACATTGAGTTGCTGGAGCGAGTGCAAAGAAGGGCAACGAAGTTGGTGAAGGGATAGAGCATAAGCCTTACGAGGAGCAGCTGAGGGATTGTTTAGCCTAGAGAAGAAGAGACTGAGGGGAGACCTTATTGCTCTCTACAGCTACCTGAAAGAAGGTTGTAGTGAAGTGGGTGTTGGTCTCTTTTCTCAAATAACAAGTGATAATATGAGAAAAAATGGCCTCCCTGTTGCACCAGGAGAGGTATTAGGATAATTTCTTAACTGAAAGTCTTATCAAGCACTGGACCAGGCTGCCCAGGGAAGTGGTGTAGTCCCTGGAGGTATTTAAAAGATGTGTAAATGAGGTGCTTAGGGGCAGGGTTTAGTGGTGGACTTGGCAGTGCTAAGTTTGTGGTTAGACTCCATGATCTTCAAGGTCTTTTCCAACCTAAACAATTCTATTATTTTACAACTCTTACCTGGTGTTATTGAAACGATTAACACTGCCGTCCCATAAACCTCCACTCCCCAGAAGGTTTCCTCTGTTACTTATCTGAAGTTCCGCTTAACCATCTGCAAAATCTAGCCACCCTATAGTGCCCATGATAACTTTTGTCATTTTCTTTCTGTTACGATCACAGCCAGCAACTTCTCATGTCATGTTCAGAAGCTTCTCATTTTCTTCTCAGTTATGTAGACCTCAGGCCGGCACCTATTCATTTGCCTGCAGCCTTAACAGCGTACGTAGCTCTAAATATAGATATCCATCAATGCCTGTCAGTACAGATACAAATCCTATCATCACATCAGTGAAGAGAAGCTCAGTCCACCACTGAAGCCTGCAGTCTGATCATGTCTTCATCTGACAGCATTGTAAACTGTCATGGGGAGCAGGGAGAAGACACAGGTGAATCTAATCAGCACCAAAGTACTAGCTTTGTACTGCTCAACAAAATGCAGACTCAGAAAGCCTCTGCAAGTTTTCCCAGAGCATTTGTACTTCCATAGATGTGTTTTTTTCTACAGAGGCAAAGGAAACTCTCCTAGCCACTTGTGTCAGAGAGAAGGGTTGTATGAATCACCTGTCAGATTACAGGGCAGGGATTGTGAGCTTCTACTTTACACAAGCTCTGTATTGGAGGAACATAAAAGCCCATGGATAGGGTTACAACATGCAAAGAGCCTAGAAAAGACTTTTCAGTGCTTGATTCCAGGAAGCATCAGGTAGCTCTAAGCTCTAGCACACGGTAGATAAAAATATTCTCTCTCATATTTATATCACCTCAAATTATTTCATACCCCATTTCTATTTTCCTCCTTAATCCTTCTTCTTGTCCAAATTCACTGCTAATAGCCCTAAAGAACAACTTAACATCACCACAACAATCATCCAAGATGGTTAGGAAGTGCAAGGTCCTTTCTTTGCAGGCAGGAGTTGAAAAAGTCAGCAGGAAAGCTGAGACTTGCTCGTTATAATTGCTTCTGCTAGGCATCCTGCCAGCTCCCTAACAGTAGGTTATGTTACACACTCTACACGCAGCAACAAGGACGAGGAATGGAAGAAGCTCAAATGTATCCTATGTTAGTTCATCAGCTGATATGAATCATCAAAATGCCACCAACACATAAGGGTCAAGCCTTCAGCCTTGCTCAGGGAAGGTTGTTTTTTATCATCTTCAAGTACTCCAAAGCAGCATGGTTCACAGGGAGAAGACTGTCTGATTTACATTAAGAAAGTGATCAAGAAAAACATTAAACATCTGTTTTGAGAGAGGAAGACAGGATTCAATACTCTGATGAGGCTTGGGCTCAGCTAAAAAGGTTTCTTTGTTGAGAGTATTTGATCTTGTAAGTGTTAAAGTTGGCAAGTCTTTACCTTGTCATGGTTTCAGCATGAAGACTTGGGACCTGAACAAGTTGCAAAAGAAACTAAGATGTGGTTAACACAAAGCCTTTGACACCTCTTATCTCCACTTCATAGATGGTAAGCTGTTGCAGAAAGATCATGAGATATGCTGAGATATCTGACATCAGTGAGCTGGAGGACTATCTTAACTAAACCTGGATTTTATTCTTAAGTAGAATAACATAATTTATGCTCCTCTTAAAGCAAGGAACACATCAGAAAAGCTGCTACATGCTGTCCAACATGAAAGAAATAGAGTAAGCATGAGAAAGAAATAACACAATGTGGAAAATCGGAAAATTACTTTATGTGTAGTTCAAATCCTGTAAGATAACCTGCAAAAAATAAACAAACAAAAAAAGAACATTTACTATCTCTCTAGTAATTTATTTTATTGATGCAAGGTATAATTATTAAATCATACAGCTTCATCCTCTACTTGACTAGCCAAAGCAGTCTAACTTTTAGTCTAACTCACTGTCACTACTCTCCTCTATTTATCTAGTTTACTAAAATCCCTCTTAGCACTAGAACAGAAGCTATGCTGCTATCACAGAGAAATCAACAAGTAAATTTAAAAGTGGTCCAGATTTTAAACTAGTCTTAAGTGGGAATCAACTAGCCAGAACCAACAGAGCTTGAAAGAGAGCTGCAACCAGTGGGTCAAACTGTAAAGGAAGACTTTAAGAAACTGTGGAATAAGCTATGGCTATTTGGAAAGCATACCTGCACTTGTAAATTTGTACAGAGGGGAGATGTTAACTTTGTTTCCCAGCTATATCAGGTGTTTCAGTGAGAGCCCCTTTCCCCTCTGTTCGAGAGGTAATCCTGCCAGGGCTGTGCCTCTGGGATATGTGCCATGTGGCGAGGTAGAACATACCCATTTTTTAGGCTGACAGTTTCTTACCTTCTACAAGCACTAAATTAATCATGAGGATTTAATTGGATTTGGCCATATGACTATGACTACAGTTCCAGCCCTGGCAATAAAGGAATGACAGAACAATTCATTAGATACACTGCTGGTATTTAAGTCACAATGTTGAACTCAGTATCTTTCCCAACAGTCATTTGTGTCAGCAGTATCCAAGGATACCTATATTTGCATGGAATTATGAGCTTCATTACTTTTCTTCATTCACCATCACACAGTGGGAAACTTATATTAAGCATAATCTACACTAAATTCTGCCACACAGAAGCAGAACAGTTGTATGCACATTAATAATATGATTATGCTTATAAGTGTGAATATGTTCAGCCACAATACACAGTCTCCTAGAGTGCTGTTCAGAGGGAAGGCTTTGGCATAGCTAGTGCTTTTGTAGATTATGAGTTTTAGTGAATTTACTGAATTTAGGAAAAGGACCTTTTGAGCAGAAAGGCTGAGAGAGTGAAGCACGTCATTCCCAACAAGTGTCAGCAAAGCACATCACCTGTTTACATCAAGCAATTAGTACACCCAAGACCCAGATGTAATTTAAACCTGAGGAAATGGTAGCACACTTCATTGATTAGGAGCTGAGGAGAATCATGATACACTGACCAGCATCAAATTATTTCCCTCTTCTACTCCCTCATCTTTCCCAGCTGGGACTGAGACCCAGGCTGGAAAGTGAGATCACACCAATTCATTGCTTTCTTGAAATGGAGGGGAAAGAATGTCTGTCTTGGCTGCACCACAAATCAGTTCAATGAAAAAAGCAATTGGATTGAGGAATAACCTTACTGTAGGTTGAGAGCAAAAATTACTGTTGCAAAAATTTTACTCCATGACACATCTTTTCCCTATCTGTTTCTGTGCCAGAGCTGCTGCCAGGCTCACTGTATTTCTGCTTTTCAGCAGTGAATCCAGAGATGCTCTTCTTTAGACCCCTCTATATTTGCTCTGTATGTCACACCAAACCCAGGCACCAGTGAACAGCTCTCCCAGGTGGTAGCAGGTGCCTAGGATTTCCGACATGAGCTGCTCCCAGCCCCAAATCCCCTTTCTTTTCTTCCTAGTAAGTCCTCTGTCTCCTAGCAACTCTGCACTACTAACTTGCTGTCTTAGTCCCATATCACAAGCTGTCCAGTGCAACCTGTGTGTGGTGGTTTCAGCCACAGCTAAGACCATGTGATCCTTCACTCAGTTGAAATGAGGACTGGGAGGGCTCACTCACCAAATATGGTCACAGGCAAAACAGACTCAACTTGTGAAAGAAAAAAAATCCATTTACTTCGTTACCAATCAATCAGAGTAGGATAGTGAGACATAACAACCACATTTTAAAACACCTTCCGCCCACCCCTCCCCGCTTCCTGGGCTCAAATTTGTTTCCTATTTCTCTACCTTCTCCCAAACACGGGGAAGCACAGAGGGGCAGAGGGGACGGGGAATAGGACTTGAGTCATTTTACCTATGCTGCTCTTTCTGGCATGAGATCCTTCCTGCGGGCTAAAAGAGCTCTGAAGCAAAGTGTTCCAACACAGGCTTCCCATGGAGTCAGGAACCTTTTCAGGCACAGCTCCCAGCTCTGGCATGGAGACCTCCACAGGCTTCAGATGGGTCTCTGGTCCAGTGCACTGCCTCCCCCTGCTCTGGGTTGAGTACCTCTGGAGTCTTCTTGCTCATCACAAGCACTCAACATAGTCACAACTGCCCTCAGGTGCAGCATTCTGCTCCAGTGCAGATTCCTCCATGGCCTACATCTCTAATTGGCTCAGCCTGGTCTGGAGGGGGGTTCATCCTGGAGCAGGGGGAGCTTCACAAATCTTCTCACAGGAGTCATCACTATAGCCCCTATGAAAAATGCCCCCCCACCAAAGCAAACACACTGTGCCACAGTTAATGAACACTTTATGTAGGCATGAGTCAAGACATCTGCAGTCTGTAAGGACTAGTGCTTTATCTAGCCCATTGTTCTTTCTCTCTGCCCTTATTACCTGACCTCTGAAGGATATTGTCCTGTCAGTTCTGCAAACTGAAGCAGAGTGTAAACACTTCAATCTTCTTTGACACTCCTGCACTGGTAGAAATTAAACATCAGCTGTTGCACATAACCAGTGTCATCTTCTCAGCAGCCTTCTTCAGTGTCCACCAAATGCCTAACTAGCAGGTCCATATTTTCCTGAACTTCATATTCCCCTGGAGAAGTCCCCTTAAGGACAGCAACTGCTGCACAGCCTCACTGTTGAGGAGAGCAAGTCCAGGAGGAGTTTCAGACACACAAAAGTCTGCAGAGACACAAGGACTAAGGTATTGTAGATCATAAACAAGCCTTTTCCACTAATGATTTAGCCTTTTAAGAACATCTTAACTTTGCTTCTTTTCTGAATCTGTTATCTTGATTCACTTTTTTTATTCAGGTATGTTCCTCAAGAGTACTTTAGAGTCAAATAGATGTCTTTTGGGCTTGCCGTATGCAACAGCTTCATTATAACTGCAGAGGGACATTGAGGTTAGTTCTTTAGTAAGAAGTGACTCTGAGTGGTATTGACAGAGCTTTGGAATCGGATACAGAAAGTTTGAGGACTCTTCATCAATGTGACTTAGACTTTTGCAAGTTCTTTCGTGCACTTTTCTAAGACTAGAATGCTGGTATTAACTTAAAGCGTTTGAAAACTAAAGAGGAAGTTTTGCAAGAGCTAAGTGGCATAATGCACTGCATTTACTCACATTTTACAGCAGAGAATTCTGTTGCAAAATTTGGTTTGAAACATTTCTTGTCCAATTTGATGGGAAAGAAGAAAAAAGTATAAAACTAGAAATTATTACTGCTTTAATTGCATGCTACTAAACTGTAGCGAGCCAGATAAGCAGGTATTAGATAATTTAACTACAAGACTGCTTAATAGAAGAGAATGTCTGATTCTTCTAGGCTTGTCAATGCTTGAACACAGATGTTGTGAGATCACCAAAGATAAGTATGTTAAATGCTTGAATCAAAAATATAAGTTAAATACTGTTAAATCCCCATCACTAAATTATGTGTAAATCTCAGCTGAGAAAATAATTAAGCTGCTGTGTAGGAACTACAAAGCTAATATCCTCTTCCTCTTTTACTTCAACTGCAGATTATCCTAAATATTCTCCCTTTCATAGATCACTTTCTGTTAGATTTTTTTTTTTTTTCCCCCAAGCTGAAAACACCATAGAAATATTTCCCAATAGTTGTTCAATCTCACTTAGGACTGTGGAGCACTTGTGTCAGGTTCTCTTGTTTATGCTTTTATACAAGACATGTTTGCATCAGAAACACAAATTTAGTCACAAGACATCTGGGAAGCAACAAAGTGCTGAACTTTTATAATCTGCCTTTAATTGTACATATGGTTTGTTGATAATGATTCCTTATTTCCTCCTGGCTCAAAGAGGAGGATAGAAAAATATTTTCTGGTAGAAAAATATGCATAAAAATTAGGATAGAAAGTAAAAGGAACCCATGCAGATGTAGATCATCAAAATAAAGTTGAACTTCATTGATGGCTTTTTATTTTAAACTGGAGATATTAGTGATCAGAAGGTAATTGGGGGATTCTAGTCAAACAGTGAAATATCTACAAGTCTTTTGAAATGTCTCGTAGATGTGGTGATACTAATTTCATTTGAATATTTTTAGTAAAAACTTGTATTAATTTACAACCATTTCTAAGGGCCTCATTTTTTTTTCTTGCTGATGGTGTGCTTTTTTCGTTCTTTCAATATTTCCATTCGTATAAAAGCTGCTCTCCTTCCAGCTACAAAATAAATGTGAAAACTAATTTGAATAGTTCACATAATAGTACTTGAAAGAAATACTTTTTTTTAAGCCTGAACAAATAAAAATAGACAACCAAGCATATGTAATTTTTACCTACATACAGAGTCAATTTCTCCATTCTGCTCATTAGTTCCATTTTAAAGGAGATCGAAAAAGGACATTTTCTCTTTTTTGGGCGTTGGAATTACTGAGTATGGGCTGTATATGCGGATGTATATCTTGTTTCAGCACTTGGGCTACTTCAACTACAGTAGGATTTGCTACAATTTAATGGCTAGCCATCTTGTTTTATTCACCCTTATCCTGTTATACAAACACTACACTCCTTCTTTTAAGGTGCACATTCATCATAGGAACACTGTGAATGTAGGTATCAAGAAAATAGTGCCTACGTAACCTCAATGTGATTTAACCTTCCTCTGAGCTTCACGGATCACAGGAAAAGATACAGGTTTTAGTTATTTTTGCAAAAGTTCTCCTAAGTGTTCCTTGTCTAGATCATACTCTCCTGGAGGTGTGATAGTGGCAGCATCACTAAACATTTTAGAAGCAGAAAATTGGGAAAGAGGGTTGAAACCTTGGTGTTTTAGAAGGCAGTGGTAGCCCTGCTATTGGTTTCACATGCAATCAGTGTAATTCATTCAGAGATGTTGTTTGCCTGTGAGACAACCAGAAAAGAAACCATGGTAAAATGGTACCTTTGCCTAGATTATATCCTTTCTTTCAGGAGTCAGAAGAACAGTATGGAAATTTTCAATATGCTGAAAGAATCTCATTGCTTCAAACTTTTACTGTTCTTTAAGCTATCACTGTGAAGGAGAGACCACCAAGACCCACCTTCTTGCACTAGAAACATTCCTGTCTAACTAATGTCTAGAAGGTTTAGAGAAAAATCTCACATTCCTCTTCCTTTCTGTTTTTGTTTTACTTCGCAGCCTGAAATGCACTGGATCTGGGGAACTATATGCCTGACAGTCTGATCTCAGTGCTAGGGAAGGTCATGGAGCAGATCATCTAGAGTACTCGGCATGTGCAGGACAATCAGGTGAACAGGTCCAGCCAGCATGGGTTTATGAAAGGCAGGTCCTACTTGACTAATCTGATCTCCTATGACAAGGTGACCCACTTAATGTATGAGGGAAAGGCTGTGGATGTTGTCTACCTGGACCTTAGTAAAGCCTTTGACACCATTTCCCACAGGGTTCTCCTGCAGAAACTGGCTGTTTATGGCTTGGACTAGTGTAATCTTCACTGAGTAAAAAAATACTGGCTGGATGTCCAGGCCCAAAGAGTTAGAATCATAGAATCATCAAATTTGAAAAAGACCTCTAAGATCATCATGTCCATCCATCAACACCACCATGCCCACTAAACCAAGTTCTAAAGTGCCATGTCTACATGTTTTTTAAATACCTCCAGGGATGGTGACTCAACCACTTACCTGGGCAGTCTGTTCCAATGCTGGACCACTCTTTCAGTAAAGAAATTTTTCCTAATATCCAATCTAAACTTCCCTTGCTGCAGCTTGAGGCCATTTCCTCTTGTCCTATCACTTATTACTTGGTTGAATAGATCAACCCCTACCTCTACACCCCCCTTTCAGGTAGTTGTAGAGAGGGAGAAGGTCTCCTCTGAGCCTCCTTTTCTCCAGGCTAAACAACCCCAGTTCTCTCAGCTGCTCCTCATAAGACACGCTCTAGACCCTTCACCAGCTTCGTTGCCCTTCTCTGGACACACTCCAGCATCTCCATGTCCTTCTTGTAGTGGACATCCTGGCTTGTATCAGCAATCATGTGGCTAGCAGGACTAAGGAAGTGTTCTCCCCCTGCACTCAGCACTGGTGATGCCGCAGCTTAATTACCGTCTTCAGTTTGGGGCCCCTCACTACAAGAGATACTGAGATGCTGGAGCATGTCCGAAGAAGGGCAACAAAGCTAGTGAAGTGTCTGGAGCACAAGTCTTATGAGAAGCAGCTGAGGAAATGGGATTTTTTAGTCTGGAGAAGAGGAGGTTAAGGCGAGACCCTATCGCTCTCTACAGCTACCTGAAAGGAGGGTGTAGCGAGGTGGTTGTCAGTCTCGTTTCCTAAGTAACAAGTGATAAAACAAGAGGAACCAGCATCAGATTGCACCAGGGAAGGTTTAGATTCAACATTAGGAAAAAAATTTTTCACCAAAAGGGTTGTCAAGCTCTGAAGCAGGCTGCCCAGGAAAGTGATTGTGTCACCATGCCTGGAGGTATTTAAAAGACTTGCAGATGTGGTCCTTAGGGTCATGGTTTATTGGCGGACTTGACAGTGCTAGGCTAATGGTTGGACTCCATGGTCTTCAAGGTCTTCTCCAACCAAAATGATTCTGTGAATATTAAAGATGAGTCATAACTTCCTAGATTTTCAACATATTATTGTCAGTAGGATGCATATATGTTTGTGAATATGTATATTATGTATTCAGAAATGTTAAATTTCATTAATTAACTAGTTTCATGCCTTCACTTTTTATTCTTAAGGTAATCTATTTAGTCTGTCAAACTCTTTCTTATAACTTAATAAAATCATACTTGCTTAGCAATTGTTGCTGTTCATCAAGCTACATGTGCTTACAGACACTACATATGCTTACAGAAAAATGACTTGTAGACTAGTATTTCATTCACTTCTTCCTGAAAAGGCCGTGAACACTAGGCTAAGGCTAAGGTCTCTGCTAGTGGGTAAATCTACCATCAATCAAAATTAGCAGAGGCAGCTTCTTAAACTCTGCTTCAGGTATTAAGATCTAAAAATATTTGATACAAGACACAATCAATTTTTTTAAGACATCACCCAGAGAAGGAAGAAATAAAGTCTGTAGCAAAGAAACATACTTCGAGATCTGTGCTCTACCTGGAGTTCATTATAACAGTACAACCACAGTAGAGGTTTATGGCAAGCAATGCCTGACAAAATTAGGACCACAAACAGCTATGATGATTCACTTAGTTCCCTGGGTAACCTTCACTGATGAAGCTGTGATGCACAGTTTAAGTGTTCTTGCTACTGAAACCCCCCATCACAAAAATGGACAGTAAATTACTACTTTCATCATTGCTGGGTGCAGCCCTGTGTTTTACTGATGAGCAAAGTTACAATTACAATCTTATATAAAAGGTGAATCACAATCAAGATATACTATCACTTCATAGTCAACTGACAGGGACACAACTATACAAACTTGATTTCTCAATTTTATTTAGAGAAACAGGAAAATTTGCTCTTCCAAAATCACTCTCAGATTTTCTTCTTTTAGTATGCAACAAGAGTAACTTTTGCTTAAAAGGCTGAAAGTAGGAAGTTGAAAATGAACATCTGACTTTTTCATAAGAGCTGTTCCTATACCTGATTGAGTTTTGTCCTGTCTCCTTCAAAACCAAATAGATTTAAAGCTAAGAAATGCAGCATGTATAATGACATATATCCAGAAGTAGTGAACATACAGGTTTTCCTTCTGATTTTAGAAAAGAAGGGAAAAGTGCAAGGTTGTAAGGAGGCAGATTGATGCAGGAAAACACAAGCAGGCTGGTCTCCAAGGAGATCTGAATTAAAAATAAAAAGAAGGACTGGAACACGACATCAGTAAGTACAGTGGTGACAGAGGCTTTTAGAAAATCAGACCAGGTTGTCAATAACAGAAGTTGAGGAAATGAGCAACAAAGTTGATATGAAATTAAGGTGTTACAGTGTTGGTCTTTTTCTTCCTTTTTTAGTAGAATAACTTTACATTGGACCTCTTCTGTTTTTATTGATGGCTGCTGTGTAATGTGCCTGGCCAACAAAAGCTGAAAACATAAAACTAAAAGGTGGAGGTCATTTAGTGCAGGGAACGACAGCAGTAAAGTGGGAGGCAGGTTCGCTGACAGGAGCCAACTCTTCCATGGAGTGCACCACAGTTATTTCTCCTGGTCAGCCACAGTTTGACCAGCAGAATGACAGATTGCTCCCACGATGCTGAGGTATTGCATAGACAGTGATGTCACATAAAACTGAAGCACCAGGCAAGTAAATGGGGAAACTACAGTTTCTGGGTAAACGTATCTTTATACAAGTCCCCAGTGCACTCTCACCCACCAATGAACCCCATGGAAGAAGGCACCAGGGGACATGGGCAAGGGTGAGGTTCTTATAAAACTTGGGGAAGACTACAGGCAGTAACTGACCATGGCCATTACAAAGAATTAAAGGGGATCAGAGCATGACCCTTATTCTGGATGGCCTTTGTTCTGGATAAACATATGCATTAGCTGAGCAGACCAGCCATCTATAATAGCTGAATGAATCAATCAGTTATTATCAGCTGAGTGTATCAACCCAATGTGTAGCTGTTTGTCCCTGAGTTAGTTAAAAGAGTGTAAATGTCTTCCTGTGAGCATATTATGCAGACCAGTAGTGAAATTCATGTTTCATGTGAGGTAACTGTATATCAAAATTGATACACATTTCTAAATGGTATTTGTATTTGTATTGTGATTAAAGTGTATCACTGTATCACCCTGCTAAATCGATATCCCATGTCGTTTCAAATAAATTCTAACAAGTAAAATTTTAATGATACATTTAACCCTATATTTGTGGAATATCTAAAAGAGAATGAACCAAACTACAAAACACTGTATGCCCTATCCAGTAATTTCTTTCCTGAGTACTGTCACTGTGACATTTAGATAGTATTTCTGATCATCTACTCTGCATAATCACTGGAGCATCATGCTCTGTCCTTTAGCTCAGCAGCTACAGCTGAATTATCCATACAAAGCTATTCATTTCAAAGTTCTTTACTACTTAGCTCATGAGGACTAGGACTTCAAATTATTTCTTTCCTTGTCACAGGCATTTTTTTTCTTCTCTTCTCACATAAATTTTTTGCATTTCTACTGGTACCCTGGTCATTCAACTCTTTTTTTTTTTTTTTCTCCATCTCACCTTCTGTCTTCATATTCTCCCATGAAAGGGTCAGGTATGTGGTAGCCCTTGATTCTTTGCCTACTGATATAGTGTTTTGGGTCTGGCTGAGAAGGAGTTAATTTTCACCATAGCAGCTCTCACAGTGTTGTGCTTTGTATTGGTAGCTAGAAAAGTGTTGATATCACACCAGTGTTTTGGCTATTGCTGAGCGGTGCTCACACATCATCCAGACTGTCTCTCTTTTGCACCAGTAGGCTGGGGGTGGGGAAGATCTTGGGCGGGACATAGCCAGGACAGCTGACCCAAACTGACCAAAGGGATATTCCATAGCATATGACATCTGCTCAGAAATAAAAACTAGGAGAATGGAGGAGGAAGCAGAGGCATGTGTTAATTATGTTTGTCCTCTGGGTAACCACTACACGTACTGAAGCCTTGCTTCCCAGAAAGTGGCCAGGCATCAGCTGCTGAGGGGAAGTAGAGAATAAATATTTTGTTCCTCTTTTGCTTCCACACAGGACCCTTATTTTGTGCTTCTATTAAACTGTCTTTACCTTGACTCATGAGTTCCCTTTTTTTATTATTATTATATCTTATTTTCTCCACTCCCCATCCTGCTGAGGAGGTGAATGAGAGAGCGGCTTATTGGGCACCTGGCATCCAGCCAAGGTCAACCCACAACATATGGGTGTTATAATTCCCTTTCTTTTCACTGGTGAGAGACAGGAGCCTTTACATGTTGTCAGGGTCAAGCAGAATAATTAACCAGCAAAAAACAAAAAAAAGTGAGAGTGAAACACTTCTTTGCACATTTTATTTAGTTTGTTATATGCAGCTTGCCTGAAGGCTTAGGACTCCTTTGCCGTCACTTCTCTGATAAAGGTCAGTGTGAAGCTTAGCTGAGAAGTTAGATAAGAAAGCAGAAATAGAAACAGTAGGGTGCCAACTTTATTTCTGAATACTGGAATAGTAAGATGCATACCAGAATCAGGTGTGCTGAGCGAGCCCCCAACACATCAAGAAGGGTGCTGCAAAGTGAGTAAGATCCTGGGAAGTACTGCAAATATTGACAGACATGGGCCAGTGTCCCCAGAGGTGAGGAAAGCTTATGGAAGATAACTGATTTTATTTTTCTTATAATTGTATGGGGAGAGTAGGATTAGAACCTCCACACACTGGAGAAGTGCTCATAGCCATGCTGCAGGTCCATGGCAGTGGTGAGCAGACACTCACAGAGACAACTCCTGACTTATGGATGTTTCACTTGGCTAGCAGCCAAACACAACTGCTCACTCACTCTCCCCATCCCACAGGGAATAGAGGAGAGAATTGGAGGGGTAAGGGTAGGAGGACTCATAGGTTGAGATAAGAAAAATTTAATAACTGAAATAAAATTAATTTAAAATAATAAATAAAGAAAGAATAAAATAATAATAGTTGTAATAATAAAATATGCAAATGAGTAATACACAGTGCAATTGCTCACCACCCACCAACCAAGCCTGGCCCATTCCTGGATAACAATCCTGGAGGAGCAACAATCCCAAAACCAAAATTGCCATCCCAGAAGAACAAAAGCCAGAGCACAAGAGTTTCAGAGAGAGGGAGAACTTCATTAATATAGTGAACATGATGTTATGTGATACGGAATATCCCACTGGCATATCCAAATGCCATTTTGGATTATTAATTTTAATATTCCTCACACTGCCCCAGATCTTGTGCCTTCAGACTACCAAAACACAAAGTACTTGAACTTCCAGAAAAAATTTAAAATGTTAATATGTTATCAATGTTCTTATCATAACAAATCCTGAACTGAAACCAAAACACAGCGCTATTCTAGCTACTAAGAAGAAACTTAGCTCTGTCCCATCTAAAAACCAGGACAGACTTACTTCTCAGACTAGTTTATATGAATCCCTTAAACCTAGTTTCTAGAAAAGGATGGAGGAGATAAAGATGTCAGCTGGTTATATTGAGTGACATATGCTATTAATGCTTATGGTGTTAGCTTGAGTGGGTTTGGAGCAGGCCATCTGCTTGAAAACAAAGGTTGTTCATGGTGAGCATGTGTATCCAGCATATGTGTCATTCCTGTACTGCCTAAAGGACTGGCAGGATCAAGGGCTGACTGACATTTGATAAATGAAGGAAATAACGATCACATGAAATATTAAGATATTAAAGACCTAGGAAGATTAATTTATCTCACTAAAAAGAAGTGCAGTGACACAGATTTCAGTAGACTAAGTTGAGTGATGACATAGTAGTTTAAAACACAAACTTTGGTATTTTGCTTAGGATCAGATACATAGAGATAATATGAGTTTAGAAGATACCTACAGCCTGTACCCTGTAGCACGGTGCACGGTGTGTAGAACACATTGGAATTAAGAGTCTGGAACCAACATAATAGCTCATATTGAGAAAAAAGAAATGTACATCCACTTGAGTCTATTTCACTGTACGTCCATCTTCAAGGCATAGGTATTGGCATCCCTCCTTATGGCACATTGGTGCTTGAGAAATTAAGTGAGGAATAATCTAAGGATTTTTTTCATCAGCTTGGCCTGGAAAGCCATTTCATTCCCATGTATCATTTACTTGCTTATGCAGATTCTGTTTCTCCTGCCTGCCTCTTCTGACAATTTCTTCCTATTTTACTTTCCCTTGTGTCAGTTCCAGGTGCCACTGGCTAAAGCTGCACTGAACAGCAAGCCTACTTGCTTAGCTTTATCGAAACACCAACGCTTTCCCTGCACATCAGCTAAGTACCATCTTGGTACACAATCATGTGTTGCTGTAGCAGAAATGTAGGTTCTTGTCTCTATGATTTAAAATCACCATTTCACAGCAAAATTCTGCTTTTCTTTCTCTTTTGGCCTCTACTTTTTCCACTGTACTAGAAGCACAAAAAATATTTTGGATAGTGCTTTTTTTCTTTCCCTTACTGTTAATTTTTTTCTTTTCACAGGTTAGGAGTAGACATCTGAAATGAAATGGTGAAGTGTGAAAATAGTTTTTACTAAAGCTGAGAATTTTTTCTTCATTGGGTGAGCTTAGGCTGTAGCAATCTCAAATACTGAATAATTGATTCTGGAAGTTACTGAAGGCAGAAGAAAGTAGCTTCTCAAATATAGCATTTTTAAAAGAAATTACTTAGAGGTTATCTCTAATTCTGCTGTCATTACCTCAGACTAATCACCACATTACTGCTGTAGTTCTCTCTAACATAGCAAAAAGAAGAAGAAAAAGAAGATATTCAATAGGGACTAAAAAGATACAGTAAGAAGTTTTGGTTCCAAAGCACATTCACTGAAAATATATATGGGGTTCTTTGACACTATTTTAAAGTTATGCCAAAGGTTTGAACTAGAAAACAACAAAAAACTTTTTCATTATTTAATCTTTTATGTCATCATTTTACAAAAATGACAGATATTTAATCTGTAAAAATATTTTTGTTAAAAAGTCTGCAAATTTTATGTGAGTTGTGTCAAGCCATTTGAAAATTTTCTTCGAGAATTAAATGAAATGTTATTCTGCTGACAGTTATTACATGAATGTTCAGAGTGCCTTTTTGTCTGTTTTTAACAAAAGTCCTAAGTCTATAATTGACAAAATTAACAAAAGGACTTTTTTAACAAAAGTCCTAAGTCTATAATCTGTTTTCATTGCAATAATGAAAACAGATCCATTCCCAAGAGTTACCCAAAGTCAGTATGACCTTAGGTTCTGTTTCCTAAAAACTTCCGTTTTCAGTTCTTTAATTACAAGATTAACTTATTTTTAAAATCCAATCCTTAGATAATGGAGAATTCTGTGTGTTCAAAATATACAGTTATTATTGTCACTAATGTAGTTCAGGAGTGGTATGTACTTATACAGGGAAGCCGAGTATGATCATATTAAATCAATATATTATTCACTTGATTATTCTTCTGTCATATGCATTTGAAGGAGGAAAATAATTTTCTCTGTTGGAGCATAAAACAAATTAGACATAATGGCATATAAAAAGCAAACCATAATCACCCTCTTGAAAACTAATGCATTTTACAGGATATGTAGCCATTAAAGCAGTCACAACATTTTAAACCTACGCCAGTTCAGCATGCCTGCCATCTATTCACTTTCTGATGGCAGCATTTTGTGAAGCTGGTGCTGATAATTAGAAAAATTGTATGGTGGAAATCCTAAACTCACCTTGCATGGCAATGTGTCAGATTTTTCTTCCTTTGTCTTCAGTATTGACTGAACAGTTTTTATTTACTCTGTAATTTTTTTGATGGCATTTTTTTTACAGACTGGGAACATTTTTATTTTTTGTTCTGAACACAGTACTAACAGATCAATTTAGGAATAGTGTATGGAGAAGGTAGGCATTATATTGTACTTTACCATGAACAAAGGGACTGGCTGGCAAAGCCAAGAGTGACCTATATAAGCTGCCATGGTGAATTGCAAGGAAACCATTGCTTCATATCAAACTTCCAGAAATACTCATCTGGTTGATCAATCCAAAGAAAAATATTGGAAATCTTTTCACTGATTTCTTACAGCCTTCCAGTTTCATTTAAGTAGTTTAAGGGACCCTGGTGAAGGATCTATTGTTTAGCCTGGAGAAAAGAAGGCTGAGGGGAGACCTTTATTACTGTATACAACTACCTGAAAGGAGGTTGTAGCAAGGTGGGTCTCAGTTTCTCCTCCCAAGTAACAAGCAATAGAACAAGAGGAAATGGCCTGAAGTTGCACCAGGGGAGGTTTAGATTGGATATCAGGAAAAAATTTCTTGACTGAAAGGGTGGTCAAGCATTGGAACAGACTGCCCAGGGAAGTGGTTAAGTCATCAGCCTTGGAAGTGTTTAAAAGAAATGTAGATGTGGTGCTTAGGGACATCGTTTAGAGGTGGACTTAGCAGTCCTATTTTAACGGTTGGACAAGATAGTTTTGAAGGTCTTTTCCAGCCTAAACAGATCTGTGACTGTATGATTCTAAAAGTCTTTTTTCTTTCCCCCATTCACGTCCCAGTACCAAAGGGCACACTTGCACATTGACTCTAAACAGATGAGGATAGCTCCAAACCACAGCAAATGAATTCTCATTCAGCTGATGACATGCTGGGAGCACTTAGGAGATTTCTATTACTGATCATTCTGCACAAGCAAAAATAAAGCTTTGCTTCTGGGAAGACCATGGTCATCCTTAGGCCCTGGAGCTACCAGATTCATTTTCATTTGCAAAATAAGTGATTTTAGTAAACTTCCTTTCAAGAGTGTAAATTGAGCACCACTGGAGTTTTTCCACTTAAAGACAGAAGAGTCAAACTGTACTACAAGTGACCAGATATGAAGTGTTAGAATAAAACTCTTACATTTTAGAAATGCTGTAGAGAGTGGCGGTGCTTGGGTTTTGGTGTCTGAAAATCACTCATTTTTTAAGAGCTTTAGGTACAGTACATTGACTTCTATGGAATCTGTGTTTAATTCTGGGGACAACCTAGTGACTGAGTGGAGTATTCCTTCAAGAGAAGGTCCACATGAAGTCAGAGAGGAGGGAGAAACAGCCAGATAAAAAGGTGGCTAAGCTGAAATGGGGGGTGTGTGTTACAATGAAGAAGCTACACTTGCACACACACCAAAAAAAAAAAAAAAAAAAGTCATCCTGAAACAGAGATAACACATGATCTATTTACAGTAAAGGAAATTTAAATTGAAGTACAAATCCTTAGCCAAATACTCTAGTCTCATCACGCTGGGAGTAGAGTACCAGGAAAGAAGTGCACCAAAATTAATCTGATATTATGGTTAACAAGTATTTGTCATGTTATTCAGTTTAAAGGTGATCACCTGCATACAAAAAGATGTGACAGAACTGCTGCTGGTGGTGCAGATGGATCAGACTCTAGATACGGGATTCTGGTACTCTCCTTATCTGATGAGAGATACAGAGAAAATCCTTCAAGTCTGAATAAATATGACATTCAGAAATACGAAGGTAAAGTTGTAAAGTGCTTTCTATCTTTCTCAATCTCAACTCAGGAAAACTTTATTTGATAAAAAAGTTGGGTTTTTTTTCTCTGACAAAGGGGCTGAAACTGCCCTTTTTTATTTCCTGATAAATTTACAGTGAAATGTCAAGGCAAAATCAGTCTTTTCCACGAGGTAAAATCCACAGCTCATCTTGAGGAAAATATTAAAGATGACAATGCAAAAGTCACTGACAACTTTAACTCAACCTCAGTAATGATTGACTGTGAAATTTTTCCTCTTCTGATGTAATTGAACCACCCAGGCATAAGCTGAATGTTTTTGAATAAAAGGTTTCACTTCTTTCTGTTACTTCCATGAACATTAAAGGTATAGAAATGTTTGAATACACTTGGTGATGGGTGCTGAGAGAATGTACTTTATGACAAATAAACTGTAGGCTACACATTGCCAACAGTTTTACAGGCTTTTTTTCAGTCTGCTGGTCGTTTTGAATAATCTACTGTGAATATTCTCATCCTGATCTCTCTTGCGCACAGAGAGAGGAGATACCTTCACAATAGGGCTATAACAGCAGGGCTGCAGCTCAGCATTGTGTAGCTGGGGTTATTTCCAGTTGCGCATGGTGGGCACCCACAGTGGTGCATGCCTGGCTCACAAAGCCCAAAGGTTGGCTCAGCCAGCAGAACCATGGTGTGACCCACTGCCAAGCACCTCAGGGCCATAAGGATGGTCCAAAAAACTGGTCAGTCATCTCCCGCAGGGTATCCCTGGGGAACTACCTGGGTGCCAGTACATGGTTCCATTCAAACCAGTGGAAACGTGGTCACAAAGACCAATGCATTCACAATTTCAGTCCCCAAAATTTAAGTCTTTGTGGTAGAAAAATAGCTTGCAAGCACAGGTATTGCTGAAAGAATATTTCTATTATATGCCTCAAGAACAGGGTGCAGGAAAAGGCATGCTATAGGCTTATTTCTGAGCAGAGGTCTGGATTTAGATGCCACAGCAGGTCAGATCAGAAGTACGAGTTTCACTGAAAGAGAAATAAAATTGAGAGCTTTATTACTGCCATCGGTGGAGTTATATTTCATGCAGAATTTTGTCACAGCTCTTGCTGCAAGAAGCATGTGCTCACAGTTACAGCTGCCTTTCCAGCATCTCTGCCTGTAATTTCCCTCTCCGTCTTTTGTTAACATAGGTAAATAAGCAACATACTGTGGGCCCCTCACATAGGAATGCCTGAGGAAAGAATTTCTAGAACATTTATCTTGTGTGCAAAAGTCAGCTCAAATGTTCCTCCTAAACTGAAATATTTTTTTCATCCCTTTAACAGCTAGATTAAAAGGAGGTGGGTAGGAAAACATAGCATTGGTTTCAGAAGTCCAAATACAGTTTTGCTCTGACTCCCTCCAGATACGCAGCTGCCCATACCTGCATGCAGTCTGATGATGTACAGATTGTGACAGTTTCACTGGGCTAGCCCTTGGCCAGCAGCCAACACAGCCGTTCACCCACTTCCCCACATCCTCAGGGCATAGGGGAGAGGGTTGGGGGGGCAAGGATAAGGAGGCTTGTAGGTTGAGATAGGACAGTTTAATAATAGAGAGAAAATTTAAAAGAATACTAACATTAAAATAGTAGAGATAATGATAACAAAAATGAAATATGCAAATGCGTGACACCCAGTGCAACTGCTTACCTCCCACCCCTGCTGACCAAGCCCAGCCTGTTCCCAGGTAATGATCCCAGAGGAGCAACAATCCCAAACCAAAACTACAATCCCAGAAGAGTGAGAGCCCGAGTGAAAGCCAGAGAGAGACAAAAGAGGAAGAGCCCCTCAATGATACACTGACCTTGATGTGATATGATATGGAACATCCCACTGGCATATCCAAATGCCAGTTTATCTTATTAATTTAAATATTCCTCATCCCCTTAAATCTTGCACTTGTAGACTAACAAAACACAAAGTCCTTCACTTCCCATGACAAAATTCAAACATTGGAATGTTCTCAGTGTCTCTCTCATAACTAATCCCAGGCTGAAAGCAAAACACAGCACTATTCTAGTTAATGAAAAAGAAACACAGCTCTGTTTCAGCTAAAATCCAGGACAAGATTAACCTTCAGCCAAATTGCCTCTGTATTTCTGATATGACTCTGCTGGTAGAAGAGCACCAGCAATCACACTAGTGCTGTTGGACAGTGTTCACCTAACTCAGAAAACAGCCAGACTCTCGTTCTGCGCACGTATCATTACACCAGACAGAAAGATACGCTGGAGATATGATATACTGAGATCTGACTTCTCCATTTTTTCTTGCACCTGGAGCAAGAGCAAACTTTACATTGTAATAAAAAAATAAAGAGAGTCACTGTCTTTTAAAGTAATAGAGGTTTATTTTATTTGGGGTTTGGGGGGGTTAATCACTCTTAGGTAACCTGAAAAATTAATGTCTTCTATAAAGTTATTTGCTAAGACACCTGAAAATGGCAGGATGTTCTTTAGCTGAACAAGATGGTAAAAACTTGGTACAATCTTCAGAGAAAAACATTTGTTGGGGGTTTGGTTTATTTTGTTCTATTCTATAATCCCCAAAAAAAAACCTTTGAGGTAAATTGTTTTAAAATATATATATATATAGCAACATAATAAACCAAAAAATAAAATAGTATTGTTCTAGTTTTCAAATACTTTCAGAGTTATAGTAGCATGCATATTTTATTGGGTCTGCTGTATTATTTTGACATAACTGTTTAACAAAATGTTTTCACCGGAGTCATTTTACTTGTTTATTATTTTATTGCTTTTATTTCAGGAGGAGAGACAAAAACAAAGACAGAAAATTGTGGGTGTAGTGGCTTTTTTTACAGACAACACATGATAATTTGAGGGAGTCTGAAGTCGTATAAGCAGACCTGAACAACATCTTACTGTTCTGAATGATGAATCTTCAGTTTCAGATTCTTTGTCTGAATTTAACTTTTGTTTCCCTTGGAGCAAATGTTGCAAATCCTTTCTTGCAATGGGGAAAAAATAGGGATATTGAGTACGAATCCAAATTTTTCAGCATATATTTTCTTGCTGAAATCATTAACCTGGCTCTGGAACTCTTCTCTACAGCTTCTATCTTCCTTAGTAGCTTGACTTTACAGAATCTCCCCATTTGAGGAAGGGTGGCTGGATTTTCTCCCTTGCTTACACTCCACATCTAATGCCTGGATATATCATAAGAACAGAAGGATTAAGGCACACTTAGTGGTGTCTTTAACTCCCCAGATCCTTCAAAACTACAAATATATCTACATTTTTATTCCCTTGCCACATTTTCTTCAGCTTTTAGACATAGATTTCATGGCTGTTTTCTGATTCACCTGCTCTGATATTCTCACATAACTTTAAAGCTGGATAATTTAGGGTATTTGGGGGTAGGGCTTTTTGTTGCATTTTTGTTGTGTTTTTTTTCTATGCTACTGGAAATTGCACTGAATTGAGGTAAAAATCAAACGCTCTTCTACAGATGTCTAATTAAACTCAATTTAAAATCTACATAATGTGGCAGCTACTGCTCCCATATGAAGGAATGATACTCCCCAGTTGTGTCACCTTATTATAGTTACTGTGCAATATCTTCCTTACATACCATAAGCATAAAAGACTTTGTGCATCAGATAAACCTTCTTATGTTAATGACATAATGTGGGTAGAGTATTGCTCCATCTGCTCAAGACAAAAATATACATGCACTGAGCATATTCATATTTATTTTTGTCTATGCAACAACCTCTTTCAATTAAGTGCAATACTCAAAGGAACAACAAAATGAAAAGGTAATAGATACTGGAACATTCAAAATGCAAAAGTAATAGATGCTTTACAAGCTATATACATTCAGGATTATGAAGGAGATTTTCAATATCACAGCCTTTGGCCTGGGTGCTGATGTCAGAATTCAGCCAGGATTTACTCCCATTCAAAGGAATCTTTTTCCCCGAGATACTGATAGACCTTTAAATATAGATAATTTTTATTTTTATTTATTATTATTTGTGGTGCGTTGACCCTGGCTAGAGACCGGATGCCCACCAAAGCCCACTCTATCACTCCCCCTCCTCAAATGGGCAGGGGGAGAAAATTATAACGAAAAGCTCGTGGGTGGAGATAAGGATGGAGAGAGATCACTCACCAATTACTGGCACGGGCAAAACAGACTCGACTTGGGGGAAAAAAACAAATTTACTTTATTACAAATCAAAATCAGAGGATAGTGAGAAGTAAAACCAAATCTTAAAACACCTCCCCCATCCCTCCCTTCTTCCCGGGCTTAATCTCTTTCCCGATTTTCCACCTCCTCCCCCCAGCAGCACAGGGGGACAGGGAATGGGGTTAGGGTCAGTTCATCACACGGTGTTTCTGCCGCTGCTTCCTCCTCAGAGGGAGGTCTCCTTCCCCCACACCAGCGTGGGGTCCCTCTCACGGGAGACAGTCCTCCACCAACTGCTCCAACGTGAGTCCTTCCCATGACTGACAGTTCTTCACGAACTGCTCCAGTCTGGGTCCATTCCATGGGGTGCAGTCCTTCAGGAAGGGACTGCTCCAGCACGGGTCCCCGATGGGGTCACAAGTCCTGCCAGCAAACCTGCTCCAGCGTGGGCTCCTCTCTCCACGGGCTACAGGTCCTGACAGGATCCTGCTCCAGGGCGGGCTTCCCGTGGGGTCACAGCCTCCTTCGGCATCCACCTGCTCCGACATGGGGTCCTCCACGGGCTACAGGTGGTCATCTGCACCACCATGGACCTCCATGGGCTGCAGGGGGACAGCCTGCTTCACCATGGTCTTCACCACAGGTTGCGGGGGGAATCTCTGCTCCGGCGCCGGAGCCCATCCTCCCCCTCCTTCTTCACTGACCTTGGTGTCTGCGAAGTTGTTTTCTCTTACATCTTCTCACTCCTCTCTCCAGCTGCAAAGTGTGCAGCTTTTTTTTCTCCCTTCCTTTTTTTTTTCTTAATTATGTTATCACAGAGGCGTTACTGATTGGCTCGGCCTTGGCCAGGGGCGGGTCCCTTCTTGTAGCCGGCTGGCATTGGCTGTGTCGGGTCGGACATGGGGGAAGCTTCCGGCAGCTTCTCTCACAGAAGCCACCCCATGTCCCCTCCACCACTGCTACCAAAAACCTTGCCATGCAAACCCAATACATTATTATTAATATTAATAGTAATTATTATTATTAAAAAAAAAAAACAGAGGAAAAAAATTATTGAATGTTAGGAATAACACTTGAGATCAACTTAGCTTCTACATGTTTTCAGAAACAATTAATCATCTTAAATCCTAAACAGAAACCTGGGAAATTTAGGCATGCTAAAGCAGGCAAATGTAAGGATATTTTGAATGTGCATAACTTTCTTAATCTCAAAACTCAGATACAAGTCTTTCTCATACAAAAAAAACAAAGACAAGTCTTTGGGACACAGATCTATAAATAAAGAATGAAAAGAACAAATAAAATATTGGGGGGGGGGATAAAAAAACTAATAAGCTTTTCCTCATATTTAATATACTAAAATAAGTATATATTTTTTAAAATAAGCCTTGGATGATATATTGCAGCAAAAATGTTGGGGCACGCAGCCTAGGCAGGGTCAAATCCCAAAGGAAGTCTGTCCCTTCACAAATGACCCAGTCCCTAGTGCAGAGCTGAAAGCCCTGGAAGAAGAAATGTCTGTATTCTATCTGCAGTAGTGCAAATACTCAAACAGAGCCAATTCCTTCTAATTAATATCCAAGTTTTATGTAACTGTTTTCTCTTTCATGATTGAAGACAACCTGGTAAGACAGGGTTTTCTTTTTCCTCTAGCGATTGGGAGGAACATAGCTTTCCTTTGTGCTACTATATCCAATTGTATGTGACCTCCTACGTCTTAAACCAGGGAAAAAAAAATTAAAAAAATCAAGGATTATGCAAGGTTTTCAGGTAATTCTTTCCTTAATATAAGAGTAATAGGGAAAGGAATGTAGATTGATGTGGGTGACACACAGGAACCTCTCCAGCTGGGGGCTGGAGCCTAGGATATAAAAGAATAGTCTGAGTGAAATGGGCTGGTTCAGCTTGGGGAAGAGAAGGCAAAGGGCAGATCTCAGGCTGTTTCCAATTACTTGATGGCAGATTACAAAGAAGGTGGAGGTGCATAAGGGCAGAACAAAAGTCAACAGACACAAGATGAGACACAGCATACACCACTAGATATAAAAAGAAAAATATATTTTTAGTGAAAGTGCTGTCAAATACTGATGCAACTTGCCCAGATAAAGAAAAATGAGGGGTTTAGTATGAGGGTTGTCACTGGAGCAACTTGCCTAGATAGGCTGGTAATCTCAACCCTTTGAGGTATTCAGAACTCAAATGGACACAGTGCTGAACACCTTGTTGCACCCAGAACTGCTTTTAGACAACTTCCAGGGGTCGTGTCCACCACTGTTGATCCTTTTTCCCACATCTCAACATGTTTCATGATTCACATAACTATATTTCATCTGGAATCTAAATCCCTTTCTCAATCCATTCCTGAAGATCATCCAATATCTGAATAGCTGATGTCCTTTTGCTTTCAAGGCATTTTGTAGTAAGACCAAAGATGTGTCTAAAGCCTGAAAACACTTTACAAGATGCAGTCTAGTCATTTCTGGTCTCCTGTTATTGCACTAAAACAGAACCCTAGCTGATCTTCTAAATCTGAAGGAAGCTTTAGAAACAACAGTAATAAAAAACATCATCACAGTAACACTGGCACACTTAGATCTTCATAGCAAAGGTCATGAAGGGAATTTTTGATTTAATTACTTGTGGTGAGTAAAACATGTACTTTTCTTTTCAGAATTAAGTACTGGGAAACACAATTTAGGCAATTTGACAGCTGCCTCAAAAGTTGATTCTGCAAGAGATTATTTTTCAAGAAGGGAGGTGTTTTTGGAAACATATTTTCCATTATGCAGTTTGCAGCCCAGCCCACCTTGTAGCCCAGGACAACTAAGAATGAATCAAGAAGGAGAGGCAGGATATGGGTAGGAGGATTTACTAAATACTCTCCTCTGTAGGCACTGTTCTCTCAAAGCTTCAGTAGAACATCAAGCTGGACTTCTGCCCATTGTTTTCCACAAAGAATTTCTGATTCATTGGTGGTGCTAGTGGTGACTTCCCATTGAAAGTTTTTATTGGTTTGAAGGTCTTTTTACTATCAAAAGTAATGACTTGCTGTCATTATTTTTGAAGTTAAATGAGTGAAATACGTTCTCCTGGTCTTAAGCTTCTTCCAGATCTTCTTAGTCCATGCACCTTTTGCACATCATGAGTTTCTGGGCAGCGTTTCACCAGTGCTCACTGCTGCCAGGAAGATTTCACTTCCTTTCCCTACCTGCTCCTAGCTGAACAGTCTGCTTACTCTTTTCCACCAGCTTTGGTGTTCATCAGACCTTTCACTGAAGCATTTCAGCTCACTGCCATGTCAGTGAGCTGAAAGGAAGTGATTATCTACTAAATTTTATTGGTCATTCATACACATTAGTGAGTAGACTCACAGAGGAACCCACAGGCTCCAGCAGGTGAGCTATTAGGTTTGCTCCGGCTATCTTGTATGTGTCCATCTTCATAAAAGACAGGTTAGGTGAATGCTGGCCATGATTACCCATGATTTCGTGCTTTCTGCAACCACTTGCACATTTGTTGTTTGCACTCACTGCTTGTTTTAATATAGACATTTTGGTTTACTTGCTTTCACTGTCTTGCTGAGTCTGTTACAAGATCTCTAGTGATTGCTGCTGTTCAACATCGACAAGGCTGTCAGGAAACATGAACTGATTGGAGTGAGATGGTGGCTGACAGCAGCAGAGGTTGGCAGTGTTCTTTGAGCCTGGGTAAATATTTCTCACCTCCTGGCTATTGTTTCCTGGCTTGGCAAAACCACCACTTCAGTAACATCATTTCAATCTTTTTGCACCCAGTTGTGATATGTTCAGATAAGCTGCTGGTAATAAAATGAAAGGAGCAAGATGAAGACCAGTGGCTGAAAATTTAGAGAAGATATTAAAAGTTTAATCCGACCCTGGTGATGAAAGATTGTCAGAGTACACTCAGGAAGATAAGTCACCCTTTATCCTGAAACCCAGATTTCATCAGGTGTATTTAATTCATTGTCTTGTTTTGTAGAGAACTGTATATAAAACACAATGTTTTACTTTCTTAGGTTGACTTCAAAAATCAAAATTCATAATACCATCCTAGAATTTACTACTTCTGCAATTAACCTGATCTTGACAAAATAGGTCCTGCCCAATTAAGGGAATTTTAACAATCCATTTCCCAACAGTAAGATGCAACTAGTGGGATTTTGATCTACCATTTCTAAGTTGATGTGGTTTAACCAGGGAATGCCACCCCAGCCCTCACCCTTTGGTGGTACATGGAGGAGAAAATATAAAAGAAAGAGATTCAGGGGTTGAGACAGGAGCAGTTTACTGGGACAGTAAGGGAGAAACAACACCAAACAACAACAACAACAGCAGTGCTAATGAAAGAATGCACAACGGAAGAGAGTGGTACATGGAACCAAACAGCTCACCACCTGACAAGCTCAAGAACTCAATACCCAGCAGCCCCCTCTTCCCAGAACTTCACTGTTTAAATACTGAGCATGATGTCACATGGTATGGAATACTGTCATGTGGTATGGAATGCCGTCACATGGTATGGAATACCTGCCCTGGCTTCCCAGACCAGCTGCCTGGCCAGCCCCCTCCCAGTTCCCTGAGGACAATTAACTCTATCCTAACCAAACCTAGGACATAAGTATAGAACCACGGGTTGTTTAGGTTTCACAGAGTATGACTAGTTTATTCTCTGCATGTTTCTATTGACACAAGCATGGCTATTCCAAATTTACACTGAGTTAAGAATAACACCATGCAGTCATCCTGAGGTCAGCTTCCTATCAGCAATACCATCATGGAAAAGTTTCCACAGCTGGAAGGAAATTTCATGGTTGGAACTGAAATGTAAAGAGAGAGACCATGCATGGCAGAAGCTAGGTCTTCATCTTGCTCCTTTCATTTTATTACTAGCAGCTTATCTGAACATATCACAACTGGGTGCAAAAAGGTTGAAATGATGTTATTGCAGTGGTGGTGTTGCCAAGGCTGTGGTTTCAGAGTCATTAATATTGGATCAGCATGATGGTGGGTTTTTCAGCAATACAAATTTAATCCAGGTCAGGTATAATTACAAAACTACTTTTCTATCAAATTAGACAGAGGATGCAGTATGGAGTTTCTGCTAGATGCAGGAACACAGATGAGACCTGGTCTGGCAGAAAGCCTGCAAGAACACAGCAAACTAGATTCTTGTTGCTGTATTCCCTTGTTGATTTTCTTTGGGTGGAGGTGCTTTGTTCTTTGCTTCAGAGGGGGTAATGAGGCTGAAGCAAAAAGGAAGAGAGGAAATAAATCTGTGTCAGCTTGTGCTATATCGGCTTGTGCTGTATCAGCCTTTTGTATGAAGTGTTTCATGTGTTTTTGGCATCCTAAAGCTGGATTTGTTGAAAGATCAACCAACCCATGCCTTCAGAGCATGAGTAACACCTGGTGGAAAAAAGGCTGTGCCTTTTGGATGTTAAATAATGCCCCCTAGGCCACTTCACAGACTGTTATGCAGGACAAAGGACAGCATGAGCATCTGTAACACTGCCTGGCTCTGTATTGCCAGAATAGGCATTGGCTGTATAATGACTTAATTTTTAAAGTGTCTTGTGCTGTTGGCTGTTGCTGCATTCCACAGCCTGATTCTGCATCCTGTGAGCAAATGGCAAAGCTTCATCCACTCCAGATGGAAACAACTCAAATTTACCCATTCTTTTTAAGAAAGAGAAGTAATTTCTCTTAGCAATATGATTTCCACAATTATTCATCCAAAAGGTGTTAACACTTTGTTCCTAAATCACAATGTAAATATTGTAAATGTGAATTAAAAAAAAAAAAAATAATGGAGGCACCAGAGCTTGCAGTCCCACAATCCTCTTCTACAAATGCCATATCCCAAAGATAAATTGCTTACCTGAGTATCCCAATCAAAAGCCACACAATTATTAGTTAGTGTGTGTTGGATAATGAACATTAATTTTGCCAGATACCAATGGCCAACTGTAACAAGCATAAATCTGAAGCAACTTCAAAACATGTCAATGCTCTAAGGGCAGGTACAAGCACTGTACCCATCACTGGCAGCAAGGCCAGGTAGCTTGAAACCAAGCATAGATTTTCAGGGTGTAAGAAGTTACGGTTAAAAAAAAAGTCTTAAATGCAGTCTGATTCGGACAAGTAGAAGTGCTTGGAAAAATGTTTTAAATTCATGTCTTCAAGAGAGGATTGTAGTCTCTAAACTGCAAGCTAGGTCCCTTTGTTAAGAGGGGAGAAAAAAGGCAGAAAAAACAGTAGCAGATAACAGAAACTCAGATGTCAACGCAAAAAGAGATAAAGATGAAAGAAAATTCTATGAAGCTTAACATATAATATATGCTTTAGAAAATTTTTATGAGGATATGCAGCAACGTGCAGGGTCAACATGAAAAAAGTATTGCTGTTTATTTGGATTTTAGCTTTGTACCTTAATTAAGGCCTTGATTGGTAAAAAAATCCATTTCCTGCTATGATAGCTTTACATAACTTCAGTATACTACCACAGCAATTTTGAAGCACAGCCACTGAATGAACTTGTCTCTTCCCCTTGTTACACAACTCTGTTCCAATTCTACTTGCCAACTCTGCAGCCACTATGAATTTGTGTGGCAACTTTGAGCATTCAGCCCACATTCCTTCCTCTGGATAGACTTCCCTCAGCTATTCATATGAAGGTAGACTGAGATACCTTCAAAGTGAAAAAAAAAATTTTGAAGATAGGATGGGGAATTACCTTCAGTAAGTATCTGACCCTTGCTTGCATTACTCCAAAGTTCAAAAGAAATGTATCATTACAGAGGTCTACTATTAAATGGAGAGACTAGCAAGGGATTTTTAAAGTGGATGGTGAATCCTAGAGTGCCTACACATTATAATTTCATAAACTTCCTATAAAATATTTAGTTCCAGTCATTAGCAGAGACAGGCTATTAAACTAGAACAACTCTCTTATGGATATAAGGATATATGGATTTATTCCAGGACATAAAAATCACAAAACCATTGGAAACCACTTTTTTAATATTCTTATAGTTTGTTTCATTTCATTTACCATTGTATTTTCAAGGTTCTGCTGAAAATTTAAGCAGAGATATTTAAATGTTATCACAATTAAAAGGGAAAAGAAATACACTTTCACAAAAGAAACAGTTTAGTGTTTATTTTGAGGGGTTCTATCAGGCATCAGTAAGCAGATAAAACCATTGTTTTGGACTAGCTTTTCCTATCCAAACAAGAGGTTGAAAAATACTCACAATAAAGATCATCACACGTTAGTTGTTTATCATCCATAAATTCAGAAAGCTCAACTGGAGAGAGTATGAATGAATGTCTTTAATAAATGGCAGCCTTAATTTATTTCTGCACATAAGCATGTGCAGAACTATCTAATTGACTTCTGTATGTTCAAAGTTGCTGAACAACAACCAGGTGCTCTTAACGTCTGTGTAAATGATTTAGGCAAGCAATGAAAACATAACTTAATCCTTGCCTGTTTCTCTGAAAGTATAATTGTTTTTCTTGTATGTATGTTTTGAAATAGTTTTTGTAGATTTTTTTTTAAATGGTGATAAATATGATTAGCTGGTGTGATTTGCTATGGTACCTAAAACTTGCTTGTTTTTGTAGCATGCAAAAGTAATAGAAAGAGAAAAAAAAAAACAGAGATTAACACAGAATAGTCTAGCAGCAGGGGGTAACACAGCTGTCTATTCCTTGAGGGTTTTACCTAATTTGCACCTGCTCACTGAGATTTGTTTTCAGAATGTTTCACCGATTAATGTTCTCCAGATACAAAGAGGTTCCAGATTTTAGGGCTCCTTTTTTTTTCTTTTTTTTTTTCCTTTTTTAATCTTTTTTTTCTTTTTTTCTCCTCTTTTTTTTAATGTACAATAAAAAACAGAGGAATCCCATCTACTTAGACTTCATTAGTCTAGTTCAACTCAGTTAACCAAACCCTCACTTCCTGTTATTGCAGGGGGTTTTGTGATTAAAATATTTCTTAAAATAGTATGGTTTTTTTCTTGCTTCTGGCCCAAATAGTGAGTTTTAAAGGAAAAATATTCTGTATGGCTGGTATCTTTTTGGTATGAATTGGAATAGAACACCCACTCAGTGCTTTTACTTGTATATATCTGTTTAGATAAATTTGTTGGGTCCTAATTTTAGCTCTTGTGGCATCTCAGGAGTTGACAATCCCCATTATCCATTAGTAAGATTTACAAAGCTGAAAATGTAGTGGTATTACTGTGGAAATTTGCAGCCAAATCTGTTGGCAACAAGAACAGGCTAGGGAAGGACTACGTTGTGATTTAATATAGAACCTCATACTTTTTGTCTCGTTTTGTTTTCTAATTATTATTCATACATACATTATGGGACATTATTTAACAAGGGTACATTTAAGGTCTAATACAAAATTTATACCTTGCTGACTGAAGAAGGCAGTCTTCAGATGCATCATGTCTGATTATTAGCGAATACTCTGGGGAATCAGTACTCAGCTATCTATTCAAAGCAGGTACAAGCAACCTAAGGAAAATAAAAATCAGTTAGAAAAAAAAGAAAGAAAAAGAACAATGGAAAATTAAGATGGTTGGGAGTAGAGAAGAAATTCATCAGAAAAAAATCCTAAAATTATTTTTTCAGATTAACATATTTGGATCTTTCTTTCTTTCTTTCTTTCTTTCTTTCTTTCTTTCTTTCTTTCTTTCTTTCTTTCTTTCTTTCTTTCTTTCTTTCTTTCTTTCTTTCTTTCTTTCTTTCTTTCTTTCTTTCTTTCTTGTCTTTAAAAGAATGTACTTCCTACAGAAGAAGTAAGATGTCAGTGGGTCCAGGGAAAGTGTATTTCTAAGAGCATGGAACTAGAAATGTAGATGCAAATAAGGGAAAATTAAGAGAAAGGAGATAGAATAAAGAAAAGGAGAGACCATCAGCAGATGGGTGATGTTAAATATCAGAAAAAGGAGAACAAGCTCGATATTGGCTTGCTTTGTCATGAGGGGAATCTGAGTTCTTAGATTTATTTTTGGCCTTTGAATAATAGGAAGAACAGCTGACTCCTTTATTACTCATTCAGGTGGTCTCTCTTACCCACAGCTTAATGAATTTCTAAGCAGCTGCCATTTTCCCAGCTCTTGCTTTCTTCTCAGCTTTTTTTTCCCTCTACAGCAAGGGAGGAATTCAACACTAGTATGGATTTGCTGCCTACCTACTTACAATACAATTTGTATTAATTAAAAATGGTGTCTGTTAGTGTCTGTGAATGACTCTACTAATAGTCCATAGAGAAGACTAGAGGATAAACATTGTCTTCTCAAGGCTTAGGCTTCAGTCTGCATCACAATTCTTCCAAAATAGTTGTGCTACTAGGTCAGTCTTCTGTATTATTCTCAACTCATTCTATCTAGATTTGTCAATTAATTTTTAAGAAGACATTTACAGAAAGACATTTACAGTAGCACATTTGTCATGAAAATACCCACAAGAGATTTACATTTTCCCAGAAGAGAAGTTTTCAGTTACATGGATTTGCAGAGGAAACTGTGGCTTAAATACATGTCTTACAATTCCTTGTCCCCATATACACCAGTAATGGAAATGGCTGTGCAAATAGCAGTTAGCTAGCAATTAAAAATTACAGGAGTTTGATGTATTGTTCAATTATTTGGTGAGTTCCCAAGGCTCTCAGATACGGTAAAACAACCAGCCATTCAACACAGCTGTGTGAGCTGAAGCTGGATATTAGCATCCAAATGGCTATGACAGATCCATTTTGCTTCTGAAATTCTTTTATCCTGCACGGCTCCAATGAGGAAGTATTTTTTTATTTATTTATAACCACATAAATAATTTAACTAATAATTGTAGGTCTCCATTTTCCTTTCTAAACCTCAAATGCAGTAAGTGCCATGGCTAATGCACAATTCTTAGATAATTTATCTGTCCTAGGGAATATAATTACTATTCTTCTTATAATTTGTATTATTTAATCAGATTCTAAGCATTTCCAAAAAAGAAGATAGTGAATAAAAATTCAAATTAATATAATGGCATAGTTCACAGAAAAATTATATTGATGTAGAGGGAAATCTATTTGTACACCACTAACCACAATTGGTCTGACTAGTGTCTGTTTAGGAAAAGGGTAAAGATTACACGACAGGAAAAAAAAGGATATTCAACTTTCTTTTTTTCCTGTATGGTATGAATCAGACTACAGAAAATATTACAAACAGACCAAAACAAAAAAGAACAAAAAAGGTAATATGCCATGCTAAATGTTTCTAGATGCCTAGGTAACCTATTTACAAGATTATTGTGTTTGCAACAAGCTTTTTGAATTAGCATTACAAAACCATTTCCTTTTCAAATCTTGTTACACATGCTCAGAACTCCATAATGAAACATCAACTTCACTTCAAGAATTTTCCCAGCTTGGTCTTTCTCCAGAAAAAAAAAAAAAAAAACAACCTTAAAAATACTGGTGTGCTTTAAGTCTGAGTGCAGTTTTCTACTCTTTCAAAGTTGTAAATGGCAAATGCATGCATGCCACTATTACTAGCAGTGAAATTTAGCTGCTCATTAAAATATTGAGCAAGGAGAGAGTGAAACATGAAATGCAGTGCTCAGTTTGACCCCAGTATGCACAAGCCAAAGGGGCAGGACCATCAGAAGAGCAGGCAGCCTGGCCTGCCCAGGGCACAACCCCACAACGGTGCCAAGGTTGCAGATGACGAGCAGGTGGGCATGAGGCTCACCATCCCATCTAGCCTCACACCCTGTACCAATGATTTTTCTTGCTAAAAGAAGTGGTTCTCAACCACTCCTTGCAGAGGCCAGATCCAAAAATCAGGACCCAGAAAACATTTGTACTGGCTGGGAAATAAACTAGTACCCTGGTAACTGCTGATTGTGAAAAATCAGAAAATAGAGTCATTGTGAGGGAGATGGACAATTAGTGACCTGAAATCCAGACTGGTAGGCTGAGGTCAGGTGCAATAGTGGAAGTGCTGTGTTAGCCCTCTTCCGCAGAGACAAGCACCATACATTGGAGGAGCTCTCATTACATCAGGCTCTGGAAAAAATCACTCATCAAATGCAAACCTATGAATCTGTAAGATAAACACAAGATTCAAACAAAGCTCCTAAACATTACACGTACTATGCTGCCTTATGTCTGAGGTGTAAACAAAGAAAAGTTTTAAAATCATCTCTGGCATGGGAGTGGTAGGTCCCCAAAATACAACTTCTTGAGATAAGTCTTGTGCTAACACCCAGTCACAATTAAAGGCATAACAACTGACGGTGGCTGGGAATCATAATTGCAGAACTTAATTTGTTAAATTTTTGCTTCACACCCAAACTGTATAGCTGAAAATAAGATCTTTCCTCTCATTTAAAAATAAATAAATAAATAAATAAATAAAGTATAACAGAATTTAACAAATACCAAAATGTGTGGTCAAATGAATCATGGTTGTACTATTTCCCCAATCTGTTCGTCTGTGTAAAATGCCAGGAAACACTCAGCAAATAAAATGTAAGAATATAAATGAAAATAAATAAGAACAAGGAAAAGAAGCAACACAAAATTCACAGTACACAGAAGAGTACACAGAGATTTCTCCTTTGAATAGAACAGATTCAAGATCCCATCAGAGCAGGGAAGTGTAAAACACAGAGTGGAACGGAAGAAAAATGGAGTGGAGTGTTCAGAGCCAGTCTGACTCAAACTGCTGCAGTCATGGCTGGACAGCAAAAGAGGCAGAGCAAGAATCAGATAAGCCAAGAGACCTTACTGGGAAGACAACCTGGTGACAGGACAAATCCCCATGCTGAGACCAGGCAAGTATCAGACAAAACAGAAGACAAGTATAAGCAAGCAACAAATTCAAGGAGTCAATAGAAAAAGAGATAAATAGAGTTACACTGGAAACAGAAATTGAAGCAAACACTGCTGTGATAGGGAAGCACAGTATTGCCGGAAGAGTGAAACTCCAGGTGGAAATTACAAAAGAAGAAATGGATCAGTCAAAAGCAGTGAGGGAAAAAATGCTTACAAACGAGTACAACAGAAACCTTCAAACCTCACTCTGCCAAAAAAGCAGATAAGGCAGAGCATTTTAGACAACCCCTCGACAAACGTCACAGCATCAGACAGTGGAAATAAGGGACAGCCACTCTAATTAACTTAATGATAACTTATATCCAGGAAAGAAATCAGATGTACAGACTACAAATGAACCACTGAACACAGAAAAGCACTAGAAAGCAATACAAACAGCAGACAGCAAAAAGCGGTTTCTGTACCCCTTGACTCACCTTGAAAGAGCTGTTCAGAGAAGTAAGGGAAAAGAAATCCCTCCTGGTTGGTGCCAGCTTTGAATCATTATCAGAATATTTTTAACAAGGACTTTGCAATTGCTGCAACAACTGCAAAGGTGGCTCTATCTTGTAGGGAAAAGATCTTTTGTAAAACAAAACTGTATGGAAAAGAGGAAAAGGTAGATGCAAAGCTGAGAGAGGAAAAGGCTAGAGTATAGAGAGATCACAGGAAGCCAGTATTTCCCCAAATTGTACAGCAGAAATGCAGAAGACAGCTGTCTGTTCGCATTCTCAAGGGTAAATACCTCCAAACAGCATTTGATAACCTTCTTCAAATCTCCTTTTCGGGATATGAAATATCACAAAACCAGAAGATTCCTGAAGTTAAATGTTTCAGTTATCATATGATCAAACATATTCCATATACACAACAAATAGAAAATAAGTACAGGAAAACTAAAATAGTAATTTGTACAACATAACAAAGGCATCTGAGGAAAAGCATCTCTCTAACTTCTCTCTGAAAGTCTTTCACCATTATTAGAATGTCTTTCCTTCCATCCTGGATAGTGAACATGCTAAAGGAGCTACAAAAACTTTTCTTAGGCACCTCAGAAACTGTGACGGGAAGGGTACAAATGAGATGTTGCTCCCAAGTTTCCCAAGTCATTTGATTTTGATAATCCATTTTACATCCAGTTTGTCATGACAGTCGTTCTTGTCTATCACTAAGCTAGGATTTTGTTAGTGTGTAGTTACCTTCTTTATCACCAGGGAAAAAAAGAAAAAAATCACATAAAGCCACTATCCAAAGGTTGGATATCTTGTGAATTAAAGTTAATGGCAAAACTCTGAAGGCTGAGTAGTTAAATGACTCTGACCTCTGACAACTTCTACCAAAAGCTTTCAGGATTAGGATGGGCCTTCAAGATGAATGTAGATTACAACGTGTAGAAAACTATGTGTAATTCCACTAATATCCAGCTACAACAACACTTAGTGCATTTTTAATTTTTTTGTAAGACAGAGAATGGAAAATGATACCAAAAAAAAAAAAAAGGAGATTTATTTGGCTGAAAGCTGTTAATAGCTTCTGAGCCAGAACTAAATCACTGAAGAATTCCCTCCAGTCTCCAAACATTTTACATTATCCTCTTATCATATTCATTATTAAGAGAAAGTAGTAAATAAAAACTGGTGCAAAATAGACTGATCCCATCTTTTCAAGAACATAGGCACCTGTTCTGAGTTTGCCAAACTGATGCTGTAGAAAGGTCTTGGAAACCAAGGTCTTCTCTTTCTTTTTTAAGCGTAGTAACCACACGTGTAATTTCCTCCTGACCTGAGAATTCTCTCATATAGACACAATGAGGTATTCACAATGCTTATTCCAGTGGCTTGGACCAGAAAAACAATCAGTGAATCCTTTTCAAGCAAAGAAGCATTAATAGGGAAAAGCTGTAAGTCAGGAACAGAAGCAAAGAAATACAAAATCACTTTTCCCAAGTTAGCTGAAGAAGGCACGACACATGAATGAACAACATCCAGTTCTTTCAAGAATAAGACTAGCAGCCTAGCTTCTAATTCCCCAAGTCTTTTCCTTTCTCTGGGACCTCTGCCAGGAAACTGCTGGCCACTGCCAGTTGTTTTGCTGTTCTCTGCAGCCCTGACATCTGCATCAAAAACTTAATTAAGGCCAACTCGATTCATGGAGAACACATAAATGGCCAGCAGCTGCCAAAAGTTCTCAGGCAGTACCAGAGAGGGGTAGATTTCAAACAATGTTGGACAATGACAAGTCCCTATATTACATTGGTAGTTTCCTTAATTAGTTATTACTTTCATCAAAGTACCACGCCCTGCAATACCACCGCTCATCTTTCCCTAGTGGCGTTAGTCCTTCACGCTAGCTTCCCTGGGAACTTCTTTTGCCCGGTATTCAAAAAGCACTAAAGCAGTTTGAGAGGCCACAGATTTTAAAAAAAAAAAAAAAGTAATTAACAGCATACTCATATCTTTAAATAAGGTACAGCAAATTGTAGATGGATTAAAGCTCAGGCTCTAAGGCTTCTAGTCAATGGGATTACATCAGACTGATGACTGGTCACAAATGGGGACTCACAGGGACCGGTGCTCCTTAATGTCTTCATCAATGACTTGGATATAGGACTTGAAGGACTTCTAAATAAGTTTACCAATGACACCAAATTGGGAGGTCCTGTGAAAACTCTCAAAGGCAGAGAGGCCTTGCAGAGAGATCTAGATAAATTAGAGAGCTGGGCAATCACCAGCTATATGAATTTTTACAAGGGCAAGCACTTGAGACATGACAACCCTGGACACACACACAGACTGGGGAATGAGAGGCTGGAGAGCAGACCTGCAGAGAGGGACCTGGGCGTTCTGGTTGATGGCAAGTTGAACATGAGCCAACAGTGTCCTGGGGCACATCAAGCACTGCACTGCGAGCCGGTCGAGGGAGGTGGTTGTCCTGCTCTGCTCTGCACTGGTGTGGCCTCACTTCGAGTACTGGTTGCAGTTTTGGGCACCACAGGATAAAAAGGTACTAAACTACTAGAAAGTGTCCAGAGTAGGCCACAAAATTGGTGAAGGGTTTAGAGGGGAAGCCATATGAGGAAAGGCTGAAGTCTCTTGGTTTGTTCGGCCTGGAGAAGAGGAGACTGAGAGGAGATCTCATCAAGGTCTACAACTTCCTCACAAGGGGAAGAGGAAGTGTGGGTCCGGATCTCTTCTCTCTGGTGAGCAATGACAAGACCCGGAAGATGTGCCAGGGGAGGTTTAGGTTGGACATTAGGAAAAGGTTGTTCACCCAGAGGGTGGTGGAGCACTGGAACAGGCTCCCCAAGGAGGCAGTCATGGCACCAAGCCTGACAGTATTCAAGAAGCATTTGGACAAGGCCCTCAGACACACGGTCTGAATCTTGAGACTGTCCTAAGTTAAGGCAAGAGTTGGACTTGATGGTCCTTGTTGGTCCCTTCCAACTCACAACATTCTATATTGCTATGATTCTATATTCACCTGGTACAGTAGCTATTCTGGTTAAATTATCCTTTCTGATGTTTTTAATTTGAACTTGATAGGGTTCTTAGCTTTTGCCTCTGTGTGTGCATGAATTATGCCTATGATAAGTGTTTGTTTTCCTCACAAAATTAGGAGGCTGATTTAATATTTGTTAGAAAGTAATAGGAAAAAAAGGTGCAAAATATTTTAGGATGATGATTTAACACACAGTTCCATACATGCCACAAGTTTTAGACACTGGTTGGTCATTTGTTTTCAATTTCCAGAGTCTTTGGGAGCAAAAAACAAAGTTGTACAGAAGTAGTGATATTCACTTTGCCTATTGCAAAACCTTTATTGTACATGCTATCTTGTCAGTGTGGAGCCTGTTGAAAGACATGCAATATTGTAGGCCTCAATGAAAGGTCAGAAGGAATTTTGTCTTTATCTATCCTTCTAAATGTACCATAATTTCTGACTTATTATTATTATTATTATTATTATTATTATTATTATTATTATTATTATTATTATTATTATTATTATTATTATTATTATTATTATTATTATTATTATTATTATTATTATTGTTTATTGTGATTAATATCCCATCTATTCAAAGGCAATGAATGTTCCTGGGACTTCGTGTGTTATGTAAAGTAAGATTCAGCAGGGGATCCCTAGCTTAGAGAAAGACAAAAAAAAAGCTAAAGTATCTTTATTTTATAGTAGCACACATGAGCACATACATGTCAGTTTCATGACCTCTTTTTGTTTTCCTGAAAATCCTCTTGACAGGCATCATAACAGTGATGAAAATAAAAGTGATAGCAGCCTAAGGCTTTTCTTTTAAGACAAAAAGCTCAAATTTTTCAAAACAGCTGCCTTTTATAGCCTTTTTTTTTCCCTTTATTATTTTATAAGAAACTGGTGCTTGGATTACCATTTTCAGTGTATAGCTGAAACAGACAGTCGTGCACACTGATCAAAACCAAGAGAGCTTTGACGGGCACAGGTACCCTCAGTGTGATTTTGGTGCATATCGGGGCAGAAATGAGCTACGATTGCCATCTGCTGGAGGAAGGGTTTGCCAGGCCAAGAGGCAATGCCTCGCAACAGCTTCTGGCTGGATTACAAATGTCGATGAGACCTTGCAAATTATAACAGTTTTCCCCCTGGTAGCCAGTCAGCTCTGTTAGCACAGGAACAGCCAATGCTCATTTTGAGGGCAGAGGACTGTTCCCCTTAATTTTCCTGCTGTTATCTTTGAATTCAGTATTGCCTAATGAAGGTTCAACATCTCTGCTGATATATGATGCAAACAGACCAGAGTAATTAGAAAAGAAGGGATTTTTATTTTTTTTTTAGTTAAAAAAAAATTATTTTGGTTGTAGTTAGGAGACAAAGATCATACATTATCATTATCATCATTATCATTTCATGTTAGTACCTTTCTGGTGACATAAGTCTGTTATCGCATCCTTAGGAGAACCAGCCTCTCTGGATTTACTGAATTACGGTTGTTCCAGGGTGTGATGGGTTGTTAAGGTGGCCATTAAAGCTTTATCCTGTAAAGGGCACTTTAAGACTTGTTGCTTTCTTTAGGAGCTGGACCAATTTGCATCAAGCTGGAAACTTCCAGGAGTTAGGAATTACTTTGTTCTAGTCAGCCAGGATCCTTTCAAATCAGTAGAGAAATCAGGCTTTTACAGAGAAAGATCAATTCAAACAACTATCATAGAAGAGGACAAACAGCCCTGTAGGGTATTGACTAAAGACAGCAGGCGTAAGCTATGCAAGTTGCTTAACTGATTTCGGCTATCTAGTTAGTACAAATGCCACTCTACCAATATTTCTCCCATTGAAATCAGCAGGATTTAGGGGGAACTGACTATAAGCCACCTAGTGTCATTTGATTACTGTAAAAGCTACTATTAACCCATTCTTACTGCCTAAATGACTTTGTTGATTTCACCTTCATAAAGAAGCTTTGCCATCTCAAAGGATGAGTACAAGGGCCTCAGCAGGCAGTGCTCCATGGGGTAGTCATGGTTATCAAAGCTAATATGGGAGTTTGAGGTCCCTGCTCATCCTAACTGCCTTAGCCATAGAATAGTAGATTTGGGGATTGATCCATTCTCTAGCAGTAAATCCATATTCATTCATTGAGAGGAAAGAGAGACAAAATCCAGACACTTTGCTGCGTTAAGAAAGATTCAGGCTTAAAGCTCATCTCTGAACTTCTCAGACCTGGGACTTAATACTTCTGATCTTTACAACTCAGGGGGAGCTCTCTCTTCCTCCCTGCTTTGCTGCACTTCATGTCTCCTCACCAAAGACCCTTGAGCTCCCCCCACACCAAGTCCAGTCTGAATCACACAACTCTTCCCAACTAACTAATCTTATTCAGCTAAAAAGTCATTGAAACATTCCTCTTTAACTGCATGTAACTATGGACAAAATGCTAAGTAGCCCAAAGTAGCAAAGCCTCAGTGATTTCAGCATTGGACTAGCAGCTCTATGCAGGGTTTTCAGAACACGAATATAAAGGACTCTCTAGATCCAAGCACAAAAATAGAGAAGAGAGGAAGGAGTGATCAGCATATTTCAGAGGTTTTTTTAAGGGCAGCAGAGGGCTGAATCTCCTCCTGATGTGCTGTAGTGATTGCTTGCACTGCAGGAGGTCTCAAGAGCTGTATAAGATACAGTGAAGCCCCCACACAGAGGTGAAAACCAGCCTCTTCTGAATTAAAGGTGGAAAAAGAGTGGGTTATAACAGCTCTACCAATAATGAAAAAAAAAAAAAAAAAAAAAAAAAGAGGAAACAAAGCTCTAAAGGATTAAGAAGATAGATGAAAAATGAGAAGAAAGGTGAGACTATCTGTCCTGGGGATATGAAAGAGTATATTAATCTTACCTGTGCTAAGTCAGCACAGACTTGTTCAGCCTACAAATTAGCCTCAGGGTTGGTCTGATGATTGATGTAGCTCTGCTGCTATCCCAATCAGCCATCCAACATCTGCCTCTCGGCTCTCATTTGGGGTAGTTTGAGGTTTTTGCTCCAAATACTGTTATGTAGCAAGACTATCCTAAAACTAATCTATCCAAAGATAAAGTGGGCTTACTGAAGGTACTTGGGTGTTTCAGACACTCAGATTCACTGAAAGAAACCTGTTATGTTCTTTTACATATTTAAGACATCTACAAACTGAGAAGCTGCCTAAGGCTGATAACAGATCAGAGCTAGGTCATGCAGAGGTTAAAGTATTTCATTGATTGTAAGTAGACAGACCAAGCTCTGAATTTTATGGCATGTGTGTTTTAGCTAAGAAAAAGTATGAAGCAAAAGTTACAAATCCAGTTCTTGAAGGTGAAGTTTACTGCCTTCTCAGCAACCACTTGGATTAAAGGAAAAGGATGTTATTTAATTCTGCTGTGTTGAAGAAAAGAAAGATTTGAATATGATTTAATAATTACACAGAAATAAACAGAAGATCTGTACACAATTTATATGTGATCCTCACTCTAGGAGAAGCAAATAATTCTGTGAAGTCTCATATAATAACTATCTCCTTTTGTTATAAAAAATTTCATTAAGAATTTTTAAAAATATAGAAGAGGTCAAATGCACACTATGCAAATAATGTCAGTCCTTAAGAAAAATTCTTGTTACATGAGTCCAGACTTGTATTATCTTTACAGCTGAGTGAAAATCAGGCATTTTGTTTAAGGATAATTACAAGTCAGTACTTTTCTTATAAATGTTTGTAAGTGTGAGCAATTTTATTTATTCTATTTTTTAAAAATATTCTTTTTTGATAGAAAAGACTACCAAAAGTTTACAGAACTTTGTGATAACACTTGTGATGAGATTCTTGATGCATTTATGCTGGGATCTGGTTGTGAACATTCTCCAGCAGCCACTGGTTATGTTTAGCTGATCTATAGTTAGTAAATTAAGTCACTAAGTCTGTAACTAACTACTGCGACACTTTGAATCAGTACATATGTATATGCACACATATTCACACTTCACTTTTTGTTCCACTCATTTATTTTATTATTGGGTCTTTAATGGTTGTGACTCCCAGTTCAGTTCTTTCCACTCCTTCCCCCATAAAAGACGTGTGTGAACACAAGGTGTAAATTCTTTTTTCTCTACCACTACTTTCATTTAGTACTTTCCCTGTGAGATACTTCTGTCAGTGTGGTATGAACTTAATCAGAGGATTCACACAAAGTGTGACTGTAAAACTTTGCAATGAGATGTGGTTGAATTGCATAAAAATTTTTATACACACTATGACAAACCAAGGTGTCTGAAAACTTTTATTTTGTTCCATAATAAGCTGGCCTGTAAGATCAAATTCTACTACATAACTGTAAAGCTGAACTGACTCTACTTCTACATATAAAAAATTAAAAATGAAGCTGCCTAGCAAGGATCGCTTCTCCATTTTGGAGGGTTCAAGCACAAAGTGGTACCAGGCAGGTGGCAACATGTAATCCCACACTGAACAGTGTCAAGATCAAAAAGTTAAAGTCTACATGTGAAAAAACCTTTGGATGAAAAGGAGATGAGACAAAACCTCATGTTGACACACCTCATGAAAAGATTCATCATTCAGACCAGAGCCACATTTACTTGTTCTGCTTCCCATTTTGGTTTCTGCTTAAACACCGTAGTAGCTATCAGTTTGCCATCTGATCCAAAATGGCTCCAGGTTATTAGCCTACAGCACATAACTCATAGCTTGTCTCTTTTCTTGGCCTTTTTAGACTTAAAAGGGATGTGCAAAATCCAAGCAGCAGAGGCTAAAGGAGAACATAAGTACGAGTTCACATGTGCTTACCTCAGGTTGCTGCTACTAAAGGTGCACTATTTTTTTGTCCAGAGGTGTTTTTTTTCTAACTGTATACAAAACATTAAAAGTACGCAGAAGTAAGGCAAAACCATGCATTTAAATCGGCATTGTATATGCCTTTGCGTATTAATTTCAGTGGAAGTAATATTAAAAGAAGGTTCCCAATGAAGCAAGTTAGGGTTCCTAACATTATAATCCAAAGAACATCTAGTACAAAGGAAATTATGGGCATCCAGGGTATAGCAAAAATGCAGCTTTACTTCTCATTCAAGTAATTCTCCCAATCCTCTCTTCCCTGTCACTGTCACGTCCTTTTTTCTCTTTATAAATCACAAATTGTAAGTCCTTAAAAGTATTTAAAATTAATTCTCGTTTATTAAAAAAAAACTTTAAAAGCAGAAAAAACTTGACAAATATTTAATACAAGTAACACAAGTTTTGTATTTGTGTGTGGTGGGTTGACCCTGGCTAGAGGCTGGATGCCCACCAAAGCCCACTCTATCACTCCCCCTCCTCAAATGGGCAGGGGGAGAAAATTATAACAAAAAGCTCGTGGGTGGAGATAAGGACGGAGAGAGATCACTCACCAGTTACTGGCACGGGCAAAACAGACTCGACTTGGGGGAAAAAACAAATTTACTTTATTACCAATCGAAACTAGAGGAGAATGAGAAGTAAAACCAAATCTTAAAACACCTCCCCCATCCCTCCCTTCTTCCAGGGCTTAATCTCTTTCCCGATTTCCACCTCCTCCCCCCAGCGGCACAGGGGGACAGGGAATGGGGTTGGGGTCAGTTCATAACACATTGTTTCTGCCGCTCCTTCCTCCTCAGGGGGAGGTCTCCTTCCCCCGCACCAGCGTGGGGTCCCTCTCACGGGAGACAGTCCTCCACCAACTGCTCCAACGTGAGTCCTTCCCATGACTGACAGCTCTTCACGAGCTGCTCCAGTCTGGGTCCATTCCATGGTGTGCAGTCCTTTGAGGAAGGGACTGCTCCAGTGCGAGTCCCCCACGGGGTCACAGGTCCTGCCAGCAAACCTGCTCCGGCGTGGGCTCCTCTCTCCACGGGCTACAGGTCCTGACAGGAACCTGCTCCAGCGCGGGCTTCCCGCGGGGTCACAGCCTCCTTCGGCATCCACCTGCTCCGGCGTGGGGTCCTCCACGGGCTACAGGTGGTCACTGCTCCACCATGGACCTCCATGGGCTGCAGGGGGACAACCCGCTTCACCATGGTCTTCACCACAGGTTGCAGGGGAATCACTGCTCCGGCGCCTGGAGCCCATCCTCCCCATCCTTCTTCACTGACCTTGGTGTCTGCGAAGTTGTTTTTTCTTACATCTTCTCAATCCTCTCTCCCCCTGCAAAGTGTGCAGCTTTTTTTTTCTTCCCTCTCTTACTTTTTTTTTTCTTAATTATGTTATCACAGAGGCGTTACTGATGGGCTCGGCCTTGGCCAGCGGCGGGTCCATTCCTGTAGCCGGCTGGCATTGGCTGTGTCAGGTCGGACATGGGGGAAGCTTCTGGCAGCTTCTCTCACAGAAGCCACCCCATGTCCCCCCCCTCCCCCACTGCTACCAAAGCCTTGCCACGCAAACCAAATACATTGTGGAATAATTTTAACTCAGAAGGAGCATAACTGAGATTGTAAGAAGTGTAAGGAAGCATGTAAAGACAGAGCAGGTGATCTCCTGGAGCACACAAATGAGCAAAAGCCAGGTGAAGTCAGCAGAGCCACTTTATGTCCCACCATCTGAGTCTCCCTCTCTATCCACTGTTATGAGAGTACATAGGGCAATTATAATTACAGAGGTTGATTTAGCAAGAGTGCCTAGAATAACATAGCATCTGATCTGGAATGAAATCCTACAGAATGCTGCCTGAGGAACAAAAAGTGACTGCAGTTTCTTTTGTGTGTTGCTTTGTATGACAGCTAACATTCATTCCCAAATGCATCATTAGTGGAAGTTCATTCATGGCAAAAAGACATCTTCATTTTAAGAGTAGCACAAGTCTTTTAGAGAGTGAGACAAAGCCTTGGTCTTACTTTGCCAAGCATGAGGTTATGCTTGTCCCTGACTGTGGAAGGCAAGTGGGAGGTACCATAGAGAAGATGGACCACATCAGAAGATGATTGCACTGTGAGACACATCTGATCCCCAAGAGTGAAACACATTTAGCTTCAAGGTCTACTGCAAGACAACATCCCTTCCAACACCCCTTTGCAGACAAAGCATCACACTCCCACAGCTAAATCAGAGCCTGCAGTGTAACTGATGCCAACTGTTATTGTTGATGCTTATTGATTAATTAGAAAACCATGAGGAAACTGGTAAAGCAGCAAAAGAATAAATGACAACCACTCTCTGTCACAGTTTTTCTTTAAATTCAGGATAACCTCTTGGTGGACAGAGCAATAAATATAATTAAAATGGTCCCCTTTCTTATGCAGCTTCGTTTAGTGATAAAGGAAAACATTGACCTCTGAAACATGCATTATGTATTACACATGCTAATACACCAGATTTCTTCTTCTTTCCTCTGAGGCAGTTACCTCACTCATGTAATCTCTGGAAAAATTCTGGGTCCTGTGTTTATTACCTTTGCTGTAGAATTAAGATATTCTGCAGGTTTTGTCTTGCAGAATTAAGTAACTTCACCTCCTCCCAAAAATCCCACATAACACAGAAGTGTTTTTCTCTTGCTGTGCCAGAGAAGAACCTCTGAGTACATACTGAAAAGTACAGAGTATGCGCATCCCAGTACGCATTTTTGTTCAGGCTGGAGATGTTTATGATGGCACTGGCTGTATCCAAACAAGGGGAAGCAGGAGTGTTTCCCAGAGCCCAAATACAGAAGCAATGCCTCACCTATGTCCCAAATGTGAGGTGAAAACACTCTGGTGCTGTGTGATATTGGTTCCTATGAGGATACACAGGCTGCATGGGAGCCCACACATGCTTTAGTCATTGGCCTGAATCACTGTCAAAACTAGACCTGAAGGTGCCTTACAAAATGCAGTAAAAATTTGGTGCAAACTCTGAGTTTCTGGTTCTTGTCTACCAATCGGAATCAAGTTAGAATGCCAGGTCAACCAGGACTTTGAGACTGATCTAGCTAAACTTCCTCATTCAGTCTAATTCCTATGAAGTACAAAAGTCTTTTCAGTTAAGTAAGGCAGGTTTTGTCAAAATATGATTTAGGAAAATTCACCTTGTAAGGAAAACGAGAATGATTAAGTCAGATAGTAGAAATACAAAGGATTCACATACAATTCTGCCAACATTGTCCTTGTGAAGAGATCCTTGCTTCTTCAGTAGAGCTTCAGATTTGAGCTGGACCACAATGCCCACTTCACTCTGGTGCCTGGGGAGACCCCACCTTTTCTGGTCACAGAATCACAGAATCATTAAGGTTGGAAGAGACTTCTAAGATCATCCAGTCCAACAATCAACTCATCACCACCATGCCCACTAAACCATATCCCTGAGTGCTACATCTTGGATACCAGCAGTGCTAGTTTGTTTCCTCAGGGAGGCATGTTCTCTTTCCCCTGACAATGGCCTTTTCCAGATCCAGACATTCTTCCTAGAGGAGCATAATATATAACTAAGATTGCAAAAAAGGATTACCATCAGCTTGAGTGTTTCTGCACTCATAGTCTGCCAGAGCTACTGAGGCTGTTAATCTCACCTGAACCTATCTCAAGTGGCAACCACTTGCAGCTCAGCTGCAGTGCACAGTTGTGTAGTCAGTACTGAGAGGAGGTAAGTGTGACTTTCTTCATCTTTTAGGTTTTTTTGTTCATATATGTCAAATCTACAGTGCAAAAGGGAGTATTTTTCTGGAGATTGGAAAGTGAGAGTTGGATCAATTACATCCAGGGAAAATCAGACCTTAGCAAACAACTTGGTAACACAGAACTTGTGCAGAGCCATGTTCTCCTACTCTCATCATGCTGCATGAAGTACCTCCACAGGTTATAGTGACCCAGGCTGGCGCCAGTTGTCACATCCTTGGCTTTCCCCTCTGCTGCCTGTGCATTCTAGTCCCATCCGTGTTCCTCAGTTTGGCCCACAGTTAAGTTACTTGCCCAAGATAAACCATTGGAGAAAAATAAGCCTTTAAAAAAAAAGTGAACAGGTAGGACAACAGTATTAACATAAACAAAACTAAGGAGTCATAGGACTACAGGAAGCACCATGAAGCCAAACATCCAATCCTTTGTTCAGTTTTCCCTCTCCTGCTTGTCTTATTCCAGTCCTCATCTTTCCTGTTATCCCCGTTACCTTTATTTCCTGCTGGTCTGAAGAAAACACTTTCTTTTAATTCTTTAAAGTTTGTTTCCTCTTTGGAAACAGTCTGGAATGATTGTTTCTTAACTGGATGAGCAATCAGTTCCACCACCAGAATAATCTCTACAAACCACTACAAGCTAATCTCAGATAAGGAGCTAGGTTGTGCAGTGCTGACAGAGAAACAGGCAGTATAAAAATCTTGCTAAGGAGTGGAAGTGACGCAACTGTAAAACTTTTCTGACTAGCCAGCACTAACAATGTTTGTTGTCTAAAGGGTCTGGTTTCCAGAAAGAAAAGATGACAGGAGAAATGATGACTAGCAATTTTTTCTGTAATAAACAATAAATTTCTTTTTTGTTTAAAACCAGCAGACCTAATCCATTTTGCAAAAATTGCCAAAAGGATCACGATATTTTATCTCAGTAGGTGGAATTCCAAACATGTCAATTCATACAATAAAACCTCAGAAGAACTAATGGTTCTTCTAATGGTAATCAATACTAGCTGCACACAGCTGGAGATTATGGACTAGGTTTTCTCCAGTATATACATATGCTAAACATAGAAGTATTTGGTAAGGAAGGAATGAGTTGCAGCAAAGTTTATTTGAAGTCTATTAAATAGCATATATTAAATAAGTCCAATATGAGATAGAGCAGTCAAGAAACAGACTTGATATGCCACTGCTTCCATCAGGAATGTATTTCAGGAATGCTACTGCATGCAAACATGCTTTGCATTCTGTCATTTCCAACAGGACTTCCTAAAAAACTGTACGCTCCCAAAATAAGAATTGTAGTGAAGATTAGGTTCAAAGTGAAAAAAAGAATAAGTAACCTCAGTGAATTTATTAAGACCTTTATATAAACCCAGCAATTTCAGTGATCTGCCTCTCATACGCATGTATATGCTCCACAAGGATTTCTTTCATCATCCAGATACTGCATAGACCTTGTAACCCAGCCAAACCTGCACTTTTTTTCCCCAGCTGGTTCAGAATCACAGCATCACAGAGTGGCTGAGCAAGCAGAAAATTTGTTTGCTGGAGGAACAACTCCATGGAGGAGGTAAAAGAAAGAGTTTGCATACAGATTTACCTTTCTTATGCACCGAGGAGGCATAATCCACTTAGATATCCCGAGACTTAAGCTGAATCAAAGCCAGAGATTAGTAAAAATAAATATGTAGTTTCTGGCTTAATGCAGTTAAGATATAAAAGGCAAAACAGGTACAAAATCAATATATGAAAAACATATACTTCAAGGATTTATTACAGAGTTTAGTAGATATTTCAAGAGCTTTCAGATAAAGAGTAGGAGGAGCTTGACTCATGTCTTTAATGTAAGAGTAAGAACAGCTCTCTAGTGAACACTGAAGTGAAAGAGAATTTGCTGAGCTTTTCTCAGACTTGCCACAAAAAAAAAAAATCTCTGAAAAGCAATAAACTTAGAATTTTAAGTTTGGTTTTTTGGTTTTTGTTTTTTTCACAGAGCCATAAGAAAACACAAGATTGAAGGAAAGGAGATGCATAGCATCAGGCATTCTGTTCACAGGAACAGCTATTTTCCCTTTGACTTTGGAGAAGCTGAGTCTTCACCAGCTATGAATCTACAGCATATTTTCAACTTTTTCTTATTTATGGTCTGAGTTTGATTCATTTACTAGTCCACCCTGTGGAAATCAGGAGCAGAAATGAAAGGACAGTGTAGCCTCAGGGCACCACAGTGGACTTCAGACAGATGGGGACCCAACTTCTCAAGGTGTGCCCTAACACCTGCTCTGCCTTCCAGTAGAGATGGAATAATTGGCCAATCAGGAATTCAAGAGAACTGACATTGCAATGAACAAAAAGCCAGCACTGTTCTTCCATCCCCAAGCTGCTTATAAAATGTTATTCTTATTAAAATATTTTGTACACCCATTGTAACACATTGCAACTGCCATGAGAAGAGTGTGATCTCAGATAACACAAAGATAAAAACTGCAATCACCAGGTATAACAGCACCCGTAATAGCACCATTTTGAAGAAGAACAATTGTATAGAATGACATTATATTTCCCTCTAATGTTGGCTTTCCTCTTCAGACAATATATACCTTCTGCCTGCTAAGTATAAGTAGAGGAGCTATTGAGAAAAATGAAGGTAGGTGCTATGAATTGTTAAAACCTGCTTTTGTTCACCTACCAGGAAGAAATCTAATCTCTAAAAGTTTGCAAAAGGACCTAGGAGGTAGTAATGCTAGTCCAGCACATAATTTTTAGAAAATAAAATTAAATTAAAAATCTGTGTATATTCCTTTGCTTTTGTATGAAGTCTGTGCAATAATAATAATATGGTTCCTTGCATACCTATTTGTTTTCTTCAACAAAAGTGTGATTTTCAGTGGGAGTTTAAACTGACTGAAGAGAAATATATTTGGTTAACATTAACCCAAGCAAAACAAACATGGTCTCATTAGCAGATACACTTTACCTATGAAGACTGCATTTTTATTGTTGCACCAAAAATAATGATTGCACTGGCAGTGTTCTCCAGTGTCAGAGAAAACACTTAAACTGCGCTGTTTTAATACTTCTGAAACCCCAGCTTTAAATTTGCTTCTCAGTCAGGAAAAATTCCCCATATCATCTATGAGCTTTAGGACCCATTTTCCAAAAATAAATTTTCAAATACTAAAAATGTTACAAAACCAGTTGATAGTATTAAGATTTGAAGATGAGCATTTGTGTTCCTATCACAGACAGTGATTAAAATGTGATTGAATTCACAGGTACAGCATAAAAATGAGAGCTCAGTTCCTGAAAGACCAGATGGTGCACTAGAAATGTTGGCATGATAGTATACAAAAAAAACTAGCCTAGAGGATTCACTAGACTGGATCCATATAATCTGTTCTGTTTAGGTTTCCTCCTTCATCTTCTTCTGCGAAAAAAGCAAAGTCATGGACTGGATGATATTTGTGTGCTTATTTGTCCAACTGTTCTGGAAATGTTTGGCAAAATTTTTTTAGAAAATGCAGATGTAAAATGCAGTTTGTTCAAGAAATTTTTTCCAAGAAATATTAAATTTATATTAAATGCCTGTAAGGATGGAATTTGCAAAAGCAAGTGAGCCATTTGCTTGATACATGAGACACATCAACGCAATCCAAGAGAAGAGAATGGTGCTTGCATGTCCTTTGCTGAAAGAGAGCACTCTAGTACCTTAGTTTTCAAAACTCCTCAGTTAACCATCAGCAGAGATTCAGAAAAGAAAATTCTAAAAAAGAACAAATCTTGGAATATTTTTTTATATTCTTTAAGTGTAAAGTTGGAAAAAAGTGTCTTTGGGATAAGAATGTGTGGATCTGTTTGTGAGAAGTTCTGACCTCCCAGCCAACTCTCATACTCTCTTCTTGGTGAAGTACAAAATTACCAAATATAAACCCAAAACGTAAGCTTGCTCCTTTTCCACTCAATGTGTTCTTATCCCACTATCCTATTTTTCTAAATTTCCCGTGTACCACAATTTACTGTCCCTTCTTCTGCTCTGCCCACTAGTCTCTCTTGTCATTTGCCATAGGAGTATGGACAATATAGAATCATAGAATAGTTTGGTTGGAAAATATTATTATGATGATCTAGTCCAACTGTAAACCTAGCATTGACAAGTTCACCACTAAAGCATGTCCCCAACTACCATACCTACACACCCCTTAAATACCTCCAGGGATGGTGACTCCACCACTTTCCTGGGAGACCTGTTCCAATACTTGACAACCCTTTCAGTGAAGAATTTTTTCCTAATATCCAACCTAAGCATTCCTTGGTGCATCTTGAGGCTGTTCCCACTTCTCCTATCACTTGTTGTTTGGGAGAAGAGACAACACCCCCCTCACTACAACCTTCTTTCAGGTAGTTGTAGAGAGTGAGAAGGTCTCCCCTCAGACTCCTTTTCTCCAGGCTAAACAACCCCAGTTCCCTCAGCTGCTTCTAATCAGATTTGTTATCTAGGTCCTTCACCAGCTCTGTTGCCCTTCTCTGGACACACTCCAGCAACTCAATGTCCTTCTTGTAGTGAGGAGCCCAAAACTGAACACCGTACTCAAGGTGTGGCCTCACCAGTGATCTGCGGAATCAAACCAGCGCTGAGTACAGGGGCACAGCCACTTCCCTACTCCTGCTGGCCACACTGTTTCTGACAGAGGCCAAGATGCTGTTGGCCTTTTTGGCCACCTGAGCACACTGTTGACTCATGTTCAGCCGGCTGTCAACCAGCACCCCCAGGTCCTTTTTTGCCAGGCAGTTTCCCAGCCACTCCTCCCCAAGCCTGTAGCATTGTATGGGGTTGCTGTGACCCAAGTGCAGTTCCCAGCACTTGGCCTTGTTGACCCTCATACAATTGGCCTCAGCCCATCAGTCCAGTCTGTCCAGATCCCTCCACAGAGCCTTCCTACCCCCAAGCAGATCAACACTCCCTCCCAGCTTGGTGTCATCTGCAAATTTACTGAGGGTGCACTCAATTCCCTCATCCAGATCATTGACAAAGATGTTAAACAGAGCTGGCCCCAGTACTGAGCCCTAGGGGACACCACTTATGACCGGCTGCCAAGTGGATTTAGCTCCATTCACCACAACTTTCTGGGCTTGGCCATGCAGCCAGTTTTTTACCCAGCAAAGAGTCCACCTGTCCAAGCCTTGATCCACCGTCTCTAGGAGAACTCTGTGGGAGACAGTGCCAAAGGCCTTGCTAAAGTCCAGGTAGACAACATCCACAGCATTACCCTCATTCTCTAGGCAGGTCACCTGATCACAGAAGGAGGTCAGATTGGTCAGGCAGGACGTGCCTTTCATGAACCCCTGCTGCCTAGGCCTGATTCCCTGGTTGTCCTGAATATGCTACAAGAGCACACTCAAGATGAACCACTCCATGATCTTCCCCAGTACCAAGGTCAGGCTGACAGGCCTGTAGTTCCCTGGATCCTCCTTCCAGCCATTCTTGTAAATGGGCAGCACATTGGCAAGCCTCCAGTCTTCTGGGACCTCCCCTGGTAGCCAGGACTGTTGATAAATGATGGAGAGTGGCTTGGCAAGTTTCTCTGCCAGCTCCCTCAGTACTCTTGGATGGATCCTGTCTGGCCCCATAGACTTGTGAGTGTTCAGGTGGTGTAGCAGGTCATAAACAGCTTCCTCCTGAATTATGGGGGTTTATTCTGCTCTCCATCCCCGTCTTCAAACTCAGGGGGCTGCCTACCTTGAGGATAACTGATCTGGCTATTAAAGACTGGGGCAAAGAAGGCATTAAGTACCTCAGCCTTTTCCTCATCCTTGGTGGTAACGTTGCTCTCTCAATCCAATAAAGGATTTGTGTCTTTCATGCTTTCTCCAGAAAATAAAAAGTCACAGCTTTACCATCTGATCTCCCAGTCCCCTACGGGCTAAATTTGTCATTATGGGAGACAATGGAGAGAGGAGATTTTAGCATTTGCTTTCAGCCTTCACAAGTCTCAACACAATCCATAAATAATGGATAAATTAATTAATACTGGTGAAGGATTCAGATAGTGTGGTGATAAATGCTTGCAGAAAAGCTTATTCTTTAGGATGTATTCAGAGCCATTTATTCAACTTTGGAGAGAAAAGTCTTTCTTGAAAGAGAAACAGGAAACAACACATATTTCCACTGGAGTAAGAAAAGAAGATGAAACCTCACATTTGCCTACCAAAATAAAGTGAATATGTTTTATTCTTTAAGCTCATCTAAAAAGAAATCAGATCAAGTATTGTATTTTTTTTATTTTATTATTCATATATTCTTAATATATTTGGTACAAAAATTGTAATCTTATCATTGCCAGAATTATGAGGGTTAAAAAAAAAAGGAGTGAGGTGTGCTTCTAGTAAAATATTTTCAGCAGTTTCTAGTTAGCTCATAATGTATAATTTTGGTTATTAGATAGAATGCTGGTCAGATTCATTGCACTTAAAGTCTCAGGATAACATAATTCATTTTGGAGATGCAGAAAATATGTAAAATATAACTGAAAGATTTATAGTGACATTTTCTCCACACTCTCAACTGCTGCCTTTGCAGTGAAATTTTTGAATGTCTTTGGAATCTGGGGAGAAAGCAGTTAGTTTTGAAATATATGACCAAGATGCAATTAGGAGGCAAAGATTAACCACCTATAGAAGGTATAAATCAGCACATGGACTCATACTACTAAGAAAGATCAGTCTGGGCATAATAATGACCAAGCAAGAAATATGTCAAAAATTATTAGAAGTCTGTATTTAGAACTTAGTGAATTTTATATTCTACTATGTTACTCTATGCTTCTTCCAGGTCTATTGTTTTAAGTATAAATCATTTCAATTACAGCTGACATAGGAGAAATTGTTATACAATAATATAAATGTATTTTTACATTAGAGTATTAATAGGACTACTCAGAAAAGTATAGATTGTGGCACAGTTACACTTAAATCATTAAGAACTGACTTAAAACATCAACAGACAAGGAAATTTCTGAATAAAACCAGCCTAAATTTATAGAACCAGAGCATAGTCTCAGTTTTATCTAAGGTGGCAAGTGTTATAAGAACACAAAATAAGGGAAGAGTTATTGGAGTGTTTTAGCCAGATAAAATTATATTTGCCTTATCAACACAGGAAGCAGACTCAATTAAAAGGGTAGAGAACTGAATAATGAGCAATCTTCATTTTTTCATGTAGTAATAAGTGAAAAGTTAAAGAAATAAGAAATTAATAACCATGTATGACTTAGCAAAAGAGGAGTGCATCTTGATATGAAGGATTTCACTTGTATAGGCTTTTCTCACAGACTGCAATTTACCAGTAAGTAATACTATACTGTCTAGGTATCTCCACAGATATAGTGGGTTGACCCTGGCTGGACAGTAGGTGCCCACCAAAACCCACTCTATCACTCCCCCTCCTCAACTGGACAGAGATGAGAAAATATAATGAAAGGCTTGTGGGTTGAGATAAGGACAGAGAGAGATCACTCACCAATTACTGGCAAGGGCAAAAGAGGCTCAACTTGGGGAAATTAGTTTAATTTAAATCAAATTGGAGTAGGTTGATGAGAAATAAAACCAAATCTTAAAAACAAAACAAAACAAAACAAAACAAAAAAACCCACACCCTTCCCCCTATCCCTCTCTTCTTCCTGGCCTTGGCTTCACTCCTGACTTCCTCTATCTTGTCCCCAGGCAGCACAGGGGGATGGGGAATGGGAGTTGCATTCAGTTCATCTCATGTTGTTTCTGCTGCTCCTTCTTCCTCAGGGGAACGCCTCTTCACATACTTCTCTTGCTCCAGTGCAGGGTCCTTTCCATAGGAGACAGTCATCCATGAACTTCACCAACATGAGTCCTTCCCACAGGTGGCAGTTCTTCAGAAACTGCCCCAGTGTGGGTCCCTTCCACGGCTTGCAGTCCTTCAGGAACAGACTGCTCCAGTGTGGGTCCCCCACGGGGTCACAAGTCCTGCCAGCAAACCTGCTCCAGCCTGGGCTCCTCTCTCCACGGGCTACAGGTCCTGACAGGAACCTGCTCCAGCACGGGCTTCCCATGAGGTCACAGCCTCCTTCAGGCATCCACCTGCTCTGGTGTGGGGTCCTCCATGGGCTACTGGTGGTCATCTGCTCCACCATGGACCATCATGGGCTGCAGAGAGACAGCCTGCCCCACCATGGTCTTCACAAGTTGCAGGGGAATCTCTGCTCCAGTGCCTGGAGCACCTCCTCCCCATCCTTCTTCACTGACCTTGGTGTCTGTGAAGTTGTTCCTCTCACATCTTCTCACTTCTCTCTTTAGTTACAGCTGCATGGGGGTTTTTTCCCCTTCTTAAATATGTTACGCCATAGACACTACTACTGTTGCTGATGGACTCAGCCTTGGTCAGTACCACTTCTGTCTTGGAGCATTGGCTTTATTGGACTTGGGGAAAGATTCAGGCAGCTTCTCACAGAAGCCACCCCCATAGACCCCCACTACCAAAACCTTGTCATGCAAACCAAATACAACAGAGCACAGACAGAGAACTGTAAAAGGTTTCTTGAAAATATAGTGATCTGCAAGTGTGAGAGGAAATGGTATTCCAGCCTCACTTTTTACTTTTTTCAAGGCAAAACCACACAGAATAAAGCATTCTTAAAGAAAAAAGTGCTTTCAGATTTTATTTATTGTTACTGATCTCCTTCAAAATAAGCTGAGCGAGTTCCTTCCCAGAAGTTTTTCTCTTTTTCTAAAAAATTCCTAACTACTGAAACACAGAAGAGCAGAAATCAGGAAAAATTCTAGCTGAGTACAGGATGAACATTCTGGGAAATACAGGAACAGCTCCGAGTAAGTATCAGCCCTCCTGGTTTGTAGAGATACAAGCGTATTGGGAGTTTATATCTTCCTAGCAGACTGATGAAAGGCTCCTCCTCCCATCTTCACAGTTCCTTCTTAAAATGGGTTTTATGAGCAGAATCTAGTCATTTAGCCCTGGGAAGAAGTCACTAGTGAACATGAAGGAGCAGCCTGACAAAGACCGGCTGTTGGCATTTCAACCATTCACTTCACAGTTGATCAACATGGAGAATGAAGAAAGGTACCTGCTGGTCATGAGCAACGCATATTTTCCAAAAGACAATGATGAAACAAAACCTGCTTGAACACACAATCATCTAATTAGGAAACTGGAAATTAACACTGGCAAGTGTTCATCGGGGGTTTTCCACTTCAAGTTCAGGGGAAGAAGGCTGAGCTGCCTGTCTTTCAGGGTCTGCTTTTTTTCTTTTCTATTCTCCTGTTGAAAATTTCAGTAGTCTAGGGAACCAGAGGCTTCTCCCTTTTTTTTTTTTTTTATTAACTCAGAGTTATTCAGACTTGAGAAACTGCATGGAGTGAGGAAGCAGAGAAGGAGAGGGAGAGCTGCTTGGGAAAGACAGTCCTGTGGGGAGGTCCTACTGCACAGTCTGACAGGGACAAATGCTGCACATCTTATTATGCCTGGTGTTTCACTATTTGGTTCACACTTGCTGTATACAACCAAAAAATATTAGGTGATAGAAAATAAAATTTACCTACAAAACCAACTATTTGTCTTCAGGAAATAGAGAGCACACTGAGACACAGAAGTTAAAACAATTTCTAAGCATCATGCCTTGTGCTTTCTTGTTGCTTATTGAGCTTGTTTCACAGGAACATGCAGTCCTGCACTCACTCCCCCCACCTGGTAACATGTACCACAATGAGACGAAACAACGACATTTTACAACACCTTCCACCCACCCCTCCCTTCTTCCTGGGCTCAAATCACTTTGCTCCAGATTTCTCTATCTTCCCCCAAGCAGCATAGGGGGTAGGGAATGGGGGTTCAGTCAGTTCACCTCTGCTGCTTTTCCCGGCATGAAAGTCCAGGAACAAGATGTTCCAGAGCAAGCTGCCCATGGAGTCATGGACTTCTTCAGGCATAGCTCCCATCTCTGGCATGGCGACGCCCATGGGCTGCAGATGGACCTTCGGTCCAGCACATCGCCTTCCCCACCAGCTTTTGGGGTCCACCCCCACTCTGGTGTTGAACATCTCTTGGGGTCTCAATTCAGTCACACCTGCCCTCAGGCTCAGCTTTCTGCTCCAGCATGGAGTACTCCATGGTCTACACACGGGTCTCTGCTCTGCTGTTGAACCCCCATGGGCTGCAGGGAACCTCATTTCTCTTCTCCTACTCCATGGTGTTGAACTGGGTGTCTGAGGTTCTCTGTCCTCCCCTTCTCCTCCTTCCTCCTGGCAATGAAGCTCTCTCTGTTGAGGCTGATGGTTGTCTTTTGTTCAGGTCAATGGCCACTCCTCCAGGTTCTCTCCACCTGCTTCTTTTCATGACAATCCTTCCCCTCACAAGTATGGATTCACAGAGGCATTTCTGTATGGGTGACTGGCTCATCTTAGACTGGGGGGTACACCTTGGAGCCAGGGGAGCTTTCACGAAGCTTCTTGCAGGGTAGCCCCTCTCGCCACTACCAAAAACAGCTTCCCCACATACATAAACCCAACACACTTATGCAGGCATTTCTCTATTATACCTCTGTCAATCCCTCAATGGGTGCATTCACAGGTTCCACCTTGTCTGCATCTGGAGATGTCCCAGGGAAATATGGGGATTTAAAGATCATAATTCCCATGTCTGTCTTCCAAACTGAGTGTTTCTCTTGACCCAGACCACTCCATCCCACCTCTCACATTCACTGCAACTGCTATGTTTAATGCTTTTCATCTGCTTGAGTTGGTTTTATGTTACTACAAGTCTAAGTTTCAGCTTTTTGGTTGAGAGAATTCTTTTTGTTTGTTTTTATGAATAATACTATTTTTTTTGTTTCAAGGTAATCTTGAGAACATCCTGGCGCCTTCCATGCTTGCAGTGAGAAATAGCTGCAACTCTGTGGGGCTCAAAGAGGGATTCCTTGGCTTCCTGTACCCATGCTACTGCAGACTTCATGGAAGAAGGAAAAAGAAAACATGTAATGCATGTGATACCGCCTTCCTCTTCTTTGCTCACAAATAACCCTTTCTGTACTAATGCACAATCCTGCTTTCACTGGCTCATTCAAGCTCCCAGAACACTCCTGTTTCTGCTAAATATAAAGAACTACCTCCTCTCTTACTTGGCATTTTTTTTCCACAGTGTAACAATATGAAGTCTTTTTTGTCCATGGAAGTCACTCTCCTTTTTCTCTCAGTGCTCAAGTCCATGGGTCCACCCAAGCACTAGGAGAAGGGGACAGCCCTCTTTCTTTATGCCATTCCGTGCCTTGACTCAAAGAGCTTTAGCTCAGGTCTCAGACTCCAAGGAGTAGGCACCACCTGGTTTTGTGATGTTACAGTCTGACACGCCAGGCTCTTACATCTCAGGAATTACTCCTGGACGTTGCTGCAAAAGGAGTGCCCTCAGAATACACTTTTATAGAAGTGCCCTCACTTCTCACACCTCTGCTTGGGTCTTTCTTAGCCAGAGTGACATGGGTTTTGGTCCATCTGGAGACCACTGGCTGGTTTCGCAATTTCTACAAAATTTCTGGGGCCTGCTGCTGGTGCAAAAGTTGCAGGGAGATAACTTATTAAACGTGAATTTATTAAATATCTACAATTGTCCATAGCTGATCAAAAATAAGTACACTGGTTTAACAGGAAATAAAATATTTACATGCAATTAATTAGTTCATTATAGTTTCTTTAAAAAAAAAACCAACCAACCACAACCAAACCCTGAACAGTTCTACTATAACCATGGAATAATAATTATTATTTTATTTATATAAATAAAAACATTCAAAATGGACAGTAATTTGTGAGGGATGAAACCTAGTACAAAGATAGAGCTAAAAGAATGAATATAAATAGTAAGGTTCTCTACCTAAAACATACAAAGATTAAAGACTATAAAGAGCTAACTGATGTTATGAAATTTCAGAAGGGCTTCGGAAAGTATGCTTCATGAAGTAGAAAATTAACAGCTTGTGTGTGATCCACTGCCTTTAATAGTGTCCAGGGTCAAAAAGCAGCCTAATACCTCCAGTCAAGCAGAGAGCTCTGGCTCAGATTTACCTCAGACTTAAGATAAGGCTTAAAAATTTGTCTAAAAGAGCATATGCCCCATTTTCACAAAACCAGTTCCAGCTTTTGGAAATTCATGTTTCAGTGGCTGTATTTACATGGAGGGTCAGGAATGGCGCTGCTTCAAGCAGTGTGTTCCTGACCCTGAGCCAAACCCAGGGTACAGCCCTTTTCAGTACCAGAATGTGATCTGGCCAAAGACCGTCATCCCCTGCCTGCCAAGCTTTCTTGAAAAAGGACAGTCAAGTGCATGAGGAGGGAGGAAGATATCCCCCAACTGGCCCCCAGGTCTGGGCAGCTGGAAACAAGCATTGGTGACATATCATAAAGTACATCTTCCCCATTCTGTAAATTCAAAAGCAACATTGGACTAAAGCCTCCCCAGTGGCAAGAGTCTAGACAGTAAAACCTATTTAAATACATTTGAGAATGATACTCTAATTTGAAAACAGCACTTTGCTATACAATAATGTGAAAATACCAAAAGCAAATTCATAGTCAAAGCCTTATTCTTTTTGCATTATTTTTTGTGTGCACTAAAAAAAAGCGAGAAACCACTCTGTAATCCCCCCTTCCTATTAGCTGAGCCCATTCTCTACTCCAACCCTTTATTCTCAGAGTATGTTTTCAGTAATTAGAAAATCTGCTTTCTCAGTTGTTCTTTCTAATTTATTTAGAATTAACCAATAAGTTTAAAACATTTGCATTTAAACATGAGTTTAAACAGTTCAGGGTTGCATCTATCTATCTATCTATCTATCTATCTATCTATCTATCTATCTACCTACCTACCTACCTACCTACCTATCTATTTCCCTATATATAGAGAGATATATATAGGCTCTTTATGAACATGTATGCTGAGTGAGTGATCACAGAAGCTAAATTTCTTTAGGAAACAAATATAAACATTTTTAAAAATAAAGTGTGAAGATTTCAGGAACACACAGATGCCTGTGCACTGTGTGGTTTGTCCATACCATATTTGATCACATGAATTTAAATTATTTTTAAATTTAAATTGATCTCTGGCACCTTGAGGATTGGGAGGGTGTTTTTTTAAAAGGATACAGATGGCTAGTTTTTGTCTTGCGATTGCATTCCTCTTCTCCTTTAACCTGCAAATCTCACCTTTAAGTGAGAGGGTGGGCAGATCCCATACCTTATTTTAGCTCCTCTTCCTCTTATATTCTTGACAGAGGAATAGAAATCAGGATATTTTGAGGAACAGCTGCAAGATGCTGCTGTGGAAAATGGCTGCTTATCTGTTGCTGCAAGCAGATTCCATTATTTGATTAAAAAGAAACTTGTTATTCTTCATCCCCATGACTGACTGTGTTTTACAGACATCTTTTTGGCCAGACTTGTGGAAACAGGAAGGGAACAGAATGCACTCTCATTGTGGAAACAAGGCTGGGAAGCATTTACAAATACTGCTGTTCTTTTTTTTGGCATAGAATGTCTTTGTATTTCTTATTCCACAGTTCAGTCACTGAATCTGCTAACACTGATATCCCTTAATCACAAACACTTATGCACAAGGTTGGGGAGGATGGAGAAGAAATGGGGGGTGAGGGTGAAGCCTTAATCTGGGTATTTGAAGCCTTAATCTGGGTATTTCTTAGGTATTGTATCTAAGCAAGTAGAGGGATGATAACTTGATTTGCTAGTGATCAATCACACTGCAGGCAGCCAGCACACAAATCAGAACTGATAATGTCTCTTCATGGCATATTGTTCTCTACGGCCAAATAGAACTCATTTTTAAATTCTCTTCTTCTTTTCATCCATCAGAGGACAAAATCAGAAGCTCAGGAAAGAGCATAGCCCAAGTAATTCTTACAGCTGAGCAGACATCAATACTTATACACCTACTCAGTGTTTACAAACACTGCACAGTAGGGTGTCTCAAAACAGGATTGGTTTAGGATGAAAACAGATTACAAAACATAATTGGTCAGGAACATCGATGTTTCTGGCAATATGGAATTACTCTCAACACTGATCATCATGTACACTCGAGAGTACATAGGGCAGCTTTGGAAGTAAAGAGAGACAAGAACAAAGTGTCAGGAAACAGCATGGATAACAGCGTCCTCTTACCATACTACACGCACTTGCTGGATAGTTATTCTGGGCAGAAGTGTGTGTCTGTGCACATACTGTTTTTTGTTGCATGAGCTTTGCACACCTTCCTGCATCAGATCTCTCTCTTCCTGGAGAGACCCAGGCAGCCATTACCAAAGCCAGCCCATATTCTAATGCTCAGTCTAAACATCCAGGCATGAAAGACTGTGGAACGACTTCCAAAATGGAAGATCCTGCCTTACCAAAGTCTACTTTCAGGGAAAGTAAGCCCCAGACTAGCAAAACTCTATAACCAGGAGGATGTTGGTCTAGTGTACCTTTTAATATCTGGCCAGGCTTTTAATTACTTTGTCAAATGAGTTTACAAGGCAATGCATGAATAAGAAAAATGTCCATCCTCCACTGAAATTATTTCCTTGCAGAGAGAAGGGTCATTGTGAGGAAAAAACACAGAAACAAATTCACACTTAAGCAAAATATCATTGAATTAAGTTTATCTAAAGAATCATAGAATCACAGAATCATAGAACGGTTAGGGTTGAAGGCACATTAAAGGTCATCTAGTTTCAAAGTCCCTGCCATGAGCAGGGGCACCTTCCACTAACCAGGTTGCTCAAAGCCTCATCCAACCTGGCCTAGAACACTTTCAGGGAGGGGGCATCCGCAGCTTCTCTGGGCAACATGTTCCAGTGTCTGGCCACCCTCATATCTTCCTAATATCTAATCTAAATCTACCCTCTTCCAGTTTAAAGCCATTACCCCTCATCCTTCTCCCTGAAAAAGAGTCTCTTTCCAGCTTTCTTGTAGGCCCCTTCAGGGACTGGAAGGCTGCAACAAGGTCTCCCTGGAGCCTTCTCTTCTCCAGGCTGAACAGCCCCAACTCTCTCAGCCTGTCCTCACAGCAGAGGTGCTCCATCCCTCTTGCCATCCTCGTGGCCTCCTCTGGACTCACTCCAGTAAGTCCACGTCTTTATTATATTGGGAGCCCCAGAGCTGAGCACAGTACTCCAGGTAGGGTCTCACCTACCCCAGCCTGCTGGCCATGTTTGTCTTGATGCAGCCCAGGATATGATTGACTTTCTGGACTGCTAGAGTGCATTGCTGGCTCATGTTGAGCTTTTCATCTACCAGTACCCCCAAGTCCTTCTCCTCAGGGCTGCTCTCAAACCATTTTCTGCCCCACCTGTATTTGTGCTTGGGATTACAGCAACCCAGGTGCAGGACCTTGCACTTGCCTTTGTTGAACTTCATGAGGTTTGCGCAAGCCCACCTCTCAAGCCTGTGAAGGTCCTTCTTGATGGCATCCCTTCCCTCCACCATGTCGATCAAACCACACAGCTTGGTGTCATTGGCAAACTTGCTGAGGGTGCACTCAATCCCACTGTTCATGTCACTGGCAAAGATGTTGAACAGCTTTGGCCCCAATACCAACCACTCATACACCACTCATAAGCAGTCTCCAGCTGGACATCAAGTCATTGACCACAACTCTTTGACTGTGACCATCCAGATAATACCTTGTCCACTGATTGGTCCATCCATCAAGTCCATGTCTTTCAAATTTAGAGACAAGGATGTTGTGTGGGACAGTGTCAAATGCTTTGCTCAAGTCCAGGTAGATTACATCAGTTGCTCTTCCCTTATCTTCCAATACTGTAACCCCACTGTAGAAGGCCACCGAATTTGTCAGGCATGGTCAACCCATGAAAGTTGATATGAGTGCACATCAAGCATTAAATGCAAAAAAAATTTATAAAAGTTTAGCTGCCAGAAAATATATGTACTCCATATCCAGCTACCTGAAAGATACAGGCAAGAATGTGTAACATCAGCATTCATATCACAAACCTACTGTTTCTAGAAAACCTCCCCTAGTAGTTCTGTTTATGAAATAGTTAATGACAGTCTATACTCAGTCCTAATATCATAGTGGTATATTACTAAACTCAAAAAAGTAAGCAAAAGTGTGCACAACTCATCTCCTCAAGACTTGTGATTGACTAGGGGTGGATACAGAGTGGGAACACTGCATTGCCCATACACATGTCTCTCCTATTCTTTTTTAACTTTTTGAGCTTTTTGAGTTAATCTTATCTTTGAATATGAGTGTAAACTAAACCCAAAGCTACTTTATAGTAGTGCCTTATTTGGATTCACATGTTGTGCGTTAAAATGAAGAGCCAAGAAGGAAGCAAGGAACTGTGTTGGGTTGGGGGTGGGGGGCGGGGGGCACACTTTTCATAGTAGGGGAAAGGGCCACATTGATGGCCACTGTGAGAAGCTTTGTGAAGCTCCCCTGGCTCCAAGATGGACCCACCTCCAGCCCAGGCTGAGCCAATTACCAATAGGGAAAATGCCTCTTTGAATCAATATTTCTCAGGGGAAGAACTGTTTTGAAAAGAAGAAGGAGGAGAGAACCATCAGGAGGGACCATTGACTTGAATAAAGACCATCAGCCTAAACAAAAGAGCACCATTGTCATGAGGAAGGAGAACCTCAGACATCAGGATCACAGAAGAGTAGGGGGTGATAAATGAGATCCCCTGCAGTGCATGGAAGTTCAACAGTGGAGCAGATAGCCACGTGTAGGCCATGGAGGACCCCACGCTGGAGCAGAAAGCTGTGCCTGAGGGCAGTTGTGACTTTGAGAGCTCATGATGAGTAAGAAGACCCCAGAGCTGTTCAATGCCAGAGCTGAGGGGAGGAGGTGTGCTGGACCAGAGACCCATTTACAGCCTGTGAACATCATCCTGACAGAGCCAAGAGCTGTGCTCAAATAGGTCTGTGACTCCATGGGAAGCCTGTGTTGTTCCTGGACTCTTGAAGCCTGCAGGAGGGTTGTCCTGCCAGAAAGAGCAGCAGAGAGGAACTGACTGCAACCCCTAGTCCCTGTCCCCTGTGCTACTTTGGAGAAGAAGGTAGAGAAATCAGGAGCAAAGCAATTTGTGCCTGGGAAGAAGAGAGGGGTGGAGGGAAGATGTCTTAAGACATGGGTGTCTCACTGTGCTACTGGGATTGATTAGTAGCAAATTAAATTGATTTTTCTTCCCCAGGTTGAGTCTGTTTTGCCTGTGACCATAACTGGTGAGTGAGCTATCCCTGTCCTCATTTCAACCCATGAGCCCTTTGTTGAGTTTTTTCCCTATCTCACCAGGTCGGGGAGAGTGAATGCAGGATCGCATGGTCTTAGCTGCAGGTGAAACCACCACAGGAACACAAGATCAATTTCAGCCTTCCCATGTTTGGGTGCATCTTCAGGTAGTGAGAACTGAAGACTGAAAGCAAAAGTATATAGATTAGGCTTATTTAAAATGTGGTTAATCATTATATAGATTGTGGTTTTATGTCTAGAAGCTCTTTAAGGGTCATAACACCATTTGACTAATAGAAGATAGTCTATAATGTGAAAAGTAACTACTGTAACTGAAGCAAGAGTACATTTTGTTGGAACAGATGTTCTGCGAATGAGCAGGGAATAAGGAGAGCAGTTGTCATTTTGATGCTGTTTAAAGGCCAAGAGTAATGCCAATCATAATTACCATCTGCTATAGTACATAAAGTATCCATATGTTCTTTAGATGGTGTATTCGGTTTGCTTGGCAATGTTTTGGTAGCAGGGGGGGCTACAAGGGTAGCTTCTGTGGGAAGCTGCTAGAAGCTTCACCCACATTGAACAGAGACAATGCCAGGTGGCTCCAAGACAGACCCACGGCTGGCCAAGGCCAAACACATCAGCAATAGTGGTAGTATCTCTGGGATAAAGTATTTAAGAAGGGGGGGGAAAGAACTGTGAAACTGCATCCAAAGAGAGGAACACGAATATGTGAAACAACTCTGCAGACACCAAGGTCAGTGAAGAAGCAGGGGGAGGAGGTGTTCCAGGCCCCCCAGAGCAGAGATTCCCCTGCAGTTTATGGCAAAGATCATGGTGAGGCAGGCTGCCCCCTTGCAGCCCATAGAGGTCCACAGTGGGGCAGATATCCACCTGCAGCTCGTGGTGGATCCCACACCAGAGCAAGTGGATGCCTGAAGGAGGCTGTGACCCTATGGGAAGCCTGTGCAGGAGCAGGGTCCTAGCAGGACTGTGACGCCACAGGGGACCCATGTCTTTATCCTGTCTTGGATCTTCTGCCATAATAGCATTTACCTTCTGAAGTCTAAGCATGCCAGGCACCTGTTCAAAAATGTAAACCAAAACTACAAGACCTCATTCCCATACTCTACAGGGCTTGCAACATTTCTCATGGTTCTACAAATGTCATGTTAGAGCCCACACTCTTCTGGGCATTGGCTCAGAAACCAAAATTGTAATTAACCTTCCATTCACCACCTTCCAACTGAAATGTGTTTCTTCTTTCAGCTGAATGCATTTACAGCAATATTTCACACAGTAAAAAGAGAGACCTCTCACATGCATCCAACATGCTGAGGAAAAATTATTTTTAACTTTGTACATCCATTGCCCTCTTTCTACTTTGCAGCTAGATTGTACATGGATTTAACAAGCTTTCCAGCAAAATTTTACGTCAACCGGGTTAACAAAGGAATATCATTAATCCAAAGAAATAGGTTCAGATTCATTTATAATACACAACTAAAACACTGGCTTTACCCACTTTCTATCTTAAGTTTAAGATTTGGGTTTTTTACTTATATAGAAAATAATGATACTGGTGATCCATTTATTCAAGTGCTTTTCCACAGCAGTGCAAATAAGAGATTTCTGAAAGGATGGTATCACACACAGGATAAAATAACAGTGGTTCAAATGTCATTTTTTATCTAAGCTCAGCCAGTTAGTGATAGGCTTATTCTTCAAAGAACTTTATCTTATATTACCACCTCCTTTTTTTTTTTTTTTTTTTATTTTATCATACATGTTTTCACCATCACGTGATTGTGTCATTTTGGAATCCATCTGTGATTTAGTTGGCAGCAAAACCTATGGAAATTAGTTCCAGAGGTTAAGACATTTCACATAGCCGGATTTAGACACACTATCACAGCTTAGCTTTAGGTATCTTCTTGTTGTTGTGTTCATAAGAATGGATGGAAAGGAAAAAATATTGTATATTAGTTACCACTTTTTTGCAATTTCTTCTTATGAGGCTGTAAGTAAATTATGTCATTTTCCCACTTCCAAGCTGTTTCAGTTTGGACTCAGCTCTTTAAGTGACAATATTTTCATGGCCAGCATACAAGAATTCAGGTACTGTCTTCCTGCAATTATTATCTTCACAATGTCCAAAGCTGGAGAGGCTTCGCAAGGTTCCGCTGGCACAGACAGATTTCTATGTTTTTCAGGGACTATCACAGAAGTATATTTCCTTCTGGACGACCCTGGGGGAAAAAACCTCTTCCTGGGTTTCTTTTTTTCCCCTTAATCCTTTATAAGTAGCTATTACAGTCCTTTTTCCTTATTTTTTACATTAGTCATTGCCTTCTTGGGCATAAGGATGACTATAGTAAGACTTGGGGGATATTTCACTGGGAAACAGCTCCCTTTAGGTCAGAGATAAAAAACCTTGCCAACAGGTAAACTATTTCTCTCAACATCTTCTATAAATAGCATTAGATCTACAACACGACCTTCTACATTCTGCTCCAGTAGAAAAATGCACATTAATGACACAACTCTTGTAATATGAATATGTAGAAAAATGTGTGTGTGCTAATAGAGTCTGTGAAGGAGGAAACCTTACAAATACAAGTACTATAAACACAATTACTCTCCCTCAGGAAAGGATAAGAGGGAAAATTAATCGCAGATGACAGATTGTTAGTCATGTTGCATAATGCTGGAGGGCATTCAGCTATAATAGTGATCCACTGATGAAACTGGAAAAGAACTATTGCAAATAGAGTGGTGGTGTATGTATGCTTTTAATTTTATATATATATACACATATGTATATATATATATAAAATCCTAAACTGAAGAGGAGCAAGATCAGCCTCTATTGTAACTCTTGCAATGTGTGGCTCCTTTGTATGGCTCCTTTATATTTTGAGCACACTCCATTTGGTTTGGTTTGGGTTTTTGGGGGTTTTTTTTAAATATTTTATTTTATGCTATTTTATTTTCTTATTCTGTGATTAATAATCTATACATTTGTGTGAGAAATTTTACAGAAACCTATTTCATTTTATGTTAACGCAGATACCTGTTACTAGGAAGTTGCTCATTGCTAAGTTTTGTCTGAAATACGATTCACTAGAAGCGTAATTAATTTGTTGCTCTGCTAAAATATTACATGGCATTATTCTTAATACTGAATGCACAAAATTCTATCTAGAGCAAAATTGTGAAATGTAAAGCCGACTATAAAGACTAAAAAGTAGTAAGAATATATTGATGATTTACATTAAAATTCATTATCATTCTAAAAAAGCAGCTTAAAGGCCATAGGGAATTGTAGGGTTCAAATAATTTCACTCTACTTATTCTAATTTACTGTAATTAAAACACTAAAAAAAAATCCAGTATGAGAAAGCAATAACATCCTTTCAATGCCAGCAGGAAAACAACAATCTTATTTTTATATGTTATTATTATTAACCAGAACTTTGTGAGAGCAGGAAAAAAGCACAGAAGACACCCTGATACTGAAAATGTTATTTGTATATATATGTTTATAGAGGAATAATTTTAAAAATATACTTGTTTCTGTACTTTTTGTCCTTTAATTTCTTTCAAGGTCATCACCCGTATCGAAATCAATAGGACAAAAGCCTAGATAAGGTCTCTAGCTGCATGTACAGTCTGTTACCAGCAAGAGATATACAGCAGGCCAAGCTGGTTCACCATTATTCTCACCTCTACAATTGGGAGACTGTCCTGACCTCTGCTTCAGACTGCTAAGGTGCATGAATAAATCTGAAAATTCATCAACCAGCCATCTGTGGTGTATACCATTTTCTCTTGCAGATTCCAGCTTTCTATAAGAAATTACATCTGTGCATGGCATTAAGCCATCTTTTGCACACAAGATGCATGGTAGCTCAATACCAGAATAGCTCTTGTGTTTGCTTGGTAACTCATAACTTAAAACAGTGCTGACATGCTCTCAAAGCTATTGTTGATGCACAGTAAAAGCCTTAACTGTTAGATGGAAACATAAAGGGAGAAAAAAATATTACTCATTTTTAATTGACAAAAAACAATGAACTACCTGGCTTTGCTAGAACCACTTCACACTGACTGCCACTGTCACCCTAACTACAGGATGGGTGCTTGATCTTCCTGCCTCATATCAACAACCCAGGGATTACTAGGGAGCTAGAAGAGGTCAGGAAGCATCAATTTCTTGTCACAGAATATTAGGGATTGGAAGTGACCTCACAAGATCATCTAGTCCAATCCACCTGCTAGAGTAGGATCACCTACAGTAGGTCACACAGGAATACATCCAGATGGGGTTTTGAATGTCTGCAGAGAAGGAGACTCCACAACCTCCCTGGGCAGCCTGTTCCAGTGCTCTGTCACCCTCACAGTGAAAAAGTTTTTCCTTATGTTTACATGGAACCTCCTATGCTCCAGTTTGCACCCGTAGCCCCTTGTCCTACCATTGGACTTCACTGAGAAGAACCTGGCTCCATCTTCCTGACATTCACCCTTTACATGTTTATAAACACTAATAAGGTCCCCCCTCAGTCTCCTCTTCTCCAAGCTAAAGAGGCCCAGCTCCCTTAGCCTTTCCTCATAAGGGAGATGTTCCACTCCCTTAATCAACTTGGTGGCTCTGTGCTGGACTCTCTCAAGCAGTTCCCTGTCCTTCTTGAACTGTGGGGCCCAGAACTGGACACAATATTCCAGATGTGGCCTCACCAGGGCAGAGTAGAGGGGAAGGAGAACCTCTCTTGACCTACTAACCACACCCCTTCTAATGCACCCCAGGATGCCATTGGCCTTCCTGGCCACAAGGGCACAGTGCTGGCTCATGGTCACCTGCTGTCCACCAGAACCTTCAGATCCATTTCCTCTACGCTGCTCTCCAACAGGTCTGTCCCCAACCTGTACTGGTACATGGGGTTGTTCTTTCCCAGATGTAAGATTCTACACTTGCCCTTCTTGTATTTCATTAAATTTCTCCCTGCCCAGCTCTCCAGCCTGTCCAGGTCTCAAAGAATCACAGAATCACAGAATGTCAGGGATTGGAAGGGACCTCGAAAGATCATCCAGTCCAATCCCCCTGACGGAGCAGGAACACCTACATGAGATCACACAGGAAGGCATCCAGGCGGGTCTTGAATGTCTCCAGAGAAGGAGACTCCACAACCTCCCTGGGCAACCTGTTCCAGTGCTCTGTCACCCTCACAGTAAAGAAGTTCCTTCTCAAATTTAAGTGGAACCTCCTGTGTTTCAGCTTACACCCATTGCCCCTTGTCCTACCATTGGACACCACTGTGAAGAGCCTGGCTCCATCCTCCTGACATTCACCCTTCAAATATTTATAGACATTAATAAGGTCCCCCCTCAGCCTCCTTCTCTCAAAGCTAAAGAGGCCCAGCTCCCTCAGCCGTTCCTCATAAGGGAGATGCTCCACTCCCTTAATCATCTTGGTGGCTCTGTGCTGGACTCTCTCAAACAGTTCCCTGTCCTTCTTGAACTGTGGGGCCCAGAACTGGACACAATATTCCAGATGTGGCCTCACCAGGGTACAGTAGAGGGGGAAGGAGAACCACTCTTGACCTACTGACCACACCCCTTCTAATGCACCCCAGGATGCCATTGGCCTTCCTGGCCACAAGGGCACAGGAGGTCTCTCTGGATGGCAGCACAGCCCTCTGCTGTGTCAGCCACTCCTCCCAGCCTTGTATCATCAGCAAACTTGCTGACAGTGCCCTCTGTTGCCTCATCCAGGTCATTGATGAATATATTGAATAGTACTGCTCCTAGTACCGACCCTTGAGGGACTCCACTAGATACTGGCCTCCAACTAGACTCTGTCCCATTGACCACAACTCCCTGACTTCTTCCTTTCAACCAGTTCACAGTCCACCTCACTACCTGATCATCCAGACCACATTTCCTCAGTTTATCAGCGAGGATGCGGTGGGAGACAGTATCAAACGCTTTGCTGAAATCAAGATAAACCACATTCACTGCTCCACCATCATTCTTGAGGGTGAAGGTACGCATGAGTGACTCAAAGGAGAGGGCAGGAAGGGAAGGTGCCAGGATCACACATTCATCACTCAGATCTGGATGCTTCAAACCAGTTGCCGGAATTTTTCTGTCAAAAATAGCTCATGCATTTCTCAATCCCCTTTTATCATCTCTTCTGCTACTGAACAAAATCCTTGGCAATTTCCCTCTGCTCTTGGCTTAAATTATTGCCAGCCCATTTGTCTCAGATGTTACATAACTGGTAATATGAATTTCTATACACTTTCAAACTGCTTTATGATCTTCAGTTGAAAACTACTAAATGCAAAATATTATTGAATATAGTAAAGAAATTAATATGTGAAATAGGATTGAAGAAAACCTTCTATATATAGAATGTGATAAGGAAAAGAGAATGACGTTTTCTTGACAGGCCATGATTCCTTTTTGTGTATAATAGCTGGTTCAGACATAGAGTTTCACTTTTATGAATATCAGAGAATGACAGGACAAGAGGAAAAGATCTTTAAGAACAGATCAGAAACAGCCAGCAATCCAAGGTCTTAGCAGCAGACTGGCAGAAAAAAATCTATTGTATTTAGAAAGTTTCTTAGCACTTAGAAATATTTCTCAAAATATCAACTCAGGCATAAGCCAGGACTTAGATTATAAGAAATTTTCAGGACAATTTGGGTTCTTTAAATGGTATCTGTAAGCACTAAACATGTCTGTATCTATAGCTCCATATATAGATTCACAAATACATATTTATGTTACATTTCTAGCACTGGAAAGTTGCTAATCTGGTGCTAGGAGAGAAATCTAGCTTTAACTGATTAGGGAGTGAAAGCAACTGCTTCTGTAGGGTTCAGGACACACTCACCACAAGTAAGAGAAGATCTCAAGCTGTAAGTACTGTAAGAGATTAGTTTGTGCCTTCAACAAGTGTCTGAATCCCTCCAAATCAAAACTTTCCTTCTGTACAGAGTTTTCTCCTGATCTACTTGTCTGCCCCCTTTAAGAACAGCCAGCAGTAAGCACAGTGGGAATCTTGATCCTAAAGCAATTCAACAACACAAATGAAAAAAAAAAAAAAAAACCAAACAAAAAAAAACCCAACACTGGCTTACTATGTTTTACAGCACTTTATAAGGAAAGTGCATGCACACAACAGCATAGCATGTTTCGTGATAGCAGTATGCAGCAAGATGTGCCCATGCATGCTGAGAAAGGATGTCCACAGAGTTGTAGGATGGCTTAGGAACTGCCAGTATAGACATCCAGCCCAGCCGTGTGAGGATGACTGGCAGAAATCTTTACCACAGAGCACAGCCTCCTAGTCCTGAAAGCAGCTAACTCATTCAATGCTTTTCTAGATCAGATCCCTAGTAATTATCAGATTCCCTATGACTCTGGAACCTGCTTATTTATGACAGTGAGGCTCATAACTTTCAAGTCTCAGATCTTTGGTAAATCTATTTTTTAGATGGCTTCAAGGAAGAAAATTAATAAGAGCCTAAACTGTAAGCCACTAAGAGAAATAAGCATGGTAAGAGATACTTAAATGGATTCATACCTTAAAGTAATGTGTATACACACCTGCCAGATGCACTTTTCTTGAAGCATGAATATGAGTAATAAATGCGTAGTCATTTAAATCTAGTCAAAATTTCTGAAAATATTCCTACATAGTCCTGCTGCAGGTCACTGTAAGCTTATGTGAAATTACAGAAGGCTGAGTTGACAAAAAGTCTGCAAAATCACAATTTGCTACTTACAATTTATATTTATATTTCAAGAATTTTTCTTTTCCCCTATAAAGACACTTCAGAAAGCAGAAAAATTTTCAGCAAGTTTTTATTCCTCTTGAGGAAAAATCTACTTCAGAGGTACCCTTTGCCGTTCATCCAAAAAGGTATAAAATAGTGTAATGCGAAGGAAGGTACATTCAATTTCTTATTCAAGTAGACTATCCTTCTTCTTCTTACCTGCTTACCCTATGTTCTCCCAGTCTTCCTACCCACACGTATACATTTCTTCAGCAACTACCTCAAGAGCATCAAATGTATACGTTCACACCCAGATTGGATTAAAATAAACGCCACTGAGTTTTGAAAGTCCCTCCCATTCCTCTTCCAATAAAAGTCTTGGAGGTTGAGCAAGATGAAGTTCAGTAAAGGGGTGTAAACTAGCATGCAAGAATGTCTTTGATCCTATTACTGCCCACATCTGGGCTCAAAGCCATCTAAAGGACACATTTGGTTCCCAGCTGCTAGTACACAGTAGGTTTGACATCAGATGTTGTGTAGTCGACCTTCGTCTGTCCAGCAAGACCACTACTTTGGCTTTATTATACATGCATTGACTACCTTATCCCACCAGCGATCTTGAATCCTGTATGCTTGACTTGAACTTGCTTGAGATGTTTTACCCATTTGAACTTGCTCAACATGCCATGCCTCATGAATCATTAAAACTCATCTTCTGGGACCCAGATTTTACTTGAACACTGTGCAGGTATGTCCTGGTTTTATCCAGTGTATCCATGAAGTTTGGTAGCTATAAGCAAAACAGAAAAAAAACCTGCAAAATATAGTTAAGCAGGAAAGGAAAAGTGATATAATGAGAGGTCTATGTCTTTTCTCTGACAGGGTTTATGCCCTGTAATTACAGGAAGACGCTTTCTCTTTCTCTGCTCTTTCCCCTCTTTAATACCAGAGAGCTCATATTTCACATGTGAAAGAAATGAAAAAGATTTAATTAAATAGAAACATTTCCAAAAAGAATACCCCAACACACCGATGTCTTATCTTTAGTCAAGCTAAATGGTCTTTTCAGGGGGAAACTGTTTATAAACTGTAATCCATCAAGCAATACTTACACGGTTTAACACCACAGATCTGCATATAACAGGTCATCACAAAATAGCAAACAACACAAAGCTTATTTTGAAGAGTGAATGAGACACAAAAATAAGATGCAGCTCACTAAGTCTGTGGCAATGCATTTTAAGAAGTTGAATTCAATCTATGTGAGACTGTTCAAATGTTTGGAAAAAGAACTGCATCTTTTTTACCCATTCCAAATTATTTTTCTTCCTGTTACTTGCACCTGCTGTACCTAGGGTCTGAAATTTTGGGAAGACAGGAAGAGGATAGTGACTGTTTTCTTAATTTCAGTTTAAAACTGAAAGGTTGTCTCTTGCTTTTCTTAAGGAAATTAGAACAAATTCATCTTTTATGCCAGAATTAAAAGCCCCAAATACAGATTTTTTTGGTTATTTGAGGCAGACCCTAGCTGAAAGTAATATTGTGTGAGACTTTACCACAAAGCAACTATCCTAACCTTTTGTTAGTCTCACATAAAGACAAGGTGATGAATGAAAGTGTCTAAAAACAGGGATGCACTCAGAGAGAAAAAGGGAACTGATTACCAGGCACCTTTACAGAAAGTCGCCTGTGGTAAAGACTGATAATTGAAAAGCCCTTCTGACCCTAGTGAGACCAAGGTCAGAATTTCCACTTGCCTACAGTGCCAAGACGAAACTGCTAAACTCTGTACCAAAATGTGTGTCTTGCTTTTCTTCAGGCTGGGGTCTTCAGAGATGGTGTTAACATGCTGATTCCTGACTAGTGCAAAAACTTAACTGTGGAAGCTGATTTCTCCCTTAGCATTTTCCATATGTAGGACATACAGTGTATTCCTTGTAATTCCTGCTTAAAGTGAAAAAGTCTGTTACTCTTACATATATTACAATGTTAACATTCAACAAAAGGTTAAATTTCTGTTCCAACACATTTCATCAGATGAGGGTGAAAGGTTTGAATAAAAATAGTGAGTTAAAATATTTCTGTTTGAAAACTAGGGATGCAAACTAATCGAAATATTTGACAATCTCATGTTGAATTTATAATATTGCTTTGAAGAATTTTTAATTGACACCTTTTTTATTGTAGTTTTGGGTTTCTTCTGGCTCAGGGCTTTGTTTTTAACCTTGCAATAAGTTTTTATTGTTGTGGAATTAAAAAAAAATATTAAAAGGTTCTGTTTCAAGTTGCATAAACATCACTGAAAAGTTAATTAAAAGCTATTTATTGGAAATTATTTTACAAGAAATACATTTTTTGTTAAGAATTTAGTATATAGATACCTGTACAGCTCTAAATTATAACAAAAAATGTACCATTGTGGTACTAAAGGCTTACAAATACACTTTTCAATAGGTATGTTAAAGACATTCTAATTTATATTGAATTTTGTTATAGCTTGAAGCAATTTAAACCAAGCTTGACTATGGTGTTAGTTGTACAAATAAATAAAAGAGAATTCTTGAGACTAATTATTCAAGTTCTAACCACCCCAGACAATGAAAATATTAATCTAGTGTTGCAGGAGGGAAATCAACACACCACTTTAAATGACTAGAATGATAATAATTCAGTTCTTCAGTGACAAATAGAACACAGTATTATCTTGGTCCACAGAAAGATTTCTAGAACTCTGCAATAGCTTTGTGAAACTCAGCATTTCATTTAAATGTCTTCAACAGAAATATGCAGATCAATAAAAGAAAATAGCCAGCCTAACTGTATGGAAAGTGTGGTGGTTTCAGTTGGTTAGCACTTGGCTAGCAGCCAAATACAGCCATTCATTCACTCCCCATTTTTGTACATGGCATGATGAAAACTAGGTTATTTTTGTGCAGAATAATCCTTGCCAGGCACTCTTAAACCGTACCATTTTGATACTCATTAACATTTAAAGACAGAAAGTAAAGATTGTTTTGTTTTTGTCACCAGTTAAAGCATAACTCCACAGATTAAATTAGCAGTTATATACCAAGGGCTAGATTCTCCCATTATATAGATATAATCTTAAAAAACTCCTGCAGACTGTAAGGTTCTAAATTTGGCATAAATTATATTTCTACCCCCTTCAAGGCTCCCTTAGCATTCTGGAATGATAGAATATGATTTAGAATAAATGAAAATCCAGCCCCTCAAATTTTATTACAATACTTGGACTGAAACCTTCTCAGCAAAGCCAGTTCACTGCAGTATATGCCAGTTCACAGTCTCTTATTCCTTTCCTGTGCAGATCTGCAAAACTTAAGCCCAGCCTCTGAGAACTTGGCCCACCACACACCAGCACTGTACCACAGTGAGTCAAATGCAAGGAGTCATGGAAGAGGAAGCCACAGAACATCAAAACATAGGATAGATATAACGTAGAAAATCCTTTTGACTTACAGAACGTTCCCTCCCATTGACCATATTTCAAGCTAAGAAAAGGTACCCCACTATTAAGTACTCTCAAGCTTTCATGACCAGAAATAGGAACTAAGTTAATAAGCTGCAAACTTACATTGACTATTTGGGTGCTTAGTTTTTTTCTTGCCAGGTATCTCTCCTTTCAGCTAACCTGTTGTCTCCCTCCAATGCACCTGAAACTACAATGGCCATATACAGCCTTCCCTTTCCCCATGCACGTATATACCTTTCATTGGTTTGCATGTGTACTTCCAGAATGTGATTCTTTATGGGCATATTCTTCTGCTTGGTTTAGTAACAGCAGGCTACCAACTGACATCTTCTGGATGTCAGAAGAATTTCATGCATGCTACTCACTAATCAATGTCTATATTAATTTCCTGGAAAATTCTAAGCCTTGAATTGAAAGTATTTAACATACAAAACTCACTTTTCTCTTCCCTTTTACTTTGTGCATTAAGTTTTGAATGACTGTTTATGCTAGAATAAACAAGGAATTTATGGTCTTTTATGTAAATTAAATAAGACTGACAGCTTATGCTATATCTTCTACAAAGATGCACATTCCTATGTCTTATCAAGATTCATTCCCAGAAGTTCTGCTTCCTAACTTTTAAATGGTAGAATTTGCATAAGAATAGGTTTGAAGTAATGCTTCCCACAGAGTTCCAGTGGGAAGGTGGTTGCACTAAATACCTAAGCCTAACCAGAAGTGCTGAGCAGGAATATCTAGGTAGAAAAGTTGATTTAAATGGCCTTTTGCTACTTTCAGCAAAATTACTTCTTAGTGTCATTTTAGATGGATTTTTAACAAAACTACTCTCAAAGTGGCTGCAAGTTTCCACTGGCTAGAATATGGGTTTTATAAAAATCCAGCATTAAAAGAAGTCTTTCATTAAAATGCTTAAATAAATGATATATAGAATTTTTATGAGAATGGACTATATTCCTTAGCCTTTACCTAAAAAAAAAAAAAAAAAAAAAAAAACCAAACAGCCTCTACAAACTATTTTGTTTGGTTAATTATATGTACCATTTCAGAAAGTCCAAAAAACTCCATGTAATGCTACCTTTTATTCCTTCTTTGAACTTCTTCTAGCCACTAGACTTCATTTTGGTTTTGTCTGAGAGATTAAGGAATCCTCAAGTACTATTAATCTTCTCCCTGCAGAGGTACTTCTCTATTGACGGTACTTATCCAGCCCTCATTATCCAAGATACAGAAGAACCTGCTCAAGGTCACAAAGATAAATGTGATAAAGCAGAGAATGATACTGACTTCTGTGCTAACACTTTAGCATCTGGATCATTCGTCCTCTGTGGAGGTCACCATGTTGCCATCTATTCAAATTATCTCAAATGGGAAAATAGAAAGAGCTTCATCAGTTTCTTACTGGATTGTGTTTTACACTGACTTTCCCAGGGATGCAGTGCCAGGCTGGGGCTTATTGTATCTCTCCTGTGTTAGACAGACACACACAGACAGAACATCTGTAAAAAAAATAATTTATTAAAGTCTTTTTTTATAGGGTAGTATTTACATGGCAAACTGAAGCTCTCAAATACATAGGCCATTCACTGTCCAGATGTTGAGAGGCGACTCCATTACAAGCAAGATATTGTGGCAATATCTTCAGCAGGATTAAACAAGGTGTGCCAAACTGTAGCTCTGGTCAGTTATTGTGATCCAGATCCCCTATGGTCCTATGCAACCCCTCCAGCATACATATGATCTTTTTCCTATTTATTATCTTCAATTCCATACACAGGACTGTCTTATGAAGATCCTTTCTGAGGAACAGCAGGAACAGTGTCTACTGAGTATTTAAAGCCTGCTTATACCTTGTTCATAACCTTCTATCACAGCCAGATCACCCTAGGGACATCCCTGCTGCAGACTGCCCTGCATATGCCCACAGAAAGTGCTAATTAATGTGTCTCAGCATATGAAAAGTGCCTAACAGGAGTCCTGAGCACAGTGGGGCTCCCTGGGTTGGGGAGTTATCCAGGACTGCTTGGTGTCCTCCCCAACAAGCTCATTTACCTATTGGTCAGCTACTCTGCTGGGAAGGTGGCTATGAATCCATCCTTTGCCTCTTGTTGGCACATCATCTCAAACCAGCTTGGTGTGCAAACTACATAGAGCAGGAAAGGAAGACTAACTGCACATGGCAGGAACAGAGGTAGAGAAGGTGTATCCAGCTACACCCCAGCTGCAGCTATCTGTCAAACTTGAATTTCGCTCTGATATTTCAGTTACAGCTTAAATCCTACAGGTCTTGCCCCACCTATCAAAATCCTGTGATTTATTCCAAAACCTGCTTTTCTTAGCTCCTTGCAACAAAACCCACTACAACTTAGAAAATATGTTCTATTTTTATCTTAAGGAAGTTTCAACAGATGACAGAACTCTTGTAAGATTCGTAGTGCATTTGAAACAATATGATTTGTATGAATGGAAAATGGGATATCATTCTTCTTGTTTCCCTCTCTTTGATATCCATCTGCCTATACTGTAAAGTTCTCTTTTCCTCTCATCATCCTCAGAAACTGCATTATAAAGAATGTCAATGGTCAGAAACTAGGTGAGGTTGCCATGATAAACAGTGGCATTAATGGAATTAAAACAGGAGCTAAGTAATAAGGAACAAAGCAGTTTGTTTACTCCATCAAAACAATGTTTACTCCATCACTGCAGGAATGGACAAGATTAAAAGAAAGTATTTCCCTAGGCTGCTGGACAGTGGAAGAGTTGTGGGAGAGCAACAAATGACCTTGGAAATAGATCTTTCTCAGGAAGTAAAAATAAGGATAATCCAGCTCAGTGACAGAATAAAATGCATAAAGGAGTTGTATAGTAAACATGAGCCTGTGACAAACAGTCCAAAGGTGATACATCTCCCCTAGCTTTCAGTATTTACAATACTGACATGTACATTTGTCTAATTTGTCTTCCTTTCCAGGTAACAAAGAGATTTGGACAGTTCTGTGGTGCAATGCATCTTGTTTATTTCAGATATTTTTTCAGCATGTGATGAATTATCACTGCTTGTGTCATGTCCCATCAGCAAAACACATAGTACAGCTATCACCTGTGCTGTAGAGGACTATGTGCAGCTAACCCATGTTTGGCAAGATATTCAATCCTTTGAAGCCAAGAACAGTTAAGAATACCTTCTAATGAAAAAAAAAATAAATAAACAAAACAAGCCATTGCCAACAAATTGGAATTCTTCGGGGGATTGTTTTATTTATCCCAGATGGAACCCATTTCTTATCTGGGGAAGGACAAATCCAAGCCTAAGGGTATAACTCTTCACTGACCATGGTACAGATATGAATCACCACTGATTAGACTCACACAGCTCTACCTGCCTGTGGCAATTAAAACCATAGCTTCTCTTCTACCAGGTTCCCTTGGTACAAGTGAAATTTGATGGTTTAATGGGCTGAGGAATTTAGCCAATGTCACTGGCAAACTGTTATTTTAAATAGACAGCTACTTCTTCCAATATAACACTTTCACAAGGCAAGTAGCCTTTGAAGGGAAAATCCATTTTCCTAATTCCAGCAGACTGATTATTTTCACTTTTCAACTTACATTGTTGGTCTTCACATTTTTTATAACACAAAGGTTTCAGTTTCAATTCTTCTTCAAAAAGTCAATTATAATTCTTATATGTCCTTTGAGTTGTACTTCATAATACATTCATGCTGTGAACTGCATCTTCTCTTACAAACTTCAGACTGATGAGCTAAACAAATTCACCCAACTTTACCTTGCACAAGGTACTGCCTTTCTAAAATCTATATCCAGTGAAAAAAGGTAGTAGTCTGGGAAGAAAGATGCAGTAGTAACCACTGGTCTGAAGTAATTCACATGGTCAGACTGCAACAGATAAGATATACAACAAAATTTTTGAGCCCTTGGAGGACTAACACACAAGGTAATATCCTGTTAAAGAGGCCCTCTATAATTGTTTTCATACAAAAGATTGTGCTATCCAGCTTGATTTGAGTCTGTGGAGTTTTCTGCTTTGTTGGTAATATTAAGCTTCTTTGTTTGCAATTTTCTCTCATGTTGCATTCTCTCTTTCTGCCATATAAACCCAGCATATTGTAGAGCAACATACCTATATTTTCCAGTACAGCTGTGCTTAGGAGGCATGTCATGAAAAGGCTGTGTTATCAAGCAAGGTAGCAGTTCTCTGTTTGCCCTTTTTTTTCCAGAGCCCAGGATACTACAATTTTAGTCTAAGAAAGGGTTTTCCCGGCATGGCAACCAACTATAGCAGACCTTCCCATCCTTCACAAGGCTTCATCCTCTCAGCTAAAAAGTCATAGCATTGCTCAAAAGCACCTCAGGTTTGCAATCAAGGGGGTTAGCTATTTTTTTTAGGATTGTGCCACAATAAGACTGCTGGCACATTCAATCTTTTATAGAAGGAAGGGGAAGATGGTTGCTCTGAGGGAAAGGGGTGAGTCTATACTGATCAACCCACTGCCAGCTGCCCCACTTTTAACTAACATCCATCATGGAGCAATGGTACTACTCTTCTGCATTTTTCTTTTTTCAGCTTACCTGTGAAATCTTCATGTGCTCAATTCTGTTATTTGTTAGACAAGAAGGTCTTTAGAAGAAAGGTGAACAATCTTTTATAGAACCTACTTCAACTGTCCTATTGTGCTACCTCGGGTCTTGCTGAAACTTAGCTCCCTCTCTGAAAAGGCATTATGCAAAAGAAAACAAAAACGGACAAAAAATGCTCATAGTACAATATCTGAAATGGAGGGAAGACAGGAAATTATAACATGCTAAATGGAGAGCAACTGTATATCAGGTTGGAGGTCGTTGTGAATATTATGTCTTTGAGTTTATTAGTGAAATCAAATTCATCCTCTCAATTAAACTATTCTGATGGCAAAGCAGGGAAGAGTGATTAAAAAAAAAAAAAAGCCTCAGTATCAGCAGCAGTAATTCTTCAGTGTCTGTGGTGGAAACTGTGCACTACTCTGGTTAATTTTAGATGGGTCTGGCACAAAGCAGCTGAAGGACTATCTTTCATTCCACTCATTCTGACATTTTTTGCACTATCATTTCTTTTTTTTTTAAGTGTTTATAAAGCAACCAACCTATCTGTGGACTTAGATATTGATCTAGTCTCAGTGGTGCTGAGACATCAATTTACTAATCAGCATCTGCTATGTTTTATATTACCTTTCATTTCTCCCTCTCTGCAGCAAAAATAGCTCAAGGATTTAAGAATCAGTACAGCAGGTGCTGTTATTATATACAGTGGCAGAACGAATCACTCCCTCTGAGGTGTTTAACAGTAATCATTTCCCTAACCATTTCATTACGAGCAAATTTTTCCCTTTTCAGCAAGATTTTCAAAGTGGGAGTATGCTGAATGCAGAGGAAGGAGGGTCCAGTCAGAGCTGCTTGTCAGACATCTAGGGGCAGGAATGGCTGAGAGATAAAGCTTGGAAAATTCAGCCACTTCTCTAGATTTGCAAAACATTTTTGGATGGCTGCCCCTCTCTGCTTACCTGGCCTTCAGCTGGCACTCCTCCAACAGCACTGCAGCTCTCCTCTGCAGATCTGCTGCAGAGGGTTACTGGTTCATGCTTCTACAATAGAGCGGTAGCAGGAAGAAAGAGAGAAAGATCAGAGCCAGGCAGCAAGAAGGAAAAGAAAGAAAGATCTTGCAATGGCAGCATGTGTCAGAGATTTTGCAGATCTGAGCTGTGGCCAAGCTCTTCAAAGAGCCTGCCATGATTTTAAGGAAGTCACTGAGTCCCCAGGCTGCCTTCTTCCCTATACAAACCAAGCTGTGGGAGTAACTCATGTCGAAGTTTACTGAGTTGCCCTACAAACTTCTCCCAAAAGCAAAGTTATTTTGAGTTTACTCTAAAATCTTCTTCTTTGTCTCCCTCTTCCCTCTTTTGTCTATCTTTGAAGCAGATACTGGCTGAAACTAGGTATCAATAGAAAAAGATAGAGATTTCAAGTTAATCTTGTCTCAATGTGTTGTGAAAGAATTAACATATTAATTTCAAAAATGTAAAAATTAAACCGTCTGGTTTTATTCCCCCTTTTCCTCTTACCTACTATCACTGAAACCATCCAAAGTTCAAAAACTGCTTCAGAAACTCAAGAGCAGTGCACTCCTGTGCATAAATTAAGCACCCCAGATTGTCACCTGGCTTGAACTATCTCATCTCTATCTCTCCTGAGGGATATGAAGGAGAAAAAAGGAGAGAAGGAGAGTGTGGTTAGGGCACTCAATATGAAAGAGCTAAAAGTCCTTCTATTGAACAGAAAGGAAGCAATGCTGAGTGTCTTGGCACGTGATAATTGGTAAAGCCAAACTGCCAATTACCAAGGCACAGGTAGGAGTCAAGTAAGTGTAGAGTGAATTTGTCTTCTTCTCTAATAATTCTAATTGCACTATGCACTGAAAAACCATGTCAAAACCTAATGTGTGTTAGTTAAGGGCTACCTGCATCTTACTCACCACAATCTGGCATAGATTTCCTATAAGGATACAGTACTTCAAATAATTGCCTTCCCTGGATGTCCCTTGGAACATCAGTGTATCAGTGCCCCAGAAAATACACGCAGATACAGGCTGTAGTCAGTCATTTGAGATGAGAATTTTCCTTTGTACACGAATGATAACAAAAAATTATCTTCATTCTGGACACTCAAAGAGTAGACAAGACAGAGGATCTGCTGCCAACCCTATTCAGAGTTTCAGAAGTTTCTTAAAAAGTTCTGTTTGGTAAGTAATTTGTTTATTAGTTTTATATGCTAATTTTGTAAATGAATGGTAAAAATCATATCCTGGAGAAGCACAACCCAGCTTCTATATTCACACACTTCACAAGCAAGGGGCTAGAATACCTGGAAGAGAGATAAATCACACCTGCCCTAGCCTAGCATAGACCTACATGACAAATCATTAATTACGGGAAATGTGAGGATCTATTAACAACAGCCAAAAAAAATAAATACAAAGTATCAGTTTGGAGAGTTACAGAAAGGGCAAAACACTGACACAATTCAAGTAATACCAGTACAACTTAGTGAGTTTGCAGATAGCTTTCATCAAGCACTTGATCAACTATCTCTGGTATTTAAAGAGACCCATTAAGTTTCATGTTACCTGTGACTTATATGTTAGGTTGCATATCAGGTTGGATATTCCACACTTACACATTTTAATTCACAAGCATTCAACAGATTTAGAACTACTACACCAGCAGGTTGACCCTTAAATCCAAGGACAGTTCAGAGAGCTGAGCATACTGAAAACAAATTTTCTGATTTTGGGGGCTTTGTTAAGACTCTTCCAGAAGAATTGTTTCTCATCTCCCATGACTGCTATTAAACAAATGAAAATCAGATATTTGAACCAGGCTGGACTAAATAGTGGCAATGACTTGCACACCATAGGGTAGGGTTGGTCTGTCGATCATTTGTTTATCAGCTAGCTCCAGTACTATTTAACAGCATTCAGAAGTTCTTTAAAGGTCATAGAAATACAGCAAAAGACAACAAGCATCCACAGTGAAGATTTCTGGCAGAAACAGTCAGCCACAGCAGATGTTTTCACAACCTTTTACTTTTTCTTGATATAATATACACACAAAAAAAAAGAAGACTCAGTTGTCGCTGTTGAAGCCAAGAGCAATGAAATTTAGGAGAGGTCACCTACATTTAGTATGCTGTTCTGCATCTGTGAAACTCTCAGAAACAATAAGAGTTTCCATTGACTTTGTGAAGAATCGTAGAAGGGAGCTTTCTTCTCCCACTCCTATTTTTTCTATTGAAAACATTGAAACAATATGTGAAAAGTTTCTTCAAAGCTGCTGTTGTCTGTCAAGCTTATTTTTGGCTATTTAGCACTACAGATGAAGATGCAGCAGCTAGTGTTGGAACAATCAAGCAAGGTGTTTTCAAATTTAAATTTAAGGAAAGAACCAAACAAAAAAAGTCATTATAATAAGCAAGAAATTATGAAAGAAGGAAGAAAGAGTGATCATTTTTCTGAATTATGGTGTCTTAGATTGTCTCTGATTTCTGCTTTAATAAGGCATACAAAAAAGTGCATCAAGAGATTTGAATTACTATAATGTAACAGCTGGTCATCTACAACATTAAAATATGCCTTTTGAAGATCAACCATTTAAACACAGATCTTTTAGAACACTTAAATATACTCTTTGCCAAAATAAATATAAGAAGTATTATGTGATAATGAGAAAAAATAGATATCATCTGGGACTTCCCACAGGCAAATGTTAAAAAGAAACAGCTGGGGTGCCAAGTAACCAATAAACAATATTAATTCTTACTTAGATAGAGGTAAGATTGTATGATGATACCCGGTTATCACATATAAAAATATTTTAGTTACAAAGATCATAACAATCTGTGTTGTCTATCCTGTTACACTAAAAATGTTATTTTATCCATTCTGTTACGTAATCTGCTATTATTCTACATATGAAGACAGTAAAAGAAGCATTCAACACACTGATTTGGTTCCTTTGCACTTGAAACTATGTGCATGAAATAATTCCCATCAAGAGGAACCGACATATTTCTTCATAGTCATGGACATCAGAAATGTTAACTAAGTCTCTTGTCATAGCAGATGGCTTTGCTAGAGAGAACCACTCTCCTCTGAAAAGAAACAGTCTTACTGTGGTGGGTTGACCCTGGCTAGAGGCTGGATGCCCACCAAAGCCCACTCTATCACTCCCCCTCCTCAAATGGGCAGGGGGAGAAAATTATAACAAATAGCTCGTGGGTGGAGATAAGGACGGAGAGAGATCACTCACCAATTACTGGCACGGGCAAAACAGACTCGACTTGGGGGAAAAAAAACAAATTTACTTTATTACCAATCAAAATCAGAGGATAGTGAGAAGTAAAACCAAATCTTAAAACACCTCCCCCATCCCTCCCTTCTTCCCGGGCTTAATCTCTCTCTCCCGATTTTCCACCTCCTCCCCCCAGCAGCACAGGGGGACAGGGAATGGGGTTGGGGTCAGTTCATCACACGGTGTTTCTGCTGCTGCTTCCTCCTCAGAGGGAGTACTCCTTCCCCCACACCAGCGTGGGGTCCCTCTCACGGGAGACAGTCCTCCACCAACTTCTCCAACGTGAGTCCTTCCCATGACTGACAGTTCTTCACGAACTGCCCCTGCATGGGTCCATTCCATGGGGTGCAGCCCTTCAGGAAGGGACTGCTCCAGCGCGGGTCCCCCACAGGGTCACAGGTCCTGCCAGCAAACCTGCTCCAGCGTGGGCTCCTCTCTCCACTGGCTACAGGTCCTGACAGGAACCTGCTCCAGCGCGGGCTTCCCGCCGGGTCACAGCCTCCTTCAGGCATCCACCTGCTCCGGTGTGGGGTCCTCCACGGGCTACAGGTGGTCATCTGCTCCACCATGGACCTCCATGGGCTGCAGGGGGACAGCCTGCCTCACCCTGGTCTTCACCACAGGCTGCAGGGGAATCGCTGCTCCGGCGCCTGGAGCAGAGATGTTTAAATTATTTAGTTTCTTTGTGGTGTACTTTTTTAAACTCTTGTGATTTCCCAACTAATTTCTATGATGCAATACTTACCTTAAATGCATTCCTTCCCCTTTTGAGATCAAAACTGGCAGCTGAAGTGTGATCACAGAATCACAGAATTTTAGGGGCTGACACAGCGGGGTGGTGCCAGTGATAAATATATGCTGAGTTTGTATCTGGTTATTTATTGTATACATGTGGAGTAACACCAAGAATGGCAGTTAAGATCACATAAAGTTGTTGGCTACAAATCCAACAATAAGTAGTGGGACTTTCCCCTTGAAAGCCTGCTGCTAAATTCACCTTAGATTAGACTTGTACAAGACTGATGTGTCTGAAGGACTTTCTAGTGTGGGAGACTTTTTCCCACAAAACCAAAGTCAAAAGTTTGCAAAATAGTGATGCAATAATCAAGATACATTTTTCTGAGCCCCATAGAGCAAGAAACTAATTTTGAACTTAGTTCATTACATATTTTGCTATACAAACTGTAGAACATTTAGTTTAAAACCAGAACATACTATTTAAATACTGTTTCAACTGAATTTTAAACTAGGGTGCAAAATAGAAGCTCCATGAGACAGGGCAGAGGACAAACTCCTGCTCCTTGCAGCACAAACATGATTCCACCCAAACTATCACTTGTCCTGACAGTCTGTATCCATCCAAAAATATAAAAGTCTCCTGAATTACACATACAGGTATGGAACTTACAAATCCAATTGCCTGACAACCATATCCTGCTCAGTGTTAGTTTACTGCCCAGAATACAAAAGGCATTACAGTTTCATTCAAAGATATTGAAAAAGGATAAAGGAAGGGCCATCACAGGAAAAAGATTTTATATGTCTATGACTTCCATCTTGTAGGTTATCTTTTCTCTTTGTTTGCTGCTGCCTGATGGCAGCACTCAGAATTATATACAGTCGTTGGGGACGTACCTACTTCTTTCTAGTCCCAGCAAGCCATTAAAATAGATTGGTTGTAAGTAACAGGAGCATATACTCTTAAATGCTCCCTGCATCCCCTAGACAGAAACACTTATTTCTGTAATTAAGGCCAAGAATAAAAGCTAGAACCCATAGTTGTGTTAGAATGCAGGACTGACTGAAATTTTGAAAGTCACAATGAACTACAAGCTGGACAGTGACTGAGGAATATTTTTTAACCACCTACATTTCTTTTCTTACTTTTGGTAACATTTCTTCCAAATTCAGAGGTTTGACTGTAATGACAGGAGTTCAAGTCCTGAGAGCTACCTTTGTTACTGCAACCCTCCCACACTGAACTGCTTCAATTTAGGAGGTGGAAGTAATGCAGAAATCTGTCTCTTCCCACTCAGGCAGCTGCTTACATGATGGCAAAATATTTCCTATACGAAAACAGTGTTCAGTATACTGTTAAGTGGCATTTTTTAAGAGAAATGTCGTCACCTTCAGAGCTCCTGCAATCAGTGCAACTTTCTTGTGACTGGAGAACAAACTGTTGTTTCATTGTGCCTTTAAAAAAAAAATAGGCAATATTTACTATTTTGAGGCATTTCACAAAATATCTGAACAAATTATGTTCAGGGAATAGTATCATTTGCTTTGACTAGTTGGCATTAACTGTTTTTAATAAATGAAGCCCATCCAGCCAAATTAAATCTCAGGTGTTCATCACTCAGTTCCCACAAACAGACCTATGACAACATGAAGGTATTGACCAAAGTAGAAAGGTTTTCCTAGAGAGCCTTGGGTAAGCTGATGCTTCTCCATATTTCCAATCCATAAAACAAGAATTGCATATTTTTCATATTTGGACAACAACAAAACTTTGACACAACATTCTTCAGCAAAGAACTCTGCCATGGGACTTGGCTTTCTCTGAAAAGTTCATTCAAGCTCTAGTGACAATTATTTTTTTTTTTTTTTACTCCACCTCCTTAGACAAAAATCAGATTAACATGCATCTGCCATCCATCTTTGAGGCAAGTCATCAGCCAAATTCACTTACTAAAAATTTTTAGAATATCTAGACAGAACAATTCATAAAGCAAGCCATTGCACCAGGGACTCCTTCATTAACAGTAATTATGCAAACCAGCATGCCACACAAGAGACTGAGATAATCAGATGGGTAGCCTGCAATGCAGGAATGCGTTTGTTAATTTCTGAACACTGATTAGCATTCTGCTTCTGGCTTAGAAAGCATAGAAGATTTACACAGTCCTCCTTGCCTTAATTATTATTTTGCCTGTTTTCATAACCCAAATAATCAAATTAGGCCTACAGAAGATTTTCCTAGGCACAGATTGCCCTACATTTCTCTAAATAATTCCAGCACACACTATTATTCAGTCTCTATTTTTCAATTACTCATGTCCAATTGCATTGTATGATATTATTCATTGTATGTAAGAACTAATCAAGCTAGATTCCTGAGACGCTGGTCCTTTCTTTGTAATGGGCAGTAGTTTCATAAATATCTTTATGTGGAAGTGCAGTGTTCATTAAAATCTGACCTACTTTTGAAAACCCTGCACCTACCACCAGTATACCATTGCCAGTGCCTGAGTTCTTGGGCATTCCTGAACCACATCCCTAGGGCTGTGTCACAACACCCCTAGGTCATCCCCCAAACCCACCGGTCAACAGCATGACTGCGTATCTGTGTTCCTTTTGGACTAGGTGGTCAGCACCACTGTGGGAAGCTCTGAACTCTGTCCTGTGATAAGATTAGGGTCTCTCACACATGCAGTTAGAAAAAAGCTCACTCTTAAAATGCTCAGGTGCTTGGTACACCTCTGGTAAGGTCTGCAGTTCTCAAGTCATACCTTCATAAACACTTGTTGTCAAGGGAATGGCCTACAGGTAAAAAATGCTCCCCTATAGCTTAATAGAAATTGATTCCTCCCCTTTTAGTCTTGCAGGTAAACTATGGTTTCTGAAGTCAATGGGAAATGTTAAGAAGCCATAAAGATCACTTTTTAAAGAATGATCAAGGGGGCAGGAAAGCAGATGCAATTATGACAGCTTGTGGGAGATTATTTCCCTGCCTTTTTTGTAACAGTTCCATAAATCTTTCTCTTCCACCAGGAACGGTTTTGCTCAGGAACACACTTTAGCCAGAGGACCTTTTGTCTTTTTACAGTGTGAAAAATTTTCACTTATGTTTATGTTTCACGAGAAGGAACTGTCTGCTCAGCTAAGAGAATCTTCCCTTTTTTTCCCCTCTCAGGTCATTAAGGACTTGTGTTAGCCATTTTAAAAACAAGGTTCATTTTAATTCAGTGTTCCAATTAAGACCATGGCTGTAATGCCATATTCTTGACAAACCTTGTTTAAAAGCCCATGTTTCATTCCACGCACTTTTATTGAATGTAATCTAATTGTTGAGAAGCACAAACACAACAAAAGTCTTTTTCCCATCTGGTATAACAACATGGCAAGATTGTTTGTGTAAATGTTTACAGATTAAGTGTTTACAAGCTATTAACACATAATTTCTAATTTCATTTCTCGTAGACAAAATAGATAATCCCAAACAAATGGATAAAAATTATTTGACTTAATATACATTCAGAAATAACCAAGACAAAAGTGTATTTTGGCACCCACTGCCTCATCCTTTTCTCTGACTTATCTGCCTGTGTATTAAGATCAAGTTGCTGGAGATATACGGCACTGGATTACATCTACAAAACTTTCACCTCCAGCAATCCTACTTTCCCAAAGCCTTCTAAACAGATAGATAGATGATAGATAGATAGATAGATAGATAGATAGATAGATAGATAGATAGATAGATGATAGATAGATAGATAGATAGATAGATAGATAGATAGATAGATAGATAGATTTTAAATGGTTTTAAATTACTTAGGAGCTTAATTCAAATTGATTTTTCAGGGAGACAAACTCCTAAAGGATATTTTCAAGCTCTTTGTAGAATCCAAAGTCCCACAAACACTTCCGGAAAAGTTGCCCAGGGTTTTAATTAAAAGTACTATTTTCGATAAGACTATATGATAGAAATTATTACTAAATTTTATTTAGGCTCTTGTGCCTACATTTCCAAGTTTGAAAGAATTATGTTTAACAGAAAAATGAAATATGAAGAACATTTGTTGAGAGTAGACTGAAAGTGAAAAACAAATAATGATGCTATTAAATCTTTCCACTATGACAAGATGGCTAGTTGTTTTCCAAAAGAACCACTGATGAAATGATCAACACTGACTTTGTAATTATCATAAAGATTCTGTCAGTGTAAGGTAGTGGTGCATCTGATTCATATAAACATAGCCTTTTTTTCCGTGGCTTTATAAAAAACTCTCAGAAACAAAATACTGAAAACTAAACCAACTGTTGATGGATGATGGCTTATTACTTACTCCCTCAAGCAGCTGAATTCAATAAATGTCTCATATAAGTAGTCTCATAGGCTCATGCCATTTATTCCACCTGCAAAACAAAACAAAAAAAAAGCATAAAACAGAACATAATTGTCACTTTCAGCCTCTCAGTTCATCTGATTGGTGACACTGTTTCCAAGTCCAGGGCTGTACCTTGAAAGTTTTGTTCCCTCCTGTTTCAACATCAAGACATCACCCCCAGACAGATTGCCTAGTTGGGTCAGCTGAACTCAACTGCTGTAAAATCGCATCTGGAGACACTCAACATCACAACAAGCCAGCTCTAAACTACTTACTGCTGTACAGACCTCATGCCTTCAGCCAGGAGATCTTTAATGATGGCAGACAGCACACATCAAGACAAAAATACCAATCCAAATTAAAAAAAAAACAAAAACCAAACAAACCCGCTGAAAAAAAATCCCAATTGTTGATGAACATTTAAATAGAGCACTTCACTGTGAGGTTTTTACAGCACATATATGTCAGGTCACTGTGCTCTATCAAAGGGTAGCGTGGTTTGGGGTGTCCATGGGTGCGAGTCTTTACTTGTTCTTCACAAACAGCAGTCCTCCACTGCCCTCCAGTACTTTGAACTCCCCTTGTTCACCCTGAAGCACTGAACTTAGACAACACAATCTTAAATTTCACCTTTATTTTCTGTACATTCATGTCCTTTTCCATTTCCGTTACATGAAAGTGTCACAGATTTGTGGTGGTGTGGCTAATTTTCGCATTCACTTTGCCTCACAAGTAGCTACTGTCTCATTGTTTCCTCTGTTTATTTAATTCATTTCATTGTCTTGTCTCTTTTTCTTTTCAACTACATCTACTTCAAATATTTGGTAAATAAGTTTCACAATTAAATAGTTGGGGTTTTTTCTGCAGATAAAATTTATAGAATATTCATAATACATTACCTACTGTTCATGTGTAACCCAGCACTGTAATTAAATTATTTTCCCAAATTAACTTTGCTTATGTAGTAGCTGGAATTCAAGATATAATTTAATGTTAGATTAGTGAAACATCTCCTCCAGGGATAGAGGTTTGAGAGCTAACAAATCTCTTTCACTGTACTTAAAAACGCTGTGAGGATTGGCACGCGCTGCTGGCTGTGGAAGGCTGCAGACCAGCTACTTGGTTCTTTGTTCTCAGTCCCAGATATTGCAAAGAGATAAAGAAAAAAAAAATATCAATTTTTATTACAACAATTTTTATAAATCAGTGGACCTCTTCTGCAGAACAGTCACCACTACAGATTTTAAAAGCCCCACACATACAATTCTATGTATCATAAGTTGCCACTTAATGGTCTGCAGGTGTATTTCTATCCAGCTAATGAAAATACTGGCAAAATACTACAGTGATGAGCTAGCTGAGCAGTTCCATGAGCCACTTTTATACTGAGATAAAATTGCAAGAAAATATTCTCATGCGAGCATGTGAAATTGCCAGCCAAAATAACTTGCCAATTTACAAATGCTATGCAGATAACAGATTTTAACAATTAGAACACGAGTACTCCTATTGAAGGTGGGGGGAGGGGAGGAACTCTTTAAACGATATAACTGACAAAATTCAATCAGGTCATAATCCCTCATTGACACAGTTTATTCTCTTGTGCTTAAAGCATGAATCACAGATATGATTCTCACTGAAATGTACACAAGATGAGGCCCCAGGATGAAAGGGGAGAGGCACACTGCTTCACTTTCAAACTTCAGCAGCTTTTCCAGAAAACCTTTCTGCCAAAATTTCATTCACTGTGAAATATTTCTGTGTGATTAAGTGTGGAAAGCTGGTGCTCTCTAAACTTCTCTCCTATGTCATCTGATTTCTATGTTCCAACATCACCTTGTTATATCTTGTTAAAGGACTCTCACAATATATGATATTATTAGGCCAACTTATGCACTTTTCTTTCAGGGTGATAAATTACAATGTGTCATATTTTCATACTTCTGTTTACTCTTATGATGAGGTGGGTATTTTATCAACACTTATGCAGTACTGAAGGGCTCCCAGGGTATGAGAATTAGTTTGGCTGCAGTGCTAAAGATATAAATTACAGAGGAGACAGTATGTTTTGGAACAGCTATTGACCATCCAAGATCTGTGTTGATAATGCTTTTCCAACACACTCCAGTTCACTCTCAACAACAATAAATAATAAATTTTTTAAGTAATTATTTTAGTTGTGTGACTGTATTGAGTCTTCATTCAGTGCCACATGATTGTTGTAGGTGGCTAAGAGTATTGTCTCCATAGTGTTATTCATCCATGCAGGAAGGCAATGCACAGCCTTTTATTGAATCAGCTGACTTCAAGGTGTAGAAATACGTCCAAGACATGTAGGTATGTTGGTCTTATAGCCACCTCCACTATGAACTCCATATCTAATGTGGAAAGTAGAGATGGAAGTACAGGTGCTGACATTACTGGGAAGAAGATAGTGATGTAGAAGTTTAGCCGTTATGTCCACCATTAGTTATGGGAAGAAAATAGATCTTTACACTATATCCCATGCTTATAAGCTAAATAATATGCCTCAGAAAGCTTGGTTTCAGCATTGTTTACTTTTTAACAGTTGGCTGCCTAATTTTAGTTTTGACACCTAAACAAAATGGTGGCACCATATGTACACTGAACTAAAAGTAATAAGCAAAGTTTTGCTGAAAGGCCCAACTGCATTGACAACTTTCTGTTCAGGGTGTTGTTTGAATAGAGCAAAAAAGGTAGCTCAGGCTGCTCAGAAACACTGCAAAAGATAGCGTCTAATAAAACTCACTCTTTCGTATCCCCTGGTCAGACTTCTGGTTCTATTACTGAGAAAGACTCAAACACATGGCCTCCTATGGCTATTGCAAAGTGATTAAATGCCTACAGCTAAAAGCAGAGGACATTACAATTGTTTTGACCACCAAAGCAAAAGAAGCATTGTTGTGCAATTTATTGCCTCATGTACACCATGCTAGTCACAAAGAACTATTCTATTTATATAAAGCTGCCATTACCTTTTTGAAAAGGAGCCAGTCTTCAGATAATGTGAAAAAATAATCAACCACAAGAAACACACACTTATTTCTTCTCCCTAATATCTATTACTTCATTTTGCACCAATTCTAACAAAAACAAAATGCTGAAATAATGGCAAGCTGAGACAATTTATTACCTAGAGCATCATAACAACACATATAGAGTGGCAAACCTCAAGTCCAATTTCTCACATGCATTTAGTTTCATTCCCTGGTGCTGCTTGAACAGTGGGAATTTATTGTGCATTTAAAATGGGCAATTCATTGTTTAAGCTGCTTCACATCCTTTGAAATCTCTGACATCATTGTCCATGACAGTTTGACAACAACAATAAGATGCATTTCCGTTTCTCCATGTTTGTAGCTGTTGATTGAGAGTTTGAATCTGAAGGTTTCTTGTGTTTTCCACTATAGGTATAAAATTATTTCTTTTTAAACCTTTATTATTATCATTATTATTGTTGTTGTTGTTGTTGTTGTTGTTGTTCTACAATCACACTGTCTCAAGCCTTTACAGAGTTTTGATGCTACAAACCAGTTTTCACCTCAGAGACCTAAAGATGTTTCAGAAGCTCCAGATTTTTATATTATACATCTGCAAACAGAGTTACTAACATCTTCCAGTTTGTGATGTTCTAAATTTCTTGTTTGGGCTTTTTATTTACCACATTCTTTCTCAGTGCCTGATATAGCCAGGTGGAAACAGGCATGTACACTTAAAGAGATGGCAAACAGTTACCAATAAAACAAGTTATAATAGGATATTGTCCAGTGTAATTCACTTAGTACACTATTCATGTTGCACTTGTGTGAAACATCATACAGCCAGAATACTGTGCCAAAATGTAAGGTCATGCATTACCTACTTTTTATGGAGGACATTGTACCTCAGAAAATGTATTACCTCTCCAGGAGGTCACATATATCCACAAGCCCTGATAAGCTCATTCTTGTAGCCTAACCAAATTAATCTTAAGCCCCTCAAATTTTTGCAAAATTAAAAAAAAAAAATCTTGTGGAATTTTTAGTTTTGTTTTGTAGGTAGGGTGAACTAATTTGAATTTTTGAAGGGAGAAGATGTAGTGTGGTAGCCATGTGATACAGAGAAATGAGGAAACAGCTGAGCTGAAAATATTCTGGTGTCATTTTGATGGCTCTTACCTCTTCTACAGCCGTTTGTCAATAGCACTCATAAGATAAACATAGTTTTCTTCTAACCTGATAAACAGAAGCTCATTAGCAACACCAGCCTATCAGCAGCAAACTCTCCATTTTCTCAGATCATGTTCCTACTTAACTTTCTAACTATAGAAAGAGACCAAAGCATATATACTGAGATCAACATGTGAAAACAGACACACATAAATTTCCTGAAACTACTGAACAAATCAGTTGTAAAATTAGAACCAGAACATTCCTAAAGAGGACGCATCCCTCAGGAGTATGCTGTTTAGCTAATGGCCTTTGAAGATCCTTGGAGTGGATCAGACTGATAGAAAATACAGTTAATAGAAGACCACAGGAACTTACAAATGACTGCTTAGGGTACAACCAAACTGTACTCAGTCTCAGCGATCATCTCAACACAGTGACCTTCAGTAACCTTCAAATGCAGGGGAAACTTCCCCTGTGCTCTTCAACCTTCCAAAAACTTTTTCAGTTCAGGGATTTCCTATAATTTTTGTGTATATAATAGCCCTCCATAAAGTTCTCTTATAAGAACTTATCCTGTCTCCCTCTCAACACATAAAAGCTCAGGAGATCCCATAGGAAGACATCCACAGCTCTGCCACTTCTGGCTTGAAGGGCCACCTTCTTTTCTTTGTTTTGAGCCTGGCTTCTACTAACTTCATGTGCACATGTGAAAGTGATGGGCCAAGAGCCAGTGGAGGCAAGCATGCCAGTAAGAAGTAGTTGTATGACCACCCTTTTTTATTTTCTGAGTGTTTTCTCCATAATTTTTATGCCCTATCATTATCACTGATTCAAACACAGTGGAAAAGGCTTTTATAAAATTGATTTGACTTAACACTAGCAGTCCAGGAGATATCCAAATGGATTAGCAAGTGCATAAACTGCTTCAGAAAACAATATCAAAAGTGAGTTCATCTCAGAATTGCCAAAGGTGATTTTGCTACTCATGACCCACAAAATAACAATTTTGTGGTTAAAATGGATGCGCATTAAGTAAGCTGCCACAAAACCTGTTTGTCACTCAATACAGCTCAAGACTAAAGTTTAACTGTGACTTAAAAACACGTGGGCCTTGGGTTTCCTTGTATATCATATATTAATAGATAGTAGTTTATGCAACTGCCCAAAGAGAAAAAAATACATGCAGTGTCTAAATATTACTTTTCTACACCAGGTTCCCAAATGATCAGTGACAACATAAAGCACAGCCCCAGCTAAACTAAGGTCATACAAGATAGCACCAACAAACTGGCTGCTCTGGTACCCCCTGTGCTGAGGTCATTCTCTTTTCAACTCAGAAAATGTAGGCATTGCTCAACTAAATAGTTAATAATTTTTTTACAGAGTAATTATGTGGCCCACAATTAAATCTATTAACATGCATAACAGAAAAGTTCCTGGAAAACAAAATGGAATGGAAGATGTTTATTAGAATGTTACTCAAGGCAATATCAGCTTTTGACCTTTGCCCATCTACTTAGCTGCTTTCCCTATTCAGTGATTCCACCGATTGACACGTTTGACAATACTTATTACACCATACTTCTTACATGGCACTTCAACAACTTTGCACTTTTACTCAGTCACATTAGAAATGTGAGTTTTCTCCTTCAGATGCCAACAGTTCTGTCCATGGACATCCAACACCAGGAGAAAAATGCTAGTAACATTAGAAAGTCAAGAGAAAGTGTCTTAGGAAGGTGATGTAAAATTACAGCTGTGCTCTACAGATGAGGTCATGCTCTTTCACAGTTTCTCAGGATAGCAATTGCTGCTGCAAAATGGGCCTTTATGGTCCCATCCTTTTCACATACAGAAAGGTGATGCTATCCTAGTGAGACTTGTCAGTTTCCAAAGAGAAAATCTCCCCACCAGAGTCTCCCCAACACATCCCAGAAAGATACTTTCGTTAATTCACTTTGTGGCTTTTTTTATACTCAACCAAAGTTAATATGAGTTCATAAAGAAAAGTATCAGCACAACTGACTTTTCCATATGGGTGTCTCCTGATATTTATTTATAAATTGTCCTCTCAAACTGAGAGAAGAATATAAACTTGGCCACAATTTCTGGTAAAAGTGTTTTTAAAGATGATGGGAGACTATTAGCTCTCTTTCTAGATTAGTGTTTCTCTAATTTATTTTCAAAGCATGCTTGGACCATGTGTCATGTTATGACAAGGATTTGCAAGTACAGGTAAATAAAATTCAAGCTAAATTTAAAATAGGCTGTTATTATTTCACGTTTTCTCCTCTTAAATTTATTTGTTTGCCTGCATAGGCATTGTGGAAAAGTATACATATATAAAATTTTGCAATTCTTCTGGCATGTCACAGAATGGATGAAAAACTAGGTGTGGCGGGCGGGAACTCAATGACATATCTAAGTCGCCTCTGTAACTTGACGTATTTTTGCTCAGTGATCTGTCTTCAGAGCTCAAGAAATTATTTTAGTTGTACATATAAAGTATTTATTTAAAGCTTATCTGCCAGAAGGAAACCCAGCTTCATTTTTTAAAAAAATTAGAAAAACATTTTCCTTGCTTGAATTGTTGGCTAGCTGAAAGCAAGAAGCATCATGTTGAAACACCAGTGATTATAAAACATCACCATACCACCCCCATTTAATCTAATGCTCTTCTAGGAAAAATAAGTAGATATAAGTAAATTATTAATTTTGTGAATTTTCTATTTCCTTTTTTATATTAAGCTTATACAATGGTGAAATAGGGGTTTTAAGTCTCTTCTGGGAAACACCTGAAATAAAAAAGTCTTTTAATTCAAGTCAGAAATACATGAAATAAAAATGATGATAGGTTAATGCAGCCTGATATGAATTAGAAACTTTCCATAAAAAGCTCTCTTTTTTTGTATGTAAAGTAAGTAACATCCATTTTTAAATCCTTAATTAAATTTTAAAAGTAACTGAGACTAATTCTTTCCAACTCATCCCCCCCCTCCACTGTTATGACAGAGTTTGAAACATGGTTAGAATAAAAAAAAAGAACATAGGATATGTCCCCTCAGAGACAATACTTCAGACTTATTGTCCAGATTCCACCAATCCAATTAGATTATTCAAAGTGATAGCTCATAAATTGTTAATATATTGCTCTGTAAGTGAAGAAAAATACTTATCTCATTTTTCCAGCCCACTGGCTCGATTTCTGTACTTTACAATCATTTGTTAAAAATTTTCCCTTTTCCATTACTTTTTATTGTTAGTTCAGAAATAAAATCCTATTAACAGAGGATTTATGATGACAAGATAACTACAGTGCAGGAGCGGAGAGGGCGTGAGTTTAATGACACACAAATAAAGTTTAATGAAATATTATGAAATTGAAATAACAGACTGAATAAATCTAACTGGTAACTATGCATTATAACTGTAAGAAAATAAAATTCATAAGAGAAAGAGGCTGTAAATATAAAGAAAAACAATAGACTGAGCAGACAGTGTATCTATCCAGTATGGTAGCACTGTTTAAACTTACATTCTTAAAGATTTCCTCAAAAAATTACTGAACTCTGTATTCCTGTCCCAACCCTTGTTTTTTCTCTTCTGTCTATAGAAAGATATCTGTCAATAAAGGAAATAATAAAAAATCAATGCACTTAAAAGATATGGATTACATATTCAAACTATTCAGAATGGATAGTAGCAGAGAGACATTGAAGATAGTAGAGATGGGATACAGATATTTTAACAGACCATGTAATAAAGAAATGTGTAACAAAACCCTCATTAAAGATTATTTATTTTAAGACAACCCTTAAATTTTCTAGGGGAAAAAATGCAGACATTTAAAACACATTTTTTAAAGCAATATCATGAACATAAAACTGCACTGGAAGGAGGGAATTCTCAGGCAGATCTAACACAAACCACTTGGAATAAGATGGTTTACATCCTTAGGAGTAGGGGCCATGACACACAAATTTTGTGAAAGATAGAGATAAGTTAAAGAACAAGCATACAATGTTGTGTTAATGCAGGATTTCTTACTTCTAATTTGAGATTAGTTGATAATACTAATTTCAATTTTTTTTTCTTGATAGTCCTCCACAGCAATATTTCTAGCCAAGCTGTCCTTTTCTGTAACCTGCATAGCCTGTTTATCTCTCTAAAAATGTCTCAGCAAGGTCAGTTGTTCCAAGTCACACAAAGACAGGAACGCAAAAAGTACAAGTCTATTGCCAAATTTGACCAGAAATATTGTATCTTGGGTTTCAAGTGAGTTGGAGCTGCTGCCTGTACATTCATGTCTCCTTCCTATCATCATAGTTTCATCTGCAAAGCTGTGTTACTGAAAACAGTTTTCTACTCTGTAATTACTTTTAAGATGCCTCTCCTTTCCATATTAAAACTCAGGCATTGTTTAAAGATTACATTGGATACAGTGTTTGATTCATAGATAATTGCATGCAAGCTCTACTAACTATGAATGTGTTAGATGATTGAAAGTATTTGCAAATACTTCAGCTAGATAATTTATAGAGAATAGGCTGTTCACTCAATAATCAGTTCAACTATTCATTAGAAATTTTTAATGACACACTGTGTAATCACATGTTATTTTTATATATACATCTCACTTTGGTGGCAATAAATTAAGTTTACTGTGGTTTTGGCAAAACAGAATAATTTCTAGAGATAAAAATCATGTAATAGTCTTTCAGTTCATTGAGAAGGCTTGAGACAAAAGACATTACCAAAGGGAGGAAGTGTAATTATAAATCAATTATAAATCATATTTGTAAAAACTATTTGTTTCACTGCACTTCCCATTCCTTAGGGAAATTATATGTCTATTTACAACATACCTAACATAATATAACTATTAATAAATAAGACAACACTGATCTGTTAGTTCTGTTTGTTAAAGAAGGAATAACATCCTTGTTTAGGAAGTGTGACAGTACTGTGGATTATTACTGTCGATCAATAATGGTTAATAAGATGGACACAAGCATGGTTTTGAGCATGCTATTTTAGTAGTAATCTAGTCATTTGTTTTAATAGAAGAGTGTTCTGGTTTCACTAGGATAGAGTTAATTTTCTTCTTAGTAGCTAGAATAGCACTGTGTTTCAGTTTCAGGATGAGATTTGTTATAAGAATGTTGATAATATACTTAAGTTTTTAGTTGTTGCTAAGAGAATCAAGGAGTTTTCCAGCTTCCCCTGCTAGTGTGCAGGTGCAAAAGAAACTCAAGGGGACCATAGTAAATTAGCAAACCCAAATTTGCATTTGGATATGCGAAGTGATATTCCATATTTTATGATGTCATGTTCCATATATAAATGAGGGTGGGCTGGAAAGCTGGGTGATCTCTCAGGCTCTCCTGCTCTTTGGGGATTGCTGTTTGGATTTCAGAATTGTCTCTGCTCTGGGATCACTAGCCAGGGACTGGGCTGAGCATTGGCTGGCTGGTGGTGAGCAATTGCCCTGTGCATCACTCATCTGTATATTCCATTATTACTGTTATAATTGTTATTGTAAATATTATTTTATTTAAATTATTAAATTGTTTTTATCTCAACCCACAAGTTTTCTCACTTTTACCCTTCCTATTCTCTCCCCCATCCCATTAGGGAAGGGTGAGCAAGCGGCTGTGCAGTATTTGGCTGCCAGTCAGGTTAAACCTGTCACAAAGGGAAATTAAAATATTTATACCATTTTTAAAAATATGTTGAACATGACAATTCTCTGAAGTTTGGGAATAATGACATCTAGTTTCCTCCTAGGTCTTTTGCAGGTAGTCTTAGCATTTTTGAAACACAATGAAAGATTCATGAGCATCTTATGTCAGGAAAACTATGGCTTCCTGTTCCCCTTCCACATCTTCCAATTCTTTTTAATTTTCTTTTCTGGCAATACCTCCTGTCTAGCCCCCACTTTTTCACTTTTAAAAAGAATTTTTATTTGTTTAATGTTTGTTTTGCACTCAAAAAAGTGTCCCACAACAGAAACAAACTGTACTGGGATAAAACCAGGACCATTTTTCCTTAAACCCACCTTTCCTTAAATGAGGAAAAAAAAAAAGAAAAAAAAGAAAAGGGTTAATTCCAATATACTGCAAATATGTAAGCACATGGTAGGTTCTTTGAAACAGTCAATATTTAAGTTCATAAGGGTGATGCTATGGATAACATATATTTCACTGTCCTAGAATCTTTGGACAAGACTTGGCATCAAAAAGTGTCCTGGTAAAAGAAGGATTATTATCTGAAAAAAAAATACAGAGAAAAAAATGTAAGAATCATCAAGGAGACTAAACAAAAAACTTCGCACAAATACAGAAAAAAATACTTCTCTTTCTACCATGTAGGATCAAACTATGAAATTCTACACCAACAGACTTTCTGGAAGTTTCTTCCTCACCAGCATTCATTCAGGTATTTATTAAATCTTTGTCTAAATTTCTGATATTTCTGTGTCTCAGTTGCCCACTGAAAGGTCTCCCCCAGGAGTGTAGGAACGCAAAAGCATAGAGGTTCACAGAGATTACTCATTTCAAATGGCTTTTAATTCCCCCAAACCCTTGAGCGTCAGCCAACGTGTGCAGTGAGTTAATCACATTTAGCAGGCAGCCAGGCTACAAAGCAGTCCTTTTTTGCCACCAAGGGCTGCTCATTTTCTAATACAGTGTTTCCTCTTAAGTTGAGGGACCTATCATGAAGCCAAAATAAAATTTTAGAAAAGAAAATAAGAGTAAATTCTTCCACTATAAGAAAATCAGATTGATATTCTTTCTGCATGGTATCTTTAGTGCTAAAATATATGTCAAAAATTACAGAGACTATGTGAATGATCATTCCTACTCCTGTTAGTATTTGTTTACCTTCTGTAATGGAGATCTAGGAAATCTGGTTCCAGTTTAAATCAGTAAATTCTTAACCTCATCTGAAATGTCTAATTATAGTACATTTACAGAGCTGATTTGGGGTAAGACGGAGATGTAGAGGGGAACTGCACCTTATTCTGACAGATACAAATATAGTGGGGAAAAAAATGTTTCCACTGTGTCTACCTACCTCTTTGCCAATGTATAAATGACCATAACAACTTGAAGAAGAAGGGAAGGAGAAACTTATTTTTAAATGAAGGCTTGAATGAAGTTTTTACCTAATTGAGGGTGCCCTTTCACAGCAGTTATAAAAAGAAAGGAAAAAGGAAAAAAAGAAAGCATGGAAGAGTGACATACTTCATTACAATTCTGCATGTGTAGATTCTAATTTCAGTTTGCACCCAAAAAAAAAAAATAAAGGTACTTATATTTTATTTGGATTTTTCTGGCTGATGCAACTAAAAGTGAATCTTATCACCCTCAGAAGTTTTATTGTGATCATAAAAGTACCTTGAACTGAAAGAATCTTTGCTCAGTTTTGAATTTACGTGTTCATAATATTTCAAAATCTGTTTAAAAAGAGGGGCAAAGTGTAAAGGGAATCTTGTAGAGCTTTGTAGAGCTTAAAGATTTTTTCCATTACACTTTTCAGGAATATTCTCTTTTTGTTTTAAAATACTGTATGCTCACAGGTGCTATATAGCTTATCCATATGAAGTCCATACTAGTCTCATAATATCAAACTTCTATCAAGAACAATTACAAAGAGGTTTGAGACATTTCTAGTGTAATAAAACAGCCGCTGTTCATTCATCATAATCTCTGCATGCCAGAAGTTCTAATAACAAAACCTGAATTTCAGCTGTTACTTTTAACATTTTCCTGTTTGAAATGATGCCATCATCTATATTTACAGAAACAAATGAGGAAATTATATTTTCTCTGTATGTGATGGACTTGTCATTTGCAGTTTTCTAATATATCCTATGGTCTCTATGACAACATCCTCCTTTATTTGTTCAGCTTGCTAATGCTCTGCTCCAACTTTTAGTTGTGAGCCTTGCTACTCTCCCTGCAAGAGGTCAAACAAGAACAGCTTAAGCAAATTGATCCATGGCTTTACAGAATTTCAGAACCAAACACCAACTCACCTTTTGCAGCAGAGGCTCGGTTTGGGGGTGTTTGTTTGTTTGTTTGCTTGCTTGCTTACTTTTTTAAAGTAGAGGCCATTTATAAGCCTAGTCTTTAGAAGATGTCTCTAGGAGCTTCCTCTACTTGAAGAGCAGAGAAGCCAGTGTGTCACCAAGTACAAACTAGCCATATGAGAAAAAGACTGCACAAATATTGTGTTCTAATTTCTCAGAAATGTTCACACACAATTTTGTTATTTCTGTTATGTCTACATTTCTTCTACCTGATTTTTTAACCGTTGTTTTTCCTTGCAAGCGTGCATCTGCTGTGTATCTGTTATTCGCCATTGATAAACAGACTCTTCCCTGAATAGCAGAAGACTACTCAGACAGAAGTGTAGCTACACTACACGTGTACTGTAAGTACATTATTCAGTTATAATAACTATAATTCTAAGTGCTGATAAAGCATAATGACAATGATTTTCCTTTCTACAATTCTGCACTTACTTCCAGTTGCATCTAAATGTATGTTCAGAAATAAAACACATTTCAAAACAAAATTTAAAAATCCATACTTTAAGGATGGGACATTTCAAGTACATAAAGCGCACAGTCCAGAATATGAGGAACTATAGGCTTCGTCAAAAATGTTAAAATTTAGTGCCTGGTACCCTTGCACTTCTAGAAAGGTACAAGAGACGAGAAGTACTGTAACAGACACAGGATTTACTGAGATATGTACAAGTCAAATCTGGTTGATAGGAAGGAAAGCTCCCTAATACTCAGATTAAGCTTCTGACTTCTCATTTTTGCAAATAATGTTCTCTAGTTCCTGCCTCCAAGAACATTGCTAAGTATTGCAGCAGGAAATATTTCATCCCTATAGCATGCAACAGGGGCTTGGTTTTGACCTGATGGTTCTCAAATTCATTCCCTTTGTAAGACAGAATTTTTCCTTAAGTTTGGCTAGTAAAGTACATTAAAGCACTTGTTTTTTCATTATATTTGAACTGATTTACAGCAGTCAAAGTGCACACTACCTGTCTTAAATCTTTAGGAACATTTCTTTACAAGGTGTCCTACTTACATACATTCTGGTAGGAGATCACATTTCCCAAAGATAAGCCTTTAGAGCTTCACACTAAGGTCAATCAAAGATCAGAAACTACAGCTTTCTTCATTTCAAGTTTTTTGTATAGCTGCTACAAGGTCAACACGTCCACATATTATTTGTGTTGCAGCAGCATCTGGATTACCCAGAAATTTTCATTTACAAGTTATGAACCACTGGGGACAGAGAGGTCATAGATTTAAAAAAAAATCTCCTGCTTAATCTAGCTATCTCTACAGTAACAGAGAATAAAGAAACATAGAGAGGAAGATTTTGGTTTTGCTATTTTGACACTGGATTTACACTGTATTCACTCACTGTAAACCCAGGAAAGGACAGCACAGACACTTAGCCTTGCAGCTCTGATGGCACACCTACAAGTCATTTTCTGAACTGCTGGTGCAAAGACACAGCTTAGAAGACATTTGACATTGCCATGGCCATGCCTCCAGAAAGGCCTCTGGTTGGAGACCCACACTCCTGCTCCATGTGGCACGTGCAGCTCTCATCTCACTCTCCCTTCATGTGCCTCCTCCCCTCCATGGTGTCTGGGGCCTCTATGGGATCGCTGATAGCACAGGGCCTCTTCCCAGTGTGCCCTGTCACTCCCTGCTCTCCTACCTTATTGCATCTCTCTCCCACCCCTCATTCCTATCACCACTACCCCACTGCAGCCCCCTGCTACCCCAACCACAAGGAACAGCTCCCACTCATCCTACTGTCATCTCAGGCTTCCCTCTTTCACCTTCTCTCGTGGGTCTGCCCATCAGGAAACTATAGTCATTAATAAAAAAAAGCCACACAACAGTATTGCCTTGGGCACCAGATAATACATATAATCTTATCTAACATAAAATAAACTTCCAGATTAAAGGTCTCTACCTTTTGTGATGAAAGAGTTGCAGTTTTCCAGCAATGCAAAGAACTCTAAAATTTTCCTCAAGTGAACTTTAGATAAAAAATGGGTGGACTTCAGTAGCACACTCAACAGTCAAGATTTTTCCCTCCTGGCTCAGGCACTCTTTAGTTATAGCATTTTAAAACACACTCTGTCACACACATTGATCTGAGAATTAAACGACTACGTTATTCACACCACTGCCCTCTATTCTGATTAAAGTCAATGTATATAGTACAGCAGATGCACCAAATATTGACCTTCTCCATGCAGACGTGTAAACACTGATTCATCTGAGTTTCATGGAAAGAGGCTTCTTCTATTTTTATAAATAATTTTATCCCTGGATTATGAAAATGTAAGCAGAAACAAGCCCCTGCAGTACCAGAAAGAAGAAAAACACTTCCTTATCCAACCGCACCACATAGTTTGGTGTTGCTGGCAGACTTGCTGAGGGTGCACTCAATCCCACTGTCCATGTCACCAACAAAGATGTTGAACAGCACCCGCCCCAATACCAACCCCTGAGGGACACCACTCATCACAGGTTTCCACTCGGACATTGAACTGTTGACCGCAACTCTTTGAGTGCGACCATCCAACCAGTTGCATATCCACCAAGTGGTCCATCCATCAAACCCACAGGTTTCCACTTTAGAGACAAGGATGTCATGTGGGACAGTGTCAAACGCCTTGCACAACTCGACATCAGTTGCTTTAGCCTTGTCTAACAACATTGTGACCCCATCATAAAAGGCCACCAGATTGGTCAGGCATGATGCCCTTGGTGAAGCCATGTTGGTTGACACCAAACACCTTCTCATTTTCCATGTGCCCTAGTTTCTAGGAGTATCTGTTCCATGATCTTGCCTGGCACTGAGGTGAGACTGACCAGCCTGTAGCTCCCCAGGTCTTCCTTGTTACCCTTTTTAAAAGTGGGGGTTCTGTTCCCTTTTTCCAGTCTGCAGGAACTTCACCAGACTGCCAGGACTTCTCAAATATGATGGATAGTGGCTTCGCAACTTCATCTGCCAGTTCCCTCAGGACCTGTGGATGCATCCCATCAGGTCCCATGGACTTGTGCACCTTCAGGTTCCTTAGGTGTTCCCAAGCCTGATCTTCTCCTACAGTGGGTGGCTTTTCATTCTCCTGGACCTTTCCTATGCTTTCTAGCACTTGGGCAATGTGGCACAAGTCCTTGCTGGTGAAGCCTGAGGCAATAAAGTCATTGAGCACCTCAGCCTTCTCAGTGTCCTGTGTGCCGAGGTCCCCCCCTGCCTTCTGGAGAGGACCCACATTTTCCCTAGTTTTCCTTTCCTCCCCAGCATATCTAGAAAAGCTTTTTTTGTTGTACATGACATCTCTGACTAAATTCAATTCTGTCAGGGCCTTGGCTTTCCTAACCTGATCCCTGGCTACTCGGGCAATTTCTCTGTACTTATCCCAGGTTGCCTATCCTTCCTTCCACCCTCTGTAGGCTTCTTTTTTGATCCTAAGTTTGTTCAGAATCTTCCTGTCCATCCATGATGGCCTCCTGCTGGTTTTGCCTGCCTTCCTCTTTGTTGGGATGCATCGCTCCTGGGCTTGGAAGAGGAGATCTTTGAATATAAGCCAGCTGCCCTGCGCCCCTCTTCCTTCCAGGAATTCATCCCATTGTACATGACCAAGCAGGTCCCTGAAGAGGTCAAAGTCTGCTCTCCTGAAATCCAGGGTGGTGATCTTACAGTACTTCTCACTGCCCTAAGGATCTTGAATTCCACCATTTCGTGGTCACTGCAGCCAAGACTGCCCAAGAGCTTCACGTTCCCCACCAACCCCTCCTTCTTGTTGAGAACAAGATCCAGCATGGCACCCCTCCTCATCGGTTCCTCGACCACTTGTCTTCCCAGGTGGACCTGCCTGACTTCCATCCTGACTTGCCTGGCTCTCAATTTCCAAAGCCCCATACCTGTTGTGCAGCGGTAACTGGGGGGGCAAGTGAGGCCAGCAGGAGATTCACCTGCCTCTTCAGCCTCTCTGAAGCATATATGCCTGTGTCACTGGGCACATAGCAGATATCAGCAGTTATGTGATATTTTAATCAGTGACTTTATCATATTACACAGATAAATGGAATGTGTAAAGTGATCTGGATAGTGTTATTATAATTACAGTTATCATCATCTGCTCTATTTGATCACTTAGGTATATTTCATGTAGTGGTAGTCTGTGGTTACACGTAACTCGTTCACTGAATCACAGACAACAAGAAGCTTCACTTTTTACCAAAAACTGAGCAAATCAGGCTTGTCAGCCAACTAAAAAGGTTTTTTTTCTGACTATATTTCTGGTCAGTGGACCCTTTAACTCCACTTCGTGCATTTTAATTGAGCAGTGGAGAGTATATCTTACTTCAGTGTAGTTAAAAATGGTTCTTATATCTTTGTGTCCGGAATATAAGTTAAGCCTCTCCTTTTGAAAAACTATACTTATAAGTATGTATTAAGCCATTCAGCCAGCTGTAGCCAGCTTGTTCTACATAAGAATCACAAACTGTGCTTTTACATGAATGAACTCTTTTAATATATGAGTTAGTTAGGCTTGTGCCTTATTATAAAAATATCCTTAATATTTTCATAATTTGTCCTCAGAAAAATAACTCAAATTCAGGACAGAGTTAAAAAATAAAGTAGCCTTATGAATAGGCACTGTATCTTGAGTAGACAATGTAAAAGACAAAAGCATTCAATAGAACTGGCAGGTTATAAAGGATACTATAAGAAAGAGTGACAAGAAAGTCTCTCTCCAAGTAGTGAAAAAGAAACTGTAAGGCACAACTATGACCAAGTTTTAAAGGACATCTAGCTCCAAAGCTTAAAATATGACAATAAAGCTGTCAGTGGAAGACTAAAGAATAGTGCAGGCATGTGTGAATGTAAACCATATGGATGGAGGCACAACATGAATTATAACTGGCCAAATATACTAAGCATAAGGACAAAAGTATTATACTGCATTTACATAATCAGGAAAGAGTGAAAGGAAAATACAAGCTCACTGATTGTTGAAAAGGAGAGCAAATAAGCAATGAAAGAGAAAAATCTTAAGTATTAAATGCCTTGTGACTAGAGTTTTGAAAGCACAACTAATTACACAATTGATTTTAGCACAGGAGCACAAGCAAGGATTGTTGAGCAAAGTTCAATTAAGTTAAAAAACAAGGAAATTAATTATCTTAGTACGAGAATATCGAAATTTATTGAGAAGAGTGGGGTTAATTAAGAACAAACTAATAGAAATATATGGAAAAGAGGTAGCTGTTAAATCACGGTCATTATGGACTAGTTTCACACTGGTCAGGCCCATGAATAAAGTCAAACTCTTAATTCCATCAGGGAGATCTGTGAATCTGGAGATAGTTTCATAATTAATTACATCCTCTAAGCATGGTGATCAGTAGTTTTCTACCATACTGAAAGGGTATATAAGTGGCATCCCGTGGGTCTTTTCTGGACATATTCAATCTTTTGTTTGTAATTTGAGTGATGTAACACTTCAAAACCATGTGTAATTTTGGAAAGCTTGATGAGTGTATTGGGTTTGCTTGGCAAGGTTTCAGTAGCAGTGGAGTGGGGGGACATGGGGTGGCTTCTGTGAGAGAAGCTGCCAGAAGCTTCCCCCATGTCCGACCCGACACAGCCAATGCCAGCCGGCTACAAGAACGGACCCGCCGCTGGCCAAGGCCGAGCCCATCAGTAACGCCTCTGTGATAACATAATTAAGAAAAAAAAAGGAAGGGAGAAAAAAAAAGCTGCACACTTTGCAGCTGGAGAGAGGAGTGAGAAGATGTAAGAGAAAACAACTCCAAAGACACCAAGGTCAGTGAAGCAGGAGGAGGAGGAGGTGCTCCAGGCGCCGGAGCAGAGATTCCCCTGAAGCCTGTGGTGAAGACCAGGGTGAGGCAGGCTGTCCCCCTGCAGTCCATGGAGGTCCATGGTGGAGCAGATGACCACCTGTAGCCCGTGGAGGACCCCACTCCGGAGCAGGTGGATGCCCGAAGGAGGCTGTGACCCCACGGGAAGCCCACGCTGAAGCAGGATCCTGTCAGGACCTGTAGCCCGTGGAGAGAGGAGCCCACGCTGGAGCAGGTTTGCTGGCAGGACTTGTGACCCCGTGGGGGACCCGTGCTGGAGCAGTCCCTTCCTGAAGGACTGCACCCCATGGAATGGACCCATGCCAAAGCAGTTCGTGAAGAACTGTCAGTCATGGGAAGGACTCACGCTGGAGAAGTTGGTGGAGGACTGTCTCCCGTGAGAGGGACCCCATGCTGGTGCGGGGGAAGGAGACCTCCCCCTGAGGAGGAAGGAGCGGCAGAAACACCGTGTTATGAACTGACCCCAACTCCATTCCCTGTCCCCCTGTGCTGCTGGGGGGAGGAGGTGGAAAATCGGGAGAGAGAGATTAAGCCCAGGAAGAAGGGAGGGATGGGGGAGGTGTTTTAAGATTTGGTTTTACTTCTCACTATCCTCTGATTTTGATTGGTAATAAAGTAAATTTGGTTTTTTTCCCCCAAGTTGAGTCTGTTTTGCCCGTGCCAGTAATTGCTGAGTGATCTCTCTCTGTCCTTATCTCCACCCACGAGCTATTTGTTATAATTTTCTCCCCCTGCCCATTTGAGGAGGGGGAGTGATAGAGTGGGCTTTGGTGGGCATCCAGCCTCTAGCCAGGGTCAACCCACTACAATGAGTTTCAGAGCTCATGCAGAAAACACACCAAAAAAAGCTCATATGTCAAACAGAAAGTACCAAATGTGACAAGGAGATCCCAAATACATTAATATGAAAGGGAAAACTCTTGACAACAATAACGCTGTAAAAAAAAAAAAAAATCCCGTTTATACTAGCATGCATGATCTTAAGTTGACGATGTTTGTGCATGAAGAGCAGATCTTGGTCAAGAAAGTATTATCAGCAGTATTATCTAGAAAGCATGGGAGATAACCATTCTGCTATACACAACATTGGCAAAGCACTTGATGATGTGCTATCTCAGGTTTTTGGTCCTGTGCTTAAAAAATTGAGGCAATCCAGAAAAGAAATTATGACAAGAGACTCAAACTATGGGGAAATGTAAAGAATCAGGTTTGTTTTGCCTGGAAAAGAGAAATATGATATGGCAACGGTGTTACCATTCCCACTGGAATAAAGGGATAAGAAATCAGTCTTTCTCCATTTGGAGTAGATACCTGAACAATCAGCTCAAACTGAAACAACAGGTTAGGTGAGGAAGACAAAAATCAAAGCAAAACAGAAAAAAACCCTATCATAATGTATCTGGCCAGAAGTACAATTAACGCAGTAGTCCATTTTCAGTATTGAGTATTCTATGCAAAAACTGTAAGGGCAGTTCCAGAGTTACCCTGCTCCTTCTACAGACAAACAAATTTCAGTAAAAATCTGCAGACAGAAGAGGAAAAAAATATTCTTATTTCATGACTGCTTTGCAATGTACATCTGCATTTGTAATGATCAAGATAAACAAACATAACCTGCCTTTTGCAGGGTAATCATGACCTTCAGACAGTGTGCACTTCTTAAACTGAAACTAAAATACTAAAATTTCCTTGTTATGTGTCTATTTTACCAATGCACTTTAACGTTACCCACTATGTAAAATTTTGCGCTTTCAGTTTCCAGCAGATTTACTTTTGAGAAACACTTTAGCAACAGTAGTTGTATGACTTCATTGTGAGCCTAATTGAGAAAAACGTCACACAGATTACCCAGCAAATAGGACACATTTCTGATAGTGGCTGCAATTCCAGAAGACAAACAAACAAACAACAACAAAAAAAAATTGGAACACTCACCATTTCAACTACAAATACTTATATATGAAACACTGACATTATTAAACTCCTAATTCTATTCTATTTTCTCCCAACTTTTCACCCCTTCCCACAAAAATGATAAATTTATCCATAATGATGTAACACATAAAAGTAATCTCCTGATGCAAAATTTTTATTAAAACAATAATTCTTTCTAAGGTCATTAAAACTGATATTTCCTCTGTGCAATTAAGGAACAGCTTCTTATTTATGTGATACACTCATATAATTTTCTGCTTAGCCCAGCTAAGCAAAAGTGTTGCTCAAGCAGACTCCAAGTTGATTGATTATTATGGAGCAAACAATACAGTATCTCCCATCTGCATTTCTTACTGTAAACACTGTTTTACTTGAAAGCAGTTTCTGCCAGTTCTACTTTACAACACAAGATGCATTAGAGTAGCAAGGGATGTCTACTGGAAGAATAACAATAGCAAAAAAGAAAGATAATCTGGGATATCTCTATCTCCAAGAAACAACAGGATCTCCACCTACCACACATATCAATTGAAAGTAAGTTTTGTAGATCCAGTAGACTGTAAATAAAATCTGCTAAAGTTGCCGGGCCTTCAGTAGACCTGCTTCAGTGAGTGATATAGACAAATAAATATAAAAGCAAGTTCTGAATTAGCTAAATACCAGGCTTTTTTTAGACAGGCATTTCTAAATTAATTATTTGAGAGATTTTTGTATAAATTAAAAGAATTTGGGGAAGGGAAGGAAAGGAAAGAATTGGGTCATTTAGCTTAACAGGTTCACAAGTGAAGGTGCAGTTTGGAGAGTGAGAAAGGAAGGCAAAGGTGAGAAAGAAGCCTCATCTCTAAACCTTTTTGTGGGTTACCCGAAAGATACTACAGTCACTCCATTCCTGTTCCTTTGATGTTAGTGAAGAAATTTCCAGTGATTCTGGAAAATACTGGCCTGGACTTACATAAAGTCCCTAGTTATGGTTAGATTTCAGACTAGTCTGAGGACTAAACTAGACAATCAAGACTGCTGGAAATTTCCTGCTTTTGCTCAGAAGAGATCATCCAATAAAACAAGGCTGTCCACCAATAGTTTTGGCAAGATGAAAAGTCTTTAAACAACCAAAAGAGTTACTATCTGTAGCATATATCAGAATTAAATTGCCTTCCTTCAGTTCTGTTGAAGTGGTAGCAAATGTAGAATTCATTGTTTTCTAATGGCATTTTCTTAATTAAACACTATAGACTCCACTAAGCAATACAGAACATCTCTACAGGGCCAAAAGAATTAAAGATCTAATGATGCAGATTGTCAATGACTCAAGTTTTCAAAAACAACTACAATAAATAAACAAATAATTCTCACTGTGTTTTGAAACATATTTCACATAGCATTCTCTTGATTCTGTAAGACATGACCTGAGTATATATGCTTGGCTGGATTTTGGTTTAGGTATTATTATGTGAACCCAAATGAAGGAACCAGTAATGTGCCCTACCACATACACATCAGCATATTTTGGGTTTTCAGCTTCCTCCAAAAACAGCTTTCTGTCAAGTCAATAACAATAATAAAAGACAAATAACCATCCAAGCTCATGAAAATATCTCTTTAGATTAGAATCTCATTTAGCTTTGATAAGAAATAGCACATAGAGTCTGCTTAAGTAGTGAGCCTTACAGACTTTCTGAGACTTATTAAGAAACAAACTTAGTGAAAAAATAAGAACATGCACAATATTGTGAAGCTAGTTGGATTCCAATTTTGAGTTAAGATTTCATTTTTAGGGCTTGATCCCCTTTCAACAGAGAAATATATTAATGGAGCATATAATGTACATGATAAGACTAACTTATGCAATGAAAGATGCTAATGCTTAGGGGAAGAGTGGGAAATTGGATGATGCTCAAGCTCTATAAAAGCACTTGAGAGGATTAAAACTGCACCCAGTCAGTGCAGTTAGAGAAACTGCAACAAAACCCCTTAAGAATGTGGTAGTAATATACAAAAGGGATTTTGAATTTAAGTCCAAATGAATTTCACGTTTTCATGCTGCTACTTGTAGCAAATTAGCTCCTACAGCACTGAACCAAGACAAGTGTCCACTGAACTTCCACTGGACAAAGATGTATTGCCTCCTCCAGGATACTGGCAATCTGGAGTAATACCTGTTTTGTAGCTAGATAATTCAGACAGATTGTAAATCATCATCAGTGCCATCAAGAAGTCCACTCTCCTGGGTCTCCTACAGGTCTTTCTGTCTTCTTATTCCATTGGTTATTCTTTGTTGTACTTAGCTTTCTTATATCCATACTTCCTGTACAACAAGACACCCCATTTTATAGAAATTCTTTCTGTGTTACAATTAATACTTGCTGCCTTCCATCACCATCCAAAACAAACCCTACTGTACACTATCCCTTTCCAAGTTGTAAACAATACCAGATCTGCCCAGATGTACAGCCAGCAAAAACACAGACACATACAAAAGCAGAGAAGCTAACTATTGGAGCTAAATACCTCCTACCATGCCCTTCACCTCCCAGGCACAGCCACTCAAATATCGACATAGTCACAAACTGCTCCTGACTGTTCCTCTCCCAGGAAGCGGAAACCATCAAACACATGGCGACCCCTATTCTTGTATAGCATTCTAAAGCTTATCCTCAGTTCACTGAAGGAGGAAAAAACTTATCAGTTACTTATTAAAATATTTATGAATCAGTAACACATTAACCATGATAGGATCACTTTTCTAGAATTGCCATATGCTATTGCACAGAACACAGGGAAATAATCAATTACCTTTGCAGGAGCAAAGAGAAAAATAGTGTTTCTGATGCCTGATCAGGAAAGCCAAGACTGCCTAACAGCTGTTAACATTACCAACTACAGTATCAGACTCTCAGCATCTGCGTTGCTAAATGAGTTTAGTTTACTTTTGTCTTTGTCTCAGGATATGCAAAACAAAATTGCTAATTATGAAATACTTTATAACATTCTAAACAATTCTTGTGCTCTTGTCCTTGCTAATAGAAAATGTTACCATAGAAACATAATTAATCAACAGTCCTGTGTGCACTTCAGAAAACAATCAGTTCTGCTAAATTACTACTGTTTCAAATTAATGAACTGCCAATCTCTCCTCAATGGATAACATATCTAGATATTGGTCAGTGAACCATTCATACATACAGAGAAATTATACGCTCTTTCAGAACTATTTATTTTATTCTGTCCACTAAATGTGTTAAAGCAAGTAAATATTACCTAAGTGAATAGCTCCACTCCCAAAATGTTAAATTCTCAGTTACAGCAGAACAAAAAAGTCCTCTGACTTCCTTCTTTGAAGTCATCTGTTTAGGTCACTCTGTTTAAACTGAACCTCTACCAGCTCAGCTGTTTGGCTGACTTTCACTCAGCAAGAGGAACAATGATGCCTTTTGATGACAGATGTTGGTGGGGGAAAAAATATAAGCTCAGCAAAAGGATGATAGAACTAAAATTCAGCTCACTTTAATTTGTTTATCAGATCCTCTCAAACCTAAAGAAAGGTAACTATAATTGCTTAATGAATACGCAATCCTAGGAGCTTACTCATTTAAATGTAATGACAAATAACCAGCTGTGCATGAACCTTACAGTTTCAGTATGATTTAAAGTTATAGGCTGAATATTGCATTCTGGCATGCACACTGAACCATTTTCTGTAGGGTACATTAGCAACTCCTCTATCTCAGGCTAGCTTAAATAAAATGTTACTTTAAGAAGTAGGGAAGGTAAAAATCTAGTCAAAAGCTATGCTTATAGCAACTGTGTTAACTCTAGTAATTGACTTTTATGTTGTAGATATTCAGTGACTTTCTTATTGCTCTGCTTTCATGATTTTAATTACAATTGGCCAAGATACTCATATTTAACATCTCACTAGTCACTTTAGTTCTGTACAGATGATATGGTGTATAAATACATATACGTGAGACTAGCAGCCTGACTTACTTGAAGGAAAATATAACAAGATTAAATTGGCAGGTACTTAGCCTAAAATACCATCTCAGATTTTGGATAACAGACATCCACAGCTTTCTGAGCTGGACTTTACAACTAGCCTATCATGTTTAATAGCTACCGAAGTATCTATCTTCCAGCCTATTTTATTTGGACCTTTCCAACAACCACTGGAAATTAAATTTGCAAAGATGGCATGCAGTAAAATAGCATTCCTTTTCTTGTTTTAAATTAGCTACTAAATAAGTTTATTAGTTATTTTATAGAGGTGCAGTATCACAAGAAACAGTAGATAATACACTCTTTTCTTAAGATAATTAAAGCCATCACAGTTTTTTCAACAAAGAAAAGTCAGATGTTATTTTTGCAAATCAACAAATAGGAAAAAAATTTTGAGAGGAACAATGCATCCCCAGGATATGGCATCACATCTCAGAATAGATTTTGAAGTTATTTTTGGAAGTTATTCACAATTCTAGTTCCAATGTGCAATGGCAGCCCAAAAAAAAAGCCAACAAAACATCAGACTTCAAGAAAGCAGGTACTGAGAACAAGAGAGAGAGTATAATTTTGCTATTATTCTTTGGTATACTCGCATCTTTAATGTCGTGCTTGGATACTGTCAAAAGAAAGGAGCAGCTGCCTTTCAATAAACACCTGGAAAGGCTGACATCATTTGTTTTAGAGAGAAGGCTAGCAGGAATATGAATAAGGTTTCCAAAATAGAAAGATGAGAACAAATTGAGGAACTGTGGTTGACCATGTTCCCCTTCTGCCTCAACAACAACCCATGAACCCATGAACATGGTATTTGAATAGCACAAGCTTGGTTTTAAATGCACAAAAACGCTACTTTGTCCAGAGAATTGCAAAAATTTTAGAATGCAATGCCACAAGATGTTTGTAGAGAGAGTCAGTATTTGCAGGTTCAAAAAGAGGTTTAGATAGTTTCATAAACAACAGGTCTCATAAATGGATACTTTAAAGAAGGCCAGATAGACATGTATTTCACAACATCCTTAATGAAACAATTGTGAGCACAGAGTGCCAAGAGAACAGACAAGAGAAATTGGCTACTTTCTCCCTTTACCTGGACACACAATGCTGGGCTCCACAGCTACTGCTTTGATTCAGAAGACATTACTTGTGTGATGGTCTATATAGGCACATGAGTAACATCTGTTTCAATTCCTCTTTTAGTGTGAGCTGTCACTAGATAATTGTAAAATGAAGAGTTGTCCATAAGTCAACAGGATACAGGGGGGGAAAAAAAAAGAGTAGGAGATAGATTATTTAATTACCAGTCATACAGACCTAAAACTAAAAAATAAAGGACATACAGAAAGGAGGCAGTTAGTGGGAAGATTTGCATGTTTCAAAATTGAAACAGTCCAGACATAATCAACAGGTTTATTTTTCTTAATGTGAAAAAAAAAAACATTCAGAATTACCTTTTTCTAAAAAAAGTATGTACTTTTAACAAAAACATAATTTAACAAAAAGTAATTTGATCAGCTCAACTCACTATACTAACTTACTGAAACTGTATCTCATCTGCAGAATGGCTGATTTCAGCTAGGCCTAGAAAAGCAAAACTGTCAAAACATGGCAAATCTCAATTTTGCTTGTTGGCTTTCAATTCCAGTTTCTCATTGCTGTTATGCAAGAGTTCAAATATTCCAAGGGGGGAAAAACATTGTTGGTTTTGAGATATATTTTATAATATTATTAAATTGTTGGGCATTCCTTAGTTTTACAATAATAAATATATTAGTTTACAAAATTTAAGTTTTGAATCACATTCATTTGCCTGCAAAAGGTTCAAGTCACACCCTTTTAAGTTGACCAAGTACACCCATTGAATGCTAAATGGGAGACAGTCAAAGTAAACAGTTCGTGAATTGCCCATAAAATAACCTCTGCTACTTGGCAAATACATAGCCATAGTAAAACATATTTGCAGAAATTAATGCCCTTCCCTCATGAAATTAATGCAGCTCAACAGATACTGCTCACATAGGCAAAGCTTGTGAATTGCCTGGAGCAGAGAAAAAGGAGCTAGCTCCTTCCTGAATATCATCTGCAATGAATAATTCAGTCAACTATATTTATGATCACCCATGACACAAACGTGCTACTAACTCTGATCAGCATTAAATTGCTTTCCCTTCCTACCCCCAGTGATGGTTAGAGAATATTGATGAAGTCATATACTGCAGCAGTCAATGTTTATTTAATTAGCAAATGTTCCACTTGTTAATTGCAGGATTCCCTTCATGAATCAAGGTAAGAACACTTACATTTTGAGTCCTACAGAGATGACGTAACTTCTCACTTTCATTTCCAATGCACATTCACCACGTTAAGCCAAATTCATCCCAACAGAACAGCTCTTCTCTTCTAAAAATGCAATTAAATGGATGACGTGATAAGCAATGACAAGAGTCCATTGGAGTATTTGAGTGTATTTATGCACAAGTGTCATGTATGGACAGAAATGGCATTCAATAAACTGACAGATTATTTCAGCATTAAGTTTTGCAATGTGTTGGAATAGCCAGGTTTTTGAAGTGAAGTGGCATAGAGGTGGCTTCTGTGAGAAGCTGACAGAAACCTCCCCCGTGTTCAGCACAGTCAATGCCAGCAGCTCCAAGATGGACCCACTTCTGGCCAAGGCTGAGACAATCAGTAATAGTGGTAATAGTAGTAACACCCCTGTGATAACATACTTGAGAAGGGGAAGAGAAGAAAAACTGTGCACTTTGCAGCTGGACAGAGGAGTGAGAAGATGTGAAAGAAACAAGTCTGCAGACACCAAGGTCAGGAAAGAAGTGGAAGACCTGCTGCAGGCATCAGAGCAAAGACCCTGCAGTCCCTGGTGAAAACCATGGTGAGGCAGGCTGTCCCCCTGCAGCCCATGGAGATCCATGGTGGAGCAGATGACCACCTGTAGCCCGTGGAGGACCCCACGCCGGAGCAGGTGGATGCCTGAAGGAGGCCGTGACCCCACGGGAAGCCCGCACTGGAGCAGGTTCCTGTCAGGACCTGTAGCCCGTAGAGAGAGGAGCCCACGCCGGAGCAGGTTTGCTGGCAGGACTTGTGACCCTGTGGGGGACCCGGGCTGGAGCAGTCCCTTCCTGAAGGACTGCACCCCATGGAATGGACCCATGCTGGAGCAGTTCATGAAGAATTGTCGTTCACGGGAAGAACTCATGCTGGAGAATTTCATGAACGACTGTCTCCCATGAGAGGGACCCCACAATGGAGTAGGGGAAAAGTGTGAGGAGTCTTCCCCCTGAGGAGGGAGTGTCAGGGACAACATGTGATGAACTGACCCCAACCCTCATTGCCTGTTCACCTGTGCCACTAGTGGGGAGGAGTTAGAAAATTGGGAGAAAAGTTAAGCCTGGGAAGAAGACTTTGGTTTAGTTCTTATTATTCTCCTTTGATTTTATTGCCAATAAACCAATTTCCCCAAGTCAAGTCTGTTTTGCCCATGACAGTAATTGGTGAGTGATCTCTCTCTGTCCTTATCTTGACCCACAAGTCTTTTGTTATATTTTCTCTCCTCTGTCCAGCTGAGGAGGGGAGTGACAGAGCAGCTTTGGTGGCCACCTGGTGTCCAGACAGGGTCAACTCACCACAAGTTCATAGGTCATGATCCCAGCAAGCAAAGGTGTTAAAAAAAAGTGGAAAGAGCACTGTGGTAACTATTAGTAAGGAAACATGTTTTTCCAGGCCCTAAACGGACAGGATTTTATGTGTAGTAGTCCAAAAGTACAAGTAGTGGGGTGGAGAAAAATGTAAAAAAATCTCAAAGGTCCTAATTTTTGCAGTCTCAACATCTAAAAAAACCTCAGGATGTCACTAAATCAAAGTGTAAGGCACTTAATTGGAAAAACATTTGGGGAAACCTTTTCTTTTTCACTTTTTTTAATTAGTGTTTTGAAGACTGTAAAAAGGATATGCTTCATTTTGCTACTAAGAACTTAAGCTTTTCAGAGTCTTCTAATGGGAAACATGTTATCCTTTGACCAGAAAGGTCCTGAGACCACCAAGTAAAGGCACAGCGAGGCAAAATTCCACATGTTCCTTTAACCTTACAGCAAATACTTCAAAAGGGTTAGTTAGACAACCATTCAATCAGCATGTGCATTGATCCCCAGTCAGAAAAGTACAAGGAAAGTAAAAGTGTTTGAGGTGTGGGAGAGAAATCAGAGGAAAGTAAAGTCCTCAGCTCAGTTTTGCTTCAGAGACTCTTTCCACTGCAAATTGTATTTTGGCAAAATGAAATGCAAGAGCTGTAACAAGAGTGCAAAACTCACTGGACAACAAAGCATAATCAGAAAGTCACGAGCCTGAGACCACTAACCTGGGACCACTTCAGCTGATGGCTTAAGCTGTGATTTTCAGAGTTAATTGAATCCTTTATATTTCAATTTTACTGCAAGGTCACAAGCACTGTCATCAGTTTTCATAGCCACCACATAAGAAAGAGTAACTCCCTACAGAGTGTGGTTCAGAAAAATAGATATTTTGGATCTAGAAACTGAGGGTTAGAGTCTGATCAGGGGAACACAGAACACAATAAAAAGACTCATTAAATTCCACTGGGGTGAATAAAGATGAGGAGGAATGGAGTCCAGAGCTGGTGCAGTTGCTTGCTGCTCTGCACCAAGCATCCTTTGTTTCAGAGCACAGGAGGCGTAAAACTATCCCTGATCAAAACAGTTTCCACATTACAGCTGAACTACCCTAAATAATGGTCTGGAGTGCCAGGTGTATACTGGAGGGTTCCACTATTTACTTTTCATGTCAGCACATGGTAGAAGTCTATACTGCATTTAGGAGAACTACCATGATAGTAATCTGTGGGCAACCCTGTGTACATAAAGTCAGCAAAGACTTATTTGGTACATCAAAGTATACCAAGCTCATCGAGACAAAAGCTGTTAGCCTGGGAGGAAAATATGTGATGCTATAAACTTAGTTCCACTATGAAGAAGGGCTGAGAAGAGCCACTAAAGGATAGTATGTCTTACAAACAGCATACCACAGACACATATGTTGGAGCCTTTTTGATGCAGGCCACAAGATAAACAAGGTTTGTACCAAGACACCTAAATTTCTGTTTTGACTAATGAGGCATATAGGCTCAGATTTGCTGGAATTCATGAGAATTTAAAACAAATTTCCCATGCATTTTCTGTGAAGCTTTCCGTAACTTCTTTCATATGCAATCAAATCTAGACCCTCTCTTCATCTAGCCATTCCAACAAACAAAAGAAGCAGGCAAGTGAAGTAATGTTGCAGTTAAATGCACCATAAGCTTTCCACAGTGGCATCCAGGTCAGCTGCACACAAGCATAGCATTTGAGCATTCGAATCAGTTCCACCGATTACCTCAGCTTTGCCAAAGGCAGCAAAAAACAGTGCTGTGTAACTCTACAAGTCAAGGAAAGCCATTGTTTCTGCTCTTTGCTGTTGCTTAAATAACTATCTGCAGTAAAGAAACCAGAAAATAACAAATGGGACTATTGCCTCCTTTTCCAGGCAAAAGAAACAGACAGACAGCTTCCATATATCATGAGACATCTTACCAATGTTAGTTGAATTGAAAAGAACAACAAATTTGAAATAATCAATTGCATTCTGTGTTGCTTATGAGTGCAGTTGGCTGCAAAGCATTTATTGGTCTCTTTTTTTCTCCCATGTGGCAAGTATACATCCCTCAAAAGAGAAAGTCAGTAGGTGCATAAATTGGGATTTTCCAAGAGTTTAAATTTTATCACACTTGTAGTAAAGGTTTGTACAATATTAATCTGGATGGACTTAAATTGCTTTAATCACAGAGTCCTCATGCATCCTCAACCAACACAAGCCATGTTCAATGGCAACCTGGTCTCCTTTGGCTGCAGAACTGGTAGCACAAGGAACCAGACTCTGGGCCAACACAGAGACATTTGTATCTCTTCTACCCTGCCATGGAGGTAGCCTTTCCAAATTGACAGAATGAGCTAGGTAAGTTTACAGGTGTGAAAGCACCTATAAAAGCTACCAGAATACTGTGGTTTACACATAGAAATTTTGAGATGCTGAATAAATAAATTTTCTTTCTAAACATTATTATTGTCAGAGTTTTGCATGTTTAGTTCCATCCATTCAGTTATTAGGACATGAACAAAGAGATGTGTGGGTGTTTGAAGAAACAGACAGAAGCATGCAGGTAACTCCTTCAGAAACAGTAATTTTTAAGAAGTACTAGACTTGCAAGGTGAGGTAATTACTATGGAGCTAACATAATTAGCTGGCGTCAACAACCAGTAAAATCAGAAATTATACATATATATACACACATACACATATATTCTTACAGGGAAAAAACAATCAGTTCATAAAATTTAGGCTACTTTAACACGATTAAATAGGAATTGAAGCAGCTATTTATTAACAATATACAATTAGCTAGCAACAAGTGAACTACACTTTCAGGACCAATATCAGCAATCCCAGCCAATTTTAAAATGTCATGAGACACCTACAAATTTCTAAACACCTCTTCATACTGTCCCATATATGCCCTTGGCATGGTGGGGAGACACTCCCTCCTTAATGTACCCAAAAGCCAATGCAGTAGCCAGCCTGACCACTGTGAGTTTTATTCCAGACTACTCAGTATCCTGCCTTTATGAGTTGAAAATCTGTAGCTGTCACTCAACTAAATCAATCTTTGCTCTGTCATAAATTAGTCTGTGCATCCCACAACGGAGTGAGCAACGAAGCTGCTGGCTACACATGATAACCACCACCCTTGGAACACATATTTGGACAGTCACACAGTCTGCCCTGGATTAGCCACTGATTACTTCCTGAAACAAGATCCTCTCCTGTTGCTATCAAATTAAGTCATAAAATAAGTGGCTTAACATTAAAGATTTAAATCAGACTATTATTTCTGCCTTCCTAATGCCTATATTATTTAATTTCTAATTTTCTGTAAAACATTTTGGCATGAAAATGAACAAACAGGTAAAAAGCTGTGTTTTATGAAGCTTACATTGGATTCTCCTGAAGCTCTCTGTTGTTTGCTGCTGCTGTGACAGTTCTGGTTTCCATGGAACTGAGCAGAACTAAGATTCAGTGATACAGTCAAGAGTTAAGGCATCCTTACAATATTGCTTTCCCTTTCAGCAAGGAAATGTATGCAACCCAAATTATAAATTGGGGGGGAAAAAAGGGGGACGGGGGGGAGGAATTTTCTTTGTCATGGCACTTTTTTTTTTCCCTACCATGCTCTCTCTTAGTAGCTGAGTAGTGTAGTTCATATATCCTCTCCCAGGACCACCAAACTTCAGGCAGCTTGTAAACTGAGTAGAGTACATAGATATATTTGCCAGGTCTGTCACACAGTACTATTGCTCTCAGTTTATCAGAGGAGGGAACTAATCCTTGAATAAATACTTCGACTTCTGCTGAAATGTTTACAGTCCATTATAACATCCTTTATTAACAAGGTTCCTTCAACTGACCAAAAATTAAATGATTATTAATCAGCTCAAAAAGACTTCAGCACATGTAAATCGCTAACAAGTACTATTCAAATTAAGTTCCTCTATTCACGTTTAACTCAAAGCAAGAGTTACATCAACTGTTTTGTAAGAAGAGATGAGAATTCAACTAAATACTTCTATTTCTTTTTTCAACTGCTGTTCTTCACAGAGAATAAGATTATGAATACAACAACAAGGTATTCTGCTTTGTGGCTTCAGATAAGATATTGGACTATATTACATTTCACCTTCTACCTGCAAAGGCAACAGCATTTGTTATTATTTGGGGCATCCTGCTGGCAGCTATAAAATCAGCCTGCTTTTTCTTCCTTAGCAGCCCATACAGATGGTTGTGAAGACACAGTGGGTAGCACAGAAGAGAGAGCAGAGCAATGTGCAGGTGCCATAGGCTTCTGGTCTATCTCCTTTACCTCTTGTACCTGCCAAATTATTCCTGCTCTCCAGCCTCACCAATATTAAATCGTGAGCATTTCAGAGCAAGGAGCACTTAATATTTGTGTGTTTCCACTCAACAGAGACCAGCTCAGCCATAACCAAAATGACACATTTTAATTCTCTCCTCTGCAACATTTTCAGTATTGTTTTTCCAGATAACATAACATTCTTTTATCAGTGTTTCTTTCATTCGTGTAAGACAGTTATTCAAAGGAACAAGCTATTTCAGATGAGAAGGGCATCCACTGGAAATAAAAGGAGGCAAATTATTGCTATTTGATTTGCTGACCAGAAAGAGTAAAATGGAAACAGTGAGTTTTCATAGAATAATGTCTTTTATTTCAGTTTTGAATGATGCATAATCCTGGTTAAATACAGCTTGAGGTGGGAAGGGAAGTTGCAACTCATTTCACTGGGATATTCTAGAATAAAGTTAGACATTAAAAAGTAAAATTTCTTCCATCCCTTTCCTTAAAAACCTTTCTGCCATAAATGACCCAACTTTGGGAATATAACTTTGTGAGAAATAAAGCTATTTCTGGCTTATGCAATATTTGCATGTGAAAGTGAACTTACCTTTAAAGGACAGAAACTAAAAGTGGAGAAGTATCAGGAAAATTCTTTTCTTAAGGCAAAGCACCTTTCAGAAGGAAAAACTAAAGGGAAAAAAAAAAATCCTGCCTGTACACTATCCACATTTATGGCAGTATCCAACATCATAGCAAAGTGAGGGAATCTATTTTGCTCCCTCTTATCCATTCATTTGGCAGGACAGGGTCAAGTTTGCTCTTATATGTGCAACACCACACTGTACTACAGCTCTGTAGGTTCCCATCCTGCATCTAAACCACATATTTCTGCAACGCACCATAGACTTAGGAATTAGGATGAGACTTTGAAAGGGCTGAATCAGCCATGCTGACAGATTATTCAAATAACTGGGACTTGGTTGTCACTCTTCTACAGCTTGTATGAAACCTTCAGCTATCAGTAGGAATGGAAAATATTTTTCAGGAGGTGGAACAACCTAACTGCAAAATCACAGGAAAAAACAAACAAGTGACTGAGGAAACTTGTAATATATGAAAGCACTTTTTTTTTTTTTTAATAGGCCAGATTTCAGTTGTGAAAATGTTTCAACTGTAAAGAAAGTATACTAAAAATAAAATCATTCTGCAGGTGCATGAATTTTTAAAGATTGTGCAAAGTATTATCTGACAAATAACTGCCATGCTCAAGAGCAGAACAGCTGGTGTGGACTGGTCACAGAGGCTGAACTCTGGCAGCTTACTCCTGGTGTATTTGTATCACTTTAACACAGTTTAGCATGGAACTTTAGACAGAATACATATGTAAACATAGCCTGTCAGTGTGACAGCCAAAGATTTTAATGGCTTTCTGGAGCATCCAAGCACTCCAGAAATCAAAGAAAGTTTGGCCATCCCTTAAGAGATCTTGCAGATTCTGCCTAAATATTGCTTCCAGCAAATCATTTGCAAAGCCATCTCAATTGCATTCTTAATGCATACCTTAAAAAGGGGAGCAGGGCAAGGTGGTGTGTTTTTTCCTCCTGCCCTTCATTGTTAGTTTGCCTTTCTATAATATGAACACTATGCCATATGTCTTGCATTGCCTATTTAAAACATTGGACACTTAATGTAAATCTGTTCAAGTCAATATAAAAAGAGTAATCAAGGTAGAGCTCCTGTCTCCATCTGCAGCATCCCACACTTGCTAAACCAGCACTCTGGCATCCATCCACTCCACAGATCACATTCTTTGACTTCCCAGTAAAATCCCATCATAATTAGTTTTTGATAAATCAAATGTCAGCCTTAGTAAAACATAAGCAACTAATAGCTTATAATGCTTTAGTTGGAAATTAAATAGATTAAGGAAAAGAAACGGTAAAACCTCTGACATATAGACTGTTTCAAAGGTTGCTTTAAAATCAAATAATTAAGAAATTAAATATAAATCAAGGCACAAACTTTTGAGAAAGTATTCTGGATTTCATTTTCCTTAAACAATTCCTTTCCACTCAAGAATGTATAACTGGGCAATACCTATATGTTGACATGACAATTTAATTTTCTTAGAGGTGTCCTGAGATTTCACTGGGACATTGTGTGATGTTTTCTGTACATAATTATCTCAAATTACAACTCTGGGAAGTTATTCATTCCCATGGCACTGATAAGGGGCTGAAAAGCAAGGACTCCATCACAATCTGGCCTGGGCCTGCATAGTCTGATGGTGCACTGAGCAGATAAGATAACTCAGCACTGGAAGCACATCGCTTCACCATCGGTCAGCTCAGTAGGCTGAGTGATCTGTGCATCTACACTTGCCATTTCTTTGCCCGAGTCCCCTTCTGCAGATACTCCATGTAATGCAATATTTCTCCTCTTCAACAGCAACACATGCATTTGAAGGAGTACCTCAGGCCACGCCAGTGTCACAGCATCACTGTGCTCAGTGCTGCCTCCACAGTGATGGAATGTGCCATGTCTGTGGGCTCACCCCAGGCCTGACCACCATCAGATGCTTCCCAGAGACCTGCTGCAAAAACTAGGATCTGGTGGGGAATGGAGAAAATATCTCTCAGTGACTCACCTTCTTGATAACAAATAAGAAAACTGTCACTTAAATCTTCTTTCCTTTGGCTCTTAGAGAGTATTCATCCTGCTCAGTCAAATTGCCTTCAGGACCACCATACAGTTAGGCTCTGGGATAGCTATCACAGTTAACAATAACTTTTTTATCTCTGGTAAATCTGCCTGTGTTCAGGCCAAATCTGAGGAGACTCATGGCTGTAGTTTGCCTACTTGGGCTTGCCACATCCTACACACAAACGTCAGCTAAACTGCTCTGGAGATCAATTCTCAATCTTTTTCAGTTAAAAGGAGCCAAATAAGCTTAAAGTATTTAAAGAAAAAATATTTGTCCATGCATTCATGACTGTTGACGCTCAATTATTTTAGCCATATCTACCTTAGAAAGCTTCATCTCTTCAGAAAGATTGCTCAGTAGCTCATTATTCCGGTGCTTAGGTTACTTCACTGGCTTTTCTTCTAATTCCTTTAGTCATATTTCTAGTGTCATCAGTGACTAGCATGTGATCCAAAATGTCTGAGAGACTGCCTAGGTCTTCTGCAGAGTAGTTTCTTATGACAGCTGTTGCAACATTAGTTTCTCATGATAACTGCATGAAAAATCAAACTGTCACTGCTACCTGTAGGATAACCTGAAAAACCTCCTGTGAACAGAAGTGAAAACAGTATCCTATCTGCATATAAAACCCAGAGATTCCTTTGACCCAAACTGTACTATAGCCATTTTTGCAAAATGTCATCTGTCAGGAAGCTATCAGATCCAAATCCCAATGCTAAGCCCATTGTGCTCCTACCCATTTGGAGGAAAGTTGAAAATCCTGACCTCATGTCCGACAGCCATTGCAGCACTCTGCACAGATGCCTTCTCCCCACAGAAAGTGCCCGCTGTACCAGAGCTGGAAGCCTGAAGCTGCTAAACACCATCACTCATAACAATAATTAATCTCATAATCACCAGCTCAGCTGGCTGTAATTGTCAATATATTGTTTTATGAGCTTCCATTGGCAGGAAATGAATGATTTCTATCTCCTAAAAATGAAATGACTCCCTGGGTACAGTACAGCAATCATTTATATAGAGAAGAATAAATCATAATGAAAGTGGCAGGAAATAAATAAAAGGGCAATTTTGCTGGCTGAATCTCTAGAGTTGAAATTTCTATGTGAAGCAGGTTTCAGGGATCTTCTATACTACTTTAGTTATTTAACCCTAGCTCCAGGCTTTAATGGGTACTGATTTCTGTTTGATTCAGATATGTTAAGTGCCAGGCTACTTGTGCCATCAGAATGCAATTCTATATCTAATTTGGTGAAAACTAAAACAAATAAATCTGGAAACTGCTACAATCTTCCAGCAAAATATAAGGTTATGAAGAAAAAAAAACTGGTCATTCTACACCACTGGAATTGCCTATTAGCTGTACCACTTTGCCAGGGATGTAGGTACAAAGACAACAGTAAAACTAAGTATCTGTCAGGAAGCATAATTGATCTGCTAGTGAGAGGTATTCACATTAAAAAAAATGAAATTACCAAGTGAAGTGGAATGATGAGAAAAGACTCACAATAGGAGAAAAAATAAGATTTGAAGCTGAAACCTCCAATAGAGCTGGATAAGGAAGCATCTTTGGAAGTGCAAAAACTTGACCATTCGTTTTGCTTGCTCTTACACCGCACAGATAAATGCAACAGCAACATCACTTCCCATATAACAGAAGCACAAGTGGGGGTGTCTTTTTTGGCAGACACAGTAGATAGGGAGAATAATATGACTAAGTCCAAACTTGGCATGCCAGTTTTCCCATAAGCAACAGAACTGGCATTTGAGTGTGTTTTCCTTTTGTCTTTCTTATATGGAAATAGATTTATGCAATATTTTGACAGGAAACCACAAGTATATTTAAGTCCTCTTTCCTCTTTTTAGTGTTGTAGTAATATGCCATTTCAATGTCACATCAGTGCAGTTAGACAGAGTTCTGTGATTTTGAGTCATAACCGTCATTCTGCAAAGACAGTGACAGTATGTGGAGACCAAATGACAAAACAACTTTAAGGTTTGTTTCACAAAAGGAGCAGCCTCCAGAGAGGAGCTTGCACAAGCTGATAGATCTACAGATGGGCAAAAAAGTATCCACTGGGCATATGGACCACCTTGGGAAGTCCTGTAGGCTCCTTCCTCTGTGCAGGTACTCTTGCAGTGTCTCCAAGATCCCACATGGAGCTCATGAGAGGAAAGCAGGCTAAAGACATAATTTAGTCACCAAAAACTTTGCTGTATGCATTAGAATTTATTTTTATTTTATTTATTTTCATTTTTTTAACTCGTGAAACAAGGGTTTACTGCTAGGTTAAAACACTATCAGCGGCAAGGCAGAAACAAAAACCAAAACCAGTTTCCCACCCCACTAGAGCAACTGAAGATTCTGGGTTTCTTGTTGGTCTGTCTCTGCACAAAAGTTAAAACTCAACTCCAGAAATATACACTCCTAACTTACCACCTTATCTCAGGGAGCAGCCATACAGCCTGGAGGTAAAAAACAATCTGCACAGTGCATACTTCATAAGTATGCAGAGATATGTTTTGGTTTAATGACTGGTGTAGTCTGCCTGCTCTCCTCTGTCTTTACAATTAAAACATTATTCTAAACTATATAGCATCAATGCATCCTCCTGTGCCCTCAGTTCCTCCTTACAGGTTTTCCCTGTTTTAAATTTAATAATTTTTCCTCTTTTTGTGCCTTCACAGCCAAGAACTAAAACAATTCATTTCACAGAAATCCCTTCTCACTGCTTTTCTAGTACCCATGCACATTAAAACCTCATCTATCATTGTTTTCAGAGAATCAGCTTTTTAATCAGATCTGTATGTATATTGGTTTGAGCATGTGGCAGTTTAATTACCCTCTTGAATATGTGAAACACATCTTTGTCATATCTACTCATATCTGAAGAGAGCCATCCTATAATACTAATTAAAGAGGGATGATGACAATTTTTCCATACTCAAATTATGTCCCATCTGTCTAGTCATCCTCATGTTCACTCTCTGGATTAATTAAGGGTGGTGAAAGGTTGTTTCCCTAGAGTTTTGCTTAATGCAGGACAAAAAGCCTTTGTTAATGAAGAAACATGCAAAATTCCTTTATTCTCATCCCAGAGTAAAGCACATAGCAAAATAGAACAGAATCCTTCGTTTCGCTGCTGTTTAATCAGCCAGTCATATATCACATGGCATCAGGAGTCGTGTTTATGCAACTGCTTACTGAAGCTAGCAGCTGATCTGAAGAGACACGCAGCACTGTCAGCAAGTCACAGCTAGACACTGCATCCTGATATCTGGACCCAGAGTTAAAACCAATTTTGTATTAGTAATAAGGTTAAAGGAAAGAGTGGCGTAGTAGCAAGTACGTACAGTGTGAAAGCACATCAGTTTTTCAGTGTTGTCTTTTATTAGTCTGAGAGTATTTTGCACATAGAAATTTTCTTCAGGTATCTGAGACATCTAAGTATAAATACAAAGCCTTCTGGTCTTACCCAGTTGGAAAAGTTTTCAAGAATTTATTCGTATTAATGAGACTGGTTTTGCTTCTACCTAAACCTAGCTGCATAGTTCCTGTTAATTTTGAAGCTATTGTACATCCAGGTAGATGTCTCAGATGCCTGAACCATTAATTTCCATCTAAATAGCAACTGCAAAAACTTTCAGCACAGGGAAGGATGGAAAGCCCTGAGAAGTCGGAACTGCGTGCCACCAGCGAGGAAGGGGCATTGCTTATACCAGAGGCTGTCATACCCACACATGATTCACGGAGGACACACACTAGCTGCCATCATGGGCCAAAAAGTGAAAAACTGGGCAGGAGAAGCAGTGTCAGCACAGCCTGCTATTCCCTGTCCCTCATTATGTAGGAGGGCTGAGCGTGAGAATGCTTTTATCCACTCCCACCATAAAAGCTTTTCCACTGCCACCAGAGTGGTCCTCTGGCCTTCAGCTTCTCCCATTTTCTTCTCTTTTTTTCCATCCTGTTGCTGAAACTGATGGAGTCCTTCACTCAGAAGAATGTGCTACCACAGAATACTTTATTAGCTTGGAGGGTGGTGGTGCTTTTATTAATCTGGTTTTCCCCTGTTTATACAAGGCACTGAAAATATGCTATATGAAAATAATTTATAGAAATTACTGCAACAGTATTAATTTAGAGTCATCAATCGCTGAGTCTATTCTGATTCTCTAGTTAGGCCAGGAGATAATAATGTCTATAAATGTGCATGAAAAGAAGGCAGCTAACTATTCAAACTGTTGAAATATATTTCTTTAATAGCCATCATATTTCATTGTTATTGTTCACATACATTATATAAATCTAGTTTTCTTTTCAGTATTTCTTTCTGCCTGGTGTACTTAGTTCTATTTTTTTTATTTTTCTGGTCTAATTCAAAGCTAAACAAGGTGCTTACAAACACGTTCTACTTAAATTTACAGATTACCTGCCACATGCTGATCCATTTTCCAAACTACAATATAAGAAAAATACAGCTTACCATATATAAAAGATTATTTACTTTTTTTTTTTCTTACAGCAATGTTGAAGCTCATCTTTTTAAAGTCTTAAAATAAAATTTTCTAAGAAAGATAATAAACTCAAACCACGCTAAGTCGGAGAGGCAGCCTTTGTCTAGATATTTCAGCAATGTGTTAAAAAAAGTGTTGTACATTCTGGAAATTTAATTTTTGTGAGTTTTTTTAACCTTGAGTTATTAATAGCACTACAAGACCATAATTACTGAAGTACAGAAATGAAAATATTTATCTTTTTTTCCAGGTTTTTTTTACTTTGCATATTCGTCACTATCGTCTTCTCACTGTTACATTTCACATTTCTCTCACCATTTCCCCTCAATTAGAGCTTAATAGTCACTCTTTCTCCCATAACCTTGTTTAATTTCCTGTTTTGTCTATAGGTGGTTTTTCCATCTCTAACAAACCCTTGGATTCTTTTTCATCTGAATCAAATTGCCCTGGAAAACAAATTAACTCTTCTTTAAGTGAAATGACAGAGGCTTTCTCACACAGACCTGTTAGTTTACTCCTGTAACAAAATCCAAGGAAAAAAAAATCAACAAAAAAACCCAACAAAAAGACCCCAACAACAACAACAACAAAACCCATAATCTGTTTCTTACTTCTGTCAGGCAAGGGATATACTCCAAGTGCTTTAAATAACTCTTCTGGACATGCCTAAATCTGCTACCTTTTCTATCTGTGTAATGCTTCGTGCCACTTGCACAATAATGCTTACCTACAGTTTGGAGTGCTGTTTTCTCCCACACAGCTCTGCAAATAATCAGTGTCTCACATCTGAATATGTTTTTTAGGCTTAAGATGCACAATTAGATTAATTAGAAAAGTCTGTAGACTCCTAAGGATTTGCACCTGGCTCACCAAGTACAAACACATTCTTTAAGACATTAAAAGGCATCTGGCAACAAGGATACCTGATTTCAGCAAGGAGTTTATATTTGAGTCCTTAGAGACATTCACTCACCAAATATGATAAATGTGAGAAAATAAGTCGATTTAATAATGGATCTTATTTCTAATATTTTTCATTACCTCCAACCCAATTCTGCAACAAAAATGGCTGAATAGCAGGAGGAAAAATCCAAACAGATAGGAAGAAAATGCATTTTTAATTAGTTCACTATAAACATGGGAAAAAGGCCAACAGAATAGTATGCATTTTCAACCTCTGTGTATGGACAATGGGACCACATTTTTTATTCTCCCCCTCTAACTTTAAAAAGGTCTCAGCAAAATTATCAAACGTGACAATTTCATCCCACCTGCCTGCAAAATTGAAAACCCAGTCTTGTAGAAAGGACTGACAGTATTTTATTTTCACAATATATTAGTATGTTTCCTATAAGCTTGCAATTTTAGTACCCACATCCTCACCTTACCTCTCCTCGCACCAAGCTGGTTAATTGCTGGTCCTTAGTTTTTGATCTCTTACAAGTGGTGTGTACAAGTAACGTTTACAAGATTTCATCTGTAAGAACAAATAATGGTTGGAAAGTTACAGTGAAATCTCAGCTTTCTATTTGAAAGAAATAAAAGCATTGTACCAATAGCCAATACTGGAAAATAAATATGAAAAGGGGTGGCTTCACTTGCAAACTGTGTTTTAACTAGTCCATCATTATAAGCATTTCCATTAATTTAATAATAGCAGAAATATCCGATATTCTGAACCTAACGTAATAAATGAAGGGTGATCACATTACCCAGTTTTAAAATTTGCTTTACATAATGTAATCACTTACTTGCTGTAATTTAATTTCACTTTACATCATTTAATAAATGAATGCTGATCATTTTACATAATTGAGTAAGCAGTTCAGCACATTCTCTGTAATTCTTAACTCACAAAATAGGCTGGGTTTTCTGTCATTTTCCAGGATGGTATTGTGAGAGTTAAGAAATGGGTTTAATTTCTACTCTGAGCTTCTTTATCACCCAGAATAATCCCACTTTGTAGGAAACAACCTAGCCCAGTCCTGCAAGCTGAATTTTTCAAGAGAATTACTTAAAGATGAGAATCTAAAACCCAGAAATTCTAGACACTATTCAGTTTTCTGTGAAGTCAGTGGGTCCAGACAGCACAAATACTTTCCCCCTTATCTCTCCAGAGTAGGTATGGAAACACTTGGATGTCTCTTTTGAACACAGAAAGGGAGAAAACTGCACCTCCTGCTTCCTGGGCACTTGTCAAAATCAATGTGCACTACTGAAGTTCCTCTGGAAATACACCACAGCCCTCAGACTACCTTGACCCTAATAAACATTGAAAACATCTCTGCAGCATAGCAGAGTCCCAGCCATTTTTGGAGGTAGGTAGGTTTTCAGAAAGGTTTATGAGAATACCTGGAATTCAGTGCTGGACATCTACAATTGAGGTCCCAAAGGCTAACACGCCAGTACCACTGTATTTTTTGGTGACTGGCTCAGGATCACATAAGAGACTGTGAGGATGGCAGAATTAAGCCCAGGCCTAATGATATTAGCCTGTTGTAAATTAAATAGGGTATATATAGGTGCATGCTAGCAAGAAAGTCTCGTTTGTCTCTGTGTTGGGTTGGGTTGCACTGGGGGTTGGGGACATTTTTTTGGTAGTGGGAAAAGGGCCACCTTGGGAGAGCAAAAAGCTCCCGTGGCTCCAAGGCGGAGACCCGCCCCAGCCCAGGCCGGTCCTACTGTGAGTTAAACCACCACACCCTTCAATAAAGACTTTTCTGCCTTCACCTCCGTGTCCTTGGGCTGGTTTGTGGAGCGCTCACACGCGTGTGAGTGTCTGCACCTGCCCGCTGGGAGCACTTGCACAGCCTGGCTGCTGCTAGGACCAGGGGTGGGGCCCTGGGGCAGCTGGATGGTCACAGAACCGGCAAACCCCACAGGGAGACACCAACACGCAGCGCCCACGGTCACTGCTGCTTGTGTGCCCAGTGGGTGCTGACAGCTGTTTCTCTGGTGGCCGCACCTGGCCCCACATTTGCTCTTGGCGTCAGCCCCCGGGAGGTGACAGCCGTGTGACAGTGGCGGTGGTTGGTGTATCACTGCGATGTCACTACGGGCCTGTGACACAAGCGCCCCAGGGAGTAGAAAAGGGGATGCTCGCAGAGGCCGGGGAGCATCTGGGGAGGACCTCTGTGCTGCTCACCAACAACCTGTCTTGCTTCGGCTGTGCAGTGGAAGGCCCTTCACTGGGAAGGTTCCCTACAGGCAGCAGAAGAAGCCATGAATAATCAAGGAGACAGCAGAGATTTTGTGCAGAGATACGCACAAATTGCAAGCTGCATGGAGAGTACGGTAGGTGTGGAGTAGTTCCTGCTGCACTGGGGCTGCAGACCTTGAGCAGAGCAGGTCTGAGCCCTTGCTCTTCTTTCTGCTTGCAGGACAAGAACTATAAAGCAGTGCGTCATGCCCTGGAGAAGCTGAATACTATGGTTGGTGTCCTCTCCTCTGCCCATGTCCCAGGCTGCCTTGGCTGGGGCTGAGAGGTTTGAAGGGTCCTTTGGAGGTCACCTTGTCTTGTCCAAGCTCCCCCTGCTCAAGGAGGGTCACCTGGTGCCGATTGCCCAGTGACCACCGGCAGAAGTGAGACTGGGGGTGACACTTTCCCCAGGATATGTTGACGTCCATCACTTCCCCATGTGTGGACCCATCAGTTGCCCCATCTCCCAGTGCCCTGGGGCAGTGGGCTAGTGAGTGGGCACGGCCCTGGGGCTGGAGAGGCGCGAGGGTGCCCAGGTCCCAGCCCAGCTGCACACATGATACGCCTGTTGTTTTGTAGGTGGAGCAGCGATATTTCCGGATGGCAGCTGAGCTGTGGCAGATTGACCAGGAGAACAAGGTAGCGCTGAAAGGGCCAGGGGAAAACGGGTGGGAGCGCGCGGGCTCTGGGGTGGGGAATGTGGTGAAGGGTCGCAGCGGGCTCAGGTGCTCAGACTCCTCCTTCTTCCAGGTGGTGCAGCAAAAAATAAAGCAACTTGAACAAGAAATAGAGGAGGAAGAGGCCAGGTGGGTTGAGCCCCTTGCATCACACAAATGTCCCTGCAGCACGTGGAGTGACGGGGCTGCCACTGCTGGTGCCAGGCAATGGGGTGGGGGGAATGTGCAGGACGTGGTGTGACAGGGGAGCCGAATCCCTGCCTGGGTGGGGTATGTTTGGAAGGGGACCCCCTGCATGGCTGTGGAGGTCTGTAACACGTCCAACCAAGCCCTCTTGTTTGCAGGCAGTGGCAGAGGAAGCAGATGGCAGCAGAAGGCAAGGCTATGCTGCCGGAGGTGGTGAAAGCACAGATGGTAAGGAGGAGAGCCTGTGCCAGCCCCTGCCCTGGGCCTGGACAGCGTGGGTCTCCCTGGGGAGAGGGGTCCAGGGAGGTCACAGCCACACATGGGCTACAGTCCTGCGCAAGGCTGAGACCAGGGCATCCTGCAACTGCAGGTGTCCCGCCCATGGGGCGGTGGTTGACCAGCGTTCTTGCTCTGTGTTCACGTGCAGGTTAGAGAGCTGCGGGCGAGGAGAAGGGGCTTCGTTTATTGGCTGCAGTGAGTATCCCCTCTGGGTCCCCTGTGCCCCGGGGCCCGCTCCCAGGCAGCAGGTGCGATGGGCCGGGTGCCTGCTCCAGCCAGCGGGGCTCACAAGTCCAGGCTGCTGGGGAGCTGCTGGCCGGCTGTGGGCTTTGCAGCTGGGAAGTGCGCAGTGTCACTTTTCCCTGGGCCGAGGTGTTTCCCCAGGCTTGTGGAATCTCCTGTCCCACCCTGCCCGAGGGAGCAGTGAGAACTGGCTGGGGAGACAGCCGTGGGGCTCCCAGAATGGCCCCCTCCATCCCACTGGCATGATGGGGTTGGGATGCATCCCCCCTGCCCTGTCTCCCATCCCTCTTGTGCCCCACAGGACACTCTGCCTGCTCTGCGTCTGCCTGCTGCTGGCTGTCAGCTTTGCTCTGGCTGCTGGGGTCCTCTATGCCTCCTGGTATGACCCAGAGCTCTTCTACCGCCTGCTGTTGCGTCTGCTGTCTCAGGAGGCCTACGTGAAGCTGGCGTACAGGCTAGGAAAGCTCCTCCCTGTGGTCAGCGAGGGGCTGCTGCCTTCTTGACCGTCCCTTTTGTGTTGGGGTTTGAGTGGTTGTGGTGGTTTGGATGGATTCACCTTGCAGCCAAACACAGCCTGCTCTCTCACCCTCCTCCCCCCCCTCCCTCAGGGAGTAGGGGAGAGAACTGAAACTCATGGGTTGAGATAAAAACTATTTACTAATTAAAATAAAATTATAACAACAGTGATAACAGAATATACATAAGTGATACACAGTGCAGCTGCTCACCATCCACCAGCCCGTGCCAGCTTACAATCCCGCAGAGACAGTCCCGAAACCAAAACCCCGGAAGAGTGAGCCCGAGCGATCCCCGAGAGAATTCCCCCGTCTTCCAGTCAGCCATGGTTAATGTACTGATATGACGTGATATGATGTGGGATATCTTCTTGGCACAACCAAATGCCAGTTTTGGGCTATTCACTACACTTCTCCCTCCCAGTCCTAATGCAGCTGTGAAGCAGCCAAACACGATGGCCTTGAGCTCCAGCAGCAACTTTTTATCAATATTCTTCTCATAACTAGTCTGAGCTGAAACATTGAAACCAAAACACAGTTATTTTAATTTCTAAGAAGAAAATGAACTCTATCCTAGAAAAATCAGGACAGTATCCACCCCTTATTCCATACCATTTACGTCATTCTCATATACATATGTATATGTGAATACATATGTACACACATATACAAACAAATATCTTTCCCATAGTTTATGGGCCTTTCCTTCAAAATGTCTGTTGAGTTAATTTAGTCCATTACCTTGGGTTCTGTCTATCACGACAGTCTTTCAAGGCAGGAGAGATGATGTGGAATTTGCACAGTCAATGGAGTAGGTGACATTGGACACAGCAGGAGTATGGTATACAGTCTCTGTTGCATGCTGCTTCTGGAGCTTGTAGTTGGTGTAACTGGTGCGGTCTATGCTCAGGATCTGCAGGTTGAAGATGATGATCTCGAAGATGCTTTTGGGTGCCAGCTCTGGTTCCATCAGAGTCCAGTCTGCAGTAATCTGGGGAGATTCTCAAAACAAAGGTGTTAGTATAACACACAACTATAGCAATGATGATATAGCAATTCATTGGCTATTTTCACACAAAATCAAATCTTCTTGAGGTACACATCAGACTTCCCCATATTTCTGCATCACCCACCAAATGCACCCAGGTCCTTGAGCAAAAGCAATCCCACAAGTGGGCTTGCCTTTACCCAACGCAGCAATAATCCAGACTCTTTTCCTGAGCGGATTTTTAACACAAACCACAGGGAGTTTATCCACCTCCACAGTACATAAAAGTCTTGATTGGGCAGGGCCGGCTCAGTTGGCAGATCCTTAAGCACAAGATTAATCTTTCTTTCTCAAAACAACAGCATTTAAAAAAAAAAAAAAAAACATACTGTTCACTTTGCCTTAGCAACAATACAGATGCATCTTGTGCTCACTTATTTAGCTTGTGCAACCTTCTCCTCTTCCAACATCCCCACATGGATTTAGCTATGGGTTCATAGAAATTCTGTGCTAGGGAAGCAGTCATCTTCCTCCAGTTTTAAGATGTGAAACTGCAAATGTGCTCCCCTTTACCTGTGTCAGCTTTTCTGACAAAATCAAGTTATTCACATGCACATATTCTGCTTTTAGAACTGATCCTTGTAGGTATTGTCAGTACCTGAAATATTTAGCTTTTCCTCTACTGGAAAAGGTAGATAGCGTCACTCTTCACTACAAAACAAACTTCCATAGTACATCAGAGCAATACCTAGGCAATCAAACTCATCATAGGAACTTTCTGATCTTCAGTAAACCTACACATCTAGACAGAAAACCAGGTTGTTTCTGCAATGATTTTCAGTATACAGCAGGCAATAACAGAATGCTTATCTTCTTGAAGATACAGTTATTTCCTTTAAAAAATAAAATAAAATAAAGAAGTGAAAGGGAGCCTTCAGGATAAAAACTGATTTCTGACACATAAAATATTAACAACAGATGACATGCAGACTTTAATCTTCAATGCTTCAAACTAACTAAATGTTAACTTGGCAGCTCCCTGGCTCTCAGAAATGGGCTCAGAAAATTTTCTATTGCTTTGAAAGATTTGGCTCAAGGGACAATCACACACATTGGGACTTCTTCCTGTTGTTTGAAGTAGCAGCTGCCAGATATTGGCAAAGGCCTTACTGTTGGTGTTGCTCAAAGAAAATACCCTGTTTAGGAAGAAAAAGTGTCTTAGCTGTTCCACATAATATCTTCTAGCTTGTGGAGATCACCCAACTCAATTTCTAAGAAAAACAAATGGCATATCACTACAAATTCCTGCTTCATTGCATAGGAAACAAAAAAAACAACAAAACCCTTAACAGACTATAAGTTTCTTAATTTAAATTAGAGATTAGCTTTAAGTGATTTAACAATATCAATGGGAGGTAGCTAGCAAAGCCCAGATCTTTCTACTATCTATTTTTTATACAGAATTTAATTCTAAACTGAAAAGACAATAGACATGATGAAGGACAATTTATAATCCCAGAATCCAGATTATGTTCTGCTCAGTTAGAGTTAAAACAAGCCATCATTGGGAAAAGGGGAAAAGAGGGGTAAAAGGGGAGGCAAGGAAAGGCTCCTTCTAGGAAAAAAAGGAGAAAAGACAGAAAAAAGACAGACTGAAAGACCAACAGGCACACAGAAAGACAAAGAAGAAACAGTTTTGTTTCAACATGCTCACTATCTGGAAAGGTGAAGAAGTAAGAAAGCAGCAATCAATTTCAAAACAGCCACATCATAAAGCTGCAGCCAGTTCTCTCTGCCAAGTTTGGCGTTTGAGTCCAAGTGAGGCATACAAGAAAGAGGTTGTTAAAGGGCTGCCATGATTACTTTTACCTTTCAGCATTAATTTTGCTGCTCTGACAATTTTCTTCTAAGAAGAAAGACATCACAGTGATATCACCAATTCACACATGCACTATATGGGTTTCGGTGTACCTGCAAAAGAGTAGCCACAGAATGTATTTCCAGGGTTGTACTAGATATCAGTTTCTCCCCTTCAAACCCAAAGCAACACAGTTTTCAGAAATGTTGACTGTAACTCATCTGCTGCCTGCCTATACAGCTGCTCATTTTTACAGACTATGAAAAACATCTGGAGATCCTTTCAGAATTAAGAATGCAATGTTTATACTGCACTACCCAAGGATTTATGCATCTTATAACACAGAAATACACTGCAGTTGCTTAAAAATAACACCATTTTTATTTCAAAAGTTACTCCTGTCCAGAAATAGCTACACAGAATTGAATTGCTCAAGTCAATGCAAGAAGGAAGGGGTAATAAATCTATTGGTTTGTCTAGTGACTCTCTACTAACAACCATTTCTATCTGCATGTGGCATGTATCCTCACACTCTCTCATTTTTTTTAACAGGTTTAAGATCTAATCTTCCAGTGATGCACCCAGTATGCAGGGGAAAAAATATAATTGCTAAATGTCATTTTGTATTGTTAACACCCACATGTTATTTATTTATTTATTTCATATTTATCTTATAAATTTCTTAGTACCGTAGGAGTAGACAGTGCCATGCATGACCCAGACTTTTAGCAGACTGGAGAGTAGATGAGGCCATCCACAAAAGCAATTCTCCTCTTTAACCACCTTGAAACTGTTTCTTTCTGCTTAGTAGTGAAAAATATGGACATTCCCCTTTTTAAGAGATTCTGGCTCAGAACCTATGAAGGAAGTTGTAAGGGATAAAAATTGATCTGAGAAGAAAAATATCCTCCTTAAGAAAGACAGGTGGTAAAAAGGCACTACATCCACTCCACTCTTCCATCTTTCTTCAACAAACTCAATTTCTTCCTGGGCCAGTTGCTGTCACTTCAATTTTATTACATCTTCGTAATGTCATAGCAATAACTTTGCATCACAAAATATTAGATCACCTGGACTGCTCAAGTGAAAGAGGTAATACCACTATCAATCCTAAAGGCACAAGTCAGAGTCATTAACAAAGGAATAGTTTAAGCAGAGCAATTCAATCAGGGATCTCCACAGGTAACACTCACCTAGACTCATTAGTCTTCCCAGTAAGTTTACCACTCATAGATTTCATGAGGAGTATAATGATGTTAATAATTATTTTGCCCTTTTTTACTCAGCAAGATTTCTGTGTAGATAGCTTCAATTACTCAGGACACCTGGATGAGAAATCCCTACAATCTCACACTTGTACCCCTCAGTTTGCATCACCAGTGATTTGACTGAGTGCTGTAATCATTGAATACAAACAACAGCAAGAACTGTATTAACTTTTCTTTGTGTATAAAGAAATTTAATTACACACCAGCAGAATGACTTCACAACAATCCCAAAGGGAATTAATGCCACTTACCAGTCAGGAGAAGAACATTATTACTCAAACATGTGATACACAACAGCCAAGCAGGATGGGAAACCTGCATAAAGCTTGCCACGGGCATCAGGATGGCAGATCCCAAGGCCAACAGTGATTCTCTAATGAGCCCAATGAAGTCTCATAACATCTCTTCTGTTTCTCATGATGTGGAGCAGGGCTAATACAACAGGCATACATAAGGCAGAATACAGATAAACAATCCTCATTTTCAGAAACATTAGCAACTGCAGACCCTAAAGAAAATCAGAGTAAGTCGGTGCTCAGATCCCTGGAACCCTGAAAAAGTGTCAGCAAAGCTGATGATCCCACATCTGTCAGATGTTTCACAAGAACCTATTGCTGTTATATATGCTATGTACACACAGATGTTGGGCTGATCCCCATTAAAATTCCTTTCTGTGTTCTGTACAAACATGTCATTAAGGCTAATTATTTTGGAATGAGATAAATTGCTTTTCTTATTTTTAATCTTGCCATTAACAGTAATTAACATGCAGTGATTAACTTGTTAAATCTTAACCAAATGCTTCTTCCAAAGCTGTTCTAGAATCTGTGTTTTCCTGCAACTGTTCTCTGAAATCTGTGTCTGCCCTCTCTTCTGCTCAGCCTGCTGCTACCCCAAGCTCTCCAGCTGTGCTGGTTTTGCTGCCATTCATTTATTCACTTGAATGCCTTTTTCTCTGTGTTCTGTCTGCATCAGGGAGAGAGAGAGGTGTGGAACCAGAAAGGATTTCCCCTCACATCTGTACACACAGGGAAATTACACTGATTTAATTCTTCCCATGATAAAGAATAAATATCAGAAAAGTGTGAAGAAACATAAGAGAAACACAACAGAGTTTAGTATTAGGAGTAACAGCTGTTCATTGCCAGCTTGAAAGCTTTCTGAAAAAAGCACATGAACCTGCCTCATTTCCTTTTTGCTTTCTCTCATGCTTATAAATCTTAATGAGATATTAAGAAATGAGTTACAACATTGTTTACTTTTAGCTTATTCTATAGTCTCTGAAATGTATTAGAAAGGCTCAAAACGCCTAAAGGAGAATTTTACTGCATCTTTTGTTCATTTCAGCCAGGTACTGCCATGCCCTTCCTGAATACAGTGGAAAGAATTTAAATTGTTATTGAAGTCTAGAGTTTTATCTGAATATCTAAATATATATTCAAATATATATTCAAATATAATAATTTCTCATTTACTTAAATCTGTCAGTTTGTACTGCTGTGAGGTTTTTTTTTTTTGTTTCTTTCATATGGCTGTGGGACAGAGAGGGGGGAAGAGAGAGAGGGGAAGGAGCTTTTGTAAGCAGAGGTTGTGTTGCCACAGGCTCTAACCCTTCCAGTGGTGCCTTCGTGCTGGGCCAGTCCCACACAGAGAGCTGGGTGCCAGCCCGCAGGACCTGGGAGCCACCCACACACAGCCTCTGCCTCAAGTCAGGACTTGCCTGGCAGTACCAGCAGACAGGAGATCCTGCATGCCGGCCTATCCACCATGGAAAACAGCACTAAACATTGACTGGGAGCCTGGGACCCAGTTCCCAGGCAAGAGCTCTCAGTGTCCAGTGCCATCTGGGGGGATGGAGTGTGCTCATCACCATGCAAGAGGAAGTTGCTGCTGTGGGGATTAACACTGGCAGGACTGTCTAAAACCTCTCACTCGTTTTGTGCTAGACAATGCACACACACTCAGGAAAAGAGAGATTCTGCTCCAACTGTTTGTTGTCTGGTGAGACAAGCAAGACAAAGGACAAAAAAAACATAGAACTTGTCCCTGAAGTACTCAAAAGACCTAACTGGCACCTCAATAGCATTGAGTTTGTGCCAAGTAATTTTACCTGCTTGTGCAGCCAACAGCTTGAAAAAAGCAATGAGTGGAGGTATCCGTCAAGAGGCTGTAGAATGACAAACAGAGTATGGGTAAAGCAGAACAGGAATGCTGCTCTGTTTTTTTTCCAGCGGTAAACAGCATAACATGATAAATGCCATCCCTGTTTCCTCTGGAGTTGTTTCTGCTTATGAACTGACGAGTATTGAAATTCAAATGTGGATGTAACAGATAATACATCTTAGATAAACTACTCTCTGGAAAGTTGCTGAAAGTATAATCCTTTAAGATAATAAAATGCCAGCTGCCTACTTTTTGCATTCATTGTTCTAGCAAGCTGTGACTGACATTGGATGGCTCTGATGTGCCAGGAAGGTTAAAGAGACTCGTTCCACATGTGTCCAGGAGTGGGATCAGAGAACCAAGTCAACGCTGTGGTTGTGCAAATGCAATGTAGGCAGATGACTAGACTCATTTTAAATGACACGGGCTATCATACAGATTTATCCCAGAGCACATCTGAGCTCTTGCTGTAATGGCCAACAATTCCAATCAAGATTGCCAGCTAGTCGATTCAGACTTGTGCAAACAAGAGGAACCAAGAGGTGACCAAGGGATCAGGGCACTGTTAGACAAGCCCAACTTCTAAGTTTCATATAAACCTCATACAAAATGAGACAAGATCTCAAAGCCAGACTCTCAGCCACTGCATTCATGTCATAGTGACAGGAGAGCCCTAAAGCAGCCTCAGAACAGCTGGCATTTCCCCTGTAACCTGTGCACACATGAAGCTACTGTAGCTGAACCTTGTAGGTGAAGTTAAAACACGTTGGAAGAAATGTCTCTTCAGAGTTTAGAATATTTTTAAAGGTCTTTTTAGATTAAAGCATACCCATACTATAGCATATTACTTTAAAACCTTACTAAAACACAGAGGTTTTTTTCAACCTCATCTACCCCACCTTTTACATTAAGCTTCCCCTGACTCCTCCCACCCTCCTGACCCCTTCAGCAGGTGGAATCTGGCATGTGATCCAGCAGGGCTGTCAAATCCAGAAAAAGTGGGAAATGGGTATCCTTGGTATCACTCCTCCCTTTACTGATCCTGACCCTGTCTGGTGGTCCTGGCAGTATATCTTTCCCAGGCTAAAGAGACATCACAAACAATTTTTCCAGTTTCCAAGAAAAGCCCTGGTTGCGTGTAAAGTGACAGCAAACAAATAGTAATATTTGTCCAAAAAAAAAAAAAAAATCAAACTTTGATTCTATTCAATCAGATCATCCAAGCTATGATGGTTAGTCAAAACACCACACAGCGGAAGGACTGGGTACCAAGCAGAAAGCCATTTTTAAATATACTGAATGCTAAATCTATTGGCTCTTCAGGAATAGAAAAACATTATTTTATGAGACATCATATTAAAAAATCACTCTGACAGACCAAATGCAAAAAGGATGAACAAGTCTGCTTAGACCCAGATACTACAGTCGCTGCCATGCACAACCAGTTACCATAGTAACCAAGGTCAGATGCTGTTGCCTTGCATGAGACTGATACCTCTCACAGAAAGCTTGAAGCAAGCAGAGGAGATAGGATTGCCATGTCCTACTCATGGAGAATCATAGAATCTCCTGGTTGGGAAAGACCTCTGAGATCATCAAGTCCAGCCATACCTGTCCACTACTAAACCATATCTCCGAGCACCCCATCTACCCTTCTTTTAAATACCTCCAGGGATGATGACTCAACCACCTCCCTGGGCAGCCCATTCCAGTGCCCGAGAACCCTTTCAGTGAAGAAGTATTTCCTGACATCCAGTCTATACCTCCCCTAGAACAACTTAAGGCCATTGCCTCTTGTTCTATCACTTGTTACCTGGGAGAAGACTCACACCTGCCTCACTAGACCCTCCTTCCATGTAGCTGTAGAGAGCAATAAGGTCTCCCCTCAGCCTCCTCTTCTCCGGGCTAAACAACCCCAGTTCCCTCAGCCACTCCTCACAAGACTTGTTCTCCAGGCCCTTCACCAGCTTTGTTGCCCTTCTCTGGACACACTCCAGTGCCTCAATGTCCTTCTTGTGATTAGGGGCCCAAAACTGGACACAGTGTTCAAGGTGTGGCCTCATCAGTGCTGAGTACAGTGGAAGGATGACTTCTCTACTCCTGCTGACCATACTGTTTCTAATACAGGCCAGGATGCTTCTTGGCCACCTGAGCAAACTGCTGGCTCATGTTCAGTCAACTGTCAACCAACACCCCCAGGTCCTTTTCCGACAGGCAGCTCTCCAGCCACTCCTCCCCAGTCCTATAGCATTCCATGGGGTTGTTGTGACCCAAGTGCAGGACCCGGCACTTGGTCTTGGTGAACCTCATACAGTTGGTTGCAGCCCATTGATCCAACCTGTCCACATCCTTCTGTAGAGCCTTCCTACCCAGCTTGGTGTCATCCACAAATTCACTGAGGGTGCACTCAATCCCTTCATCCAGATCATTGATAAAGATGTTAAACAGAGCTGGCCCCAAAACTGAGCCCTGGGGAACAGAAAATGTACTCTCCACTGGAACTGATTTACCATTGTGCAGATGTTTCAACTAAGCCAGATGTTTACCCCTGGCTCGGTTTGCCTGACCAGAAGTGGCCTTTTTTGTAACTGAAGAATCACATTAAATGCTTTAAGAGATTATATTTAGTTTTGCTTCTAACAGTCCAGATTTTCATTGGTATAGAAAATATTGAAAATCCAATGTCAAAATTTGTTGTTTTCATAAATTTCCCTCTTTCTTTCCTGAACACAAGAAAAAAGCTAAAATTTTTATTGTTACTGTCGTTAAATTCTATTTTTGTCTCCTATTTTTGTTTGCTAGTCTGGAATTGTTATAAAATATCTTGGGACTGGGATAAATACAGACTGACAAATAAAGAAAAAAGAAAAAAGAAACAAACAAACAAATAAATGTTTTCTGTATTTCCATCACTTTGGAATTTCATATGTTGGAGAAGATACAGAATGGCAAAAGAAAAATGAAATTAAAATGAAAAGGACACTTCTTTTGGTGGCTTTCACTTTATTGCAGTTAGCAATAAAACAGGTCGGAGGAAAAGGTATTTTGTAAAGACTTTAAAAAATTAAGAAAGGACAGAGGACTCTGAAATTCAAGTTACCTTGACATTTAAAGTATTTTGTGACCCTTTTTTTTCATTGTTTTCAGCTATTACTAACTACAATATTTTTCATGTGAATGCAGTGTTCTCATTTGTGTTTCATACTGCATGCAAGATTTCTGGGCAATTTCTGAAGTTATAAAAGAATTTTAATATTGAGGCCCTATCATCATTAACTCATGAAAATAACTAACAAATTTCTCTTTAGAGAGGAAGTCAGAAGTGTCTGAATACATTATAATATAATAAAAATATAAACAATAAAAAATTGGAAATATTTGTTTTATATTGATAATTTAAAATCTATATACAGCATCTGGGAAAAATCTTTCAAATTAATATCATGGTAAATATTAATAACAGTTACCTTCAGGGTCCTAAATTACTGACATGTTTTTGTAAATGTTACCTTTGGCTACTCTTTTTCTCAGAGGACATAGACCTTCTAATGCTCTTCAAGCTCTGAAAACTTAAGCTTTATGTCATCAGGATTTATTACAATATGGAAACCTGGATCCCATTGTTGATCTTACAATGTAAATCAAGGCTCAATGTCAGTTTGTTCTTGAGGCCACTTCAGCAGAGAAGCATTCCTTCTGAGTGTTATGGTTTCCTGTAACTACTTACTCAGAACTAAATTGAAGGACAGTCAGACAACACGATCACATGCAAAAATCTTGATTAAAGATTCACTTGAGCAGCTATTTAGGAAGCCCAGGGGAAACCCAAAATATTGTAGCAGTAGTGATGTGATGAGCATGGGTATTACTTCTGAAATATTTAGTCTGGCCAGAGACAGATTAAACAATTTCCTTTAAGATAAGAGCATTGGATTACCTTGGTGCAAGCAGCTTGTCAGAGCTCTTCAGTCCTGTGACGGGAGCTCACCCTAAAGTATGAGATTTTCTCGTGCTTCATAAACTCATCTGCAAAGATGAAGACTGACAGGGTGTAGGTTCTTCTGGTGAATAACTGATTCCTTTTTTAGGTCATTGACTGGGGTGGGGGGGAAATCAATTAAAACAACCATTTTGGGCTAATCTGACAAATGATTAAAAGTGCTGCTTTTTCACCAAGAAAGGTATTAGCAAAGAATGTTGTCAGCCTACAAGGCAGTTGAAAATGTAGACAAGAGGAAGTAAAAGGAGTATTTGATAGAGTCCTTTTCTCTTTTTACTGGCATAGTACTAAGTATATCTATATCAAAAGTAATGTTCATCTCATACCAGATTTTATAGTGACTATAGTAGAGAATTTATTTTTATTATCTTTCCTAAGTCATGATAGGAGCATTTAAAATGTCAACTTTGTCAGAATTAGTCTTACAGCACATTTCAAAGAAGTGGAACCAATTTTAATAGGATTTTTATGCATTTCCATTCAGATGAAAGGCACTTTTTTAGAGGAGAAAAAGGAATCAAAACCAAAGATATTTGCAATTCATTTCTGTGCTCTATTTCTATCTATAATCTCTCAACCAAAAAATTGCCTTCAAGAGATATTTTGCTTTTAAATATAGATACTGTCACTGACATGGAAAGGGTCTATTAGGTTTAAACTCATAGGAGCATCTAAATGTAAAAAAAAAAAAAAAGCAAACAAATTAAAATATATTTGAACATAGAACGTAACACCACCACTGAGGGAGAAAACATGAATGCATTCCACTACCAGGAAAGCTGTCTCCTCTAACTTTCAGACACAACAAGTAGCACAACTTGGCTTTCCCTTGGTAGGGGTCACTTTCTGTTATTTGAGAGTTTAGTGTACTAATCAAAATTTAATTTTCAAGCCCAACTGCTGGGCATCAGAGGCTCTTCAGGAATCTCAGTGAGATTCCCATAATGCTGAAGTCCAGCTAGGGCTACCAAAAATATCCCTGTGCTCCAGAAGCACTTTACTTTTTCCCACAGCACCTTTACAAGTGTGGTCATTTTAAGATAAGTGCATTCTTCAGTACCTACCAGCAGAACTGGGCTCTGGGGCACACACAGCATGAGAAAGCGCAGGAGTGAGTGTGAGAAGTCGATGACCTGAGAGATGTTGCTTTCTTGCTCACAACACGGTTTGGGACGCCTTTGACTCAGTACAGATTGTGGTCTTGACTGAGTGCTGGCCCTATCATAAGGATGCATGCCAATATACACCGAGGCACATGAATATTCCCATTTTCAGCAGTAAGATAAAAATCAGAGACTCAAAATGGATCTGAGGGATCAGCAGGGAAAAAAGGATTTGGAAGGTAGACAAAATAAGTAGGTTTACACAAATTCCAATAAATGTTGCTACCAGTGAAACAGACAGTGGTGAAGGACATAGTTGCTGAATCAGGATAAGCCTTACCAAAAACACTCAAAAGAGCAAAAGCACTAATTGATATTTTCGTCTTCAATCTATTTCCAAAATATGTTTAGGGGCTACCTGTAACAAAAAAAAAAAAAATCTGTTTTCCTGATTGGCACTGTGAGAACCGCCACTCCAGACCGAACGGAAAATATCTTCATAATCTTGGAGGTGATAGTGGTCTTGCTTTTGCAGAGAACAAAATGACAGATTGTTCAGGACTGCCATGAGCTTTCATCCAAAATTAAGCAGCTGGATTTTATCTAAGCTCTCATTCAGCACCACTACCCACTCACCAATCTTGGTGCAATGCAGTACCTATGTGAATCAGGCAATGAGGGGGGCCCATATTTCATGCTGATAGGTGGGTAACCTTGCAACTGCTTGTTCACAGTTCTCTTAATATTCATTCACAAGCCAGGCTTTGGAGAAATCTGGGAGTGGTACAGGCATAAGAAGCAATAGAAATAGAAATCACTTACTTTGGGAAATTGAATAGTCATTTTGGATAGCTGGTCAGGCAAAATAGATAGTTTGGCAAAAAACGTTTTTCATGGATTCCCCTTGTGCAAATTTCAGCATTAATGTGAAATCTGAGGCAGAGAGCCTTCCACAGATGTCTGTTCTGGTCGGAACTCCCAAATGCATGGGCCAGGGCATTAAATGAGGTGGCCACTGCAATTTGACATTGCTGGAAGCCTCCTCACACACAAAAACACACTATCAGGAAGTCACTCCACATTTAACAGTAGTCCACAGGGGCATGGAGGGAGGCAGGACAGCTGGAGCAGAACAAATGCCCTACCCATGCCATTAGGGCTACACTGACAGTGGAGGTGACCAGAGCAGCTTCAGTTTCTCCACATGTCACACTGACATATTTCTCCAGCATTACATCCACTTTAGAAACAAATTTATATTTATAGGCCTGTCACCGAGTGGAATACATAAGAAAGCTATTGCAGACACCTGATAAGAGATCCAGTTTCCAGAAAGCGTGGTATTCAAAGAGAGTGGAGCTGACTGACAAGCAGCTTCTGCAGCCAAAAAAAATTTCTGCAATGCGGAGGAGGGAAAGGGCGACAGCTCAGACCACAGACCTCCCTAGATTTGCTTTGGCACAGACTGTGCTCTCAGCATCTTCCCCTTCCCTGTGCACAGACAAAGTCTGTGCAAAATGCCAGGAGGAAGAGAGGACTTAGTGTGAGGGAAATGGGAACTCAAGTCCTTCGTATCCATTGCAGTCATAATAGAAACAAACCACCTCCCATTCAATATTCAAGGCTTTCTCTGCTCTGTTTGCATGAGTTTTGACAAGTGGTAGTGCTATTTATTTTGACATTAAAATGTAGCATTGACCAACTTGTCTTTATCAACAAGTGCCACTTTGACAAATGCTTTTGATAAGCCTCAAAAATACTGAAAAATCACATTAGAATGATGACAGAACTCACCACCCTGACTGGCATTGTAACCAATACGGCTGAAAGCCATAGTGTTTCCTTATTTTTTGAAAACCTCAATAACTGTAAATCCTATTAAACACTCACACTTTCTATGTTTGCATTGGTTCACTTCAGCTAATTAACATGTTTCCTTTGTAATAAACACTTAAATAACTTTCCAGGTAGCAGTGCATTCTGTTTAGTTAAAAATATTTTCAATATTGCACAAGTCAGCTTCCACAACATTAACAGTTTTGGGTTTAGAGTTGTGTTTCGATGTTCTTCTTTAATGAAGTAATGCTGAAATGTTTGCTAGTAGCTAGTAGTTAAACTGTTTATAAAAAATACTGTTTTTACAAGCCAGTAGATCTCAGATATTGTGATATGTTCCTTTGTTTCACAGTGGTCCTCTGGACCAATTTGCAGGTAGCAGTAAAGAGTAGAACTCAATTGAACAAAACATTCAGCTGCCACAGTGATGAAAGCAGCAGGAACAGAAGGCAATAAAATAAGCTTTGGTAAATGAAAAAGCCTACACCCAAGAGTGAAACACTAACAAGAACCTGACTACATGGAGATTACCAAGCAGCCAAAACTAGAGCATTAGAGCAGAGTTACTCTTTTTTTCAGCCATGTCCTCATACTGACAAGGTAGACTGCAGAAAAAGATACAGGTAAAAATTCAAAGTAAACAGGAATCCTACTAGAGATTTCAGAGTCAGCAGAGAAGGGTCCAGGTTAAGAACCCTTGCTGCATTGAAGAACATCTGCATGAAAAATAGAATTTGAAAACCATCAATTAAAATAATGAATAGAAAGAATTTTCCTAGTCTACCAATTAAATATTTTCATAAGCTTAAACTAGGACTAGAAAACCAAACCTGGAATTGCCAGATTACCAAAAATAACCTGGGCTACCAAAAATAAGTTTTGCCATAACTTTTTAAACCTTTCAAGGAAACTCCTGTTATTTTGAACTTCTTCACTGCACAACTTTCATTTAGGAATGGCCTTTGATTTCAAGGGTATTTTTTAAAGTGTTTTATGTATCATGGTACAATTCAGAGTAACATGTTTAAAGGACTTGAACAGTTGTCTGCAACAGTATCAACCTGGAGAATTTCAAAGTATCTTGATTAACTTCTTTTTTTCTGAATCAAAATGAAATCATATTTTCCAAAAATCAGAACAAAGATTTTCAGATACTGAAAAAACACACTAAAATCTCCATAATTTTAAGGGGGAAAATTATACTTCCATGGATGTTTCCCTCTCCTGACACACATCTCATCCTGCCTCAACTTCTGCAAAATCTCTGACAAGTTCTAAGAATGGAGAGGTTGGTTCCAGCACTTGGCTGAATTGCCCTTATTTTCAAGGGAAATGCACATGAAAGCTTCAAATGCTCTCTGACCTCTCTCTAGGCAGGAACATGTATCTTAAACAGATGTGTACAAAAAAATTCATAACCTTCCCTGCAGACTATGTGCGTGAAAGAATTAGCTGTTATCCACACTAATGAGTTAGAATTTACTTTTCATGCCCAGTAATCCTGCCATGTTAACCAGTATAAAAGGAGGTCTCTTCCTAGTGGTCTTCCGTGTAAGAAAGAGAAAAATCTAATAAAAACTCATTTATCAGTGCCATTGACTGCATAACAAAGCCTGAAGGAAAGAGGAAAGACAGCTTTCCAGAGCCCTGCTATATAGTACAAAAAAGCTGGTACTGAGCTTGGTTATAAAGAAAGTGAAATATCAAGAAACATCATTTAATTGCTGGAATTAGAATGGTATAAAATCCTACAAGATCGAAATAAGACCTAGCCAGCACATGTTTATTTAAATCAGCTCACATCAGGTAAATTTAAACTGTCTAATTTTAATATATATGTATTGCCATTTTAGATACTAAATTACCCACACTGACAGACCTGGGAAAAGTATGAGGGAGGCTAAAAGCCTGAACAATAATAAACTATTATTTTATCAGCAGGGATGTAAGAAGTAAATATTCATGTAGTATACAATATTTTTGTGAATAGATTAACAGGTGGAGATATGTGCTTGCTTTCGTATTTAATTTTCAGTCTTTTTCAAATGAAATAATAAATTTATATCTACACAGACTGCTTAGACTAGATTTTTCTTGAATTGAAATAACTGCAAATATTGACATTTTTAGTAATGTTTGCTTTGTAAAATGGGTGGTTGGAAATTTAAAGGAACCTTTACTTTGAAATGTAACCACTTTAAAAATATATTAATTAAAAGTCATTCCAGCCAGTACTTTAGCTTAGATTGTGTGCTGTTTGTCTAGGAATCACCTTTTTGGGTGACTTTCCTTCCCGTTATTTGTAGATCACCAAACACACACTAAAAACCATATAATATCAGCAATACCAATAAAATAAATACGGAATCAAGTAACAATAGATAATTCAGAGTACCCAGCAGCCCTCCTAAATTTGCAGTCACCTTTTCTAGAATTTTTTTTAATTCTTTTTGGATGACAGAAGAAGCAAAAGCTGGATATAAAGGAAATTATACTACATAGTCTACTCCAAGCACACTGTTATCGAAGTGAGAGAAGCACAGAAATGAAGGAAGTTTTGTTGTTATGACCTCTTAAATATGTAGTAAATGCATCAGGACATGCCGCATAATAAACCAAATACTTTTAAACAGAGAGTGACTGGTTTTAAGTTAAAGATTTTTTAAAAAACACATACCTAACTCTTTAGATAACTAATCCCAAGGAAGTACTGGCACAAAGTGGTGCACTGATCAAGAAGAAGGTGTGAATAAGAGTCAAGTGTCTCATTCCTTGTAATGTCTGGGATGGAGCTCAGTAATCCAAAGAAGAAAATGGATGCTGAAGAAATTCAGGCACATCTTGAGGGAAGATTATCTCCAAAACTGGAGTATAGGCACAAAACTTTAGGAATGACATACTACAAGCAAGATGCCTTGCTGCCATTTGAGCTGCTCTGAGATTTTTGTGAATAGTAATGGTAATAATTACGTCGTTCTGATGATGATGCCACATAGATTAAAGCAGGCAACTAAAAGAATGCTGATCTCATACTATCCTTGGCAATATTCCCCTTCCAAACTTTATTTGTATGCCTTTTAGAGTGTATATTTTCATGGCAGGTATTTCTCCTCAAATTGCATGGTACTGTGCTCAGTAGGGTTTTAGCCCACTTGAGTTCTCACATGAACATCACAGTCTTGGTCATCAAGTATGTGTCTGCACCAATGTTCTGATTCCCCTTCAAAGAGAACCTAAATATGGGAGTAACAGTGATCATGTTGTCCTCGCCAGTGAGTTTCTTAGTTTGGAAAACTGGGGTAATGGCTGCAGAGAGCATCGGCAAAGGCACAATTACTTGGGATTTCAGTTCTGCTGTGACACACATGAACAAATATTACTATGTAATTAAATACAAATAATTAGAGTTTGTTTCAAGGAGCTTACTTCCTCTACATGCCAGGTCTGACATTAAGAGACTTGTAATTGTGTGCAGGTTTTAGTCTGAGTGCTGTCTTCTTCATCCATAGGTATCTTTTCGAAGCCCATTGACATTTGTCTGGGAAATGGCTGCACCAGTAATAAAAGAAACATGCTGCTCTTCAATATTTGTGGCTAAGTACATGAGAACAAGCCATGTTCACAAGAGACTCTATCCCAAATTACACTCATTTGCAAGAGTATGTTGTAGTTTCATATTTTATGAACTAGAATATACCATCGTGTTTTTTCCTGATTTTATTTCTGTCTTTCCAGATTTTTCAATGCAGAGCCAGAGATCCTTGTTCTCACAATCTTTTTTATGTTTCCAGTATAGTTTTTTGGGACCCTCAATTCATTCTCATTAGGAACACTGCATTGCCTTCACCAGCCACCCTTGGCTTTCGAAGGCAGATGGGAGAAGTGTTATGTTCTATAGAGTACATAGTTCACTCTTCTAACTGCATCATGAGAAGGAGCTTTGCAGGCATTAACATTAGCCATGACTGCTGCGGCAAAGCATTGGTACTCTGCAAGCAAGAGGAAAATTTTTCTTCCAGAATGACACTAAATCTTTCTGAATTACCACCACCACATTTACCCTGCCCACAGATCCCACAGGCCCACTCAAGTTCCCAGTCACATATCTCCCACAACGCTTCTCCACAAGGAGGAACAGACAATATTTTTCTATCATAGAGGTTGTCTCTCCAAACTAAATGCAAGATGAAGGACTTAGAAAATCTCAGGAGAAGTGGCACTAGGCTTTAAGCAAGCCATAAATTCAGATCATTTTGAGAAATTAAAGCATTTTAAAGACCGTGCTCAACTACCTATAAATCTGAGATTATTTTTACCTCTTCAGTTAAAGTATTTAATGAGAAGCAAATTGAGAAAACACAAGGATAATATATGATGAAAAATTAGGTGTATCATTGAGACCAGCAGGGACATTTCAGAGATGCAAACAGAAATCACAGTGCTAAAAGAGGGAATAATTTAACTCTCCTCTTCTGTATGTCTATGCTCGGTTATTGCTTCTAAGTCATGCACCTTTTCCTCAAGCCATTTGGGCAACAGTATTTTGCCTTCACTCCCTCATACCAGCCTCCTGCACACTCAACAAGCTGGTCAGTTGGGGCTCTTGGAGCAACAGCCCAGGCTCTGCAACCCGCTCAGACCACCCATCTATCTGGGTGTTGCCCCCAGTATAGGACCAAATGAAACCATCAGTGCTTCCAACACCAGACCTGGCAAGCTCAGCTTTGTTTAACTATGTAGATGAAGTTAAATTTCCCAGTGGAAAGGGAAGAGATATCTTCAACTTTATCTTGTGAAAGGAGAAACTGAGGCAAATCCAGCTGGTGTATCTGAGACCATGCCCAAGTTTATGTCTCTAGCTTTCACCCACAACCACCCTTCAGTCCTGCAGCCCTTGCAAGGGGACATCCCTGGAAATATTCTGAATAATAATTAGCTCTGCACTGTACCAAATCCTCTCTAATGACAATGTACTGACCACCATCAATACATTATCTCTCTGAGTTCAAATCAGTCAAAATATCAGGAGTCACATACCAAAAGCAATTAACTTACAGAATTTGTCAGTGTATCTGAAGATATACACTGTTAGAGGTCAGCTGGGTTGTGCTGTTATTCTCAGATTTATAATGTATATGTATAACTTAATGGCAATTTCACATAACATAAATCAGAATCGTGCTTCATATTATGTAACTGCCATATGTCTAGGCTGTACTGGCCATTAAGTCTGATCAGACAGGACTTTGTTTTTTTCCTATTGGTCAGTCCTCACTGGTAACCAGAGATACAGAATGCAAATATTAATTAAGGGACATATATTTGCCCAGGAGCTGCAGCAGAGACTGAGCGTGAGAATGCTTTTATCCACTCCCACCATAAAAGCTTTTCCACTGCCACCAGAGTGGTCCTCTGGCCTTCAGCTTCTCCCATTTTCTTCTCTTTTTTTCCATCCTGTTGCTGAAACTGATGGAATCCTTCACTCAGAAGAATGTGCTACCACAGAATACTTTATTAGCTTGGAGGGTGGTGGTGCTTTTATTAATCTGGTTTTCCCCTGTTTATACAAGGCACTGAAAATATGCTATATGAAAATAATTTATAGAAATTACTGCAACAGTATTAATTTAGAGTCATCAATCTCTGAGTCTATTCTGATTCTCTAGTTAGGCCAGGAGATAATAATGTCTATAAATGTGCATGAAAAGAAGGCAGCTAACTATTCAAACTGTTGAAATATATTTCTTTAATAGCCATCATATTTCATTGTTATTGTTCACATACATTATATAAATCTAGTTTTCTTTTCAGTATTTCTTTCTGCCTGGTGTACTTAGTTCTATTTTTTTTTATTTTTATGGTCTAATTCAAAGCTAAACAAGGTGCTTACAAACACGTTCTACTTAAATTTACAGATTACCTGCCACATGCTGATCCATTTTCCAAACTACAATATAAGAAAAATACAGCTTACCATATATAAAAGATTATTTACTTTTTTTTTTCTTACAGCAATGTTGAAGCTCATCTTTTTAAAGTCTTAAAATAAAATTTTCTAAGAAAGATAATAAACTCAAACCACGCTAAGTCGGAGAGGCAGCCTTTGTCTAGATATTTCAGCAATGTGTTAAAAAAAGTGTTGTACATTCTGGAAATTTAATTTTTGTGAGTTTTTTTAACCTTGAGTTATTAATAGCACTACAAGACCATAATTACTGAAGTACAGAAATGAAAATATTTATCTTTTTTTCCAGTTTTTTTTTACTTTGCATATTCGTCACTACCGTCTTCTCACTGTTACATTTCACATTTCTCTCACCATTTCCCCTCAATTAGAGCTTAATAGTCACTCTTTCTCCCATAACCTTGTTTAATTTCCTGTTTTGTCTATAGGTGGTTTTTCCATCTCTAACAAACCCTTGGATTCTTTTACATCTGAATCAAATTGCCCTGGAAAACAAATTAACTCTTCTTTAAGTGAAATGACAGAGGCTTTCTCACACAGACCTGTTAGTTTACTCCTGTAACAAAATCCAAGGAAAAAAAAATCAACAAAAAAACCCAACAAAAAGACCCCAACAACAACAACAACAAAACCCATAATCTGTTTCTTACTTCTGTCAGGCAAGGGATATACTCCAAGTGCTTTAAATAACTCTTCTGGACATGCCTAAATCTGCTACCTTTTCTATCTGTGTAATGCTTCGTGCCACTTGCACAATAATGCTTACCTACAGTTTGGAGTGCTGTTTTCTCCCACACAGCTCTGCAAATAATCAGTGTCTCACATCTGAATATGTTTTTTAGGCTTAAGATGCACAATTAGATTAATTAGAAAAGTCTGTAGACTCCTAAGGATTTGCACCTGGCTCACCAAGTACAAACACATTCTTTAAGACATTAAAAGGCATCTGGCAACAAGGATACCTGATTTCAGCAAGGAATTTATATTTGAGTCCTTAGAGACATTCTCTCACCAAATATGATAAATGTGAGAAAATAAGTCGATTTAATAATGGATCTTATTTCTAATATTTTTCATTACCTCCAACCCAATTCTGCAACAAAAATGGCTGAATAGCAGGAGGAAAAATCCAAACAGATAGGAAGAAAATGCATTTTTAATTAGTTCACTATAAACATGGGAAAAAGGCCAACAGAATAGTATGCATTTTCAACCTCTGTGTATGGACAATGGGACCACATTTTTTATTCTCCCCCTCTAACTCTAAAAAGGTCTCAGCAAAATTATCAAACGTGACAATTTCATCCCACCTGCCTGCAAAATTGAAAACCCAGTCTTGTAGAAAGGACTGACAGTATTTTATTTTCACAATATATTAGTATGTTTCCTATAAGCTTGCAATTTTAGTACCCACATCCTCACCTTACCTCTCCTCGCACCAAGCTGGTTAATTGCTGGTCCTTAGTTTTTGATCTCTTACAAGTGGTGTGTACAAGTAACGTTTACAAGATTTCATCTGTAAGAACAAATAATGGTTGGAAAGTTACAGTGAAATCTCAGCTTTCTATTTGAAAGAAATAAAAGCATTGTACCAATAGCCAATACTGGAAAATAAATATGAAAAGGGGTGGCTTCACTTGCAAACTGTGTTTTAACTAGTCCATCATTATAAGCATTTCCATTAATTTAATAATAGCAGAAATATCCGATATTCTGAACCTAACGTAATAAATGAAGGGTGATCACATTACCCAGTTTTAAAATTTGCTTTACATAATGTAATCACTTACTTGCTGTAATTTAATTTCACTTTACATCATTTAATAAATGAATGCTGATCATTTTACATAATTGAGTAAGCAGTTCAGCACATTCTCTGTAATTCTTAACTCACAAAATAGGCTGGGTTTTCTGTCATTTTCCAGGATGGTATTGTGAGAGTTAAGAAATGGGTTTAATTTCTACTCTGAGCTTCTTTATCACCCAGAATAATCCCACTTTGTAGGAAACAACCTAGCCCAGTCCTGCAAGCTGAATTTTTCAAGAGAATTACTTAAAGATGAGAATCTAAAACCCAGAAATTCTAGACACTATTCAGTTTTCTGTGAAGTCAGTGGGTCCAGACAGCACAAATACTTTCCCCCTTATCTCTCCAGAGTAGGTATGGAAACACTTGGAGGTCTCTTTTGAACACAGAAAGGGAGAAAACTGCACCTCCTGCTTCCTGGGCACTTGTCAAAATCAATGTGCACTACTGAAGTTCCTCTGGAAATACACCACAGCCCTCAGACTACCTTGACCCTAATAAACATTGAAAACATCTCTGCAGCATAGCAGAGTCCCAGCCATTTTTGGAGGTAGGTAGGTTTTCAGAAAGGTTTATGAGAATACCTGGAATTCAGTGCTGGACATCTACAATTGAGGTCCCAAAGGCTAACACGCCAGTACCACTGTATTTTTTGGTGACTGGCTCAGGATCACATAAGAGACTGTGAGGATGGCAGAATTAAGCCCAGGCCTAATGATATTAGCCTGTTGTAAATTAAATAGGGTATATATAGGTGCATGCTAGCAAGAAAGTCTCGTTTGTCTCTGTGTTGGGTTGGGTTGCACTGGGGGTTGGGGACATTTTTTTGGTAGTGGGAAAAGGGCCACCTTGGGAGAGCAAAAAGCTCCCGTGGCTCCAAGGCGGAGACCCGCCCCAGCCCAGGCCGGTCCTACTGTGAGTTAAACCACCACACCCTTCAATAAAGACTTTTCTGCCTTCACCTCCGTGTCCTTGGGCTGGTTTGTGGAGCGCTCACACGCGTGTGAGTGTCTGCACCTGCCCGCTGGGAGCACTTGCACAGCCTGGCTGCTGCTAGGACCAGGGGTGGGGCCCTGGGGCAGCTGGATGGTCACAGAACCGGCAAACCCCACAGGGAGACACCAACACGCAGCGCCCACGGTCGCTGCTGCTTGTGTGCCCAGTGGGTGCTGACAGCTGTTTCTCTGGTGGCCGCACCTGGCCCCACATTAGCTCTTGGCATCAGCCCCCGGGAGGTGACAGCCGTGTCACAGTGGCGGTGGTTGGTGTATCACTGCGATGTCACTACGGGCCTGTGACACAAGCGCCCCAGGGAGTAGAAAAGGGGATGCTCGCAGAGGCCGGGGAGCATCTGGGGAGGACCTCTGTGCTGCTCACCAACAACCTGTCTTGCTTCGGCTGTGCAGTAGAAGGCCCTTCACTGGGAAAGTTCCCTACAGGCAGCAGAAGAAGCCATGAGCAATCAAGGAGACAGCAGAGATTCTGTGCAGCGCTACGCACAAATTGCAAGCTGCATGGAGAGTACGGTAGGTGTGGAGTAGTTCCTGCTGCACTGGGGCTGCAGACCTTGAGCAGAGCAGGTCTGAGCCCTTGCTCTTCTTTCTGCTTGCAGGACAAGAACTATAAAGCAGTGCGTCATGCCCTGGAGAAGCTGAATACTATGGTTGGTGTCCTCTCCTCTGCCCATGTCCCAGGCTGCCTTGGCTGGGGCTGAGAGGTTTGAAGGGTCCTTTGGAGGTCACCTTGTCTTGTCCAAGCTCCCCCTGCTCAAGGAGGGTCACCTGGTGCCGATTGCCCAGTGACCACCGGCAGAAGTGAGACTGGGGGTGACACTTTCCCCAGGATATGTTGACGTCCATCACTTCCCCATGCCTGGACCCATCCATCAGTTGCCCCATCTCCCAGTGCCCTGGGGCAGTGGGCTAGTGAGTGGGCATGGCCCTGGGGCTGGAGAGGCGCGAGGGTGCCCAGGCCCCAGCCCAGCTGCACACATGATATGCCTGTTGTTTTGTAGATGGAGCAGCGATATTTCCGGATGGCAGCTGAGCTGTGGCAGATTGACCAGGAGAACAAGGTAGCGCTGAAAGGGCCAGGGGAAAACGGGTGGCAGCGCGCGGGCTCTGGGGTGGGGAATGTGGCAAAGGGTCGCAGCGGGCTCAGGTGCTCAGACTCCTCCTTCTTCCAGGTGGTGCAGCAAAAAATAAAGCAACTTGAAGAAGCACTAGAGGAGAAAGAGGCCAGGTGCGTTGAGGCCTTCACATCACACAGATGTCCCTGCAGCACGTGGAGTGATGGGGCTGCCACTGCTGGTGCCAGGCAATGGGGTGGGGGGAATGTGCAGGACGTGGTGTGACAGGGGAGCCGAATCCCTGCCTGGGTGGGGTATGTTTGGAAGGGGACCCCCTGCGTGGCTGTGGAGGTCTGTAACACGTCCAACCAAGCCCTCTTGTTTGCAGGCAGTGGCAGAGGAAGCAGATGGCAGCAGAACGCAAGGCTATGCTGCCGGAGGTGGTGAAAGCACAGATGGTAAGGAGGAGAGCCTGTGCCAGCCCCTGCCCTGGGCCTGGACAGTGTGGGTCTCCCTGGGGAGAGGGGTCCAGGGAGGTCACAGCCACACATGGGCTATAGTCCTGTGCAAGGCTGAGACCAGGGCATCCTGCAACTGCAGGTGTCCCGCCCATGGGGCGGTGGTTGACCAGCGTTCTTGCTCTGTGTTCACGTGCAGGTTAGAGAGCTGCGGGCGAGGAGAAGGGGCTTCGTTTATTGGCTGCAGTGAGTATCCCCTCTGGGTCCCCTGTGCCCCGGGGCCCGCTCCCAGGCAGCAGGTGCGATGGGCCGGGTGCCTGCTCCAGCCAGCGGGGCTCACAAGTCCAGGCTGCTGGGGAGCTGCTGGCCGGCTGTGGGCTTTGCAGCTGGGAAGTGCGCAGTGTCACTTTTCCCTGGGCCGAGGTGTCTCCCCAGGCTTGTGGAATCTCCTGTCCCACCCTGCCCGAGGGAGCAGTGAGAACTGGCTGGGGAGACAGCCGTGGGGCTCCCAGAACGGCCCCCTCCATCCCACTGGCATGATGGGGTTGGGATGCATCCCCCCTGCCCTGTCTCCCATCCCTCTTGTGCCCCACAGGACACTCTGCCTGCTCTGCGTCTGCCTGCTGCTGGCTGTCAGCTTTGCTCTGGCTGCTGGGGTCCTCTATGCCTCCTGGTATGACCCAGAGCTCTTCTACCGCCTGCTGTTGCGTCTGCTGTCTCAGGAGGCCTACGTGAAGCTGGCGTACAGGCTAGGAAAGCTCCTCCCCGTGGTCAGCGAGGGGCTGCTGCCTTCTTGACCGTCCCTTTTGTGTTGGGGTTTGAGTGGTTGTGGTGGTTTGGATGGATTCACCTTGCAGCCAAACACAGCCTGCTCTCTCACCCTCCTCCCCCCCCTCACTCAGGGAGTAGGGGAGAGAACTGAAACTCATGGGTTGAGATAAAAACTATTTACTAATTAAAATAAAATTATAACAACAGTGATAACAGAATATACATAAGTGATACACAGTGCAGCTGCTCACCATCCACCAGCCCGTGCCAGCTTACAATCCCGCAGAGACAGTCCCGAAACCAAAACCCCGGAAGAGTGAGCCCGAGCGATCCCCGAGAGAATTCCCCCGTCTTCCAGTCAGCCATGGTTAATGTACTGATATGACGTGATATGATGTGGGATATCTTCTTGGCACAACCAAATGCCAGTTTTGGGCTATTCACTACACTTCTCCCTCCCAGTCCTAATTGTCAAGACCATATCTCTGCTCAATTCTAAACCTTTGGCTTTCTATAAAATATACAAAGACAGAGCAAACAGTGGAAAAAGCAGAGGGATAGCTGTGTTAAAATACTTACTGATTTTTTTTTTTTTTTTAACCACAAGCTTTTGAGAAGATTCCAGGTAGCGTGTACAATACTCATTTTCTATGAAAAGGATTACCATATTCTTCTGAGCACTGTAATGGTCACCATCATAAAGCAAATAAAATCAACTTATCCAACACCTTCTGGCTGTTTTCTGACCTTCTCTTGATTACTTTTACACCAGTCTGGCCTTCACTGGACCCTCATTGGTTTCAGTGGGATGACAGTAGAGTAACTAGGAAGGAAATGCAACTAGGGACATTTTTTGCTGCTTTGAGACCAATGGCAGCTGAAGCAAACATGATTAGCTTGTAGAAAATGTGAACTATTATGATTTGAGCATTGGTGTCTAGGATAATAAAAGGCAAAGTAAATGTTTTTCTCTAATTACTTAGTGATACTCTGATGGGTTGCTGCAGTTGAACATAATACTGTCCTGCCATGAAAACTGCCAATCACACCTACAGCTGATACCGAAGAGCTTAGTTCATTTCTGTAGTCGTTCACTCCCACAACTCAAAAATCTGGGTTGTGGTGCACAGACTTTCTCAGGAGCGATAATTAGTCTAAGAGGGAGGTTGCATTATAGCCTCCAATTCTGTGGGTTTTTTCAATTTGAATTCCCATATTTAGCTAAATGAAATTTCCTCTAAGAATCAGCCTCAGTCAAAACCTACTTGTCAATGCAACTTTCCTCACAGAATCCTAACATATAAAATTTTTTTGTAAATCAGCTAAGCAACAGAAAATGCTGATATATACTTACTTCATAAGATTTTGGGTGGAGATAATTACAAAATGTTGCATTCATATTAACTCAGTTAAAACTTGAATTATGAAATCTTACTCTAATAAATGTAACCAAGCCCGAAAGAGTAGAAAAATACTTACAGATTGATCTGTAGTAAGCAGAAAGTCCTGGATGACTGCTTTTGTCTAGAGAACTTAGACAAAACTTGCAAAAGTATTCCAAATCAGAAAATTTTATATCAGAGTTCTTCACCACTGTAATTAAGCCCCACTCTTGCCCAAGGTTTCCCATAGGTGCAAATACAAGTGTGAAGTATAGGATTCTTCTGGAGCATAACAGATCTGATTTGTAGATGTGCGTCAGCTGGAGTGCACCCTTCAAGAAGTATCAGATGTACCATGTGTGAAGTAGATGACTGACCTTGCACGCACGTTGTAGAGATGTTGTCAGACTTCCAGACAGTCACACAGTGTGAGGCAAGGCAAAGAAGTACTGCAGAGGGACTTCTGTGGGGTTTGGGACCACCACAAATCTCTCACCCAGACATGTGGTAGTACTAATTACATAATGGCTGCTAATTTTTTCTAAGTCTGAAGCTGGTGTCAGTTGCCAGAAGTTCCAACTTCTAGTCCTTGATCTTGTTGCCAGGGAACACAGTCTTCTCCATAAAGTCCTTTCAGTTTCACTCTAGTTAAACACTGCTTTCAATTCACATTTCATTGTCCATGGAGAGAAGAAATCTGTAGGACTACAGGCTTCCTTGGCACACCAAGCAATCCTTGATGGTAAAAGGGGCTATTATTTTCTTCAGATGATCAACCCTGACACCAAGAAAAAAGTTGGACACTTTTCTTCTGATTCACTGAACTGCTGATTATTTTTAATATGGACTTGATAGTTTGAACAAACTGGAGGAAAGAGCTATCTCAGTCCTGCAAGTCCTTTCTCTCGTCAAACCTGGGAGTGTGGGCATGCTCACAGACGGAGAGACACAATCTTGTCCAGTAGGGGAGGATATTTACCCAGCTTTTGCTCAGCCCACGTGAGAGCCCCAGGGAGGAAACCGATGTCTGATGCTGCCATCACCACGCTGCGTGGCTTGAAGGATGGTTGCAGCTATTGCCTTCCGAGCAGACCACTGAGGGTCGAGCCCCACTGCACTTTCAGAGCCCAGACTCTGGTGCTTTTGTTGCACAGGGCTACACTCTAATCCACAGGTGTGCTCTCTTTTAAAGGCCAGAAATTTGCAGCAGTTTGTTTCATATCCCCTGGGGATGTTTCTTTTACTGAGTGGCAAAGGCGGTTTTCAGCCCTGCCTTCCCCTGCTATAGCCATCCAAGATTTCCGTCCTGTCTCTTTCTTTGTTCATATATATCACCCAAAAAGTCAGTATTCACCAGTACCTTCCAATCTAACACTTAATTTCTTCCTGCAGACAGAGTAGCTATTTTTAATTTTTGCATAGTCATGAGCTTATTCATAAGTTTCATCTTCACTGTCTGAACCCTTTAGAGTCTGCTGAATTCCTGCTGAATTATACATTTAAATTCCTGCACTTTTTCTTATAGTATGTCCTTTTCCTTTCTAGTCACCACTTTTTTCTGAATCATGCTGCTTCTCTGAAATTTCTTTCTGGACTGCTAAGTGTCTGCTTTTCTAATGACTAGGTCAGTTTAAACGTCCTTTCTTAATCCACTATTTCATGACTGCAGCCCCGCTCTTTCTGGTGTTCAGCACAATCAGCACAAAATATTTTAACAGCCTCCCACAATAATCCAAATAATAAGAGACATCCATCCTTGGATTTCACTTCATAACACCTACAATAATATGTGAACAACATGGATAAGATATTATCCATTGCTCTGTGAACTGGAGGGACACTCTTCTTCCACACAGAAGTGCCTAAACACAATTTCTTTCCTACAGCATAACCACTTACCTTTTTAACATTCCTGTTTTCTTTCTTCCCTTTATCTAGTCTGTTTCCCTTTTGTTCTACTCTATGCATTATGCATAATAATATTCACCATCAGTTACATAAATTACAGAGTCTTTTTGCAAGTCTGACAGGAGTATTCTGAAAGATTGCTTCAAGGAAGGGAAAAAAAAAAAAACACAACTATTTTGGTTTATACCCACCCCTATGCCCTCTTCTCTCCAGTAGAATTTTATAAAAATTAAAATATTGTGGTACCTTGTAAGGAGACATGAGCCAGGACACTGTGATAAAGAACACCCTTCTATTTGTTCTATTAATACATTAAAAAAACTAGCATAAATTCACCCTTTTCTATTGCCTTCTGGTAAGTGTTTCTCCATTCACACCTGGCTAATCCATTAATTTTGTTTTTTCAAAAACAAAAAACAAACCCACTATTTCTAATAAGATACCTAAATATATAAGCTCCCTTATAAAGAGAGATACATAACCATTCTCATGTAGGTCATTCACAGTGACCAAACCATTGCAATAACAGGGAAGCCAGGCTGGCAGCAGACCACCACGGCTACTGAGGCACCACCAGCTCCCTGGCCCTGTGGCACCTCTGCCATGCTCCACAGAGACCTTCCCTACTCAACTTTTATGTTGTTACAGCCCTCTGAAGCCACACGTAAAACTTCTCACTCTGCACCCTTTTCTTCTGGGAGCTATTTCCATTCATTCTTATAATGATTGGGGTTTGGGGTGTGTGGTTGATTTCTTAAATCTTTATCAGTCAATATGGTTAGAGGAACACGTGTGTGAGAATCCCAGTAGAGACACTCACCCAGTCACACTGCCTGGGTTTTTGACACTGACAAGACTTCAGAACAGCAAGGCATTCCCAAAAACAATAGTTTCAGTTTTGGAGGAATTTAGCATAAAAATCTTAGGACTTCAGGGAACAGAAGAATAAGGTATTGATATTCTAAATCTTGACTGACATTCTGTCACCTCCTGTCAAGATCTCATTGAGCTGTGAGATGTCTCCCACCCCTTTTGCATAACTGTCCTCTAAGTTTCATGAACTCAAGATGCTAAATTCTCTCGTGCTCCCCTGACATCAACATCAGGGATGGAAATTTGGTTGTCTGAAAGTCAACAGAAGTTTGCAAGTAAGCTTGTTTTCCAATTCATTAATGATGTTTTAGAAAGACAAGTCAAGGCAAGAAGGAAGAAAATTAACTCTTCTTCTTGGGGGTATTGCAATTTATCTCTTATTCTAATTTCTTGTACAGAGGCAATCAGTGTGCTATGGAGACAGCACTGTGCACCACCCTGTTTAAACAAGTCATAGGACATATAGAAGATAATCTTCCAGAAATATACAGCTTTGTGACTATTCCATAATACTAGTGTCACTTTATTGAAGTGGGGCATGGTTTGGAGGAAATGTTTTGCATGTTATTACCTGGGGACATTTTGGTGAGTTTACTGCAAGTGTAGAAGATTTTTCAATGAAAAATTACAAGTTGTCTTTCTAAAAGCTCAAATGGTCTCTGCTACCATTGGTAAGAGTTGTATCCTGTCTGTACAGTGCAGATAAAAAAGCACAACCCTTCAGGGAGTCTTATGTTTGTCTGTTGTTTTGCCATGCAAATAAAGATTATGCTGGCAAAAAATAGCTAACATGCATGGCATTATTAATGTTCATATTAACTTATATTTTTATTTCTCTATTACTTTATATACATACTTTTATATATTGCCTGATATATATAAATTTATATTACTTTTTATTACCATACCATAGAGAAGACAGTTAAACCTCACTCTGGATCATGATTTAGTAAAGTATGGTGTTCTGCCAAAAGGAATGCAAGCACCAGCCTTCCTTTCTGTCCACAGGGAGTAACAGTTCCTGGTGAGACAGTCGGTCATGTATTGCTAAGTCCAGAGAGTGCATGCAATATTCAGTACTGTCAAAAGTTTCTTAATTTTTTTCTAGGTTATTAGAGAATTTTATGATAGGGGGAAAAAAATTAAGATATCACAACTGGGAGTAGTGACAACTAGACAAGAGATCAGTTGGGCATATTCATTGTCTTTTAAGACAGTAACAAAAATTATAAATCTGTTTATGGAGAGAAAGACAGCGCCTTGTTTTATGCTTACATGCAGTGGACAAATCTGGTGGGTACACATTTCGTAGCTGTAAGCATTGCAATGTGTACAGGACTACTCCATAGTCCTCTCTTCCTTGGGGAGCCAAAGGAACAAATCTTCCTGTCAGGTTTTGATTGCGTGTTCAAACACTTAAAACACTCAGTGAACCTGAAATTACAGTGGCATTTTAATCACAGATAGTTGTCTCAGCTCAATATTATTGACACTATGATATTCAAAGCAGTTCTGACAATAAACTTTGTAATTGCTGGTGGCTTTTTAATGGTGGATCCATTGCCTCATTTGTCAGCCTAGATACTACCTTGGATAGCCTAGCAGTGTCCTAGTGCACTTGGAAAAGGGAAGAATATCAAGGCATCTGTGTAATTAAGAGTGATCATTTTATATTGCATGAGGGGTACTATTCCTGTCAGTTTGCTAAAAACTGGATTGGGATTGCAATTCTTTGTTTGTTTACCCGATGAACATCTTTAGAGAAATCTGATGTTATGGTTTGCCAGGAATTTTTACAGAAAATGAATTGAAATATTTAGCACTTTGATCAGTCTGTTTCTCTGCCCCAAGGAGTATATGGAAGTGTGTCAGTTCTTGTTATTTCAACTACTGTTCTTATATATCCTTACCTAGGTGCTGATTTGGCAATTCAGACAAACTCCTACATAGCTTAAATAAGGTGCTGATTTGGCAGTTCAGAGAAACTCAAACATATCTTAAATGAGACCTTGAGAATCTCCTGAAGTTTACTGATGCTTAAGAGCTCAGCTGGAAGAGGTTTTAGGAAAAAATTCTCTGCCCATAAAAGCCCCTGGCAATTTTGCCAAAAAACTCAATCAGCAGAAAAATTAAAAAAAAAAAATGTTCAGAGGCTTATATCTCTGTGTGGCTTCACGTTATCTAGATCAATGATGTTTTTTCTGATTTAAGTCACTGAGAAGGGTATTTATACACCAAAAGGGTATTCAAGTGCTTGTACTGGAATAAGTTGGACCTCTCCAGACAAATTTCGTGCATGTAGTTACACTGAAATCTTGACTGACTCAGAAAGAAACCTATAAGGACATAGCTAGAATTCAATGCAATGCCACAACAAAAAGTTATTGCCAAGCAATAAAGCTGACTGTATGCCCACAAGTGCTGGGTGTGTGCTGTTTCAGTAACAGCAATGGGGTCACAGCTTTCTAGCAGCACAGTGGCTTCCAGCTCCTGTTTGTTGCCCATACTGTGTGCACTGGTGTAGAGGCACCAGCTGGGCTATTGGCCACGTCACCTTCTTGGAGGAACACTCCTTAATTCCTTTGAGGTATTTCACTGGTGTTTCCCTCTTGGCTTCTATTACCTCAGGAGCCCCTGGCTCATCTCTGTAAGACCTCAGGTGTACCCAGCACCTCTGAGAGCAACAGGCTGAGGCTCCTCACTAGCATCCCATCCCGCTAACCTTGGCAAGTCATCCACAGCTTGTCACAGACAAGCCTGATATAATCCACCTCCCCCTTCAAGTCTAATTTAAAGCTCTGTCAATGAGCCCCACAAGCTCCTGAGCAGTGATCCTCTCCTTGCTTCGACAAAGGTGAATCCCATCTGATGCCAGCAGGCCTGGTGTCATGTAGGCCAGCATTATGGAAAAGCCCAAAATTCTGATGGCGACACCAGCTACAGAGCCATGTTTGAATAGCTTGGCTCTATCTGTTTCTTTCAGTGTCACTGCCCACAACTGGAAGGATAGAGGAAAAAATAATCTGTGCTCCAGATTCCCTCACCAACTCTCTCAAGGCCCGAAAGTCTCTTTTGATTGCCCTTGGAGTATGTGCTGTGGCTTTATCACCACCCACATAGAAGAGTAGTAATGGGTAATAGTTTGAAGGGCATACCAAGCTAGGAAGTTTCCTAGTGATGTGCTTAACCTGGGTCCTGAGGAGGCAGCAGATCCCACATAAGAGTACAGTCTGTCCAGCATGTTAGACCCTCTATGTCCCTCAGAAGGGAGTCACCTACAACTATAACACATCTTTTTCTCCTCGTGGAGGTGGTCATGATACAGGGGTGGGCTTTTCTGACCTTGGCAACACCTCTGGCATAGATGGACCATCATCAACATCATCCAATTACTGGACTTCCACATACAAGCATGGTTCACCTGCCACACGAAGCATGGAGTTGCCTCCATCCTTATGTGGCCATGGTAAACAATGTGACATTGTTTTGGATGGGTATAGAGGTAGCTTCTCTTTAATTTTTTCCAGGTCTGGACAGGTGTGACAGCACTGGGTCTGCAGCATGGCTTTGAATTTACTCTTATGTAGTAAGGCTCCTCCATTGTTCAAAATAATTCACGGTATTCAACAAACCACTGTGTAAGGTGGCAACAGGAGGTGATACCCATAAAGCAGTGATAACAGGAAGTCCAGTGTGGAAAGCAGGTCACATCTCTTTCCTTACAGTTCTATACACACACACAGAAAGAGTCAAAGATCTGAAAGCTGAGTCCAGATCTTGTGATTCACAACCCACTGCAGCTTATTTAAGACTTCATTCTATAGACTTTAATTATATCTGAATGTTATTCTTTTCTTTAACCAAAACCTCACCTGGGATCACTACCATTTCCCATCTCTGCTCTAGAGGTGCCCCTTTCTTTGGTTGCCCAGTATCAATTCTTTATCAGTTTCCTGGGCAGATCAGCAACAGCCAGAGTGAGAAATTTTAACTGCCTAGCACAACGACAGCAATCTCCAGACCCTCCTTTCCTCTTTAAATGCACAAACATGAAAGCTAATGGAGAGATGGAGATGAAATTACCCTGTCAGTTACAGCTCACTGTTGTATCTGGAAATGTCTTTTGCTCTTTACGTACCTTTATATAAATCAGTGTAAGTTCTCTCCAGCTAGAAATGTGCATGTACTAATACAAAATATAGATATTGTAATTTTCAAAGGAAAGAGCAATTGGGTAAAATATTGGTATTTTTCCATTTTATCATACTTTTTCCCACCTACCTTGAAACCATATCTTTCCAGCCTGAAACACCAAGATACAAGAAAATGAAAAGATGGTAAAAGTATTCCTTAGAAACCATCACCCAGATACAAACAACTTACACAATGCTTCTCTCTTTCCTTTTTCAGGAAAAGGAAGATAGTAAGTACTCAATGCCTTTTGCTTCCTCATACTATGAGAGCTTGGAAAAAATCTATAACCTAAAGTAGTCAAGAAACTGCTCGGACTGTGGGGAAAAGATGGCCAGGACTAGGTTATTACATTTGGAAAGATTGCTTGAAAACCTTCTCACTCTCTACACTCTTAAATTAGTAAATAAAGGCATCTGCTTCAAGTCTTGCAACTTAAACACCTGAATACTCAAGAACCAGGCTGTGAGTCATTCTGTACTCACATGTATTTGTATATTCTTACTGAATTGCAAGCAAATTTCTCCCACATTTGGGTAAGAACATGCCTTCTCAGCACATTTCTGCCACTTTGGAGGTATAAATCATCATGAAAGCCAAATTTATATAAATTTCATTTTATTCATCACACATGCAAGATATAGTTAATGAACACAGAGGGTTTCTGGACAGTTTTAGAAATTAGGAACCTCCAACCTGAAGATCAGCATTTTCTCGTGAGAGGCAAGCAAGACTCTGCACAGTTTCTCACTGGCTTAAGGGTGTGAAATCTTCAGGAATGGATAAGTTTTCATCTATGGATGGACAGTGCAAAAAGACAGTGCATTACAGCACCGAGCAGCAAGCATTTGTGATGCTGCTTCCTATTCCATTTCACCTCTCCCCAGACTGAGGTTTGTCACTGTAACTGTGGTGTAAGTCCATGTAGACCTTCTACTCTGCTGTTGCACCAGCTCTGCAGCTGACCCAGGGATCGGTGCTGGGACTTAATCAGAGAGGTGGGAGAAAAAAATATCAGACTTCTCTCCACAGAACACAGTAATCTTCAGTTGTTCAGCCAGCTACACGGAAAACATCTGTAACTGTATAGAATTTCAGAACAGACTAAGTATTTGTCTTGTCCCTAAAGTGGAACATCATTTTAACAAGGATTCTGGTTTCACTAGGATAGAGTCGGTTTTATTCTTAGTAGCTAGAAGAGCTGTGTTTTGGAAGAGTGTATGAGAAGGACGTTGATAAGGTACCAATGCTGTTAGTTGCTGCTGGAGCCCAAGGTCAGCGTGTCTGGCTGGTTCACGGGTGCATCAGGGCTGAGAGGGAGAAGTGCAGTGAACAGCAAACCCCAGAACTGGCATTTGGGTGTGCCAGTGAGATATCCCACATCACACCATGTCAGAACATCAACCAGGGCTGACCGGGAGACAGGGGAATTCTCTTGGGGATCGCTCGGGCTCACTCTTCCGGGGTCTCTGTTTCAGGACTCTCTCAGCTCCGGGATTGCCGGCTGGCACAGGCTGGGCATCGGTCAGCGGGTGGTGAGCAGCTGCACTGTGCATCACTCGTTTGCATATTCTTATTACTGTAATTATCATTATTATTTTATTTCAATTTGGAAACAGTTTTTGTTTCAACCTACAAGTTTTTTTACTTTTACCCTTCCAGTTCTCTCCCCTGCTCCCTGGAGGGGAGGGATGGGAGCAGGGGGAGAGAGAAACTTTGGCTGCAGCCTAAGGAGTCTCGGCGTCTCTTTTCCAATGCAAATCAAATGGGTTGGAAAAGTGACTAGGATCATGCTGGAAACTGCAAATGTTTACAGCTCCTACACACTATAAACAGACAAGGAGATCCTCCAGTTTCCATGCAGGTTGGATAAATCTTTCTACTGCTGTCCCCAAATCTCATAAAACAAGTGAGAACAGGTAGGTCCATGGTGAACAGAAGCTATGTGAAACTTCAAAACAGACAGATGAAGCCTAGTTCTCCTCAGTGAAAATTAATGTAATTATGTTGACTCTAAATATATTTACTGTAGCTGAGCATTTTGCCCCAGACTAACCTTGATAATTATTTTTTAAAGTTATGTAAAGCAATGCAATATAAAAAACACCACAATCTTTCTAAGCTTAAACCAAAATTTTCATGATTACAGAAAAGCCAATTCTAGAGATGTTTTCTGGGTTACCAGGGCTCCACATCAGCCTGACAAATTTGTTTCCAACTCAGTTCAAATAGAGATCACTGGAACGCCTGTCATCAGGTAATTCACCCAAAAATTTTCATTAGTTTTAGTTTTTAGCTATTTGATACAGTTTTGTCACATTTCAGAGACATTCCTTCTTTCCAGTTATCCATCTGGTTTACATTAATGGATTTTGTATAGTGGTATTGCATGGGAGAGACTGGAGGGGAGGTGGTGACACCTGGAAGAGAAAACACAGGACACTGATCAGCAAATTGTGCCCTTTCCTGGGGGGTTTGTGCTGATCCATCTGTGTAAGAAACGCCACCAAGGCCCACCAAACCATTAGAATATTAGTGTGAAAAATTAAAAATTAAAAAGATTTCATCTTGCCATATCATTTTGATTCTTACTTTCATTTAAAATTACTTTGTCTCTTGTGCCCTGTTAAATTGATTTGTTATGCTAAATTTGTGCCAAATAAATAATGAGCTTCCTAATTATCTTATGCTGAAGCAAGGCAAGGATGAAATTATATCCAACTGTCTTACTGTCTGGGGCCCTATGAAAAAAACACTGAAGATACTAGAAACTCTGTAACTCCTCAATACATTAGTTGCTACCATGTTAATTTCCAGTTCTTTGATGCTATGGGGAAGCAGTTGCTTTGAATGTTTCTGAGAGCACAGAGATTAGCTCTCATCACAGAAGTCTCACAAATAGCTGCGAATTACAGATGAAAATTCTGTCAAGTAGTGGAAGAAACATGTGTATTCACATATATCTCATGAACAAATAACTGACATATCCCTCTGAATTAATAATTATTACTTTATTTTAACCCTAAATAATACATAAGCTAAACTAACAAACAGAAGTAACCTAGCAACTCTGACACATTTTTAAGCTTTAAAGGGGACCTGAGATCGAAGCCTTGTACAGCACATAAATGCATTGGAAAATCTTGTCTAAAAAGATCAAGAGGAAATCTCTATCTCCACTGAAGTCAGTGTCAAAATAGCCACAACCAGCTCAGCCTTTAGCCCTAAGCAGAAAATCCCACAGACCACCTAACAGAGGAAAGAGCCAAAACCAAGACACCAGTATGTCTGTTTGCTGTCCTAGGCAAAACAATACCTGTTATGCCAGCTGTTACTGGTGTTACCACTATTATTACTACTTGTCACTATTACTATTAAAATTGCTAATATCACTGCCAGTATTGACTTCCTAAAGGATTACTACTCTGTCCAGACAACTTTTGGTATTTTTACATGGCAGTATTTCTGACCAGATGTACATACGCCTTCAGCCGCTCTTTTCAGACATTGTATTTAATGGGAAATTCAGGAACAACATAAATATTTGTCAGGATTTAGATGTTGAAAATAGTGCAGATGAAGCAAAATAAGTAGCAGCAACTTTAATAATTAACCAAATACCACATCTAATCTATCAGCCATGACAAGCAGTTTCTTCCTGCATGTCAGAAATATGGAAATCCATTATGAAATGCAATTAGATACATGCATTAACTCTTTTGTCAAGGAAAAGAAACACTTCTTAGCTGCTGGTTTTCACCACAAAATAAATAACCATGCAGCATAGTTAGCAGCAGAATGAACCATAAAAAGGAGAGCTGTTCACCAGATTTAGCTAGAAGCTAGTGATGTCTCACTAGTAGAAAGATTTCATATTTAAACAACTTCTTTATTTGCACTAGATGAAATGAAGAGAGAAGGATTAATTGTTTGCCTAGATAGTAAATATTTTAGTAGGAGACTATACACCTATTATTTAAGAATTGTCTTACTAGCCCAGACCAAAGGTCCACCTAGTTCAGTGTCATATCTCCAACACAGGCCAGAAACAAGCACTAAGGTAAAAAGAATCAAGGCATGTGGTTTACATTGAATATTAGGAAAAATTTCTTCACCAAAAAGGTTATCAAGCACTGCAGCAGGTTCCCCAGGGAACTGTTTGAGGTATCTCTGGGGGTATTTAACAGTCATGTAGACAACACACTTAGGGACATGGTTTAGTGGTGGACTTGGCAGTGTTTCCAGTTGGACTTGATGATCTTAAGGGCCTTTTCCAACCTAAATGACTCTGTAGTTCTATGATTTACAAAGGCGGATCAGCCAGGAGTGAGCGACATTTTTCCCCTATTATCCCGAGGCATGATGCCTCAAAATTTCCAGTCTTATCTGGAGCTGGTCCTTGAGAAGCCCCACCTGTAGCTATTAACCCTTGCATTCAGTGGGATTAAGGAAGTTCATTTAAAAACATGTAGCTTACAACTGACACATTTTAGAGTTAAATTCAACATAATCTACCAAATATATACATGTGTGTGTACATATATATATATATACATGTGTGTGTACACATATATATATATATATATATATACACAAATATATATATATATATATAGGACAATGCTCATGCCACTCAGCAGAGGCAGAGATATCTCTAGCAGTTTCCAGTTTCCTCTTACTTATCTAATGTTGATGGTGCATGATAGAAACATGTTTTGAAATATGATATATGATTAAACAGGTGCATTTATGCTTTGTCAAGACAGAAAAGTGCTCCATAGTGTGACTGCAGCACAGGAGATGCAACGGCAAACTGAAATTTTGTACATGTATTAATGTTACAACACAAAGAAGTTACCTGTGGCACCATTTTTTCTGATGAATTTATTATTATTATGAAAATAATCCCAGACAATAATGTGTCTAGATGGTCAAATTAGTGTTCTCATAACAAAAGGATAAAAGCAGTGGGAGAAAACAGGTATCATCATAAAAATATAAACATTCAACACATGGTCTTGAGAAATTTAATTGTTCCAGGGAGACTAAGACTAAGACCTTATGTTCATTTGAAAAAGATGAACTTTAAATCTATATAAACTAATTTATTTTAACTCAATATGTATTCATATGTTTGCTGTGATGTTAATATGTAATGTGATTTAGAAACAAAATTGATATCGTTTACAAGTAATTGTTAGCTAGGCTGCTTTGCTATTACCAACCAGATGTACAAGGAGACTACTTTTCTCAAGGAATTTGGTCACAGTCAAGTCGTATTTTATACGTTTATTCAAATTTTGTCTTCCAGGACATAATCTGGACAGTATCTGGGAATGGGAAAGAAAGCGTGAAATAGAGAACTGCAGGGAAGGTAATGTAAGATTGGGGAACTGCGTGTACAGAAATCAGTCAGAATAAGTTCAGAGGCAAAGATTTAGTTGGGTCCCTCAGTGTGCAGAGCTGTTTAGCTGACAAACAAGGACTGTGTAACAAGATGGATGACCATAGCTGTAACAGGCAGGTTTCTTCATTTATACTGCAAAATGCTGCCCTGACCAGTTGAATCCCAGCTCTGGTATCTACCTCAGAGTTCCTGTGCAACAGGAAACAAGTTGCGTCAACATTTTTCAGATCACTAAGTGTATGACATATTTTTTCAAGGGCCACTGAGCAATGGAGAATGTAGAAGAGCTGAGGCCTCAAAGCTGCAGCTGGAGCCAATGAGAACTGGTTTTTGACATCTTCATGTGGCATATGACAGTGAACCACTTTGTATTGCCAAATATTTTAACAGACATATTTTTCTAGTTGCTCTTAAAATCACCCTTCCATCACTGAAATAGGTATATATACTCTATTTAATTCACAGAATTATACAAAATCTTATGCTTAAGGCACTCAGACAGTACGGGGACAAATATCTCTAAAAAGCCTGTGAATAAATTAATTATTCTATCTTCACAGTAAGGTTTGAAGTGTGTCTGATAAAGAAAAAAGATATAACAAATGCCAAATAAATGCTCATGTAACCAAGCACCAAAAGAGCATGGGTCACTTTGGAGAAAAACAAGTGTGCACGTAATTGCAGTATAAGAAAATATAAAGTATCATCTGAAATGAGATCGGAGACATAATTCTGACACTCTAAATGTTTTAAGTGTTTGGCTTTGGAACCTCTTAATCATGTTCTTTTATCATCAAGGGTGGAGTGAGTTCATTTTTTAAATCAACAGAAAGCCTCTATTCAAAATAAGGCTACTGTTTGTCACTGATGAGGTATTAAACTACCTTACTCTCAGGAAACATATGTTTCTGAAGCTTTTCAGGTGCCTCACAGATAATCTCAAAACACTTCCTAATAACACTAGGGTGACTAAATACAAAATCACCTCAACCCAGCTCGAGTTGAGATTTGCTAAGAAAACCTTGTAAATATCCCTACTGCTTTGTTGAGCTGCTCATGTGTCATTTGTGAATAAATAATGACTTATTCCTGCACCAGGATGCTATCGGAACAACTATGTCTCATGCACAGGTCATATTTTTGAATAAAATATTAGAAAACTGGCAAGCAAGTGGCTATACTCTGAAGCCACTCTGTCTGAAATTCAGTTTTGGTTGGGACATATTAGCAGAAAGACATTTTTTTAAGGCTCTATCTTCCTTGCTTTCCTTCTTCCAGCCAGCTCTTTGGAAGCACCAAAGAACATTTTCAGTATCCAGAAGGTAAATGCACCCTTTGAAGATGTTGCACGCAAGTCAAGGCTGTTGATATTTCACTTGAGTTCAGGTCAGCCGCAACCCCTAGACAGGATGAGAGACAGTTTTGCAGAAACTTTCAGAGTCACCACTGAGAGAGCAGACATCAATGCACTCCCCAGATACCACCAGTCATTACCCTTGCTGCACAACCAGACTATCCCTCAGCCATTTCCATTACCGTGGCTCCTACTGTCCCATCACTGCACAGAGGACTTGGCCCTTTGCAGAGGAGGATGCTAGTTTGGAGAGACAGTGGATGGATTTTTTTTGTTTTCTGGTTGTTTTTATTAACAGCACAGGTCCTTGTAAGAACAGTGGCTCATTTGCTTGGAGGGTAGCTAACAGTGACAACAGTGAATGGGCTGCAGAATTTAACTTGACTCTTTTTCTGCCCCTTATTTCTTATAAAATTATCATCATTGGGAAAGCTTTTGGCCTTGCCTTCTCTTACACACAACTTATAGGAAGACCTTCCTTGTGAAGAAAAGGATGGGGAGGGGAAGTCATTCTTCTAGAACAGGAGCCTTTTACCTTTTTTCATGAACTACATCAGCTTTGTACACATGGTTGTGCCAGGAGAGCCATGGTTTCTGAAAGGATCAGTACTAGGTTAAGGTGAAAAAATTGAAGACTCAGACCTAAAGGCTGTTGCACAGATACTCACAGACAGTCTGTTCAAAAGGAAAACAAACTTTTTGGGGTTTTGGCAAATACAGTGCTATGTTGCTATCCGGATGGTGACAGTTGCCCCTGCTGCAAGGGTTCTTGCAGTATCATCTTGAACTAGGTGGGATGAGACTCCTCATACCTCTGCCCTTCTTAGTCTTTACAGCCCAGCTGGCTATAGACCTATGTGACCATTCAAGTACATGCATAATCCATGATTATGTATTATACTAAACAGATACAAATTGTCTTAAATATCTTTTGGATGTACAAAAGATTGCACTGCATAAACCCTTCTACATAAACAGCTTAAAATATCCATTTACAGGTGTTTAAACTATATACTATTTGATAAGTTCTGTAGCTAGAACCACTTAGGGTAGTCTTTGGAAGGAAGAGTCAAATTGTCCAACCAAGATATTGAGTGGTACTTTTAAGCACATGAATTAGAAAAAACGACAGTTACCACCAGGAGGGTTCCTGCACTATAGTTAAAATACCTAATAGCGAGGGTGGATAGGAGTTGAGTCTATCACCTGGTTCCAAGGGGCTCCACCATCTCCAGCCACTCAATTGTCTCCCTTCTAATGATAACTAGCTGGGAAGCTCCTGTGTCACCCCCAAACTAACAACTCAGGAGTACTGGGTTCACACACAGGCACAGTCCTGATACCTAGTTATGCTATGGTAGATGGATAGATGGACAGATTTGTTTTATCTCCAGAAAAAAAATCATGGTCTGGATGTCAGAATCACTTAGAAAATGTCCATTTCCTATGTTCAAGTCATAGCACTTGAGAAGTTCATTATTATCTCCAGTGTGTTAATGTCTGTGGGCTACATCCTTTTTATTCTTTTTCCCATGTGGATAGCAAAGTTATAACAGGAATTAAACAAGCTCCACTGCTCTTCTGTAGCAGAGCGTTGGGAAGGATCTGGGCAGACATAGACACAGGTCATGGGAGGAAAATGGCACGTAGAAAATAACTGGTTTACACAGGGGCTGATGCTGAAAATGCAGCAGCAGGCTTAACTGAAGTCTTCTGCTGCTCCACTGTGTCACAACATCTACTGCACATGTCCTCTTAGTATGAAGCAGGAATGGGCTCTTGCACAAAAGAATAATGACATTTGGATGGGTGACAGCATACTCTACTGCCAAGGCAAGATTTCTCAAACTATTTGCACTGAAAAACTGTTCACATTTACTATGAGAAGTTTTACTCCAACAGGAGAAATTAAAATTTAAGACATACTTTTCCTGCAGACTAAGTTCAGCTTTGTAAGCCAAAAAACACCACATAGTAACACTCCACATACAATGCATGCAACAAAGGAATGAAGATGCTTTTTACCCAGTATTTTTTTTATTCTAACCCTCAGCTTTCCAAGCAAAAGGTATGTTGAGCACATTTGCTGCTTGGTGGTGAGAAACCCAATGCAGGTCCCTTAGTCAAGAAGTGTAGTTACTCAGTAGTGCTGGACTAGCAGTACAAATGCTTGTCAGTCATATCTTTAGTTCGCCACAGGATTATGAATAAGGACTCTGCAAAAATTCTCTCATCTTGCTAAATCTTCTTGTCAATTTGTCACCTGCTGTGCAAGGCCCCAGGAAATGCAAATCTACAAGGCAACTGATTTGTGAAACTAATGTGAAAGTTGGCAGAAAGCATACTGTGTTTGTTTATTGCAAGAGCAGACTAGGCACATTCTACTAGTTGAAGGCAAATGGGTCTAAAAGGTACCGAGAATATACTTAATGCCTATGCCTCAGATATAATGAATTGAGAGGAAACAAGAGCTAGATAAGGGGAGAAAAAAGCAAAGAGACATCAAGCATGTGTCTGCAGCTCATTTGATTTCCACAGATCACTTGTTTAAATAGGCTATGATCTCTCCTGTGCAGGAAGAACACTCCCCACGAGCACTGCTGGTAAGAAGCAGGTAACATGATTTTGCAGGCATAGTGTGAGAGAGGTTGTAAGAATCCCCCATACCAACCCTATCATGTGTTTCTGCTCCCTACAGAGTCCTACCTAGATGCTTCACCAGCAGGGACTGTTTTCTCTCTTTGCTCCTTGAACAATATTACATGAGACTGAATCTGGAGGTGTCAGCCGTGATGAGGATTTTTACTGGAAAAATGAAAAGTGACGTGTCCTTTCCTGAAGTGGTAACAAACCAAATAGACCGGAGAGGTGAGCCATGGAGAAGAGCTCAGTGTGAAACCTATTTGGTTAGCAGAATACCAGACAGCCTAAAAAGTTTCTTAAAGATACTGCAGAACATCTGCAAAATATAAGAATTTCATGCAAATATGAGTCTCAGTCAAGCTCTTCATTCCCAAGATCTTCTTAAAATGACAGAGTGTGACAAAATCTGACATGTCGAGAGGAAAACTGTTTGCAAAAATACCAGAGGAAGAGCTAGGCTTTCAAATCCCTATTTCTGCTCCCTATTTTGTGAGACAATCTGACGTCCAGATGAGCACCTGAAATTTCCATGAATAGTATTCACATGCGTGGTGGCTTAACCACAGTAGGACCATGCGGTCCTGCACTCACTCCCCCTACGCAGTGAGGTGGGAATGGAATCACAACAAAGGGGCCGTGGATTACAATGAAGGACAGGAACGGCTCACTCACCAGTTATGGTCATGGGCCAAACAGACTCCACTTGGGGAAGAAAAATCAATTTAATTCATTGCTATTCATCCGAGTAGCACAGTGAGACACAACAACCATATCTTAAAACACTTTCTCCCACCCATCCTTTCTTCCTGGGTGCAAATCACTTTGCTCTCAATGTCTCTACCTCCCCCCAAGCCCCAGCAACACAGTGAACAGGGAATGGGTGTTCAGTCAGTTCACCTCTGCTGCTCTTCCCAGCATGAAAGCCCAGGAACAAGGTGTTCCCAATATTCCCATGGAGTCACAGACCTCTTTGGACACAGCTCCCAGTTCTGGCATGGGGATGTCCATGGGCTGCAGATGGGCCCCTTGTCCAAAACACCTCCTCATCCCCAAGCTGTCGCAGTCCACCCCCACTCTGGTGTTGGGCATCTCTTGGAGTCTCAATTCAGTCACACTTGCTCTCAGGCTCAGCTTCTCTGCTCCAGTGTGAAGTCCTCAATGGCCTTCACGTGGGCATCTGCTTTGCTACTGAATCTCCATGGACTGCAGGTGACCTCATTTACCTTCTCCTGCTCCATGTGGTTGAACTGGGTGTCTGAGGTTCTCTGTTCTCCCCCTCCTCCTCCTTCCTCCTGGCAACAAAGCTCTGTCTCTGTTTAGGCTGATGGTTGTCTTTTGTTCAGGTCAGTGGCCTCTCCTCCAGGTTCTCTCTACCTTCTTCTTTTCAGGACAGTCCTTCCCCTCACAAATACGGATTTGCAGTGGCATTTCTCTAGTGCTCATTGGCCCAGCCTGGACTGGGAGGGGTACACCTGGGAGCCAGCTTTTGCGAAGCTTCCCCTTCCCCCACTACCAAAAACACTCCCCCCCACACACACAAACCCAACACAGCATGCAACAATAGTCACTAAAAGGGTCTAATCATTACGCTGACTGTATTCAATAAGTTGTGAGAGTTACCTGCTCCTGGAGTGTTTCCTCCAGTGATTCTTTTTTTCCTTCCATTAAGTGCCACTATTATTTTATTTTCTCAGTCCCAGGGAAAAGGTGTATAGAATTAAAGTGTTAGATGAAAAGCTTGCATTCTGGTAAGTGCTTAAGGGAAGCTTGCATAAACACCAGGAAAAAATAAAAATAACTAATTTCCATTTCTTTATTTCTGAAGAGGGACTCATTTCTCTGTGAACAGTTTAACAGGGCTTGACCAGAATTTGTTCCTCAAGTGAATAATAATGAGAAAAGAATGTGATTTGAGGTGCCTATTTAATTCTGTGTTATGTATTAGCTTTTGTTTTAGATCAAGTAGCTTTTACAGTAAAATAAAACAGAGGCTTGGCACAAAAAAGTCAGTGGAAATGTTCTAGCTTTGGATTGGGCATTAAAAGGACCATCCTGTTACCAGAAATGGTTGAAAGATGCTGCTGCTTTTATTCTGTCTCATTAACTTCTCTTTTAATCATAATTTTCACTCTAAAGTTTTCTTCTGTCCTTTTAGTAACGACTTTAAAGACCTCCAATATTGCATTTGCCACATATAAATATGTAACCAGACAGTGTAACAGAGATTTATTTTCTATTTTCAAATTACCAGAATTTCACCTCAAAGATGCCTCTCAGATTTACATGCTGCCACTAAAGAGCTGTAATTCTGCTCATAAATCAGTGTAGAAATTAGTAACAGTATATAGTATTAGAGTTGGTCTGAACACAGTTTCTGCCAGGCAGGCACTCTTGGTGACCCCACAGCACAGACAGTCCATCAGCAGAAGATCCTGCAATCCTCACACCAGCAGGATAGCTAGAAGGCTGTGACATGTCACTTATACCTCTTTTTTCCTATTAGGCCAGCAAGAAAAGGCTACAGACATGTATCTCAAATATATGTTTCAAACAAGGGAGAAAAGTCAATGTTAACAGCAACCTGACTCAAGATTTATGAAAGGTGAAGTCAACATGAACTGAGGCAAAGGATTACCTCATTGCAGCTGATATTTTCTATGGGATATAAAAGACGTGTCCAAAAACTGCTTTGTTGTATCAACCAAGATGTACCGGAAAGATGCAGATAGAATCCCTCATCCTCATGCTTCACACAAGTACCCTAGCCAGAGCACCTGAACACATATATCTTGGCATTTGTGAGTGTGAGGACATGAGAGGCTAAAGTCAAACTGCTGAAAGATTTTGTATAGTAAAATCTACTTCCTCTTCCTTAAGAACACACATTAAATTTTATGACACTAATTTTGCACTGAAGTCTTGATCATGGAAGGGAAGAATGCACAGCCACTTGTAAAGCTGAAAGCATCTAAGGGATTATTGTGATAAGGACAATCTTACAGTGGTTACTATAAATCACAGAAACTCCAGCCTCAAAATCCCAGGCACAAATAATCACAGGAGCAATTCTGTGGCAGCAGCTGAGGCTATCAGGGCCCTGGCCTAGAAATAAAAGGCAAAAGTCTTTTCCTCCAAATGGTGTGAACCCATGGGAGGCAAAACAAGGTGGAGAAATAAACCCTCACAGTCACCTATGCAGACAAAAACAGTGCATCGTTTGGCTCAGACAGGAAAATCTATTCAGCTGTAAAGAAGATGGGTGTCTAGAAAGCAACTCCTGATCAGCGACACCTCCTCTGAATCTCAACAAGAGGCTCCAGCTCCTCCTTTTCCTGGTTTTAACTGCTCAGCTGTGAAGACCAGACTGCAACAGGACAATGTACAGTACAGTGGGAAGCAGTGTTTGGAAGTACAGGCCACGTCTCCCACGAATCCAGAGCTAAATTTGCAAAAAAAAAAAAAATCATGACAGCTCTTCTGAAAGATGAGTAACATCTTCTTTTTGACTACCTAATTATTCAGTTATTATATCATGCAAGGAAAAATACCCAGCAAAAAGGATGTGTAAGTCACCATTAGAATCACCAAGGAGTCGACTAAGGTGACAGTGTAGACCTGTGAAGTGGCAAAACTGACTCTGCTTTTGCTTAAAGTCCTTTTAAATACTTTTTTGGGCTTTTTTCTGCAGAAACATTTATTTTGAGATGTAATACATTATATGTCTATTTGTTTATGGGTTTATGTTTGTTTGGTTCTTACAACCCATTAGGTTTATAAACTCTCCTTTATCTGTCTGTTTCATTTATTTGAACTACAATAGATCAGACAGGATTAGTTGCTTAGCAACTTTTCAGTGGCAGAATCTATTTTGGAGAATTTGCAACTCTCATACTAGAGGTCAGAAAAATTTGTAATATTGTAAGCGAAACAGAAAACGTGTTTCAATAACAAAGATTTCTAACAAGGCTTCTATTTCAGTAAGAGAGGATTGCAGATTTCCACCAGAATGTTCTTCTCGCAAAGGGATAACATATATTTAAAACTGATAAAATAATAGCAAGGCAGGAAAATACGGGTAGATTTGGATGAAGTAATATTATACCTTTCTGAAGAACATCCCACTTCTTCCTGCACTGCAGCTGTACTCTCTGTTCCTACATAGGCTGGACTCCTGTATTTGCAGAAAGGATAAACAGAATTAAACCTCCAGCTTTAGACAAAACTCTAATAAATATTATTTGTTTCTTACCTGCTAGTAATTACAAAGGAGGCTAACATAATGGCACAATTAAACAAACTGCATGTGTTCAGGGAATATGGTATCAGTCACAAAATATTTTACATAGTTCTGAGGATACTGTAGATTGCTCAAAAATAAATTCTCTTAGATGGTAGAACAGGTGGTGTCACTTCCATGATTTTTCCCGATTTACAAAACATTCTCAAATGTAACTTTCAGCACAATGCTTACACTACTATATTTTGACACTCATAAACGACATTTTCCTCTGGTCTTTCTCCAGAGATATTTCTAACCTTCACACTATGATTACAACATGCAGTCTGTCCCACTTGGATTTTTCAAACCAGGAGACAGCATCTCTGAGCCGGTTTTGTTTGCTTTGGGGTTTTTTTAATGTTTACATTAATATTCTTGGGATGCCTACACTTACCAGAATGAGGTAACACTCGATTGGGTCTCAGCAGCACCCAAGATGTAAGCATATGGCATGACTGTGGTCGGTAGGTTGAGAGAGGTGATTCTGCCCCTCTACTTTACTCTGGTGAGACCCCACCTGCAGTACTGTGTCCAGTTCTGGAGTCCTTAGCACAGGAAAGACATGGACCTGCTGGAGAAGGTCCAGAGGAGGGACGCAAAAATTGTCAGAAAGATGGAACATCTCTCCTATGAAGAAGTGCTGAGAAAGTTGGGGATGTTCAGCCTGGAGAAGAGAGGGCTCCAGAGAGAACTTATTGCAGCCCTTCAACATTTGGAGGGGGCCTATAAGGTGAGGCCCAGTCAGCAAGGGTTCATGAAAGGCAGGTCCTGCTTGAGTAACCTGATCTCCCGTGACAAAGTGACCCACTTAGTGGATGAGGGAAAGGTTGTGGATGTGGTGTACCTGGACTTCAGTAAAGCCTTTGACATCATTTCCCACAGCATTCTCCTGCAGAAACTGGCTGCTCATGGCTTGCATGGGTATACTCTTCACTGGGTGGAAAACTGGCTGGATAGCTGGGCCCAGCAAGTTGTGGTGAATGGAGTTAAATCCAGTTGGTGGCTGGTCACAAGTGGTGTTCCCTAGGGCTCAGTACTGGGGCCAGCTCTGTTTAACATCTTTGTCAATGGCCTTGTTCAAGGGGATCCAGTGCGCGCTCAGTAAGTTTGCATACAACATCAAATTGGACAGGGCTGTTGATCTGCTTGAGGGTAGGAAGGTTTTTCAGAAGGATCTAATGGATCAATAGGATGAGGCCAACTGTATGAGGTGCAACATGGCTAAGTTCCAGGTCCTGCACTTGGATCACAACAACCCCATGCAACACTACAGGCTTTGGGGCAGAGTGTCTGGAAAGCTGCCCTGCAGAGAAGGACCTGGGGATGGTGGTGGACAGCTGGCTGACCATAAGCCAAGGTGGCCAAGAAGGCAATTAGCATCCCAGCCTGTATCCAAAATTGTGTGGCCAGCAGGACTAGGAAAGCAATTTTCCCCCTGTACTGGGTACTGGTGAGGCTGCGCCTTGAGTGCTGTGCTCAGTTTTGGGCCCCTCACTACAAGAAGGACATTGAGTTGCTGGAGTGTGTCCAGAGAAGGGCAACAGAGCTGGTGAAGCGTCTACAGCACAACTCTTAGGAGCAGCTGAGGGAATTGGGGCAGTTTAGTCTGGAGAAAAAGAGGCTGAGGGGAGACCTTCTCACTCCCTACAACTACCTGAAAGGAGGTTGTAATGATGTGGGTCTCAGTCTCTTCTTCCAAGTAACAAGCAACAAGACAAGAGGAAATGGCCTTAAGTTGCACCAGAGGGGATTTAGATTGGATATTAGGAAGATTGTCTTTACTGAAAAGGTTATTAAGCATTGAAACAGGCTGCCCAAGGAAGTGGTGGTGTCACTATCTCTGGAGATATTTAAAAGACATGTAGATGTGGTGCTTAGGGATACGGTTTAGTGATGGACTTGGCAGTGTTATGTTTATAGTTGGAGTCAATGATCTTAAAGGTCTTTACCAACCAAAACAATTCTATGATACTAAGAAAGATGGGAAGAAACTTTTTAGTAGGACCTCTTGTGATAGTACAAGAGGTAATGGCTTTAAACTAAAAGAGGGTAAATTTAGTCTAGATATAAGGAAAAAAAATTTTTGCAATGAGGGTGGGGAGACACTGGAACAGACTGCTCAGAGTGATGGTAGAAGCCCCATCCCTGGAAGCATTCAAGGTCAAGTTGAATGAGACTCTGAATAACCTGATCTAGCTGAGGATGTCCCTGCTCGTTGCAGGGGAGTTGGGCGAGATGAACTTTAAAGGTGTCTCCCAACCCCAACTATTCAATGATTCTGTGATAAACCAAAGTGCTTTATGCACTGGTACTCAGCATATGAAATACACGTTTTAGAAATGTGCTATTTTACCCCTAATAAAAGTGTCCTTATGGAAATTATGTGCAGTTCTTCCCTTTTAGGACTTTAGAGAGGAACTGAATACCAAAATTTTTAAAATGCAAGCTTTGTTTTAAAAGAGAATTTTCCCAAGTGAAAAGTACAAAGCTTACCTTTCAGTGACCTTTTCTCAGGGATATATCAACAGCAGTCTGCATTCTGGACTCTTTTGGGGTTAATCTGTTTGCCAAGAGCCTTTGATTTTCCTTCCATACTTTAAACCAAATACAGGTCTTTGTTCTCTCACAGTGTGCATTTGCCCCCTCGTGAAAAGCCTCTTCCTTAGAGTAGGTAGGTAAATGACTAAATGACTCCTGCAATGACCTCTTATCATTTTTAGCATTTGCAAGGAGCTTTTTGACCTGGACCTTTTGTTTGGATACATGCACTCAAACTGATTATCGTGGGGTGGGGGAGGATACACATCCACTGGAAATCTGAAAACCACAGGCAAAAATTAGAGAAATTGGTTTTAGTGAAATGAGATATACTCAGCACAGACTAAAAACCAAAAACAGCATTTAGGAGGTTATTTTTCAATATTTTCTGTCCCTATAAAATCCTGCAAACTTTGGAAGATAATCAGCTCCCAGCCAACTTAACAAACACTGTTCATTTTTCACTGCTTCCTGCTTTATATAATTATTTCCCTTGTGTCAGACAGTTTAATGCCTTTTTTGGATTAACATGAATGATTGCACAACACTTAAATAAGAGAGAAGAAAATCAGTTTTCTTTCCTCTTGTTATTTCCAGTATTATCTGAGAAACTTTTTTTAAGGAAGGAGCGGGAAGATCACTGCATTAATACAGTGGTCAGATAAAGCCACCAGTTGCTGTTTGTCTGCTAACAGGGTATTGAACAGCAATAGAGAAAAATTAGGTTTAGAGATAATTAATTTCCAGGGATAGCACACTCTTTATGAATAATAGAATTTACCCCATCTCTCTCAGGCAGCATTTTAGATTGAGATTTACATTATTCAAGGTTTTTTGAGGGAGAGTTCATAGTAATTTTTCAGTGAGAAAACTAGTAATTTCTTCAAAGTAATCACTCATAAGAATAAAATCCCCACTTTGATGTTTCACCATTGTAAGTTTAGCTAGCTTTTTGATGACTATTATAACAGAATAAAATAATATGACTGTTGCATGGTATTAGTGCATTGGCTAGATAACAAATGCTCTAGTTAATGTTCCAGTGCAGTTTCACATTCTTAAAAATTAATGAAACATTCATCTTTGCAAGTGGAGCTTCCATGCAGAATGTCACAATTATAGTTTTTGAAAAACTGAGACAGTTTTCATCTACTGCTTTCAAGTCAGCTGAAGGTGACTCTTGCCTTTCCTTCCATTACAGAAGAAAAATTTAGACACATCGTAGAGGTCTTAATGGTGGATTAATGCCCCTGAGAGGTCTGACAGAAGAACTGCACTTCACTTACAGGTTTGGGGTGCTGATGGCACACAGGCTGACTAGACCTTGAGAAGCAAGTATGTCAGGGAAATGTAAAGGCATTGCAGCCTTCCTATAAGGCACTAGAAGACAAAAACTTATACCGTCATGTCAAAAACAGTTCAGGTCATGCCAAGTCCACCTGATACATCTGATGGAGAGTTCACTCTGCAGAGGCTCAGATCTGGCAGGAGGTGAACCAGCTATCTTCAGAGAGCTGCATTAAACCAATAAGCATAAGTTGTACCTGAATAGAAAAGCTGCACAACAAAAAGCACTTGGACCAGCTTGAAATGATCTGCATTGGACTGTAGGCATAGTGCTTAGGGACATGGTTTAGTCAAGGACTTGTCAGTGTTAGGTTAATGATTGGACTCGATGATTTTAAAGGTCTTTTCCAATCCAGGCAATTATGTGATTCTGTGTATAGAGAAGGGGAGCTTCAGGATGTTCAGTCATAAAGCGTATGTGATGTCCTCAGAAACAGACAGGTTCATTAGCTGGGAGAGCTGGAAATGGACAGTGTGAGAGCTTATTATCTTTATCCTAATGTCATTATTTTCTTCAATCTCTTCAATTCCTATCCAATACAGTGAGTGTAGGTTGCAAATGATAAAAATGTTCAGAAGGTGCCTTATGTGATTTCATAGGCAAACAGCTGGAGTATTTAATGGATATGTTGGTGAGCACTCCCTCTTTCTGCGTTCAAAATGCACCAACAGAACAAACCTCACTTTCATACCATCTGGTAATCACCCTTGCTCAAAATGTGTATGCAAATAGTTATTTTCTTTCACTTATTTTCACCATTTTGCCATTCAAAATGACCAAATAAATAATAAATAGAAGAAATTTTAAACTTCCAGGCTGACACTTTTTTTCATGTACTTAAATCAAAACCCAAAGGAGCTGAAAGCCAGTGAACAGTCTTCTTATATTCAATGAGCTCAGTGTTTGCTGAGCATGATCTGAACCAGCACATTCAAGCTTCCAGAAGAGTAGCACTACCTTGGAGCTACATGATCGCTGGGCTGAATCGTCTGGAGGCAGATTTATAAATACTGACTGATCTGAGAAAGCACCAACCATGCACTCCCGTACTGATAGAGCATCTTCTCCAGTAGTTCTCTCAATTCAGACCATTACTTCATTACAATTGCCGAAAATCTGGGTACATCAGAAGGTTTTTTTCCCCCAAAGCCATTTCCAAGCACCGTTTTTGTTGTTTGGTTCATGTTTTGGCAACATACAGTGAATTCAACTTAACTTAGCAAATATTTTTGTTCCAACATAGGCATTTTCAGCACATGATGATTTACCAAAAAAGTAGACAGACACATTAGCAAACCAAAATAAGATCAGTATTATTTTAGATACATAAAGGAAAGATAAAAGAGTCTTTTACATTGTCAGCAAGCAATAATATAAGTGTAGGGGGAGAGACTTTTTTCACTGTTCTCAGCTGTTCCTGTCTTTTTCCAGACTACCTTCCTGTACCTTGTTTCTGCTCACTAAGTTGATGTGAATCAGCGTAAGTTCCTGGAAGCAAATGGCATAACATGTGCAGAGTCTGGGGAACCACTGGCTTCTCTCTGAACTGCATACAGACTTTCAGTTCTAAAAACTGATGACTTTGACTGTACTCCTTAGTTACTAACCTGTCGCATTCATGCAACGTTTTAAAAATGAGACAAGAATGAGTTAGAGGGACTTTAGAAGAATGTTAAAACAATAAAAAGGAGGCTTTGCATTGGCACTAATGACACTTGTCAAAAACGATAAAAAGGTGAAAGAAAACACTGCATAAGCTAATGGCAGGAAATGGTTATGGTAGTGGAGTTTTCATGTGCAAAACCTGTTCACATCTTGGTCCCAGTCAATGAACAAACAGTGTCAAGACATGTTGCTTGACTTTCGCTATGAGCCTTCATTTAGATTTGGCATATGATTGTTGAGGAAATGCATTAAACCCAGACACACAAGATAAAGGCACACAGATGATCTATCAAAAGCAAGGTCAGATCCAGAGCTCCTCTGGGCAAGGTCAGACTATGTTTTATGTTGTCTGTGCAGCATACAGCACTGGTCTATGCCTGCATTACTGAGGTTGTGAGGTTCATGTGTAGCTCCCTGATTATTTTTCTTCTCATCTTGGCTCAGGACAAAAAAGACTTCAACTTTTAATCTCACTTGGCATTAGTTCCCAATAGAAACGAAGTCAGAATCTGTCCCACTCAACTAAAATTAAGCTAACACAGCAAACCAGATTTTATTTAAAGTTATGGTAACATCTGGATAACTCTTGAACAAACTAAAAGCTGTGTTAACAGCATTTTCATCTTAGTAGTTGCACTATTTTGTTTAACTTCTCCAAATGAACTGCAGCAACAAGTAAGGAAGAGGAGTATTTCCAACAATGAGATGATGGCTTAAGAAGTAGTAAAAGTCCTAGACTGCTATAGATATCTAACAGGATCTGGCCTTAGCCTCATCATCCATTAGAGCTGTTGATGATAGAAGCTTCCCAGCTCCCCTGAGCAGAAGCATAATTAAGAATTTTAGGCAGAAAAATAATTAAGAGATGCCATTTCTAAGACAAGGGAAGGTGTAAAGAAGTGGATGAAGGAAGCAATCACGATTGACATTGCAAAGGAAAACAGAGCTTGATACAATGGGGTCCTATGTCTTGCCTCCTTGGAAAACTTGGAAAATTATAAACAAAATTTTGTAAACCAAAGAGTGTTTGGGGATTTTCATTTGACTGAGAAGTTTCAAAACAGTGGAGAAGGAAGAAAGAAAATTGACAACTGGCAACCACACAGTCTATTCATTAGGAGATAGCACAGCCAGCACTGCCTGTGAGTAGCACTGCTGTATTCAGGAGGGCTGTGCTGGGACAGACAGTAGGCATCTGGAGCCACTGGGCTGAACCAATGGAATGAGGAGACACTATGGCAGAACCTTATTCCCTATCAAGACCAGATACCCATGTTAAGACTAGGGCGTTAAACCAGGAAGTGAAATGGATGACAGTTCAGCCATCTATGCTTTTTAATTGAACATATATTCCTTTTCAAGATCTATTCTGATTTTCAAACCTGAAAGTTTTTAGCACATATTTCTCCATTCCCATAAGCCTGCAGTTTCTACTCAGACAAAATTTCCCATTTAATAAATTTAAAGGACATGCAATATTTGACACAGTGTAAACAAGTGAAAATAAACTTCCAAGCATTCAGAGGTAGCCTTTCTATGTTTTTCCAAGAGTGTTACTGAGGTGCAAAACAGCTTGAAGTCATCACATTGTCACTAGAAAACTATCTTTGCTGTGTTGTGAAGGAGATGGAAGCCATACACTAATTATCAAGCCATCTGTGATGGGAGCTAGGGACTCTCACTCTTCCCTTCCTGCTTTTATACATAGACAGATTCAGATCAGAATCTCTGGAGCATCAGCCAAGGGATAAAAGCACATGCAGAAGGTCCCTGTTGTGATTTGATATGTGTCTTGCAAGTGAACATCAAAAAAAGGATTGGCTAATCATCAGTTTTCTTCTGCATATTAAGGACAGCAGAAGAGCAAAAGCTTCCTGGCTGATCCTAAAATGCTTATATTGAGCAAACAGTATAGTCCAGTCATAGGACATATACCCAGCTCTCACACAGTGCAACACCAAAACCCACTTCACATCTGCAGGAGCCAAGGTTTGCACAGGTCTGCCAACACCCTGACACCTCCAGCCACCAGCACAACAGTGGGCTGCAGTCAGGCTGTACACACATTTTCCAACCCTGTTCACACGGATGGGCAGAGATGGGCCTTGCTGTTCAGGCAACCCTTGTCACCAGAGCAGGAGCTGACCGTTGTGGTAGGTGGACAGAAACCAGGAGAAACGCAGAACAGTCAAATGAATTTTCCTAATGGCAGGAGCATCCCTTTGCCAGACACTGCTCTACCTAGGACCTCTTAATGTCTACAGATTTACATATGACAAAAATTTTCAAGGACTCATAAATTGCACACTGAATGTTGCTGCATTACCAGACAGAAAACCTGAAGAAATACTCCTCTGGAAACACCAGACTCTTGGGCTATAGGGGTAATGTAATGATATTTCAGTACCTGTAATCTTTGGAAGAGCTATCCCACCTATGAACTCTCTTCTCCTCACGTGCCTTTGCCTTTAGGAGTAACTTAAGCTGATTTTTTTTAAACTGGTGGTGCAGCTCAGCATCAAATGCTCAAACAGCATTTTAAGTTAGCACAAAACTGACTGCAATACACAGAGCAACTTCCTCTCTTTTCCGTTCTAAACAAGCTGAAAAGAATTGCTTCTACAAGATAAGATAGAAACTGCACTGATGGTTTCAATAAAATATTTCCAAAATAAATTTTCATTAAAGACTAGCATCCCCAGAAGTTTTAAGCATTACATTTTCCTATGTAATAAAAGGTCAAGTGATGGGCAAATTTAGGAAAGAAGAAAGATGACAGAAGAAATGGGAGAAAGATAGCAGATAGTATTAATTTTCTGAATTTGTTTCTCCAGCAAAAAGAAACCTGAAACAAATCATCAGAGTAGCAGGAGAAGGTTGGGGGGGGGGGGGGGGAGATTTCCAGCAAAAAGTTTGTCGTTTGAGGTTTGGGAAAGTCAGCTTAGTTTCAAGTTCATTGGGAAAAGGCTTTCTGATGTAGATTTATCGGATGGTGTAAGGGAAATTGGGGCACCCTCTCCACCTGTTCCTCTATCAGCATGAGCTATCACAGGACAAACCCCCATGCTGTGTGATGGCTAATCCACACACACACAAACTCACACTGCTTTCTGCTTCATTTGTTCTACTCTGACTCTGATTTTGACTGGAACCAGTGATGATTTTACCTGGGAAACAGTTAATATTAGGTCCACTGCACTTCTGCAAGGTAGGCGGAACATCAGGCTCCCAGGCACCATGTTTCAGCATCTTGCTGCTGAATAAGAGAAAGGAATTTTGGTATGTAGAAACAGAAAAAAACAGTCAAGCTCTCTGCATTGCTGGAACCTGTAAAATAGTCTCTCTGGGAGTTGTGAGGAATGAAAAGAGTTCTCTAACTTTTTTTCAAAGTTGATTCACTCCTCAGTGGTATAAATTGTCTTGGGATGTGCAATTGCAATCTCTTAAATAGATCTTGCTGCAGATATAATAGGAACCTTTAACTTACTTCTAAAAACATCATTACTGGTAAAAATGCATTGACCAGCCTCATATTGCAAACTGATACTGCCATTCCCTGTCCCTGCCCTAGTGCTATAAATTAGGGTTAATGACATGAAAACCATTAAAAATCCAGTGACATAAAACAAATTAGAAGAGTATCAGGAGCACTGCAGTTTGAGAGTACTGATATTACTGAGTGTTTAACTTTGTCGACAGACTGTTTAATTTTTGTGCTCATTTTCCTCTTGACATTCTTTGTTCCAGAATTAAATTGCTTCTCATAAGAAGATGAATCCACGGAAAGTTGCAAGCTATTCCATTTCATGCTTGTCTTAAGCACACCATCCTACCTAGTCCTGCCCAGGTCCTAGGGAACCAAGTTTGTCATTTACTATGAGGAGATGGCTTATGCTGAGACCGTGCCCTACTGTGAAACTCTGGGTTTGCAGAAGGCTGTTCCAACTCTCAATACAAGTTATTGCTGGGGGAAAAAAAAAAAACTTAAACCACCCAATTTCACTGAGCTTGTTCTTTGTGTAACAACTATTCTCCTTTGTTAAATTAACAAGAAAAACAAAAAATTCTTCTTAACTTTTCAATTAAGCTCTTCCTTCCCCACAGCCCAAGCAATGGCTCAGAATTATTTATTTTCTTTACTTTCTTTTGGTTCTGTTTCTTGTAACTGCTTCTCCTCTGTTCCCTTACTGAGCTTTCATCATCCATACTACCTTCCAAAGAAAAATTCTGTCCAACAGAGAAGAGGCCAAGATTCAGTAACACCAATAACAGTTTCATCAGCACTTCTTACGGAAGCTTCAATGAAAATACAAAAAGTTGTATGGCAACATGGGAGAGATGAGTCCCAAACCTGCTACTGCTTACCAGATAGCTTTAGGAAGGTCAGTTCACCTGTTCAGTATATGTCAGCTTTCTGTCTGTGAAATAAAAATGAAGGCATGTACCTACTCTCAATAGATACTGATTTTTAAAATGATTTCTGAAACTTGTGCCATTTACCAGGCAAGGATGGAAAACAGTGAATAGAGGTTTTCTGAAACCACTAGATGTTTTGCCTAACAGAAAAGAATGTCATATAGTAAATCTCAAAAAAAAGAGCTGGTGGTCTGTTCATCCACGTCTTTGCCACTGAAGTCAATACCAGCTCTTCCATGGTTTCAATACTAGCATTTCTTGAGATGGTACTTGTGATAAGGACAGTAGCACACAGCTGCAGAATCTGTAGAGCTCCATAGCACCTTTGAAAAGATGGAGTAATATTTAAATAACTCAGACCAGTTTATGTTTGGGCTTACCTTCCTATACATCTGAGGAAATGCTGATAGAAGAGATGTTCAGGAAATCAGCATTTCATTCCACAAATATGGATTCAAAAATGCTAGGGAGGACAATATTTTATCATATAGCAGGGTTTTTGGACACAATATCCCCTTAAATATTTGAAAGGGCTCTGTCTTTTTATCTTCTCAAAAATATGTTTTTAAACATGGAAATTTAGAAACCTACTAAAGTAGTCTGTCTGCTGACCTCTTTTCTGTGTTGTACACAAATAACTTCCAGGCTTTCCAGAGGTCAGTGTAAAGCTGTCATTGGCTGTGGTGGATGCAGTGCTGTCCTCTTCCAATTGGTCTGTCCCAGCCTGAATTAATGAAGTTTTGAAACCTAAGTACCTTACAAGGGCAATTTTTACCAGGCAGTGAAAAACAGCAGAGGCAGCCCTAAGCCAGACTGCAGAGTGCAGGCACAGCTACTTCCAGGGAGAACAAAGGCACAGCCACTCCAGACACAGAAATTGGTAGGAATGTACCAATATCCCAAAATATCAGTATATAACAATATGACAATGTACCAAGTGAGTTTTCCTGGGGATGGGGGAAATCTCAGTCCTGTGAGAGAACCTGCAGTCTCCTCTCTGAAAGCTGAACTTAGATCTATCCCAAATCTTTCTCCACCAGGAGGTACAACCATGGTTGACTTCTCAAGCAGATAAGATATAAAAATCTAATTGAGGAACTGGAGGAAAAGAGAGGTGACAGGACTATTAGCACAGATTAACTGCAGGGAATTTTGCCCTCCAGCCCCCATATGCCTTTCTGAATCACAGTCACCTGATGTGGGGAGGCATTTGAGAGCAAAAGCAAAGCTTTAAATTCATATATATATATATATTTATATATGTGCAAATATATCTATCTTTTAAAACGTGTGTGTGTGACTGTGTAAAATTATTATTATTAAAAAATGCAACTGCATCTCTCAGTCTGAGAGGTTCAGCATATCTAATTTCTCTTCAGAGCAAACACACAGAGGCACAGAGCAATGAACATCCCCTGCTGTTAGCTGTTTTTCAAAAGAGCCCCACTTCGCTTTTCAAATGGCTCTTCCTTACAGCAGCATTGCCCTGTAATTTCAAGTCATAAAACTAACACGGAGAGCAAGCTAGAGTAAATACAGCTGCGGTACTTTCCCCCCACAACCAGCCATTCCCTTTCTGCTTTTCTGAACTGAGTTTCTTTAGGGGATGACCCATGCATGCTTTATTTACCCCCACCCTGGCTGACATAGGTGCAGGATTATTTTCCTCAGGCAGGGAGGAGGAGGATTCAGAAGAGCTGGTGTATTACCTGCATTGATGGTTTCTACCTCGTGTCATTTACCTGGTTTTGTACATTGCAAAGGCCCTGATGACATCCCAATTAGATGATGCAGTCACAAGAAAGGCCTTTGGAAGATTGGGAAGAAACATGATGTTGAGAAGGTGGGAGGGGAAAGTCTATCAGCTGGGCTGGAGGGGTTATATAAGGACTTTTGTAAGAGGTTTGGTGGGAAAGGAAAGCAAAAAGGAGAAGATGGTTGGGCTGTAGTATCATTGCTCAGATGCATCCTCCTGGGAGCAGGGAGGAATATGCAGCACTGCTGTTCTGCAAAGCATGAGTCTGCTTCTTCCCTCTGGCTCACAATTCTAACACAGCAGCAAAGCAGCAGAAGAGGTTTATTTACCTGAATGTAGCTCTGCCAACAGCCAGGGAGGAGAACAAAGAAAAGAAAATAAGAGGGATGGTGGGAGAGAGTGAGCCACTAAATCAGAAAGGAGGGAGCAGTTTCTCCATGTGCCTCAAGTAGGTGGGAACCAGCAGTGGTGGTGGATGCACCAACAGAGGATGCAGCTGTGCCATCCCAGTAACACAGCACCAGTGGGAGGCTTGCAGCTGGTGCCACTTGCATCTCTGCAGTACGTGCATGCAAGTGGCCCTGGTTTCCAGCCGATCTTTGAGTGTCAGGGGACCTGTGAGCTGCTGAAACATTATCTTTGGCATGGGCAAACCCTGTTGTCCTGGTTTTGGCTGAGATAGAGTTAATTTTCTTCCTAGCAGCTGGTATAATGCCATGGTTTTGATTTAGTGTGAGAATAATGTTGACAACACATTAATGTTTTAGTTGTTGCCAAGTAGTGCTTATCCTAAGTCAAGGACTTTTCAGCTTCTCATGCTCTGCCAGCAAGGAGGTGCACAAGAAGCTGGGAGGGAGCATAGCCAGGAGAGGTGACCCAAACTGGGCAAAGAGATATTCCATAGCAGAGGACACCATGGGAGGAGTTGTCTGTGGGAAACTGATTGCTGCTTGGGGACTGGGTAGGCATTGGTCAGTGTGTGCTGAGCAACTGCATTGTGCATTACTTGTCTTTCTTGGTTGTTTGTTTTTTTTTTCTCTTTTTTTTTCCTTACTTTTCATTACTATTTTTATTATTATTTAATTTTAATTTTATTTCAGTTATTAACCTGTTCTTTTCTCAACCCATGAGTTTTGCTTTTTTTTTCTGATTCTACTCCTCATCCCACCAGGGGGAGGGGGCACAGGGTGGGGAGGAGCAAGCAAGTAGCTGCATGGTGTCTAGTTGCTGGCTAGGGTTAAACCACAATACCTGTCTGACAGAAACAACTCAGGGGAACACTTCTAGAGATTTCCCTACAACCACCATATACCACAGACATCTTCATGGGCTCTTCCAATGGTTGGAGCAATTCAAAGCATGAAGGCAAAACTTCGTGGCTTGCTTAAGAGGAACTTGAAAAATTAGTGAAAGGAAAAGGCAAGTTTATTGCAGATCTTTCTGCCTGGTAAATGTGAATCAGCATCACTTTGGATCTTTATATGAGGCAGGTCTTCCATATTTTTTATTTCTGTATTTTCTACAAACCACAAACACAGGTGTGAGGGTCATAATCCAACTACCACCAGTGCCAGGAGTCCAATTTCTGTGTTATCCATGAATCCAAAAGTCTCACTAAAAGGTACTGGTGCCTCATGTGAGAGTAATACAGGTTCAAGCAACAGGAATAGTATCTAAAAGGAAGCAAATAAACTAGGAAGGTAGATATATAAAGTGATAAAGTGAATCTATATATACAAAACAAGCAAAAAAGGGGTTATACAGCAGACAAAAACGTGCTTTTTAAATGGGTCACACTGGTTTGGTGCAGTACTCTCAAAAAGATAGGGTATTAGAAAGCAGCACAGCTCTGGAATATGTCACACAGAGATGCTGTGGTGTCTCATCCTTGGAGGTTTTGAAGACTCAGCTAGACAAACACACAGACACCATGCTGGCAGCCTTGCTTTGAGCAGAAGGCTATACTGTGGACCTTCATGGATCCCTTTCCACAACCATTTCTAAGATTTTATAAAAAACATTTGCAAGCATCTTTTTAAAGAGGACTGAATGAGCATCCTAAAATCCCATGGATTTGTGAGTATTCAGTCTTCCTTATATCAGACATGAAAATCAATGCTTATTTAGTATAACCTCAAACTATGCCTGCTAACAAAGCTGCCATTCTCCCCCAACTGTTTTAACTAAAAATCCATTAAAACCAACTATCTTAACTTGCTATACCACTAAGCTCATATAGGTAAAAAAGTTACTCATATAGACACCGTTAAATGACCACTTTCAGGGAGCTGATCAGTTCAGCAAGAAGCAAAGCAACAACTTTAAAAATGGACAATCATTTCTGCAATCAATAGATGTCAGTAATACATTGAGCACTCTCTAAATGCATAATTTAATTTCACAGTCCATTAACTTTCCCCTTTCTTAGCCTGGCATTGTACCGGCATTATGTTGTAATCTTTAATCCAGTGTGGGAATAATTCAACCTCTAATCTTTAGGTTTCTTATTATTTCTTACCTTATATCTTATGTTCTCTGTGTTCTAATAACATTAAGCTGGGGGGGGGGGGGGGGGGGGGGGGGGGAAGAGATTAATCTATTCTTTTTGATTGACAGCCAGGAAGATTGAAAGCAGGAAGAAAACATCCTGTATCAAAGCCATAGGTTTCCCAGAAAGACTGTAAATAGGTTGTAGTTCATACAACCATATGAACATGAGAATTCTCAAAATGGTTCCCGCTAGCATCCTAAATCCTGTAAGAACCAAAGAATGCTTCAGAGGAAAAGTAACATTACACTACAACAAAAAATGCTATTATAAATACTATTATGTAGAACAAGCTATTTCCTCACCTAACCAATGATCAAAACTTGTTTCCATAAAACAAGAACAATAAAACAAACAAATGTAAACAGCTAAAAGCAAGCACTTTTAAAAAGCTTTTTAGAAAGAAATAGTAAAAAGGGCTTTAACTGTCAAATAAATAAATAAATAAATAAATAAATGAAAGATTGTCTTTGGCACTGCCCCAGATCAATTTTGTCTGTCACAGTTGATGATACTGGGGTTGGGAATGCCTGTCCACATCAGCCATGAGTCTGGTTTTCCATTCTTGGTCAAAGAGGAGGTGGTGTCATTCCAAAGCTAGCTACAGACTGGTTATACAGGTCCTTCCTACACCAGTTGTGAATAAGCAGCCACTGCACAACTTTTCCCTAGATGGCAACTAACAATTTTGCCAATTTCATTACTTGTCCTGGGATCTCTCTTTGATTTCGTCTCAGGAGTTTGGCTTTTTCTGGTTTTTAGGAGGCAATGAGAGGGGTCTAAAACAGAGCTGTACTCAAAGCAGCAGGGCCCCATTCAGGAATATGCAGTGAAGAACATTGCTGCTTTAGTGTTCCCTAGCCTCTGTGTAAAGCTGTTCAGCAACTTACTAATTTCTGACTGATGTTGCAAATTGAGCAGACATCTTCATTGAGCTTCCACAATGTAACTCATGGCTTATTTTTTTTCTCTGGGAGGTGACAACTAATTCAGAAGCCATTGATGTATATAAAAGATTAATTTGTTCCATCTGATTTGTATTCCCTTGCAGCTATCAACAATGAATTTAATTTACTGTCATGTTGCCCAACTGTCTCCAGCTACCGGCAGTAGTTTGTTCATCAGCAAGTTTGGCCACTTTGCTATTCAAACGCCTTCATCCAGTAACAGCATAAAGCACTGTGAATTTAGGAAGAGAATTCCCCTCCAGGTAAATTAATCCTGAGCTTCTGGCAGCAGCCAGTACATGAAATGGGGCATAGGAAATAAATTATTACTTGGGTTGCATGTGGCATTCTTACTTATTTATGCAAGTGAAATTAACTGTAACTGCCTTCTTCCCCATCATCCTAGCAATACATTTCTAAGGTGCAATACTATTATTATCCTTTTCTTACTGTTGGGTGAGCAGACAGATTAAGGACTCCAATGCTGGAATATGCTTCTGCTATGCTACAGTATTCAAAAATCAAGTGTTTGCTTTTAGCATGTGAAAACCAGCAAACTTTTCAGGTTCAACCAGCTCTAGTGGAGAAGAATCAACATCATTCAAACTGATTTATATTCATGGCCAGGAAATTATTGTGAATATGCAAATGTTCCATGCTGTGTGACCCGCCCATGACCAAACAAAGATTCAGTGATGGAGCTCATAGCATGACTTCTGCCCATGAATGTACCAAGCAAGGCCACTAGTCTATAAAGCAAATTATATCAAGTACTCCTGATGTCTTTTGCAATCCATATATTCTGTGTATACTTCACCTTACAGAAGGTTTAGCCGATCCTAAAGGATCTGAACTGAACTAATAATCCCCACACAGAGTCACTCCTTAAAACCATGCAGTCTTAAGACTAAGACGGTACCAGTCACTGTTACAATGACTGCATTTTCCAAAGGCACTCAGAGCATGATAGAATGGAAAGTTAAGATTAGACCTAGGCAACTGGTTACTATGGAACATCTGAAAGCCTCACAAGTCTGCTGTTAGTGTGATTTGTAAGTATGGTATTGCGATTATGTCAGAAAAAATACCAACTTGCCAATTTAATTTCAGAAAGTCAGTGAACTTCATAATCCTCCTAGTTCCAACTTCCCTCTGCTTCTGTCCAGCTTTCTTTCAGCTTTTAATATACTGCAGTCTGAGTCATTGTGCAAGGAAACAGAATGAATCAGGCAGCAAATGTCACTTGTGGTTGACTCTTAACGGGCTTCTCCCCAGAGGAGCAAAGAGAGGTCCCCAAAGGAGTATGTAGTCCCACTGGGAAAAGGAGTGTGAGTGAAAGGACAAGGGGCAGGCGGGATGCTGTTGTGGGGAGGTTTATTTACAGATGTGGGGATGACAAGAAAAAAATGAAATCAGGACCACTCTACACCAATAACAACCCAACACTTAAAAAGAGAATTTCATATTCATGAAGGTTGTCAATCAACTCACAGGCTGGAGGTGTACATCCAAATGCCTGTAGCCACAGCTGACAACTACAAGGCCACGTTGTCTTTACTACAGGTCTTGCCAGTGTGTTTCTCTCCTGACTTAAAGGTGTTACCTCTAGGTTTATCAAGGTTGCTTATTCTGTAACAGTAAGTATTTATCTGCAACGTCTGCTTCAAGGAGTAACACTCTGAAGCAAGAGGCACAGAAGAAGTTGAGGAGGCACCAACCACTTTTGTTTAAAAAGAAAACATGAGCTGACAGAAAGAGCTGTCTAACACCTGCCATGTTTTTTCTGGCTAGAGGAGAAGGGCACACTTGCACGCGACTTTGTGATGACCAGCAGAGCAGTGACACTGAGCCAGCTCTGTGTCTTTTGGGTTCCCATGTAACGATTCCAAGACAAGAGACTCTGATGCTGAGAATCAAACTACTCAGAAGCATCAGAAGGAGCACAGGACAACTGGGAGCAAAATAATGTTCTTATATTTGCAGGGGCTGAAAGAAGAGCTGCTACAATCTTATCCATGCATAAAAGGGGGCATTTATGACTTTAGAGTATAGCTCATCATAAATTATATAAAAACTTTGTCTGCATTCAAAGTATCTTCCATCCTAATATGCACCAAAAAAACAGCAAAATTTTCTCCAAATGCAGTGTTCATTGTGTGAAACTCGGCACTAGGCATGCAGATGACATTCAAGAAGCAACGGAGAAGGAGAATTTCATGCTCTGTAGGATCTCTGGCTTTTATAGTCAGTATTGGCTTTGATTTATGCAGAAAAACTGCACATCAATTCTCTCAGGCCATCAGCAAGTTATCCAGTAACAGGGAAGACACAGAAAAACAATTTCTCAGATCTTAAAAGGAACAGTCACTACGGGAAGGAGGTCAGAGCGGTGAGGATCAGAGTGAGTTACACAACCAGGTATGCTGTTGTTGCACAACAGCACAACTTCAGGAATTAGCAGCAAGAGACAGGTTTCCTAAACAACCTCGCACTTGGAAAAGTAAATAATAATACAAAGGTCAGTCACCAGGGCCAAATAAAATTCACCAGAGAAAATAAGAACTGACTGAAATAGAAACCTGCAGTGTGATCATCTTGGAGAACTCCATTAATTCCAAGCAGCTCTCTAGAGTTTTCTCACGTTAACATTCAAGAGTCATTAGTTTGAGGCTTCTGTCTTTGTAAAATGATGAATACCTGCAGGCAAGAGACAGAAGACACTGCAGTGACAGACAGCATGTATCTCTAAGGTATACAGTTTGACCTCCTTTTAAGGAGCAAAGAGTTAAGGCTGGAAAGACAGTGAACAAGTGTCATCTGCAAGGACTTCAGAAAGTTACAGCATGAATGGCTTTTGCTTGCTGGAGTAATCTGAAGTGCACTAAATGAGTTAAAAACCTAAGGATACTGTATGGGGCAGAAGGGATAAAACCAGGTAGGAAGCCAGTGACCACATCCATGGGCTGCAGGCACAGGAGACAAATACTCCATGAATGCCCAATGCAACACAAGACTGAACCATACTCCTTTTCCAGCGGACCAAGGGATCTAACAGGCAACCATTTCTTGTCTTCACTGCACCAGAGCCACTGCTGTCCTTCATTTTGCACAGAATTAGATCTGATGTCTCTGTAAAGGATATGAAGATGAAGTGTGTCCCTTAAGAAAAGATGTCAAAGACCCTTAACGTAAAAACCAAATCAATCTTTTTAGTAATGATAAAGAATTATTTACTTCCTTGCAGAGCAGAAGCAAACTGTACTGCTGACCTAGGCATGTCCATGCAAACAGTGTCTTTGCTTGTTCCAAGACCCTCAGCCTAATTGCTGTGTCTACTACCTGCATTCTCATTAGATTAAATACACACTTAAGTAGAAACAGAGGTTCATAAGAAGATAGGGGTATCACTTTGGTGACATTTAGGTAAAACTTTCACCCAAATAACAGATTTTCACTGCAGCTGCAAAACAAACAAACAAAAAAAAAAGAGATTAGTTTGCTTTGCATTGAGATAAATGTATGTTTTCCACTGTTTTTTTTTCCCCATAGTTATCTAAAGTATAATAATAATTCATTATACTTTCGATACTGGTAAGAGTTAAATGCACAGTTCTTTCCTGCTACTCAACAGTACCAAGGATGTGGTTCCTTTTGTTCTTGTGTGCAAGTTGTTCTCCTAGCCCGACCACCAGAAGCATATTGGTTGCAGCATACTTTTCTCACTCCTGTTTAAGATATACTACATAGTAATGATATAAACCTCTTCACACACCCATGTCCTGTAATGTTTTATGCAATATAAAGGAAGGAGGTGCAATATCATTACTGATGAAAATGACATAATACGTTCTTCATAAATCATTTCAAAACCAATTCCTGCAGTTATGAACCTGTCCTATTTTTGTGGATTAATCTTAATCTTGTAATATAAATGCCATCCCACAGCTTGTAACACAAGCTATCAGCACTTATGTGACCTGAACGCTACATTTAGCATTGCAAACTACAATGAGTCATTAACTGTCTATATGCACATGCAGTAGACCAATGTCTGCCAAATTACATACTGTGGTTTGCCCTTTGGTGCCTTAAGTATAGATATAATAAGTAAAAATGATGAACACCCCATTTTGACATGAAATTGATTTTCAAGGTATGCCATTTTCATATATAAAGTTGCATTCATGTATTAAGCTGAAGTATCTCACCTCAACAGCTATACAGCATGAGATTGATTTATTTTGTAGCTGGAAAGGACAAACTTGGAATCAACAAATACAATTTTGTCCCTCTTCATATCCACCCCATTTTGGACTTCTCCACTCTCCCACTAACACAGTGTGAACTGAAAGCAGCTTTGTGGGAAGATGTGAAGGGAAGGCATCTATAGAGTATCGCCTGCTGGGCTTAATATAGGAAGAAACCAGGACTGCACAGAGACTTTGGGTGCTTGATCTTCACAGCCCAGTCTTGGCTATGACTGATGTTCTCTGGACACAGTCAAGGAGATGCAGATGAAGAGCTGATGACAGCACTAGCTTCAGGAACAAGCCAGCTAGTCTGGTAGCTAATCCAGTGTACATCACACAACTGTTTTTCCCTTTCATAAGATCTTTGGCTCATTTTCTCAGAGCCCATTTGTATGCCAGATCATAGCAGTGATCTATCTATTTTCATTCTAGACATCCTCACACATCCAGCAGGGGCTGCAAGGGCTAGATTGGGTAATTCACGGGTCAGAGAAATTAAATCCTGTTTTCCAGCCCTTTACGCACCTAGAATCAATGGGGAAATTTTTCCTATGATGTTCTTGATCATAACCATGAAATTTCATGAAGTATAGCAGTTTCTTAAGATCTAGGGCTGGAATATTTTATTATAACATTTGAAATAAAATTATTGTTGTTGCATCAGAAAACCTTCCTATATCTATCAATGACATCAGGAAGAAAGTATTAGCCTTCTGTGCAGTAGCAATTCTCCAATGAATTAAGCACTGAGTGGGAAAATCACAGTGCTGGGGAGCAGGGAAATTTCCACAGGTGTCAAGGTTGTTCTCACTGAAATACGCCATAGCTGTTCTCTGAAGTGAATGTAGTCAGCAAATTGAGATTAATACACGACTAATGATACTATGAACAAGAAATAGAATGAAAGAGGTTTCTGTGTTTTCTGACCCATAAAGTTGCTGTGTGAAAGGTACTATTCAATATGGAAATGTAACTAGCAGTCCTTGTCCATGGCAGAGATTTTATTGTAATCGGTTTTGAAAGCTGTTACTAAGGGCTTTCCTAGGGACAACATGTAATATGGAATTTAGTGCATATTTTAGTCATAGTAAGGGTGAGGTCTCATTGTTTTACAAGTCCCTGATGTCCTTGTGACAAATTTCCAATGACATGTAAGAAGATGGCCATTTCTTTAGGACTGGCCTCCTCATTACCATCATTTAATTTGACAGGCTAGACAGTCCCTCCTGTTGCTTACTCTTAGTACTGCTCTGTTGTTCTCTATTACTTTAACCCTAATTTGCTTTTATGGAAAAAGAAGCCATCCCACTCGCTGCAGAGTGAGAAGTCTCCTCTGGGTCTTTCACAAACAGCTCAGTGACATTTCCAGCCTAGGTGAGGAGGGGAATGGAGAGAACTTACCAGTATCTGATCCGTGGCCATTTCCCACTGTGCTTAACTGCAGCCTGGCCTCCTTCATCTGTTGAGGGCTCACAGGATGTGCATGAGTTTAACAACCACACAGTTCATGTTTTGCTTCTACCTCCACACACTGTTCCCAGGCACCCTCCCTATCTGATTAAAGCTGTTACTTCAGGTAGGATACTCCTTTCCCATCACTGCCAGGAAACTGCCCTCTAGAACACATCATGCCTAAATGAAAAGCTCTCACTATCCCTGCTGCTGCACAAGCATGAAAGCATTTGACTGGTGGCCATCTCCATCTCTCCCAGCTTTTTCCCCTGATGTTCCCAACCTATTTCTGATCTCAGAACTGTAAAGATACTGAATAACAGAAGCCATCAAACCAGCTGAGTGGGAAAGGACTTCTGTAGGGCAACTGATCTAGCCCTCTCCAAGCAATGTCGACTTTGGAAACAGATCCAGGAGAGAAGGAAAGAAGAGAGAGGGGGGAAAAAAGCTGTAAAGAAAAAAGGACAAGGAGAGACATACACAACAAACACAGAGAGAAAGCTCTCTTCCATTCCTATTCCTAGACAGACCTCTAAGAAACAAAAAGTTTAAACAGAAGAGCAAGAAAAATCTCAAATATCACTAGTATTTTTATTAGCTCAAATTTTGTGTCAGTGACTTGTAATCTCTGGCCTGATAACCAGTCAGTTCCAGTTCCCATGCCAGGTACCCTGCTTCTGAAACACACCTTTAAGATGCTCAGTATCACTTCTGCTAAACATAAACATCTTCTAGAAGCCGCTTCTCACTCTCCCTACTTTCCCACTGTTGTTTTTTCCCTCTGGCAAAGTGTAACTTCATGGCTGCCTCTTGTGTAACTTTTAATGCATGATCTTACAAAGGCAGCTGTGAAGCTCAAGATTACCATTTATATGCTGGATTCATCACAAGAAGCAGAAAAGAGCACCACATGTTCTTATTTGCAGAGCATAATGGGAAAACTAAGGTAGGAAAAACACCTAAAGCACAGAGACATAGATAAGCAGGGCTGACTGCCATCCTCAAAGAGGGACAAAGCATGGCTTCTGAATTTTAATCAGTCTTCTATGAAGACTAATAGCTGTATGAGTTGAAAATTGGATTAAATCTGGTATTCTGTGAATCTCTGTATTGGTGTTAGGCCTTAGGTGCGATCTCCACTTAAAGAGATTTGTTTCCTTATTTTCTTTTCATTAAGGAATTTCTTTTCTTTGATACCTTTGTGTGTCTGTCAACTCAAAGTTCCTTAATGAGTGTAAAGTTCCTGGGGAAAGGATGGACAAACAGTTCATTATACCTATTTGTATAAAACAAAAGACAACTTTACACTGAACGTATTTCATAGTGCTCAGTAAGTGTCGAACTAAAAAAACCTGCCTGAAAGTAAACTGCTGCAACACTATGACTATTCAAAATGAAGGCCTTCTCATCAGTGCATTATCAGTGCAGATATTTTATTGAAGTAATACTGAGGAAGGTACTCTCACTCACACCTAATCAGACAGAAATTCAATATGACAAGTAACTCTTTCTAGTTCACCATGAAATTCTTAGATCTATATAGGATAAATAACCTACATATACATCTTTTGATAAAAATTTTGATTAATAATGTTAATGATGATTATTGATGATACTTCTTGGGAAACATCACATCTGCAGAAATGTATTGTAGATGTGATAATAATTTGCCCTGTTCGGACATGTCCAGAGAAAATTAGTTTTCTTCCTTGCTCAGCTGTTCTTCAGTTTCCCAAGTCAAAGCACAACCTGAATCTGTTCTCAATTCATCTGGAGATTTTTTCAGTGTGAAAGGTTTTTAAAGGTGAGACCAGGTGGTTATATTCTGCACACAGGAGAATTTGGTAGTTTGTAAGACAGAGAAATTTGTTTTCTTTTCCCCAAGATTACCAAGAAGTATTTAACTTAAAGAAAATGTAATCTGAAAAAAAAAATCAAGCACTTTGGAATATCTCTTCAACTCATTTCTACTAGTTTTACTTGAAAAAGAGCCTTCTAGACAAAAAAAAAAAAAAAAGGAAGTTAAAGTTACAGATTTGGCTCTACAAAGCTATTGTCTTTTAAAGGCTATTCTCCTTTGAGTAAGAAAGATTAGAAGCTGTGAGATAACAGGGAAGCCAGACAAAGTCTGAGGATTAAGTTATTTTCCTTTCCCCTCTTACATGAATAAATATTAGTCATCAAGTATACTCCTTTCAGCATACTGCACTCTCAGTTGTTAATAACAAGATACCAATTAAAACATAAAGTCAATGGGAGACAAGAATTGCCCTGTGATTACACTGTGAGGGGGTGCAGGATCACCAAGGTTAATTTGGGTTTGGAGCTTTGATAGAGCTAAGTGTTGGGCAAGATCAGATGGCACATGAGATAATTAAAAACATTAGAAGGAGGTCTTGGCATTTTTGCATTTTGCGAGAAGCTTTAACGACTCCCAGGGCATTAGAACATAATATGCATCTTGTTGAGAGAATACAAACCCAATGTTACAACAAAATAATTGTTTGATTAGACGGTGGGGATGGGTGAAGAGGGAGAAGGGGGATTAATATTCATTTTGCATTGTCTGAATAGCCTCAGGGAAATATAATTTAATTAGGTGTATGTATATTTTTAAGAGATGACATGTTCATAGCTAAAGAAGAAAATGCCTGTCTTCTCAGGCAGCTAAGCAAGAAGAGTGCTGACCTTCAGTATGCTTTCACCAAAATAAATAAATAAAAAGGACCATATAACTTATTTCCTAAAGGCATTTGAGATCAGTCTGAATGAATTATATGGTGAATAGCAGTTGCAAATGCAAAATAATAAGAAGATAACATCCTGGAGTTAAAGAACATACAGACAATAGGCACAGGAAAATTGATTACACTGGCTCAAATGCATTGCAGTAATCCTGAGAAGTGGAATTCTAGAAATTCTTCGGAATTTATTTGTATGCTTTCGTATGAGATAATTACCTTCAAATTGGCACTGAAGCCTTGCTATAGAAGTAGCTGATGCCCATGCTGTTTTCTTCTCATCTCAGTAGAACACCTTGATGGGGTTAGCGGGAGAATAATGCTGAGCATATGGCAGAGTCCTAATAAGATCACAGCCTTGCGGAAAAGTAACAACAGAGAAAAAGGTGTGAAGGCTCGGGGTTAAAAATCCATGGACACATGTCCCCCTGTGGATACAGCTGTGCAAACTGAAGCTGCAGCTGCCTCCAGATGCCTGCCAGGGACTAAGGCAATTGCCTCCCTGGCCTTCCTAGGCAAACCACAGAGACGTGGAGTCATGCAAAGGACTTGACTCTTCATGACTAAAAAAAGCAGCTCTGAGACAGAGATATCTTCCTTTGAAAAAGTGGTGAAAAACTAGAGACAACCTGTTAATTAGCTGAGAGGAAAACATGGATGGCTATTTATGGAAGGAGAAAAGGAGTATGCTCAATACAACCTTTATTTAAAAGCATATCCATTCATGTATGTGTATATGCATGATAAAAATAAAAAGATTGATCAGGGAGGAGAATAAAACAGTGGCAATTAGGTATTTCTACACAGAAGGCAAATGCAAAAAAAAGATCAATGCTGGTATGTCGGCTCAATATATTTTGCCATTAATATTTTGAAGGACATAAATTTCTGTAATAAAAGTTTAGATCTTCTTTACTGGTTTTGTAGGACAGAGTTTATTAAATAATATTTTGGAAAATAGAAAAAGCTCTCTTTCTGGATTTCTTTAATATTTGACACAAAAAACTGTTTTCCTTTTGTCACAGTACTCTGAAGATGTCTTAACAAAAGAACTAGGTGACTTAGTTTTTTTGTAAATTCTGCAAAAACTTATAAATAATCACTTCTTGATGAAGGTGGTGATGACAATTAAAACATACCTCCCTGTTGTCCTTGATCTAAGGAAGGCGTTTCTGTACACTCAGCCAAGCTCTCTAACCTGCCAGACACCTTAGTACCTGTGGAGGCTGTTGGCCCATACTGAATGCTGTTAACTACAAATGGACAAAATTTTCAGCTTCTTTTATATCATTTGCCAAAGTTAATTCTCTGCAGTTTACTCTCCCATGCACATGCACACAGACAAAAACATTTTTTGCTGTCACAAGAAAGGAACGTTTGAGGGTTCTGGGAGCTGATGGGTTCAGATCCAAACTTGTTTTCTTCTGGAGGAAAGACAGGAAAGCCAGTTAATGGAAGAAGGTAAGGCCCAAATTCATCTGGAGGGAGAAGATGCTTCCCATTTCTAAGCCCTAGAATAGTGTTGTCATATGACAGTAATCCACACCTTCCCTATCCATGCTTGTAGACTATCCTTTCTATCAGGGCAACTCCAAAACTCATCTCCTACTAACCATTTGCACCACTAAACTTCTGAACTTAAATCCTGGCCTTGTCTTTACTCCTACAGTCTCATCTTCAACTTCTCCAACACGTCATCCATTAGCTCTCTTGAGCTCATTCAGCCTCCATCATCACCAAAAAGCCACCTTCTGGATAAGCCTGTACCAGCCATTGTACGTGGCTGTGCCTGAGTTTCCCTGAAAGACCCATGTGTCTTCACCAAAGACTTTCCTACCTAGCCCGTGTTTTGCATAGATATGCTGGGATGCCCCAGCAGTGCAATCTGAGACACTCCCTACCTACCGTGTTTGTGCACAAGTTGGTGTCCCTGTTTAGAACAGTAAAAATGTGAATTGTGCCTGGTTTATGCCTTTCTCCAGTTATGCTGCAACAGCTACAGATAAGCAGACAGGTGTGGTTGTAGCTTCTTTTTAGCCTTGATGCCACTGTTTACCCCAGTTCATAGCGTTTTGTTTCAAAAAAAGAACTAGTTATTTTTCACCTACTAAAACCCTGTATAAACACTGCAGTTGCTAATCCTCGTGTTTGTGGGGGAAAAAAAATGCCTTGAAGTCTGAGAAGTTAAGCCTAACCTTTCCTGATGTTTTGCAGCTTCTGTCAGGCACTGTGAGGGAAGTTTGTCCCATTCCCATTTATAGGAAGCCTGATGCATGATTATTAAGTGCTTGACCTCAACAATGTGCACTGCAAAGTCCTGCGTAGCACTACTGCTCTGAAATGTCTCATGTTAGCTGGTCAGAAAGCAAATTGTGTTCCTAAATCCCTTATAGTTTCCTTTGACAGACCACTCTTCCCTTATTTTTACCAGCCTTTCTTGTATTCCTACAGGAGCAGAAGAGCATAGCTTTATGAATACCTGGATAGGACTAACACAGAGCAGATGTGGTCTGTCAGAAAGAACCTGTGACACTTCTATGCCTTAGCAGCCCTTTCAGTTACAGATTCAGACAAAGTAGCCTGTTGTCTCTGGTTGGGTTGGGACAGAGGGGTGGGGTGGGGGGCGTTTTTTTGGTAGTGGGGGAAGAGCCACCTTGTGAGAGCAAAAAGCTCCCCTGGCTCCCCGGTGTACCCACCCCAGTCTATGCTGAGCCAATGAGCACTAGGGAAACACCTCTGTGAATCCCTGTTTGTGAGGGGAAGGACTGTTCTGAAAAGAAGAAGGTGGAGAGAACCTGGAGGAGTGGCCATTGACCTGAACAAAAGACAACCATCGGCCTAAACAGAGAGCTTCATTGCCAGGAGGAAGGAGGAGGAGGGGGAAAGACGTAGGACCTCAGACACCCAGTTCCCTGGGTAGAAGGCAAATGAAGTCCCCTGCAGCCCATGGAGATTCAACAGTGGAGCAGAGACCCATGTGTAGGCCAGTAGAGGACTCCATGCAGAGAAGCTGAGCCTGAGGGCAAGTGTGACTGAATTGAGACCACAAGAGTCGCTCACTGCCAGAGCAGGGGTGGACCCCCAGAGTGGGGGGTGAGTCTGCAGCCCATGGATGCCCCATGCCAGAGCCAGGAGCTGAGCCCAAAGAGATCCATCACTCCATGAGAATGTTGCTCTGGAACGTCTTGTTCCTGGACTTTCAAGTCAGGAAGAGCGGCAGAGGTGAAGTGACTGAACCCCCATTCCCTGTCCCCTGTGCTGCTGGTGGGGGGAAGGTAGAGGAATCAGGAGCAAAGTGATCTGAGCCTAGGAAGAAAGGGGTGGGGGAATGCGTTGTAAGATGTGGTTGTTATGTCTAGTTAGATGAATGGCAATTAATTAAACTGATTTTTCTTCCCCAATTTGAGTCTGCTTTGCCCATGACCATAACTGGTGAGTGAGCCGTCCCTGTCCTCATCCTGATCCCGTGCCCCCTTTTTTGTGACTACCACACCATCTCACTGGGTAGGGGGAGTGAATGCAGGACCGCATGGTCCTACTGTGGGTGACACCCCCAAACTGGTTTAGATTGTTATTTGTATTGAAGAGGCAACTGCTCTCGAATTAAGTATGCATATAAAACAGAAAGCAAAGAGAGGAAAGCAGGAGGTTGATCAGGATAAATGTGAATGTATATAACTGTCAAATCCACACTACTTTGCCTTAAAGTATGTTTGCCATGGAACATCAGGCCTTTGAAATACATTGGCATGCTGCAGTGATCTGCTCACTAAGCTGCTCCGGCTGTTTAGGAGGTGCATTTGCTCCCCTCTGGCCATGGCCTGTCTCTCAGCCTCCTGGGACCTCCTGGAGATGGGCAGTTCAGTGGGTGTAGCACATGCACCACAGACAGCAGGTAAGTCTGGCAATCGTTTCACAAGTATAAATGTTGTTATTCCCATTTCTGTCACAATTTGTGACAGGATTTTGGGTAATTTTCTAATATCTGTGAAATCCTCTTTCCCTTAAGGGAGAATGGGAGAGCGACAGGAGAACCAGGCCAGATTTTTTGTCTCTCGTTACAGTCTATTTCTCCCTGCAGGAAGCAAAACAAATGGCTAAGAGCCCTCCATGTGGGCAGAGCAAAAGTTGTCATTTTGATTTCTCCTGGATGCGTAACTCAAAATGCTCAGCAAAATGCAATACTTCCCTGCAGCTAATCCCTCCCACCACTCTCCACCACTGAATAAGTGCTGCTGACGTCCTTCCCAATGATGATGACTTTCTGGATAAGGGAGCAATTGGTTACAGATTAATGGATACAGGGGTACCTGAGACAGGGACCCCCACAAATCTGGTGGGCATCTTTGCAGGGTGGCAGAGGAGAAGTAACTTCATTAGGAATACTAAATCCTGACACATCCGCTACTATTCCAGGCCCTCCATATTCAGAAGAGGGTAGCAGCACAGCCTTGTAAGGAGACACAAACAAGCAAAGACTTCATTGTTGTTTCTTCTTCTGCTACCAGCCCAGTTGCTTCAGTGTGGCTGGCTCTCACACAGGGGTTGCATGGAAAAAGCCAGCAAGTAAGCTGACCCAGTAAGCAAAACATGAGATCGTAGTATCCCAAGATCCTTCTGTATCTCCAGGCTCAACACATAGAGGATCAAATACATATGAGGTTCACACCTCACTCTCTGCTCCGTGCAACTGACATGGAAGATGTCTCTCACAGTTGTTCATTGTCTAACTCATGGCTGCACAGCAGGACCTCCTTTGAAAGATGCATCCAATCAGTATCACAGACAGACATTAACTTTATTAAAGAAGACAATTAAAAGAGGAGAAGGAGCCTTGCAGTCTGTGGCATATGCTTCACACTTGAAGACTTACATCCCAGGTGCACAGCACATTCACCTGCCTCCACAACACAGGCTCTGGTACAAGTATCAAGATATTTGTGTTCAGATTTCCCTGGAGACAATGGGTCTCCAAATAAATTGGATGTTGCATTACATCTCTTTTCCATTGGAGAGGAGGAGGACACAATAAATTTAGAAACAAACCAAGACTGAGCCAGAGCATGAAAGAAAATTAAATTGGAAGGAGAGCAGGGAAGGTTCGTAATAAAAGCATATCCCTTTGAAGCCACCTTCACATACATACTTTTCCCTCTAGCTGCAGCCATTTTGCAGAGCTTTATTAAAATAGCATTTCTGCAGAGAAATTACTTAAAAGAGAAAAGTAATAGATTTTTCAGAACCTATGAAAACAAGCCCCCTAGAAACAAGAGCAGTTTGTTGTTTTTTTTTTTTCCTAGACAGGCAAAGTTCTTTAATTCCCTTCTCATCTTCATTCATCATAGGGATGAGATGGATTAAACCACAGCAGAGGTCTGTGATGGTGCTGCCAATGTCTTGGGAATGCACTGGCCAGTCAACAAACTAGTTAACAGAAGACACTGCTGCTAATGGCCTGTGACCCTGAACAGGGAAGCAACAAACATTCTTTTCAAAGTGGGTAATGGGACCACGCTGAAAAAGCATTTCAGTGACAATTTTGTGTGGTTGGTTTTGGTCAGCATTTCAGCAACTTGAATAGGAGGAGAAGTGGGAGGACACGCAGTCTCTGTGGGCAGCCTGCCATCTGTGAGACTAAAGCAGAGCAGATGCAACCCTTGTATGCAGCCAATCATATTTCCTGGCACACTAAGATATTTGAATTGAAGACTTATGTCCCTTCTTAGTTCTTTCTCTTTTTTTTTTTTTTTTTTAATAACTGAAGTGTCAATTCTGGGGAGGCTCGGGGTTTTTTTGTTACTACTTTTTGCATAAATGTTATAACAGGCAGAAGTGAGATGCAATTGTACTGGAGAAAAAGTGTAATACTACCTCTGCTTCCAAACATCAGTGAAAATTACAGTTAGTCCCTTATAGGGTAAATTCTGTAGATTTCCTTGCTCTACAAGGCTGTCCAAGAAGGAATTTTACTTTGTTTCTCCAATGATTAAGTGTTCCACCAGGTGTTGACAGCTATGGCCTTGGCTCTCCATAAACTAAGTGCCTTCAAGATCTCTAGGAGCAATGAGAGGATCTCAGCAAAACCAAAAGTGAACCTAATTCACTTTCTCTCAGTCTTCACTGGCCTCATCTCAAAAAAAAAAAAAAGTTGGCAATCAGCACTTCCTCTCAGCTTGATGTTTCATTGCCAGACATCAAGATTAGCTGCCTTTTTCAGTATCAAAGCAAAGTCCTAGCCTCTACAATGACTGTATCAATAAACCTTTCTCCTTGGAAGCTGAGTAGAGTCTTGTATACTACCTGACTTCTGAGAGACAACTCAACAAGCCAGTGTAAAAGTTTATTTCACTGCCTTCACAGTTAAAAAACATTATATATGTTCCAACGATGCATTTGGCCAGAGACTTACTTCTTGAGTTTTACTTCCCAAAACTTTCCATCCAAAAGCAATATGAATAACAAGAAAGCATGACATGTTTTTAACACTTCCCTGATGGACTTTCAGGGTAGGTTTCTGGGAACAGGTACTCAGATCTCTAGGGGAAAAGGAACTCTCACTGAAGGCTGGAGCTGTGTCTTAGCTGGGTCAGTTAGCACTACTGCTGTGTGCCACCTCATCACCCTTCATGCGTGTGGCAGGCAAAATATAAAATGTACCAGCTATTTCTTAACCACCAAATTTAACAGACAGGGTGATATTCAGGTGATATGAGACCAGTACTAGTGTATTAGGGCCATTAGGGACCACTGAATAACAGGGCAGGCTGAGCCCATAGAACACACTGCTTAGTAGGTCCATGGGAGCACTTTGAAGACTTTCTGCACCATTTACTGTGAGTGTGAAGAGAGTGACCCCTGAGTGAGATTCCGGTCCTCAACATGCTTGTGCCATATGTACAAAATGGGACATGGGAACGGATAAGATACAAAAGAGGAATATGAATTAGTAAGGCAATTCAGAGTTCCATTTAGTGTTGCTTAGAACTGCTTGACTACAGCAAGAACATCAGCCTTAACTTTCTCTAGGGGTAAAAACAGGCTTATTTTGCTCAGAAGCCTGGAGTTAGAGTGAACCCATGGGTTTGCAGTTGACAGGGAGCTCTCCTATCTGAAGAACATGCTAAAAATATCCCAAGGAAAAGAGCCTGAGCAATAATTAAAAACAAACAAACAAACCAACAAAAAAAAATCACACGCACACACAGAGTAGCTAGCAACAGTTCAAGCTGAATAAAAGACTCAAAACTGAACTCTAAATTTGGTATTAATGTTCAAGCCAACACCCATTACAGTAACATATTTGTTGTTCTGCCAAGTTGGGATACCACATCTTTGAAAGGAAATCCCTCTTTGCTGCAGTTTCTGGCATCCTACAAGATCTTCTAAACGGTAGTTCATTCCAATATCCTTTGGAAAAAGATTAAGGGATCAGAAAGCAAAACCATCACAACCTCTGTAACATTATAAATAAATCCCTTTACCCTAAATAACAAGCTTTCTACACTAAGCCTCATTTGTTTGACTTTTGCTCCTGAAAGCTAGAATCTTGAGCCACTTTAAAGCTTTTAAGCAGAAGAAAGCATATTATTCTTATATTTTGCCTTTATTTAATGCCTCCAGACAATCTCTGGGACAGCACTGCACCATGACCCTGGCTTCAGACTATTTAACCAGGCAATTTCTGTTTTTACCACAGTTCTCTGGCTGACAGTACTCACTGCAGGCAAACAACAAATGTTTCACTGGGGAGGATGAAGGGAGACAAGAGGAAAGGAAGAAGGAAAACAGATAATTTTTCCAGATGTGCTTAATTCTCCCAGCTACATTTCTGGGTCTGCTTCTCAGCTACATTTTTTCCTGTGCCATTAACATCTGCAGCAAGCAGGAGCTAAGGTGCTACGGAACACAAGGACACAGATTTACACCGTTTTCCATTGAGAAAAATGATGAATCCAAATCTGAATTAATAGATCTGCCTCATTCATTCTAGCATATAAGAGTGTTGAGACCTGTTGCAGATACAGCTATAGTAAACACTGTTCTTGACCAGGGAAAGCAGGATTGTAGAAGTACAGTATGTAACTGTAGTTCCATCTCTCTTATATCTGTGTACATATCCAATAAAACTATGTTTATGGGCCATGACAAGTATTAGCTCTTGCCTTCATCAAAATGAGCAGTCCCAGTTGAGGTTAATTTAAGTAAGCAAGAACGATATAGCAAACCAAGTTCTGCTATTTGTCTGGATAAAAGTTACCAGCCCAACACATCTGTTTTATAGGGATGAGATTTGACTGGCTGAAACAGAGTTAATCCTGCCTTGCAATGGCATAAGTGATAAAGATCCCCAGCATTTTCATAAAAGCTGGTGGTTTGAATTCTGCAGATTTGTAGTGCACAGTTGGGGCACTCCTAACTGCATTATATCCTGAGCTTTTTATTTCACTTAAGATAACTCTCACAATCTAAAACTGCTTTGACTTGCCCAGATATGTATTTATTTCCTGAGAACAGAATTTCTTTACTAAATACCCAAGATATAGAATTAACAAAATATTCTCATATACAAACATTGCCATAGGACTGTACATACCTATTTAAAAATAAAATAATAATGTTGATAAAATACTCTAGTTATTAAATAAATATAATTTGTGGAGGCTAGAGAATTGCTAAATAAGGATCAGCACCTTAGCCTCAGCTTTTGCCTCACCTCATATGTATAATCTGTCCCTGATACGGTGTCCTGTGAGAAGACTCAACACGTAATGCAAGCCACATTACAGCAAGCTTGAATTTCATATCCCAGGCTGAGTTTTTGAGGTTGTCAGGAAGCATATATATATGTAAAATTAAAATTTTATAATTTTATGTATGTATATAAAAATATGTGTGTATGTATGTAAATAAATAACACAATGAGCACACAAAACTGTGGAAGAACACCCTGGCTTTCACACAATCAAAGGCAATGCTACCCTTGAAAAGTAAATCATTTGCTTCAGTAGTTTCATGACTAGATGCTTTTACCTCCCCATAATGCTTGTCCCTGCATGAAGTGGAAATCATTGTCACTCGCTGTCACACAAACGGATTCACAGGCTTAATTAACACTGAAAACTTGGTTAAGCTAAAGGACTAATTACAAATGCAGCACAAATCACTCACGCCCACACCCTCCCACTGTCTTTCCCACCAGCGGAACAGTATATTCCATCGGAAACTGCTTTTGAAGCTGACACAAATCTAACACTCAGCAAAACACAGTAGTAAAGCTTCTTGTTCACCGTGGTGTCTCTCTTACAGAAACAACTTCAACTTCCCCAGCCCACCCCCCTTTTAGGATTTCTCAAGGTCTGAGGAGAAGAAAGATGTTCATGACCCAGTAGAATCAATGTGGTGGGTGGAAGGCTGCCACCACCTACATCCTATAAGTACAGAAATTGTGCCAAAGCAGGATTCACACTGCTCTACACAGAGCAAATCCTGTGCAAGGAGGAAACCTGAAGAGATTTAAGCTCCTCATTCCTGTCACTTACAGTCAGTGCCACTAATTTTCTATAGGCTTTTTTACTCATTTATGAAATAAGTCTTTTTAATTTCACAGAATCTCAGATTTAAAAATGACCAAAAGTTTTGGTTTTTTTTTTATTTGAAGAGCGGTATTTCACTTTTTAAAAAAAAAAACTTTTCTTCTCTAAGTATAAGCACTGCAGAGGTATTTTCTGGCCTCGAGACACTTTTGTTGTCCTGCCACACAGCAGGGACCCCCAAACACCAAATGAACCATGCCCATAAACACTATTACAGCATGGGAAACCCTTACTGAAAAGTAAAGAGAAGAGCTATGAACCTCGTGCATCACAGTCAGTGCTCCGAATACACCACATTTATATAGGGTATATGCTCAGCAGTAATTGCTTAACATCCTCCACATCCTCCTGCCAAGTAAACATCTGAGAGTAGTAAAAGGCTTTTGTTGGACCTTTCCAGGCTGACACTCCCCTTGCAAAGGGGTATTGTTATAGGCAGCTTTTCACCCAGTGACCCTTCTTCCTCTGCTGACTGATTGGGTCATTTTAACTCTTCTGGTAAAAGTACCACTGGAGCCTGCTTTGGGAACAGAGAGGAGCTGTAGAGGGGATGCAAATAACCATTCTCAATGTGAGGCTCTTTTCCGGCTGCTAGGAGACGAGAGAGAGTTATTAGGGCTGTCCCAGTCCCCTTCCCCACCTCCCAGTCCCTGGTGCATTGTGGGGTGCTCTCAGCTCATACCCGACAGCACTGGAGAGGAGCACCCTCCAGGGAGGTGCGTGCTGTTGCACAGCCATTCTTCAGCTCAAGCAAAGAAACACATCTTCAAGCTAGGCATTCAACCCAGCCACCTTTCAGCTGACTCTTGTGACTGTCACATGTACTGCCTGCAGAAAAAATTATGCAAACAGGCCTGAGAGAGAACATAACAATGATTTATACGTATATATGTATATGTTTATATATATATATATGATATCCATTTAATTATAACAAGGACTTTGTTGAATAGCCTGAATCCAAAAGGGAAAAAGAGGAGGGAATCAGCAGACATTGTGGGGTTTTTACCATCTATCTTAATCCGTTTGTTTGAAATATCAGCTGAAAGTTGAAATCTCTTATGTGCTTTCTCAGGAGCTGAAGGTGTTCTGTATTTGACATAATTTTGCCTTTGATTTCCAACCCATGACTTGAGAGGCCTGTAAATAGGTGGTTCAAGAATAAATTTTCCTTTGGTTGTTGTTCATGCTGCATGAAAATTAGTACAAAAATCAACCTATTTCTCTGATTTTTCATACCTGTGTAAGCACCACAACAAGAAACTGCAAGAAAAAATCTAATACTTAGAATCTCAGAGGTATGTGGGTACTTCACTTCCACTGATTTCTTTGGCAAACAGGTCATTAATACTTTGTGGGATAGGTTCTTATGCTGCAGACTTGAATCCAGTCTCATTTTCTAGTGGTTCAGATTTTTTTATTATTATTTTATTTTTAAATTATAAGCTACTGTACAGATAGATAGAGTTTGAATGAATGCAACAGAATCACAAAGCTTGCTGAAATTTCTCAAATGCACCAAAGTGAATTTAAAAATATAAATTGTGCAGGATCTCCTGTAGACTTTCCACTCAGGCCTAAGTTAATGTAAGAATATCTATATTCACCTCACACTATTTCTATGTTGTTATCATGCTCTTTGTTGAAACTAGTTAGTATAGCAAAGTAATGCTAAATGTGGAACAGATAAGTAAAAGTCTGTTTAAAAATATATAATATGCAAGTTATGATGCTTATGAGGAAGTGTCAGATATTCCCAAAAAAAATCATTTCCATTTAAATGAAAACCAGAATTGATATGCAAGAGATCACAACTATAAATTCTGTCTTCAGATCTGTCTCTTTGGCAAACTCTTGGTGGGAGAAGCATGAAAAAAGATTTTCCACTTTGAGAATAGGGCTATTGTCATGGTGTGACCCTGTTTCTAATAAAGATCAAGGCTGCACTTTCACTGGATCCTGTATAACCTGAAACACCTATGAAAAATTAGCAAGTGTAAAGCACAGGGGAAAATAATCTTTCTTTGTTTCCTTGGATCCTTGACACGTGTGTTGTGTTATGGGAGAGGGGGAACTTTTTTTTTTGGTAGTGGGGGAGTGGCTACCTTGTGATAAGCTTCCAGAGCTCCCCTGGCTCCAAAGGCATAGCCCCCAGGCCAGGCTGGGCCAATGAGCACTGGAGAAAAGCCTCTGTGAATCCATATTTGTGAGGGGAAGGACTGTCCTGAAAAGAAGAACGTGGAAAGAACCTGGAGGAGAGGCCATTGACCTGAACAAAAGACAACCATCGGCCTAAACAGAGACAGAGCTTTGTTGCCAGGAGGAAGGAGGAGGAGGAGGAGAACAGAGAACCTCAGACACGCAGTCCAACAGAACAGAACAGGAGAAGGCAAAGGAGGTCCTTGCAGCCCATGGAGGTTCAACGGTGGAGCAGATACCCATGTGTAGAGCATGGAGGACTCCATACTGGAGCAGAAAGCTGAGCCTGAGGGCAGGTGTGACTGAAATTGAGACCCCCAGAGTGGGGGGTAAGTCAGCAGCTCATGGACGTCCCCATGCCAGAGCCAGGAGCTGAGCCCAAAGAGGTCCACGACTCCATGGGAAGATTGCTCTGGAACGTCTTGTTCTTGGACTTTCATGCCGGGAAGAGCAGCAGAGGTGAAGTGACTGAACCCCCATTCCCTGTCCCCTGTGCCGCTGATGGGGGGAAGGTAGTGACATCGGGAGCAAAGTGATTTGAGCCCGGGAAGAAGGGAGGGGTGGGGGGTTGTTATGTCTAGTTAGATGAATGGCAACAAATTAAATAGGTTTTTCTTCCCCAAGTTTGAGTCTGTTTTGCCCGTGACCATCACTGGTGGGTGAGCCCTCCCTGTCCTCATCCCGTGCCCCCTTTGTTGTGTCTCCCATCCCATCTCACTGGGGTGGGGGTGGGGGAGAGGGTGTTGGTGCTGAGTGCAGGACAGCACGGCATTACTTTGGGTCAAACCACCACAGTTTATATGAAAGCATCTTCTTTTTATACTGTTGACTGCCAAATTCACCTGTAGGTTTCTTCTGTGAACTGAATGGATTCTGGGCCTCCCACTCCAAAACACTGCCTCATTTTCCACCCTCCCTCCCATCCTCAGACAGACATCAGCACTAAGACACTCAGTCCATGAAGGCTGTTAGATATTAACCAACTCGTCATAATCTACAGTCATCATCACACAGTTAGAGTCTTCAGGCTCTGCCAGATAGCAGTATCAAAGTCACAGAGACAATATAACTTTAAATCTGGTAATCTACACTCATCTGCCCACCACCCATCTCATAGGTCCTGCTCATTTTTGTGAGACCTTGAGCCACATGATTTAATTTAAAAGTGTGCATTGCCCAGGGATTCAGTAGTGAAAGATATTGACTGTAAAATTGCTAGTCCAAACCCTTCTGCAGTGCTAGTGTCAGACCAGCATTGTGATCCAGTGGCTGTTTTGTGACCAGGCAGATGTCTATTGGTGCTCCCAATGCACAAGCCAATGCTCAAAATGAAGGAGAGAAGTGACAATGTTTAGTTTTCTTGCTGTGCAGGATGCCGCATCAGAGCAGGGAGTTGTTGCCTACAATCTACACAGCTGTGACCCACATCTAAAAAGAACAAAAACAAAGTAATCCAGCTATTTTTTTTTTTCTGTCGGTTAAAAGGGTCTGTGTGATTCAGAGCAAGGATGACACTGTCTCTGTGCCAGGCTATCTCCTTTGTCTTGGGATCATGAAGATGCAGCTTCTCTGCAGGGAGAAGTACTGATGGCAATGTATTATTGAAGAAAAGCAGAGTGCTTTGGCTCAGATGTTGATTCCCATTATAAGGCAATACTGTGACAATGTTCTGGTAACACAATGCATTTTGGAAACGTTTTGCTTCATTGCCCTTTTTAATAAAATAGGGGGAAAAATCACAATGATAAATCTGCTTAGTGAATTAACTCAGGTGACAGTCCTGTTTCTCATATCCAGACCACAGAAGAGCTCTCTTGACCACCAGACCTTGCATCTGCTGCTACTTTGTGACTTCTTCTGTTCCCTGAAAGACAATCTGATCTGCATTGCAGATGATCCTTTAATCTTCAGGTTCTACTGGAGTGTAACATTGCTTACAATCGGTTTGACAGAAGCACAGCCGCTCAGCATTATTTGAGGCTGTGAACACACATCATCTCCTGGCTACAAGTGTGCCTACAGGTTATTGCCCCTCTGCCACCCCTGCTCTGTGTCACTGCCTCCTTAGAGTCTGCCATCTGAAGTCCCTGTGTGAGCACTTTCTGTTTTAAACAAAATAAGCAAACAGCTACTCCTTACACTTGATAACTCCCTTTTACTGAACTACAAGATCTGGGAGAGTCTCTGCAACTGGCAGAGCCAACAGAGCTGGGGAAAAAGTCACCTCCCACAGAGAGGTATGTGCAGTGACCCAGGAGAGGTGGCCTCCTTTCCCCACCACCACCCACTGCCTGATCACGAGGAAGGTCTGTGTCCGCTTTGTTGGCTCTCTTGCAGTTATTTGGTGAGAAAAGCTGTCCTGTTCAATGAACGCTGCAAGCATTTATGACAACTGAGGAGCAAAGTCAGCCCAGAAAGACAAAGGCAGAGCACCCCTGGTCTGCAGGTATGGGGTTACCACCTACAATAAAACAGCACTCCCTCCCTTTCGTTCTTGAGTTCCATGTTAGAACACTTCTCAAACTGCACAAAAGTTTGGTGCTAACTCCTGCTGGGGTTGATGCTCAGGCAACTGGGTTTCTGCTTACTTTACACCAATATGAATTCAATCCTCATCTACAGCAGATCAGCTAGTATTCCCCCTCTCATGAAGTTCGTAAACAAGAAAGTGACAGGTCTAAGCCACTGAGGAGAAAAACAGATTATATATTATCAGCTGATTTCATCACCTACTCTTTTTTCCTTAAACCAATTCACTGTCATTATTTAAAGTGAATTACCTTCCCTGACTCAGTAGCTATCCCTAGTGGAAGGGTTTTTTAAAAATCAGGGCACACATAGGCAAATTCAGCAGCCATTTATCAATCAGCTGTCCCCTTAGAAAGAGGAAGTAGCACTTTGACTATTCTCACAGATTTATGATCTTATCTTTCCACTGAAATTGAGTTACATCTCTAGAGGTGAGGACAATGAAAATCTCACTGAGTCACTATTTTGGTTCTGCTTCTCTTTGGAGCATATTAGCCCTGTTTTGCAGCTAGGCTCCCACTCTGCTGCATTCTATGTCCAACAGTCAGAGTAAATTATTTTATTCCCAGTCCTGAAAGAAGTACATAAAACTTTTTTATGCTTCTAGAAAAATCTTGCATATGAATGAAATCTCTCTTCTAACCACCTGGTTCTCTTGTTCATGGTCAAATGTACCATGGAAGGTACATCAGTGTACATCAGAAGGTACACCAGAAGGAAAATCAGTGCAGAGATTTTGCATGGTTCCCTTAGCAGCAAAGTACTGCTCACAGAACAATTTCCATCTGCGACCAAAGATCAGGTGTTGCAGAAGGAACATGGAGAGAAAGTTCCTTTAAAAATTGGGGCAGTTTGGATTAAAATTGTTACAGTGTTTCTGAAATTATTTAGGGAAAAGGGTATTTTTCCCCACTTTTTTTCTTTAAACTTGTGTTATATTCTGAAAGGAGTTCCAGCAGGAAGAAAAAAATGCACATCTGAGAAAGAGAGAGGTTTCTATATGAACATGGGATTTCTGTTGGTTATGATGGCTGGGGACTTTGGGTTAGGGTTTTCTTCTGAGAGCACCACCAACTTTTCTTGGCATTTTCTGCTCACAAGTGTAGCCTCTGCTTGGAGAAAATATTTTTTTTTTTAAAAAAAGCATGGAAGTAGATGAGGAGGGGGCACATTCAGAAGGCAGGAGGTCTCTCAGAGGATCTCCTGTGAGGTCCAGTTCTAGGGTAGGAGGCGTACAGAGCTCTTCATCCACCCATTCCTGCCTCTCTGCACCCCTGGTGTAGTAGCTCACTAGCAACTCTCCCCGCTGAAGTTACTGCATCAGTTATTCACACAATATCAAGTGAAGTATGTGAGTACCACTGCCTTGAAGAGGGGTGGAATATCAGAGGTAACTCAACCATGCTGAAAAGTTATTTTAAAAGCTATATGTTTACACTTTCTAATTGCCTTTGAATGGTTACAGTGAGTTGACTCTGGCACTAGCTCCCTGTGAGGCCCTGGACAAATCAAACATCAGCTCTGCAAAAAGTGAGAGACGATATTTAATTCATAGTGACCCTTTAAATCACCATACCCTTAGAAGAAAGCTGATGTGTGTGCTCTGATTCAGATGTCCATCACCATTTGGAAGATCCACATATCTCTTACTCTGTGTTGAGAAACAGGAGGATGAGCACTGGAAAAAAAAAAAGCTACCTTTAATTCAGTTATACCAAGATACCCTCATCATCTTCCCCCTACATCATTCATTACAAAATTAATTAACCTCTTTATACTGAGATTATACTTTGTCATTGGCATTGCTCTGGTACTGCATTCAACTATAATCTCCACTCCTAGTACCCTCAATAAAACTCCTATTCCTGCATTTATTAATACATTTTGTTTGGTAAGAGAAGAAGAGAAGAAAATAAGAGAAGAAAGGGGAGAAAAAAGAAAATATATTCAGAGAAATTAATGTAGGGAAAGGCATTTAATTAATATTTTTCAACTTTAATGATACACAGCTAGCTGAAATTCAGTTAACACCAGGGAATTATTTCTGCCTCACATGATTATCTCCGAGCATAACTTTTATAATTGTGATTGCTGGGAATGTGATTATTAAATCTGCAGATCTCATCATCATATCTGAATGAATGAATGTATTACACTGCCAGCTTCTAAATACATTTAGTTCTACAATATCCTGCCAACAAATTTACTGAGTTTCTGTAAAAATGGTCAAAATCTCACAGACTACTGTGGGTTATAAAATCTGAAGACACTTATAAGATTACTTGTAGCTTATATCTAGGTTTCTACTACTTCTGACTTCAAAGTTTTGGGTGAACTATAGAGAAGCATTGCTTTTAATCTTTTTGCCATTATCAGCCCACTCAGGATTTACCCCAATTATTTTAAAATTTAAATGTTTCCTTAAAATTACTTTCAAGTAATTCTACAGTGTTGTAATTAGCCTGGATCCTTGAAAAGCACATAACATACTCCATGTAGTATGCAGGCTGCAGATCACTCCATCTCATGAAATGCAAACTACCCATTTGAGTCTTGAAAAGGTAAGTCAAAGTAAAGATATGCACTAGCTGTCTCTGAGTTTATTTATTTATTTAGGTCCATTCTATAACACCAAAATTTTCAAAGTGAAGCAACCTACGTCTGCCCCTCTACTTTTATCAGGAATGCTAACATCTATGTAGTAGTTCCTCAAGAAACAATCAAAATGGCACAGATAATGCAATTTGACTGATTTTTCCTCCTTTAGATAAAATCCAACTATGTTCCAAATCCAGCAGCTCTTCTGAAATGTTAAGTCTAAATACTGGCTTTTCTACTCCTTTTCCTTTTTTATTTTTCCTTCCCCTAATTTCATCCACATAGAAGAATTTCACTTAATTTAAGTCATTATAAAACTGCTTCTGAGCAAAAGCCAGCTGCCTGTAAATTTTTCTGGTATTCTACCAGATTCCACATGAACTTCAGTGTGTTTCTCATCATTTATCACGACATAACTCCTTTCATTGTTAAGTAGATACAGATCATTCTGTGCATATTTCACACCTTTGTACAGCCAGTTTTATTTTATAGCTGGTGGAAAGTGCTGGTAGATTATGATTTTACATGGCAATCCAAATAAACTCTATCAGTTTCTGTTTGATTGTGTGTGTGCTCTCTCACACCCCTTGTCCTTGTAAATAGAGAAGGAATGATACGATCTGGTTCAGATAACTTTAGGCCGTTACTCTGGGCTAACTCCAGCCAGGGTTTAAAATGGATTGATATTGAGTTCAGTGTCCCACAGGATCAGCCATTAATTCAAAAGGAATACCTGTTAGGGGAGCAAGGAGCAGAATGTAAGAGAATACTTTATTAATTTGAAAGAAGTATAATCAAGAGGTCTGGGGCCAGAGTGGATAACCAGGCTCACACAGTGACCAGTTCAGTTTCTTGTGTGTCCAAAACCCCTTTATTTCAATTTCCAGCCTCTGAAGCAGAGGTGACACTTATGCATCTGCCTTACAGGTCTACTGTGAGATTGATCAATACCTGGTAAGTCCTTTGAAGATCAAAAGAGCCATGAGAAAACTAAGGGCTAGGATGACAAACAGACCTTTTCAAATACAGCATTGCAGCTGAAGGTATACTTGCTGGAGCTGGTAGCATTTTTATTTTCTCCCTAAATTCATTTAAAGGAGCCCAATCAACCATTATCATATGGCAGTGGTACTGAGATCAATGGCACGACAACAGAGATGAGCTTGGCCCAGCATGTAAATTCCTGCATGAGTCCTTTGAAACAATGTGAAAATCCTGTTATATCAATGTTATCTTACCCTCACAGGCACAACCCTCAAATCTTAAGTTTTCTGAACTTATGTTTTATGATGTCTCCTTGCCTGGTTTTAAAGCAATAATTTATGCAGTTTTCTCCTACAGGCACTCTCTGCACCACTCGCCTTCCTGGGCTGGGGCTTGCAGCATGCCTCATTGTACATTGTCCTATCGTCTAACGAGAGCCCAGATGTGTGGATGTCAGAGTAAACATGGGATGGAAGGTGGCAATGCAACTGGCAAGTCATCATCTGAAATGCATGAAATGTTATGCCATCAAACAGCCACCGAGGAGTTCAGCCTGGTTATTGTGAATTTTGAGTGCCCAGGTCTGCAATTTTCATTACCAATAAAGACGCAGAACCAAGTGAGAACTGTTTGCTGCTTGGACTGAGTCGTGGTTGCAGCACTGGACATCACATTCAAAAGCCTAATGAGAAAGACCTAAAATGAAGGCAAATCCCCAAAAGTGTTTCTGGATGAATTCTCCTCTCTGCTCCTTGACCCTTTGACTCATTGGTGCACACCACCCTCCCTTCCAGCTGTGCTCCACACCACTCCTCCCTGGCTGCCACCACTGCCTCCCACAGCCCCTGGAAAAGTATGTGCAAATCTGAAACTAAACACAACCATTTCCTCACAGGAGGCTCTTTGAAGGCTTCTGATGTCTCTTACAAAGATTGCAGAAGACACCAACTGTTTTTTCCCCAGAGTCTAACGTTTGCACCTTGGTTGCTCCCAGTTAAGGTGTCCATTCAGCCCAAGCTCATGCAGAGTTAACTTTCCTACAGTTGTGTATGCTACTAAAATTATGCTACTAAACCCACAAACTTCCTCTTCTCCACAGCTATGCCTTTGGAATATAACAGCCCAGCACACACACAGCTCTGACTCCTGCCCCCATTTCTCACCGTGGTCCTTTCCCTTTCTCTCTGCTTTGCTTTAATCAAGGTAAGCCAAGTGCCATTTGTTTTATGGCATCTGGGAAAAGTGGGGAAGAGGTATTTTCACCTGTAACCCTCTGGCATCAGACTTATAAATCTAATTAACTTTTTGGCTGGCAGAGGAACAGGGCAGCATTTTTAATTCAAGACATTAACCATACAGTTTAAGTGACAAAACAGTGAGCAAATTGTATTTTACAGAATAAATTAGGGGATTAGCCAACTGCTGGTAAGGAAGCCCTACACCGATCAGAGGAAAATCATTTTATTGCAGTATTCTTATAAGAAGAAAAAATTTTTTTGCTACAGTTAAATTCCCCCTCTCAAAGCCACATTTCACTGGTAATGTCAGGAAACTGATCCCTGATTATCCATGACAATAATTTGGCTAATGTTAACACTTTTAGGAGCCCTCCTGCAAATACTTTGCCAGCTGCTGAAATGCCATATGCAGTGAGAAAATTAGACTAATTATTTTGTCTGCAGCTGACATAATTCCTGGTTAGTATACGCAGTTGTGTGAAATGCATGCGTAATTTAGACCACAAGGATAACTTTGAGCACAAGTTACGTCTCTCTCCAGGCTGACACCTGGAGCCTTTGCTCACTTTGCATATCGAGTCTGTTAAATGTGAGCCTACCCTACTCTCCCAGCAAATCTCATGACGAATTTGATCCAAGAGGCCTGGGCCTTTGCCACAGTTTAACCCTCTTTCGCAAAAGATGCCACCATCTAAGAAAAGACCCTGCAACATAAATTCTGCGCAAAGTTCACTCCTAATATTGTGGCAAGCTTGAAAGTCACCTTACTTTCTTTTTAGTGTAGTCATTACAGACTTATTATACAAAGTATTTTCATGCAAGCACAGACAGCTGTCCCCATGCACTGAGGAATGCAAAGAGCTTCATAACTTTTTTCAAACAAAAATCTGCTCTGTAAATAAATGCATACTTGGGAAAGGAAAGATATAGAGAACAACATGCACAATGTCCAGTACATATTATCTTGATGAACAAATAAGCAATTATAAAACACTTTAAAAGCGTTACAAATGCTATGAGCAACTCTACCTGACCAGTGAATTTGCTTTCAAATAATGCAGACTACTAATCATGAATGGTCCCAATCTCCCTCCAGACCGAGGGTCTCTGTAATAGGAGGTCCTGTCATTTGACATACCACACACTTTCTCTTTTCTCAGAGCTCTTTACTGAGCCAGTGACTCAGCGTGATGTCAGGGGGCGAATGCTTTCCTGATGAGATTTAAAACTGAGGTCTCGACCTGCTGTGATAATTAAAGATCCTGAAGTGGTTTTTGCAAGTGCAGGTTTGTTTCCTGGATAAATTGCACTTCAGGTAATGGCACAGTACCAGCTTAAATCACCTCTCCAGCTCAAATAGGACAGAGTTTCCATCCCAGGCACAGTTTCAGTTGGACACAGCCACCTTTTCTTTCTGTACCACAGAGCCAAACAGCATCCACAGGTTCAGCCTTATACAATGCAACATTTCACCTCTCAGGCTGCAGAATTTCAAGCCACCTGGAGCCAATCCCATTTCACAGCTTGTGTATTAATTAATAAGACACTTTTACTCAGGCTAGACACTGAAGGTTTAGAGTTGGCACTGAGGTGATCCAAAACTGTGTGGTCCACAGGAAGGATGAGCCAGGCTTTGAATTTCAGGTCCAGGGAAAAGATCATTTTGTCTTCTTAAACAGCTGGGAAATTGTGTTGTAATGCCTACATCAGACTAACTTGGAAGGCTGCAGAGATAAAGTAGATGCCAGAATAAGGTCAAATGATCAGCCCTAGCTTCCTGCCACCAGCTCCAAACTATTCTAGGAAGAACAAAAGGTAGGATTTAATTTCACAGTCAAAACACTGGGCCCCCAGCAGTGTCACAAGCAGAGTGAGAGTATGGAGAGATATTGCACAGACTCACGTGGATATAATGGAAGAGGGCATCTGTAGCAGGCTCTGCCATCCACGTCACCCAACTGCTACAAGAGCCATGGTGTTTAGCTCCCTCTTGTTTGGCACTACAGGGATGCTTGGACTCCAAGTTTCTTTCCAGGCTCTGACAATAAGCACATTATAACAGCTTAAGATCACTCCCACTCCTGTGCCACCAACATGTATATCTTTATTTTATTTCCTGACCTTTCTCTGTCTGGTATCCTTCCTGTCTTCCCTGCCTATCCTCTGCCATGCCATACTTTTTCCTCAGTGTCCCTAGGATTTTGTGCTTTTGTCCTCCCCCTGACATCTCTCACATCTACATGATTTCTTTTCTCAGCACTCTTAGTTCCACTAAAAACACTAAATTCCTTCCAGACATTAGGAAAGGAAGCATTTCCAAGCACAAGACAGCTCTCCCACTTCTACAAAGACATGACCATAGACTACCAAGTACAACAAACATGATGTCCAATTATGAACAGCAGAGGACAATACCATTGACGTCCATGGAGATGATGGACTCTAGAGATCAACTTGTGGCAGAAAGCAGGTCAACCTACCCTTGAAGCTAGTGTCAAGGACCTCTTCTGGCTTGCCTGGTATTGCAGATAGGAAGATAACAGTGTTTACTCTTGAACTCCGTGGCCAATTCTGGGGTATATAGGCCCTCCCAGTAATGAATAAAATCTACAAATAACCATGAGTCTATGGCCACTCTTAGATCTAAAGACAAATATAATCTCTTAGCTGTGTTTATCAGACAAAAGCTGCAAGTGTGGTCTCACCACTCTCTTTTAGCTGGCAAAACTGAAGTGGTCACTTGATAAACAATTTGGTGCCAGGCGAAACAAATCTAGGAAATGTGTCTTATCGATGTCACCTTCCTTCTCCTTATTGACTATTCTTACTGTCCTGCCTCATGAAGTCCAAGCAAAAAGATGAATCACAAGGAGAAAACAAAAGAAATTGCAAAGGTACTCTGTTCGATCCTGCTTTCCCCAACCCACAGAATTTCTTCCTTTGCCAGTAGTCTGGAGTGCATTCAGCCAAAAATCTCCAAATAAAAGTATCAGAGCAGTCTGCTGTAGAAAATACACAGCTTGTATGTCAAAACATCGCGGGGTGATGTGAGGCTTGAGGGGGAGGGAACAGTGCTGCTGCTTGTGTAAGAGCCACGCCAGATCACCTCATGTAAACAAAGCCAGCAAGGAGTTTCAAAGGCAAACATGACCTTGTTCGCCTCATGTGGGATGCAGGTATTCTCCACTGAAGTACTTCTACATGAGCCTCTCTTACCTGGTGGGAGAGAACTGAGCCCAAATGGTGCAGAATGTGCTCTAACTTTGAGATGCAGCATTTCTTTCATCTTGTCTCCAGTAACATTGCTTTCTGATTTATATCCCATATATTAAATAATTTACAACCAAGGGACCTGCTGGGCTGGCTGGCACTCTTGTTTTTTGTGCCAAGCACATAGCATAGATTATTTGAGATCCTTTTCTTCTTTTTTTTATTCCAAAAAGAAAGGATTTGGATCCAGTTAAAGAAGTTATGCAGTTTTCTGCTTGTGCTTTTATTTGTTTAGGGTATTTGGTTTTTGTTTTTTCTTGTAATTAGAGTAACACAGTTTATATTGCCTTTAATCACAGCATACACCCTCTGTAATTACTCTGTAAATACATGCACACAAATTGTTTATATGTGTGGAGGTGGGAAAGAAAAAAAAGTGGATGTAATTATGCGTATAGGGAAATGTAATGATTAATTATCTGGAGTACATAATCTTACCAAGAGGCTTGATAAAGTGCAAGCACAACTGTCTCTCCTGTGTGTTAATTACTTACAAAGAGCTTGATCCAGCTGTTTCTACTCATGCAAATTCCCATTCCAGTCTATCTGAAGGGGAGTCCATAGGCTGAAACCTGTGAGTGCTTTCCCTGAGCAAACAGCTCTCCTCCATACACATTCAACCAGAACACACGAGGCTGCCTTTAGGTTATGGGGCTCGATCTGCATTTAGACTAGTTTAATCCTTCAACTCCAGGCCAGCAAGAATGGGGTGTCATTGTTGCAGCTCTTCAGGTTCAGAGGAGGCAGAAGAAAGTTGCATCCAACTGAGAGGAAGTTTCCTGTGCTGCCTAACCCAGAACATCTGAAGCATTCCAGCACTTACGAATGGTCTGTGCAATAACCAAGCATGTGAAAGAAATCCTCTTTCTGCACTGGTGACAGAGGGGACAGAGCCAGATTTTCACACCCTCCATGAAAAGCATTAGGGTAGCTTTTCAGAAGAGCCCAACAGGCAGCAGGCTACATGAATGAAAAGGTCAGCTTTTTCCTTCTAGAGTTCAATGTGTTAGCAAACAGCACCTTGCAAAAATTGCAGCAGAACCTCAGTCTGGAAATTCTTAAGGGAAATGAGACTGTGTTGTTGAACCAGTCACCACTTAATGGTGCGGAGGTGCTCTGCAGCAGGGAGCAGAGAAGGAGCAGAGAAAGAACCCCTAAAACCACTGAATATAAGATTATGCCATCCAGGTATGGGACAGTGATACCAGACTGATGCATATGATTTCTTACCACACATGCAAACTACTATAGAACTTTTCTTTTTGGTTAACTATTTTTAGTGCAAAAGGTTTTTCTTTCTAGTATTGTGACAGACACATTTCCTGAGTCCTCAGTTAAGGCTCTCAGGCTGCAATAGCTTTTTCTTTCTCATCCTTCTGCTGTCACGAGATGCCTCATTTTGCTGCCAGTTGTGGTGGTGGCAAGCAGAGCTGGCATGAGGGTGCTTTGATGTGAATGGGAGAAGCAAGCCTGAGCTTACTTCATCACTCATAGCCCCTGTTTCTCATGACTTTGGGGTTGATAAGTGGCCATTCATGGTAGCCTCTTTCACCTCTCACTACAGACCCCCAAATTTCCTCTCCAGAGGTACTGGTCCCTATGCACCAGCCACACAGTGTTGTAAGCCTGGCTTGTCTGCATGGACACACTTCCTCACACTTCTCTGTTTTTTCTTTCAGTGACTAAGCCTGTCTGTCATCTTTTGTATGAACAGATGACATCAGAATGTATGTTTAAAAAATTCCTGTTGATTACTGTAAATGTAGATCTATGGAGAGGCGAGTATGAATAACAAAACTTTTCCTAACACTCCACTCCTACATGCTCATCCTAATAATTCAAGAAAGTGAGAAGATCTAGCACGAAAAAAAATGTCATGGGACTTGTCTTGCACAAGGACGTGTCTGCTTCACCAAGGACATGCTTCTGCATTGCTGCTGCACTGCAGCAGTCTTGTTCAGGAAACAGGATACAGATATTCAGTTTTCTATCACCAGTTCATACCAGATACCAGTGTTTTGTATGAAGATGTCGATGTTTGCTTTGCATGATTGAATGCAGCTCTCATTTTACGGGGAAGTTATTTCACTGGGTTGCCATTATCCCATTTTGTTGTTTATACTACTCCATTTATGTCTTCAAACACTCCAGCCTGGCCTAGGTCTTACAGCTCCTCTACCAAGACACAGTGTAATACTTGTATGTTTAAAAAGCATCTTGGCATAAAACTGAAACAGAAAATTTTCTTATTACAAGCCTGTGCATAAGTTAATTTCAGTCAAAACTGCTCACCAGACACAAACAGCTCCCACAGCAGATTATTGGAGAATGGTTTCTAAAATAGAGTCAGAAGTTTGGTTAAATACAGCTGAAGCTGTTTTAATCCTTATAATTTCATTAAAATTCTGCATGAGGAGGAACAATTCAACGTCTCAGTCAAGCTGTACTGCAATATTGCCCTAACTTTTTATCATTTCATGTAGCAGATAATAGGTGGGAAGTTACAGTTCTGCAGTTCTCAGTTAGCTGTTCATTACATTGAGGCTAATGTCTCTTTTTAAATGTTTCTTCCTTCTTGACAATCTGTCCTGTAAGTCAATGATAAGAACATTGGAAAACATCAATAGCTATTAAATATTTGAGAGCAATGCTACTCCTCTTTCTTCACAGTGTTAGAGAAGTAATTTATCCTAATGCTGCTGGTGGCATCCAGAACAATCTCAATCAATAGGGGGAATCTAATTTCACAGCCCTGATACCTGCACGGCCAGATTGTTGCAGCTGCAGTGACGCCTGTCAAAATGGTGTGAGGTCCAGCCCTCAATCAGATGCTTTTTTTGCTGAAACCAGGCAGGGCACAAGTTCTCTGTCCTCTCACCTCCAAAAAGGAGCCACAGAAATATGCATATCTCTGAAAAACACAGCATCATTGAGACCAGACTCATTGTAACTCACTGAAGTTTGTCTCAGCTTTGGCGGCATTGAAAAAAAATTACTGTAAGTTAGTGGTTTGAAGTGAAAGTTGCTGGCACTGTTACCTCACTCATGCTAAGTATTTACCTTGACCCTTTGAAGAACCAGACCACAATGACAACCATATGCAAAGGGTCCAAATGCCTATGAAACAGATGATCTAAAAGATAGTGAGGCAACCAAATACGAACTAACTTGTATTTCCGTTGTCTATTAAAAATATGTGTCCTGGGTTTGGTTAGAATAGATTTAACTGTTCTTAGGGAACTGGGAGGGAAGCAGCTGGGGCAGCTGACCCAAATGGGCCAAAGCGGGCATTCCATACCACATGACATGATGCTCAGTATTTAAACAGGGAAGTTCCGGGAAGAGGGGGGTGCTGTGTATCACGGTTTGGGTTCAGGTAGGGTGGTGAGCCCTTTGGCTCAGTGTACCACTTGTGGTTTACATCCTTTCATTTATGTTGTTATTGTTGTTTGGTGTTGTTTCTCTCTCCCTTACCATTCCAGTAAACTGCTCATGTCTCAAGCCGTGAGCCCCGTTCATTTATATTTTCTCCTCCTCATCCCACTGGAGGGTGGGAGGGGGTAAGCGAGTGTCTGTGGTTAAACCACCACAATATGTAACTGCAATTCTTCCATAATAGGTGATAATTCATAGTATCTCTGCCATAAGATAAGTTGCAGAACTCAAACATAATGCAGTCACTCAGGCTTTAGGTGTGAAAGATATCTGAACTACTTCAGGAACACTTGGAAGGTGTAGATAACTTGAACAAACATAACAAGCCCTTTGAATGGAAATTTAGCATCTTTAGTTTCACCAAGCACTTCCTTCCAGTCTCAGAAAAATACACTAGTTAAAGATATGGTGAGGGTCTATAGATGCTGTCCTCAGATTTTCCATTTTCCCCTTTCCTGGTCAGAGAGCACAGGCAGCTCACAGTGTATGCAGGTACTAGATATGAAAGTGTATCAGGCTTTTTGCAGTAGTGTGCAAAAGTACATTGCACAAATCAAAGTGAAAGTTTGTTTAATGAGCCATCATTAAGGTTCAGGCTTCTTAAATAATAGGCAGGAACTTCTCTGATATTAATAACACACAGGTAAAAAACACTAAATAATTTCAGTTGAGTTCTCAGTAGAGGAGGTGCTTCATACCCTTGAGGGTGATGTTCAAGGTACAGTGTTCTTGGTTCCTAAAGGTTGTTGCATTAAGAATTAACACAATTTTTCAAGAAAATTTGATTATTTAATGGATTCTGTACATCCATCTGATCAGCAATAACTTAATACAGTGGGTGATTCAGTAAATGTTTAGGAGCATTGATAGTGTTGCAGAAATGTTGAGGAGCTCACAGTAAGTCAGAGGCTCACCAGAGAACTCTTGGCTGGAGAGCTAAGCCACGTACCTCCCTGGGGAGAAAGCAAGTGACCTCTGATGTGGAAAACCATGAAGATTCTTTCTCCCATGCCTCCTTCAGTGGGCAAAGGGAACACTGATCACTCCCATTTTTACAAAACCTGCTCAATAGGGAGCAACTGTAGCATTTTGGGGAGCCGCATCAATCTCTGAAGTAAAATCAACCTTTCCACTGTTCTACTGCCTGACTCTGCACGCACAGAATCACACATCTCCTAGTTATGGGTCACCAGTCCATGCACAAAGGTCAAAACCTAGGCTTTCCTCACCTATGGTATTTATGCACAATTATCCTGTTTAACAATAGGACAAGACAAAGGTTTGCAAAATTGACTGGGATCACAGTGCTTTGCTGTCAAAACTAGTCTACTCAATGCCACCTTTCATTGGCCCAATTTCCTAAGCAGAAATTGAGAGTATAAAAACTTGTTACTCATCCGGAATAGCAGCATCCTGCAGAAATCCTGCATCCACTTTCCTCTAGTTTAAATGCTTACAGAAGGCGAGGGCAAACAAGAACCACATCCACTTTTATCTCATCTCACAGTTCTGAGTTTTTCTATAAAATACTCTTCCCCCATTGATTTCACTGGAGTTACACTGATAGACATCCTGGGCATGTGTTGAAAAGAGCAATGCACAATGGTTTTCTGACACATTTTAATCTGTTGTATGGTTGTACTGTATTATTGAAATATAAATCCTTACCCTGGATAAAGTATAACACACAAACAGAGTTTACAATAAGGCAGAGGATAAACACATGTTTTGTTCCATTGCTGAGCCAATGTAACTCAACTAAAATATACGTTAAATTAAATTTTCAGTTGCTAAAAGCAACTTGTTTTAATTCAGAAGTGCAAGGAATTTACCAATACCAACTGCACAATATTTGTGATCACTCTCTTTTGAATTAGTTAAAAGTACTAACATATCCAATCAAAGAACAAATATTGTAAAAGAAAAAGATATTGTAATAGAAAAACAGTGTCAAGGAAAGAGAAGCCCACAAAATAGAACTGACGAGAGGCACAGTTTCAAACCTTAAGCACTGTTTTGCAGATAATTTTTCCTGTTTTGGAAGATGTATATATATTCTCCAGTCACAGCTTACTTTGGACCCCTTGCTGTTCTTCATGCTCCTTTCATTCAGCTTTAAAGCGTCCTCTGACTTTGGTGGGCTTTGAATTAGGCCTCACAAGCTGCAGACACTGTAATTAAATGCCTTCTCCTTTATAATTGGCATGACTATTAGTGAATCAAATAAGTCATACGTGCATGTCTGCAGTAAAAACGAGACTGGAGCAGATCTTAGACTAACTACAAAGGGTCCCTGCAGTGGAAAAATACCATTACTTTTTCTGTGATAAAAATGACTACAGTTATTCATGATGCTACACTTCTTAAGAATGGGAGTGACTGTGATAATGAAGTACAGATTAAGCCCATGATCTAGTATCACTCTCTGTTATTATTCTGTTACACAAGTACTGGTACCAGGACCCAGGAGGTTTATAAATCCTACTCAGTTGCAATGAGAGGAGTTTGGGTAAATGATTGCCCAAGGTGCAAGGATCAAATCCCTGGTAAATCTTTGGAAAGCAGATCCCTTGCACCCTGAGCAGTCTGCCTGGAGTCACTACTCGTCACCAGCCTGAATTCTGGAAAGGGGAAATTATGCAGACTGGGGCAGTTGTTGGTGCTTTACTTCATCACCTGAAAGCAGATGCTTTATCATCCATCAAGTACTGCAGCTATGGCCTATGGTTCAGTTTGAGGAGGTTCACCCTCACAGCCAATCCTATCTGCTTTAGCAGCATAAGTTTAGAGAAGCACACTGTAGCACTTCATCTCTTGTGTTTGGTACTACTCATCTCTGCAGCAAGCAATGTATGACAGGTACAGATACAGAGGAAGATGCCTAAATGAGTTTTTGAGCTGCTTATGAGTGCTAGAGGAAAAATCAAAGCACCTACTGCATGCTGTTGTTGAACATCTTATTGCAGTTTGCTCACATTTACCTTTGTTTGCTGTAAGATTTAAGTAACAAGTGTTAATGCACTCTGTGGAGTGACAGCCACACTCTGCATATACATCATGCCCCACAGGTCCCCAGCAATGCAGTGTACAATACATGTGCATACAGAAATCTCCGGGAACAAAGTGAAAATACGAGACAAGCAGTAAGAGCATTTGAGGTTGTAACACCAGATTCAGACAAACACGCAAAGCCATGGAAATAAATTGTTTAACTTTGGTGAAAAGCAGCCAGGTCAGGAAACACAGGAGCCGTAACTACAAAATAAAGCCACAGGGCAAGTGGTCAGTGTCCACCTCCCCCTGGCTAAGCCACCTCTCTCTGCACTAGGCTCTGATTGTCATCTCCCTGCTGTCCTCCCAAATCTGTGGTTTGGCTCCCAGGTGGGTGAGTGACCCAGCTTCAGTAGGACTGGAAGATGTGCTGACCCCAGTGTGTCCTCATCCCAGTAATTAGGAAACTCCTTTGGCCTGCAGGAGCAAACAATCTAGGCCCTGCATGCTGAGGAGGAGGATTTCATCATATGGTGAAAAGAAGATACAGAAACATTGTATGGAAACACGTGATGGACAGGAATCCAGCATCAATCTTTAAAGACAGAGTCTGTATCTGAGGCTTATTCTCTGCCTTAGAAGGATGTTTATTGGAAATTAGAGTGAGTCCAAGCTTGAGTGAAACATCTTAAGTGCAACTGCCAAAATTTAGAAAATATTTAATTATTGTTTAAAGTCTCTCATTTTTTTTTGTTTTCCTTTGCACAGCAGCTTCTGCCTAAGCAAAAAGCTAGTTCTTTTTTTATTTGTGCGCTGGGGGAAGAGTCTCCAAAGCAACTTTCATGTGACAAAATGACTAGAAGTGGCTGACAATCTTTGAATTCATGCCATTTCAATTAAAAAGGTTTTCAAAAAATGTCAGTTTTCACAGGAGCTTGTTCATTGTAACCATGAGACAAAAGACAACATCCACCATGTTAATTAAATAGGAGAGAGGGAAAGAGAGAAAGTGGAAGTTAGGACTTGATTAGCATAACAAAGATACTGGGGAAAAGAAACCCCAGAAACACAAGACAGAAGAAAAGTAGGTCTTGCCAAGGACAGCATGGATAATGCTGTTTTCTTCTCTGCTGAAAACACTCTTTGGCCATCACATTCTTTCCCCTTTTTCAAAAGTAAAATGGAAATGTGAACTTTTTATTCATTCATGGACTTCCAGGATTTGGGGAGTAAGAAGAATGGAAGATCACCTGCTAAGAGAGCTCTGTAAGGAGCTACAATTAAAAAAAAACAAAACAGCCTTTCTGTGCAAAAGCAAGAAGTCTTACTGGTCTTACATATTCTGTGACTGTTGCTTGTCTTCATGTACACTTCATCAGCTCCCAGGCAGATGGAGGGGCTCCCAGCTTCTGTAGCAGAAGAGCCAAACAGTGCAGCAAATTGCTGCAAAATATCAGAGGAAGAAATGTTTAGCAGTGAATTCAACTGTTTATAATCAAGCTGGTAACAAAAAGAAGATAGAATATCATCTCCATTTATTTTCTCTCCCTTCCCATTAGAGACTGATTTTCCAGCAGAGGAGCATGCAGTGGCAAAATTATCAACTATAAAGTTGTTATTGTTTTAGCTTTGACTGAGGACTCTGGCTGGTTAAGCTATACACTATGTCAAGGTGTGTTAAAAGGGACTATTGGTTTTGCTTCCCAAGCAGGTAGGAAGAACAACTAACAATGCATCCAAAACATATCCACCATTTCTTTGCATCGTTAGAGCAGATGAGACTACCAAGCTGATGCCTACATGGAGGCTGTGCTGCACCCTTAGTGTGATTACCATCAATTTAATCAACAGCTTCTCTGGTCTAACAATGTGACTGAACAGGGATTGAGGGCCCATTCTTCACAGCTGTTAATTTTTGTGTGTCTTTTATATGCTATTTCATGCATATTTATAAGAGATCATTTGCATGCGACGCAATAGCTTACAGGTACACAGATTTTGATTGATTCTTCCAAGGTGGGTCAATAGCCAGGACAGAAAGCTGTATTGCACACTATGTTGTGTAACTGATAAAACAAAACACAGCACTTGAATTTAACAAAATAATATTAGCCAGGGTATCATTTTTCCTGTGCCTGTCTCTTCAGCAGTTTGAGGAGCTTAAAGGCAAAGTAGGCTGTAGAGCTGATCCCTCTGCCCAAAGGCACAGAGCGCTTTAAATTGTTTCGACAATGGTTTGGTTCATTTTATTTTATCACAGTAGGGAACAAAGTCCTCTGCACCAGAGAAGATATAAGAGGGAATCACAGGCAGGATTATAAGCACCAGTTTATGGAGGGGAAATTATTAGTTTGTCTCATTTCTGTTGAACCTTCTTGTTTCTGGGCCATGGAGCAGGCTCCGAGTTGAAGCTGCATGGGAGACAGGCAGGGGCTGGAGCCACAGCCCCCAACGCCTGCGTTAATAACAGCATGACCCTTGATGAAAAACTATGAAAGTCCTGAGCAGTGGTTTCTGTAATATTTGAAGCTGACACTTCACTGACAGTTATTTCCTGTTGAAAAATTAGCTTGAGATCTAGCTGCATCCCACTGAGTTATGTTTTAATCACTAACGCTGTAACTACAATAGAGGGGACACTCGCTGCCTGTAGCATACCGGTTCTCTCCACTGTGCTTCACTCATTAGGACCAGCATGTCCTGATTAGCTGCAGGGAGACCCCTGGAGTCACATTAATCCTGTCAATTCGGGAAGCCACTGCCACTCTACAGGATACAGCTGCTGACTGAAGGAGTACAGAGATGCTCTTCTGCTCAGCACAAGTCTGGAGGTGGAAGAGGTGACACCTTCCCATTTGTGCCATGCTCGGAGGGCTGCAGGGAGACGTGGCGATGACCACACTCCCACAGGCAGCCCCTCAGCAGGTGGGCAGCAGGGCTGAGGGGTGTGCTCAGGAGCTGGGAACCATCACCGTAGCACTCATGGGCTCAGCAGCCTTCCAGCACCAACATGTCTCCTCTGGCCAGTCACCTGCAGTCCACTCATCTGGCCAGAAGGATGAAGAGCACATAGGACACAGGCATTCAGGGGGATTACAACTGTCACTCCAGCACCTGGAAATCCAGAGTAATGGCAGCAGGGCACTCCCTGAACAATGGCATGCATTGAAACTCAAGCAAGCAGCATGCTGAGCATGTCCTGGGTCAGGAGACCTGCATGTGCTCAGGAATCCTGGTGTTTCCAGAGTGGGCTAATGCACTTCTCCCGCAGATCAGCTAGGCACACGCAAGAGGGTCAGTGCTCCTGCACATAGCAATGCCAATCATTGGCTAGGGAGCATTTCCTCACCATGCTGCTGTTGCCTGAGGTTTGGTGAAGATAGGAAGTGATAGCAGATGCAACTGGGTAGCTCTCACTTCAAAGACACTTCCAAAGCAGAAAGCCAAGGGACAAAATCAAGCTTGAAGTTTTTCCAAGGAAGTTTCTGTCAGGCTCTAAAACACTTTTCAGTTTGCAAGACTAGTCAGCACTTTGGATAAGTGTGAACTGTCAGCAAGAGGGGACAGGTTCTACTTTCAAATTAAAATCCAGTGGCTAGAAAGGACATACTATGAGGCACCAGGCAAGGACCTGAGCTCAAGGGCAGTTAACGGTTGCTGTTGCTTTCATTTTGCTTTTAACTGCACTGTATCCTGGCAGTAAGCCCAGCCCAGGGAGACTGTGGGATCTTCTAGAAAGTTTTCCCTAGCACAGCCACGCTGATTTCTGATGGATTTGTTCACATTGTTGCAAATCCCTGAGGACGGTTCACCCAAGCCCGCCTGAACCTCCCATAGACCAGTGCAGGCACAGCGTTGCAATGCACCACATCTAAGAGCTCCAGGCACCGACCACAGTGCATCAGCACCCACTGGTGAGGTTTCCCTCATCCCAGGAAGGTGATGATATAAAAAATGTAAAGATGTGGCCACTAAGGAATGCTAAAGAGAAAGGAAAGCAGATAGGACGGGAAATGGATGAGAAAAAGAGCTGTGGAGAGGAAGGAGAGTGAGCTGGAATTTAAGAGAACCCAAGGGGGAAAAAAGTCTGAAAGGGAATGGTGCAGAGGAGAGAGGAAAGAAAGTGAACCCAAAGTTACAAGTCAAGACAACAGTCAGCTTTAGAGGCTGAGTGTCCACATTGACCACCCCCATGGAGGTCTCACCACAGGAGCAGTCCTGGGTGAAGGGCTGTCCTGTCTGCATCTCTTTGGGCACTCAGGCAAGAAATCCTGCCCAGACACCACCTCTGCCTGCCCTGCCCTGGGAACTGGCCATCTGGGGCTGCCTTGCAAGGCAGACTCACAAGATGTCTAAGCATAAACTCCTCTTTTCTTCTCCACAATACTTGGGAGGCACTCCAAGACCACTATGATAAATAAATAAATGGCTAAATGCTGCTGTGTATTAACTAGATGGCTAAATGCTTCTGTGTATTAGCAAGCTGACTGGGTAGGAAAGATTTCCTTGACAGTTTGCTTTCTTTGCTGCTGTTCAGCTCTGGGCAGCATGAGCTGGGACTTGTATTGATTGTTCTGCTTGTAATTAAGCACAAATGCAAATTCAGGTTAAGACCCGGCATGTTCTGTTTAGTAGAAACCATAAAAGAAAAGGAAATTGCTATAAATTAAATGTTCCTGTCTCTTCAGGCATTGAGATGGGGATTCCGATTTATTTTAGCCATGGCAGAGAGACAGTAGCAACAAAACACAACATTTATTTGAGGGAGATTCACTAGAAGCTTGCATCATTAGAAAGAGTTTTTTATCTCAATAAGTATAAGAAGATAATTTAAAATATTGTCAATAGAAAACATTATAGAAAAACTTTGCAAATAAATAACATGAGGACAACCATCCATTTCAGACCAAAGGTTCGTTTAGTTCAGGCAAGCCAAAGCCCAGAGAAGAGTGAGTACAAAGCGAGTACATCTAGTAATCCTCTCAAAAACTCAACTACACCTCTATCTGCAGCACTGGAATCTCCCTGAGCCTGATGCAGATACATCTTTGGATATATCTTTGTATGCCTGGTGGGTTTCTATATGTCTGAAACCATACAGCACTTCTGGCCTCACCCTCCTGCCAGCCCAGCAGTTCTGATGCAAACAGTTGTTTCAATACAAGCTCAGATTTATTTAAGGTAGAAGGGTTATGTCCTCTCCAAAAATGACTTAGATCAGTGATCTCAGCTTTCTCCATGTTTGACAGATTAGTGCTTAAACAAACCATACAGACTGCAAAATGCCATTGAGCAAAGCAATGTTCAGAGAGGAACAGAAAGCATATTTTTTTTACTGAGATGCATAATTTTAAAATCCATTCCTTCTCTTGAAAAGTTATTATGTGGATGTGAAATCCTTTACTTTTAGTTGGAATTTTACTACAGAACTTTCTTAGTAGCAAAAAGAAGTTTGCTTTGCTTCGGTTTATTATAGTTTATTTCTGTCAGTATTGCAGAGCCATCATGAATATGGAAAAGGGATCAGATTTTATTCTGGTTTGTGCATCAACAACTGAATTATAAACCAAAAAGAAAAATTCACACTGAGCGGAGTATCACATGTGAGACCAATAGTAAAATTAAAACCGGATAAAAGGGTTTAAAAGACATTCATACATCCAACGTTTTTGTGCACTTCCATTTTAATGCGGTATGAAAATTTTTTGGATGCAAGGAAAAGAAGGAAAAATATTTCTCTACCTGGGCAATCCTGACCTGGTTTTAGCAGTCTTGTGTCAAAATCAGCAGATGGGTCTGATCCTTTGTGTTCTGTCACAAAACTAAGGGCTCTCTAAATTAACTCATACTGGGAAAACCAAAGCAAAATTCACAGAGCCAAAGCCCACAGCAAGAGCAGAAATAAAAAAATCTTCCCTCTTTATACCACTGCAGTAATATTTCTCAGAAGCAGCAGAGAAGTGAGGCTCAGGGTAAAATTAACTTGGCTGTCATTACACTGATAACCATGCCAAGCTGGCACAGCACTGCTCCAGTGCAAGCAGCCTGGGTAGGGCAGTAGGCTCCCTTCTTCCTCAGGGAACACATTGCCTTAGGAGACACCAAGCAGTCCCTGCCTGGCTTCACAGACAGCACCTGCTGTCACCCTGGGGGGGATGCTTTCAAAAGCTGCTTTAATTCAGAAGACTATGTGGATAGTAAGATGAGCTGCAGCAAAACAAGGTGAGATGAGTTGTGCTGTCAGTCAGACCTGTGTGGCTTTGGAGGGATATTGCATATTTCTGGAGAGAAGAAGCATGTGAGACAGGGATGCAGGAGTCATGGAGGGTGCTCGTTACTTCTCCAGGCACGCCTGGAGCTCTGGCTGAGACGCTGCAGGATTTTACAGTGCTTTATTCAAAAGGAAAAAAACAAACAAACAAAAAAACCCCAAACATCTCAAACACATAAACAAACTCCAAGCACAGTATGAAACTCCAAAGCCCATAATCCTCTCCCTGAAAGAAATTAAGCATGAGGTAAGTCCTCAAGGCATGACTACAGAGGCAGACACCCACAGCCTGCCACTGGTACTACTTAGCTGCTCTACTTCACTGCAGTCTGCACTGCTGCAGCTTTTCAAACTTCATAGTATTATCACTCATGAGCCTTTTGTAAAGCCTCAGTTCTAGGAGTCGTGTGGCAATAGTAGAATGAGTTCCTAGTTTTGGAAAAACAAAGGTTTCCAACCTCCCTGGATGCTGAGAAAAAATTAAAAACAGGAACCAGGAAAGGCAAAAATAACTAAAATGTATGTGTTTATTTTTCAGTCTCAGAATCAGGGCCCAAAAGTTTTGACTACTTACAATCTGCCATATAAATGTGTTTGTTGCACAGATTTCCCTCAGGCTCGTCTGGCATGACGTTATAAATATCTATGGCGTTGATTTAGTTTTTAGAAGTTTATTCTTTAGAAAGAACTAAGAAATAGGAGTAAGATCACAGGTAAAGCTATTTTAAAATTAATAAAGATGTATATAATGTGAAAGTGACAGTTTACTTAAACACAGCCTGTAGAAAAAATGGGAGCTATTTTTCTCTAGTCATTAAGTCAGCAAGTGAGATGATGTAGGTTCGATTTCTCCTCTGCCCTTTGAAGTGTTATGTGATGTTAGCTAGTCATTTCCCTCCTCCTCTTGAAAACCTGGGTGGCACTTTTTTGCCTTGCAGGGACAGCCACAGCAACCTCCAGGGCTGCCAAGCTCCCACTGTGCAACTCACCTGGAGCCCAGTCACCAAATGGGGATGGACCCATGGCCTCAGGAGGAAGGAAATGCTAAGGAAATAACACAAAAATAATAAAAGTGAAGGAACTGCCAGCTGAGCTTTTATATGCAATGCTTTTCTGACATTATGGCTACAGACTTACCACAGCACTATTATCCTGTTGCTGGAGAAAGTGCAGATGTGATTCTATGATTCTGTATCTACAGATCCCCGGAGACAGATCTTGGGCTTGGGAGACGTGTTCCTCACACACCACTGTACTGCTCCATGGCCCATTTACCTCTGCCAAGCCACCTCCCAGTGCCACAACTGCTCACCCTTTGAAGCTGGGACAGCCAGTCCATAAAATGAAGTGTGAGTGAAAATAAACACTTTTAACTTTAAAGCAGCAATTAGGACAAGCAGACTTTAAAGCGTTTCCCAAGATGTCTGAAACCCTCTAGACTGCCCTGGACTGATGAGATAACATAGCTTGGACAGAGTAAGCACAGTTCTCCTCTGCTGTGTGCATCGTCCAGGCATTGTGCGCAGGTGAAGACGGCAATAACATGCAGAGTGACCCTCTCCTGAGAGTCAAAGGCACGGATTAGTGTGGGTTTTGGGTAATCAGAACTCGGGGTCTGTTATGCAGGACTGACAGCTTGGAAATGTCTTCTCATTTTTTAATGGAACCACCATACTTACTTGTTTGTTTAGGAGCACTGAATCAGCCTTTGTTCAGTGAGATTTGAGGATGGATTGTATATTCTAATCCATTTTTTACTCCCCTTTGTGACACCTGTCAGTTACTCAATAGCTGACAGCAAATGCTGTTTTATTGATTTATTTTTCTTAACATTACAAGTCATACCAAAAGATGGATGTGAACCTGTTATAGTAGAAACATTTCTTTAAAACAGAAAGAAGAAAGAAGAAAGAAAAAAAAAAAAAAAATGAGCCAAGTTCTTTTCCTCCTCTCCCCTAAAGCAAATGGATAGTTGCAAAAACTCGTGATTTTTTTATTTCTTTTTTTTCTTGGTTGAAGCTTGCCATCTGGTGGAGTGAGACTAGAAGAGCTGCTCTGCTCTGAGAAGAAAATGGGAAAACACCCCCTTTCTTAGAGGAACAACTGCCTGGTCTTCCTACAAGAGAGAAGCTGGATCAATCAGACATAGCTGACCTTGTCTGCCTGGAAAGCTAAATACAGAGCTGAAGAATGAATGTTGGCACATCAGTAGATTTTGAACCTTGACAGCACAGAAGCTTTATTTAATTTGATCAGCTCACACAGGAGGTTTTAAATTGCCCTCAGCAAAGACATACTGCCATTCTCTCACAGATCTTTGAAAGCTAACATTATTTATGGTATATGAGCTAACCATGTTTTATGATTTCAAATGAAATGAAAGAGAATCTCTTGTGACCAAACACTGGATAAATATAAACACTGTTGTTTTATCCTTGAATTAGCCCTTTGTGAGGTTTCTTACCAGCCAACAGGATTATTCACCTAAGAGGAAACGGAAAAGAAAGGATGAAGAAAAAGCAAGAGGGAGAGGAAAGGGAAGGGAAGGGAAGGGAAGGGAAGGGAAGGGAAGGGAAGGGAAGGGAAGGGAAGGGAAGGGAAGGGAAGGGAAGGGAAGGGAAGGGAAGGGAAGGGAAGGGAAGGGAAGGGAAGGGAAGGGAAGGGAAGGGAAGGGAAGGGAAGGGAAGGGAAGGGAAGGGAAGGGAAGGGAAGGGAAGGGAAGGGAAGGGAAGGGAAGGGAAGGGAAGGGAAGGGAAGGGAAGGGAAGGGAAGGGAAGGGAAGGGAAGGGAAGGGAAGGGAAGGGAAGGGAAGGGAAGGGAAGGGAAGGGAAGGGAAGGGAAGGGAAGGGAAGGGAAGGGAAGGGAAGGGAAGGGAAGGGAAGGGAAGGGAAGGATTGCAATTAACTGCACCAGTAATAGTCCTAGTCCTTTGAAGCAGCTGCTTCAAAAAAGTAGGTTATGGAGCTGCCAAGGAAGCATGATCATCTTTTCATTGCTGCTCTTCATCCTGTAAAAAGAGCAGATAAAATATCCAGGGAGACTCTACAGCTATCTTTCCATCAGTTTCCCTCAGACGAGGTACAATTCATAAAATAAGTGAGGTTAATATGCCAAGGTCAATTTTTAAAGTAAGTAAAAGTACTTGAATCCATGAGGCTTTTTTCCTTCTCCTTTATTAGAGAAAAAGCAATGACAATAATTTTAATTACCCTTTTTTCCTCATCATACCACTGAGAAGAATTGGGAACTGAGGTGAAGAGCCTTTATGAAGTGCTGGAGCTTGAAACCTTGTTCTACTTGAATGAAGATGTATCTACTTTTAAAGTGAGATCATGTTTCTGCTGAAGCCAAAGCAAGAAATCTCTAGCCAGGTCACAAGGAAGTATAAGCATTTTATTGTGTGACACTGCAAGACACCAAACACCTTCCTTCCTGCCCTGTCCCTCACCCTAATCATACTTTGGGGTTACTGGATGAAGCTATACATACTAATCAGTGTATTATTTATGAGAGCAAGAGCTGGCTGTCCGCTCACTTCCTCTCTTAAATCATATGGCCATCTACTCCTTATGAGGAACAAAAGAGAGAGGGAAGAGCAGAGGCCATGGAAGACTCCGTCCTTCCTCCCGCCCTCATTTGATGCAACAGCCAAAAGCATCTCTAAGCCCATCCAATAAAAACAGCTGTGGAAATACAGGACAGCCTGCACTCTGCCCTGCCACGTCTGCCTCAGAGAACAGTTACAATCATGGCTGCAAATCATTTACACTGCAGTTGGAGCCAGAGGGTGAATTACAGCAACAAACAAAGGTAGCCCTCCATAAAAAAAAGGTTCTCCAGGTCGAGTCCTCACTCTGTGTTTGTGTGTGTTTGTGTGTGTGCTTGCTTAATTTCCTGACAAGCATCTGTACTAAAGAACTGTTTTCTTTCCCCTTTTTAAATTCCTCACAACGCTACCCATCAGCACGGCTCTCCAGGAACCCACACCTCCCATACTTCTTTCAAACAATGCAGCCCTATTCCTGATAAAGCCATTTAACCCAAAAAATACCAGACAACTCAACTCAAGGTTGCTGTGAGGTGCTTGTCTTCAAGGTTTCTGGACAGAGAAATACTACTACCCAAAGGTAGTGGGTAAGAAATAGGTCATGCAAGTTGTTCCTCTCATTATTATGCACTATGTGGCTTCAGACATTTCCCTTTGGAGCAGGAAAGACTGATGGCAGCAGAGGCAGAGCACTAGGAATTCTGTAGCATGGTAATTCCACTACTGCAAGGAATGAACAGATATGTTCTGCTGTTGCATGGGGTAAAAACACCTAATACAGCCTTCTGTGTGTGTAAAAGCACCATGTGAAACCATCACACTCGGGAACATAGAGCACAAACTATTATTGGTCCAGCAGCATTTCTTTTCTGACTTGCTACCTGTAGGGACAGACTATGCCTGACTAGTGATTAGGGAATTTTTTAATCTCTTATGGTTTTGGTTCTGCTTGTCTACCCCATTCTTGTATCTTTCTCCAGTTTAGGTCCTTCAACTCCTTGCCTTGCTGAGTCTCTCACGGTCTTCAGTGCTCATGGTTCCAGCTGTGAACCCACCTGGATTAACTCGAGGTGAGAAAATACACAGTACCCTGAAACTGAGAATGTCTTCACCCAAGTCTTTCTGCTGACCCACTGCCCTCAAAAATGTAACATCTAGGAAAATGAAAGACCAAATTATATTTGCTAACACCCTAGAATTTATATGGCAAAATAAAACATCTTACACTATAACAAGGCTGACAGAAAGGAAATTTACTCTTTTAACTGCAAGATAAATTTGTCCTTCATCTGTGAAAAAGTCAAGATGTTTTAACAGTTTACAAACTACACCTGTTGGGAGCAATGTGAGTCCTATTAACTTTTCACTTTCTATTGCATTGTTGTAGAGACTGGGGATTTTTTCAGGCTACAAGGAGGATCAGGAATTACTACAAACAAGAAGCCATTTTTATAAAAAAACATAATGGAAAGCCACTGAAATATCAATGTTTTCAAACTGAAACAGATAATAGAATTAGATATGAAATTATGAATAATTTGTAAAAACAGTATTGTGCTTTTAATAATAAAAGCAATTTTTAACAATATTTTTAACAATAAAAGCTCTCCAGAACAGCTAGCTGAATAACGATGGCAATAAAGTTCCCATGTAAGTGACATATAAGTGTGATAACAGGATCAGAGAATCACACAATGACAGAATGGTTGAGATTGGAAGGGACCTCTGGAGGTCATCTGGTCCAACCTCCCTGCTCAAGCAGGACCACCCATAGCATTTTGCTCAGGACCATGTCCAGACAGAATACTGCATCCATTTCTGAGCTCCTCAGTTCAAGAAAGACCAGGAAGTACTGGAGAGAGTCCAGTGGAGGGCTACAAAAGATGATTAGGGGACTGGAGTGTCTCTCTTATGAGGAACCGGCTGAGACACCTGGGTCCATTTAGCCTGGAGAAGAGTAAGATGGGATCTTATCAATGTTCATAAGTACCTAAAGGGCAAGTTGAGCCAGACTCTTTTCAGTGGAGTTTAGGACAAGGGGCAGTAGGCACAAACTGAAACACCGGAAGTTCCATCTGAAGATGAGGAAAAACTTCTCTGAGGGTGCCAGAGCACTGGCACAGGCTGCCCAGAGAGGCTGTGGAGTCTCCTGCTGTGGAGATGTTCAAAACCCACCTGGATGCAGTCCTGTGCAACTTGCTTTAGGTTAACTCACTTTGGCAGGGGGGTTGGACTACATGATCTCCAGAGGTCCCTTCCAACCACCACCATTCTGTGATTCTATGAAAGAATCGGACTTCTCTTTGCACCCTCTCTTCAGGCATTAGTAAGATCCCCCTTGAGACTTCTCTTCTCTAGGCTAAACAGTCCCAGTTCTCTCATTGTCCTCAGTCATTGAAAATTATTGTCCCAAAATTGAAAGTTCCAAATGAATTTTTCAAGGACACCTCACTTTTGTCCTTGAAGGTTAGGTCTCACAAAGCCTGAGTTTTGAAGTCAATGAAATACCTAGGGTGATTCACAGTAGGGCCCAGGCAAATGACTTCTCTTGAAAGGTAGAAATTTCACAGTCTATCCACATCTTTAGCCACCTTACTTTTTTTCCAATATTGTACCTAGAACACTAAAACTTCTGGAAGAGAAAAATAAAGTAAACAAGTGTTGTTGAGCAACATGTTAAAAGGGAGATACCCAAAATCAGCATTTGAATTAAGGTAAACAAACAACATAAAATAACAATAATGAAAGGAAAACCCTTGTAGTCTTCAGGATGAGTTATTTTACTACAACTACTTCTGTGACAGCTCTGGGAAAGTTTAATGGAACTCCTGAGCTAACCACAGGGCAACTGCTGTTTTTGCAGTCACGACTAAATCCATGTGGGTTTTATCCTTATCAGCTGTTTACCTGGCCTTGGTGGTAGTATCAGTATAGGGAATCCAAAAGAGGGCAGAACTCCATTGTTCTTAGTCCTTTTGCTTTTCCAAGGTTGTGTGCCTTCCAGGGAAGGGCCACTCTTTCTTTCCAAAGTAAAGACGTCCTTACTTTTGAGGTTCAGATATTCTCTTCCCTCCTTGGGACCGAGAAGAGGAATAACAATTGTTAACATGATCTAACTTTGAAATGTACAGAGACGAAGCACAGGCATGCACCTCCATGCCTTCTTTGTAGCTGAGAATATGCTTAAAGGGCATCACAATAATACTGTTTGACCTGTCCTTAACTCCTTTCCTACCGCTCCTACTGATCATGTGGCAGATGTTGTCAGCTAAAGCCTACCTTGTTTTGCACCCACTACAGGTTTGTAACACAATTTCAGAGAACCCGTCAGCTCTTTTGAATCAGGCAGCTGACAATGGGAGCTGGAAGCAACATCATGCTTCTCATTTGAGCTTGTAGTCCTGGAGTCAGCTCTAAATCTGGCTTGTAGATCTGCAGGCTCCAGAAGAAAACCACTGTGACATCAAATGTACGCCACCTACACCTCTGCTTCCTCTGCCAGATCAGCAGATACAAAGCTAAAGCATTAAAATGATGAGTGCCAGGTCTCCAAATGTGCTTTAAAAGTAAAATTGCATTAGCACAACAGTTCAAAGAGCTTTCTCCCTACAGTTTCCTGTCTTAATTTTTACGTATCTATATATGATATTCTGCTACAAATTCAGGCTCTCTGAAATCACAGGGGGAAAAGAAACTCTCCATACCATGGTCTGAACACTTTGAAGAACTGCTTTAAGTAGAAATAGCAAGTATATCTTTAAGGTTATGCAAAAGCAAGCAGGAGGGAAAGAGGACAGGGGAGAGTGAAGGCAGGTCTCTGCAATGATATGATAAGAAAGCACATCAGAAGAAAATTGTGTCAAATAGTACAAGTAAATGAAATATTTTAAATTAAACCAAATATTTATAACTAGCTTAGGCAAGTAAAATAGACATAATGATTACTAATTAAATGTGCCACATGTGTTTACTGAGTGGTCAATTTTATTGTTTTGGATTTCTAAAGACTTCTCAACTCTACTGCACTTAGCCTACAATGTCATTTGTAATCATTTCTTGTTCCCATCTGATTGCCACTCATCAGAACTTTTGCTGAGCATGGCTCAATAATTACCCGCTGCAGAGCACAGGGGGGTTCCTTGTCCCAGGCACACATGAAAGGTGAGGAGGTAAAACTTTCTGGGAAAAGAAGGGTTTTAATTATTTAAAACAGCAAGAGATTTCTCAGGTAAGAAATCTTCTCTTATTCCTCACAAATTCACTGGCAGGGGAAATAGACAATTTTTAATCTCCTTCTCCACCTGACACATAGTGTTTCTGCATATGAAACAGATTACTTAGATGCAGCTGTGGATGCTGAATTCGGTTGGTTTAACTGTTGGGTGAAAACTTGAGTGCAGCATAGCAGCTGGGAATTCACCAGTAAGCAGTGTGTTGACAGATTAGTTATCCTCAGAGTCCTCTTCTTCCCTTTCATTAATAAGTTCTGACTGATTATTATTTTCAGAAGTTGTTTACCATGGAGGAGGTGGATTTCCATCGACACAATGAAGCCAGCATGAGGAGGATGAAGGAGCTCAGAGGAGGGCAGCATCCACAGCTGGAGGAAGTTCCCTGTTCAGTCAGAAATTTCAGACAGGTTCAAACAGAGAGAGAAGTAGGTCAGTCCATCAGCTGATGGCAAGGCAGCCGTGTGTCTCCAGTTATCATTGTGCACACAGGCACATTAGCCAGGAGCTACAAGAGTTATACTGTATGCCATGTACTTCTACCCTATAGTCACCTGGCACCATCACTTTTTCCTGGTCTGTCTTCCTGCCCACACAGTGACACCATGTTGCAGATGATGACGTAATGTCCAAGTTAAAGGGCCATGGATTGGAGACTTCACCTCTGAACTGAAAAGCAACCCAGCAAAGCAGTGAAAGAGAGCAAGAGCCATCTTGGGTATTCTCAAAAAGGGTCTTGCTTCTCCCAAGTGGGCACGCTGTGGTGAATATCTCCCGTATCTGCAAAAAAAATAATTTCTAAGGCTTTAATCATAAAGCTGGTTGGAAAAAATACTGCTACACAGACATCCCTATGAACCTAAGGAGCCAGAGAAACTCAAGGGACAGGAGAAGAAAGTGATTTATGTCAGTACCTTCCTGCACGAGGCATCTTTAAGGTTTTGGTGTCGAAAAAATGGAGTCCTTTCTTCTCTTAAAGTCTTTCTCTTAAAGAAAGGACTCCATTTTTTCGACACCAAAACCTTATGCAGTTTACCACAAGGTTTCAAAATTATAGCCTATTGCTTATAGTAATGGTCTCAGACAAGATGGTACACAGTCTTAGCATCTTCTCTCACTGATGCCAATGGTAACTTCTTTATTCCCTTAGTCAGTGTAAAAGGAGATGTGGGATCTGTTGTCAGCACACCTACCTCACCCACCACTCATAAGTGTCCGGTGATGGGTAGAGCATTTTGGTAATACCAATAAATTACTATTGATCTAGATCTCCTGGAAATCAGGGGTGGTTCTTAGAAAATGTGTGGTGGAGCAGCAAGATTCTTCAGCAACAGGATGGATAAAAATACCAAAAGAGGATAGTACAGCTGTGATATGAAAAATAGCACTTTACTACTGTAATCTTAAAGGATTACTATTCCTAGAGGGCTTTCCTATTCAGCTACTAAGATAAAAGAATTAAAGGGGACGTGGGAGGGGTGATGTGTCATATCCTTGCAGCTGTATAGATATAAAAATATGAAGTTTCTCCCTGTTGTGGGTGGATATTAAATTCTACTTCATTATATCCAAGCACCAACAAACCCAATGATTTAGGAATGAAAATGCTATGTAAAGTCATGGCTGCATTATTTTATACATCCTAACTTTGTTGACTGAGGTGTCATAAATGTAAACATATTAATTAATGGCAGAGGTAATTAGATCAATCTTCAAAATGCAAATTGTCAAAATAAAATCACTCTAGTTCAGTGAAATGCAGGGATTTACACCAGGTTAAAGAAGAGAGAAACATTTCTCTACCTAATGTTACCCTCTGGATAACACTATTCTGTGCACTGATCCTTGCCACAAGTCCAGAGTTTTCATTCGAGCTGCAACACATTTTGCAGACAGGTCTGAGATTAACCTCTTCAAGCAATGAGGAAATGGAGAATCCATCATGTCACTAGATATTTTGTTTGAAGCTTAATTGAAGTTTGAGAACAACATGAATCATTTCCCCTGTAAAATGGCTGTGCTTCTCCTTGCCAGATTATTTTATATAAGGTGTGTTTGGTTTCATGAATAGTTTCAGGAGAACATACTATGCCTCCAGCAATGGCTCCAAGCAGTTTTATGAGGAAATAGTTTCCTAGTTTCCATAATTGCCTTATGGCAATCTGCCATTCAACAGAAAAGATGTTCCCAGCCTGCTTACAGGGACCAGTACGTGGAACAAGATTTTGTTTGCATATTCAGGCTCCACACCATGAAGAGGAGGTTGTGGAGGAAAGGTGCAGTTATCAGACATATAAACAGACTGAAATCAATCAGGATTTGGGGATCATTTCTTAAGTGGGTGTGGGGGTTTGGGTGGATTCACCCTTTTTGCTTGCAGCTTGCAGCCAAACACATCCTGCTCTATCACCCTCCCCACCCCTCGCCCAGGGAGTAGGGGAGAGAATTGGAAAGAAGGGCAAGGAGACTCACGGGTTGAGATAAAAACTATTTACTAGTTAAAATGAAATGATAATGATAACAACAGTGATAACAGAATTGTACAAATGAGTGATACACAGTGCTCACCACCCACTGACTGATGCCCGGCCCGTGCCAGCTCACGATCCCGGAGCAGAGACAGTCCCAAAACCGAAACCCCGGAAGAGTGAGCCCAAGCGATCCCCGAAACAATACCTCTGTCTTCCGGTCAACTCGGGTTAATAAACTGGCATGACATGATATGATCTGGAATATTTCATTGGCACATCCAAATGCCAGTTTGGGGTTTTGCTGTTCACTGTGCTTCTCCCTCCCAGTCCTGATGCAGCTGTGAACAGCCCAACACGGTGGCCTTAAGCTCCAGCAGCAACTAATAACACCAGTACTGCTATCAATGTTCTTTTCATAACAAGTCTGAACTGAAAAGCTGAAACTAAAATATAGCTATTCTAATTACTAAAAAGAAAATTAACTCTATCCTAGTAAAACCAGGACAGTGGGTAAAAAAAGAATGTGAAGCAAGTGAAATAGTTTCTACACATAAATGAATTGTCTTTCCATGAAAACATGGTGACTGAGGGATGTCCCACCTCATGACATTAGCTTTGGCTAGTTTTTATTCCTACAAGGAACACCAAGGTCTCTGGGCACTCACCAGATCCCAGATGCCAGACCCCACAACTGCTGAGAGAGTAAACTTAGACTGTGTCTATACAGACAGCAACACGTATTCTCAGACATCCTTAACCTGCCTTGGAGTCACTTCGTAAAGCCCTTAGTTGGCTTAAAATGGGACCTCAATGTGAGCATCAAATTTTGTCAGACATGATTTAAGAGCTGTTAAGAGAAGACAGACCCAATGGGCTGCAGGATTTCAGGAGGGTTTCCACCCCACCCCAGCAAAGCTGAAGCAGGTCAGCTCCCAGAGCCAGGGTGCTCCCCTCGCAGCCCCACCGACGCAGGTGGCTGCTGTTCCCCCAACCCAGCCCCACCTGGAGCGAGGCTGAGCACAGATTCCCTATAGGAGTGCCTGTGTCTGCACACACACATGTGCACATGTGTAAAATTAATACACAGCTGATCGCACAGCTCTGCACATTTTTCCTCATTAGTCCCAGTTTTGCTAAATTCACACTTGAATTTTGTATTTCTAATACCATTACCAAGGTCATCTCAGTCTAACATGGTATTACTGATGCTGCTGCCTCTGCAAGTCTCTGCTCCCCAAAGCACACCTCCAAATATCTGTAAAGCTCAGTCGCTTTAACCACTCATTAAATCAAAGCCCTGCCTCATGGTGTTGTCTGTAACTTTTTTCAGCTTCTTGATGTGTTATCCATATCTACTCTGTCCTGGTGAGGCCGCATCGGGAATATTGTGTCCAGTTCTGGGCTCCCCAGTTCAAGAGAGACCAGGAACTACTGGAAAGTCCAGGAGAGGCTACAAAGATGATTAAGGGGCTGGATCGTCTTTCTTACAAGGAAAGGCTGAGAGAGCTGGGTCTGCTTAGCCTAAAAAGAGAAGACTGAGAGGGGATATTATTAATGTTTATAAATATCTAAAGGACAGGTGTCAAGAGGATGGGGCCAGACTCTTTTCAGTGGTGCCCAGCGATAGGACAAGGGGCAACGGGCACAAGCTGGGACACAGGAGGTTCCACTTAAACATGAGGGAAAACATCTTTACTCTGAGGGTGCCAGAGCACTGGGACAGGCTGCCCAGAGAGGCTGTGCAGTCTCCTTCTCTGGAGGTGTTCAAAACCCGCCTGGATGCAATCCTATGCAACCTGCTCTAGGTGAACTCGCTTTGGCAGGAGGGTTGGACTACATGATCTCCAGAGGGCCCTTGCAACCCCGACCATTCTGTGATTCTGTGATATCTAACAACTTTTCATGCGGTGTCCAGTAGCCTCACATGTTCTGTTCAGTGAGATTAAACCTTTGCCCAATGCACAGAAACCCCCATGCATGCCTTAACAATATTTTCTTCTGCCTCACTGATGAAAATTATTAAATATGGGTTGCAAATCCATCCCTGTAGACCTCAGCTAGGAATACTCAACTGGATGATGCGCTAGCAGGATTAATTTTCTCAGTCTTTCAATGAACTGCTTTTAAATTAGGTTCATCCAGCATACATTGATTTTGAAAAATGCTAATCTTTTTACACAGGTATCACGCAGGACTGAATAAAATGCTTTGCAGAAATGTAGGCGTATTATGTCAACACAATTCTCAACATAAAATTAGTTTAATTCATTCATTATATTACCACCTGTTCTTTTGTTATTGACCACGCCACCCCAAAATTTTTGTCCTATTTATTTTGAGAGATGGCTCCTACCTACTTAGGTTACTCTATTTTCTATTTCTGAACACTCTTTTCTCTGTTTTCTGAATGTTATTTGTTTCCTTTAAAAGAACAATAGCTGATGATCACACTTTTTTATTATTTTCCCCCGTCCTGAAATATGAGGAATTCTTCTGTTTCTCTGTAGAACTCTGCACAGAGATTTTTGTGGCAAATTATGAAACTTAGTTTATATTTGGCTTTCTCCATAAACTCCCTCTTGAAAAGATTGCTGAAAGCTTCACAAGTCTATGCTGATTTTGGAATAAAACTTAATCAGTTCATGACTTCACATGAAAATCTTGTCATACGCAGGCAGCTTGCACAATTTTACCAGAGCTAGCAGGAATATTTTCAAATAATTAAATTGCATTAAAATATGCTACTTTCTGGAAGCCAAGTATTTTTCAGAGACCTATTCATTGCAACAAAGTCCTTCTCTAAATCCTCTTGCTGCTGCCAAGGGTAGACAGGGGAAAACCTGGATAGTTATGAATCAGTCTCAATAAAAGAAAACGAGCTCAGACTTCTGCCTTCCTTGTGGGCATCTTCATTTGAAATTCTCTCTGGAAATTGCATTCATTTTCTTATGAGAAGGCCCCTATAATTTGCCTAATTATCAGCCTGACAGCTTTACATGCAGCTTATATGCAGAAAATGAAAGGAATGATGAGGGAATTTCATGGAAGAGCTTTTATTTCCCCTGATAGAAACATCATCTCAACCTAATTTGCATGTTAACATTTCACATCACCCTTCATATCTTATTGGTGGAAATATATTCACTCTCATCTATTCCCATAAAAACAGAAAACAAGAATTGACATTTGTTCATCTTGTTCCAGCAAAGCAGCTCCAAAAGGAATGAATTTGGGTCAGACTAAGATGTTGCCTGTCATAGAGATGTTCAGACTTTTAAACACAAGTGATTTATTTTAGAAGCAGAGTTAAAAGGAGAAACTTGGTTGTATTTCTGCATCAAAAAAATAAAAAATATCTATGGGACAACCTAGGACATACAGGCAAACAGATAATTACATGCCCTATTTTTGGGCCATGTCTTCAGAAACATTCAGAACCTGAGAGACAGGAAAACTAGGTCCTGCTAGTAAATTGCTGCTGCACCCAAGAGGTCATTCCTTACTGAGGTTCTTAAAAGTGCCTTTTACCTTGCAAACCTTAGCAGGATTTGAACTTTTGAGGAGGCTGAGAGCTACTGTAAGCTAGTAGGAACTTCTGATGTTCATATCCTCAGGACTGCTGAATGGCAACCTGAGTAATCACAGGTTACTTGGAAGAGTCTCCAGTCACTCTAGTTTCATTTTCTCTATCTTTAAAATCCACATCACACCCATCCACAGATGGGTGTAATTGAGCACTTCCAACGAATAACAGAGTGCAATTGCAGAGGTTGATACTCCTAATAACTTGATACTGATTGACAACATATTTACAAATCCATAAATGGATAATTCAGTCCCAGTATTAGGGCTACTGTGCTTTTTACCTTACTATATTTCATCTAGTGACAGAATAACATTTTGTATAACCCTGGGCTAAAAATGGTATTGCCTCATTCTCTTTCAGTGGTCCATTTTGTTTTAACTGAGTATTACATGGCTAGAAGATGCACAGAAATGAAGAAGTTTCAGTCCCGTTCTGGGAAAAAAAAAAAATGGAAAAGCAAAAGGATGAACGACCATGTAACTATAAGTGGTTAACATTATTTGCATTCTCAGCTTCTGTGCTGCCTCATAATTTCTATTCAAACTGCAATGTGTGGCACTAGCACACATTTTTGTAGGCAAGCATGACACCATGGAAGAATTTCACTCTACATCATAATACAAAGTGAAAACTTCAGCCATATATCCAGTTTTCAGTTTTCCTGATTTTTGGTGTGCTTAGCTATATAGACTAAAATTTAAATACATATGTTTTTACAGGGAATATGATATAAATTCTCTCTAGTATTTGACTCTTTTCTGTTACGTACAGAGATTTCCAATCAGTTCTTTTAAATATGCAGTGTGCATTTAATAGGAAAAGGCTTACAGATACCTTCTGGGTTTTGACACAAATAGTAGTGACAACATTCACATACTCAAACTGAGATATTCAAGTCAACTCAACAGTAACACTTTAAGCATAATATACTTAATTTATATTCTTCCTTGAGGGAGATGGAAACACAAACATCATCTTAATTAATTCATAAAGGACAGATTTAGAGTTATCACTAAATGTGTCTGCAAAATACCACTTGGGAAAATATAGGCAAGTGTGATTACATGTAGAGCCAGCTATCCTGCTAGAGAATAACTCCAGAAACCTACAATCTTAAATCAAATACAGCGTGGAGAAATCGCTGTTGTTACAGCACTTCCAGTGTGAGCACAGAAAGTTTTGAGCCCAGTTTACATTCAGCACTCAAAACTGTTCCAAAGTGAGCCTAAAATATACTTAATGAATGCTTTCAGAAAACTACTTCTGTTTTATATATAAATAAATGGGTTAAAAAAAATAATTTAACCATAATCCATAGCATGACTTCAACCTTCAGAATGATTTATACATATTTATTATTTGGCTTCTTGGCTCAAAATTTAATCTAAACACCATAATTTGTTTCATAGATATTTTACACACTTTATTTGGCTGTGCCCAGAGTACAAAGTAAAAAACATTTTGCTATGAGTAGTTGAAGCGAGGTAGATACCATGTAATAGGATTCTGGGAAACACAAAGAAGCCAGTTATGAGGCTACATACAAATAAACGAGCTGGGTTTTGGAAAGCCACCTCATGCAAAATGCCAATGTTTCTTTGGTTCTAGCTAAGTACTGAGCTTCTTGTAGTAAGAAATGCACATCCATCAGTGTTACCTAGTCTTTCTATAGGCATAACGTATAAAAAGACTATTGTAATTATTTGCAATTATTAAATTCTATCCTTCTCTTCAAAGCTTCACTTTGCTTTAAAGCAATCAACACTGGTGTAAGTTAATATAACTGGAATTTTACAGTAAAAGCAAACTTCCCTTATTGTTTCCGCTCTGTGCTCAGAAATCTTGACAAACTAGCACAAATCAAGAACAGGAATGTTAATTTTAGATTGCTACTGTTCAAATCTCACATGAACCTTCATTAAAAATATCTTTTTTTTTAATTGTGCATTAATTTCAACATGCATTCAGCACACAAACACTATTCATTAAAATTTATCTGCATTCAATAATTTCTATTTGGTATTCATTATTGTACAGCATCCTCTGGAAAAAAGCCTCCAGATTGCAGAATCTCACCAAATAGCTACACAACAATTTTCTGGCACTAGAAAATGCTTATCTAGGTTTACACACTAAATACATGGTTAAACTCAAAGCACTAAAATTTCAGCTTTGTGAAGAAATCAGTGTTTCGCAAGACAGAGGAAGGCTTCTTTAGTAATCCAAAGGAGATGAGAGAAACTAGGCATCTTCAGGCAAGTATATCATCCTCTTAAAGCAATTTCAACTTCAATTTCAGGCTTCCTACAAGAAATAAATCTGTGGGGTCTGGTAACCATTGTTAGGAAGAGGCTTCTGTGGTCACAGGTCTTCCCAAGCCAGTAGAGAAATTTCTGATTAACATATTAGAGGGGAAAACCATAGAATCATAGAATGGTTGGGGTTGGAAGGAATAATTAAAGGTCATCTAGTCCAACCGCCATGCAGTGAGCAGGGACATGTTCAACTAGATCAGGTTGCTCAGAGCACCATCCATCCTGACCTTGAATGTTTCCAGCAATGGGGCTTCTACCACCTCTCTGGGAAACTTCTTCCAGTGTTTCATCATCCGCATCGTAAAAAATTTCTTCCTCATATCTAATCTGAATCTACCTTCTCCCAGTTTAAAACCATTACCCCTTGTCCTATCACTACAGGCCCTGCTAAAAAGTCTGTCCCCATCTTTCTTACAAAACCTCTTTGAAAGGCCATAATAAGGTCTTCCTGGAGCCTTGTCTTTGATCCTGTGTCTGACAAGCAATCTGAGGCATGGAGGAGCACATCCTAGAGGCATCAGTCTCCTCTCTCTATACCCCCTGCCCAGATCTGATAAGTCTGATCTTTCCAATCTGCCTAGGGAAAAATGGGACTCCTGTCACCAAAATCACATTTTAATTAGCTGGTTTAAATTCATTTTTATTTTAAACACATGGGAGGATAAAGCTCTCAGCTTTATCATAAATCTACACAGTTCAAGGGGAAAAAGGTGTCTCTCCCACTGGTTCCTCTGTACATCATATTGAGCCTCACCCTCTGATCTGCCTGTGAAGTGAGTTATGCTGATCCTGGGCTACCTGCTATTAGAGGAAACCTTGCTAGCGAGCCCTGTCGCAGCAGGATCAAGTGCCTGCTATGGATCTCATACCAGGCAGGTATTAATTAATAAAGCACAGCAATCCACATTAGACTTTTAAATAGGTGAGGGAAAAGCAGTTTCACTGAATGACAAATTGCACAGAAGAGAAGAACAACCTATACTGGTAATTGGTTGTAACTAATTAAGTAAGCTGAACACAGAGGCTACTAATGATAGCCAGTTGCTAAACAGCTACAACTGTTAATTGTAAAAGTTTCTGGAGCCTTTTGACATGATCTCTGGCAGGTTATATGCAAAGCCACCTGGAGGAATAAATTAATTGCAGCTTTGCCATGTCCAGAAAGAAAATGGGTAGGAAAAATGCTGCTTAAAAATGAAAAGGTGATTATCAGAATTAAATGAACCCTTTTAAAAGGAACAAAGTCAGACAGAGGACTTGATCAGCAGAAGTATGACAAAATAGGAGCAAGTGTTACAGAACCTGTCTTAAGAAAGTTCTCTTAAGTAAAAGTGCCTTAAAAACGGCAAGTCAACCCTCTTCAGTTACTCAATATTGTCCCAGACAACTATCTCCAACACCAAAGCAGTGGTTCAGGCTCCATATACCTACCAATAATTCACAGGAAAAAAAGAACCCATCTTAAAATGAAACTTCTTTTTTTTTTTTAACAGCCGAGTTCTATTTGAAACCAAAGAAAAATAAAATGAGAAACAAATACTCTAATGACTTACATCTTGGTCTGTTTTTCTTCTGGGTGTCTTCCTGCATTCATCCAACATGCTAGTCACACACCTGGAAATCTGCTGTCTGATATATCAAGAGCAAGAAGATATTCAGCACACTAGACTAGGATCACAACCCAAGCGCCAGTCTAAATCTTTTTGCAGCAGGTACTGTGGTACAAACATCCTAAGGCCTGTTCTCCTTAGAAAAGAGTTAAAATTTTGTCTACTTTCAACATTTTTTGTGCACATTATTTGACACACCACTAGCCTTCCCACTATGAGTTCTTTATGGATTCAGGTATTCTGGAAATGCATCTATTTCTGTTTGCTCTTGCTGCCCTAACAGATTATGTTTTCTGAGACATTTCATATGGCTAACCCTCTAATTCCATTAATGAGCTCAGATATCGACACTCTTCCAACTTGGCTTATGTAGTAGCCTCTATTACAATGTAGATATCAAACCAAGTTAAAACTTCATTACAACTTGGGTTCAAAACACGTCACCACAACCTTCAACATAGAAGAAATTCTAGCCTATATTTCACAGTATATAGTCTCATCTGTCACATCATAATAGAGAGAAATCCCTGGAGGACACAGCATTGCAGGTCTTGTTAGCCAGGAAAAAAAGGTATGAAACGTAATCAGTCAGATGTAGCCTCCTGACCTTCCCTTGGAGGACTGAATTATCTAATGTGAAGGAGTCTGGAGCCAGAAATCAAAGGTGAGGTTGTGTTATTTTTGTTTCCTCTCTTTATTCCTTCTTGTTGCAGCTGAACACATTTCACGTTTTACCTGATACACTTAGAGTTGGACATTTACACCCACATTAGGTTCCTAAAGCAGCTCACATTCCTAAATTGCTCAGAAACCTAGCAGCTCCATTTCAACTTACACCTTAACTCCAGATAACCATTCTTTTGAACTTCTGCCAAAAACTGTAAGGTTTAACTACCAGACAGACACTGAATCTCCTACTATTTACTTGTCTCCTAAATTGCATGACATTTTATTTTAGAGTGTTTCCATTACATATAAGTGTACAGTCAGGTATGACCTTCTCTGAGGTAATACCACTCTGGCAAGGTTACGTGACTCCTGTTGCTCTTCCTCTAAACAAAATAATTGCCTCCCACTTTCAAGATTTATATGGTTTTCATAGAACCTTTTAAGTAATTTGCAGATAGCAAATGTTTCACCTCTCAGGAAAAGTGCCTGTATGCCCCTTCATTTGAAGAAACAGAGAGTCATCACATGACATGAGGATTAGATATGATAATGCAAATCTATCTTTTTTCCCCTTCAGAGACTCTGTTGCAATCTGAGGATTTATCTTGAGTATCAGGATTAACAGATTTTGCTCAGGTTGTTTCTCTAAGCAAGTAACATAAACTCTTTTCCACATAATGCAGGGATGATAAATCTCTGGTCTTAACTCTTACAGATAAAGTAAATTTTCTTTTAAAATAAGCATGCTTTGTATGCTTATATTTATTAAATGACATTTTATGATAGGCATCTGAGAATATCTTCATGACCATCACGACTTTTAATAGAATCTCATTTATCTAAGCACAGTTTAACAGTCATCCTGAGCAGCAGATACACATTATCCTGCCACCTAGAATGAAATACAGTGGTTGTTGGGTGGGGTTTTTTGCTGTTTTGGGGGGGCTTTTGGGGATCTGTTGGGGTTTGGGGGATTTTTTTTGTTTTAATTAGAATTGTTACATGCTGCAATAGCTTTTATTTGCTTATCTGGCTCAAGAGATGATTTGTCACACTGAAATTGTCCCCATTTCCTATAATGTAGTTTTCAGTCAATGTAATTACACTGCCATTCTGGTCCTTGACCAGGTAAATAACAGCATGATAGTGTACAATCCAAAGCCTGTGTGACAACACTGAGAAATTTCCACATTGCTGTAGAAAACTGGGTTTGTTCTCTCCAAACCAAATTGCTCTGGAATAATCTTGTTTGTATCACGAGTCAGCAATTATTTGCATTATATGCAAGACAGTGAGTGTGTGCTGAAATGTTCTGTCTGATCCTTGATGATTCAATTTGAAGCAATGGGAGCAAAGTTTGGGATTCGTCCTTCAGAACTCATATCCAGAGCAGTGATCAGGAATTACTAGTGAGACAGAAAAGTTGGGTCATTTGGCATAAACAAGCACTTATCCTGATGCCTGGGACCTCACAGAACTTTCTGTGGCTAAGCAGAGCTGGCAGGTTAACGCGCCACCTGGCACATCCAGCCTGAAAAGACACAGCATAAACAGCAGAAAGATGAGTGACAGGGCACTCACACAAGCCTCATCTTTGACTTCCAGCACCTCCACACCATCCTCTGCAGACCCTGAGGACAGAGAGTACTACCCACTGTGCACTGGAGAGTCTGTTCTGCACATCATCTTGATACATGCAACGATACAATAAATTGCCCTGTGAGTAATCCAGGGACTGATTTCCAGCAAATTTGATTGTTCTAGCTGGCTGAGTTTTAACTGAAATATACTGAGGAAATGCTCTGAATGAAGTGAGCTCTGCCACGCTCCATTAGGCAGCAGAATATTTCTAGCACGAGAAGCCATAATTGAAGAATTAGGCCCCCAGTAGCTTGGGCAATTGTCCCACGCATATTTCCAATCTATTTGCTCTGGCCTATAGTAGAAGCTGAGTTCAAATATCACCTTTTTTTTTCTTTCTTTTCACAAAGGGATCAATGGTGTCTTTCCATTTACCAAAGCAATCTACTTCCCTGAAATTTACAGGAACCTGTTGTCTTTGGCTGTACAACCATACCAGTAACCTAAGGAGGGACAGAGGCTTAAGGACTGACACAAGCACATCCATACTGTTTAATTATCGGACATTATCTGGCACATTTTTTTCTGGTGATAACTAACCCCTACCAGGCAAAGTTTGGGCATTGTTTTGGGAGGAAGCAATTCCAAAATGCAGTAAAGGGACGAGCAAAAGAGAGTTTAGTCATGTGAACATGAGTTTTGGTCTGGTTTATTTATTATTAAAGATTGTCAGTTTTTAAATCACCACCCCTTCAAGTTAAACGAAACCTCTTTGGAGTGTGAACTCACACAGACTCTCATAAGTTCATCTGGCAACATAAGCATGTAAAACCCCACTGCTTAAAAATATAACAAAAGAGTAGAAGCACTTCTTGACAACCCAATATTAATGTGTGGGGTTTTTCCAATGAGTTCTCAGTGTTTCAGGAGGCCATTACACACCATTTGTAGATTTACAGATGAGAATAAATAACTTCAGTAATCAAAAGAATTATTGAAGAAAAAAAATTGTTCTTCTCTGTCTTTTTTTTTTTTATTTTCAATACTTTACTAAGTTCTTACTGACTTTATGTTATGGATGGGAAAACTAGAGAAAGTGAAATCCCAGAATTATCCAACAGATGAGCTAGCTGAAGGTAGGGTATGTTCCCACTTCCTAGATATTTACTTTCTCTTCCTCTCTTTCCTCTAGGAGCTGATATCTTTCTCTTCTACAATTATGAATTCCCTTTTTTGGGGGTGTAACTGCCCTCCACTCGTGCAATTAATATTGTTAGACCTGAAATTACTTTTCCCAGCTTCCAGCTCCCAGTTTTCCATGTCTGCCTCAGCACTAAGGGCTAGTTCATCTGTAAGCTTACATGTGTTTTTGAGTTACATGAGTCAGTCTAACAAATTATAACACTTCTCTTTACAAACTTCTCTCACAATCTTAGTTCAACACTGCTACCAACCTAACAGAAAGTTTACTTAGCAATGTAATGATGCACAGATGCACAGATATCAGCACTGAAGATAGGTCTAGACAAAACATTACTAAACCTGGTAATCCTTGGTGATCCTTGGCAGAGGAATCCAGACATCATGACTGAAGTCAGATTTGCTGAAGGTCACGTAAGATTTCAGTCACATTGTCAAGAATTCAGCCCAGACTACAGACTGCAGTCTTAACCTCAGGAATATCTGTTGTTCAACAGTGAAAGATGAGAATAACCCCTTATCACTCAAGAGTAGTGTTTGATGTATTAGATGTCTGAGAAACCTTGATCTGTTTCTTCTGCAGCCAAGTAGAAAGACTTTGACTCACATTAAAAATATAAGTTTTAAAACAACCTACCACATGCACAGTAGCTGCATCAGGTAAGGCTGTAACAGCTGAAAGGCTGGATAAACGTGAGCAAACCTCCACAAGCCTTTTGCCTTATTCTGGTCCTTCCTTTTCTCCAGTCATTCTTCCCAGCCAGCTTGCTGACACCCAGCAGGGTGGAAGGATGGGTTAAATGCTGCAATACTGATCAGTTTTTAGCAGCAACGGGGAAAGAGCAAGGAAGTCAGTATAGATGTTGTAAAGACTGACCTAGTTGCAGCCTGTGGGCATATAATTGTACTTGCCAGTAATATCTGTCTGATTCATGCTCTTGAAAAGCCCATTTTTTAAAATATCTTTTAGATCTGTCTTAAAAGATACTTGAAGAATTGTATGATGTATTATCTTCAATAACATGATGCTGAACAAGCTTATGACTGGATTTTGCTTCCCTGTTTCTTTCTGTTCCAACAATTGTGTAGCTAAAAATAGTTTAACTACTACTCAGGTCAGCTGGGGAGAGAACTTCAACTACTTTCCATCTTCAATAATACAGGGCATTTTTCTGATCATTTTTTTCTTTATCTTGCATTTGAATACACTCATAATTACCTATCCTGTCCTGTGATTAGCAGCACACCACAGCCCTTATTCACTTCTAAGGGAAGCACTTCTTATAGATTCTGGCATTGAATCAGCATGCAAGAAAGTCAGTAAAAATTTTGGCACAGTCATCTTCAACAAGGTTTAGGGAAGGCCTCAAATTATGTTTTTCCTAGGTTCTTTCCCTCAGGGCCCACTAAGAATTAGGTTTGAATGCTGTACCCACCACTAAAATCTCACAGAGCACAACTGGAAGAACTGCTCAGTCATTCAGTACATAAACTTGTAGAAACTCATGGCAAAAATATTAAAGAAGGCACGAGTGAAGAACGGCCACCTATATATTAATACCAGAATAAACATGTTTCCCAGAACACTGCTCCAAGATGAAAAATTGAGGGAAGTGCTGCTTTTGTCACAACAACCATGCCAACGCTCCTGATGACTCCACAGACCCTGCAATCCACACACCAGTAAGATGGCTAGGAGCCTGCAGCACATCACAGGTACCTATCTTTCTGTTAGATCAGCAGGAATAGACATCTTAAACATATCTTACTCAAGGAAAAACAGTCAAGGGACACCAATATGATGTAAGATTTATGAAAGGTGAACTAAGCACAAACCCAAAGCAAAAAATTGCTTCTTAAGGCCTCTGGCCTGTAAGGGATATAAAAGGAATGTCCAAAAATTAGCTTCATATTTCCTACCAAGAACAACCACAAAAATCTGATGAGGACTTGACAGCCAGCGCTTCTTCCTCTGCGTGTCCAGATCACACAGACTCGCACAGTTTGAATTTTATGAGTTTGCGGGTGTTGGAGAGTGAATGCACGAAATCAGATTGCTTAAAGACTTTGTAAATAAATATCATATTCCTCTTCCAAAAAATCTTGCACTGAACTTTGTTGTGTTAATTTCCCTGCAAGTGAGAGTCAGAAACCTGCATGCCTGGGATCCTTCTGCAATTGGGTTTGAAAATGCAGAGCAGCAAGACTGGAGAAAATGGCTTCACAGCAATGCAGAGCCTGTTCCTTACTGTACAGAGAAGAATGGTATTGCCTTCTCTCCATCCCAGTGGGACTACAGCCCCACAGGAGCTGCAAAAAAGAGTAGGTCCTAAAGCTGGTTATTACCAAGCTTTCCCTTCATGCAGCTCCTGAATTTCAGGAAGACATCCCTGGTTCTTTAATCTACCCTGCCTCTTCAGAAAAAAAATCTGAGCACAAAATAAATTGGTCTATATTCTCTTTTCTCGCTTACAGAGGGAAACATGCAGTGTTCAGGTCTGTACCTCTTCTTACCATAGGCAAAAATCTCAGCAGAAAATCCCCTGCAACATCCAGCTTTGGCACTGCTAGTTTGGAGGGAGTTTTGTCAATGAGAGTAACGATTTTGAGATTAACTGGTGTACAGATTCAACTAAACATATTATAAGAAGGAACTGCAAAAGACGGTCTCATTAAGTCTTGCATCGAAATGAATCAAGAGTGTGCACATTTGTTCTAGTGCATGGACTAATATTATTCTGTATAAATCTGCTGGTTTGGGCTGGTATAGAGCTAATTTTCTCCTTAGTAGCTTGTATGGAGCTATGGTATGGATTTGTGCTGAAAACAGTGTTAATGTTTTTGTTGCAGCTGAGCAGGGCTTACACAGAGTCAAGACCTTTTCTGCTCCTCACACCACCCCAGCAGCGAGGAGGCTGGGGGTGCACAAGAAGCTGGAAGGGGACACAGCTGGGACAGCTGACCTCAACTGACCAAAGGGATATTCCATACTGTATGATGTCACGTTCAGCAATATAAAGATAAGGGAAGAAGGAGGAAGAGGGGACATTCAGAGAGTTGCCATTTGTCTTTCCAAGTAACCATTAGATGTGATGTAGCTCTGCTTTCCTGGAGATGGCTGAACACCTGCCTGACTATGGGAAGTGGTGAAGGAATTCCTTGTTTTGCTTTGCCAGCATGTACAGTTTTTTCTTTACCTCTTAAACTGTCTTTATGTCACCCCATGAGTTTTCTCACTTTTGCTCTTCCGATTCTCTCCCTTACCCCACCAGGGTGGGGAGTGAGCAAGCAGCTGTTTGGTGCTTGGTTGCTGGCTAGGGGTAAAACCACAGTATATCATTGTACATAGTTAAACAATGATGTTTGTCATTCAGGAAGTTTATTTCTACTCCAAGGTATTTCCCAGGAATATTTTATAATGACCATGGTGGACTACTCTAAAAAGGGTAAAACCCAACTAGGAAACCTACTTCTTGATGCTGTTTTTTTCACTCCAGTTGCAAATAAAATGCCTCTGCGAACATCTCTGTAACCTGAGGTAATAATCTTAATGTCAGTAACTTCTTCATAAAAGCAAGCATCTGCTGTTATCCTTGTAATTTATGTTGTGGAGGAAAGGCTGCAACAGGCTATATTTAGCAGCTTTGTGCATAAAAACATCAGATGCAGAAATATACAATGATGGGCAATGAGACCTTGGCGTCTGCAACTGAAATGTTATCTGTGTATCCTATTGGAGCTTCCTATGACAGTAGTCCTTGTTTAGTTATAGCATGGTTCTGTCTGCACCAGATGACTTCGGCCATGTTTAGAGTGACACTAGGAAAACACGGCTTACCAACTCCGCCCTCTCTGCTCTGCAGCTTTCACTAGAAATTTAAAAGCCACCATCACAAATGGCCTCAGGGTATGTAGCAGCAATGCAAGGAGTGAAGAAAGCCAACAGCCAGGCTCACATGTCTATATGCTGTATGTGCCTGTATGAGAAGACAGTCTGCTGAAGCCAGCTTCCCCTGGATAGTTTTGGGTTAGAGTTCAGCACCACAGGAACATCCCAACAATCGCTCATATAAATTTCCTGTCACATAGTCCCTTTCTTACAGTCTGTAAAATCCCAGCCCTATCTGCAGGGTTTGCTTACTCAGCTCAGGCTGCAGAAACTCTGGTTTCAGGTCTGCTGGACTCTCCAGAGCACCAGCTCTTACCGTGTTGAAGTCATTGCATGACTAACATATCCCTCAAGTGTTTCTTCCCACCTTGCTAGCCTCTCCCATGTGGAGCAACTCCTTATTGTTATCTGTCTCCCCAAAATGCCTTGAGCAACGGAGCAAGAAGGGACTAATGCCTGTTCAGTCACAGGCATTTCTGTATGAACACTTTTTTTCCCTTTAACATTTCTCTTCCTGCTCTGAGTAGGCCTCTTTTTTGTGTTGGTGTCACCAGCTCACAGGACAGTGTGAGAGAAAGGAGACCAAAATGGAGCTAGCTGCCTTCTCCTCTGTTCACCTTGCCAAAGGCTGTCATACACAGCACGAGGCTTGCCTGCCAACATGGTTGAGGGGTAGATGTGAGTAAAGCAGAGTGAATATTTGGAGATGAGCATGGTAAGGACCAAACCATTGCATTTATTCCATATTGATTTCAATTTAGGGATAACATTATTAAAAGCACTTCAGCATCACTGGCCTCCTGAAGGCCTTCATGTTAAAGGTCAAAATATATTTGTGACAGCACAAAGCAAACAAACCTTAAGTCAAAAGCCTGTGGTTGTCTCTGCTCTCTGAGCCTGGAGGTGAGTGAAAGCATCTCCTCCTGCTGGGAGGTAGGGCTTAAGCAGCGCTACCCAACTGTCTGCCCTCTCCCATATTTACAACCATTGATTTCATCTCATTCACCCTGGTGGAAACCAGCTGCTTCAGGAACCAACAAGCTTTGTTGCTTCTGCCTTCACAGCACACTGGGTAGGCAGGAAGTAACAGTCCAAGGTCTGCAGCAAATCCAACACCTGACCATCAGCTTCCTCCAAGAGAGGAGATGCTGCCATGGCTTGTGGCAGGGACCACGGAGGAAAGTTGGTTCCTATATTCCCACTCCTCTAACATTTTGGGTGGTGTCTCTCAGTGCCTCACTCCCTGGAAATCTAGTAGGAATATAGTATGGACACTACAATCATGCACTTGGTGACTATGCCGCCCTGTCCCACCCCTTATCAATCAGTTTACAAATTAACACCTCTGACAGCACACTCACAGGCAGGTTAGCACAGACCCCACCGAGGCAGGACTCCACGCCTACACATCCCTCACAGATTCCTGACACAACAGTGCTCCACCTGGCAAACTCATGAGACGTGGAAGCTTCAAGTGAATTAATTTACCCATCTTGCGCACATGAGGAACAGAGCTTGTGCAGGAACTGACTCGGGCACAGAGAGACCTACCTACCTCCAGTTCAGCATCACATTATATATTAGCAGCTTTCACAGTTCTCTCTCTGGCAGATGTACAGCTGTTTTGCAGAGCAACACAGCAGAGCAACACATATATTTTGCCAGCTCACTAGCAGTAAAATCAAATTAACAACCGAGAAGGAACATTAATTTAACTTTTTCAAAATAAGGCTTTTGCTGGAAGCCACAACAATCACCAGTTCAAATACCCATTTTTGAGCAGGGAAAATTCCTGCCTGGAGGGGCTGATCTGTGTAAACCAGCTTGTTTTCTTTTTTTCTTTTAAAATGGTATTAAAGTAATTTCTCACTTTTCCCTTAAAAATAATTAAATATTATTGCTTGTCAATCTTATTCAAGATTGTTTTCACTGTCTCTTTGCCTACCACATCTCTCTCTGTCACTCTTTCCCTTTAGGTCTCAATTATTCTCAAGCCTTATGTCATTAGCATTATTACCCATGCACCAATAGCGGTACAGATAAGTTTTCTTGCTTTCTATTTGCAGTCTGAATTGTCACATTAAAAATAAATAAATAAAAGCTTAACAAGGGCTCCTTTCTTCCTGACCTTTCTTGTTGTTTTCATTAATTTATGAGTGTAGACATTTACAAACAACAGATTTCATCAATTTATGAGACCTGATATGATGCTACATGTATTTCCACATTGTAAAAGAAAGCAGTTCAGGACAGGGAGAAGCTTGCCTATAGACTGTATTAAAGAACATGGTGACCATACAGGAGCAGGCAGTCTGCATCTTGTACATGGCACACATAAGTTTTGGGGAACTGCTGCCTTATCCTGGAAACAGACAGTCAATTAATGGTGGCCTGCTTATGCAATACACGTGTAAGCTGTTAGTGAATCAGTGGCTGTGCCCTTGAGTGCACCCCATGTGTGAAGTGTTTTGTCATGTCACTCTTTCTGGGCACTTTATAGGAAGACTTCTTGACATTTCCTTTGGAAATATGGGACATAAGAGATAGCTCTCCTTCCTGACTGGGTAGTGAGAAAAGCACAGGTCCTCAAAGCAAAAATGTGCCTTTACAAATGATCTTTACTCAGACCTCTCACAGCACTACTGCAGTGCAGACAGCTGTGCTGTGTAGTAACACAGCTCTCCTCTACTTTCCTTTCTCAATTTTTTTATTAGCTGCTAATCTTTGCATTATAGGAGTCTGCAAATGTCCAGCCTAGATCAGGACAGTGTTTTGCAGGGTGGTGTACAAATACCTAACAGGAGAGAGTTTGTGCCCTCAAACTTACTCTGAAAGCTTACAGGAAAAGGAGAAAGCATCACCATCTCTGGATCACAGAAGCTATCATTGGTCACAGGTAATGCAAATTGTGGCAGCACTGAAGAATAAACCTCAGCCAGAATTTCGCCCTCATTTTAAGCGGGCATTGCCACCTATCACGGGCATGAACAGCCTTGCATCTGCCCCTTCCCTGACTGTTTGGCTTGGTAGCATTTCAGTCCTCTACATCCTCATGAGAGAACAAACATTTTTGTTCCACAGAGTGAAGGAAGTCTGATCTAAAACTAAGAGGTAAAAGCAATAAAAGATGTTTATTTCTCTTTGCTTCACTGTGGAAGCCCACCAAGCAACTGTATAATTGCTTTCACTGGCATGAGGGAAGAAAGATGGAACAAGGAGCCAAGGGCAAAACTGTGTTTTCTAAAGGTAGCAGCAGTTTATACAGGTTTGGGGCCATGGCCAAGCTACCCCGCTGTCTTAGGCAAGAGACAAGTTTTCTAAGGTAAAGAAACACGAATTCTGACTTGTCTTCCTGGTGTGTCTGCAGCACGGCAAGGCAAACCTGTGCCACCTTCACTCTGTGCAAATGAAGTACCAAGAGGAGCAAAACTGTTCAATTCAGGGAAGAACTGCCAATGTGATTACACAGGCTCCGCACAAGCTTGCAAAAGGAGTGCCTGCAACCTCAATGAAGACACCATGTTCCCACTGCAGAGTACACATGATATCTGTACTCATAAATGTTCTGTCAAAGCCTCACAGTTAGTGCAGTACCCACCAATAAGAAGAAATATAAGTAGGCATGCTTGTGAAGACTTTGTCCTTAAAAATCATTAGAAGGAAATTTACAATCCAATTTAAAATAAATAAATAAAAAATAGATAAATAAATAAATAAATAAATAAATAAATGGACAAAAAGCAGAGAGGAGTCATTTGCAGAAATAATGTTGCCTGCTAGTACAGCTTATCAGCAGACACTCCATTCAGGATCCTCTCTATAGGTCTTGGACCAAGAATGCTGCAAACCAGCCCTGACCTTTTTCTAAAGTCATTTGTGCTCACAGGTGTCAAAGCAGCACTATTTCTACTTCCAAAATGTAGTCCTCTGGACTGCAGAAAATGAGTGCAGAAAAAATTATTTCACATGCCTGCTACAAAATTATACTTCTGTCCTAGGTCTCACTACACTATATGTCAATGTAGCACAAGACATCTGTTGCTGGGCTTGCTGCCAAGTCCACAGGACTCAGTGCAAAACCAAAGTTGTGAAAGATGCAGTTATGGAGCTGTAACAATTCCATTTTCTGGATTCGGCATCTTTCTGTTTCTTCAGGATCTGTGGGGACAGCAGCCTTTGCAGGTAACCTACTGCTCTGGAAAGGCACCTATATTGTACCACCTGGAAGGAATTCTGATTTGCTCCTTTTCATTTCCTTCCTCTTTATCCATTCCACTTCGCCATCCAAAACACAAAACAATACAGAAGAAATAAACAGTGTGTATGCTGCACCCAGAAAATACAAATACAGAGTGTATTTGTACAGCACTTCATTTATGAAGTGAAACCTTGGTCAATAATCCCTTACAAAGCAGACAGGTGTCTTTCCACTGCCTTGAGTGGGCTTTGCAACAAGGCAGAAATGACTAGTGAGCATGTACTATTGGTATATGTGAAAGGAGAACAGTAAATACCCAAGCACATGCCACACTGTCCCACAGATTCCTGCTGAGGAGGTGGTTCAGGGACAAGTTTCACAAATGGAAGACAATTAGCTGAAATCCATGGGGATCCAGCACTTTGCTGAATGCATTGACATGAATTGCCTGATTTCTTCTTTCATGCCTCCCTCCATTTTAGTAGCCTTTCCTCATGATTTAGTCATTCACCTCTTCCACTGATCTCATCCTTCCAATCCCTCTCCAACTGTTCACCTTAGTGCCATTGTAATTATTTGCCCAAAATATGAATAGACAAGTGATACAGAGAAGCCATTTTGAAGAGTTTTGTGAACCTGTTAGTGTTCTGCAAAACACCTCAGTAATGAGACATTCAATAATGTTGCCGCTCAGAGAAGAAGCGATCAATCAAGCCACATAAAGTCTCTCTTTTCCTTCCTACTGTGTTCATATACTTTTTCAGACAGAATATCCTGGCTCCTGTGTTATGGGGCTTTGGGACTTCAGTTTGTTTGTTTGTTTGTTTGTTTGTTTGCTTGCTTGTTTTTCCTTAAATGAGTCCATTAACAAAGCAGTGAGAAGGATTTACTGAGTCATGGGTTGGGGTTCATACACGGGGCTGTCTAGGAGACAAACAGGACTGACCATGGAAGAGATTAACCACTAAGTTTAGGGGGAACAAGACCATCCCAAAGATGGACAAAGTGGACACAAAAGGGACCCAACCATAATAATCTCCTCTAGTCTGTAAAACCCTCTCCTTCCTTTCAGTTCAGAGAGCTCAAAGAAGACATTTATAAAAGACAGGCCCAAAAACGAAAGGGTAGGTAGAAAGTGGTGCAAAAAAAAGAGCTTACAACACTAAAACACATTTAGTCCAGAGGTACAGGATATTCTTCAGATGGTGCTTGCATAGTGGCTGATTTACAGCCAATGCTCAAACCAACATCTGCCATCTAGGATGTTTAATTCTGCTGGGAATCTGAGGAACAAGAAAAGCCTTGTTAGTCTCAATATGCTTCTATTATATTTTTCTTTCGAATCTTTGTGCTATAACATCTGTAACCTGTATATCTGCCTTTTTTTTTCCTACTAGAGGTGGATAATAGCACTGTGGAAACAGCACCAACATTAGCCTTACAAAATATCAGACACAAAGGCATTGTTGACACTATGTTATTGTGTATTTTTTATGACGACTTAGGAAATGCAATGCTTCTCTCTGAGAACTGAATTTTCAGTAGTATTGCTCCACCACAAAATTTCTCAGTCCTCTTGCTTTGTAAGAGCAATGGAAAGAACAACCACAAGAAAAATGCATTTCATTTTGCTGTGCAAGTGAGTTTCTAAAGTGATTCTGTTATCCAGAAATTAAAAACAAACAGTTAAAAAGAGAAAATGCTCATCTTGCAGCCTCAGGACAAGCAAACTTATCAAAACGGCAATTTTATAGAAGTTGTTATCCTGGCTCTGACCTCAGGCATGTTTAGACCAATATCCTGCCCAATACTGTAGATTTCAGATGAACACTAATAAACAAACTTCTAACATACACTGTAATAAAATTATTTGCAACTAAGGGAAGGTTTTTTAACCCCATCCAGTTAAATTTAACTCAATTCCTAAACTTCAGGAATTTCTAGAGAGCAGCTGCCAAAGATCTATCCATGTAACAACCAAAAAAATTTTAACCTAAGTTCTCTGTATTTACAAATTCACAAGCTTTAATTTATCAGTTATCATTCAGAAAGAAACTGTGCTTTTCTGCTCACTTTAAATACATTGTGTTCAATTCCATGGAATATCCCGTATGTCCAGATTCCTTTGGGGAGAAGGAAAACATGAGCAGTGAGAAGGTTTGCACCTCTTCCTGTGTTATTTCTATTAAGTCTTATTTGTCTCTTCTTTCAGCTACACAGCTGCAATCTTTTACCATATCCGCTTCTTAGGCTCCCCATGAACTAGTCCACAACTTATTCCCTGCTCCCCATAAACCAACTGGGAGATTGGAGAGCAAGGAGAGCACCACTACCCTCGTTTTAACAGATTGCAGCATCCCTAGCTGGTGTCCCTTTGGTGTTCAAAAACATGGGATAAAGAGGATTTCCACAGCACTTTAAGCCATGATGCCCCAGGAGGTGTAGGTGAGGAGTAATCTCACAGGGTCTTTCACACCTGCTTCAAAGCTCCTGAAGGTGCTAGTGAGACAAAGTGCTACGGCTTCATCCCCCAGCAAATTTCAGAATAACTCATATAAAACCATGACTAGAAAATGTATTTACACTGAGCTACCTATTTGAACATGAATCTTGTGCATGTTGTTAAAAAAAATCCTGATTTCAAACCTATATCTGCCACTGATCAGAGACAGTCTGGCATCATATTGTTCCCAAGAATGTGAAATATATAAATAAAAATAATAGTTCACCAGACTAATTGGATAACATGCGAGTCAGCAATTTTTCAGCTTTTGCAATGTGGGTTCTAACAACAATGATGAAACTGTGATATAGATACGGGTTGTTATGCTCCATTCCACACCACCAGTTTCTAATACTGTGTAAAAGACTGTCTAAAATACACACTTGCACATCTTAGGGGGATGTACTGACTTAAACCACTTGAGGCTCCGGTTTCCTGGTTGCAGACACCGGTTTCCACTGTTCTGCAATAAACCTTAAACTACTCCCTGGTCCTAGGTTTGATCTTGAAGAGTGGATATATGAATCTGCTCTTTTCTTATTACCTACACTTAATCCACAAATGGGTTTGTTAAGGATGTGGCGACAAATTTCAGCTCTTTCTGTGGCAGAGGTTAGAGATCCAGGGTGCTTTTCTGCATTTCTGTGAAGCTTCAGAACATGCTACCTGCTGGTATGCCACAAGTGATTTAAGGCTTCTTAGATGGAGAGCACAAGAGATAAAGAGAAGTCAGCTAAACTGTTCATTTTCTGTTTGTATTTCCAAGAGGCAGCAAATAAGGTGCTGGATATAAAATGAAAATATAAGTAGTGGGGTTCTACAGCATTTGAAAAAAACTCTGTTCATCACAGCTGAAGGGCAAAACACTGCCAATGTCTCAAAACTGTGTAAAATTGGAGAGTGTAATAAGTGCATCAGGAGTGTACTTTGCTACTATCTTGTTGGTGTAAGACAATGTTCTCTGAAAACTAGGAGAGAAAGTGGCTTTCTTCTGTTACTGTGGACCCACTGTGAGGAATTACTCATTAATCACAAAGGATACCACAGAATAGAGGTATTTTGTAAAATTGAGTAATCTATTTCATAAAAGCAGGCATTTGAAGAAAGTCTACTGCCTTAAAATGGTGTTATAGCATTTTGCACCAGTGGAGGATTTATCCCAACCATTTTTTACTTTTTTTTTTTAAGTGTTATTCAGTATCTTACATCTGCACAGCTGCAACTAATTCCACCCTCCCTACAGTTATTTTAACACATCTGTAATCTTCACTTCAGGCAAGGCAAGAGCTCAGTTTCTCTTTTGTTAAGCCTGGACTGTCTGATGGTGACTAGCCCAGCACTTTATTGCCCACAGACCAGACAGTGCAAGGAGAAAATGTGTTCTTTCAGGGAAAATGAGCATCTTTCCACTGCTTTGCCGAGGTTTATTCTTCCCTCTATATCTGGTCTTGAGTTACAAGATGCCTCAGGAAGATAAAGAGCTGTGTACAGGTACAGAGCCAACAGCCTTCTCACCTCAGCTGGGGTCAGCTGCACCACATTGTGAAGTAGGAACAAATATTTCTTGTCAATGTGTAAGCAAACCTGGGAGGAAGAGCCTTTTTGTCTTTTGGCCGCAGGCAGGTCACAAATTCTATTAGAAACCTGTGCCTTACAAAGCCAGTGAAACCCAACTAACCCATCTAAAATATCAGGTGCCAGATATTAGGCTGTAACTGATATTTGCAGGAAGCAAACTGGCATGGCATTAGGGGGATGAAGCATTTCTAAAAGTGGCATTACCTTTCCTATGACCTCAACTTCTGTTTGAGTTGCCCTAATAATTTTGTGTTGTCTTTACCTTACTTGTCTTGGCCGCAGGAGAGAGTTGGTCTATAGACACAACTGCATACTTGGTTTGACTTTTTTATTACACACAAGGGGTTGAAAGGTTGTGTGTACCTTTTTATGTTAATGAAGGTCTTCCTGCAGAAAATCTGCAAGTTGAGAAGATGCATACTCCACATATTCAACAGAGGCAGTGGCAGGCTGAGGTCCAGGCACCAGGGTTGGTTCTAATCCAGTGGAAATATGTGAGGAGAATCCACCTGGTGAGTCACCAATAAGTGGTGTGATGTTGACAGCAGGCCTGGGAAGAATTAGAACTCATCCCAATTAAGCAAACAAAAAAGTCCTGCACTTAAGCAGAATTGGAGCTCCTGTTTTTGAGGAACATTTGTTTGGTCTTTGCAGTACCAAAACTAATACAATAATTTCAAAACCAGCAACTGTTTCAAAGAACTGCACTGACCTGCAGCTACCTGTCAACTCTTCTGCTCAAATAAAGCTCATATTCTTCCTTTTTCTGATCCCTTATTAAATTTGCTACCCTTTTTCCCCACTTTGTATCAGAATTGCTTCTCCATGAGCCAGCCAGTTTATAATCTCAGAATATACAAATATCCATAGCCTCAACAACATACAGAGAAAATCAGTATTTTCCAAAGCATAGGACTAAGCTCACAAAATATTATTTCTTAGTAATGTGCTTTAATATTCAGCCACTAAACCACCTCAGGCGTATGAAAGCTGGAAAACCATAATCCTAGGAATTTTTCAAGGCCAAACTCTGCGGACAGTCACTACAATGTAAAAAGTATGTGCAGATGACCTCTCCTAGACTGACACAGCCCAGATCTCATCAAGATCCTTATTGTAGCAATATTTCATTCTCTCAAAAAATGATCTTCTCTGCCACACAAAGCACAATGCTTCCAGCTGGCTTAGATGAGCTGCATGCACAATGCCTGCTGCTGATTTCTTTCCATAGTATTTTTCCTTTTAGTCATGGGCAATGAAGTCAATGAATCTGCAGTGGGTTTCCTGAGTGTTTCATAAAGGCATAACACAGTTTCACAATTACAGTAACCAAGAACAAAAAAATTGTGTGCATGTATGTATTATATTGCCTACAACAACTTGCAGAATGATCAGTTCTATCCATTTTCTTTCACTACCTCCTCCTCCATCTCTTCATTAAGCCAGTGAGATGCTTCTGACCCTTCCCACCCCTCTGCTATGAATAAATGGAAAATCTCTTCAAAAGCTTGGTACTGACAGATTCTGCTTTCTCAGACTCTAATGTGCATGTAACCTGCTGGGCAATGTTTTGTAGAAATAATGATGAAATATTCATGGGAGCATGGTGGCAACAAATAAATGGAGCAAAGAGAGACTACAAAGCAAGACGAGGACATTTATCACATTATTCTAAGCCAAAAAATGAAATAACAATGCAGTCTTCCGAAGCCTGCTGGGTGAAGCATGAGCCTTCAGTTAAGCCTATCGGTATCAGATTCCTTTCTATTGCCATAGCAAATCAATCTGCTGGCCTCTGCTTGCTCCTTAGTGTGATAGCTACCACCATAAAATCTCCTGGGTATACCAGAATGGATAGACCTTGCAGTATAGACAAGTCTCTTGTCTAGACAAGGCAGAGTAAGAACATATGCAGTAAAACTGATAGTCCAAAACCAAAACTAACATGAATGAGAAAATATTGCCATGGAAATGACTCAGAAATCAGGGTAATGGTCGTGACACCTTAGGCAAAGTCTGAAAGGAGCGGACGGGGTTGCTTCAGAAAGACATTTAGAAGTTTATTCACCCAAACTGCTTTCAGTCTTAGGCATGCAAAAAAAAATGTCAATGGGGTATTTATTTCTGGAAATTGCTAAAACTTCACAGTTGCCAGAGAACAAAGTGGGACTGTTTAAGAAGTGATTTCCACTCACATATAGTAGATTCAAAGCACTAAGCAATCAGGATGGTAATACTTTTACAATGGCTTTGCAGAGGTGTAAATGAGTCTAAGCAAAAACCATGGCACCTGACACACAGACCACAGTAAGGTGAGAGTAGGTTGCCCTTGTCTTCACTACTGCAAAGTCACAGCATTTTGATCACGGATTTTATTCATGCCTGCTATTGCTTAAAATGACAAAATATTTTAGTAAACCAAAGACTGTGAAAATTCCACCTACTGCTTAAACAGAACCGTGCTTATGTGAAACCTTCAACTGCATTTTAAAAACCAATGGCCTACTGTTCTCTGCTTCACAAAATGATAGAGCTGCTTCCAAGAGCAGTGGCCCCAGGAGGGCCCTCATTCAGCACCTGCACAGAGCAGGAACTCAACTTTGGGCTTCCAGCCTCCAAGAATGGAGACCCCAGGGTCCCCAGTGCAGCTCCTCCAGGGCTTGGTTATGATCCTTGGAAAGTAAAAGGAGTTAACTTACATGCATCCAGGCACTGCTGTAAAGAGCTTTTTCCTGACCCCATCTCACTGATCCCCTCCCTATAGGACTGAGGTGCTGCTAGGTGTCCTGAAGCTCTTTCTGCTCCCAGCTGAATCAATCCCAGCCCCACCACTTTGGTATTACCTGCAAACCCGACAGAGTACCTTTTGTTACTTCCCCAGCTCACCATTAGAGATGGTAACCAGGACAGGCCCCAGAGCACTAGCCTTCCAGCAGATACAGCCCAGTGAGCATGTGGAGGTTTGGGTGGATTCACCCTTTTTGCTTGCAGCTTGCAGCCAAACACAGCCTGCTCTATCACCCTCGCCCAGGGAGCAGGGGAGAGAATTGGAAAGAAAGGCAAGGAGACTCACGGGTTGAGATAAAAACTATTTACTAATTAAAATGAAATGAGAATGATAACAACAGTGATAACAGAATTATACAAATGAGTGATACACAGTGCTCACCACCCACTGACTGATGCCCAGCCCGTGCCAGCTCACGATCCCGGAGCAGAGACAGTCCCAAAACCGAAACCCTGGAAGAGTGAGCCCGAGTGATCCCCCAGAGAGGTACCCCCGGAAGAGAAGTGCCCTGTCTTCCGGTCAGCCCTGGTTAATATACTGGCATGATGTGATATGATCTGGAATAGTTCATTGGCACATCCAAATACCAGTTTGGGCTTTGCTATTCACTGTGCTCCTCCCTCCCAGTCCTAATGCAGCTGTGAAGCAGCCAAACACGGTGGCCTTGAGCTCCAGCAGCAACTCACAACACCAGCGCTGTTATCAATGTTCTTCTCTCAATAAGTCTGAACTGAAACACTGTAACTAAAATACTAAAAAGAAAATTAACTCTGTCTTCACAAAACCAGGACAGACCATCACCTCTGAGCTCAACCACCCAAACAGCTATTTACCTACCTGGTAGAGCACTTACTCAGACTCTTAACATGTAGCGTGGATTCAAGGACATTGTGGGAGACTGTGAGAAGCCTTGCTGAAGCTAACTGAAATTATAACTTCCGTTCTCCACTTACCCACAAATCTGATCATTTTATCACACAAGGTAACCATCTGGTTCAGGCATGATTCACGTGTGGTCAACAATGCTGACTGTCCCAATCACCTTCTCCCTCATGTACCCAGGGATGTGCTCCAAGAAGATACATGCCATGATTGTCTTAGGAAGTGAAGTGAATCTGACTGGCCTGAAGTTCCCCAGATCATCTTTCTTCTCCTTTTTGAAGACAGGAGTGATATTTGCCTTTCTCCAGTTGTTGAGAATCTCCCACCAGTCTCCAAGCCTTTCCAAAATGCTTGAGGGTAACCTTACACGGATATCAGCCAGCTCTGTAAGCAACCTTAGGTGCAGCCTGTAAAGTCTCATGGCCTTGCATCGGTTCAGTTTGTCCAAATAATCCCTGATTCAACCTTCATCCACTTGCTGGTTGATCTCCTCCTCTCTGAATCCTGTCTCGAGGGAGCCTATCAGTGAACACTGAGACAAAGACAGCAAGGAGTACCTCAGTCTTACCTGTGCTTCTTCTCATGTAAACTGCCTCATTCAGTCCACATTTTCCTTGTTTAGCTTTTCACTTTAAATCATGCAGCAGCATGATTTATGAGATTGGATTTTGATATTCATTTTCCCCAAGATGGAATAGAAATGACTGCTATGAAAATAAAGAACGACAAATTTGTTGGTATGATCTGACAATGACAAGATTTAGATTACTGTGAGAGTCCATCATGCACTTACATCAAGCAACAATTATTATAGAAGCGTCCCTTCAAACTGTTATTTAATGAACAAAGAATCTCTTTTCCTATAGAGAAATTATTTCTGCAGATTTAAGGTTTATTTAATCAGAATCAGCTTTCCTATTTCCATTCTTTTTCCCTGTTTTCATTCCATCCAGGAGTTTTATCATATCATAGCTTTCTTTCAATTGAGATCCCTGGAGATACTTTACCAGGAGATTGCCATACTTAGACTTGATGTTCCTAGGAAAGCACATCAATGTAACATTTCTGAAAGGCCAAGTTGTTTCCTGTTGTCCCTTAGGAGACAATATCACTTCGTTCTATCGTTGTTTAAATGTACCAAGAGCTTTTTGGCGCTGTGCCTGAACAGAGCTGTCAAGATTGTAAATTCAAGTTATAACCCAAGGAGCATTCACGATTTTATCTTATCCTGAGCTGCCTAACATCAAAAGAAATATTGAGAACACAACCAGTCTTCTGCATCCCTGAAATGTGCAGCTGCATAAGCCTATAATTTAAAGTAGTCAAAAGTACAGCAGCTGTTTTAGGGAAAGTTATAAATGAAACTGTGCTCCTTGCAGTAGCTGTTGTGAGACAAGGTAAGTCCACATGGTAAGACTTTGTGTCAAGTTGAGCTGCTCTAACGGGCAGAAATTGAGGTCTATTCATCAAAACATGCTCTGACCAAGGACAGTGCAGCACTCAGTTCCTTATTGTTGCCATTACAGAGGTGTCTTCCTCCTCCTCAAGCATCAGTGAGCTGAAGCCATATGACCCTATCAATTATGTTTGTAGTCCAAACTTGTGGAGATGGAACTGGCCTAGACATGTGGCAAAATGAGCCCAAACCTCTTGAAACTTTAGCCAGCCCTCCAGAGTCCCAGTCCATCGACTGACTTATTTCATGGAAAGAAAACTTGATTCAGTTTTTGAGTAGTCATGCTTGCATGCTGCCACCTTGGACAGACCTTTTGGATACATGACTTACTGCCCATCATTCCTCATAAAAATCCATTCTTTTAATTACAATTTTCACATCCCAAGGGCTTAAGCCTACAGTAATTGAAAATTGTCCCAAAAGTAAATAATAAAGATATGGGGTAGGACTGCCCTCTGGATAACAATTCTGTCCTGTGGCATACACAGTTTCCAAAGGGGATTTTGGTCCCCTGCTGGAAAAAGACCACTCGGATTCTTCTTATAAACACAGAAATTTCTTAAAATGCAATATTTTTAAATGGGATTCTTAGGTTTTCTTATTCAAATATGCATTTCTTTGACTGGGACATGCACCAAGCTTGAAAAAATCCCAGATGGAAGACTCTGCCTGAATTTTTATTTCAGATAGCTCTGAATGAGATATATGAGGGACATAAATACATTTCCTCTATTTCATATTTGCACTGCAGTGCTGTTGAGAGACAGTATCTCCTGGTCTTTTTTCCTTCCTTGCCTTAACATGAAATAGTGTTTGTCAGTGGAATATCATTTTATCATAACCAAACTACCTGACTTTACTACTGCATCTGTATTATAATATGCAAAATATATACATATCAAAGTAATTTTTGTGTATGTGGGTTTTGCAAACACTAATGGCAAATGAACAGGTATATAGTCTAAATATTTCTCATGAGTTCCATCTTTTCAAAAGCTATATATCTGTATGTGCACCAGTTACTACAGTGCAGAGGTTATTTCAGGTTTCCTCAAAGGTGTGATGTGAACAAGAGTGTTGACACCTTTCTCTCACCCCTCCAGTAAACAGAATAGGACTCTCCATGGGACATCTTAGAAGTGTCCCAGCACCGATGTTCCCTGGAGAAGACATTAATTCACCAAAAGGTCTTCTAGGGCTTCAGCCTCTGCATCAAATTCCAGTCCTCACTGTTTCACAAGGAACTGGTAATTGGTGGCTATCCAGTACATCATCATGAGTCCTACTGACCACACAGCCCTACACAGGGCTAATATGGAGCATAGAAGATGCGAAGAGCTGGGACACATCTGCTTTCCCCACCTGCAGTCCTGTGCTGCTGGTTGCCCACCTCACACAATATATCTTCCTTATGCCCCACACAGGGGGTTTCCATGGTCAAAGTGCATCTCTAGAGTGGTTTTCTTTTAAGGCTTCTGGCAAAGAGCCTCTCTCCATGTGTTGAAGTGTTAAAACCAGTGCCTAAAAGTTTTATTATGAGAAAGAGTTCATGAACTATGATATATACTCTTTCCAGAGATTATCCTCATATTCCAGCGACTCCAAGAAAACTGGGCCTCTGATTAAAGATCAAAGCACGCTTACAAATAATGGATTTAGGCTCCACAGGCAGCCATGCTTCTGGTTTCTTTCAGGTTTCTGAATTCTTTATTCCTGAAAATTTAACATTTTCAAGATACATCTTTAGGTCTTATTATATATTGCTGTCACATTTACAGTTTAGAATACTTAATGCATGATAACTAAAAGGTAAGAGCCTTCTACTCTCCCCAGAGCCTTCTACTCTCCAGGCTGAACAACCCCAACTCTCTCAGCCTGTCCTCACAGGAGAGGTGTTCCAACCCTCTGATCATTTTTGTGTCCCTCCTCTGGACCCATTCCAGCAGGTTCATGTCTTTCCTGTGATGAGGACTCCAGAACTAGATGCAGTACTGCAGGTGGGGTCTCACCAGAGTGAAGCACAGGGGCAGAGTCACCTCCATCAACCTGCTGGCCACACTATTTTTAATGCAGCCCAGGATACATTTGGATTTCTGGGCTGCAATCATACATTGCCAGCTGATGTCCAGTTTTAATGCTGACATTTACTTCACCCTGATTAGGCTTTAGAGTAAATCGGGTATTATGACACACAATAATAATGTTGTCTGTTGGCTTGAATTCAGTATACAGTTGTCTGCATCTCCAATCTCCATATATTTTAGGAGGTCGAAAACCACTGCTTTTCTGGCCCTGACTGTACCTTATTGTACCTGACTGTACAAGGAAGACTTGATTGACTGATGAATCCCCATTTACCCTTGCCTTACACCATAGGAATCTTTCCTTTAGGTGAAGTACCTTTCCTATCCATGAAGCCATGAATATCTTTCCTGCCAACCATGTGCTGAGCACACATGATACTCTAACCTCAAAAGACTGAAGAAAACCTCCTCCACAGAGTACCTGGACCTATCCCAGCTGGACTCCCTTGTAAGAAACCATGGTGGACCCAACCATGGGAGGGACCTCAGCAGGACAACAGCTCTTTACAGCCTTGCTTGCAACTCCTCTGTGACCCTATCTCACTTCAGCCACCGGACTGAGATGATAAATTTGGAGCCATATACTTCCATAACACAGCCTACCTTTGACACTTTCTCTCTCTTTGCACTGACTATAGAGCAAGTACACAGAGATTTAAGCCCTAATTTGGATATCTCAACCACTTCGCCAGTGTTAGGAGTGATGGAGCCAAGCAACGGTCTAACGTATGCCCTAAAACTGCAACTGTGCTGACTGGCCCTCGCCCGTGCCATAGGGATGTGTTTTGAGGGAAGGGGAAGGTGAAATTATTAACTGACCAAGATCTACGTCACCTGTTGGCAATGCGCTCACTTAATGTGCATCTTACAAAGCTAGTGTGCTCAATCAATAGTCACTGTAGGAAAACATGCACTTCCACTGCTCATGCTCTGCTGGCACTGGAAATTCAGAATTCTTAATTCATCCCAGAGCCACCCAGCTCACATGGGCCCTGATCAGAAAGCAAACCAAAGCCTTGCCCTTGACTTCAGCAAACTTTCAGATGGTCTGTTTCACTGCTCTGTTTGTGCTCCTGTGCCAAACTCTCAGGCAGCACCATCCAGGCCAGAGTGAATGTTTTTATTGCAGTACCGTATTCTCTGGAGGAACAAGCTTTATAATGAAAGCACTGACACTGACCCTTAACTGAAACACAGCTTTAGATGCTGCTACTCCTCTGCCTTAACAAGTCTCCTATCCACTTCACAGCAATCAAGAAGAAAAAGCCAAGTCTCATGGTGCTGTCAGGGAGCATTTCAGTCATGTTCTGCACATATTATTTTTATTCAGCCTATATTTGCCAAATTTTAAAGTCTGTTTCACATTCTCTCTGAATCCATCTGCTGTTGTCATGGATCTGTGACTTCACTTGCTCTTTGAGCTACACAAGCCATTAGATTTATGTCATCATTAATTTGCCTCTGTGCATACAGCTCATGGGCTGATTTATAGCTTTAAAATAATTTCTGGTTATCAGCATCTAGGCCAATTCTATTCCAAAAACAAATAACACACAAGTCTGGTCTGTCCATCTGTCTGATGTAACTCCTCTTCATGCCTGTATGTGTATTAACTTTGAACAGCTCTGAGCGCCCAGGCCCTGAAGAGGTCCCACCTTCCCCACTTCTGACACAGGCTTTGCTATTGCTTGCAGCTGAACAGGAAGTAATTGTGCGGATTTAGGCAAATTATCCCTGGTCAGGATCTCAGGCCTCAAGCTTATGATTCAACACACTTTCTGTGCTTGTCCATTATGCAACACAAATAAAGCATGACAGAGAAGGTAGACTTTGAAAGCTCTGGATGTTTCAAGCGTCTCCTGCCAGTCAGCACTCATTGCTGATCCATCGTTTCACAGACGAAGCACTGCAGAGAGCTGTCAGTATTGCTGTCACTATGATGAATGAGGCCACTAGCTACAACTTTCTCAGACAATATATTGAGCCCATCTATTGTCAGCATTTATAACACCCCTCTCCCAAGGCACTCCTGGGCAGCTACCACTTTAGTAGTTGCTTTGTTTATTTGAACTTGCTGGAGGTGTTCCTGGGGGTAAACACTTTATGATTAGAAATACAGGGAGTGGCTCATAGATACAAAAGTAGAAATAAGTGTTTGCAGCAGTCATTTGGCTGCATAACAAGATGCTTAGAGATCACATGCTCAGACATTTTAGGCATTGCAAACTATATTTTAACTATTTTACCCAGTAACCACATCTTGCATTGCAAAACATGTTAACTATAAAATTATATACGTAGACAGATTTTCTAAACTCCCTCACCATTTTGGTATCTGGTTCTGTGCCTTGTTTAAAGTATTGCCTTCACAGTATGACACACTTAAACCTTTTCCACTAGCTTATCATGCACTGCTCTCCTATGCCCATTTGTAGAATGTTCAGTAAGCTGGAAGAGCAAACTGATTCCAGATCAAATGAAGAGAGTTCCTAACCTGAAAATAGTTGGATGCTGTTTCACATATGTTTGCCCTGTTCATATTTCCCCCTACACATCTGGCCTTGATTACTTCTGAAGACAGAATACTTCCTTAGACAGACATCTCATCCAGTTCACCATGACCAAATGGTGACCAAAAATTTATAGTCTTCACAGCAAAGAAAACGATCTGTGCTCTTGCACACTTACATACTAGCCCATGAAGTATATGTGTATATTTATGGTCTCATCAGGTTTTATGGTCTCATCAAGTGACACGATGGTGCACTGATAAACTCATGGAATCATTAAGGTTGGAAAAGACCTCTAAGATCATCAAGTCCAACCGCCAACCCTCCACCCCCATGACCACTAAATCATGTCCTGGAGTGCCATGTCTACACATTTTTTTTTAACACCCCCAGGGATGATGACTCTACCACTTCCTTGTGCAACCTGTTCGAGTGCTTAACCACTCCTTCAGTATATAAATTTTTCCTAATATCCAATCTAAACCTCCCTGGTGTAACTTGAGGCCATTTCCTATAGTCTTTTTGCTACTTATTTGAGAGAAGAGACCAACACCCACCTCACTACAACCTCTTTTCAGGTAGTTGTAGAGAGTGATAAGGTCTCCCCTCAGCGTCCTCTTCTCTAGACTAAACCACCCCAGTTCCCTCAGCTGCTCCTAAGATGTGGGCTCCAGATGCTTTATCAGCTTCACAGAATCACAGAATGGTCGGGGTTGGAAGTGACCTCTGGGGATCATATGGTCCAACCCTCCTGCCAAAGCAGGTTCACCTAGAGCAAGTTGCACAGGAAAGCATCCAGGCAGGTTTTGAACACCTCCAGAGAAGAAGATCCACGACCTCTCTGGGCAGCCTGTTCCAGTGCTCTGGCACCCTCACAGTAAAGAAGTTTCTTTTCATGTTTAAGTGAGAAAAGTGAGTTGCCCTTCTTTGGACACACTCCAGCACCTCATGGTCTTTCTTGTAGTGACAAGCCCAAAACTGAACATAGTATTCACCAGCATGGCTGAAACATTGAAGAGTTTTGAGTTTATGTGAAGAGATTTTTTTTTTTTAAAAAAAGCCTTATAAAATTAATTTTTCTATATGTTGGTTCCTGAATCTTTGTTGCAAGATATTTTGTTCAGGTAAGCACAGTAAACATGTGTTTATTAATTCTGTTTATAAATAGCTAGCTTCAGAAAAAAAAACTGAAATCATTTAATGATGTAATTCCAACTACAGAATAATATTTTGTTGCATAATCCTAGGAGCTCAATGGCAGTTCTCAGGTCCCTTGACTCCACTGTAATGATCTCCCACAGCTGCCTTAAATGCAGCAGTTAATCAGCAAAGTACAAAATGTTAAGTCATGTATTTTGTCTTTCTTGTGGTTAAATGGGAGACAGAAAAAGAGGAAACTGCTCAACAGAAGGCTTGATTTGCCATTTCTGAAGAGAATACAATTATAAAAATAGCAATAGCCAGCCTTATTACTGCTTACATTTGTTTTTCAAAGGGAGATTCATAAATCTCCAGCTCCCCTGAATCACAGTACTGAGTACCTTGTTGGAAAAGTTTTCTGTGTGGAGAGGAGACAAGAGAATGAATGTTACCTAAATCACCCCTGCTCAGGCACATCTTTAAGCCACCTCTGCCTGCCCTACTTCAGACTGCAGCCATGTCTTCGCCCAAGGGGGATCAAACCATGTAGCTGGAAGCAGGAAAATGTATGGAGCTGTCCTTCATGAAGAAAGAAAAGGAAAAAGGTATCAACCTTCTTTTGATCTCTGGAAGGATATAAAAATTACCTACAACCAAACACGGCTCAAAAACCCAAAATCTTATTCTGCTTGTGTACAATGCCTGCTCTGTTCAGGCTAGAATCATTGCAATTTTGTTTCTATTTACTTTAATCTACCTGTCCCTGACCCTGGACAAGCACACAGAAGACACACTGCCTATTCTACATCTGCAACTGCTGCTGACAGCTGAGGGTAACAACATCTTAACCAGCTCTAGCATGAACTGTCAGAACCTCTCCAGGGGCATCCCTAGGACAATAAATTAAGCCTTTTCAAAATGCTAAGAAAAAAAGTTAAATAGCAGGCCAAGAAGCACTAATGATGAATACCTGCCATGCAGCTGAAATGAGGCCACAGGAATGAATGCCCCAGAAGGTGCTCTAAGGAAATAACAAAAGCCAATTAGTACTGCATATGTCTTTTCATGGATTTTTGCAGATCTGCAGTACCTACAGTGCCTTTCTGTGATATCTGAGCACCAACAGTGTCTTTGTTCTCAATAACTTTTTTTCAGGCAGGGAAAGGAAACTTCTCCATTTGTAAGACACAGACAGATTAAGGTTGAGACTGATCTATCTAAATTACACCTTTGATGAACCCCCTAGGATCACTGTGGCACCATATTCAGGACTCCTGCACCATGCACAGACTTCATCATTTCAAGAAACTGACTTTTCTACCAGAGGCAAAAACCTCCTTCTTTGGAAGCCAGCTGCCCCTTCACTGACTCTGTACTTGGTGCTTCCTTGGTCTGGTGCTCAGTGTTTGCCCATGAGGTCCTACAGCCAAATGGGATGAAACGTTATCCCAGAGGCTGGCCCAAACTCACATATCCAATGGGATAGCAGAGTAGAAAGCAGTGGTACAGCCTGATCCTGCCTGCTTATTCTTTGCCATTCCTTCCAAGCAAACACCCTGCCAATGCTCCAGAATTAAACCCAACAACAGGAGAGGCATGTAAGGTCTCTCCCCACAGGTAGATTATATTTCTCTGAGATACATTTAACTAATTTTCCAGGCAGCAATTTATTAAATACTCCCACGCCTTTTTAAAGGTTCTGAGCCTGGCAATTACCCTGCATACCTCATCCACCTGTTTGCAGTCACAAGCACTATTGCCTGATCTGACAGACAGCTTGGGTTTTGCTTTTCAACCCCATGGTGTCATCACCTCAATGCAGTTTGAAAAGCACCAGCATCAATATAGCTCCTGAATAAGCCTAAGCTTGCATGGGTGCTGTCTCTTTTATAGTTCCCAAGGAAACAACAATCACAGCCAGTCCTTGAGCCCACTCACTTCTGCCCCGGCTGCAACATGTGTGCTGGCATGTTCACTCCTTCAGAGCAATGACAGGAGCTGTTTATGCCCTCCCTCATGTCTTGACACTTCATCCCAGATCTGTTGGGAATTCTGTGAACATATTTGGTTTTTTATTTTCACTCCTAAGATTACTCTTTCCATTTTCTCATATGAGTTTGTCTGCCTTCCACTTACACTTTCACAAGCTTGCATTGATTGCTGTGCAATATCGTGGTACCTCTTCCAGAGCTAGTATACAATCCATGATCATCTTGTGTAGCAAGCTTTAAATTATAACCCCAGTAGGTAATCTCTTTTGCATTTTTCTGGTGGAACTTCAGAAGTTCTGTTCTGCTGGTCCATTAGGACCGCTTCATAAAATTGTCCAGTTGTTGTTCTCTGAGACTTTCCAGCTTTCAGTGGCACAGCAGCTGTTAAGTATATCACACAGAAAACTAATGTCAGACCTATATATAACACACAGCAAGGTATTTTCCTCTCTCATTTCTCTCCAAAGGCATTAAGTTTCTTGGTCACTGCCTAAAGCAAGCAGAGCTGACACTCCCTTCAGCACTCTGCATATGCACTAAGGCAGCTTGCGGCTAGATCTGACCTGCTTCTTTTCATGATATGTCTTCTCCTATACCCTGTCTGCTTGTTCTTGCTCCATGATGCATCCCTTTGCATCACAAGCACAACATTCATCTGCTAACCCCTGCATAATATGCCAGGGATGGCTTATACATCCCGGTTAACCACCCATTCCAACCTCACAACTCCAACTACTTGTGAAGCACTCAGAAGCAACAAATAGATGTGTCTAACTGGTATTTATGCTACATTTTGTATTTGGTTTTTGACTATCAGCCTCCAAAAGGGTGTCTGAAAGAGTACTGTAAGTTTATAAATTAATAGGGATGCAAAAATATCATTGCAAGTGTAGGTTATGCTTCACATTTCAAAGAACAAGTCCACATAACATCTACTTGTCACAGGGACTCTGCAGTTTGTGTTTCCTGTGTCTTATGGGGAAAAGAATGTCATATGAACTCTTACAGAGTCATCTAGACAGCAGGTCCACTGTACCCATGTCATCATACCCATCCCCATCAAAATAACTCTTGTCCTGTTGCTAATGCTGTCATATTTGCACTGGACTAGTCATCCGTTACCACAGAGGAAATCAGTAAGGGCTGAAGACATGTGGCTACTGATGCTAACGTCAACATGAGTATAGGTGCTATGAGATAACACAGCCAAAAGTTTTTTTGCTTTAGTGGAAGGTAAAGCATACCAACTGTTGCTCAAGTTCGGATTCAAATTGCAGTGAAAGGAGTAAAAGGGGGATCTGAACCCAGAAAGTAGAAATCATCTTTACTCTGTTTGTTGAGACAAAGACAAAACCTTCCAGAAGACTTTGAAGGAGTTTCTGAGACGAAAAAAGCATTCACCTTTCTCTCACCTATGTTCTGCATTTCTGTACAAAAACTGACTCATCTGACCCAAAGAAAGGACAGAAGTGTAGGAAACCTCTGCTTGTTGCTTTAGATTGCTTTGTTCCTCCTTACACATGAGTAAGCCAACTTGAAAGATTTTTAATCAAAGGGTATGACGTAGTTATTTGCTTGAGCTGGAAGATTAAAAGATCAGCCAACAGTCAGCAATAGTCTGAGTAGCCAACGCAATAAATATTTTATTATATTCCCATGATGGTTTGGGGAAACTGGCCTGGACAGAGATCAGAGCAGAGGTGAGGAGGAAAGTATAGTTGGGATCCACACAGCCAGATGCCATTCTGCTTTAAAAAAGTAAATAAAAAATCACACCACCAAGGCTCTTTTGAAAGAAGAAAAAATACAAAACTTCCCATTGCTGCCAGCTTCAGAAACAATGTAAACATGCTCAGCTCCACACTGAAAGCAGTCTACTACCAAAGTACTTGTGTATCTATCCATCAGTAGTACTGCATGCTAATATGTGTGCATCTGCGTATGCATGTGAGTATACATACATATGTCTATATGCATATATTTTTACAGATTAGTCGCCCAACCAAGCATCTGCATTTCTCTGTGTGGTGCTAAGAGAAAGGTGACAAACCCTTGAATTGTAGCACAGTAGAACTGTTCTTACCCATTATAGAACCTACTGGACTGAGGCAGAAGGAAAAGAATGTTCTTCTCATAACAAGTCTGAACTGAAACACTGAAACCAAACCACAGTTATTCTAGCTACTAAAAAGAAAATTAACTCTATCCTTGCAAAACCAGGACCAGAAGGTACAAGAACAGAATGATGAGACAAGAAAAAGAAAAACTGACATCACCTCATCACAATCCTGCATCCATCAGAGGGACAGAGAGATCTCTCAGAAAGGATCTCAGGAAGGCTAAAGGTAATGGAGGACTAAAATTCCTTACAAGAGAGTGCAAGCCAGCGTTGCATAGAGTGGTCTCACAGATTCTGTGACCCTGCATTCCCTGAGGCAGGAACTGGAAGGAGCTGAGCTGCCAGAAACTATCAGAGGGCATAAGACTGTCGGCAGTTAAGAAGGTCAGAAAGAGCACAGAGAGTTGGACAAGTGGAAGTGAGAGGGCAGGTTACCAACCCTTAAAGAAGTGTCCTGGCAAACAAGTCCCAGACTGGTGTTGATGGCTAAGCATGAAATTATGTAAACAACTCTTGAATAAGGAATCCCCTGAAGTAGGTAACCACAATGGCAGCCAAGTGCTGAACTGGAGTGCATGCTTAGTTCACAGGTATAGTTGCTACTTAAGCTTCCTCTCTTCTGTCCTACAGCATCATTACAAATTAGATTCCTGCCCCCAAAACTGCAACTAGAAAAGCCTCTGCTTTATAATGTTATTCCAACAAAGATGCAGAGAAATGGGTCGTGACACCTTCAGCTGCAGAGCTAATCCATCATAATGCACCATAGCTCCTACAAATTGCTGCCCCAGGCAGATAATGACAGGCATTTCCAATCATCCCCAGATGGCTAATATGTGGCAATGTTTTGTAACCTGCATATGCTGGACCACCACAGCTGCTCCACTAAGCGATCTTGCAATATTGATGGATGCTCTTTTTGACCGAGAACACTGAACATGTTTAATAGAGAAGTACTGCCACCAAAATAATTCCCTTCTCTTTCTCTCCTCCACATCCCCAATTCAAAGGTCAGAAGTAAAATCAAGCTCTATCAAAGCTGTCTGGTTTTCTCATTTTTGGAACTGATATTTGTGCTTTCATCTGACAGCTCAGTTGAAATATTCTGTCCTGTGCCAATAGAAAGGATGGTTCTGCACATTAACAAGAAGCTCACAAGTGAAATGACTCTCACACCCTCACCAGAAAGTGTATGGGTTCTCTTTGTGATGGGGTATACATCTGCTGCTTCTCTGACCCCAAAACTAAGATGTGTCTTTGCTCTGAAATACGAAGATGATACACTGTTTACTTTTTTAAAAAAGCTGCTTCTTAATTTAATGTTTAAGAAAACCACAACTGCACAGAAAATAGCCAACCATTATTGCCACACTTGGTACTGTGTTATGCATCACAATGTCTTTCTCTCATGGGCTGAAGACAATCCCATTTTCAAGTTCTGCCAGATAACCCTTCAAAATTATTTAAAACAAAACAAACTCACTCCAATTACTGAGGTACATATGTTTGTGGGTGAAGCTGTATTGGTGTATATATTTATGGTCACATATGAGTTAAGAGCTTAGCCCATGGAGTTTTTAAATCTTCCACAATCCTTCAGCTAACTCCATCAGATGGAGTTGAACCTTTACTTAGTTATTCATTCTCCCCTCTTAAGAAGCCATGTTGCCTCCTAGCACTGAATTTGCCCCATCTTCTATGTTCCTTTTAGCCTCTGTTCCACATTGCATGCCCTTGGCATTGTTAACAGCCTGTATTCTCATTGAACTTTCTCTCATTCGATGATTTTAAGGTTGAAGGAACTGTTAAATTGTTTGATCTGATCTCCTACACAACCCAGTCCAGAAAAGCTCACCCGGGAACTTTCACAGTGGGCCCAGTGACTGAACAGGAAGACTTTTTGCCCTTTTATACCTTCACTTTCTGTCAGCACTTTATGATTTTTCTCCAACAGTTTTGCATATTTGTAATTTATATTTAAACTTCTTTCTTATATGCAGCTCCGTGTAGTTCACTGCAACAGGAAAATATAAAACATCCCGCCTATACTGAAAATTCAAGAAAGAGGTTTCATTATGAGGAAGAGATTCCATTCTGTAGTAACCTGTACTCAGAAGGATCATTCTTGTACCCGCTACCACAGAACAAGATATCCAGTCCTTTTATAAATAAGAAGAGTGAACAAAATAAAAGTTTGAGTCAGGTGGGCATTGACTCAACTCCATGAACAATGTTGCTGAGTATGGTTGACCAAGAATGACTGGGCAAATGTTAATTGTTTTCTACTTAAAAAGACAGCTATTTCCAGCTATTGTAATTCAAGATAGTACTGTAACCTTCAGGAAAAAAAAAAAAAATCACCTGCTAACTCCTGATGGCACACTGTCAAAGTCTAACCTCCCATTCCTTCCTCCCCAGATATATTTTTATTTCAAGGTCTTTCGAAAATACTTTTAACAAAGACACCTGAAATACTACACATAGGCAGAAATCACCATCTGAAAAATATGAGGAGGGAAGCAGAGAGCATCTCCACAGGAAGTGAGGTCAGGATTACAGTGAATACATTGAGCATGATTGAATGCATTTCTGTAGGAAAGCAAGTATCATACAGACATTCAGAAACAGAGTTACAGCCCAGATTACCTGTGAATGTACCCTTGTCCTCTGGGAGTCTGTGTACATTGTTCCATCACAAGATTTGAACAGACCAATTTAAAAGGACTTAGAGGACAACTGAGATTAATCCAGTGAGGAAGGAGAATGAACTGAGGGTAGTTTCACCTACAGATGAGGGACTTAATGGTGGTCTTCTGCAGGTCAAAGACCTATTGCAGAATAAAAAAGACTAGTCTGTTCTACATTTCCACAAAATAGCACAAGAAGTAACAGCCTTAAGTAACAGAAAGGAAAAGCCAGGCAAGATATTAACATAAATCCTACTGAGGGTGAAGATAGAAAAGCATTGGCATAGATTGTCTGAAAAGAACACACATCTCCATCACTGGAAGTTTTTAATAGGCTGGACAAACACCTGCCAGGAATGGCATGGGTGTAGCTGATCATGCCTTGGGCAGAGGGGTGGATTGACAACCCCTGTAGTCCTTTTCAGCTCTGCTATATACATAAGTGGAGTCAAAAAAGCTAATAAAGAAGAGACATTGGAGTTGACTGCACTTACTCTCCCCAGTGAGTTCCAGATCACATTTGCTTGATTTTATAAGTCTGAAATACATTTGCTTGCTTGTATAGCAAAAATCTTTTATAGAGATAATTTATAAAGCATTTCACATAATGGCAAATTACTGCTGTAAATGCAAACACAAGTAATATGTGGAGAAAGATTATAATGTAGCCTCAAGGTATCATCTGGAGTCCTATCTGTTTATTGACAAAAGATGAGCTACTCTAAGCTGTCCGTGAAATGTATTGCCACCTTAACTGCAAATTAAACTGTGTTCTTTCTATTTGGAGTATCATTGTCAATCATTAAGATTCAAGAGCTGGAATTTTAAATTGTGAATTTTTGATGGTTCATAGGGCAAACCACTATAACTGTCTTGCTACTGTGTCACTATTCTTAAGGAAAATTTAAAAATGAATGGGAAAATACAAGGATTGGTAAAGAGGAGAATGGACAAAAGACAAAAACCATGCAAAATAGATATTATTTCTTAGAAAACACAGAAATAGTGAGAACAAACTCATTACAGGTGGCCAAGCATATTTCTTCCCAGGCACAGACTGTAAAAATCAGTATAGCTCTACTGCAAATTGCAGTGTTGACATACAGCATTTGAAAAATCTGTCCCATTGGTTTTATCTGGAGTTACCCAAGAAATGCCTTTTGCTTGTTGGTTGTAACCAGAAGTCATGGTACAGTGTCATCTCCCAGATAGCCACACTTAAAAGTGTTTAATAAGTTTTGCTTTTTGTCAGAAAGGCAAACTGGTGGTGTCTATGTGAGAAAGCAGAGAAAGCCATTCAAAATAGCTGCCAGCATCAGGCAATAAATCAGCAGAACTAAAGGCAAATCCACAAGGCCAGTTTTATTGGTCTGAATGTATTACCTTGCTGTTTAGCAAAGCAATGAGAATAATGGTGTGGTTTAACTGAAAAACCATTAATTGGAATTTAGTGGTAACCCTTAGTTCTCTATTCAGATTTAATCACAGATGCTAGCCAGCATCATTGTTAACAGTTCTATAGATTTACTTGCTTGTACACACTAGCACTAAGGAGACCATACCTAGGATAAATTGTACACACCTTGTCCTGAAAATGGTTAAAATAGCATTCATCCCTGTTTGCAATCCCAGACTGTATACCCAGTCCCAGGATCCAAAGAAGATGATAGCATTTCAGTGGCTTCATGTTGTGCCTTCACTTATTACTTGGCACTCATTTGCATGATTCTGTGTATGATGACAGGAACACGCAAAATATGTCAGTATACAAATACTTCATTTAAGGTCGAGCATACAGGCCAAAACCAACACAGCTAGAGATGGAAACATACCATCACCCCTGAGAAGATGTGAGAAAGGAGTCCCTTTTCCAAAGACAAATAATAGCTACAAGAGCACTGGCTGTTAAATTATCTCAGCATATACTTACGAGAATAATAGAATAATAATAAAAAATCCCACTACCAATAAGCTATTCTTAAAGAAACTCAGGCATTTATAACACCTAAGTTCTAAATGCCAGACTGTTCACTTAAAGGAATCCTTATGGGAAGAAAAACACTCCTCCTTTCTGGTTTCTGGCAATGGGTTACAGCAGAAAGCTGCAAATAGAAGGATTCCAGTTTTAATAGGGCATTTGTTGTTCTCAGAAAAGCTAGGGCATTTAATAGAAAAACAAATGAAACCCGGGTATGTTACCAAAGTAACCTAATTAGCGTAATTTATTTTGTATGCCAGAAAACAAGTAGGATCTCAGGTGTTCCTGTTCTATGAAAAACTGTTTAATTTAATCTACATCTTTTTATATAAATCACCAATGTAAGAATACTCTAAAAGCAAAGACAAATGGAATTTGTATGCTATGATCTTTTGTTCCCTTGTTAAAATCTCTAAATAGCTCAGTTTTCACACCTCATCTTTTATTGGCCATTAGATAAATCCATTTTCATCTTTACTGTAGATGTTAGAATGTTTTCTAAACTATTTGCTTGGACTTGCCATACATGAAACAATAGTCCCCTCTTCTGGATTGAGGTAATATTGCACTATTGCACAGAAACCACTGCAGAACATAATTCCTGTTAACATTTATGGAGAGTTTGGGGATTTTAATAACAAGAAAAACATAAGGTCTATACACAGAGAAGTCAAGCACATAAAGAATGAGAGGTGAATAAATCAATGAAGTATTGGATTTTGGGGTTTCACATTTTATTTCAGCTGAAGACACTGATAGCTACAACAGCTGTAAGTAAGGATCTGTCACCATTTCAATAGTGAAACATGAATTCTCTGTAATGCATTGAGTCCCAAACCCTCATTAAAAAAAAAAAAAAAAACAAAAAAAAAAAACAAACCACCTTTACAAATCACTGAAGTGGAAGAAGTTTATTTTAAACAAGTGTTTAATTCAAGCTCTTGTGCTTCTGGACCTGAGCATGAATTGTATAACCAAAGTCCAGCTACAGACTAGAATAGAAATAACCACCCACTGAAAGAAGAAACACCAATCAAATAAAGTAAGGCAGAAAAATCTCAAGGGTCCAAATTCACAAAACAAAATTGACCCTCAAGGACACCAATTCTCATCTCCACTTTCAGCAAGGCATTCTGAAACAGATTTTCAAAGGAGTACAAGCATCTCAAAGTGCCTTTTTTTTTCCCCCCAAGTTCCAGACTTCTTTTTGCGAAAAGCAGCCCAGAAGTGTAAAGTATACAGTATGGAAGAGGAACCTGCAGCTGAAGACAAATAGCAGCTACAGAGTCAATATTGCAAACAGATGGTACTGAAGTACCTTCTGGAACAACACAGACAGGGGATTTCACACTGCAAGCCTTGCTTTGTAGACCTCCATGATTCTTGCCTTGGCTGGTAAGGAAAGCCTGGGAAACTTGATGGCCTTCACTGAGGTCTCCATGTGCCCTAAGAAAAGCAGAGGATGGGAAGGTGAGAGAGGTGCCACTGTGGCTCTCCTGCAGCCTCACCTCAGCCTGCTTTCCTCTGAGGGCCATTCAGGGCAAGGGTCTCCAGCCAGGGGCTGCCTCTGTGAAGATGCCAAGCAGCAGGACCTCAGGAGAGAGGCCAGCCAGAAGCCCTCGAGGGTATACCCCCAAGGAGGGGAAAGGTTTCCACCTAGAGTGGAACAGGGTCTCCAGTGGAGCCAGGGGGTGAAGGGGCTGTGCTCCTGTGGTAGGTTGACCCTGGCTAGAGGCTGGATGCCCACCAAAGCCCACTCTATCACTCTCCCTCCTCAGCTGGGCAGGGGGAGAAAAATATAACAAAGAACTCGTGGGTGGAGATAAGAACAGAGAGAGATCACTCACCAGTTACTGGCACGGGCAAAACAGACTCAACTTGGGGGAAAAAAAAACAAATTTACTTTATTACCAATTAAAATCAGAGGAGAATGAGAAGTAAAACCAAATCTTAAAACACCTCCCCCACCCCTCCCTTCTTCCTGGGCTTAATCTCTTTCCCGATTTCCACCTCCTCCCCCCAGCGGCACAGGGGGACAGGGAATGGGGTTGGGGTCAGTTCATCACACGGTGTTTCTGCCGCTGCTTCCTCCTCAGGGGGAGGTCTCCTTCCCCCGCACCAGCGTGGGGTTCCTCTCACGGGAGACAGTCCTCCACCAACTGCTCCAACGTGAGTCCTTCCCATGACTGACAGCTCTTCACGAGCTGCTCCAGTCTGGGTCCATTCCATGGGGTGCAGTCCTTCAGGAAGGGACTGCTCCAGCGCGGGTCCCCCACGGGGTCACAAGTCCTGCCAGCAAACCTGCTCCGGCGTGGGCTCCTCTCTCCACGGGCTACAGGTCCTGACAGGATCCTGCTCCAGCGTGGGCTTCCCGTGGGGTCACAGCCTCCTTCGGGCATCCACCTGCTCCGGTGTGGGGTCCTCCACGGGCTACAGGTGGTCATCTGCACCACCATGGACCTCCAGGGGCTGCAGGGGGACAGCCTGCCTCACCATGGTCTTCACCACAGGCTGCAGGGGAATCTCTGATCCAGCACCTCCTCCCCCTCCTTCTTCACTGACCTTGGTGTCTGTGGAGTTGTTTCTCTTACATCTTCTCGCTCCTCTCCAGCTACAAAGTGTGCAGATTTTTTTTCTCCCTCTCTTCCCTTTTTTTTTTTTAATTATGTTATCACAGAGGCGTTACTGATGGGCTCGGCCTTGGCCAGCGGTGGGTCCGTTCTTGTAGCCGGCTGGCATTGGCTGTGTTGGGTCAGACATGGGGGAAGCTTCTGGCAGCTTCTCTCACAGAAGCCACCCCATGTCCCCCCCTCCCCCCCCCCCGGCTGCTACCAAAACCTTGCCACGCAAACCCAGTACAGCTCCCTAAACAGCCCCTTCCTCCCTCAGGTGGTAGGCAGTGTGGAGAGGCTTCAGGGTGCACAAACTTATAAGTTGGCCTCTTGAAGTGCTCCAGGGGACACTGGGTCCCTGACCAGTCCCACCAGCAAGCCTGCAAAGTAAAAGGGGAGTCTGTCAAACACTGCTTCTATGCTGACAGCCACGCTGTCCCAGTGATGTTGGGAGCAGCAAAGGGCTGCTGCAGTGAAAGCAGCATCCCCTCCACTTGGACCAGGAGCCCATTCATTCTCATCCATTTTCCTTCTCCATCTCATTCTTCTCCTCCTGTTTCCCTTTTTTTCTCTTTTCCTTGCCTTTCCCCCAACCCACAGCCCCCACTTGCCCACAGCCCAGGGAGGCTGGACCTCCTACCTGTTCTGACCTGGTACCTTTGGTTTGCACCAGGTGCACGGACTGTGCACCTTCCAGCAAAATGCCCTTGATGCTCCAAATGTGGTACAAATGAGGGGTGTGCCACAGCTCAGGGAACCTCTCTGGTGGCTCTACCTCCCACTGCCAAGAATGCAGTCCACCACTCTTTCCCTGTGGAAGATTGGAGAGAAAGTGTCTGGGCTGAGGAACACAAGAGGGAGCAATGGGGTGCAGCAGGTAACCAGCAGTGGCCACTGTGGCCCATCACTCATGTGTCTTGGAAAGCTACCTTCTTCCTTTGCTTCATGACCAGCTTCATCATCTGGTGGCTGGGCCATGCAGCAGGGGAGGTGCCAGGCTCCAGCAAGGGAGCATCAGGGGCAGAGCCCTGCCTGTACTCCCTGCAGCAAGGCCTGGCCCCCGGCCATGTGCTGTCCTGCCTGTGCCTGCGAGGAGCTGCCTACTGGCAGGGACCCGCGGTGGCAACAGCAGCACTCCATTCTCACCTCAGTATCATTACAAATGCCACCAGGCCCTTCTGATTGCAGTTGAGAGGCACAGGGGGTGGGTTGGGGACACAGGTCTGTGGGGACCAAGAAGGCACCATGTGGAATTTGTCCCTGGCAGCAATAGCCTCGACAGTAGCCATGTGGCCCTTCACCTCAGAAGCCATTACACCCACCTCATAGCCAAAGCTCCCATGCTTTGTCCCAGGAAAGTGGCTTTCTTGTGCTGGCTCATGCTGTTCGGGTGCTTTTTGGAGGCTCCTGCCTCCAGAGTAACATCCCATTCCATGTGGACAGTAAAACTGTGCCTGTCCACAACTTCTCCTTCTCCTCATCCCCTCATGGCCCTGCCCATGCTCCATGGTTGATGGAGAAAAGGTCCAGCAACATCATTCAGGACTGGATCCTTTGGTGTAGGAGCCATCAGCATTCATTTGCAGTTTCAGAGCTATGCTCGCCCAACCTGCTTTCAGCCCTCATGAGAAGGAACAAATGCAACTGGCGAGGCAGGCAAGGTCCAGAGGTCCAAATTGTATGGGGCTATGAATATGTGGCCAGGTGGAGAAAAGCTCCAGCAACAGTTTTCAGGCCTGGTACCTACAGTGGAGGAGCCAGCAACATTCATTTGCATTTTCAGAGCTCGCCCAACTTGCCCAAGGACGACCCAACAGATCATGCTGGCTGCACAGCTGCTGTTCATAGCAGGCTTTTAATTTCCATGAGCACAGTAGCCATGGTGAGAGTTTCACACAGACCTAAGGAGAGTTAAGTCTGGCAGAGAAAAATGGGTAATGTTGTGGTGGATATGTGTTGTATACTAGATTAGGGAGGACAAGAATAGGGAGGACCAGGTTAGGCAATACTTCAACACCCTGGATGTACACAAGTCCATGGGATCAGATGTGCTGCACCCAAGCATGCTGAGGGAGAAGAAGACTGATGGCGTTTCAAGGCCACTCTCAATGATCTTTGAAAGATGGTGGCAACTGGGAAAGGTTGCAGATGGCTAGCCCTCTGTCCTGCCTTCAAAACAGGCAAAGAGGAAGATGCAAGAATTACAAGCTGGTCAGCCTCATGCAGTGCTTTGGAAGATTGTGGAGAAAACCTTCCTGGAGAGCATTTCCAAAGGCATGAAGAACCAGAAGGTGTGCAGGACTAGTCAGTCTGGATTTCTGACAGGGAAATCAAAAACTATTTACAAAACAAATCCAAAGCTGTTGAATCTCTTCCTCAGTGACCTCCAGGATGGGACAGAGCAAGCACTCTCAGGCAAGTTTGCAGAGCACACAAAAGTGGGAGGAGTGGTGGGTGCAGCAGATGGTTATGCTGCCCTTCAGAGGGGCCTCGACAGGAGAAATGCAGAACTGGGCAAGAAGGAATGTGATGAAGCTCTACAAGGGTAACCGCATAGTCCTATATCTGGGGAGAAGTAGCCCCATGCACTGGTACAGGCTGGGGACTGGGCAGCTGCCAAGCAGCTTTGCTGAGAAGTTCCTTGGGGTCCTGCTGGACAACAAGCTGAGCTTAATGCTGGCTTGCTGCAAAAATGGCCAACAGTATCCTGGGCTGTATTTAAAAGAGTATTGCCAGCAGGGCAGGGGAAATCATCATTCTTCTCCCCTCAGTGCTGTTGAGGCCACATGTGGAAGAGTGCTGTCCAGTTCTGGGCTTTCCAGCATAGGCAAGTTGTGGACAGACCAGAGTGACCCTAGCACAGGCACTGACATCCTGCTCCCAACTGGCACTGCAGTGTGCCTGAGAGGCAATTCCTAGGACTGGGGCTTTGATCCAATGCTCCCCTGCAGCTTGCAGCCACCCCACTGCCAGGGATGGATGCTGGCCAGCCCTGGGCCAACAACAGTGACCTGCTGCTGCTCCCTATGGCGTAAACGAGGGGATGTCAGCTCCATGGTCACTTCTGCTCACAGCTCCTTCGATATGGACATCCTAATCTAAGTTAGCTTATGTTAGTGTTGTTTGTGTTAGCCTTAATCAGTTACTAATTAATAGGACACTGTGTTGTTTGAAGATGTTTGAAGTCCCTATTTTCCGGACCTCGATCAGAGAACATACAGGAGTGATTGTATATAGGATGAGTTATGTGACAACTTGGCCAGGTAACTATCCCACTGGTCAACTTGGCAAAAAAACTTACTTTTAGGGTGTCCTGAAGTGAACCGCTTTCATAGTAATACTAAAATTCATGCCCATAGATTAAGAAGACCCTCACTAAGGTGAAGACCCTTTCCCTGAGCCTGTGTAGAAGTACTTCAAATGATGTAACCAACATGTAAATCACTAACCAATCAAGAACAGGTGGGAGGTATTAATATAATAATGGTATTGTAAAATGTGTATAAAAGTGACAAAACTTGCTATAGGTGTGCTTGATTTGTGGATGATTCCATCTAGCACCAGGCCTGAATAAACACAATATCTCTCCTGAGCATGTGAGATTGGTTAATTGCACACCAGGCACAAATACACTTTTTAGATAACACCTTGAGCACACCAGGAGTACAGACGCCTGGGGTGAGAAAAGAAATTAAAATTACAACTATTGTGCAGGTTTGAGTGAAGTTTACTTTGCAGCTGGCAGCTGACCTGGTGTACAGGGTGAAGATGTGATGCGTTGTGGCCCTAAATACAGCCAGAAAGAAACACTGTAAGGTTGTGTTTCGCTTTCTCTTTGTGGTTCAGCAGCCATAACTGCAGGACAGCAAAAGTTCTGGAGGCTATTCCTCTTCCTCCCACACTGACCTGTCTACTGCTGCCATTTCCTAGGCTTTGCTCAGAGCAATGAGCCTCTGTCAGCACCAGAGAAGAGACTGTCTGCCTGGCCAAGCTGTCCAGCACAAGGTCTCTTCGAAGACAGGGAAATCAAGAGGTTACAGTGTCCTGATTGCATGGCTGGTGCACAAAGTTCCCAGCACATACTTTCTCCAGCAGTTTCCACCTTTTTTTTCCCTAACACTGGCCTAAAATATGCTTCATCAAAAAAAAGTTACATCCTGAATGCAGCCGTGAACATTTCTATGCCCATAGCTATGACTGATCAACACACCCCTACAGTGGAATGAGGCTCAGAGGAGATGGGCATAGCTGATGCACTTGTGGTGCTCAGGGAAGAATACAAAGAGTGACCACCATTGTTGGAAAGAAGCTGAACTTATCTCAATGGAAATGGGACCAGAGGATGGCTTTTGCTTTAGATTAATTGCCATAGAAGTTGAGTGATCAACTGCTTGTGTAGGAGGCCACAACTCAAATCAAAAACTGCAAATGTCTTCCCAAGCCTGCCAGACCAGCATGGCACTCAGCCAAACAGAAAGCATAAAAACTTAGCAACCAGCAACACGAGCTTTGAAGAGAGCTAAGACCTTGAGCTGGCTTCAAGCCAAGTATTTCTTCCCAGTGACTGGAGATACCCAGTGTCATGACAGTGAGCATACAGAGACCAATAACAGGAATTTAATTTGTACTGTAATCCAAATGGATGTTGCAACCTGTGCTTGTATTGTGATTTCTCTTCACACTGCTAAATCAAAATCTCATCTAACATCCAATGTCTTCAAATAAGCAAATTTGGTAATAAAATGTTAAACCTTCTTTATATGGAATATCTGAAAGAGCCTGGTCATAGTGTATTGAGCAAGAGAAGTGCTGAGACTGCAAGGCACCATGGCCAGGAAACACCTCATCACACAGTATGCATCTGCAGGGGGACTGGGTTTACTCAAGACAACACGCACAGCAGTGCAACTCAGAACACTTTGAAATGCCCACCCCTTTGTAGCACCAAGAGCAGATGGGAAAGATGTAAGGAAGACAGGCCCATATGCATAAAACTGTGTTCAACCTGCCTACTTATGTAAGGCTACAACTTTGTGCAAGGAAGAGACAGCATGTGATATTCCTTTCTGACTTTGATTCAGCTTAATTTTAGTCACTTCAACAATAAGAAACCAACAACCTTGCATGTATCAAAAAGTAAAACTCTAAATATATTTATTATTCAGTTACATTTGCTTTTTATTGCACAAATTTGTTTTTTATCCCCATGTTTTACAGTTTTTTTACAAAGCTGCTAGGACTTTTAGAAACTGGGAAAATGATCACTTAAGTCTATTTAGGCACAGTTCATTAACACATAACTCCATTTCCCTCACTTTTTTTCTCTCTGGGAAAGATTTATGGTTGCATTTAAGCTCCAAATTGAAATTTATTTCACAGTCTACACTTTTAGGGGCATACTGCCTACAAGAGAAGTTTTGATTAAATAGTCTCACCTTAACAAATGTTGCCAGCAAAGCCTGAATGATATCAACTTCTTTTCCAGAAATGCTGAAATCAGCACAACCCTAAGATAAGAACCACGGTGGTCAACCATTTTCTATGCTAGCCAGTCATAGGACAAAGAAATTGTCCTCAAGAGGATTTTAAAATCCCCTGAAAAAATTACTTCAACTTGGAAATAATTTAAATAATTTATTCTGTATGAAGGATAAGAAAAAAAAATCCACCAAAAAAAACCACATATGGTGGCAAGGAAAATGTCCTATCCCCTGGACTGCTAAGGCTGTGTCAAGAGCTCTCCCTTTTGATAATAATATCTTTAAAACAAGTGTCATAACCCTGGGACTACCTCCTGTGAAAATGGCTTTGAAGTTTGAAGCTGTCAGGCCTGTTTGGCTTGGCAGAAAAACTGTTAGGTTCTTGATTTCTTAAGTAGCTCTTCTCTTTGGTGAGAAACCAAACACTTCTGGTGTAAGATTCATGTGTTTGGGTTAAAGCTCTGTATTTGGGGTGAGCTGCTTTTGCATGTAACTGCATATTGCAGAGTGTTCCCAGGGCACAGGAAAAGTCCATTCTAGAGAATCTAAAATGAGCTGAAGTTTGTTTCAACAACTTTGTTACTAATACTTTATTTATTTACACTACTCTTTTTGTAAAAAGAGACTGATGTTAAAGGACTCCTCCTGAAGAACATTAAAAACTACCTCCTCTCTATAATGCTGCAGAAAAAAACAACAATATTTGTAACTTTTTAGCACCCACATCTGTTGTTATTATTTGGAAACAAATGACATTTTTGAAAGCTGGGTGAAGTCTTTGCAGCATTGCAAAAGGAATGCTGAAGTCTCCTTACCATTCTCATAAATGAGTATCTAGTGCCCATGAGCTCCCTGCTGGCTAGTGCTTTCAGGGATAACCTCAGGGGCATCTCACAGGAGCACAGGCAGTGCACAGCCTTTAATACCCCTGCTAAGAAGTCCAGTTTGGGGGAATTTCCAACTACAGAATTTTTTTTTTTTTTTTTTTTTTTAAATACTTTGAGAAATCATTAGGCTTCAGGGAACTAGCAAGGCATAGTATTCATTCCTGCATGTGTCACAACACAGGTGCACAGTTACAGGTTAAACAGTGGCTCCTTGTTCTGCTTGGGTATAAGACATCTCCATAAGCTCTGCATTTGGGGCACAGAAAAATATTTCGCCTGCCGTGCTGCTGCTGTGTTCAGACCTTAGGGCAACTAACAGCGTGCTCTCTTGCCCCACACTGTGGGAACAAATGACAGGAGACCCCCAGGGGCCAATGAAGCAGGCACTTCCTTGGTGCTGCTGCTGGCCCAGCTCTGCACATAAAGCTGGTCACAGAAGCCAGCCCTGAAACCAAGGATGAGACCTGTATCCTGCAGCTGCTCTTGCCCTAAGCAAAGCACTGGAGTAGGCAGCAAGTGAGAGAGATGGTGCTGAAGAGCACAGATGAGTGTGGTTGCAGGGCCTGGGGAGACAGGGTAGGCCTGGAGGATGAAGAGGGCTGGGCAACACAGCTGGGCAGGGGGAGCCTGCAGCTATAGGTGGCTGCAGGCATAGGACAAGGCAATGGCACCTGGGAGCTAAGGAAGCGGCAGCTACGGGTACAAGGACAAGCAATACTCCAGCAACTGGGGAGGGCTGTTCATGACTGGCCATGGTCCTGTGACACCATACCTCTAGCACCATTGCTGAAAGGTCTGCAGTATGTTGGTGGTCCATCTCCCCACTCATGCTTTTAGTCCCTCTTGGCAAACACTCTGCTGACAACACTTGTGCAGCTTTAAATGTCATGCAGCTTTAAATGTAGTCCTCATTTGTTTGATGAGCATTGCAGGACCATGGACCCGAGCTGACTACAGCCTGTCTTTGGCAAAAGGAGGGAAAGAAGGCCACTGACTCAAAGGAGTGAAAGACCTCTACTGCACCTGCAGCTTCTCTGGTGAGAACCAGCCCACACCACTGCCCCTTTAAAGCAGGACCTCCAAACACCAACTCTCCTTTACCTATCACAAAAGTGCTGGCCCTTGGCAGCCCCAGTACAGCGGGATTATCCCCAGCAACAGGTGAGGGCAGCTGTGGCTTTGCCTAGCCACCCAGCTGCAGGGCCAAGCCGTAAGGCAAGAGGGGTGCATGAGGAGCACTTTGGAGCTAGAGGTGCTTCTGAAGCTCAGCTGTAAAGAGGTCTCCCAGAGCAAGAGGACAGCAGCCACACAAGCCACACTGATGGGTCTGGGAAAAGAAGCTGGCAGCTGCCTTCAGTCTCCCATCAATGTGGCATGTGGAGTGACACCAAAACAGGTTGTTCCTAGAGCTTAACAGGTGGCTTCTTCAGGGCCAGAAGAGAAAGATTTTCCAAAGTCTCTCACTAGCATTAATGCATGAGTTTCTGACAGGAGTGAGTGGGCAAGAAAGGAGAGCCTGAAGAAGTGCAGGAAGTCCATCAGTAACTGGTGACAATTAGGGAAATGTGACCACCACAAGCCAGGGAAGTCCATGCTGCCTGAAGCATCAATTTCTCCCCCCAACAAAAACTCTAGGAGGAGTTATCCACAGGAACTGGAGTTGGCTTCAGTTGTCAGGGGTGCAAAGAGCTGGAGGCCAGCACTCTCAGTAACTGCCCGTGTCCATGCAGAGGTTTCTGAGCTCCAGTTCCAGCTGTTTAATTTGGACCTCTCTCTGGTTTACCACCTCACGTAGTCTACGGATTTCTTCCTGTTGCCGGTAAAACATCTGCAAAAGCTGTAAGAAAAGTCACATTTTACTTCCTTTACACTAAGAAAACGCAGACTTAACCTGTCAAATGCCACCAGTCCTGTCACATCACTTCTGAGAGAAGCAGCATCTAAGGAGGAAGCCTTCAACTAACAGATTGAACATCAGCAGTGCTCCTGCTGTCCCCTGGCCTGGGCTACAAGTGTGGCTGCTTCTCAGCACCACTTAGTAAAGCTGTATCTGTTTAATCCAATGGAAAAGATCAGAAAAAATAACATTCATACTAATGATCGCTCAAGGAGAGCCTAGACACAGAGAGTATGTGGAGTCTAAATTCCTGGATCTGTCATATTTCCTACTCTGACCTTGAGGAAGACCTTTTAATCCTCTTCTTTTTTCTTGTTGATCCTGCTCTGTCCTCTGGTGACTAGCATGGCCTTTCACTGTGCACACAGCAGAACACTCAGCTCTGCAAGGGCTGCTTCTGCAACCTCAGGGTACCAGTGCAGAAACATGCAGAAGAATATCCTTTTTCACACCACATGGAAATTCAGCTGTGGAAATTCCTGACCCATCAAGCTGCAGATGCTAAAGTCCTGCAGAGTGGAACAGGGTACCTGAGCACAGCTATTGGAAGGAAATCCTTGCAGGGTTCCTAAAAGAAAACAAGCTGCAAGTACTCAAAAATGTCCCTAAGCTGCCAATGACAGGGAGCTTGCAAAACACCACAGAAATCTACCATCATACAAGCTTTGGTTACTATATGGGGAGAACTTTGTCCATGGCTGAAGGACAGATCATTGAGCTGCCAGAACCTTCTCTGGAGCCATTCCCAGGAGCAGGCTGTAACCAACAGCCAGCCTCAATGGCACTGCACTGCCAAGTTGCTCCCTGAGCTGCTGAGGTGGGAGCAGAGCCAGCCCCTTTGCCATGTCGCGGTCCACAACATGGTTAGGCACTTAAGACTACATGGACACACCACGAGCCAGGGTACACCCACTCCTTTCACAGGAGTCCCTACTGCTTCACTGGGCTCTTTTTGTCCAGCCCTCATAGAAGGGTTAAATGCATTAACCCCCTTCTCTCCAGAACTTGGAGGTCACAAAAACCTCCTTGTCTCCAGCCAGCCTCCAGGCAGGCCTGTGCCACAAGGATGCCTAAGATGTGGGAATATTGATTGCTCCCTCTTTTCCAGACCCCCTTAACTGGGGTGCTGTGGGCCACATTTCTGCTTTCCATGTAGCAGCCAGAGCATGCAGAACTTCTGCTTCTACAAAGAACAAAGAGCTCATGCTGGCCCAGGTCTGCAAAATAAACCCTCCCTGGACTCAATCATCTTGTGAATGCCATCCTTTTGCCAGCTTCCCCCGCCAGCCCTTCACCCCAGACATTCACACCTCACTTTCAGTTTTTGGTGGTGGACACTCAAATATGTCAAAGCCATTGGAGAGGCAGTTTTGCTCATTTTTTGGCAATTTCTCCTCCACTTTCAGGTGTTTTCTGCTGTCTTCAATTGCACTTGGCTTCTGCATGTTCTCCAGTGGCATCTTTCCTCCCTGTCCCTGGTGCTGGCTCATGTCAGTAGTTTTCATGAGTGGTTCTGGCTCAAGAAACTGTGGTAGGGAATTCACAGCTCCAGATCCTGGTCTCAAGGATACCAAGACAGGCCCTAAGAAGGGAGGCAGGTAATGGGTTAGCACTCACAAACCACACTCAGAAATAATCTGTAAGCAATTCATTCAGCCAACCTGCAGAAATAAAAATGAAAGCACTTGACTGGAGCGACTTTCAGAGTTCACAGAGGTGAATATTTTGGCCACAAATTATTTAAGCTTACAGACATATTTGTTATGTATTTCCTTTTTCTCACTTCCTCTTTCTCTCACATTTAACAGGCTGGAGAGCCAGCAGCTTACCCAAGCCCTGGGGAGCTGAAGGGCTGGGGAGCTCTCCATGTGCTGACCTTTGTTAACTCCGTTCAGCCACTCCTGTGCTGTGAGCGCTGGCTGGCTTCCTGTAGTCAAGGGGTAGATGTCTTCCTGGAATGACTCTGACTGAAAGCAAACAAAAAAACAGAGTCACAATGTCAGTGAGGTTTTGGCTTAGAGGGACCATACTGGATTGTGGTGAAGAAAGAAGTTTGTTCCACCTCAGCACAGGGATGTCATCAGCACTCACAGGCATGGACATAAAATCTTCTCACCCACCCTGAGCCTCTCTCCTCCTCACTCCAACTCAGAATAATTGCATCTGAAGGCCTATTTTAACTCCTGTCAGTAAGGTTTTTACACATCCACACAACAGACTGGGGGAGGTTGGAGACACAGGCTAACCCAGCTCTCATCAACTCAGCATTCCTGAGGCTGAAGTGGATATGAAGGATGGACACAAATCACAAATCATCAGCTGATCACCAACTGACAGAAACTGGCCAAGAGGATAGTGTTGGGAGAGCATGCATGACCGGTAGTTGCAATGAGCATTAGCTCTGCTGCCTCTCTGAATTCAAGGCACTCACACTTCCAATGTTTCTGGAACTACATGGCACAGTGCTGACATTTCCAATGTACCTTTGCTCACACCATCACATGGGAACTACCTCGGCTAGCTACAAATTCATGACCTGGGTCACTCTCTAGACTGTGAGACTTACTTCTACATCACTCTCAGTGTCTTACATGCTACAGAACAACTGTATATAACACAACTGCCCTTGCTGGGTGGAGACCTAGGAATCCATCATTCCCTTTTTCCTGAAGTGATTCTTCTTCCTTTCACAAGGAGATTTTCAAGTCACCCAACACCATCCCCAACCCCTATCTCTCTTTTGTCATTATGTCAAACAGATGCCATCAACTGAGGAAGTTTACAGCCAGCTAGTTCACCTGACAGTCAGGGAGATCCCTTGTTGCACTCAACCAGAACAGGCTGGTGAGCATGTCTTAGTAAGTTAGCTGTTACACAGAGACATAACTCTTGAGTTACCCAGCCAGGGTTTGTTGGCAGAGCTGCATCACAAACTGACCAGCTTTGTCCCTCAGACCAGGAGAGAGAAAATCCTTTGTTCTACCTACTCTTCAGTCACAGAGAGGAGACACTGCCCTTTTTTACCGATACTAGTCCCAGACATGAATATGACCTGAGGTTAACTTACCCGTCGAGGCACAATCATGGAGATGGGCTCAATCAGGCTTTTAGTTGGGATCAGTTTGTAGAAACGGAAAATCTCACAGGCTGACACTTCAAGGCCTCTCTTTGGCATCATTCCTAGTGGAATAGCATGAAACAAACAGAGTATAAATCTCCCTAGGAAAGTTAATGTCATGTGCCATGAAAAAACAGTCACTGAACAACAAAAGGAGTCACAGCATAAGCTCCACAGCAGCATGGTCTGAAATCTGCACCCAAAACTGGTTCAGTGGCAGAAGTGACAAGACTAAATATTTTTCTCTTAGACCAGTGTTACACACAAGGTCTGTGGTTTTCATGCTAAGCCTTCTGTTCCTTATTCATTCTTATGAGCTGCAAACAGAGTGCCCTAGAGTGAGCAGAAGTGGCAGGAGATGCCATAGGATATGACTATCAGGATCACCAGGAAGGGATTCAAGACACCTAAACAACACCAGAACAGCTACATGGATCAGGCTGAATGCCCTTCCAGCCCAGCACCCTCCCCTCAACACTGTCCCAAAGCAGAATGGCATATGAGAAGGGTGTGAACATCTACTCTGTCAGACAGCACCATTTGTGTTTCAAGGACTGGTTAAGCCAGACAAGGTAACCCCAGTGGATTTCTCTCTCATGAGTGTGTACAGTTCAAAGCCTACAACTATATCAGTTCCCTCAACAAAATAGATTGCCTCTCCTTGTGCACCTTGCATCACGGTATCCTACAGAAGCTTTGCTTTCTAACACCAAATGACTTCATTAAACAGTAGATTCTATGTGAAGGACTGTTGTTCCTTACATTATGCATTCAGATCAATGTGAATCTAAACTCCACTCTTCTACATTCTGTTTTAACAATACTGGGAAAGACACTGTTGTGCAATAACCTTAGCAGTACATTTGATCAGCAGAACCAATCAGGTCATAGAATTAGAATTGATTCACATAGGCCTTTTAAAAACACTTGTACACTTCCGTTTCATGGAATGATTTTTAAAGAGATTTTGTCAGCATAAAATCAGGATGCTGAACATTTGGAAGGATTATAAAAGCTGAATAACAGAGACCTTCCCATTAAGTTTCAAATAATTTACTCCTTTCCACTAAGCATTTTTTAAAGGAGACTGGCAGGCACAAAATCCAGTGCTGCTAAATATCTGTACCAATGTCCTGGAAGAATGGGAGTGTCCACAGGTAGTGTGGAGGGGTGGCAAACGGTCCTAAAAACATCTCAGTCTACACAGGAGTATAGCTTACAGGGTAGACTGGAGAAGGTTCAAGAAAGGGCTACCAATAGGGTCTGAGGGCTGAAAGCCAAATTTTGTAGCTTGAATTAGTTAAACAGTGGATAGTATGTAGACAAGTTAATAAGCAAGGGTCTCGAATGAAGGAGAGATGACCTAATCACAGCTCGTCTATCTGCAAATGGGAAATGCCAGTACAGGAGCAGGCAGGCCAGCAATAAGAGTAAAGGCATTAAGATGTGCAGCACCTACAACCAGAGAAATCCCAGAGTGGAAACAATGTCAACAGAGTTCAATGCCAAAAATCTTGGAGCAGATTCACAAAGGCAAGGAGCATCCCCTACCTTCAAATTCAGACTATCCTCCCTTCCACCTTTACCAGGCATGTGAGAGGGGATGCAGCAGTGACTGGTAAAGCTGCACAGTCCACGCTCTGCTGGTCAGAAGGGACCCCTCCAAGCAGTGACTCTGTAATACCACCTGGGATATGTAGGTGAGCTGGGCGAAGCTGACTGATGTGCACCTGTAAACCCGGGTGGAGACTGGAATCTCACCCATTCTCTTTTCCAAATGATATTTTGGATTGTCCTGGTCTCTGACAACCTCTAAAACAAAGAAGCCACAATCCTCTTGTAATGCCAGACATACAGTGCCACTCACCAATTCCTTTCTGTGGTAAATGAGAACGATATTCCATCAGGTAGTTCAGGTATGGTTTCTCAGAGCTTATCTCATAGTACCGTATATTTCCATCACCCTAAAGGCAAAGAAAATGAACATAAGCCAGGCTCTGCTGTTCAGCATGAGGGTCTCAGAAGAATGCCTCACCTCAGAAGCCATGCAGGGTCAAGAATGAACGAAATATTTACCCCCAAATTCCTACATGGGAAGGTTAGGGCTTTGCAGTGTACCTCCCCACACTAAACATGGTATGTCTGCAGTGGCAAATGCAGCCTGATGCTGCACCACCTTCAGGCCCTATCCCATCAGCCCATATCCTTAGGTTAACGTGCTTCAGGAGCATCTTTGACTTCAGCCTGACACAACACAGGCTGGGAGAAGAATCAGATGGACCAGCACTTGCTGATGTGGAAAGCACTTACCTTTCCCACCACGTAAAGCATGTGTGTGTCTGAGTCATAGAACGGAAACAGGAGTCCTGAGGAGCCATCCAGATCCTCTTCCAGTAAAGGCACAGAAAGGTCATTCTGGGCAGGACACAGGAAAAAGTGACAGCTGTGATCACCTGTCAGTCACCTCGAGTCAGGGACACCTCACCCGAAACCCACCTGCCAGTGGCATGCGAGTGCAGCTCTGTAATGACCCTGTGCCATGGCCAGCTGCCCTGAGCAGAGGGCCGTGCAGAGACATCTTCAAAAGTTCTGTGTGTGTGAAATGGTTGCTCTGTCCTTGGCTCTTGACTGAGTGCAGCACCTCAGGAAATCAGTTCCTACCACTAGAACATCTCAGGCACTTGATGACATTTCAGGGACAGATAAGAAACACTGCCACCAGACTCGGGGAGATGGAGGGGCCTTCAAGGCATGTCTGCATCACAGGGTGAGTTACTCATGTTCCCTCGCTACCTCTAGTCAAGGCAATACATCCCAAATAGGCCACCACCCACTGCAAGAACAGCCTGTGTCCACACTCCATGGTGGGAAGGTGACCATTGCAAGGGCAAATGTTCCCATCAGTCTTTTGCAGGTAAGCCACGTAGGAGGACATAGTGCACCACTCCATACACAAGGCTGGCATATCTTATACAAACCTATCCCTGCACTACTGAAGGGAGCAATGTTGGGAGGACCAATGGGGCAGAGGATGGCATCCCATGGCTACCACTGTAGCTATTGTCACATAGACACGTATTTAGCATAGGATTTGCCCTGCAGAACTCAGCCCAGCTGCAAGCTCCAAAAAGCCAGAGCTTCTGTTTAGATGCAAGGAAAACACATTGATGTTTTAGTTGTTGCCAAGTAGTGCGTATCCTAAGTAAAGGACTTTTTCAGCTTCTCATACTCTTCCAGCAAGGAGGTGCACAAGAACCTGGGAGGGAGCACAGACAGGACAGCTGGCCCAAACTGGGCAAAGAGATATTCCATAGCATAGGACATCATGCTCAGTATATGAACAGGGGACAGTTGGACAGAGGGGAATCAATCACTGCTTGGGAACTGGCTGGGCACCAATCAGTGGGTGGTAAGCAATTGCATTGTGCATCACTTGTCTTCCTTGGGCTTTATTTCTCTCTCTTTTTGTTATCTCCCTTTTCATATGATTATTAGTATTTTTTTAAAAAAATTATTTCAATTATTAAACTACTCTTACCTCAACCCACGAGCCTTACTTTTTTTTTTTTAATAGTTCTCCTCCCCACGCCACCTGGAGTAGGAGGATTGAGTGAGTCATTGTGTGGTGCTTAGTTGTGAGCTGGGATTAAAACATGACACCACCTAAAGGTCCTTTGAATTATTTCCTCCTGTAGCAAGCACAGCATTCTCTTTGTTCTGCGGGATTTCTATGCTGAAAACTTTTTGAGAGCTTCTTCAGAAGCTCATACTGAGTCAACAGTGTCACAGCAGTAAGACCTATCACCCATTAAGAATTTGAGAAATCACTTCTGAGCTGCTGTTATAAACCAATTCTTAGGTATTTCTCAGGTGGAAAAGTTAAAATGACAGCAAAGGTGAGAAAACTGAAGCTGGTATGGTTAAGATTGCTGGTCCAACTCACTTGATCCCATAACGCAATTTGTCTGTTGTTCCACCGAGATGTTCCAGTAGAGAACAGCTTTTTCATGTTTCCAAGGAACAAGACTTTATTTACTTTGTGAGACTTGTAGCTGTCTTCCTATAGGAAGAGAAAGGACACTGTGTAAGATACAGCACCTGTTGCACAGTTATATTTCATATTATTTTGACCTCTGATTCAGTCACAGCAGAAAGACCTGCTCAGTCTGGCTGAACTACAGCTAGCAGGGTTTTATGTGGATCCAAAAAAGCGGCCTAAGCTCTTCAGGACCATTCCCAAAAAGCCACTCAATCTCTCTAACTATTGATTCACATATCTACCAGAGGATAATCCCTATTAGTTGTAGATTTCTTTATACACAAATCTGTCCAAATACCTACAAAAGGGAGTCAGCTTCACCTTACCAACAGATACAAAGTACAGGCAACAAGAAGAACCCTGGCAGTGAGACAAATGTACACTTGCATCCACCTGTCCACCTGATCTCTACAAGCCCTCCCAACGCATCCCACAGAGGACTGCAAGGGGGAGCTATGAAAACAGTTCACCTCAAGAAGGGTTTAAGGGAGTGAGGAGCATGGTGGCAAGATGCCTAAACTTTGTTTTTAACAATTACAGTAAAAGTTCCATGAAAAGTAGAAGGCAATAGCACCATCTGGTACCTTAGGCAGCACAGGGCACAGATGTGTCTTCTTTAACAGCAATGAATCTACCCAGAAGAGGAAACACTCCAAGCAGTGAGATCAACTGGGCCATAAACTCCTGAACCCAACCTACCTGTAAGACTGTTCCTGCACGAGGGTCTATCAGACGTATCTTTTTATCTCTGCACGCTGTTGCAAGAAGACTGCCATCTGTGTTGAATGACATGGAGAGGACCACATCTTTGTGAGCTTCCAGGATCTTCACTGGGTTTGAGATGACAGCCTCCTTGGTGTCAAGGTTCCAGATCATTATCTGGAGCAAAAGAACAAAAAAGTCAACTCTTTGCTGCCTGACCAACTGGGGACTTTCACTTTCACCAACTGGGGACGTGCCCTATTCACTTTTTCCTCTCTTCTCTACATTTATAGGTCTTCAAAGTGGTTGCTCTCCAGCATTTGAAATAACTCCTAGTACTTAGAGCAATATATCAGGGACACAGTATCTGCTCAGAATGTCCAATACTCAAATTTCTTTCGCAACTACATTTTATACATAAAAATGGTCAGCATCAGTGCAGATATTTGCACTAGCACAAGAATGCAGACAATTAAGAGTGCATGACATTGCATATTGCATCCAATCCAGAAAGGAGAAGGGCAGACTAGACTGAAGTTCAACAGATTATTAGAAAATTAGCAAGTCCTTTTGAACTTGTAGCAATGCCCTTTTGCCTTCAGCGTCACCACGGAATTTCCCCCTGAAGAAGGATGCTGAACTCTTCAGTATTATCTTACAGCTTGAAAATAAGACACATTTCAAAACACGCTGCCAAACAGGGTATCTCAGGAGGAGAGCTCTACAGAGAACAGACCCACCTTGCAGTCATAGCCAGAGCTGAAGAGGATGTTATTAGCAGTAGGATGCCATTCAATAAGGCCCACTCTTCGAGCATGCCCAAGAAGTTCCTTGCTCGGACTGGTAATGTTTTTTGCTAGCAAGTGCTTCGGGACATCCCAGATTTTAACCTGAATGGCACAGGATGAGTCTTTGTGAGATTCTTGAGTAAGGAGCTAATTTGGAATTTACCAATAACTATTATTCCCTAGTTATTATTATTCCCTTGGTAACGAATAGGAATGCTCCTGGCTTTTTGAATACTAGTACTTTAAATTAGTACCTTTACTTTTCTGTGGGCCTGAAGACTCCTCTTTGCACTCTATCTTTAGCCAGCGGTTCTATCGGTTTGTTTTAACTTGCAATCCAGTCCTTACACCCAGCCAAGTTGTCAGCACAATTACAGAAAGTGATTCCCAAGGGGAATAAGTAAACTGCAGATCTTGCAGACCTTGCCTTCCTCAAAAGTTCCAGGGAGACCCAGCCCAGTAAGAGCAACCAGATGCATCTCTGCAGAGAGCACCAGGCCTTTAACAACAGTCTGCAAGGAAAGCTTTGGCTCTAATGTCCAGCCCAGTGGAAGTAGGGGACACCTCTGGGACCCCAAAAACTTTCTCAGATATCTCACAGGACAGATAAAGTGTTGCTATGGAGATGTCCCAAAAGTATGTTCAGTTTGAGCTCTCCAGTACAGGCCAGGACAAGTAAGACAGACATTGACCCCATGGAGTGCGTCCAACAGCAGCCACTGAGACAAGGAGGGGACAGGAGCACAGCAAATCTGAGGAGACCTGGAAATAAAAGATTTTTTTCAGTCCAGAAGAAGGCAAAGGTGAGCTCTTCTGGATGTCCTTCAGCTACACTGCAGGAACGCACAAAGAAGATGAAGCCAGACTCTTTGGAGGTGCACAAGAAGAGCACCAAAGGCAACAGACACAAATTGCAATATGGGCACTCCCTGGAGATCGGAGGACTCCTATTTTCCTTAGCAGGGTACTCAGTCCCTGGAAGAAGGGCCTACTGAGGCCATGGATCTGTAGCCTTGGAGATCTTCCCAACTCATCTGTACAAGGCTTGGAGCATCCCGATTCAACTGGCCTGTTTTGAGCAGGGCTTGAACTAAGTGACCTCCACAGATCTAGCTATCAGGTACCAGGAAAGACAGTCACACTAAGAAACAGTCTGCTGTCCTCACTACTTAGCAGGGAGGCAAGAGGTGTCCCTACACTGTGTCACTGTGCAGGGGATCCCTAAGATGCCATTTCCTGGTGCCAGGAAGATGATGAGAGGGTAGTACCAAAAAAGAGAGTACAGTCACTGTGTTGGGTTGGGGCGGAGGGAGCAGATGCTCACGTGTAGGCCATGGAGGACTCCATGCTGGAGCAGAAAAGCTGAGCCTGAGGGCAGGTGTGACTGAATTGAGACCCCGAGAGATGCTCAATGCCAGAGCAGGGGTGGACCCCCAGAGCCAGGGGGAGGAGGAGGTGCGCTGGGCCGGAGACCTGTCTGCAGCCCGTGGATGTTCCCATGCCAGAGCTGGAAGCTGAGCCCAAAGAGGTCCATGACTCCATGGGAAGCTTTGGAACATCCTGTTCCTGGGCTTTCAAGCCAGAAAGAATGGCAATGGTGAACTAACTGAACCCTCATTCCCTGACCCCTGTGCTGTTGGAGGGGAAAAGGTAAAGAAATAGGAAGCAAAGTGATTTGAGCCTGGGAAGAAGGGAAGGTGTTGTAAGATGTGGTTGTTATGTCTAGTTAGATGAATGGCAATGAATTAAATTGATTTTTATTCCCCAAGTTTGAGTCTGTTTTGCCCATGACCATAACTGGCGAGTGAGCCATCCCTGTCTTTCATTCCTAACCCCGTGCCCCCTTTGTTGTGACTCCCATCCCACGTTGGGAGTGAGTGGTAGTGGTTGGACCGCATGGTCCCACTGTGTTTTAAACTACCACATCCACAAACAGTAAGGCTTCTTGTAAAAAAATGTTATGCTGAGACCAGTGACAAGCTCACTGTTTCCATTCTTTAGCCTGAAGAATGATCCAGTGCCAAGTTTCAGTAGGAAACTGGAAAACTGACAAAGAGCAGTGTAGACCCCGGGGTCCTGGTGGACAACAGAATAAATATGACCCACTAGCATGCCCTGGGACGGATGAAAACTGGCAACATCCTGGTCTGGAACAACAGGAAGATAGCCACTAGATCAAGGGAATTTATTTTCCCCTTTATTCAGCAATCATTAAACAACAGCTGGAATACCTCATCCAGTTTTGCACCTCCCCGTGCAAGAAAGATACTGATAAACTTAAGTGAGTCCAGCAGAGGCCACCAGGATACTCAGGAGGCTGCAGCACTTGCCATGTAGGAGAAGCTAAGGGAGATAGGCTTGGTCAGCCTGGAGAAGAGACAGCTTCAGGGCAAGCTGCCAGAAGTTTTCAATACTTACAAGATTACTAAGAAAATAGAGACAAGCTCTGTTTCAAAGTGTAGGGGGGAAGATGGGATACAGCAGTCACTAACTACACTGGGGATGTTCTGACTGCACGTAAGGAAAGAGTTTCCCCATGGGAGCAGTGAAGGACAGGAACAGGTTGCCCAGAAAGGTGGCAAAATCTCCATCCTTGGAGGTTTTCAAGACTCAGCTCCATAGACCTTTGAAGGAGATGAGGGTAGATACTGCCCAGGCTTCCTTTTAACACTAGTGGTTCTGTGATTCTGTAACTGCAGCAGGAAGCTTCAAAGCCTGTGCTCATTTCTCATCTGAGGCTCAAAACAGAGGTCATGGTGGTGCCTTCCTGCCACAGGTCCTTTCTGAAATAGCATGAAAACCTGGCATACAGGTTGCAAAATAAAATAAAACACTCACAGGCATGCCAGAAATGCCAAGAAGCCTTCAAAAAAGACATGAATACCCAAAGAAGCAAAGGCAAGTCTCTGAAGAGGAAGGAAAATACAGAACCTAGATTTCCAATTCAAGAGTGATTTTTGGCAAAGCTGAAGTGGCAGAGGATGTGCACCAAGCCAGGGCTGGAGGAAATGACAAGGAAAACCTCCCTCAAGCTGTATGCCAAAGGGGGAATATATCCAGTGGGAGGAAACACATGGGATCTCTGTAAAAAAGCACCACAGTTAGTCAGATGTCCTCACTATTGCAGAAAAATCAACATCACACTTAGGACATGGAAAGCAACCTTTCAGTGCATTGAGATGGGCTAAACTGTCCCTTTCAAACATGAATTGAATCTTCCAATTGGTAATAACTAGTCTGCACCTACACTGGAGTAAAATATGTGACTGCACCTCAATATACTAACTTCAGCCAAACCACTTACTGCAGAATAGTACGACGCAGTTTCCTCAGCTGCCCCATAACTGATCCAGCATGACTTTACAGAGTAACTGACTGCAGGAACAAGCTCAAACTTGCTCTGCAGGAAATTAATCTAAAATAGCTGTTCCAGATTACATTGTGTTGAAGCTTTTATTCTAAAGCAAAGAAGAGTTTCATAATGATTAAACTTGAATAGTCATTCAATTTTAAATTCATATTCTGTTTTTCTCATGCAAACACATTGAAAAAAATGCAAGTCCCCAAAAAACAGATCTTCCTCCTCACACTCATTTTGGTATATCATCTGGAAGGTATCACACAGGTCTGACCTCAAGAGAAAGAAAGGAATCTTACTCTTACCTGAATTTTTTATAAGTCTATATATACACTTTCACATCTCATCCATGGGCCTTTTGGTTTCTTTTTTATTTCTTTGCCCAAAAAAACAACATTAACCAGTAATACTGCAGAGTACAAGCTGATAAACTTACTGTGGCATCTTCTGAACATGAAGCTATTACAAAGTCATTGAATGGGTTCCACTTGATGTCCAGAACATTCCCTTTGTGTCCACATATTTTGGGATAATGGGGGTCAAGTTTGCCTGTCTGGAAAAAAACAAATCTCATTAAACCTAAGGTGAGCCACGGAATTACAGGACATTTTAAAGGATAATCCAAGCCAGCTCAAGCAAGAAACTTCTTTGTTTGTTATGCTCCAAATGCCCTGGGTGCTCTCCATCTGTTGAGAATGGGTTTTTGCTGTCCCTGCAAGGCAAGTCTTGATGATACCACTGAAAAGAAAGGAAAGAAGTGCTCAGGCCTTTCTAAGTACACTCCGCTATCAAGAAATCTGCACACATGCAGCAATCAAGACTACTGAAGTTCAAAGACAGTATTTGGTTCAGACACCAGAATAAAACTTAGAGGGTAAACACATTAATTAGTTTAATCTTCCACCTTTTGTAAAGATCTTGGGGAAAAACAAAACTTAATCTGTTTCAGAAGACATTTCTTATAAGCAGTAAAAGTTTTATCTTTCATATTTTAGCCTCATCAGCTAGTATTTAATTTCATTTTTAAGCAAAGACATGTATGACACAAATTACAAATACAGTTTTTCTTTCAACAACCTATCTGTCTCTCTCTGATGGTGTTCATTCACTGGATCCAATCAATATTCTGGACTCTCCCAAAAAAATGCCACGTTTGAGTGGAGTCTTCACTGGTAAAAATCCTGCACCAAGTGCACTAAGGAGTACTGAGGGAGTTGAGCCACATGGGGGCTGTGTTGCATCAGGGTAAACCCATACCGCAAGCACAGTCTGCTACAAAGTCAAGCTGACGTATTTATTATGTGCTAGAAAGAGTGCTGGGGATTTTATTAACATTGGAGCAGCACTTGCTTCTCCCTATCAGGTGCAGGAGAGGTATGGGAAGCTCCAGGACCCCCTCTGCATCCCAGATACCTGCCCAAGAGCAAAGGTCAGTCACGTAAGGAAAGAGACATAGTGGCAAGTTGGTGATGCTTACCTGCTTATTTTATCCCAGCTGGGAAAATCATAAATCCAAATAAATGCAAATATCTCCTGGAAAGCACACTCTGTTGGTATACTCTCTGCACATCTCTAGAGGTGGGCCTTCAGAGTGCAGAGCAAAGGGGAATCAGTGGTAGGTCTAATCTGGATGTGGTTAGGATATAATTCTCCCAGCCTTCAAAATTCGTAAGGTTTTGAATGCAGAACAGGACACGATGTGTAATTATTCTGGCTTCACTGGAAGTTTGTTGCATAGACTGGGAAAAACCTGCTTTATACTGAACATTCAGTCAGCTTTGAAATGTAAAAGATTGTGCTTTTTTAGACTACAGTCTAAAACAATTCCCTTTTATAACAATGACAATGCAAAGTGACTTGGGAAGGCAGAAGAGAGATAAAAGGCCTTTATAAGCAGCGTTCCCCCGCCCACAGTGTCCTTTTCTAGGCTTCAGGGCCTGGTTTCAAGCTGGCAACAAAACGGGCTGGGCAGCCAGCTCCACAGGGATCCCTTGATCCCTATGGGAACTCCGTCCCTTCCCAGAGCTGGCTGCCTGTCTGCTCCGTACTCCGTTTGGGAGACTCCTAAGCTGCCCTGAGCCTGCTCCGCCTGCCCCATTCAGCAAGGCTCTCCTACCCCCACATCCCCAGCAGGCTCAACTAGACCTGGAAAAGGAGCCCTTGCCCTCCTGGCCACCAGTCCCACCTGCCCTAGTGCAACCCTGCAGCCCTAGGACAGAGCAGGACCCACAACACATGGATGCCCAGGCTGCCAACAAACATGTATGAGAGGTAGGGCTGGTGGTCTGAGATGTACATCTGCATGTGGAAGTGAAGCTCTTACTGTGCTTGGACAAATTTCATTCTACAGGCTAAAAACTATTTCAGTAACTAGATGTGTCATCATTCATGCCGAGGTACCTTACTTTCACAGTTATTTGCAGAGCTTGAAAGTAAATCATTTTTCAACCACTCATTTTCTAAACTTCCATCATTTTTTAAAAGTAGGCAAACTTGGAATTTCACGACAGAAATCACTTCTAGTGGGACCGCTGTTAAAACTCTCCCATCAGATTTGTACAGGGTAGATTACCATGAGATGGGTCAGCACCAGCTCTCAAGTATTCTCCAAAGGGCACTAACACACCTGGTCAGTGCATCACAACACATATGGTTTGTTAGGGTAAGGCCTGAAGGGTCATCACAAGTTTCACTTCATAGTTCCTGTTCTGTCCTGGTTTTTCACTAGGATAGGGTTGTTTTTCTTCTTAGTAGCTAGAGTGCACTGTGTTTTGGTTTCAGTGGGGACTGTTAAGAGAACAAGGCTGATAACTACAAGGACACCGTGCTTAGGCAGTTTCCAAGAAGAGAGGACCGGAAGGGGGGACTGGAGAAGAAAGTGTAGTAGTGAGTAAAACCCAGGGTTGGCAGTTGGCTATACCAGCAAGATATTCCATAGCATATTCTGTCACGTTTAGTATATTAACCAGGGCTGACTGGAAAGGAGGGGATTCTCTCAGGAATCGCTCAGGCTCGCTTTTCTGGGATGGCGATTTCGGTTTCAGGGTTCCTTTTCACTCCTCTGGGATCATTATCAGTGGAAAGAAGGGAGCGGAGTTTGTGTCTAGGATATCTACACAACCACACATGTCCTCCCTTTCACTCCTATTGCAGACACACCAAAATAAGGAGACTGCAAAGACTTGGACACAAATATCTACCCGTCTCTCAGGCTTTGTCCTCATTTTGCTATCCCTTCACTTCATGCTGCAAAGGAAGAGACATATGCAGCCTCAACCAAGTCCTGTCATCAGAGAAGGAAAAAGGCAGGCCTTTGTTGTTTAAAGGAAGTCACACAGCCATTTCCCTCCCTGTTGAGAACTGCTGCCATTCCACCCAGCTGGCTTCATCGGCACATGTTCACGAGGACCTAACTGACATCCCACAACAGAAGACCATTCCCCAGGTGGTGGCAAATATTCAACTAATTCCTCTTCAGGTTGAATGCAAAGGCCTGCTGAAAGGAGGGAAAGAGCTATTTGCCATAGATACCCTAAGTAACCTCTGCTGCTCCCAGCCCTACCTCATCCCTAGGCTCTCAGAGAGGAAGAATGGTGCAGAAGGCAAGAAGTGGTATTTATTCAAGGAGAGCTGAGAGAGCTTGGTGTCTGTGACTCAGCAGGAGATAAGTACAACAAACAAGGAAGGAAGCACAGCTAAACGGAGCAAGGTTGAGCCTGCATTCAAGCACATCCTGAAGCAGGCAGCCATGTTGGTAGCATGTGCAGAATGAACTCAAAAAGCATTGGAGGGACAAGAGCAGCTCCCTGAGCAGGTTGTTCATCCTTCCCAGAAAGTGCAGCCCTCCCTGTCCCAGCTACCACCTCCTGCTTTGGCTAAACATGATGTCCTGGCTCTTGGGCTTTTCCTCCACACTGCATATGTGGGATCTGGCAGTTCCCTGTGAATCCCATCAAAAGTAACCACAGACCAGCCATCCATCATGAGAGGGCAATGCTGTCCCATGCACACATCTCCAGATAGGGCTGGCTTCGGTGCCTCAGCAGCCAGGGGCACAAGCCAAGAGCTCAGTACACTGTCTACCATCGGTCACCACAGGCAGAGGTGGCAGCCACAAATACCACAAGGAGCACAAGTCGAAAGTTGCAGCTTTTCCCAGGTGACACTAGTTTAGAAACATATGATGAAAAAATTTAACTGCTATTGCAGTGCAGACTCAGGAAACCCCTTTCTGTGGGTGGCTGAGGCCGCTTTTCCCCTCAGTATAGGTCAGGAACAGGTATTCACAGAATGACTGTACGAAGAGTAGCACGTACACACTCTTTCCCTGACCCACCACCGAAGGTCAACCCTCCAGAGACTTCCTGAACTAGGGGACCTGCATCTGAACAAATACAGTTTGTAAAGCAACTCCTCTCTGTAACTCCACCCTGTTTTGAACCCCTTAATTCTCTCAGACTCATTAGCATTCAGAATAGTGAGTTCCACATCTAAACTGCACAACACTTTACATTTGCAGCTAATGGTCTGCTCCCTGGCCTCCAGGATCCTCTTCACTATACAGATCAAGAAGAATTTCTCCTTACACTTCTTCCCCACCCTCTTCACAGTTTTATATATCTCTTTCCTTTGAATTTTTTCTCAGACTGATTGAGGCCTAACTCACAAAGTCTTTCTTCACATGAAAGCAATTTCACATTTTCATTGAACTACTTTAATTATCCTTTTCTGTACCGTCTAGTTCTATCACGGCTTTGACTTCTGCAAGCAGTATTTCAGATCTGAGTAGAGGATCTGAGCAGGTATTAAGAGTGGAAGAACTGCTACTAAAGACTAGCCAAGCTGAGAAGAGGTGAGAAGACAGAAGAATTAATAGTAAGCAGTGCAAGCACCTTCAGTGCATTTTGCCAACATTTTGAGAGCTGGGTCCCACCCCATGTCCTGCAGCCAGCAGCTGCCTGCTTATAGATGCAGTTCTGTGATAAAGACAAGTTCTTCAGCCTCACAGATCATGGTCGAGGGGGCAGAAGTGACTCAGTCAAGAAAAACAAGGCAGTGGTTAATTTTAGAAGGACTGTCTCTGAACAGCAGCAGTAGTGAAGGAGCTGAATAAACAAAGTCTAGAAGGGCTGGGAACCATGCTAGGTTCTTCAAGCATAGCCAGTTCACTTTCATCCTTAGCAAATATATATTGAAAAAGTGGCATTGCAATAACAACATCAATTAACCTTTAATTAAAGGCTGAACTTTTGCCTTTCATCTGTGCTGCCCTGATTCCAGAGAGCTCATAATCTCATAATGAAGTTAATCCACATTAGCACATGCCTAATTTTTCTGAAGCAATAAACGTCAGACAGACAGCTTCTGTCCCTCATCAGATCCCTAAGTCATCAAAACCCTTAAACATGGCATTTTTTTTCTGAAAGGAGAGTTTTTCCAGAATCAGTGCTTGAAGCTTAAGAGCTTCATTGTCTGATAACCTTGTCTCCATTCTTTCACAAAGGAAAAGGTAGAGCAAAACATACCATATTCTCCTTTGGTCACAGCTGAAGCCATGCAACTAAAGCACGTTTCAGGTTTTGGCCTCTATATCTACTAACAGCTTTTTTATCTGCAATTTATTCTAGGAGACAAACATCTGGACAGCACAATTCCTGCTGGCTATACAAAACAAGCAAATGAGATATGAAATGAAGGAAGGTGTTAAAAAACTGCAAGTAGTAATGTCAGACATTTAAGTACACACACCCTAGGGCACCTGAGACCCCTTCCATCATTTTGCAATTTAGGCAACAGTCTTAACTTAATATCCTCTGTGCAATCTAGGTCCCTAGAAGGCCCAGCTCTCCTCCAGCTTCTTGATGTGTCTGCAAAAGCCAGCTTGCCCCAGCAGAGCTTACCTGGTGGATGGGAATGACAAGGAAGGCCCCCCCGCCTGCACACTCGGTCACCACTGCAATGAAGTGGGGGTTCACGGCACAGAAGTGGTTGTCATGGACGTTGCGGGTGATTGGCACGCAGTCATAGCACTTCTCCTTGCTGGCGGCTTTGCCGTACACGTGGCGGAACTTGGAGCTTCGGTACTGTGGGTGCCACGACATCTGCAAGGGGAGAAACACAATGGCCTGTGACATAAGGACCAGCCATCCCAGCACGGCTTGCAGACTCCCAGTCCCCTCTCCCCAGCACAAGCTCACCCTCCCCATTTGGGCCCTCACACCAACCCTCAGCCAGCAAGTGGCAGTCATGTTTTTTCTCTGCTGGTCTTCACTCCTTTGGCATGACCTGTGTCTGCACCTGTTTCACATTTCTGATAGAGAGAGAAGAGTGCAAGGGAGAAAAGACAGCTCACTCCACCACAGCCCATGCTTTGCTGCGTGTGCACCAGCAGTACCTATTGCTGGGTAGGGCGACACTGCAGCAACTTTAAGACGAGATGAATCCCAGTAGCACAGAGCTCAGGAAGCATAAAAGAGACAACATCTTGGGTGAGGAAAGCCTGAAAGGGTGAGTGAACAAGCCAGTCTGGATGTAGCTTTGTCTAGCCCTCAGGTGGTTTAGGACCAAAAATTAGTCTAAATTTTGCTCACATTAAGGGAAAAGAGAGGTTTGAGAGATCACAGGAATAGTTAGTCACCTATTGGATTTTTTCCCACTGACAATGAAGTTCTGCATGTCTGGTTTATAACTGCACCACAGCCATCTCACAGACAGCATTCTAAATGGTGTTTAAATGAGATACATAAAGCATGCTAAACACAAGAATCCCTTCCCATAGAGAACAGCGAAGCTTAATGAAACTGATTTCAAATAGGAAACTAAGTGTTGGAGAGAAAAGGTAATTCAAACTATTACCTCCTCCTCTTTACACAAGACCTAGACAGTAAAAGGCACATGGTGGGGATGGTGAAAAAATCCTACTGCCCAAGGGAAGGAAAAGAGACGCAGACCAGACAAGGTTATGGGTGAAAGCGATTCCCAGACAATGGGCAGAGTGGGAGAGGGCTTGGTTTTGCCCCATATCAATCTATTTAACGTGCATTTGGTGAACAGTATTACCAGTGATGCTGGTTCAACGATACTCCAGTTTGGGAGGGGAACCCAACCAAGCAGCTTTTTAGTTACAGCAAAGCTTAGACCACTCACTCAGATGGGTAAGTCTCTGAAGGGAAGCATGCACTCGATGGCAGGAACAGAAGTGCACCATCACCTGATAAGAAGGGGTCTAAGCAATTCTAAATTCAAAATGTCCTTGTTGCTGGCACAGAATTGCATCCTCCTGGGATGACTAGTAAATGCTAGGAATCTGTACTGCTTGATCCTGGGCAGTCAAATTGAAGCTTTACAAGCACCTACCAACACAAAGATCCACAAAACTCACATCCTACGTTACACTAGAAGATCTGGGCTGTGAATAGTGCTATGACACAAGTACTGTCCTATGCCCTGCCTCTTCACAGTCTACTGGTACAGCTCAGAGCCAGCCCCCCCTTGGACAAATATGCCAGTAAAAAAATCAGTCCTGGAAGACTACTGGTTGCTTTCATAGTATTTTTTTGTCTTGATTTCACTGGGATAGAATCACAGAATTAATTCTCTGTCAGAAAATCTGCATTTTAAGAAGACTGCAGCACCTGATTTGATGAGAACAAAATTAATAAGACACACTGTTTTAGTTTGTAGGTAGACATGGTAAGTCAATTTCAATAGCGATCAAGGTCTTTAGCAGTTTAGAGTTAGTGAGGCGCTAAGGCCAGGAGGAGCAAAAGCCAGCTGGCCAACATAAGTATTCCATACCATGAAAGTCATGCTCACTATAAATCAGAAAGTTTACTGGGGATAACTCCTCTTCTTCAATGGCTGCCATCCCTGAAGGGTCTTGCCCATCATTCTGCTCCTGAAGCCTTCTTTCCTGCTTGTGATCACTGCGCTTTCGTCAGCTGAGTATAACTTTGTGTATTTTATATTAGTATTAATATTAATATTAGTTCTTATTATGTTTTCATTAAATCCATTTTCATTTCAACCCATGGTCTCCTTTCCTTTATCCAATTACCCATCCTGGGCTGCGAGGGGTCATTTGGCAATAGAACAACTGACTAAATCAAGATATTTTTGTTGCTCATTTTCATCTTGGCATGTTTTACCTATGTTAACCTTGCATTTATCCATATTCTTAGCCGATTAAGTTTCTTGGGCAGAAAACATGAGGCGCAAATGATCTCTGATATGATGAGGGCTACCTATCCCAAACAAAACCAGAGAAATGCAAGTTATTTGAAAAATAAAGCCATGAACTTGGGAAGCTAATCTCGGAAGAAGGGATGTTCACAGGTAGAAAGCAAGCTGAGGTTATATGCAACTGGCTAGCTCCCCATACAGCCCCAGAGGTGCAATGCTCTCAAACAACTTCATGCTCATTACACCTTTAGTGATTAGGTTCCCTCATATCATGGGGGGAAAACAAGAATCACTGTACTGTCTGGATGCAGCAGTTCCTTCTTGTAGTAGGTACATTATCTTTCCAAAAGGAAATTAGCTGCCTGACACCAGGGAACTTCCAGCTAAACTACTGTCAAGGTGGGAGACAGTATGTGGCCTGGCGGTTCAAGGCTCCTCTGCAGAAAGGAGTGGCCAAGCACTCATTATTGCAATATAATTCCTACAGAGAACAGGAACACACAGCAAGATACTGACATCCCACACAGACTACCAGTAAATGTTAAGGGCAAATAAGGGAAAAGGAATTAAATGCCCGAGTCTGGACAGTACTTAGGAAAGACAGCTCTCTGCTATTTCAATTTGTAGAATAATGGTTCAGCTGCCACTGGAATGGACTTCAAAGCACCTACAATTCAGGCAGCAGGGCAAGATATGACTGGGAATATCATAAAATTGGCAAAGACAATCCAGCAGAACAGTGTCCCTCTTGACATGACGGCAGCCACAGCAGAAAGCTCAGCATTAAAAGAAAAAGCTCTTGGATAAAATGTGGCAAAAACCAGCCTGAACAGGTGCAGCATCAGGAGACTGCATCAGGTACAGTGGGAGATGCTGATCCCAAATAAAGCAGATGTTAGGAAAAACCTGTTTGGAAGGAGTGGGGAGGAGTGTTCTGTACTAGAGCTTGCTCGAGTGGTGATTTCTGTCACTGGAAATCCTTTCATTGATTGATTAGACAGAGCCACACCTTCCTTGAGCTAATGTTCATAATAGTCCTCCTCTGAACAAGAGGCTGAACAAGGGCACAGCACCACCAAACTATACTGAAACCTTACAATTTAGAACTTAAAAAGCTCACATCTTCACAAAGTAAAATAAGCCCCTGTGTGTACACCCTATCTGCTACAAGCAGTGCACCAGACAAGACGTAGGTCCTCAGCAAGAGACAATCTTCCAGGTGCTGTTAATGAGAATAGGAAAGCTAGGGCTCTGACAGATCTCAGCTCTTAGACAGAGCAAGCTATGGCACCTAGAAGAACATCCTTGCAGAGGAAAGAGGTTACCATTCTTAGGAGTTCTCCATCAGAGCTCTCAACACCCCAAATGCTGTTCTATGTATAACCGAATGCACAGGTAGGTATATAGGTACTAAAAGGACTGCAGAAACATTTCCCCCAAGCAGGTCCCCAACACACTCTGCCTTCATGCGGCCTGCCCACATCTGCCCTTCCACTGCTGTCAGGACAATGTAGGAAACTAGTCACAGGCCATTGGTAGCCCTTTTTGCATCAGCAGTCCTGGCCCAGCCTCTTGGGTCAGCCCCTGCGCTTGCATGGCAGGACAGAAGGGGCCTCAGTCTACAGCTACAATTCTCTTCGTTGAGTTTTTTTGTAAAACAGCAGGTTTTGCAGTCACTTCTTTTCCTCTTCCCTCTACCTGGAAGGAAGGGTTTGGTTTATTCACTCTTTATCTGGTATTTCAACCATCCTGACCACCCTCCATGCTTCATTCTGCCAGACAATGCTATATTTGTTCCTGGAGAGAAAACCTGACTGAGTGCCATGTCCACTCTCCACAGCTGAAGGTGGAGCGGAGGGACTGGCCCACAGGCAGAAGAGAGGCATTTCCACTCCTTCCTCTCAACAAGGAGAGCAGAAACCAAAGAGGAAGAGCTGGGCAAAAAATGCTCATGGACAGGGAAGAGCAGGAAGTATGGAGACAGCAGACAGCATCTCCTATCTAAGGCTTAGAGAACCTGTCTGGTGCAGCCAGCAAAAAGCTGGGCTTGCCTCTTTATACAGGTGTCAGAGAAGGGGGCTCTACAAATGCTGTATGTGAGATGAGGGTCTCCTCAGCTTAGAAGCACAAGGAGATGCCAGTTTCTGATCTATCTCCTGCTCCCAGAAGGAGCTGTGGTGTGGCCCAAAATGCCATAACATGTCTGCAATGCAAAAGTGAGAGATACCACTTCATAACACACCTGCAGTGACACACACAGAGCCAAGTAGCAGCCCAGATAGAGAAGCTGGGAAGAGCTGGGCTGGGCAAAACACTTCTCTACAAGGTCGTACTTGAGCAGGTCCCAAGTGCCTGTCGCAGAAGAAAAGCATAATCTTATCTGCTGCACTCCTGTAGCAGGCAGAGAGAACTGTCTTTCCTCTTTTATTCTCCACCCCTGCAAGACTGTCAGCTATTCCTCACAGAATTGTAACAGCTTCCTGACAGTGAGCAGAGATGGCCACTTGGGCCACCAGTAGCATTTCCCACCATTCACTCTTGAAGGAAAGCCCACCTTGAATCCTCTCCCATCGTGGGGGAGTTCTCCAGTAGAGCAGCCCTTGCCTTCTCCATAAGGGCCTTTGAGCTCCCAGATGACCCCCACACGCCACTTCAGCTAATATCACATCAAACTAGTCCACACAAGCTGTGCCACACCAACACACTTTTCCATGTTCATTTCAGATTTTCCATGCCCCACCCTTGCCTAGCACCCCGACACTGCTGAGGGTAGGAGGCAGCAGGGGGCTGCAGCATCATCAGAGCCTACTTCACAGGCCACAGAGAGCTAGCTGCAAAGTCCTCCCTAAAACAGGAGACAGTCACCTCCATGGGATTCCCCTCTCCCCCATCTTTCCATGGCAAGCAGGAGATCCTGGTTTAAGAGTAACTTTTCTCAGCTCTTCCAAAGCTGCTGAGGCTCTGGCTGCACCTTCCACCTACCTCTCTTCGTTCAAGTCCCCACTGCACTGCAGGACCTTCTCACGAACCTCCTCCTGGCCCTGGTCACACAGGCTCCCACTGCCAGATGAAAAGGCAGCTAGATGAGGAGATCCGGACAGTAACAAGGCTACATCTGCTCCCTCTCTGCTTATAGTGCCAGGCAGAGCCCTGGGTAACCTTGCAGATTGAGATAAAAACAGTTCAATAATAGAAATAAAAGAAAACTTAAAAAAAAACCCCAACTAAACAACTACCACCCACTGATAAGCCCGGCCCGTTCCCAGAGGAGCGACAATCCCGAACCGAAGCCGCGATCCCGGAAGAGCGAGGGCCTGAGTGAAAACCCATGCGAATGCCCCCCCCTTTCCAGTCAGCCCCAGATAACACACTAAACACGACAGGATATGATATGGAATATCTCACTGGCACATCCAAATTCCAGTCTGGGGTTTGCTATTCACTGCGCTTCTCCCTCCCAGCCCTAATGCAGCTGTGAACAGCCCAACACGGTGGCCTTGGGCTCCAGCAGCAACTCACAACACCAGTACTGCTATCAATGTTCTTCTCCTAACAAGACTTGCACTGAAACCAAAATATGGCTCTTCTAACTACTGAGAAGAAAATTAACTCTATCCTAGCAAAAGCAGGACGCATACATAGCACAGAAGAACAGACAGGGACACCAGACAAAAGAAGGTGACCACTGTCCAAACATGCAGGGTTGGGCGTAGGAAAGCTAAAGCTCACCTGGAGTTGAGTCTGACGAGAAATGTGAAGGACAACAAGAAAGGTTTCTGTGGGTACCACAGCAGTAAAAGGACAGCTAGGGAAAACGTGGGCCTGCTGAGGAATGGGGCAGGAGCCCTTGTGAAAAAGGACACAGTAAATGCTGAAGCATTGAATGCCTTTTTCACCTCATCCTTTACTGCTAAGATGATTCTTAAGGTATCTTGAGCCCCTGAGACTTGTGGGAAGTCCAAGGCAAAGAAGACTTGGATGTAGTTTTTCTTTACATTAGCAAGGCTTTTGACACTGTCACCCATAACAGCCTCATAGGCAAATGGATACCAACTAGATAAGGAGACACTGAGGTAGAATGTAAATGGGCCGAACTCCTGGGCTCAAAGGCTTGTGATCAGCAGCATGAAGTCCTGCTGGAGGTCAGTGCCCAGTGGTGTGCTCCAGGCGTGGACAGTGGGTTCAATGCTGCTTAACATTTTCATTACTGATCTTGATGATGGGTCAGAGTCACCCTTCAGATGACACCACAAGGTTGTACAGCCAACCAGAGGGATCTCAACAGGCTGGAGAAATGGGCCCACAGGACTGTCACAATGTTCAGCAAGGGAAAGAGACAAGGCATCTAGCAAACCCTCTGAACTGCATTAGGAGGAGTGTTGCCAGCCAGTTGAGGGAGATGATCATTTGCCTCTACTTGGCACTAGTGAGACACACCTGGAGTGCTGGGTCTAGTACTGAGCTTCCCAGTACAACAGAGACATGGATATACTGGTTCAGTAAAGGTGTATGGAGACAATGAAAGGACTGAGAGTACCTCTTGTATCAAAAGAGGTTGAGAGAGCTGGGACTGGAGAAGAGCAGGCTCATGAGGATCTTACCAATATGTACAAATATCTCAAGATGGGGAGTAAAGAAGACAGAGCCAGACTCTCCTCAGGGTGCCCAGCTACAGGACAAGAAGCAATGGACAGAAAGTGAAATATAGAAACTCTATTCAAACACAAGGAAACACTTTTTTTTTTTTCCCTGTGAGGGTAGTCAAACACTGGCACAAGTTACCCAAAGAGGTTGTGAAGTCTCCATCCTTGGAGATACTTAAAAACTTGAGCAGACATGGTCCTGGGCAACCCTAGTTGGCCCTGCTTTGAGCAGGAGACTTGGACTAGATGATCTCAAGGCATCAATTCCAGCCTCAACTATTCTGTGATTCTGTGATTTCAGCACTGCTGGATCTTGGTCATGTGAATCTTGTACTGCCCTAAAAATGCCATTAGCAACATATGAAGATGCCCACTCATATGTTGTGGACTTTCAACCCAATAAACCTGAAGTTTGTCTTGCAGGCTTATGTATCACATCTGTTCCTCTAAATGGGAGTAATGCCAACACATTTCTTCCCCATTCCATGGAAACTGCTGTTTGGAGGGGTAACTATTCTCAGAAGTGTGCAAATAGCAGCTGGTATAAGAATGGGGGGAGAAAGTGAGGGAAAAATACACCAACACTTTGTCAAGAAGATCAAACTGTTTTTTCATTGCAAAAACTTGCACCATCACCTCCAAAAAAAAGGCATATTTGTGCATTTTATAGAGCCCCAAAATTAAATGTTTTGCATAGTCCCTAACAATATGCTTTCCCTGGATTTTTAGGACTATTGGTGTTAGCTTTCTCCCTGCACTGGAGGGCTGTCCCCAGTGTACAGAGGATCTCTCCTTGCACAGCCATGTCTGAGCAGGGTAAGCCAGCATGGGCAGAGCCCAAGGTCCTGAAAATCCTCAGTGTGCAGCACCAGGTAAGGCCTGAAGCCGCAGCTCAGGGATCCCCAGCTAACCTCACCCGCTTGTGGGGCAGCCAGGAGCCAGGGTGCCCACAGCAGTGGCACGCAGACCAGCCCCACACACTAGGCAGTGTCCATGGGCAGCATATCCCGCTCTTGAGAGGCAGCTGGAGTTGAGGTCTGGGTCCTCTCGTCTCGTCAAGGAGGGAGAAGATCCCCCTCCTCACTTGGTGCTCAGGGCTCTAGTGTTACAATCCCAGCACAGAGACTGATGCCAAACTGACAAAAGGATGAAAGGGACTGATGAAGGCACCACCAGCCCTCTGCCAGCATGGCACAGAGCCCTTTGCACCCTGGCAAAAGGAGGAAGGCAGCATAGCCTCTGCAATGCAAGAATCGGTCTCCTGCCTTCCCTCTCCACCATCCTGACCTAATTCCCAGTATCACCAGCCTCTCTGTGCAGGGAGGAGGAACTGGGATGGAGGGAGACACTGCCGATTGTACCAGTGTTTGTATGGTTCTAATCATACCGCTGATGCAAAGAATGTGTTTAGCACTATCCTCCCCTCACCTGACTCTCAAGGACTGAGCCCTGGGACACTGTGGTTGTCATTCCCACCTCTTCCAACAAAGAAGATTAAGGAGGTTTTTTTCTGAAGCTGCCATGAGGATAAGGATACAGATAAGGATACAGAGCAAGTCCCTGCAAGCACTCCTCAGATTTCTGCTTACCAGGTTGCAGCAGGCAATCAGCACAAGGTTTTTCAGGCTGGGCAGTGTTTCCTAGCTTCTGCCTATTAAAATCTGCAACCCTAGCACTGGGAGCACCATCTCATGAAAGAATATGCAGTACTTTATGTGAAATAGAGTAAAATGCATCCATTTGCTTCATGGCTCCTCACAGTTCCTCACTGCTGGCATAAACAAGAGGAAGTAGGTCCTCTGCCTCTCTAAGCAGGATAATGCAAGTGCAAGACATATAGCAAGGACATACAGGTAGTTTTAAATTACTCCCTGAGGCCTCACACAACAGGTATTTCTGGGTGCTTGGCTCTGACCTGAAAGAAGGATACCAAAGAAAGAGGACACAACGTGGACTACCCCAAGAGACAGATCTGATCATGTGGAGAGCCTCAACTACAGAGCAGAGGAACCTTCATGTAAGCTGGTCTCAAAATGTAGAAAGATCCTCATCCCTTGTCCGAGTTCCAGAATACAGCAGAAGGAGAAAGACAAGGTCATGGCTGTAACTTCTCCCACCTGCTAAGAACAGAGGTCTTGCTAGAATTCAAGCTCTCTGTCTGTGAAAGCTTTGTCTGGTCTAGCCCTTTGCAAGCAGTAGGGCTTCAGACAACTGGTCCAGCATAACAGAGCCCTGAGGCTTTGCAGAGAAGCCTCTGGAGATGTCTTCAGTCTGCAGCACAAAGTGCAGGCTTCACTGAAAAAATGGGCCTGCAACTAGCCCTACCATTTCTGTGTACACACAGGTTAAGTCACAGGTACAGCAAGCGCAGTCAGCAATGGCTCATGAAGACCAGAGGGAATCAACCTAGAATTGATCTGTAAGTCTGCTGCTTGCAAGACCTTTTCTTCCCTTTTTTTAAGACAGAGTCCTGTTGTCCTTGGCTCAGCAGTTGAGTCTGATATTATAAGATGGAACAGCAAAGTCATAACAATTCTCAGCCCAGTGCTCAGAACAGATGGGATTCCTCTTCCTGGCACCTGGAAAAGTGCCCAGAAAACCACTGGGGTACTTCAATACCCTCAAACACAGCCTACTCAGACCTTCTGCACTTAACAGACATGAACGTGGGAATGCTTATGGGACCTCTAAAGAACATGCAGTTAAAGATGGAGAATCCAGATCCACCACTTGGCTCCAAAAACATGATGCAGCAGCACTGAAAGGACTTTGCTCTGCTTTAGCTCTGACTCTTTTAGGAGGTTGTTTATGAAAAATTATCTTTTCATTACTCATCTGTGAAACTTGACTGCAAAGGTCCTAGTTCCCTAGTTCCTGCAAAGGTGTGAGCTGCTGAAAGGGTTGTGAAGTCTAGGGATATCTGCAGCACTCAGTAGCAGTCTTGGGAGAGCTACACTGTGGTACTACTGTCCTGGAAGTGTCAGACAAAACATACAGGTATATGGATGTCCAACTGACTGAACACATGCTTCACCATAGGCCAGCATGTTCCCACTTGCCCTCTTGCATCCCACTTACCCTAGGATTACAGATTGGCCTGCACTGTGCATGAAATTTGTGAATTTTAGATTAATTTCTCTTGCTTCTGGACAAAATAGCCACATAGAAAAAGTGAAATATGTGTGATGAAACCCAAACATATGTTAGCCTAATCCAGACCCAACTGAGAGCACCTTCTCCTCCAGTGCACAGAATTTTGTGGAAGACTCAGAGCAACCAGGTCAGCCCTAAAAATTTGAGACATTGGCAGCATTTTGTTCTGCTTTTTACCATCTTTGATATCCTCTGCATCGTTGATATCCTTGGCATTGACAGTGCCAGGAGCTGGAGGGCATACAGACCAATAAGTTATTTTCCTTATAGCCTATGGAAAGCCTGAAAGAAGATTGATGGGCACCTTATCTCCTGGAAATACCTGCTCTTGGGTGTGGCTCCACACACTTTCATGAGTTGACCTCTCCAGCACACACTCCTAGCTCATTTGTGTTCTGGCACTTTCAGACCTATCCACAAGATGCTTGCACTTGCTCATAGAGCAGAAACTTAATCCAGGGGGTGAAGGGATTTAAAATAAAATAAACACATCACAAACCCCTCTCCCAACCAACAGAATAAGGCACCTGAGCACAATCAGATCATTAAAACTGTCTGATATGGGTCAAACTGAGCACACATGGATGGGGGTCACATCACAGCTGGAAGCAGAGGGAACTGGAGTGTCCTTGGCAGCGATGAGATCCCCTCAGCTCAGCCAGAGAACCACAGCCAGGCAGTGTGATGGTGTCACTCCAGGAAAGGAGGAGTAGCTACGAACCAGACCTTGCCTCATTCCCCTGTGAACAGGCACACACCTCTCCAGCAATGGCTGGATCCACATCACAGGCCGCGCTGCACCCAGCTGGAGCAGGGAGGAATACAGACTACATCAAGGTCGGGCGACAGATGGGCTTATAACCTGGGCAAGAAGTTTGGGAGCAGGAAATCCCACTTAACATGCCCAGCTCCTCCTATATTGCAAACTCCTCAGTTTGTGCCAGCCTTCTGCCCTCTCCCAGTCCTCAGGGACCAGCAAACTCCAAAGCACGCACCATCTACCACCCAGTATCTCCTACCATGTCACGCACACGTGTAACAGCAGATCCTCACTGTGGGAGGAGAGATGAGACATCAGAGGATGTGGGAGCCAGGACGTGCATGCATACTGCTGCTGGCTGCCAGGAAGGGCACTCATTTTATAATTCCCAGGTGCACAGAGCAGAACTATCAGCTGCCAGGCCTCCATCCGCCAAATGGATGCCAAGGGCTAAGCATGCACGACTCTCTGGAGCAAAGAATGTCCACTGACATCCACCCTGACTCAGGAACTGGCTTAGTGTCAGTGACAATTTTCCACTGACTTGATGTGAGGGGAAAGGCTGAGCAATGCCATCATTCACCAACCTGGATGTTCTCTGCCTATTTTCCTTCCTTCCAGGCATGTTCCCTGCTCTGAAAACACAAGCAAGGGATAAGGTAGACTGGCTCTGTGCTGAAGTACTTAACTGTGGCATGAGCTGTCTGTATTTCCAGGACAGAAATGATACGCAACAAGTGTGCAGACAGGACGATGGGATTTCAGTTCAGCTTATGTTTCCCATCTTCAGCAACACAAACACCAGACAAAGGACTTCAGCTCTGGACACTGCTTTAGGAAAGATGCCAGACAGAGGAGAATTCAGTGGAGAGTGGTACGGACAAGTGATCAAAGATGTGTGACTGGTAAGAAATCCTAATAGCTTCAGAGTGGAGATGATGGAGGGAAGCCATGACAGTAGGCTTCAAAAATAAAAGGTTGCTAAGAAGAGGATATAAATCCTCTGCTTTCAAAGTCTAGGGGAGACAGGGAGTCAAAAAATAGTTTTAACTGCATGAGAGAAGTCTCCAATTAGGAAGAAGCAAAGTTTTTTAACAGTCACAGGAGAGGGAGATGGAAGGGCATGAATCTCCATCAGCAGTGTTTCCCAGGCAGACTCAATGAAAGCCTAGCAACGATGACAGAGCTATGGCTGACCCCAATACGGACAGGAGACAGGCTCACAGAGCTGGAAGAGAAAAATCACATGGTATTGTGATTTCACATGCAGTAAGCACTAACTCCTTCAGCAGGGCACCCAGCATCTCCATTTTAAGCAATTTTCAGTTGCAATACTTAGTATCACAATTGCAATTCTTAACATCCAGGGCAAAATAGATAAATCAGTTACAGCTACTGCAGAACAATCTACTTCATTACAGTACCAAGAGCCATGCTGCAAGCCACGCTGTTTAGCAGTGGTTATCACTGCTGCCACTAAGAGGTCAGAGCACCTCCTTTTGAATGTTCAGGGTCACTATTAAAGTGGTATAGTTGTAGAGTTTAAAAGTAAAGTTTAATTTGAGTTTGTTTGTTTGATGCAGCATTTGAGCTGATACTTTCTCTATTGCCCCAAGCAGGCCCTGTTTCCCTGAGATTAACCTCAACAGCTGTACAGGACTACAAAAAGGACGTGTAGAGAGAAGAGACCATCCCATCCAGATGCAGACCTGAAGATGATGTTGATTAAAAGGAGTGGGACCTTCAGAAGCAGAGTTCAAATGACATCATGGAAAAGGAAGGAAACCGAGGCACAAAAGCATTCAAAGCGACACAAAACAGCACCTGGAGGACTCACAGAAGCTGAACATGCCCAGTTGGCAGAAGAAACTTCTCTTGGCTAAGACATGTGGAGCTCCTTCAGGGAAGGTGTCTATGCTCTCTGGCTACAGAAAGATTTTCAAGCTAAAGAGGCTGGAAACCATCTCCCTCTTTGCAGAGGGCTGCCCCAAGGCCATCCCAACATCCATCTCTTGTGTGACCCAGCTCCATGAACCAAGCCCCTCTCTCCAGCTTCATGCACAGCAACATCCAGAGGCTTCACAGGACCCAGCATGCATCCACCCAAAATGCATCTATTGAGACACAAGTTCTTGGCCCCTTCTGTCCCCACACAAACACATATTAACATTTACTGACTCAAGGCTGTAAAGAGACAAGGCTTGCTGCTTACTCTAGTGATACAAACAGGCATCCTACTCCACCAGCTGTAAGACCACCTTTATTCAAAGACTTTTTTACAAGTTGCATCCAAACTAAGCCTGTGCAAGCACAAGATCACTGCCTGTAGAGCCTCAAATGAGAAGAAGGATCTCTCACAAGACTGTATTACAATCCTATTATGGAAGCAGAGCATATAAAGGCTGCATGGATTGCAGAAGCAGCATTCAATTCAGCCAGTGCCGAATTTCTAGGCTGAGTAACAGTCTGTAAGGTCTCACAGAAAGCTCTACAGCTCTGCCTGCCTTCAGGGAAGGGGAGAACAGACTGCCTGTCTCTGCCCCTGCTCTCAGGACAACTGCAGTGATCAAAGGACAGCCAGAGCTCTTCTGGAGACCAGAATCTGGCACAGCATCTCCTGAGGAGACAGACTTGCACCCTCCCCCCATCCATATACACACTGAGATGCTCACACTCCTCAGAATACCCCATTCATAGGCTGAGAGCCTTCTAGTTCACCATGTGCAGTGTGGATGGTACATGCCCCTCACCAAATAACTGTTCTCTTTTTGCGCTGCTCACCTCTGAGAAGGGTACAAATAAATGCCAATTAATTATTAATGGTTATGTTTGCTTCACGCTCCCCCAGTTTTGCACAATAAATCTTCCTTCTCCATGGGACCAGTGTTCCATGTGGCCTGTGTTGCACTCCTGCATGGAAGCTGCCCTGGCATTGGGAGAGATGGGCTGAAATCCAGCCTTGCTTCTGGAGACCTCACCCTAGTGAGGGGGAAAGCACATAGCATGGCCATCTTTCAAGCCACTTTTAAGTATTGTTTTCTACTGTTCGTAGGCAGGTTTCCAAACTCTGCCTATACCTCACCTGCCACTCTGAAAAGGACTTCAGATGTTCAGGTGACCCAGTCTGGCAAGTTGGACTCTCGTCCTCGCCTGTCCTTATTGACAGGCAACCAAGAGAATTTACAGTTCTGAAGGACTTTTATGAGGTCCCAATCTCTTGGAAGTTAGTGATAATTTGAAAAGAAGCAGGACCGACAGAAAAAAATTAATTTATGCCTCATATGCTAATAAGGGGGATTTTGAAAGTTACAATGAACATTTCAATCTGAAATGCCATGAAAACTTTTAATTTCCCTTTCCATTTTCTCTTTTAGAATGCTAAAGTTGTAGTACATAGGTAATGCCTTTTCCCTTTCAACCTCATCATTTTTAGGTGATGTTTCTATAGCCAAAAAGCCCATAGGGCAGTATTGCTAGTCTCTTGAAAGCATTGTTTGCAAGTATCCAAGGAGAGTGACACAAGAGATTCAAACTTCCAACTCCACAGAAATAAACAGACTGCCACTAGCACAAGGATACACAACTAGAAGGTTCCAGAGAAGACATGTATCCTCTTCCCAGTTCTGTATCAGCAGTCCATGAAATAAAACCTTTACATGCACTCAGCTTCAAGTAATAAACAAAAGCAAGAATCACTGGCCTTCCCAAAATCCACCTAGGTCCATCATTTTCTCTGGCTCCTTCTCTCCTACCGTCTTCAACTCATTTTCATTCATCTTATCCTTCTCCTCTCCTGCTAAATCCTCTCTCCTCCCCTCCCTGTCCTTTTCTTGCACACAGCTGATCCTCTCAAAATTCACCCCTTCCATCCAAAAATTAAAAATGTAACTTGCTGCCAAAAGACAAGAGTCACTCTGGGAGACTCACAAAGCCCTTTCAGCTATCTTGTCTCTTCCAATGGCAATTAGATAATGCTTAGAGCCAAATGATAGGGGCAAGATGTACATGAAGTCAGCTTCAACGCTGCCCTACACGGAACACCAAGCTGCACATGGGAAATAGGGACATTCCCAGTATGCCAGGACTGGTAGGAAGGAAGCAGTTAAATACATTATTTTAAATAAGGTTAATAGATCATTAAATACTGCTGGGTTTCTGCCTGAGAGCCAGCTACGTGCACTGTATATTTCATGACATTACTCCATGCTGAGCAGACAGTACAAGATTGCTCCATGAAAAGTACTTCCACTCTCCTCACTCTGCTGTGCCCACAACAGATTTACGTTGAAGCAGGGAGACATCTGCCACCTGCTCCCAAACCAGGCTTGTGCAATCTTCAAACAGGCACAAGGTCTTGGTTTCAGTCCCTGCTTTAAAGAGACTGTTGGCTCCTCTTCTGATCAGGGAGAGGTGTGTGTTTCTTGCTGCACCTTGCTTCTTGCTGAATCTCAGCAGAGGAACAGCTGTGGAGCAGGCTGCTCTGAAACTTTCTGCTCTTACCTAGCCAGCATCAAGGCACAGCTGGGAAGCAGTGCAGTACAGACATCAGGTCAGCAAGGTCAGTATTTCTTACACCTCCTGCAGAAGACTTCTGTCACCTGGGTGTGATACGCTAACAAGACTCACATACAAGCACTTTCACTGGGAAACAGCTGCTCGTAGCAGTTCACTAACCAGCTGAGCCATATACTAAAATTGGAGCAATAGAGGGAAATTAGCATGATCCTTGCATAATGATGACAAATTCATGAAGCATTCCATATTTTCTTCAGCACAGGAAAGACATGGACCTGTTGGAGCAGGTCCAGAGGAGGGCCACAGGGATGATGCGAGGGCTGGAGCACCTCTCCTGTGAGGACAGGCTGAGAGAGTTGGAGTTGTTCAGCCTGGATGAGAGAAGGCTCCAGGGAGACCTTATTGCAGCCTTTCAGTACTTAAAGGGGGCTTATAAGAGGATGGGGACAGACTTTTTAGCAGGGCCTGTAGTTATAGGAAAAGGGATGATTTTTTAAACTAAAAGAGGGTGGATTCAGACTAGATACATAGAAGAAATTTTTTACAGTGAGGGCTGTGAAACAGTGGAACAGGTTTCCCAGAGAGGTGGTAGAAGCCCCATGCCTGGAAACATTCAGGGTCAGGCTGGATGGGGCTCTGAGCAACCTGATCTAGTTGAAGGTGTCCCTGCTCACTGGGTGTTGGACTAGATGACCTTTAAAGGTCCCCTCCAACCCAAACCATTCTATGATTCTATGACTAAGTCCCAGGTCCATCCAGCTAAAATGGCATGGTTTTGTCAAAGACAAATACATCCCATCATTATATTTATTCTGAATAATGCTACTAATGCTTCTCCCCCAGGGTAAAGATCTCTCTCCCTGAGATATGGTACTGCAGGGCACATGCTCCAATGCACCCTGCCCCTGCAGTTAAACAAAGCATTCAAACTGACAGGCATTGAAACAACAGTGTACAGGGGAACTTCTCATTTCCAGATGGCTTTAAAACTCTCAATCTCACACCACTTCACATGCGTTTCTCACTCTTTCTTCTTGTCTTATGCAGAGAAAAGGCTGCTGGATGCAGCCCTGATAGGAGCAGAGTGATCACAAAACAAGCATACAGTGAGAAAGGTTTCTGCTTGTTGTGCTAGTCTGCAGGTGCCACTTTCTAGCTACAACAATCACTGCTGGGCTTCAGTTTCCCATCTTGTTATGTCCTTCTTTGACATCAGCTTTCATGGCAATGAAAAGAGCTTCATTGGAAACCGCAGAGGCGGCAAATGTGTCCCTCTTGCTAAATCAAGTATTGTAATAAGGCACAGTTTTCTGCAAGTAGCATGTACGCATCCCAGGAGGGTAAGATGGGACGGACTTTCATAAGAGAGAGAAGCATAAGCTGACAGGGACCAGAATCAGGCACGAGCAGTCAGCCCCTTGGAGGATGGTCTGATCCAGCCATCATGCATTCTATCCGACACAAATATTATTCCCAGGTCATTTCACCACAGCAGCCAGGTCTTCACACCCTTCCCACCCTCCTCTTTCCCCTTTCATCAGAGGCAGCAGTAAGAGACAGTTTTATCACAGATGCTAGTGAACAATCCTCTGGCTCAGAACAAGGCTACCCCCACCAACAACACAGTAGTAGTGCTGCAGCCTCTCCAGCTGTGCCTTGCAAACCCTCAGGAGGGAGACTCCCTCACTCACATGGTGTCCTGCACCACTCTCTTCAAGCTGACCTACCTCTGAAGACTTCCGCTTATGGCTCTCCATGCAGAAGACAGAAACAGCAGAGCAGGGAGTACTTTCAGAGACACTTGCTCCCAGAAGGGACTTGCTAGCAGCCTGGGGGAAGCCTGCTGGGTTGTGCTTGTATGTCTCTTAATGACTGAGTCATTAATGATACAGGTGTACTCAATAAACACCAAGTCCTATGCACCACCAGGCAGATTTTTAGCCTGGTTTGTAGCCTGTGAAGAAACTAGAGGAGACCACTCAAAACAACAAGGGAATTACTGTGCTGTCAAGACTGTTTCAAGAGCAGGAGGGGCTTTGCCAAGACATTCCTTTGCTAGATTGGTTTAGGACGATCCTCAACTCATCTTATTAGCAATTCTTGCTTCCCCATGATGAAGGTCTCTATCACAAAGGCAAATACTCCTCTCCTGTCCTTTCCCACTCAGGGACACCTCATTTGTAACAAGCTCTTCCCAAGAGAATGTACCTCAATAAATCAAAGCCAAACCCTCATACAGCCATCCAAACCTTGTGTTGAAAGGATCATGCTGTCCTTTCTCATTTTAAGTATCCCTCGTCTTGGGGTGTGAAAGGTTTGGGGTAAAGCTATATGAAATACACTGCTGTCACTATGGAGGAAATACTGCTAAGAACTGATAATGTAGGTGAATGTTTAACAGGTTATCACCAACAGCAGGCAGGGGTACTGCACGGGCCATCTTCCAGTCCTCTGGTACCTAGAAGTCTGTTTGCTGGCACACCAGGAAGATGCAGGTGTCATAACAGATCTCCAGCATTTCACCTCCTTTCTTAAAGGAAATGTAAGCCTTTTTTTTTTTTTTTTTTTTTTTTTTTTTTTCTCAGAGAAGTTAGAAAGCCCAAACATTAACTGCAGCTCTGTTTTGGCTCAGGAAGTTCCAAGCACAAATGAGGAAGCTTTTTGCAAAAGAGTGAAAGAAGAAGCAGCTAAAATAGTTAAGTCCTTAAAGGTGGCATGGAAATATTTAAAAGCATGGGAGCAAAAGAGATTAAAGTTGCAGCCAAATGAAGAAAATAAAAAGGGGCTCATAAGTTTAGGCAGATTTAAAATAAAAAAGCATAAATAAGGGGATGCCAAACCATTTCTAAATGGCACAAAAGCTACTAAATTATTTCTCAAGCATGACCACAGCAGGAGTTTCAAGGTTTACCTCCTCCAAGGTTATAATAGTACATCCCAAAATGCAAGAAAACAAGCAAAGCCAGTACGAGATCTGCATGGATGAACCAGGAGATCCTCATAAAAAGCATACACACAGGTGGTGGAAGCGGGGACAAGTGTCCTGTGAGGAATATGAAGACACTGTCCAAAAATGCAGAGCTGGACTTAAGAAAGCTAAAGCCCACCTGGAGTTGAATCTGGTAAGGGATGTGAAGGGTAGTAAGAAAGGTTTCTGCAGGTAACATCATCAGCAAAAGGACAACTAGGGAAAATGTAGGCCTGCTGAGGAACTGGAATGGGGACTTGGTGGGAAAGGACACCAGTAAGGCTCAGTCTTTACTGCTAAGACCAGTCTTCAGGTATTCTGGGTCCCTGAGGTCTGTGGAAAGTCCAAGGCAAGGAAGACATACCCTTGCTGGAGAAGGGTAAGGTCAGGGAACATGACTGGACACTTTTCTGCAGAACTGCACGGGGTCTGACAATACTGCATCATCTGAAGACCTGAACCTCTCACTACTGAACCGCATCCTGATTTTCCCAAGCCATTGCTTCAGCTCATCAAGGCAATTTCAAAACAGAGCCCTGTCCTTGTTCACAATTCCTGCTCCTTCTGGTTTCCTGTGTACTACCTATTCCTTTGTCCTAATTACTAACAAAAATACCAAACAGGATCAGAGGCCAGGAAGAACCCTGCAAAAGTCTTCTCACTGATTCCTCACATTTTGATAATTAACTGTCCCATAAGCTCTCTTCTATAGTTCCCTCACCAGATTTACACATACCTTACTGTAGACAGGTGTATCTAGTGCATATTCCCTTATCTTAATTGTGTGGAACAGCGCTGAACATTTTCCTAAAGTCAAGATAAATTACATCTACTGCTTCTCCTCATCCACCAGTCTCGCCACCCTTTCCAAGAGGAAGTCAGAATGTGTGTACATGACCAGTTTTGCCATGCTCATTCTGCCTCTTCCGTCTCATTATTTCCAGGACACTCCCATGTGTTCCACTTTTTCTTTTTGTTCTGATATTCTTACCGAGAGGCTCAAGTTTCCCTCTATGCAGAATTCAGGAATCTCCTCCATCCTCTGCAGAGTCCTCAAAGACAACCTGCTAATTGCTCTGAGTTAATTTTGGACAGTTCTTCATGTGCCCTGCAGTCCGCACTGACTGGGGTCCCCACACATCTGCCATCAGCGCTGCCGGACCTCACCTGCCCCACTGTAGCCCAAATTACCACTCATCCCTTCTCACTGTTGCAGAGGAATTTAGCCAGGTTTATAGACTCACAGAATCATCAAGGTTGGAAAAGACCTCTAAGATCATCAAGTCCAACCGTCAGCCCACCATACCACCATGCCCACTAAACCATGTCCCTAAGTTCCACATCTAGTCATCTTTTAAATACCTCCAGGGATGGTAACTCAGCCATTGGGAAGGTCTCTGCATTTGTCCCTCCAAAAAGCCAATATGGTTGGAAGCTGTGAGCTCTGCCAGCCAGGACTGTGCTGCTGAGGTGATCACAGGGCATGCCAAGCCTGCTAGGTGAAAACTCACTGGCTAAGCAACCAGTACCCCAGTACCCACAGGAGTCCACAGCCTGGATTGCATGCAGGACAGAATACTGCTACGTGTTCATAACAGCCTACCAGGGTTGCAAGTTCTTCAGGAACTGCAAGCTTTTGTTCTCACTGGGCTTCAGAAACAGGCTTTTCCAATACACAAGACTGAATTCCAGGTCCAGCACATCAAATATCTGTATTGTCAGCAGGTCACTCACAGAAAGTCTTATCTACAGGTAAGATAGGGATAAAGAGCATCTTCACCTTTTCCCATGTGAGAAGTACAACTTTTGGATTAGTTTCTGCAAGCCAAGAGGGACCAACAACACTGGTGTGATTGTGTTAATATAATTACAGGCTTTAGCTTCTACTGAAAAGGTTTTCCCAAATAAACAGGCCAGGAAAGCCCAGTGGTAGTAACAGGATAAATAAAGGTATCTGTGCTTTGCTCTACATGGAAAGCAACAGCTCTAGAAATCCAGAAAGCAATCACAGCTCATACTTTACAGCTCAGCAGATAACATTCTCAATCCCTTTTTTTTTCCTTTTGCCTTTTATTCCAGCCACAGTTGTTTGCTTTCAAAAGAGAAACTGCCTTTTCCTGCACAGCAAAGGGGTGAGGGATAGTGTTGGCCCTTTAAGAGCCGAAGCTGCTGGCAGCTTCAGTCTTGAGCAATTAAGTCCTGACTTTGGGTGAAAAAATGGAATAGAATAAGATTCGTGAGCAAGAATGCAGGAAACAAGATAAGAAATTTCTTATGTAACTAGTCAGAAGTAAAAAGAATGCCTCATGAACAGGTGGAATTATCCAATCAAGTATTGTAACCAGGCTTGTGAACAGTAGCTTATAGCCAATTAAGAGTATGTGTCTGTGTTAGCACTTACATCCTCAAAGTATCAAAATGTAAGACTGGTACATCCTCAAAAAGGCAACCATGAAGGCCAACAGAGGAATGTCAGTATTATCTACAAGGTGTAAGATACACATATTAAATAGTCTCCTGCCTTTTACAGATGTTTTATCATGGTTTGTGTTGAGCTACTGCTTCAAGACACAATCAGAGCCCTCAGAACTCAGTCACTAACCATGAGCTTCCTAGGTCAGATGCTAAATAAGCACAGATCATTTCATTTCTCATCCAGCTTCTCTCAAACCTGCCACACCAAATGATTTGTGAGCCTCAGAGCTTAAGCTGAGCTTCCCTCCAAGCCACAGACAATCTCCTAGGCACATCTGCAAGAGCAGCCCCTGACACACCTTGCCATCTGAATTGCACTTCTGCTGCCCAATAACACCATCAAGGAGAAATTATTAGTAATACATTCATTTGGATCCAAAGTCGACAAGATAACATGATTATGCAGCAACCCAGAGCTTTAAATACCATCTGTATGTGTCATCTCATACAATAGTACAGGCTTACAAGCTACAGATTTATTGTTACAAGAGTAATAAATGATACAGATAGAGTGGCTTTCACCTCTTGGTTCATAGCTTAGTTCCACCTAATGCAGGGCAAACAGATGCCATTGCCTCTTGCACAACTGTAGACTGAAAAGTAAAATCCTGCCTACAAGGACATTGACTTGGAGGTGAGGTTTGTCAGTTCAGAGTCCCCAGATGGATAACCTGACCACTGGACTGTGGCCTTGACCATGTCACTTGACAGCCAGTTGCTAAAAGACAGTGAAGGGAGCTACAGAAAGAGACATGTTCCCAGGCTGGCTTTTTATGCATTTGGCCCACAGACTAGTGCATCCACAGTCAGTGGCCACAACTGGGAAATAGTCTACCTTGCTGAGTCCAGCAAGGTCTTCTCCCCACCAGACATGGTGAAAGCAAGAAAAGCATCTCTCATCTTTGACTCTGGGGCTTGCAGTGTAATTTAAAGCTGCTTCTGCAGGAAGCACCCACTGCCAGCTGGCAGCAGCTCAGAAGGAGATCTCTGAGGGTTCAGGAAGTCCAGGGATAGGCACACATGCTGCAGTTGTGCCTTTTCCCACAAAACAAGGACCCCATATCTCAGAGCATGGCACCCTGAAAACCCTCCCATGAGGTCCTCTCACCATAGCCGGCATGCAGAAACACAGGAGCTGTCTCCCACAGCTCTGCTGCTGGTGGTGGGTGACCCAGCATCTACGTTCAACAGCAAGAACCTTCATGGGTAAGACTATTGAATATGCATTAATGGAGAATCCAAGGTGGGGCACTGTTACCACAGATGCTCAGTTTTCAAACTGTATGTTGTCACATATACTGCACCTCAGACACTTGAGCCCCATCAGGGAAGCAGATTAAGTTGGTGCCACAAGAAAACTGAGTTACTGGCGAAATCTCACAAACAGGACCAGTCTAGCATGCGGTTTTGTATGAATAATGCATTTTAAAAAATATATAATAAGGCTGTGAATAGTTTGTAAACAAGAAAGGAGGTGGAGAGCCATTAGCTAAGTGATCTTGCATTCCTCGATTTGCTTTATCAATCTCAGTATTCAGAAAAAAGTTTAAGATCAGTCCAGGCTCTCCAGTGAATCAACAAAACCACACAAAGGACTGTACCCACTTCTCACAGCCTCCAGGCTGTGCATTAGCTTTTAGCAAAGGTATCTACCACATGAATAATGCAGCACATCTTCCAGAGCATCTGTACTCTAATCAATCCACAGTAGCAAATAAAAACCTCTCAGCACGCCTTTCTATCAGGCAGCAGGACCTTTTTACAGCTGCTTAGAGGCATATCCTTGCAAAAACAACCCTATCTGCTACCACAGTGGCAGCCTTTTAAATCTGCCAGCTGGGAACTAGACTTTTAAATCAGCCATCCTGCGATGGGCCTTGATTTTATCAATTGCCTTTCTTTGTCTTTTGTTCCTAAAGGATCCACACCCACCGTTATGGGACTTAGATTAAGGGAGCTCAAATTAAGGTTTCAGTCCACTCTCAGAGACAGACACGTGCCATCCTCTAAAACCAGCATCTCACAGTGTGCAGCCTGCCCAAGTGCCCTCTAAGAGGGACAAGGTAGCCCCACTAGCCACACGGCATACACACCTCATCCCTCTCCTGGGCTGTCAAGCAGCCTTGTAATCAAAGTACCCATCCCCAGTACGGGAGTATGGGCAAAAAGCCTCCCCCAAACTAAGCATCAGTCATACATGCAAACCTCCATGTTTTCAGAGGCAAAGAAGTGCTTTGTCCATGCCCATCATTAGCACCAGTTTCAACATCAGTCCTCTGCAGAAGCAGGAAGGTCCCTTACTGGCAGCCCATCGGGAGCTGTGGGAACTGCCTCTGTCACCTCATTTCAGCAGCACAACCTGAAAGATACCATCTGCCTGGTGTGGACGGATTAGGATCTGCAGAAGAGGTGACAACAGCAAGCAAGATCTCAAAGGACATTGTATTCTAGAGATGTGTTATCTTTCATCAGAAAATCCAGCTCTAAATAACACTCCAAACATTTGCAGTTCTCCAGTGTGGCAAAAGTACTTAAATATAGAGCCCTGGAAAGCCAGTTGTGAAAAAACACCTCTGCCAGTATTGTAAAGATTGCACACATACAGAGGACATGAAGCATGGGATGAAGGAGTCACTCAAGATGGAAGTCTGTTGATTTCCTTCATCTACAAAACAGCAAGGCCCAAACCTTTCTCTGAGTGGGCACAGCAGCCTCTCTTGACCCTTGTTTTTGGGGCACGCTGGCCAGGGCAGGACGCAAACTCTCGCACGTGTGCCTGGGAGGAGGCATGTCAAACCTTTCCCCTATCCAAGCAGTAGGTCAAAGCTTATGCAAAAAGTTTGAGGTGGACACAGCCCCAGAAGAGGTGAGACAGTAGCTCCTCCACTGACACAAGCATCACCTGCTTGGACCACAAGCAGAAGGGGGTTCCAGTACTTTTGCCACCCCCAAATACCTGCTTGTGCCAGGGAAGGCAAACATTAATAGAGTCCTAGCCTGTATTGAACAGCAAGACTCCACTAGCCCACTGCAGCCCTGAACTCCAGAAACATCATCACCAGCTGATACCACATCATCATAGAGCATCTTTCTAGTGAGAGACCGCAAAGCAGCCCACCAAGGGCAAAGGACATACCAAACCCCCAAACTTATCAAAATGTAATTGTGCAAATTTTGTTCATGTTAGAAGAAACGTCAAGTGTTGTGAACCTCAAAATAATTTTAAGCACTTATGTTCAGGCCTGCTGGGAGTGAAATAAGATCACTTTCCACAAGGGAAGGTTGGGACAGCAAAAATCCAGTGGCCATCCTGGACGAGCTTTCTGACTGCATTTGTATTCAAAGTTGAATGCACTCCCCAAGGCAGGCAGCAATGCCAGACAGGGTCCAGCATAAAAACTCCCTGATGGTGACACCTGCTCATGGTATTGCCACATCCCCACCACCTGGTACAATTACTCCATGCCTGTGCTTTTCTGTCACGCTGGCACAGCAGGGAGATGGACAAAGGAGAATATGTGCCTCAAAAATAGCTCAGCCTTGTTATTTTTAACTGGGTCATCCCAGCACAGCCAGTGGCGAGGAGCAGGGAAGAAAGCAAAGAGAAAAACTGGCAGACACTACAGCCTCAGGCAGCTCCCAAGAGGCACAGGCTTTCCTATCACCTGACGTGACGAGAAGCCCAAGACTGTATTTTGGGTAGGATCCCCCAGTACCTTGTAAAGTGAAGTCACATCATGAAGTCCTGGCTGAATTGTCACCCATTCTTTGTATCACTGATAGAATCAATTCCAAGCCTGACACTGATGGCATACTTGAGCCTCCCCTGGGACAAGTGGGAGAAGCAAAAAGAAATTACAACAATAAAGCATGCAGAATCACAGAAAAAAAAATAGGCCAGAAGGCATTTCTGGAGGTCTTGAGTCCTATCCTCGGCCCTCAGCAAAGCTCACTACAAAGGCAGGTCATGTTGCTCGGACTGTCCAGCTGAATTTGGAAGACTGACAAAGATGGAAATCCCACAGTCTCCTTGGGAAACCTGCCTGCCTACAGTCTTGTGAAGAAGCCCAGGCTGCAGTTGGCCTGCAGGGCTTGCAAAGTTACCCAGATGATTCTGATCAAAGTTGCTGTGCACCAGGACCCTTGTGGCCTTCACTGAAGAGCTGCTCTCTTGCCAGTCAGATCTAGCCTGCACCACTGCAGGGAGCTGCTGCAATTTGGGGCAGAAGTCAACCTTTATCTTTACTGAAGGTCATGAGGGGCTGTTTTTACCCTCATGAGGGGCATAGATCAGGCTGGGAACCTCCAGGTTGCTTAGGAAGCCTCCATAGGCTGGGCAGTGCCCCTGGAGGTTCTGTTGCCAGACCTTGGACTTCCCTGCAGTGGCTAGACGAGCATTTCTCTTCTCATGAGCAACCAAAGTGCTTCACGCTGGAGCGAGGGAGCCAGAGGCACCTGTGGCACCATCACCGTCACTCTGCTGCTGACTGTGCCTGGAGCTCCATTTCATGAAGGTTCACACCTTTCACTCAGGTACAGGGAGTGAAACACCACCTTGCTGCACGTGAATTCCCCAAGGCTGCAGGAGAAGTTGCTTCATGAATATTTTTAAGTAAACAACAGCTAGAAATCAAGCTGAAGAGCACAGCCCACCTTCCAATAAGTGTGAAGAAACTTGTGTTCAGTCAATCCGAAGTCACTTTTTTGCGTCCCAGGAGGGACAGAGTAATCCTCCAGGGATGATTCCACACTCATGGCAACACCATTTTCTGGCAATTCAACCTCCCCCTTCACCATATATCCATGTCTGCTTCATGTGGTGCCCCTACTCTGTAAGCTCTGACAGAAAGAAAGATGATGCATTGAGGACAAAAAACGGCTTCAGTCAACACAGCCTTTAAGAAATACAGTAGTGGGTTGGGGGAATGGGAAAGGCTGACAAAACCCCAAATGACCCCGAAACTCAACTCAGTTTCATTAGGCTTATCAGAGCTCACAGGAAGAGCAGGAGGCAGTACAAACGCAGCAGAGGATGGGGCCACCCTAGCCTCTTTGGAGAGTGAGCCCCTCCCTCCCGTAGTTCACCTCCAGCTTTCCAAGACAGTCTGTGTACTAGAAAGATAAAGCTGACTTGCCTGCATTCTCCAGAGACAATACCCTCTTTCACTCTGCCAGTTACCTGGGCAGCAAAGAAAATATTATTGCTTATCAACTTCCTTGTGAGTACTAATGTGCTTCTGAATTCAACAAGAGGGCAAATTCCACCTTACAGAGCTTTTCAACCCTGGCAAGATCCCTCTCTGTTACGAAAGAAAAGCAAATACAACAATCCCAGTTCAAAGAACAATAAAAACTGGAAGCCTCCTCCTCTGCCCCCCCACCCTTCAAGAACTCATTCTAAAAAGGAAGTGGTGAAATGCACAAACTTTAAGAGACATTGCCACATTTCTTGTCAGAAAGACACCCTTGAAAAACTCCATTTGACCCTCTGCAAGCTCAGCAGTTTCTCCTGAAACCAGAACACCATGCTTTCGCTCTCATATTTCACAGGAAGAAGCTTCCTACTATTCAAGGCCAAACCAGCTTCTGAGTTTCAGGAACCAAAGTTCAGTTCCCCATCTAAAAGATGCAGCTGGGTCTCAGTAGCCTGCCATATTGTTTGGGAAGGTAGGGATGGTTGGCCCCACTGCTCTTTATCATAAGGTCTAAGCAGGCCTGCAGACATCTGGCAGATGGAGTACCTCTGCTAAAGGCTACGTACAGAAGGCTTTCCTTGCAGCAAAGCTGAGCATCACTTGTTTGGGGAGTGTGGTCACCTTCAGGAAATCCCAAGACCTTGGTTAGTTGCCCAAAGGCATCCCAGTGGGATCCACTGGGCTAGTCAGAGTTCTTCTCAAATCTCTTGTGCCTAGCTAAGGAGTTGTGGCTGCCACCAGGACATAGATACGTTCTGAAGTGGCCAGCAAGATAGTGAGGCAGTGGAAATACACCAAATGTAGATATTTCTCCTGAGTTCCATGAAGTTTTGGAAGCTACTCCCTTCACTTCAATGTCTGAAGATACAGCCCTTACATCTAATGTGTTCTGAAGTAACCACATTCCCCCATGACTGAACGTTTGTTCACTAGCCAGCCCTCAGGCTAGAATCCTTGCAGGACTTTATGAGATTCTTGCCAGCGAGAACAAGCCTGGCTTTAGGATCTCATCTCCAAAGCTACCCAGGAAAACTGAGAGTCTGATAAACCAGGTGAAGATGGAAACTTCTGCAGAGCTGGGGCAGTAACCAGGCTCTGACTATCTGGGCAGAAAAGCACAAGCACAGATTCAAGGACACAGTCTAGGGGACCTCGCCTCTAGTGGTCTCTGGTCCAGCCTCACAGTGAACCTGCCCATCACTCTAAATCAGGCCAGATGTGGATCCTTCAAAACCCCCTAGGCTGAAGGCCTCCACCTGCCTGGTCTCAGGGCTGCACTGCCCACCTGGGGATGCAGCTTTCTCTAACACCTGCCTGACCTATTTCCTCCAGCTGCAGCTCGCATCTGCTTCTCCTTGTTACACTTTGTCACTTCCAAGAAGAGTCTGGCTCTGTAACTGCCTTTCCAGGAGTAGTATCCCACTGTTAGTAAATTGGTTTGGCACCAAAAGACACAGGACAGGTACCTACTACCACAGACTAGAGAAGAACCAGGTGTGGGTTTCCCAGTTGTAAGCCAGGAGCAAAGGGAAATGATCCCTGTCCTTCTGGGAGCTATGACAGCAGGACCTTGTTCTTAGAAAGGTGGTGGGCAGCATCAGAGGTCTTCTCTGGAGCCTATAGCTGCAGAGTTCTTCCACCTCCCTTGTGGCATTATCTGCATGCAAAAAAACATTCAGGGGCCCACAGAAAAGAGAAGTGTGGGGAGCTCTCCCACACCCCTGTGGAATTGCTTTATGATTCCAGTTGAGGCTTTTCTCTTGACTGGCTGATTAAATAAGAATTGACATCTCTCTGTTCTCCAGAAAACTCCTAACGTACTTTTGAGCTCTCTAACAGCCAGCCCCGTTTACCTGATATATGACAAGCCAGCAAGAGAGTGTGGCAAAGGCAGGTGTTACCAACACCACAGCCAGTGCTTTCTTCTGCTGTATCATGAGTTTTAAAATCAATTCACCATGTAGAGCAGAGATAGCGGGTTCAGTTTTGTGCTTTTTGGTTCTTAGTTTGGCTTTGACTGATGCTAACTAAGTGGGAGGACTATCCATGCTTTCCCTGCCAGGGAAATGAGATTCTGTGCCCGTTCATTCACCTGCTGAGCTTGGCAAATGCAGAGTCTCTGGGAAACCAGTGGCACCACTCTGAACCAAATCCATTGCTGCAAGTGCAGAAGGAGTGTTTGGTTGGGACTGGGAGTGTGTTTTTGAAGCAAATCTCCTTATTGCTGCCATTTACTGCACTCCAGTTTGTACTGCAAAGCCGTCTTGGAGCATGCACACAGGATTCCCTCCAGATGAAGCAAAAATCATTCCAGAATCAGAACCCAGTGCACTCCATCTGCTAATGGGACCAGCTGGATCAAATTAAAACTACCAAAATGCCCATGGTTATGAAGCGTGGTACCTCCTCTTTCACTCCACAGGTCTACCCCTCTTCCACAATGGACCTTCATGGGCTGCAGGGGTTCATTGGTCTTCATCACAAGTTGCAGGGAAATCTCTGCTCCACCACCTGGAGCATCTCCTCCCCCTCCTTCTTCACTGACCTTGGTGTCTGTGGAGTTGTTTCTCTCACATCTTCTCACTTCTCTCTCCAGCTGCAAAGTGTGCAGCTTTTTTTTCTCTTCCCCTTTTTTTTTCTTAATTCTGTTATCACAGAGGAGTTACTGCTGGGCTCGGCCTTGGCCAGCGGTGGGTCCGTCTTGGAGCTGCTGGCACCGGCTGTGTCAGACACAGGGGAAGCTTCTGGCAGCTTCTCACAGAAGCCACCCCTATGTCTCTCCCTGCTTCCCGCTACCAAAACCTGGCCACGCAAACCCAATACGTAGTTAACAGAGAGGTGAGGTCAGTCACTGCACAGACACTTTTCCATAGACAGCCCTCTCTTCAGCCTTGCCTGTCTTCAAAAGACTATTTTCTTTACCTCCTCTCCTCCAAGTATTGCTCTCTTATACTGGTTTTGGGTGTTCCTCCATCTCTGATCATTTAGTTCAGCATCACTGTTCTCCTCTGTGACCAGACCCCTTCTTCACACCTTCCATCTATCAGCAATGAAGATCAGCTTCTCCTCCCATACAGGAGTTTATTTCCTACATACTTAATTCCTGACAGTTTCTTTGCATATCTCCTCCAGTACAAGTTTCAATTGTCTTCCAGTTCTGTCCCTCTGCAGCACCCCTCCCTCCAACCATTCCGGCCAGGGTGCACCCCTGGCAGAAGCTCCATGTCCCAGCTGAGCTTCCTGCTACAGGCTCACTCTCTCTCTCTCTGCCACCGCTACTTTCTGTGCTAGCCTATTTCTCCAGCATAGCTGATATCCATGCAGACAAGCTGATCTTTTCTCTGCCTTTGAGCCAGCTCTGGGCATCTATGCCTCAGAGACTTTTGAGCCAAAGGCTTATCTGTCTGTTTAGCCAGCCCTAATGGATTTTCCGCCTGCAGATTCATCTAATGGCTTTTCTTGAACCACATCCCTAACATCCTGTGTCAATGAGTTCCACTGTTTATCTGTATCCTGTAGTTCCTGGACAGTGATAAACAGGAGAACAATAACTCCCTATCTGAACTCTCCATCCCATCATCCTACCATATGTCAAAGGCTATATGTAATATCCCTTTTCAGGCATATCTTTTCCAAGCTAAACAGTTGTCACCCTCAGCCTTCTTTTCTGCAGTAGCAAGTCCTCAATAAGCTGCAGAAAGCCAGCATTGCATGAGGCATTCAAGACACAGCTGCACTGTAGATGTATCCAGACAGCATTAGATCTTTTCACAGTGCCAGTGGAAAGCAAAAAGAGAAAAAAAAAAAAGGAAAGGAAAGGTAGCATAGTCCTTGAAGTCTGGCTGTGAATTAAAGTAGCATTTGAACTCTTGACACAGTGCAGCCCAGGCAGCTTGGGAAGTGATTTCCATACTTTAGGCAGTAAAAACAAAGATTGTGTGAAGAAGAGTGAGAAAGACTGGGTAGGAGACATTGGGCCACACTGCACCTGACTGAATATGCAGTTTCCTCTAGGTATCTTACATGCATTAATGAAATTACATCTGCATCTAGGGCTTTTCAGGAGCAGAGAGTGTCATCAGGATCCACGAAACTTCTGCAGACAGCTGAGAGCCAGAGGAGACCGAGAGGCATGCTCCCAGCTGTGTCCTCAGCCAGAGATGGCAGCAAGTGGGAACAGTCCCACAGAGGGGTCCCCAGGGTGGCTTGGGGGCTGCAGATGAGTGCTACCGCTGCCTCACGTTACACCCTGGACTTCCTGCAATGCCAGGGAACTCCAGACACAGGAAGGACAGCAGACAATGACACAGGCAGATATGGAGGTAAAGAAAGAGAAAGGTTTTTAGAAAGAGCTCAAAATAAAGATCTGAATTTCCTGGGGAAGACTTGCCTTTCTGCAAGAGTTCAAGAAACTTGCACACTTACAGACATGCAGACTCAGGAGCCATGCAATCATCTGCCTGTATTGCCAGTGGCCAGTGGCAGCAGAACCCCACAACAATGAAACCCTTCCAGTGCCACTATGGTGTCTGTGCCATTAATTTTCCAAACCCCCACAACTGAGCTTGACTGCAAGACAGGCAGAAACAAGACTATAAATGGTGCTATATTTTTTTACATATAAGATACAAACTGTCATGAAATCACAGAAAAGTCTATGTTCCAAGTTATGGTGTCAGGGAAGGAAGAACAGGTAAGACACTGGAAACTCTTCTGAAATACACAAAATCTGGTTTCACTCATTTCTCAAAATTGCAAAAAAGAGAAGGTAGAGCAATTGTCACTTCAGCTGCCTCTTTACACATCAAATAGATTTACTCTCAATTAGGCTTAAGATGTTCTGTTCCACTAACAGCTCACAAAGGGCTGGGCACCAAAACCAAGCTCTTACCAGTAAGAGATTTCCCAAGCTAACAGCAAGATGAGCTTTATTTAAATGTTTTTTGAAACCTCAAGGATGACCACAATATACTTAAGGACATCCTTTGATATCTTGCCTCTGGACCCATAACACAGACATGTTCTCACCACTCATCCAAGTTCAACACTGGGCATGAGCATTGGGATAAAGGTAGCCTTTCCAGGTGGATTTTAGCTATGGGTTTCCTTGGTTTAACTCCTGGGAACTTTGGTTCCTAGTATCATTACCAGTTTTTCACTTCTACTATCATCACAGAATCATAGGCAAATTTAGGCTGGAAGGGGCCTCTGAGGGTCTATAGGCCAAACTCCTGGTCAAAGCAGGGTCAGCCTCTAAGTCAGGCCAGGTTTTTCAGGGCCTTGTGTACATGAATTCTGAAAATCTCCAAAGGTGGAGGTAATACAGGCAAGCAAACCATGCTGCTGAGTCCCTATCTGGCTAATAACTGTGACCTCAGTCAGTCAATACACACTAGCGCAGAGGCAGGTACTGGTCCTACGCAGTGCTCTGCCTCCGTGAGGATGAGTCACTTACCCTTCCCTCTCCAGATCTCCAGCCAAAACACAGTCAGTAAAGTCCATCTCCACTTACACTCAGTGTCCCAAGTGGCTCATAGGACTTCTGCCTTCAAATTGTCATCCCTTCAGTGACCATAAAACAAAACTCAGGACAGAAAGTTATCTGTCATGTTGGGGAAGAAGAATACCACCTTGGGATCCTAAAAGCAAAGTCCAGCAGAACATGCTGAGAGCTTGGAGAGAGAAGTGTGTGCCCTCCACCATGGTGAGACAGGATGCTTTGGGGGTGACAAGCTGGGGAAAGAAATCTCTACAGATTGCCAGGTACCTGCTGTTCAACTAAGAGCAGGCTGAGAGATGTCACCCACTTCCAGGGAATACTGCTGTTTGCACTTACTGACATTATTTAGAAGATGATCCTGTTCAAGTTTCTAGCAATGCATCATCCCAGGAAGCTCTTCCCACGATTCTTCCTCTTTGCTGCTAAAAACACAACTGCCTTATTATTTTGCCAAATAATAGCTTCCACTTTCAGATACTGGCTCTCATTCTGGTTTGTCACCCAGATTGAAAAATCCATTATCTGTAAAGATACAAGAGGCTTCTGATATTTTCAACTCCACAGGAACCAAGAGTTCACCAAAACACTACTTGGACACCAAGAAAGATGAAAGTGTCAACTTTCTAGTTGAGCTTTTATTTATAAAATCTCAGTGAGGCATTGTTTTTCTGCTCCAAGACTTGGTTTGCATGTAAGGGTGCATCACACCTATAGCTATTGCACGGGGCTTAATGTATGGTGAGGGGCACGAGCCCCAAATAGATGCAAGGGGCTATAAAGCCAAGCCATTCAATCCCTATTAAACCTTTAAATTAGTACCATCATTCTTAAAATGTGAGACACTGAACTCCTATTAATTTCTATGGAAGCTGTCGGATGCCAGTCCATCAAAATCAATCTTTTCAATTCAGACTTCAGGCATCAGTTACTGACATCAAGACTTTTGCAAATTCAAAGAGAAACAGGAGCCACAGCCGTGACCACAGGCAGGAGGGGTCAGAAGAAAGACTCTGATCCTCCCTGACTGAAAGGAAAAGAGCCTCTATACATAGGAGGAGCTGAATATTATGTGAGCAGGAACTTGAAGCAATGCTATTCTGATTTTGTTTTTGTTCCTCTGTGTGTGTATTTTGGTATTCAAATTAAATTAGAGAAAATGGCAGAGAAAAACAATGTGTACTGATTACATTTAAGTAGATGTTAGCAAGACAATCCTTGACTTCTTCTATTTGTCTGTCGCAATTAGAGAGCCGTCTGGGTTCTCTGTGCCTATTACCCTGCAATTTTGTTGCCAGCACAGGTTCTTTTTAGGGGCCAGACAGAATGGAAGAAATCAGAGGATGACAAGGAAGATTGGTCCTTTCTGGCATTGTTCACGTTACCAGACTGTTCCCAGCAACATCAGTGTGAGGTTCCTTAGAAAGGAGCATTGTAGCTGTGACAGCAGTTCAAGCAAAATACTAGCAACACTTTTCTAAGGCAATACATTTTATATTTTTCAAGAGTTGTATATTCTTGCTCAGGGCAAACGCTGTGAAACGTTGGTTTAAATAAGTGGTTTTAAGTAACCTCATATGTAACCATGTGGAAGGTGGCTAAGAGCTGAATGGCACTTGCAGAGCCAAACTTTCCACAGCCTGGAAATCAAAGTTCCACAGATAACTGATGGGAGAGTAGCTACTCTGCTAGGGAGAGCAGTGAAAAGCCTATGGCTGGATTCAGTGCAGATGGCTGGTGTGACAATGACACTGGGTGGCATTCAGGGGCAGCACCACTTCAAGGGTCCTCTTGGCAGATAGGCAAACATGCTACCTGGCTAAACACTCCCTGGCTAAACAAAACCCAGGCGACGCTGGAGTAGGACAGGCAGCTTTGGGAGAGATCTGCTGCTCCCAGTCCCACACTTGCACATGCGCTTGTTCACGTGCTGCATCAGTCCATACTCCAGCCCAGGGAGAGGGCAACATCTGAGAAAAAGGCACTTGTCTACTAAGCACTACCCATGCACTCTGCCTGTGGTTCTCAGAAAACCTGGGATGGGATCCAGAACTTTCTGACACTCCCAAGGAGGATTTCAGCCTTCTGCACAGGCACCCAGCAAGTAGTTTAAATTATGGTATCTGTAGAGCAAAGATTGATCAATTTCTGGCCCAATATTTGCCTTGGCTCCTGCTTGCACCTTTTTTCTGACTGTCCCTGCTCTGCTCTACATACAAGCTGGAGCCACGAGGCTCATATTCTTTTTACTAGTGTAACCCTGACCTGGAGAGCCTTGCCCAGCCACCTTTTCCTGGGAGGAGCTCTCCCCTAGCATTACCTCCTCTGCTGTTCAAGCACAGCTCCCAAGTTGCAGGAGAAAGAACAAGATGGAGTTTGGCCTCTCCTGCTTTCCTGGAAGCTACCTAATCAGTTTCCATGGACTTTGTCTCAATCTCAATGATAAAAATAACACAAATGCTGGGAGTTTCTGCTGCTTTGTCTTCCTTATCAGTTTCCTCAGTTACTTTGTCCCAGAGGGGAAGACAAGCAGTGCAGAGTCACCGGTGCAGAAGACCTCTTCTCTGCAGGTAGGAATGCCCATGTTTCCTGGCACAGAGATAAAGAGCACAGCAACTCACCAGACTGGAAAGAAACCCTTGCACAAACCAGAGCCCAGAACGATGCTAGGAAGAGAGAGGGAGAGAAAGGCCAAACTTTGGGCACTGCTCTGGGAAATGTGAAACCATGTGAAATAGAGAAGGGAGCAGGTCAACAGCGGAAAAGAGAACAGGGCTTGGAGCTGCACATTATCTTTGGTCCTACCATGTGGAGTAGCATGTCTCCAAACTTTAGAAAGGGCTTTGCTTGGCTGAGGGCCAGAAAGTCCTATTCGTGAATTTCAAAGTCCTTTGGAAATAGTGAGCATCAGTATTAGTCTAATAGAGCCCTGCAGGCTGTATTTTCAAAATGGAGAGTTGCTGGCAAGCCTGTAATACCACAGAGGGGAAATCCCTGGAAATACTAGGCTAGCCTGGCTTCTACTTGCACACCAATAAAATCCTGTGAGTGTCAAACCCCTCAGCCCACAGAGTCTCCTGGATGATCTAAAGGTCTTTCCTGTTTCTCCTGCAGAGAGGCAGAAGGCACGTCAGCATAATTGCTATGTGCTGCAGGCTGCTTTCCTCAATCAGCCCTCTGCAGCCAGAGCAGTTTAATGTACACTTAAGGGAAGCCAGGTAATGACTACATGTGAAACACCTCACCCACCACATTATCGCTCCGGTGTCTTCTTGGCATGGGAGCAAGACACCAGACCGTCTGTGGCCATACTGTGCATCAAGAGGTGGCCAGTCCCAGCTGTTTCAAAGAGCTGCCACTGTACAGCCTCACCAGGGATGGGTCTGCATGTCTCATGGCGTCTGAGCAGGAGGTTCCTCAGCAGCCACCCAGACATCAGCCCACTGCCCAACTGTAACATTGGCTATCATTTTATTGCCAAAAAAATACTACTGCTGTTTATAACTGGCAGGTGGGGATACTCAGGTAAAGTGGTGTTTTGTTTTGCAGGGGTTTTTTTGCATTGAGCAAACACTTCAAGCAGACTTTCTTGAAGAAGGTTTGTTTATGAGAATGGAGGGCAGGGTCTGGTCATTAAGTATCAGGACTCTGCTGAGGTCATCTTGGACCAGCCAAGAGCAGATGGTGGGGAACTGATCTGGGACAAGCTTCCTCCACTGTTTCTTCACAGAAGGGCTCTGTCATACCCTGTCACAACCCACCCTCCAAGAGTTTCCTGATTGAAATCCCTGCCGTGGAAATCAGGGCCCAGCAGGGTGGGATGAAGACTTCACACTGTGTAGCTGCTGTGGGCCAAGGAACACAAAAACATCAGAGGCAGCGAACTGACCACAACATATGAGGAGCCTGCAAAGTCATGGACAAAATCTACTTTAGCTTGCCTCCAGGGCAGCTGTCTCTCATTCCAAAACATCACCTTGGCTTCTAGGGATTTGCCAAAGCCTTCAGTTCTCCACCCAAGTCTCTGTTAACACTGAAGAACCCATGTGCCTGGGCACCAGCAGCTCACAGCACAGGGGCCTGCTCCATATTTCAGTGTACACTCCCAAACCCTGGTCCACGCAGCACTCGGGCATCCGGCAGCCCAGACAGCCCACAGGCAAGGGAGAACTACCCTTGCATAGGCACCACAAACCGGTTCTAGAGACCAGCAGCCTGCCCAGTGCCAACCCACTTAGAAAGAGAACCACAGGAAACCTGCCACAGAGTCAGACAGCCCAAAATCCACTTGTTATCCAGCTGCTAACAAATGTAGCTGACACAGAAACACTCAAAATTTTATCCATTACTGACATTTCCTGAGCAATGGGGGACTGTTCAGAGGGGACAAACCAACATACTGGAGGGGCAGGTAGAAATTACCCAGGGAGGAAAAAGAAAGTAAGAAACCCACCACATCTGAGGATACCCTGACCTGCTATCAGGAAGCCCACCTGCTGCACAGACACATCCAGCAAGCAGTCAGATCGATGGGACGGAGGTGAGCAATGCTGCTGGCCAGGCTGATGTAGCTGGCGCACAGAGGGCAGCCGACTCCGCTCCCCTGGCCTTGTAAAACCCACACACTCACACAGAGCTGCTTTGCCTCAGAGGAAGAGGGGTCAGGAGGAGCTCGGGCAGAGCTGGGGTGCAGGCATCAGAATTGTCTGGCTGTTTTTCCAAATGTCTCCAGTGCCTGGGCCTCGTGTTTCCCAGGTCTACAGTAGCTCTACAGAGATGATGGGGTTTGATTTGTTGCTATGGCCTAATGGATTGAATGAATTTGAAATCCCTTTCAGTGTTGGTGCAATAGCTTGTGTGCAGTAATGCTAATTCACCAAACAACATCAGCAGAGATTAAAACACCTCCTTTCTATCTTGTTTCTCAGAAGCAACCAGCTCCCCCCTATCCTGTCCCACAACATCAGCAGAGATGAAAACACCTCCTTTCTATCCTGTTTCTCAGAAGCAACCAGCTGGGACAAACCTGTCCCACAAAGCTTTGCCCTAGAGTTTTCTGAAATTCTCACACCAAAATATGAACTCCCTTCGTGTCTCCATCAGTCACTCCCTATCTCTGATCAAACGGGGAGAGATCTGAGCTCTCCAAAGAGGGCACGGCCAGGGGGAGAACAAAGGGAACAGCAGGGCTACTCAGGCTGCTCCTTTGTTAACCCACCGGGGAGCCTGCGTTGAGAAGCTTAAAAGGCAACCAAACCCAACCTTCCCGCAAAGGTTCTCCGAATCCTCTGCAGAAATCACGTCCCTCGAGCACCCAGGAAGAGATGAGCCTGTCCAGGCAAATTCCCTTCACAGGGGTTCCAGCAAACACGGTGCCTTCTGAGGAGGTGTATGCGAACAGGGGAGGGATCAGAACAGGCGTGATGCTCCAGGGCTCTTTTGCCACACTGCAGAGCAAGACAAGGAGGGCACCACTCCCTGCAGGGTGAACAACAGACATGCAGCAAGACCCTGCACATAGCTAGCCTCCCCAGGCCACTGGGGACTTGTTTTCCAAGTGCTATCATCATTACATATCCCTTTGCAGCAGCCGGCCTTCGCCCCTGACAGAGCTGCAGCATCAAAGCCAGACCTAGGGGAAGGAGTGGTCCTCCAAGGCTGTGCTGCTTGAAAGCAAGACCCCTTGCAGAGCTTGCCCCGAAGGGGAACTGCCACCAGGAGACCCCGCTGCCAGAGAGGATGGCCCAGATGTCGTTTATGTGGCTGTCATCGTGCCACATCACCAGATGTGACCTGTCCTGACATCAAGCATCCAAAACCCCCTCAAGCCCATGGCAAACGGGCCAGATTCAACCACTCCCACACATCGAGAGACGCTTGTCTCTGTGTCACCGGCAAAGTTCCGCCGGGGGGGCTGGCAGGGAGAGGCGCGGCTATCCCGGGCAGGTGGTGTCACCCCTGGGAGAAGCCCCGCTGCTCCGTGCACTGGCCGCACACCTCGGAGCGGAGCCCGGCCCACGGCGGGACCCCCAGGGCCAGCGGGCTGCTACCGCGGGCCGGCTGTCGGTCTGTCACGCTCGGCACAGAAAACCCCGCTGCGGTGACCTGCGGGAGCAGCCCAAGGGCAGGGCGCCGTGGGGAGCAAGAATCCCGCCCGGGGAAGGCGCGACCAGCACCGGCTGCCCGGACTGCGGCCAGCGGTGAGCCCCCGTCCCTGCTCCCGCCACACACGCCGGGGGATGCCCGAGGCCCGCGGCACCGCATCCCCGGGCTGTCGGTGTCCCCGCGGCTGCCGGCGGCGGAGGCGGCTCCACACAAAGCGGGGTGGGGCCGGCGGGGGCTGCCGCACCCCAGGCACAGGGGGAGGGCAGGCGGCCCCCTCCGCTCCACGGCACCCCGCGGGCTACGCAGGCCCCGGGCTGTGGCAGGTGCCCCGCCGGCCCTGCCCACGCGTGTACCGCTCCCGCGACCCCTCACCACCACGCCCGGTCTCATACCTTGCCGCGGGCGGCGGGGTCCGGCAGCGCGCAGGGCTTGCGCATGGGAGCCGCGCCGTTCCGTGCCGTGCCGCGCCGCGCCGTGCCGTGCCGTGCCGTGCCAGCCCAGCCCGCTCGCGGTCCCCGCCCCTGCCCGCCCCCCACGCCGCGCCCCGCAGCCCGGAGGTGCCGGCAGGACTGATGCGGGAGCGTGAACCCGCGGAGCTCCGGAGCGCCTTCCCGGAGAGGGGAGGTGCGGTCCGGTCCGGTTCGGTCCGGCAGCGCGGCTGTGCCCGACCCCTGGGCGCGATCGGCCACGGGAAGCGTGGGGTTCGCGCCGCTGCTGTCGCGGGGACAGTCCCTCCGTAACCCAAGTGCCCAAGCGGCTCTCCTGTCCCTGGGCTGGGGGACCCGCCCATCAGCGCTGCAGGTGGGTGCTCCAGCCCTGTGCCTGGAGGTACCTTGTGAAGCCTGGGTACGTCTTACTAGATCATCCTGACAGCATCAGGACTTTGCCATCATCTGCACAGAGGGTCCCCACAGGCCTTGCCTTAGCTCACCGAGCTGTGAGGGCATGGTGGCACGTTCCCATATCCTCAGTGTGACTGCTAGTTACTGAGCACTGCACCCTGAGCACTGCACACATGATGGGGAGACATGGGTCCATGTGGGCTCAAAGCTACAGGGCCTTCATGGACAGCAAATGGCTCTGGAAAGCTTTTCATGCCTGCAGAACTCACACTCAGACTGGGGTTAGTTGGTGCCTTGACAGCACTACAAGCCCACCTGGTACCTTGGATGAAGAACCTGGTAAGTAGACAGCAATGCCCAAGATGAAAGGGCAGAGATTTCCTTGGCCAGGTCACCCAGTCAGCTAACACCACTCTGGTCCTGTCTGAACAGAGCCTGAGACAGCTGGCTCATCTCCATGCTTTAGTCCCACCAGTCTGTGGGTAGCAGTGTCAGCTCAGGGCTGAGCCAGCAGGTGTGACAAGACCGTGAGAATGTACGTCCTCCACAAGTGAGATGCTGCAGTTCAGGTGTCCCTGCTTTGATTCTGTGGGAATTCTGTGGAAGTCCACCAGTCCCTCAGGGCAGCTGAAGTCCTTTTGAAGAAGGAAAAGCAGACCCTTGAAAAGAGCAGTCCTGCTGAACCCTTCAAGGGAGTTGAGCAGCCCCCAGGAGTGATCTCCATGTCTTGCAGCCAGGTGCCAGGCTGAAACAGTATAGGAGACCAAGGCAGTTGAGCAGAGACATGGCTATTGAGAAGCACTGTCCATGGATAGAGCACAGGAAGCAATTGTTTTTGCTGCTCATTCCTCTTTGCAGACTAGGAATGGGTGGCTGGGACTGATGTCTGTACTGGGATGTTCTCGGTGGTTGGGGTGAACTGTACGCTTTCTTGGGACTTCTCAAGTGGCCATCCAACAGCAAGGGTTTGGCTGAGCAACTGCTGCTGACAGCCTGTGTCCATGGAGGTGGATTGTGGCAAAGAGCACCTCCACACCAACACTTGTCCTGCTGTGCCAACGGCTTCCAGCAGCCCCAAAGAACACACCGTTGTTAGTGCTTTCTGTTGGAATCCAACAGCAGAAGTTGGAACAACGTGCCCTGTAACTCTGACATCCCACATCCTTAAGCCAGCCGCTGGGAAGAGCGGACGGAGCCAGCACCTGTTGTGTCTGCTCTGCCTTACAGGAACTATGTCGGTGTGGCTGCATTCGTGGTGTCTCTGCAGCTTTGGATAAAGCACCTCTCACCTGGCTGGGGGCGGCTCCCAGGGAGCAGGGTCCTGCCTTGCAGGGAGCAGTTGCAGAAGTGGATGAGGTGAGTCAGAAGGAAAACAGCTTTCTGCTGTTGCCTTGCAACCCTAGGAAGGGCACGACCGGTTTGCAGACACAATATCCTCAGGTAGACTTAGTTCAAGGCTAAGTTATATGGGTGCATAGCCCAGCACGTCTGCAGTGAAGAGGAAGTGCTGCAGCACGCACTGTACTCTGCTTCACCCCAGTCTGCTGCCCACCCCAAATGTGCTTGCCATGGTTAGTGATATCTCCTCTTGCACTAACTAACCTGGAGTGCTGTTTTCCTCTCTGGAGAGCTCCTGAGGCTGAGCAGAAAGCAGACAGGGGTATTCTCACGATGTAGCACCCCAGATGTGGCCTGCCGCCTCTCACTGAACTCCAGGAAAGGGGTTAAATTACCTCAAAGGGCATTAAATCAAGTCAGCTCCACCACTATGGCCCTGGCTTGGGAGAGTGGTTTGTCTTCTTGTACCTGGCACAACCCTAGGCCAGACAGAGCCAATGTTCTGTAGAGGAGCTCCTAGCACTGATAAATGGCTGGAGAAGTCCCAGCTTTGGCTCAGGCCACTAAAGTGAGCTCTTAGACAGGAAGATAAGCAGCCCCAGGTCTTGTGTCTGTGATAGTGACAGGAGGTTATCCAGCTTGCAAGCTGAAGAAACTCAGCACTGTGGGACAGCTCCTGCTACAGAGTGGTGTTGCTTCCCACTCATGGTCAATACCTTGTCCCTGGGCTCTCTCCTTCACCCTGGATGAGAAGCTCGAGGTTGGGATAAACATTAACCCAACACAGAACAACCTCCCTAGGAATGCCTCTTTCCGGGGCAGTGTGCCAGGATACAGGAGTGGATTGAGTGTTTTTGCTGTGCACTTTCGCATGCAAGGTCTTAGCTGCAGCCTATAGAGGTAATGGTGGTTCAGACCAAAGATCCTTCCCGTGCAGTACCACCTAGGGCCAAAAAGGGGTGAAGGGAAGCCTCCCAGCCTCTATCTGTTTGCATCTCAGGGACCCACTGAGCCAGGAGCTGATAGCCCAAGGGTTAGATTAATGGAGAGATAGAAAGCTTAATTTAACAAGTAGTAGTTATGCATACAGCAAAGCTCAGCAAAGGCTGACTCTGGGGTGCAAAAACATGTTTTAACCACAGCTGCCAGCACACCAGAGGGAGCTACTGGGATGTCCAGCCAGGTCAGATTGTTTTCCAACCACAACCATTGGCCATGGCAGCACAGATTAACCTTGTGCACTTCACGCAGGGGTAACCTCTGTTCAAAACACCCCTGGCATTGACTGATACTCACTGCAGGTCTTGCAGAGGCAGGAGGGTCTTGCATAGGGCTAAGGTAACTTCTGGGCACAGGTGACATCTTGTGACAGAACTTCTGTAGCCCTAAAGTTTGTGGAGCAGAAGAGGAGTAGGGCTCATGAGGACATGCTAGCTTGGCTCCAATATGCAGGTCTGCACAGACCTTGCAGATATTCCTATATCCACAACACTGTAGTAAGGAACAACCACAAGTGACTGGCTGGTATGACATGGAGAAAGGGCCCTCAGAAAATACACATGTGGACCAAAACCAAGAGCTGGTGAAGACAGAACATAAGAGAAACTTCTAGGAACTCTGAGACGTCCTTCCCTTCTGATTTCAATTTAAAATTATTTTCAGAATTTCCCATCAAGGACAACAGCTTGGTCCTTATATCTTCTTCAGAAAATTTTATTTTTAATGGGTCATTATATACCACATAGAGCAAAGTTTATTTATATACTGTAGACATATGTCAGGCTATAGTTTGGTATAATAATGCATGTTTCAATGCCTTTTAAAAAAAAACATAAGGGTAGGATGGAATAAAATATTTTTAAGTTGTTGCAAAAGGTTCTAGGAAAAATACAGTTGTAAGTACACTTCTAATTTCCATGATATTGATTTAAAATGTAATAGCTTTCAAAAGTCCGTAACAGTTGCAAAAATCTGTATTTGTGTGCACCCATGTACACAACACTAAGTAAATTAGATGAGCAGTTATTACCTGTAAAGAAAAACCTTATGCCTTTTGAACTTGTCTAGCTAGGTGGCATCATTTCAAAACTAGTGCATTTTTTCAGATAATGTAGTAAGACTTTAACAACATTTTATTCTCATCCCACACTTTCAATGTGTGCAGCTGCCAGTGACATGCAGGCATCTACCTCACTCTTGCCTATCTATTCACTCTTCCCAAAACCTTATTTCCATTTTGATTACTTCCATACTGTGCAGTTGGCCTCCGCAGCTCTCTCCCAACTCAGACAGAATTTTATAATTCTTTGAAACTGGCTGATTTGTCCAGTTGTCCCTAAGGTAGAGTTGAGGCAGATCAGATGAAGAGAGGTCAGTGCTGTTTCCACTAGAGTCTGATCATGGCTACAGCCTACCTGGCTGAGAACAGTATGGGCTACAAATGCTTCCTTTTCCTTCCTCTGCAAGCAATAAAAACTTTATACCACAAGAGGTTTAAAGGAGGCATCATCCACTGAAGGGGCTTGGGTTCAAGGTCAGTCTAAAAACGTAGAGCAGCGCCCCCCTTACAGCAGGGTCTGCTGTATGCTGTCAGTGCCAGCACTGCAGGTTCACCTGGAATAAAGCACCATTCAGCAGGAAAGTGGGGCAGCAGTATCTGCCACCATGTTAGGGAAAAGAAGCTGTACTTATCTGAAGCACTTAACTCATCCTGGAGGACAGAGCTGCACAGGCAGGGAATCCAGCACAGGGAATGGGTGAGCCTGGGAGGCAGGGAGAAGGCTATGAGATCCCATTCCCAGAGGCAGGCAGGGCATCTCTTTGTGCTAGACCCATGGAGGCCAGGTCCCTGCTTGAGGGGAAATTAATGTTTTTTCTAAAGAACATCACGTTACCTTTTGTGACCTTATCCAAGTGGTTTGCAGGGTGACCGCCAGAGCACCATATTCCATGGCTCAAACACCTTCAATATTGGGAATGCCTACAGAAAAGAACTCCTCCCTCCCATTATGAATGGGGGTCAGAGACACGGATATCAACATGGCAACTGGGCAGAGGAGCATAACTGTGAGGCAGAGAGAGATGGCCACACACTAGTCCTGGCCAAGTATAAGGCAGTCAGAAGACCCCGGTATCCCCAGTAGTGGAAGTCTCCACAACATCAGGCCTTGCCTGCAGCGGTTAGTTTCATACTGAGAGCTCCTCTATGGAGCAAATTCACATCTGGAAGGCACAGTACTGCCAGGGTCAGGCCAACCCATAGATGGCTCTGCACAAAACTGAACAAAGAAGAGAGGTAGCTCCCAACAATTCCCAGCTAGGCAGGGAGACACACCTTGTTCTCCCATGGGCTTCCACAGGAACCAAAATAAACTGGAGAGGCTACTCCACTCTCCCACAATTCATCCACTTGTCTCAGCCTGAGTCCCATGGGAAGATGTCCTCCAGCTCCCAGAACTTCCTCAGGTGCAACATGACTAAGTAACTGCAATGTTAAACATGCTCTCCTGGCAGGCTAGCCACCAGGAAGCAGTGAAGGCACCATGCCTTCAAAGAGCAGGTTTCCTTCCTGACCAATTCAGAAGCTTTAGGTACCAATAAAGGAGTGCCCTCAGTTCATTACTTCTGGCCATTTCACTTGCTCATAAAGATCTCTTTCAAGCCTCTTTCAGAAAATGTAAAAAAGCCCTGCCTGGCTGGGTCTTTTGCACCCTGTCAACTTCTCTTGTGGTACCACAACTGGTAATTCCTGTGGAGGTTCAGCTGTAATCCTGAACTGCACAGGACAAGGTGGGCTGAATGGGGAGAAGTAGAGAAGAAACTCCTCTGACACCTTGCATTCCATTATAAAGTCTGACTTGGTCCCCAAATGGTTCTATACCTACAGCCTTGCTTCCTGGGGCAGAGGAACTCCTGCTGTGACCCACTTTTCCCATCTGCTCCACCTCTTACATAGACAGTTGCTACTGAAGACCTTCTGCAAGGTGGGAGGGAAGTGATGAGCAACTCTGTTTTTGTTAAATCTCTTCTTCCTCTTCACTAACAACCTCCTTCAGGTCCTGAGGGCCCTGCTCTGCTCTCTCTTTTACATAGGCTGCCTTGATCTGTTCCAGCTCGCACAGCTCTGCCTCCAGCTCTTCTCTGTGCATTGACCGCCGGTTCCTCAGCAGTTTCATGGGGAAGGGGTTTAAGTCATTGAAGGCAATGTTCATCAGCTTCCTACAATGGAAAAAAACAGGTCTGGTGAACCTATTTACTGGCTGGTAACAGACAGTAACAGCTATGCCAAGTGCATCCTGGAGTAGGCTAAGAGTAGGGCCTCAGATTTCAGCTCTCTGAGCTCAAAAGTCACCAAGCAGCAGAGTCTTAAAGGAATCACAGGCAATTCCTCCCCACACAAACACCAACCCAAGCAATGCTTTAAACAGCCTTACACCACATAATACACCTTTTAAGGTACCAGTGTGCAGCCACTAGTCAGGAGATGGGGGATCATGTTGCGACAGAGGGAAAATCCGGACAGCTCAATATCAGTTGAATCATCAGACTTCCCATTTATTGATTACACATATGGTTCTTATATACAGCAGTTAATTAAGCTTATGCATGTTCCCAAAAATCCACACTGATTGGCTCATTAATTTTCCTGAGAACTTTCTCTTTGTTATAACAGGTGGTGTTGCTCAGTTGAGCTTCAAGGACGTCAACAACAGGATACTCCTCACTTGGCGGTTACCAGCTCCCAGCTACTCCCTTCTATTTTCCCAGCTTAGTTAAGGTTGTTTTGTCTGAAGTTCTCAAGAGAAAGTAGGCATCTTGGAGACTTCACTTATGTCAAGGGCTTAATGCTGCGGCCTAAGCCATTTCAATACCCTCACTGCTTTCTGCTAAAAGCTCTGATTATACAAATATCTCTTAGTGATCTACAACAGGATCAGATACCAATTCTGATGGCTCCTGAGGGAGTATTACCTGCTGACAGAAATCTTCCTTTCAGATACATGTTGCCATTAAAGGTTTTGAGTGGTGCTGTGTTCCCAAATACCCCAACTACAGCTGAGAGACACCCAGCAAGTGGCAGCACAAGTTCCAGCTGCTGCAAAAAGGAGGGTGTCCTAGACTTTGTGGCCTGCTCTGCTGTAGCATGCCTTTTACCTGAGCCAAAAATACTTCAAGTAACACCATGAAGGGAAAGTAAAAAAGAGACAAACTGTCCCATGGACCTGCCACATGCATCTCTCTTAACAGACTAGTCATAACTCTTTCTAGGCTGATCTAACAGGCAAGCAAGCAAGTACAATCCCAGGATGGAAGGTTATGTACAACCCACAGTCCTACCTGCCATCTGTGATCATCCTCGTGAAAAAGCGCAGGTACTGGTAGATCTCCACACTGTCGTGTATCCTTAGGATTTCCTCCTCGTTGTATTTAAAAATCGCAAGAGCATAGCGGAAAATCACCTGAAGGGTTGAAAGGTATTTGAGTTGACAGTCTTATGCAGTTGAGAGACCAGGTCCTCCTGGTGTAAAATATGGGATGGGGCACACAGCACTGCAGTAGAGGCTGGACACTGGGCTTCTCCTGCTCTCAGTAGGCTGCCTCAGGGCAGGCCTAAAGAAGCACAAAGCTAATCCCAAGGCAATGACCCCCTGTAAGCTAATTTACAACCCCAGAGCATAACACATCCTCCAAAAGGGCCCCACAGGGATTTCGCAAAGGTTCTCCAGTTCTCCCTACGCACAGGAGCAATGCAAGACTCATGTTTTCAGATAACTGTCTGCCCATCTTCTGCTTCCTGTATATGCCACACTCTCAGGTGTGTCTGGGTCACAGAGCAGAAGACACCATGTCCTGTCAGAGAGCTGTTTCATAGCAGGACTACCCGCTAAAAAGTGCCAAGGATACTGTGCACAGCATCAGGGACTAGGTCTGCCTACCAGCAGCAAGTACACAGATAATACAGGGGCTGGAAGGCATCAAGACACCCCACCAAACAGGCAGGACAGGACAAGAAGCTTAACCCCACACCTCTCTGACACACACGTATGTCCACCACCCTGCCATCACATCGCAGAGGTGAGGCAGATGTGAGGAAGGCCTAAACAGAGGGTCGCACCTTAGTTCCCTCGTACAAGAAGGCATCCCACACTCGCAGGAGGATGTCGCTGACCAGGCTGTCCACAAAGGCCACCAGAAACCAATTGAAGGTGATGAGTGAGACATCAATTCGATACTGCTCAAAATGAGCCATGAGGCGAGGCAGCTTCTCTGACAGGAAGTCTTTGAAGACTCTCTGATCTACCTAAAATTGACAAAAATAAAACAATGAAGTCCCAGTCAAGAGCAGTCCTGGTGTTGGAGGAGAGAAGCAGTGCAACAGGACAGTGGCCCATGCATGCCATGGTAACCTCTGGTTTTGCCTTCTAGCCTAACTACACTCTAGGAAGAGCACAGCACTCTTTGTCTCCTACCCCTTCAGAATCACTAAGCAGTGTACTTGTACACTGTACTGAGTACAAGCTGTGGAGCTGAAACAGGGCCAAGACACAAGCAGAGAGACATACATTCTTCTCACTCAGAGAAACATATTCCTTCTCAACTTCAAAGTCAAGAGGGAAGATGCTGACCCATCTTCCTGCATCAGTCTTACTGGGATTTTCTGTAATGTCATGAGCATCTAATGACAGGGATTAAAACCTGCCTAGGTTTGAATAACTCCACATGGCCCAATGGAACAAACACCTAGAATCTCTCCAACTTCGCAAGCAGGACCTGATCTTCTCACTTAGCTTCTCTTCGGGGTCTGCATATGGTCTGTGCTCTGCTTCTGGTTGGATGAACTGAGTCATAGAAATGCAGTTGGTGAGATCCTTGACCCAGGTTTATAAAGGCTTCATCTCAGGGAAGCCGTGGTTTCCTGAGGGGAAGTGCTAAGGACCAAGATCATGGTTAGATTTTCCCCTATGCCATATCACACTACTGCCCCACCTGTGCCAGCCCACTTAGCTGTGGCACTGGGTACAAACAAGATGAAGTGATATGCTTGGTCTTTAAAATCTGCAAGAGCTAAACCTTAAGTTTTCCAACCAACTCAGAGCACTTTATCAAGCCAACCCACAAAGCACCATCCTAGACCTTCCTCTTTATGTGGGTCTTAGTTAGACTCTCAGAGACCAAACATGAGGTCAAGAAGTCTTTCTAAAAAAGGCTCCCTCAGCTGACAGTCTTTCCTCACCAAATATAGGGGAGTCTCTGTGTCTTCAGTCTGCCATGTTTTTCCTCACCAAATATAGGGGAGTCTCTGTGTCTTCAGTCTGCCATGTTTTCCCTGTCCATCACTATTTGCCAAGTATTGAGCACTGCCTATTAAATCTCAGAGCTAACCCTACCTGCTTGGATAGACATTCTACTATCTACACAGTGATTTGGCTGCTTCCCTAGTCTGTGGTTTGGCCTCTCCAACACCATTGTCCTAGTAAACACTAGTCAACCAATTCAGTGGCACAGTCAGCCACTTTTGGCTACTGACACTTGCAGTCTCATCTATTGTGGGCTACAACCATCTTCTCTCTGAAAGAACCACAGCACAATAAAGACACCAAGGTCACAGCCAGGCTCACCAGACTGGGCACTGCTGGGTGTGGGTGGCATGGGAACACAATTACAATGCCATTGAACTATAAGTGATTTATCTTGGCACTCTGTCTGCCTGGGAGGACATTGTATATCTGATACAAGACAACACATCTTGCAAACGCTGAAATCCAGTGACTTTGAACCAGGAGGGTAAGTTACTCACAGAACATTTTACATCAAATGGCCAGAGGGCTTTCTAATCTGCAGGAAACCTCAAAGCCAGAACTAACACTGTATTTGAGCATGAACCAAGTACAGTGAATATAAAAATCTCAGTCTTTTCTTCCACCTGCACATGGCACTCCAAAGACAGGGTGAAGTTTCTGAAGAAACATCTGAATGGCTGCAGAATAGCACCTTCTTCACACTTAGTTCTACACATATTGTAGTTTGGTGCTTCACCTCTACTAGAACCTCCTTAAAACAAGGAACTGTGCAATTAATGGGCACATTCCTTCAGACTAACCTGACCTTCAAGTGATTACTCAGGAGTGGTGCCCAATTTCCTAGTGCTGGGGATCATTTTTGCTGTTCCTGTGTCCATAACAACTTTGTACTCTCTAGTCTGCAACATTTCTGCAATGGAAGGGATTGCAAGGCGGTATCACTGCCCTGTGAGAAATCAAACACACTGCAATCTGACTGCTTGCTTTTAAACCTTTACTGTAAATCACTGTATCAGAGTCAAAGCAGATGTGAGGGTGTGTCCTGGTTTTTAGCTGGGACAGAGCTGGGTTTCTTTTCAGTAGCTAGACTAGTGCTGTGTTTTGCTTTCAGCCTGGGATTTGCTATGAGAGAAACACTGAGAACATCCCAGTGTTTGCATTTTTGTCTCTGGAAGTGAAGGACTTTGTGTTCTGTTAGTCTGCAAGCCCAAGATTAAAGGGGGTGAGGAATATTTACATTAATAAGCTAAACTGGCGTTTGGATATGCCAGTGGGATGTTCCATATCATATCACATCATGGTCAGTGTATCAGTGAGGGGCTCTTCCTCTCTTGCTCTCTCTGGCTCTCGCTCTTCCAGGTTTGCGGTTTCAGTTCGGGATTGTCGCTCCTCCGGGATCAGGCCCGGCTTGGTCAGTGGGGGGTGACCAATGGCACTGGGTATCACTCATTTGTATATCTTGCTACTGTTATCATTATCACTACTATTTTAATATTAGTAATATTTTAAGTTTTCTTTTATTTCTACTATTAAACTGTTCTTATCTCAACTTAAAAGTCTCCTTACCCTTGCCCCCCAATCCTCTCCCCTGTCCCCTGGGGGTGGCGGGGAAGTGGGTGAATTGGCTGTGTTGGCTGCTGGCCAAGGGCTAGCCCAGTGAAACCACCACAGGGTGCCCAGCTCACCTGTGATGTTATCAGTGTGTCACTGTAGTAGTCTGCCGGCATTAGGTTCTCCACAATATGGACTAGGCACCAAAAAGCACTTTCCTCATCTTCCAGGACCAGGAGGGCAACAGCTGCCAATCTGTGATGGACAAGACATGGTGAGGCAACCCAACAGTGCAGGAGGAGACATAAGCCAGCACAGGAACAGGAGAATCTAAGATTCCTCTTGGCCTGTCTCTAGCTCCTTGAGTATCCAAAACATCAAATGTGGCAGGACAGTTGGTTGGAGAGGCAAGTGATCTGTTCTGCAGGTTTCTGAAGGAACCATGGGGCTGTGATTTTCTTTCTCATGTGACTCTGTCAGCAAACAGGAAGCATCAAATACGGAACTGGTCTGACAAAGACAGACTCCCCAGCTGAGGGATGTTCTGTAGATCCACTGAAGTTAGCACTATGCTGATTTTGGTTATTTCAATACAGGAAAGAGCTCACTCAAAGATACTACATATTATGTGACATAGCTGACCTTCCCATACATTCTTATACAGCCCTTACCACCTTCAGCTCTGACCTACCCACTTTCAGACAGACTGGAAAGATGGTATCTAATATCAAGGGCTGTCTAGAGTGGAAAATGCCTTTCATCCAACAACAACAGAAATACCTTATACAGACTTTCCTCATGTGAAAAGGTACAACCAGAAATTTCCTTCTTGCAGCTAGTGCTCAGTGCCTGATTTACATGGCAGCACACTTCCAAGAAGTTTGGTTTTATCTTTCCTATAGACTTCTCTGGGAAGCAAAAGAAGCTTTTAGATTCCCTGAACTTCCTCTTCTCCAGACAGAACCCCAACTTCCTCAGCCTCTCCTCATGTCATTTGCTGCAACTTTCTCATCTCTAATACTTCCCAACATTTCCTCCAACTCCTCTCAGCAAAAAGGGGAATCAAAAGGTTGTTCCTCTGCTGAGCACATTCTGGGACTGCCTCACTCTACCTCCTATGGCTGCTCCTTCCTATTCTGTAACTATGGAGATGCTGAACAAGTGCATCCTGCTGCTTGCTTGATCCCAGCAACAACACTGGGTTAAAAAAAGACACCAAATATAGAATTCTGCAGGAAAATACCTAGAGCCACGTCAGAACTCTAGAGAGGCAGGAGCCTGGGGTTGCTCAAATCACAGTCTAGAGTGTCTACACCTTCTCTGTGCTTATCTCATGAAGAAGCAGCATACTTGCCTCCTCACCTGTTCAGTCCCTGGCAGTATCCAATGGCAGGATTGTGCCAGGAGAATGCCAGCAACACCCTCCGGAGCTTTGGGATGAGCTGGGAGGTGGGAGAGGAAAAATGTTTGTTGTTGGTCAGTGTGCGGGGCAGGTCGAGTTCAATCTGCCGGCAGGCAGGGTGTTCGGTGCTCCTGCTCTGCCGTAGCAGCTGCTGGTAGTGGTCAGGCAGATGGCTGCAGTGCCGGCTGACAATCCACCTCCAGACCCGCTGCCGATGCTCCACTGGAATGCCACTTCGGATCAGGCTCTTCAGCTCTGCAGAGGGGCTCAGCTCTCCAACGCTATTCCACCTGTCACGAAGAGGCTTCTCCACTACTTCCTGGCTCCGCAGGTTGTTTGACTTTATCTCCAGGGCTTGGATTTTAGCCAGAAGTTTCCAGTCCTCAACTTCATAGTCAGGGACAGTCATAAACCCATACTCATCATACTCACTGGAGAGACACAAGGCAGAAGTTGGTTCAAAAGACAGTGCTGGTACCTGCGTCAAAAACCACTCCCTGCTTGGGGGCCATGCCAACTACAGCTTGCTCCCAGGTTCCTGTCACCCATGCTGGAGCACAGGTACTCCTCCTTCACTCCTCTGGCAACTGCATGTAAGAGCCTGTCATGCCTACTGTCTCAGAGCCTTGAAGACAAATAAGAGCCTGCAGCAATGGCATACACACATGAATTCAAGTGTGACTTTACTCTGAGCTACAGCCCAACCTCACGAGACCTCTGTCACCTCGCCTGCTCCCCTGACCCTAAGGTATTATCTAGCTCGACCTGTGTACCTTCTCCCTACCACATCCTAGAGCAGAGACAGTTCTTTAGGGCATCACAACAAAGAACAGAGATCCACAGTCCCTTCTGATGTCTCTGTGTACACAACGCAAATCTCCTGCTGATCAGGAAACACCAGGAGTGCTAACAGTACAGCTCATTGAGGGCTTGTGCATCATTAGTTCACACGCTGGGATACTTGTAAGATATCATCATATTCTTGACAGAGCGACCAAGCCTGGCCTTGGGTTCTCACCTCCAAAGCTACCTGGAGAACCTGTAAGTCTGACCAACTAGGTGAAATGGAAACTGCTACAGAACTGGGGCACTAACTGGGCAGGAAAGCATAAACACAAATGCAAGGACCCCAGCAGTGCTGGTGGGAAGGCTCTTTGGAGGTCTCTATTCCAGCACCCCTTCACTGCAGGATTGTCCCCAGCAACTAGAACAGAGGAAGGGTGGCTTTGTATGGCTGGGACTAGAAAACCCCAAAGGATGGAGATCCCCCACCTCTCAGGTGGCCTCCTCTCCTACAGAAGGAGTTTATCCTCATGTCCAGTGTTTACCTCCCAGACACACCATGGCTGTTGTCACTTGCCATACTGTCTGCCACTGCCAAGAAAAGTTTAGCTGTACCATCTTTAACTTCCCCTTCCCAGAGCACTGCAATCAGATACTTGTGGTCTTCATACCACCAAACTGTATCAGTCTCCTCAACCTCCATTCCTAGCTCAGGGCTCCAAGTACCTGCTATACAAATGTCCCCACACCTTTCTTGCCTGCGCATTCACCTCCACAGACAGAGTCCTACAAGGATGTGAATATCCCCATACTCTGGTCTCTTACCTTACAGGATTCAGGTTAAAACCTTCTTCTGCTTCTTCCTTCACATCCCACTGGAGCGCTTCCTGGATGAGGTTCCTGACCAACTCAGCATGGGAGCTGGGTAGGCCAGGCACAGCCTCCTGCAGCTTCCGCAAGACCATCAGGTATTTGCTCTCCATCTGGCAGTTTCGTGCTTGTAGGCAGGCACACTGATGGGGAAATAAAAGGGAACGAGCTGGCTCATTGACGGTTCTTCCTACAGTGACACTGCTCTCTATTGGCCTGGTCTGTACATAAAGCGAAGCCTCCTGAACAGCAAAGCCCCAGAAAACACACCCAGCAGTTTTCTACAGTCAGTGGAATTACAGCCATGAAGGAATCACCGTGGTCTATGAATAAGCACAAGCTGCAGTAGCTAGCATGCAACAGAAGTTGCTTATTGAGTGAGAGACCTACTACAACATTTTACCTGTTTCAGCCACTGCATTGCATCAGTGGATGGCCTTATCCCACCCACACCGGCTCAGGACACAATCAAAGAACCATCACTGCAGGCTTTTTCCCTGCTTCTTCCTCAGTGAAGACTCCTCTTCAGTAGGAAGCAGCAGTTGACAACAAAACCAAAACAGAAACCACAGAGAATTAAGCAGCATATAGAGGGGACAGAAAGGAGCAGAGGATACTATCATACCACCACTTTAATCAGCATTTTGCCCCACATTGAGCATGTTGGTATGATTACTTTCTTTTTGAAGGTTATGGCAGTTTCAGGATCAGAGAAGGGTGGTAAGTTAGGAGGTAGGCAGGGTTTCAAAGGACTGAAAGCAAACAAATGTAAGAATGGCAATAACACTTTAGAAGCAGCTTTTTGCTCTGTTCCAGAATCCAAGACTATGGAGAGATACCTTAAAACCCAGGGAAAAATCACAGAACAAATGCCAGCACACACCACCAGCCTGGGGAAGTGGTTTAGAACCAGAGAGTAGGATTAGACAAGTCTGAGGCTAACCAGGTTACGCACACTTACAAAGCTAGACATAAAAACAGCTTAAGGAAACATAAAAACTCTGATCTAGCTGCAGGACCTGAGAGCGCTGGCTGGCAGTGCCAAGCCTGGTAGAGAAATCAAGACTAAACGGAGCCAGGGCTCAGTCAGTCTGCCAGCTCTCTGGAAGATTTTCTGATTCCCTAAACAGTGTTGCTTTTTCATTTGTATCCAAAAGCATAGCTGAAATGCAGAAATCTGGGTTAAGTTTCAGCATCCTTAAGACTGAGCTTTGCAGGTATTTTAATTTCATTGAAGAATAAAAATGATCGTGTCTAATTCGGGAACAAAACAAAGCAGAAAAAAAGGTCATACTAAAAAGCACATTGGCAAGAAAGCTCATTCCTGGTGTGTTTTGGACCAAAATACATTCCAGTGCTGACTTTGGAAAGAAATTAGTAACAGGTCTCACCAAGTTAAAAAAGTCATTTGCCTTACCTTCATGAGAAGGGCTTTTTCATTCTCAGCAACTCTTGTCCAGAGTCGAGTAACTTGGTGGATCTCTGAGTTGAGAAATTGGTTCTGGGTTTTGTATGCATCAATATCATCCTGCCACAAAACAAAACAGTCACACAAGGAGAGTTCCTGATGGGCTTGGAATCCCCTCCCTGTTTAGGGACCTCAGGTGTGGATTGTGTTAAGGACAAGAAAATATTTCAACAACTTTGTGTTCTGGGGAGAAGACAGGAGTCCCTAAGACAAATACTGCCTAGAAAGGACATAAAGCACCACATTAAAGAGGAGCGTCATGCATAGACACTTGAAAACGCTAAGTGCACTCCATGTACCTGCTTAGAAAACACAGAGACATACAGGTGATATAAAGCTAGAGAAGCACCTAAATAAGATGAACAATATGTGTGTTTTGTTCGATTTTTAAAAATCCGACACAAATCTCAGCCCCATGGCTGGCAGCAAAAACAAACTCTCCCACAATGCAGCAAGCTCTTTCAGCAATTCTCCACCCCACACTAAATGGTTGATATAACTGAGCATATAAGACATACAACAGGCTGGACCTGAAAGAACCAGGATGTACTAGGAAACTGTTTGCAAGAGGGAAACACAGAGGAACAAAGCTAGTGGAGGCAGCAAGTGAGACTGCAGCAGTGAAACAACAGAACAGGGAAGAAAGGCAGGCACTGAGTGGTGACACAAAATCAAACAAAACAGGCTCTGAGGTGAAGCTGAAACTGGCCCAGCGCTTTTGAGCACCCTATTGGTATCAGGTGAGCCCCTTACAGGCTGCCTCTGGTTTAGAGACAGATGGAGCAACTAGCAGAAGTATATTCTGTGCTTTCTACAAGGAACACTCTCCCACTGTACCAGAGGGCACAGAAATAGGAGCCCCTAAATGACCTGTGCCATCTCATATACCTTCAGGTGCCCAATCTCCTCCTGCTGCTTATACAATGTCTCTGCAGTGATAGTGTTGGCTTCTTGCAGGGGGTCAGAGAGCTCTCGGGCCATCTGTTCTGTCAAGGCCATGATGACTTCCTGTTTGGCACGGTTCTTTTCCATCAGAAGCTGCACATGCTCCTCGAGTTCCTGGATGTGACTGTCTCTCAGAGTCAATATCTGCTCCAGTTCCTTCTTCTCTTGCTCAAGAGCTTCCAGTCGACTGGTGAGATCTGCAATTTGTCGCACTTTGTGGCGCACCAGCTCCAGCCTGTCCTTATCTTCTGTTGCAGTGAGATACATGCTAGATACTCGCTTCTCCTGCTGGGCTGCCTCCAGAGCTTTGTGGAGAAGTTTAACTAGCTCCTGGAAAGGGAATGCAAAGCCATTACATCACAGTCCTGCCCAGGGCAACCGCAGCACAGATCCAACCAGCAATGAGTGAACAAGAAAAGGTCCTCAGGATCTTGAAATTCACTCCTTTCAGAAGCAAAACTGAATGCAGCAATCTCAAAATCACAGTGCTTCCCCAGTAGAGAACCTCTGCTTTCAGAGCTGGGCTTGAAAGGTCTCTGCAGCAGGTCAAAGATGACTGGACTTTAGGTGGATCGTTTAGACAAGCTGCTGCTCACACTAAGTTCTCACTTTCTACAGTCATTTCTTGGGAGGCCCAGCAGAGACCAGAAAAGCTCAGGAACTGGTCAGCAGTGTAGTAAAATAGGAGGGAGGGAAATAATGCGGTCTGCCTCTCTCTGTGCTGCCAGAAGGAGTAGCCATTTTAACCTTCCCTCTGCAGAGACCTCCCTCGCTCTATCCAATATGAAGGCAGGAAAGCTTGTCCCAGCAACAGACTGCTGATTCAGGCTCTGCCATGTCAGCCATTTAAGGAAGCCAATAAAGATGTAACTGACTGCCCACCATGGGACCTGGCTCTCCTGCCTCTTCTGCTGGAAGAGCTACCAGCATCATTAGTGGAGAGCCTAGCATTGCTCCATGCTTGTGAAGAACAGTAACATTCAGGGGAGACAGCCCTTGCAATGACCCATGCACTGACTTCTACAGCCAAATCACCTCTTAATGGCAGATCACTGTTCAAAAAGAATGACCTGCTGTTAACAGCATGGCTGAGCCTGGCATTCAGGACTGTGTCATGATACATATTCAGGACTGTACTTCATACATTCACCAAGCAATTGAGATGCACCAGCAAGACACCTACAGAATGCAGCTGGATTTCTTTTCTAGCCCATCTGCTAGCTGCACTTCCTAGCAACAGCTGAAGGACAGACCATTCTCCCTTCCGCTGGGCACAATCAGGCACATACAAGGGAGTAACAACAGGAGCTTCAACCGGTCACTAGTGAGTGCCTGCTGAGCACTTCTCAGCCTAACACCAAGGCATACAGGAGTTCCTGTGACCAGTCTCAGGGCCCTGCCCTTAGAAGCAGCAGACTCTTTGCCACACTCACCTTCTGTGACTTGACTTCCTCTGTGAGCGTCAGGATCTGTTGCTGTAGGACACTCACTTTTTCCATTGCGTTCCTCTCCCTGGATAGCTCTTCAGGCAAGCCTGGGAAGCCAGTGTTCATCCACCTGGCTTTCCTAATCCAGTTCAGCCGGGGCTCCATCCTTCCATCCACTGGGATCCCCTCCTTAACTGAAGGGAAACAGGGTTAATTTACACAGAATTGGGTCGCTACTACGGACTCCCGAGTCTTGCTAAGGCGGGGACTCACAGCAGCTCAGCAGAGAAGACTGACACACAGGACAGGGAAAATTGACCTGCTGTGATCCACAGGGTTGAAGCACAGACAGTAGGTACCTCCAGAATAAACAAAGCCGTGATGTTTTATGGTACCTGTTAACCTACCTTGCACCCTGCCCATCTATCTGGCACACAGCAAGTTCAAGATAGCACTGTGGAGGGGTAACTTCCCAAACAAACAGTCGAGCTGCTGAGCTTAGCCTGTGACCATGCAGCAATTTAGCTTTTACCTCAAAAAAATACCGGTATGTGCTTGCATCATGGATGGCATTTTTGCCTCTGCAGAAGATTCCAGAGGTATGAGACAGAGAGATGCAGCCTGAAGCAGAGCCAAAAGTGTCAGTTTTGTTCAGACAACACAGGAAGGGACCTGAGACAATGTGATAGAGTTTTCATGTCCCATGATGACTTGCCACCCTCTTCCTCCTTTTCCTGCTAAGTCTGACTCCCTGCTAGAAGGCATCGTACTCAAACCAGCTCACACAGCTCAGTAACAAGCACCTGCACACCCTGCCTCCACTTCTGCCTCTTGCTCTTCATCTGGGTTCTCAGGATGCTCCTGGACTTCACTGAAGTTAAAGATGTTCCCATTGTTGCCCCAGAGCTGCCTGGAGCCACAGATATTGTAGACAGTGTTTCTGAAACAAGAAAAGATCAAGACAGCCTAGTGAATAGAACTGATAATCACTGCAGTCAGTGCATATTCAAACTATTCAACACCTTAACTCTCCATCTCCCACCCTTCTTCCCAAAACCTATCTCCTTTATGTGCTGAGAAAATAAACTGTTCATGGCACTGGTGGATCTGAGGGGAGCAAGGCTGTAACTAGTGAAATCAGGAAGGCACCACAAAATCAGTACCAGGACAGCAATGTAAATCAGCAGGAGGTCCTTCCCCATGTGCTTCAGTCCTGTACATAAATGTATCAGGCTGGACAGAGGGATCAAAGGTAACAGTAGACCAATCATATTCCTCCCTTCCCTCTCTCCCTTCCTCTCCTTCTCTCTCTCCCATTCCCTCTGTCCCTTAGCTCACCGTGGAAATCCCCAGGCGCCAAGAAAAGCTCAGCTATCTACAGCACAGACAAAACTGCCACACCGATCACATCTGAAGCAGCCACAGGTCCTGTGCTCTGAACCACATTTGATAAATTTGCCACAACAAACTCAATAGACTTTGATGCAGCAGAGAGATTCTGAAACAAAACTGCAATCAGATCCAGAAGCAGTTTGTTACAGCTGCTACTATCAGATATTGCCAGAAGCACTAACTTTACAGAACCATGCAGAACCACACACGCACGAGGATTTTCTGTAAAACTGACACAGGAACATGAAGCAGTTGCCCATCTCTATACAAGTCTTTTATTTTCTCCTCCTATGTTGTGCATCAGCTAAAAAAAACCCTAAGCCCCTTGTTTTGAGATCTACAAAAGACTCAGTGTCAGCTACTTTCTCATTGTAAATTAACTTGGCATACAGATACTGTTCTCCTTTTGCCTTGTTACTGTAATGCTCCACAACAGACGAGCAGACATTTCTCACCTCAGGGAACATGTTGGCACATAAGATCTGCAGACCTTCATTCCCTATAGTGTGCAGTTGGCACCCATCCAATGCAGCTTTCCTACTTTTCTTTACCTCACACTGAGCTTTGTTTTTCCTCTGAGACAGTGGCAGCTTAGGAATCTGATGAACTTAGCTGAACTCAGACACGCTACACTCACGAAGACCCAGCCTGATAGCGATAGAGCCTGAAGAAATGTTCACAGAACCAGGGGAGCAATGCAGTTTGAAGCTGAAAAGAGGCAATTGTTACTCAAGATAGCAAAAACAAGGCTGGGGAGGAGGGAAGAGATATGATCACATTATTTTTAATCAAAGTGAATGCATAGCCTGCATAATAGTAAACCTGACTCTGATCCTCTTTGGTCCCATGGGGGATCTTTCTTCCTATCGGCGTCAGACTGTAGCTACAGTAGTGGTGGTAAAAAACTATGGCCAGCCTCCCCACCAAACACATGTGGCAGGTGCCAGGGTACCTACCACCCCTGTGGCCACTTACACGTTTTTGGTTGGTTATATGTAAGTAAGCGACTAGGACACACTTAAGGAGATACTGATGGGGGTTGTCCTTGTGCAACTGTAACTGCCCAAGGCTTGTAACCTGTAGCCCTGACTGCAACTGCAGAGAGCAGCATCACTGTACACAGTGGGAATATTCACAAACTTGAAACTCAGCAAGGAGTAGCAAGCTGTGCACTGCTGGGTTGTATTACAGGCTCAAGCACCTTTTGCTTGGAGTTCCTGCTTTAGAGAGTGTGCTGCATTCAAGGTCCTTTGAAACCACTGGGAAGTGTTAATGAGCTTCTGTCCTCTCTGACAAGAGTACAGCTCCACCTGCCCGTGAGCCCTTCCAAGAGCAATGTGCAAGTGCATCACAGTGGGCATGCAAACCACTACCTACACGGAAGAGAGCCTAACCAAGCCCTAGGTCCAACACTAGGATCTTTGCTAACACAGCTAGATGAAGTGAAATGCACTGGAACAGGGGGATATGAAAGACCCTCTGGCAGGAAGTTTACTTTTGCTGGGAATATCCTTCAAAAAGCTTCTTCGTGGTTCTTCCACCACTCTTGGCAAGAGTCACATTTTGCACAATGCATGACAGGTAAAGAAGGAACAAAGTGGCAGGCCAGCATGTCAACTGCACTGCAGCTCTCCTCATGCACTTACTGTATCTCTGTCCAAGGGTGCTTAAGGGAGATGTTCTGCAAAGCAGTAGATGTTTGGGGTGCAGGCAAAGATGCTGCCTTTAAACCCACTGCTTCCGTTGGTGTTTTCACCGGAGGCAGAAAGTATTCATTGTCAGCAACATCTATGTGAAAACAAACCAGGACACAGAAGCAAGTGAGCAAGACAGAATTCCACTGGACTTTGACTCCTTTATGTAACTTACGAGCCACAACATTTTACTACAGGTATATATTCCATGTTCAACTGGCCAGGTGGAACAAGGAGAGCAGAGCAGGTTTCCTTAGTTTTAGGTCAAATTACAGATGGTTTGATGTACAAATGGAGTCATCTATTCAAGGACAATCAAGTGACTTCAACCATTTGCATATGAGAATGACTAACCCTAAACAAACTTTAACTGCCCAAAGGAATGAGGAAGGGAACTGCTGCTGCTGTTTTCCCTCATCCCAAACTGTGTTTGATAGTTTCGATGTGCAGATAACACTCTACAAACACAGTCTGTCACCAAATCATTGCCTGTTGTAGTAAAGTGACAAGGTAACCAGAAACTTGTAGACACTAGGGAAGGGATTATCTGTTTCAAAGAAAATTTGCATGTAGTTATAACTAAACAGGTGGACACCCTGCTTGTGCCCTTCCCTGATCCACCAGCCTGTGTATTCCCACTGCTAGGAACACGCATCTTCATCCCACCACTGCTCAAAAAAAACCTTCCTTACTGTAAATTTCACAGGCCTCACAAGAGGGAGGGGATATACCAAATATGCACACTTCACATGTATGGGGAAAATCAAGAGGGAATCCATGACCATAAGATATCTGAGCATCTCCAACCGCATGCTGTGGATTAGGAGACAGCCCATTCACATTCATCCATAAGGCCAGAAGTGCCAAACATCGACCAAGCATTGACAGTTGGCACCTGCATTTAAAAACCTGGCCAAAACCTCTGCCCACTTACAGATGAGAAGCACCATTCATCACTGCAGGGCTGAAAGCAAAAGAAAGGCTGACACTTGCAACACCTACTTGTTCTGCCAGCCAGAGGTTCATTCACAAGCTGAGAGCTGCCCACAGGAAATCTGCTCTGAGTGTTGCAAAATTCCCAACGTCTCATTTGTAGCTGCTGTAGCCAGTACATCATTGCCTGTTTGCTGATTGCCTAACACAACACAAAACAGGAAGGGGAGGGGAGTAATCTCATCAGCATGAGACACATCCTGAAGGGCTGATCACCACATCACTGCCCAAGTCAGCAGAAATAAAGACCAGCTGTGTCAAGCCTACACTCTATCCTCTGGTCCTAACACTGATTTGGAGGACAGAGTAAGTCTTTACCATGGCTTTAGTAACAGAACCTCAGTGGACTGCTGACCTAATTTCAAATTCTTTTAGGTTTACTAAGCTCCAAGGTTAAGCAGAAATATCACAGTTATTTTAGCCAGGAATCACCTACAGAGCTTCTTAATAGCAATTTTCACAGAGATAAAAATCTAGCAAAGATTCCTGCTGGAGGAACCATTTTAGATAAGAGCTCATTTCTGTTCAGCAAATTACATGTGGCCTGCAGGACTTCTCCGTGATTTTAATTCAGCACCCATTTTGGCTTTTACTCCTGTTTTGTTAAACAAGAAGCCATCTCACAGGTAATGGAGTCCCAGTCTTGCCATACAATGCAAGTACTTTAGGTCCAAATAGTAATAGTCCAGAGTGGGAGGACTAAAGTGAAACTCAAGCTAAGAGGTATCATCACAGAGATGTGTTTGTCCTGCTTGGGAATGTTTCATAACAGCCCCCACAAGAAGATGTTGCCCCTTACCTTCAAAGTAAAAACTCTGCTTGGTGTTCTGATCTCAAAAACTCCTTCTCCATTTTCCACCTTGCAGTCAAAGCTGGCACTGGAGAGCTCGATAGACCCCAAAGGGTTGATGTCCTGTGCAGTTCTGTAGTATAGTAAATGACATTTGTTTTCATCGTAAAAGAACCAGCGAGACTTCCAAGTCTTGATTGGCCCCTTGATGCCCAGCTTATTTAAATAGCCACAGAGTTTTTTCCTGGATGTTTCTCTGCTGGGTTTCAGCTGTACATTTCCCAGTTCTCCAGAAGAGGAAAGCATGTCTTTCTCTTTTGCCGAGGCTCCATTGCTGCTGTTATTGTCTGGATTTGACTCCACTAAATTGCCTGGAGTGGCAAGCGGACAATCTGCGCTTTCCAGTCCTTTCTTCATCTCTTTCAGGAAATATACTCAGAATCTGATTGAAACAGGAAATTACTCTAGGTAAATAAGTAACAGCAGATCCCAACTATGTCATCATTGTTATAGAACCTACAACAAATGAAAAAGGATGAAAAAGCTCAGCTCTGGCACAAAACAAAAAACATTCCCTAGCTTTCAAACCGCCCAGTCAAGGTCTCCAACTGCTACATTTGATCATTGCTCCCTGCCCTCCTCAGCTCACATGACCTCTATTTATCCGTTTTCTCCCTTTTCCATTCCTTAATTAGCCTAAACTAGCAACCAAAAAGCAGTACCACAATGTCTTCGGTGAAAAATAATTACAGTCTGTGGGCACACCAGATCAGTAGCATTTCACAGAATCACAGAATGTCAGGGATTGGAAGGGACCTCAAAAGATCATCCAGTCCAATCCCCCTGCCGGAGCAGGAACACCTACATGAGATCACACAGGAAGGCGTCCAGGCAGGTCTTGAATGTCTCCAGAGAAGGAGACTCCACACCCTCCCTGGGCAGCCTGTTCCAGTGCTCTGTCACCCTCACAGTAAAGAAGTTCCCGCTCAAATTTAAGCAGAACCTCCTGTGTTCCAGCTTACACCCATTGCCCCTTGTCCTACCATTGGACACCACTGAGAAGAGCCTGGCTCCATCCTCCTGACACTCACCCTTCATATATTTATAAACATTAATAAGGTCCCCCCTCAGCCTCCTCCAAGCTAAAGAGGCCCAACTCCCTCAGCCTTTCCTCATAAGGGAGATGCTCCACTCCCTTAATCATCTTGGTGGCTCTGTGCTGGACTCTCTCAAACAGCTCCCTGTCCTTCCTGGACTGTGGGGCCCAGAACTGGACTCAATATTCCAGATGTGGCCTCACCAGGGCAGAGTAGAGGGGAAGGAGAACCTCTCTTGACCTACTAACCACAGACAACACTGCGAGGTAACAGTTGCAGAAAACACAGCAAGATAAGCTGGGGGGACACATACTCAGGTGACGGGACTTCAGGCAAGTGTATCCTGGCATTTCCACCAATGTTCAGCTACTGTTTTAAACCATGGCATGTGGAGAAAAATCTAGCCTTAAGGAGCAACCTTATAAATCATCTGTGTCAGTCGAGGATTGCTGTTAAAAAGCCTGCATGCCATGTGTTAAGTCTCTATCCAGTAGGCCTCGTATGATGGATTATGCACCAAAGAAAGTAACTCTGTGATCCTTGCAAAAGAGACTTGGTTGCTCTGTGGCCAAAGCAACCTGCTGGTTTCCCAAGAGGAATGCAATGTGCAAGAGAAAAAGAGAAACATAAGGCTGGAAGGGATCTGTGGAGATCTCTAGTCCAACTTCCCTCTCAGAGAAGGGGCTGACTTCAAAGCCGTAGCCAGCTACTCAGGTCCACATTCACATGAGTTTTGATCACATACAAGGATAGCAATTCTGGCACGTTTCTGGGCACTTTTTCAAGTGCTTAACCATATGGCAGGCATGATTTTTTGCTCAGAGCTGCAGACAACCATGGCTCTTGTATAAAGAAAGCTAGCAACACTCCAGAAAATGCCTGTAAATTTCTTGCATCTTTTCATAAGTAAAAACATGGTTTACGGATCAATAAGTAAAAAGACTACCTGAAGCAAATCTGAAGCAAATATGTATGCAAATAAATTGTAGCAGTGTCTAGATGGAATCCAACTGCATACACAAAACTATTGAACACAACAGCCAGCAGTGTGACAACAGCTGAATGGAGATTAAAACAGTGGAGCACACAGACACATTGCCCAAGCTCACACTCTTAGGAACAACTTATTCTCATGACTGAAAGGTCACCCATCCTAGCACAGGCTAAGGCCCATCACATTCATTCACCCCCCTCTCCAGTTCTCACATTAGCTTTTAAGACAACTACAGACAATTTTCACTCTTTTTGGAAAGCTACTGAACTTCTTTTTATTCACTCCCCTGACAGCATGGATCCTGCTGCTGAACGCGCTCACAAATGCCAGGAACAAGCACCCTTCCTGAAGGTGCTGCCTCAGCTAAGCTTCTGAAACACCCAAAAGCTTCACTTCCATGCTGATTTTGCCTGGCACAAAGGAATCATCATCAGTAGGAAGAAGCAGTCTCAACTCTCCCTAAGCAGACCCCTGGGGCTTTTATGGCAATACCAGCATAAGGACCTCCTGTACCACCTGAAGGCTCCATCACACTTCTTCTTCTTGCCAGCATGATGGTCCATGGATCCATAACGTGAACAGGATCAACTAAGCATTGTGGGTTCAAGTACCAAGTTTTAAGGAGTCATGTCAGATCTTCACTGCAAAGCACTCTAAGAGAAGATCTTACCTCCACAAGAGAAGCGGAGAGATGCCCTTGGAAGTCACGGTCAGCTGGTATAGAGCTACTGCTGCAGGCACCACCAAGCAGGTCGCCACAGCCACTAAAACAAATCCAACAGAAAACAGGCTTCTGCCCCAAGTTTCCTTCAGCCCAGCCGCTGCCTAGGAAATGCCTGAAAGAGGTACTTCGCTGAAAGCAGCTCTGACTGACTCATGCATGAAAAGAGAAGGGTGAACCCTAGACAGACCTTTCTGGAGCTGCTGGTGTCAGCACCATGAGGCAGCCCGCTCTTTCTGCCTCCCCAGTGCTGCAGAAGCACCTCCCAGCCCAGCTGTACCGCGCTGGGGCACAAGCGGAGGCTGATGGCGCCTGGCACGGGCTGCGCTGCCCGGCGCCACCGGGACCGGACCCTGGCACCACTTGTACGGCCCGGCCTGGAGCGGGAGGATGCTGGATGGGCATCTGGGCCGCTGGCCGGCGGTGTGGGGAAGCGCGGGAGACCCGCCGCCCCGGCCGGGGGTAGCTGCTCAGGCCGGACCGGCCACCGCCCCGCGCTTCCTGCCCGGCCGGTCTGGCGGCGGGGCCGGGCGGGACGGGGTGGGGCTCGGGAAGGGCGGCGGGGACGGGGGAGCGGAGCAGAGAGGATGCGAGGCGGCGGCTGCAGCCGCGTGAAAAAATAATTTAAAAAAAGATCAAATAAATAAACAAACAAACAAACAATTCATCCGAGTATCAGAAAGAAAACGCTTCACCAGGGCAATGCGGGACACTGACAGCAACCCCAGCGGGGAACAGCTCAGGAGCTGGAGGGGACCAGCAGGTCCCATCTGCCAGGAGCGATGTGCCCCGAGACTGCAAAACCGCCGGGGCCACGGATGGAGGGTCGCTGCTCGCCCGACCCCACAGGGCAAGAGCCACAGCTGTGCAGTCGGCTGGGGCAAAGAGGGTAAGGCAAACGAATTTCACACCGTAAGAACAGTGGCACTTGGTGCCACAGGAGACTGTCAGGATCAAGCTGGGACAAAGGGTCGAGATCTAGACTGACCCCTGAAAAAGCCTCCAAAAAAGGTACTGGAGGGAACAGGGGTGCCAGAGACTGCCCTAACCCAGCGGTGCAGGTCCTGGGGGAGCACAGGGGGACAGGGTGCCTGGCACAGCCGAGCTCACATGCTCCCTGGCAGCTGCCTCTCCTCCTGCCCACGCTGCCAGGCTCTGCTGGGCTTGGTGGGCACTGGGCTGGCCTGGGAAGGCACTGCTTACAGTCCTCCCAGGATAAGGAGTCTGTGAGCCTTGATGGTAAGACTCATTTCCAGTGGTCTCAAGTTTAACCCTCTCTGAGTTTAACCAACTCTACTGAATTTCATTATTGACTTTAGCCAAGTTTAGTACCTGAGCAGCAAGCAGCAAAACTGTCCAGCTATCTGGTGGCGTCCACTGGCCTAAGCTTCCGAACTGTAGTGCACGTGAAGCTGACTACAGTATGCAAACTCTACACATTGCTGTAGCCAAAACAATATGACCCAAATTCAGCTTGCACAGCGGCTGGCCATTAGACTGGAGTCTAGCTCCACCAGGAAAAAGGGGCAAGTGTGAAGAGTATACCTGCAGTTGCATGAAGTCCTTCTCTACTCTGAAGCCTGAGCTGCCTTCTCCTCACCGTCAGCTGCAGCTGGAGGGAGCAGACTGAGAGTGACAAAAAGGGTGGTATCAGGGCAGCACTGGCCAGTCTATGTGTAGGCTGCCCTCAAAGTACTTTAAAAGTCTCATCTAAAGTTCCTTAAGTGGTTAGTACCAGCATGGCTGCAAAATAACCATCCTGCTCCCAGCATTACCTTATACCCTGCCGCTGGCACAGGTATATGCAACCAGACAGGGAACTCGGCTGGTGAAAAATTAAAGCACTGGTTTTGTTGTAGAAACCGCAACCCCACGCGGCTTCCAGACCCAGCACACGCTGCATGACTCACGACAGTGAAGGTGGCTGTAGGACCAGCAGCAAACGCAGGGCGGGAGGAGCGCGGGCGTGCCTGCCATGCAGCCACCGCAGACCTGCCCGCTCCCCGAGAGCCCCAGTCTGACACGGCTGGAAGGTGCCAGCCCTTCGCCCCGCGCTGCCGCCTGCAGGTCAGGCCAGATGCTCGGGGAGGGGCTCAGCAAGAGATTCGACGGGAGCAGCCGGCGACACTAAGCGAGGTGCACCGAACACGGGCGACACTGCCAGCTCGGCCCGGCGCTAGCAGCGCTGCTGGGCACAGCGTTTGCCGGTGGCGCCCCGCCCCAACCCGCACCAGGCAGGCTCTGATGCCTCCAAAAGCCCTTAGGAAAGGTCTGACGCGAAACCGCGGTGCGGAGCGGGAGATGGCGGCGGAGCCACAGGAGATGGCAGAAGGAAATGGCGTCGGCAGATGATGAGGGCGGGCGGGCCCCGGAGGGCGGTGCTGCCGCGCCTGGGGCTGGGGAGGGGGTCACCGTCACCAGACCGCGCCTGCGCCCAGGGCTCGCGCATGCGCCCTACCTCCGCCCGCCGCAAAGAAGATGGCGGCGCCTTGAGCGGCGCGGCAGTGGCCGGCATCCCTCCGCCATGAGGAACCTGCGGCTGCTGCGCACCGGCGGGCGCCGCTCCGCCGCTGCCCCGGGCACCCCGCAGTGCTTCTGCCTCACCGCCGAGCCCGGCACGGTCCTTGTGGGCTCCCAGCATGGCCTTCTGGAGCTGGGCCCCGCCGCGGACTCGGTGAGAGCCGCCGCCGGGCGCACCGGCAGCCGCGCCTTCTTGTGGGTGTCAGGCTCGGGCAGGGCTGAGGCTTCGGGGGAAGGTGCTGGTGCCTGTCGGCTCTCGTGCATCGCTGCCGGCGTGTTGTTAGGGCCGGCGTCGGTCCGCCCGTTGCAGAGCTTCAGTAAAGCGCTTGGGCCTCCGTCAGCGCGGGGGTGTCGGTGCCCGGCTCGGCGCGGGTCGCCGCCCGCTCTTTGTAGCGGCGCTTGCGGGGTCTTACAGTCTCCCGCTGCTCCCTGCCAGCGCTTCCTGCTGCCTCCCGTGCCTCGGAAGCTGGCTGCGAGGCTGCGCTGTGATCTCAGTGATGTGCTGTGCTGCCAAGAGGGTGGCTGTGTGTGACACGAGTCGTTCCTGGCATTCCTGGGTTAGTCTTAAGCATGATGCAGCGAACAGTTGTGTCAGAGACACAACTCACAAAACAGATGCAAAGGGACAGTTAAAGGTACACGAGGAAGCTTTTGAAACCATGTTGTAGGAAAAAAAAGAAAAAATCACCACAAAAAACCCCAACCAACCAAACCAAATAAACCCATATTGCTAAAGAAAAAAAACATGCTTTGTAGCCATTAATTCCTGTTAGAGCCGAGTTGCAGTGTCTTGTCTGGCAACACTATGTAACTCTGAGGCATCTAATTCCTTCAGTATGTTCAGTTCTTAAGTTAGCTGACAGAAGGGCTTTTGGGCTTTCCTGGGATCTCATTTTTAAATAAGGATGATTTCTGAAAATCTTCATTGTGGTCTGTTTGTGAAGGCTAACAACTAAAATTTTTTAGAATTAAAAAAATTCTGAAGCTGATCTGAAGTTGCTAAATACATCATCTTCCTTTTCTGTTTGTTTTGAGGGGAGGGCGTTATTACTGTGTTTTTTTTCCTGATGATTGGATGTGTAAAACTTTTCATGTACCTAAGCTCGAGAGAGCTATTTTAGCTAAAATTTTATTGTTTTGCTGTACCTGAATGTACATCCAAATGGTTTTCATTTGAAATTTTTTTATGCTGTGTCTGTGAAGTCTGAATGACCACTTAAAAGTATTGGGACTCTTTAAGCAGCTTCCCATTCATCTCTTAATGTTGCCACTACGTGGAGAAGTATGAAGAAGAGGTTGAAAGATGGTTAGCAAAACAAATTTGAAGTTCCATTATTGCTATTTATTATTTTCTGCCTTATATGAGTATTCTTGTAATCTGTCTAGCTCTTTTAACATAAGGGAACCCTCACAGTTTTCTGTGGATAAGTGAAGGTAAGTACTTGCACATTGGCTGTTTCCTGGTGCCATTCACATACTCACTTCTGCTGTGTAAGGCTTTGTGTAATTGCAGTAGGATGAAATATACCCATGGACATTATTCTGTGATTTCTGCAAAAATCCCAGTGAAGTGCTGTGTAGTTAATAAGTCATTGGCTTTTCTGTGTCAAGGTGACAAGAGAAGTTTCCTTGACTGCAGAGGGTTTCATGCCCAAGGATGGAAGTGGCTGCATCGTGGGTATTGAAGAGCTTCCAGAGCAGGAGTGCGTGTGTGTCGCTACAGCAGCTGGAGACATCCTACTGTGCAATCTCAGCACAAAGCAGGTAACATGGCAGGAAAGAAACTATTAGACAAAGGGTTTTCAAAGGAAGGGATGGCACTGTTTTAATTTTTTCAAGGGGCAGTTGTATGTTTATTACCTACTGAGCTGTGGTTAGTCTCCCTTTTCTGGGCAGATGACCTGATTTTTCTCTGGGCCTTGAGCAGTATTAAGGACAGAATATACTCTGTAAAAGAACTGGAATTGAAACAGTATTTTGCCTGTCCAGAGCCCTAGTCCTGTATGTTTGCTCAGGGTGCTGTTGGCACACACCCAGCAGCACAGGGTCCGCTGTACAGTCTTACAGAAATAGGATATTGCTGAGTCTAGGAAGAGAATAAAGCTATCGATTCATAGCTCACAGTGTAGCTACCTTTTAATTATTATCAGTCAATACAGAACATCATGCTGGCATGTCTTAACTGAAGAGAGGAGAAAGTGTTGTGATTTGAAGAACATTTGAAATAAAAAAGCCCTAGAACACTAAAGGGAAACCAATATCTTGGCTGAGTAAACACGGGAGGAACTGAGACACTTGCTTTCTGTTCCTTCATCAGTGGTAGGTTTGTACAATCATCAGCAAGACACTTAAACACCACAGCAGCACCCTCTGAAATCTGCATCAGCTCCTGCAATACCAGCCCAACAGTGCAGGAGTAGGTAGGCAAGAGATGACAGTGGTCTGTCTGTGTTAGCTGTGAGATTGTGGTTGTTTGCAGCTCCTCTGTTTTGGTTCTTGTTTGGGTTTGATTTGCAGATACCACTTAAATATACAATCAACTGTATCTGAAAAATGTGTCATCTATTGCAATTTAAAACATGTCATAAGGGAATAGAGATTAACAAAAGATGTGATACGTGAGACTTTTCTTGCACTGATATATGAGTCGGGGTTGAGGTTTAACTTCAGAGCCTTTATTTCAAGGCTTTCAGGCTTACTTTCTTAATTGTAAAGTTACGTTCTTTTGGTGTAGTCTGAACTCCAAGAAAGAAGTCTTGAAGGTTACTTCGCTTGTTCTGAAACCTTTGGCATGTTGGTGGTGGTCACTCTGCACACCAGTGCCCATTTTCACTTTGTTTACCTGATTGTGACACCCAAGCTTAATTCCTTGAATGGCATCATCTTTCTGTTTATCACAATCATTCTGTTCCGTGCCTTTTACAAATCAGGATAACGGTGCATGGCAGAAGTTCTGTGCCCACTGCTAGTGCTTGTGTACTCGTGGCAGCCCAATAGAAATGACCCAGTTTTTCATAAACACTGAAGTTATTGCAGCTGTATACAATTTGCAAGTTCAGCATGCACAAGCTGATCAGAGTTTTAGTGGTTATAGTGTTCCTTAGCTGCATGTTGGAATTCTCTAGGTTAAGAACCGTTCTGTCTGTGCTTGGTGACTGCAGTATGTTTACCAATGTAACCACAGGCCCAATCAGGCAATATTAGTATTAATGCTGTCCATGCTGACAGAGGGAGTTGTAGAATAAAGCTCTTTTTAAAAATGTGTATGGTAGAAAATGCTAATCTCTAGATTATCTAGGCTTTCATACATAAATATTCTGGAACCAACTTTAGTTAGAAATGTCTCTTGTTTCATTCAACACAAAGGGTAAAGTAAGACTTGTAACTTTTCTAAGCAGGAGAGGATTTCCCTACCTTGGTGACTGATTACTTTTGTGCTGGGATGGTACTGCGCTGGTGTCCTGCACTTCTGTGATCTTATTTTGGTCTCGCAGGTGGAATGTGTTGGAAGTGTGGACAGCGGTCTGAGTACCATGAGCTGGAGTCCTGACCAAGAGCTTGTTTTGCTCGCAACAGGTACCAACAACACCCTATAAGCTTTCTGCCTTTAGGAGTGAAATTCACTATAGCCAAAATATAAAACACAGTTAAGTTTAAGATAGAAGCATCAAAATACAATGTTATGAAATTGTGACTAAGACTTAAAGAGAGAAAAAACCCACCTGATCCTATATATGAGATTTCATTCCATGATCATGAGGTGCTTTGGTGATCAAATCAGAAGCACTTCAGGCCCAAAAAGCTGAGTTTTACACAACAGTAATTAGTCTTTCAGCTCTTCCAAGGAGGTATATTTGATCTTGCCTTTAAAACATGACAACTCTTGCTTTATATCCTCATTTGTTTTCTTGGTAATAAAAACTGCTTCTTGTCCTTTGGTAGTAAATATATGTATTACTGCCTCAACTTAGCTACAGATATGCCTCACCTAGAAAATAAAATTAACCTCAAGCAAAACAGAATGACAGAATGTTTGAGGTTGTAAGCAAGCTCAAGATCACCTATTTCAACCCTCTGGCTCAAAGCAGGTCACCTGGAGTAAGTTGCTGGAAACTGTGCCCAGTCAGGTTTTGAATACCTCCAAGGATGGAGACCCCACAGCCTCTGTGGATACCCTGTTCCTGTCTGTGACCAACCTCACAGCAAAAAATTGTTTTCTTATATTTTAATGGAATCTGCTTTATTTCAGTTTGTGTCCATTGCCTCTTGTGTTGTCGCTCTAACAGTCTAGCTTTGTCTTCTTTACTGTACCCCAGCCCCCACAGAAGGTACATACTGATGAGATTCCCTCCTAAGCGTTTTCTTCAGAGCAGTCTGACTTCTCTCAGCCTCCCCTCGTGACAGATTCTTCAAGCCCTTAGTCGTCTGCGTGACCATTTGCTGGACTCACTGCAGTAAATTATTGTCTGCCTTGTACTGGGGAGCCCAAAACTGGAGCCAGCATTTCACGTGTCTCACCAGCACTGAGTAAGGGAGAAGGATCGCCTCCGTCAACCTGCTGGCAACACTCCTAATGCAGCCCAGGATGCTCTTGGCCACCTGTGCAGCAGGTGCATACTGCTGGCTCATATTCAACTTGGTGTCCCCCAGGAAACACAGGTCATTTTGCCAAGCTGCTCTCCTGCTGCTTGGTTCCCAGTCTGTTTTAGTGCCCAAGATTCTTTTCCAAGTGCAGGACATGGCTTTTTCCCTTGTTAAGCTTTATGAGGTTCTTGACAGCCCATCTTGCCAGCATGGCAAGGTCCCTGTGAACAGCGGCACAACCTCTGATGTACCTGCCACACGTCCCAGTTTCATGACATCTAAAAACTTGCTGAGAGTCCCATCCTCCAGGTCATTAATGACTGTGTTAAACCTTGGACCCAGAGTCCAGGGGCATACCACTGGTGACACTGATAGCAAGCTCTTGAGCTTAGCAGTTCAGTTAGTTTGCAATCCACTGTCCTTTATCTGTCTCATCCTTCATGAGTTTGTCTATGCTGATGCTGTGTTAAAAGCCTTACTAGAATCAAGATACATGGCATCCACTGGTCTCCTCATATCCACAAGTTAAGTCATGTTGTAGAAGGCTATCAGGATGGTCAGGTGCGATTGCCCCTTCATAAATCCATGCCGACTGTTCCCAGTCATCTTCTTGTCTCAAGAGAAAATATTTAGAGTGACAGGTACTTAACTTGGAAGGTGCAAGTAACCTTCTAAGGTTAGGCCAAGAAACATGTTTTTGAAGAGCGAGGCTTGAAAATGTTCTTTTGTTCCAGTCTGAGATTTTCTGCTTTGAAGGCTGTGTTCTCTTCAGTATCATGTTACTGTTAGAAGTATTTCTGTGTTCAAGTCCATGACAGAACAAGAGGACAACACCAGAGAACACTGAGTTTCTATTTGCTGGAGATACCAGTACTGTATTTAATGTCTACCCTGCAGGTCAGCAAACACTCATCATGATGACAAGAGATTTTGAACCAATTACTGAGAAGCAAATCCACCAAGATGAGTTTGGGGAAGGTGAGACTGCACTGAAATAAAGTTGTTCAATCTGATGTCATTGGTGTGTTGAAAGCTTGTAGAAAGTAATGAACCGGAGCTGGGCACTTACTGGGTGCCAGAAGACATTTTAGACTGTAATGGGGCTGGGCAGCTGAAGGGGAGGGCCAGTATTTTACTTGTCAGCATAAATTCAAGTAAGTTCCCTGTACCAGAGGACTTCCTGGGCTATGTAATTTTCCTGCAGGTTTTTAGAATTTAACTTGGATGGAATGGAAGGTGTGGGTGGCTTGGAGCTGTGATTGTGTTTACTACACTGTGCAGAGTAGTGCTGTAAATCTTCCACTACTATGATTATTTCTTCTTCAGGAAAGTTTGTTGCTCTTGGCTGGGGTAAAAAGGAGACACAATTCCATGGATCAGAGGGAAAACAGGCAGCGCATCGCAAACAGACGGTATTATCCTAGTTCTCTTATTAGATCTATGCTGTCTCTGGGAAAACAGGTATAAAGGCAGTTTCTGTTATTCCCATGGCTGCCTTTCTGGTAGTTGTCTTCATAGGCTTCTTGTGTTTGTTTCTGTTGTTATCTGAAATGCATCATTTTTATCCTTCTCCTAATTCAAGACAGTGGCTGTGAAGTACTGAGGACTGGTCATAAGGATTTGCAAGCACTAGTGCTTGCAGAGATAAAGTCACCCTTAAATCAGCCTGACAGATTTTGCTGAATGTGTGCTATATACTAAAGTGTTCATATGACCAAGAGAAAGAGCATGCAGTTTGGCTGAAAGGAGCAGAAATAACAGTAGTTTGAGTTCCAGAAGGCAAGACTAGAAGAAGGATTTGAGCACCACTGGTCCCGTGAGGCAGCTCTTTATGCCTGCACATTTTAGCTCTTTGCTCCTTTGTCTGACACTTCTTGTTTGGGTCTTGTTTTCTCTGCTTTTTATTTGGTGAAAAGTCAGGTAGCTAGAAACACTCCACTGCTACATTTTAGTTCTTCTGTTTAAGTTCCAAAATTAAAACTGTCCTACTGAAACCTGGCAGGCTAGAGTGCAGAGAATGAAATGTGGCCTGTTGCAGCTTTACTGCTAGGAGGGACAGGACGAGGCTTAGCTATATCTGGGAAAGTATGCCTAGTTTGACAAAGTTAGACCTTTGAACAGTTGCCTCTTTATGTGTATTCTGTTGAGATATTTTTTTTCCTGTGTTGTTCTGCAAAGAACATGTTTGCCTCAAAGAACACGACTCTGCCATACTGCCTGGATGGCGTGTCTTTCTTACCTTCCTTCTTCCAAGGGGTTGTGACTCCAGGCATAAGTCATGAACAAACCCTGATTCACCCCTCTGTCCAGCATATGCACAGCTGATCTATAAGCAGAGACCCTGGTAGAAGGGAAGGATAGCATGTGATCATGTGAATCAACAGTCATATGCAGTTGCAGGAGGAGCAGACTGAATTTACAGACAGTTTTAATTCTAGTATTTCCTAAAATAACATTCTGAGTAATTAATTTTTAACTTTACATCCTTAAGATTTTTTTTAATGGACTGATCTCATGCCAAGGCTCTTGAAAGAGCTGGCTTAACAATGCAGTCTATTTAGAAAAAGACAGCAGTTGCCTTCCCAAGCTTTGATGCAACTTTCTTTTGTGTGACTTTAGGAAGTGTCACCTACTTCACCCTGGGATGATGGCAGGCCTCGAGTGACATGGAGAGGAGATGGGCAGTTTGTTGCAGTGAGTGCTGTCTGTCCAGAGACAGGTATGGGACCAAACTTCATTGAAATAGCATCATGAGTAAGAGTCTTCTTAAGCAGACACTAGGCAAGGCAAGAAGTTGCTGGTGTTCATGGTCTCTTGGCCACTTAAAGCAAGGGTGAGTGGAGCTAGTTAGGTGCTCTTTAATCTGTTTTGGTTTCCTCAGGGGCATTTTATAGACAAGATCTTTTTAACACTTCCTTTGCAGTTTGGTTTTCAGTCTAGTGAAAAGCCAGGAGAGATTACTGCTGAGTAGTTACTATCTGAACTGCATCTTTCACCAGTGTTAGATCACTGCTCAAGCTGTAAGCAGTCTCTGATGGGCTCCCAGTGCCAAATGGTTTAATCATTTTGGGTTGCCATACCCACTGTCCCTCATATTAGCGGTTTGGCCTAGCACACTTTTGTTTAAATACTGGTAGTACTTTTCCCTAGAATTTACCCTAAAGCGAAAGAGATGAGGAACACATATATTTCTTGTAAGACTGCAATTGATCTCTTCCATGATAAATATTCCTGAGCAGTTTAATTGTATTGGTCAACACGATGAACTGCACCAAACTGCACTGCTCGTCCACTGGTTTGGGTTTTTAACTTTAGATTAGGGAGGATCTTGCATTTATATGAAGATTTTGACAGTTCTGTGGTGAAAGTTGGAGAGGGAAATGGCTATGACTGAGCTACATCAGACTGAAATTCCTACTCAGCTTTAGTCTGAGTCACTTTAGAGTCACTTAATTACTATGGTAGAGCTTCCTGAGACAGGATAAGTTTTTACTCCTTGAGGTGTGCAAGAGAAATCTCCTTTTTATTCATGTGCATCAAAATTTGGTCTCCTACCCTCATAAAATGAGAAAAGTCTCTTCCCAGTGCCTTCTTACCCCTTTGTCTCATTGCTTTCTTAACCTGTAGGTGCTCGGAAGGTCCGAGTATGGAACAGAGAGCTTGTGCTGCAGTCAACAAGTGAGCCTATCTCAGGATTAGAACAAGCACTGTCCTGGAAGTGAGTAGCAAAGCAGTCTGAATGCTGGCAAGCGAGTGTTGCTTTTTATTTCCTGGTCACAGTCTTTGATCAGCATCAGTTTCATTTCTGCTGTGTTTGTTTATTTTTCCCAAAACTCGAAAAAAGCTTCTTTCTGATCCAGCATGAGGAAGAGTAGCCCTTTAAACCCTGAAAAGCCTAATCCTTGCATTACATGTGGGAAGAAAGGATAGTTTCGATGCAGAGTTTCAATATCAAGTGATTTTGGACTCAGCTGTACAAACAGGAATATTACAGGTCCCTTTGCCTTTGCTGACATTTACTTGCCCAACTGAGGATGTCATGAACCATGGAAAATGTCTCTGTTGGACCTATGACTTTGTCTAAACCGTGCTGAGGAAAACACGTCCTCTGCTGCCCTTTTCTTTGTCTCTTGAGAAAATGTGAGATGGGCTTTCAGTACTTGAAGGGGGCCTGTAGGAAAGGTGGAGACAAACTTTTTTAGCGGGGCTTGTAGTGATGGAACAAGGGATAATGGTTTTAAACTAAAAGAACGTAGTTTTAGACTAGATATAAGGAAGAAATTTTTTACATTGAGGGTGGTGAGACACTGGAACAGGTTGCCAGAGAGGTGGTAGAAGCTCCATCCTTGTCAACATTCAAGGTCAGGCTGGACAGGGTTCTGAGCAACCTGATCTAGTGGAAGATACCATGCTTACTATGGGGCAGCTTTGGACTGGGTGACTTTTAAAGGTCCCTACCAACTCAAACCATTCTATGATTCTGTGATTCTGTGATTGGTGTTTAAAATGGCAACTTGTGGTTATGGGAGCAACCACTTTTTATTTGGCTCTTTTTTTAAGGCCCTCTGGAAACCTCATAGCATCCACACAAGAAAAACCCAACAGACATGATGTGGTTTTCTTGGAGAAGAATGGACTTCTTCATGGGGAGTTCACCCTCCCATTCCCGAAGGGACAGGTCAAAGTAAGTGCTGTGTCTGGGCTTATTTGGTTAGAATGTAATGTAGAGGAGGACTAGATCTTTTCCAGATTCTAGAAGGAAGGTTTAACTTAACACTTAGTGCTGATCCTAATGGAAAAAGTGGCCTGAAAAGAGAACAATGCAGACACCTGCGGAGGAGAAGCAATGCACTTTGCAGGCCTGTAGTACAGAGACAAGTACAGGGGGATTGTACCTGGGGTGCTTCTGGCCCCTGTGTACTTTCTACCAGGCAAATGCTTCAAAAATGCTGTTCAGGATGTCAGCTGTTGCAAGAGTGAGGTGAAATACATCCCCAATAACCGAAGTGAGAAGGTACTGCTAGGGTGTTAATTTGTTTTCTGCCTTTGGATGCTGAGAGGTCTTGCAGCAGATGCTTCCTCAGTGCCAAGGAAAGCAAAGAGAACACTGCTGCCATGTCTGTGGTTGTATTGCCTCTTCAGCTGCGTGGAACTGCTGTGACAGGTTCTGCTTCAGGGTGCTTTGCTCCAGCTGTCTGGAGCTTTGCAGTACACAAGGGCTATGTTAGTTTATTAACCCATGCACCTTACATTGTTGCTAGTAAGGAGCGACTCATGGTCTTGCAAACGGCTTGGGATCATAGCCACTGTGCACAGAAGCAACAGTATCGATAAGAGCTGTGTTTGTTTCTGCAGGTTAATGAACTGCTTTGGAATGCAGATTCTACCATCCTAGCTATATGGCTGGAAGACCTGAAGGTAGACAACTCCAACCCAAACAGTTATGGTGAGAGCGCTATGTGAGGCTCTGGCTCTTACACTTGCCTGCAAATGTAGTTAGCAGTGGGTATTCCTCTACAAGTTAGGAGACACTGGGGAGGCTTACCTACAGCTTCAGGACCCTGTGCAGGTCAGGAATAGCCAGTAGTTCAGCCTGAGCTCAAAGCATCTTCCAGGCTGCTGTAACTGGAAGTGGGATTAATAGAATGCTAAAGGTGTGAGCCCTTCGTAAAACATGGGTGCCTTCTCACAAGGAAAGCTCTAAGAATTCTAGGGTTGACTCTTTTGTGTGAAATCTGTTGTTTTCTTGTGCTGGGTGTTGTATGACACAGACCATGGGTTGAAGGCTAGAACTATTGTTTTCATTGCACTTAACCTGTCCCTAGAAGAGCAGTCAGTGGTGGTGGGGAGGGTTTGAGATGGATCTCAAGTAGTAGTTTGTAAGAACTATTTGTTTTTCTATAGTTCAGCTGTGGACCACAGGTAACTATCACTGGTACCTGAAGCAAAGTCTGCATTTTGGCAGCTTGGAGGAAAATCAGTTGGTGTCACTGCTGTGGGACCGAGAGAACCCATATAGGCTGCATGTGCTCTGCCACGGTTGGCATTACCTCTCCTATGATTGGCATTGGACCACAGACCATGGGATGGGGGAAAATAGCCAGCATGTGGCAAATGTGGCTGTCATAGATGGAGGTAAGCACTGGGACTGCTTTGTAGGCCTAGGGTCAGAAGAGGTGGTGTAGCCTTTTGGATGCAGGCTGGATGGGATTATGGTAGTTCTTCTGTTGACTGCTGTTTCTGCAAAGTGAGGGGGGTCATGTAATTGCTGGAAGCTTCAGAGGTGGCTCAGTGGAGTTAACTGCTAAGGGCACAGCAACTGTATTTTCTTGCAACTTTGTCCCTACTTTCAGTAAAGAACCTAACAAGACCCTCACTAACATTTGGACTGGGTTACAGCTTGGGTTTTTTTCTCTTTTCTTCCACAGATAAAGTGCTTGTCACAGCATTCCAGCATGCTGTGATACCTCCACCCATGTGTACCTATGAGCTCCAGCTCCAAGTGGCAGTTAATCAGGTTGCATTTCACACAGATCCCAAACATAGTGGAGACATGTCTGTCCTGGATGCTGATAACAAGATCTCTGTGTACAGATATGGTGAGAGCATGTTGCACTGTCTTGTTAAAGAAAATCCTCTATTCCTGGAAGCAGTACCCTGGGGTACTAGTAGGGTGATGGTCACTCAAGCCTTCAGTGGTGAGGAGCAAGATATATCTAGTTCAGCTGTGGGTTTAAGCTCTTTTCTCTAATCTCCAGTAATTCGGGTGGTACAGGAGCATTTTGGTACAGGTGGTGCATTGGCTTTGTGAGAAGTCAGCATTCAGCACTTGGCAATGTGCTTATTATGTTACTAATATCTCCCTGCCTAGCTTTGGATTGAGTAGAGTGCAGCAAGTGGTGTCTTATGTAATCTGTTCTGATGGCATGTTGCTGATTGGCATGGGAAATGTCTGGGAATAGCTACCTAGAATCTATTTGAGGCACCTGGTGCTTCCCAGAGCAGTCCTATACGCAGTATAATATTCATTGTGCTGCGAGACAAGAGACTGTTGCTGCTGTCTAAGTTTTGTACTGTGACATCTCAAGGTAAATGTGTTCCTCGAGGTAAGTGTTAATGAGGATTAGGTGTTGTGCCTATGTGTGGGGATGGTATTTTCTGACTTTGATAGCAGTTTAATGTAGCATCTACGTTTTTATAAGAATGACAATGGAAGAGGCTTTGTTGGCAGGATCTCTAAACTCTGTTTTGTTCTGTGTTTACTAGGACAGAGCACAGTGAATGACCCCACTGTCAGGTTTGGAGCTGTGGGTGGAAATGGATTTAAAGCAGCTGTGGAAACACCATACCTGGATAAAACCTACAGGTAATACAGAATTAGTGCAGCCATGGAGGGGAGAAAAGGGTAGTGCTTGGCTGCATGTTTTAGAGGTCACAGCTCTGACCACTTGTCTCAAGTTTTTGAAGAGTTTCTCAAATAACATGGTGTCATTGTGCTGACACTGTGGCTGCAACTAGCGCTAATGATTGGGCAACGCAGTGGGCTGTTTATCCTGAGAAGGGCCCTTGACTGAGGTCTTGATCTAGTGGGAGCAGTGACTGTCAGAGACAGCACTGAGAGAGTCTTTCCTGTGCCTGGTGCTTTGGCATTGTGGTGCTGCTCTTTGTGCTCCAGCTGCCAGAGCCAAAGGAATGGCTGTGGGGTGCCCAGGCCAGTGATCACAGCACACTGAGCAACTGTGCTGCTTGCATGGCAGGAATCATGACAAGGTTAAAAAAATGACCCTGCTCTACATTTGTTCCTATACACAGCTGGCATGGGAGCAGTACTGCCTAGGGAAAGCAACGGGGTCTCCCGGGGTCTCATCCTTCATCTCCAGCCTAGCCTGAGGCAGAGTTCATGTTTTGTGTGACTGTGTGTTTGTGCATTGGAGTCCTCCTAGCAAGGCTGTGCCTAGGACGGTCTTCACCTCTCCAGTGACGTGGCCTACTGAAATCATGTTCTATTTGCTTCCCAATCTCTCTTATTTTGTGACAGAGTTGATGTGGGCAGCGACAACAGTGAAGTGATGAATCCTCTGGGGCTCCGATTTCTCACCTGGCTGCCAGATGACAGCTTCCTGGTGGTTGGTCAGGGTCAGCATGCTGCTCAGTCTGTCCTGCACCATCTGACTGCACCGCCTTGTGTGGCTGGAGCTGAAGAAGAGCGCCTGAATTTACGGTAGTGGATGAAGTCTTGAGAGCATCTCTGGACAGTGCCTAGAAGGAATTAAGTCTCTCAGTAGACAGGCAGACTGGAGGTTGTGGGTTGGAGAATTTGGCTCTCTTCCTTCAGGAGAACCAAACAGCTCATGAAGCTGCCTACTGGTCAGCACTTACCTGTAGTCCTAGTGCATACACGCAGCCAAGAGGGTGTGTGCTAGCATGTGTGTCTGAGTACAGAATAGCTCTGTCCCTTTTTCTGAATTCCAGGCCCTCAGAGAGACTGAAGTCCTCCGTTCTACCCTTTGCCCACCATTATCAAGGTCCAGAAGGAGACGGGTAGCTCTTGTTATTCCTGGCCTCCTTACCTGCAGGGCTTTGTGGGGTCAGTTGAACTAAAACCAGATCACAAAAGGAAGCCACCTGAGGTACAGAAATCTTCCCAAAGGGATCCTGACAGTTGCTGTCTGCAGCACTCACGCAGCAAAGACAGGATGATTTTCATGTGAACTGTAGGTCAGAACCAAAGAAGTGTGGACTCTGCTGAGTGCTGTAAGTACGCAGCCAGTAACTAGCATGGCTAGGCAAACGCCTGTTGGCTGGAATTGCTGGTGCTTTGTGGTGCCAACGTTACCTGACATAGGTGCAAAAAGACTGCAGAAGATACTTATGTGAGCAAGGTATCTGCCCATGCTGGAGATGTGCATCCTTCCATCTCACCACAAAAAAATGCAGGATCTGGATGTTGAAACTGTCTCCTGTGACTGATGTTCCATGTCTTTTGTGTCTTGCTCCAGGTTGTCTGTGCCTGTAGGTGGAGAAGTGATCAGCCTGTGCTGCAGCCCAGTGACTAAAACTGTGGCCCTGCAGCTGGCTGATAGACAAATCCTGAAATACCTCTGGGGTAAGCTGAGCCCTATTAAAGTACCTGATCTGAGGGGCAGTTGTTACAGATTTCTCAAAAAGTTTAATGAGCTTATTTGACTTTCAGGGACATGGGTGACTCTTGCTGGTAGTTGGTCCTGCCTTTCATGCTCACTCTGCTCCCAGAAATGGACCAAAAATTAGTAATTTGTGTCAGAAAGCAGTTAATGTTGTGGAGAATGGTAGTTCAGACTTCATGATTTGGAAAGAAGGTGACTGGTTTAGTGATTTCAGAAGTGCTGACTGACTGCCGCATCCTTGGCACTTCTACCTTGTTCTACAGGGGAATAAAGCTGCTGCTGAGCTTCTGGAAGTTATGACTTTGTTGTCTGCCATGTACTGGATTTTTGCATCAACATTTCTCCTCTCTGTCAGATAATGTAGCTTATTCCCAGCTCTAGTTTTCTTAAGGTACATGTCATGTTGTTGCAATGTCTGAATCTTTGATTGGCTGGAAAGCAGTTTGATCTTCTTTGCTCCTTAGAGGCTTCTCCTCCAGTCCTTGAGCCCTGGCGAACTAGCAATGGCTCTGCTGTTCGGTTCCCGTACCCTTGCGTGCAGACTTCCATCACAAGGATTGGTGGTGAAGTAAGTAACACTGTGAGCAGATTAAATTCACTACTCAGTTGTTCTCTGTGTCAAATGCACACCCTGATCCTCTGCCCAGGGTCCAATCAAACTTCTTAACAGTATTCTAGATGAATCCCTGTGGAGAGCTGAGAGCATATCTTTCCTTGTCTTCTAGACCATTTCTGATGGAGTTACAGTTAGCACCCAATCTTCTCCCATTCTATGAATGCAATGAATAATGTCATTGAAGAGTGAGAAATTTCAGATTTAAAATTACAGCAGTCACTGCTCTGATCTTTTTGAAAACAGTATTTTGCTCTGTTTTTTCTGAACCTACCCTATTAGCAAATATGGCTGCATTGAGTTACTGCAGGTCTCCTTCTACTGGTGTTTCCTATTGGTGATGATTTCTTGATCCTTATGACAGCTTAAGGAGTGACTGGCTATTTTCCTGGTAGTTTCAGGGTTTCTTTCCTTCAGCATGCATCCAGGCAAATGCTGTGTGGAGTTGCTTGACTCTGCTCTGTGCTAGTACTTTTCCTCTGTTATTTTGAACCAAATGCTGCTGAATAAAAAAATAAATTATCTGGCACAGTTTCTACTTCTGTTTTGTTACTGTGCAGTCTCTATTACAGGCTAGACCAAGCTGGGTTTCCAGCCAGAAGCGTTTAATGAGACTTAAGTAAGCCCTCCTACTATAGAGGTTGCATGACTTCCTGTCCAGCTTTTCTAAGTAATTCACATGAGGTACTCAATACCTAATTGTAAGGTACTTCAATCCAGTGCTAGTCAGCGTTGTGAAGCACTGGAGATTGTGGCACTGATAACCTATACTTTTCATATTTTTTATTTACAGGAGATGATCTTGGGCCTCACAGATAGATGCCGGTTTTTTGTTAATGATATTGAGGTACCTAAGTTTTTGCCTCTCATTTTATCCCCTTTTCCTCTGCCAAGGGCAGCTTTTCTGTTCCACCCAATACAGCAATAAACTTCATTTTTCTACAGGTTGCTTCCAACATCACCTCATTTGCAACATACAATGAGTTTTTGTTGGTGACAACAAGCTCCCACACCTGTCAGTGTTTCTGCTTGAAGAACGTATCTGTCAAAGGTAAATGTCAGCTCTGGCTGCCTGCGGCTGGCCGCTCATGGCCTTTGTCTTGGGACCACAAGATGTCCCCATTTTTCACATCCAAACCTGTTGTGTTTGGGTCACTCGGAGCAACTGCTTGAGAGATGGAAGAAGAGAGCTGCTGTCAAAAATCTATCAGAGAGCAAGAAGCACAGAGAACTGACTTTGTATGTCACATGCTCCTCCTAGGGAGCAGGATTTGGCATGTAGTTCTTGTCCCTTCACTGTTTTAAACAGCTTAGCCCTGCATTTTCTCTCTCCCCTCCACATCCAAAAAAACCCAAAGGGCTGTGTGCTATTTGAGAGTGTGTGGTAGTGAAGGGGTCCCAGTAGAAAGAGTTGCTGGTGGCATCTGGCTATGAGTGGTGTGTGAACCCTGGGAAAGGCAGGATGACAACATCTTTCAGAGCTCCTCTCACCTGGTCTGTTGAGCGTTGTGATACTGTCGTATAGAGGACAGATATCTATTTTGTGTACAGCAGTGCTTGGCACTAGGAGGTCCTCTTCCTACCTGGAACTGTTGACTGTCACCGGTGTATTGTTGACTCAATTGGTCCGGTACAACTTTGGAGGGCCACACAGGCAAGCCTGGCTGGGGCACTGTGCTGTGGTGTGCCGTGCCTGCTGATAAATATGCTGTCTTCAGCCCTTCAGGCTGGCCTGAGCAATGCTGCTGTGCCCAACAGCGAGACCCTGCGCAAGGTGGAGCGAGGTTCACGTATCATCACCGTGGTGCCCCAGGACACAAAGGTTGTTCTGCAGGTCAGTGCTCTGCCCGTGTCTGCTGAGGTCTGCTGTTGGGCTGTAAGGGAACTGTCTCAGTGGGCAGCTGTCCACCTGCAAACGTGTGCAGTGCTACAGAGCTGCTGCCCTGTGCTGCTGCAGCACAGCACCTCACAAATCTCCAGCTGCCTGGCTGGATGCAGAGGGATTTTGAGCATGCCTGTGTGATTTAGATTCAGCACAGGCAGCTGGGTATGTACAGAACTGGGAAGGGCTATTCAGATTCCTAATGGCTGAGGTAGCTCAGTGCTACATATTCTGGTCTGTCATGGGAATGTCAGACTCACCTCTTAGCACTTGCTGTATTTGCCAACAGCCCTCCATTAGCCTTGGCACTAAGTTTGTCTGAAGTGCTGAGCTCACTCTTCAGAACCAGCCAGAGATTCACAGAATGGAGAAGGACGTCATTTGAAAGTGTGGTGGAGTCATCTCTGGAGATGTGTAGCCCAGCATCCTACTCAGAGCAGGGCTAACTTGAAAGCTTGATCAGGTTGCTCTGGATCTTGCCTGGTTGAGTGGAGTCCAGCCTCCTGATGAAGGAATGTTTCTGAGCTGAGAGAGTTTTCATATGTTTTTCCACAGTGGTTGAAATTGCATGTCCTTTAAAGTGAACAAACGGGCTCATGTACCTGCAAGTAGCAGACAGGCCTAAAAGATTGGCCAGTCCTCACTTGGCCTTCAGTGTAGGCAAAGTAACTACTAATAAATAATTGTGTGGATCTTGTGTTATAGATGCCAAGAGGAAATCTGGAGACTATTCACCACCGAGCTCTAGTTCTTGCACAGATTCGGAAGTGGCTAGACAGGTAAATGGCACTGCTGTATTGTTGTCTTCCCTCCTCCAGTCTGAGCTGCTAGAGCCTGGTTGGCCTGGTTTTGTTGTGCTGGAGAAGGGAGGGAGGCTAAACTAAAAGGAATTGACTTCATTAGTGGGATTGAACTGTTTCTGGGGCTACCAGCTAGAAGTCCAGCTTTCAGCAGTCCCAGGTGCCTCTCACTTCACCAGTGAAGGGCTTATATGTATGCTGAGACTGTGTGGGTGGGAGAAATCATCTGCTCTGTTTTCCAGTCACTCTGGTCTCAGTCACTTCATGATGAGGCTTGATTTTTTCGTGTTTTATTTGCTTAATTGATTTACATTGAAAGTTTCTGAAACAGAATTTGGTCCATTAGATTAAAATACAGTTCTCAGTTTTAAGAGAGGAAAAAAAATAATGTAAGGCTTGTATAATGCTGGTTTGTCCCACTGCAGAGGCTGTCAATGAACAGGACTGACCTTGCACGTTTTTTCTGGAAGGCAATCTACATGACTTACTGCCTAGCTATTCCCTTCCAAGGAAGTCTGTGCTTATCTCTAGTCAGTCGCCTTTATTTGTGAATATTGCACCCATCCACTATGTAAATTATCCTACCTGACTCATTCCTCCAGGCTTATGTTCAAGGAAGCATTTCAGTGTATGAGGAAGCTGCGAATCAACCTCAATCTTCTCTATGACCACAATCCCCAGGCAAGTATGTCCAGTTCTGTTGTGTTGTTTTCCATATCCATTTAGCCTGGAATCCCCTGACATTGAACAGTGGGCTCAGAGGGGTAGGTGGTACTGCCAGTTCTGCTTTCAGCAGCGATGACTGCTCTGCACTGCTGCATCCTCGAAGATCAGATTTAGCATTTCCTTCATCTTACACATTCAGAGGTCTTTGAATTTGTTCTTGTACTTAATGTCCTTGCTCAGAATAGCAATAGTAATACTCTTGTTCATTTCAGGTATTTCTGGAAAATGCAGAAACTTTTATCAGGCAAATAGATTCTGTGAACTATATCAACTTGTTTTTCACAGAACTGAAGTGAGTATAATTCTGCGAATGGAAGCATGCATGTAATCAGTGGTGGTACATTATGTTGTCAAAATCTAGGCAGCTTTTCAGTGTGGGTGCGAGGAGTCGGTCAGAAAGCTGACATTTTGGGTCATAAGGACTCAAGTAAGCTCAGTAGTTTCAGGAACAGTCAGTGTGTCTTGTTGGGAATTCCAGCTTGCAGGCAGCCATTAGATTTTTCCAGCAAGGGATTAATGCATCATCTGACTGCTGTGACTTGTCTTCTGTTTTGCTATTCAGGGGTAAATGTGATCACAGAAAGTTTTTTTCCCTCATAAAGGGGAGCATGACAGCATTGCTTATCTGAAGACTGAGGCCAAGATACTTGTTTAGATTTCCAAATCACTTCTTTCTCAAAGGCTGAGTGACAAGAGGCTCTAGGGCATTCGTAGCTTCAGGACTTCTTGAGCTTGCTGAAGTAAATAATTGTTGAGGAGCTGGAGCTGTTACTTAGCTGTTCTGTTTATTTTCAGTTTTGACCTGACCTTAAATCTTTGTCTAGAAATAAAAGCAAATGGCTTAATTTTCAAAAGTGCTTTGTGCTGAGTATCTCCATAGTAGATGTAGCAGCAGACAGTTGCATCTTGGAAATCTTGCCTTCTGATTTTTTTCTGCAGCTAAAGAGGTTGTCCTGACCAGTTTTTTTTTTTCAATACCTCACTTGGCTAAGAATCAGCTGGGGTGGATGAGAGGTGTTAGAGAGCTTTCTGGTAGTGTGACAGGTTGTGTGTCAGTACTGAATAACATATGACCCGTTTTGTTGAGTAATTTTCTGCATGTATTTTTATTTCTTAATGTTATTGTCTTTGTGTTGGGCTGTGTATTGGACCATGCTGGCATTCGTGGTATCTGTTTTTATTTAGAGAAGAAGATTTCACAAAAAGTATGTACCCATCTCTGAATGGCAGCAGTGATGCTCAACCACACCAGCATCCTGATCAGAAAAAAGTAAACCTCATATGTGATGTCATGAGAGGTGCCATGGAACACATTGACCCTCAAAAGTGAGTATTTTCTTATTGTAGGTGAAGGAACCACTAGAGAAATTTCTAGGAAGTAAGTTTCAGAAAGCCAAACTGTCCTTAATATTTTGCCTCAGATGTTCTGAGTGAGCCTGTGCTCTACAAAACTTATGTAGCCATACCTTCTCTCTGCTGAGGATGCTGTCCTGAAAACCACATCTAATAATTCTGCAGATAGCAAAACAACTCTTTACTAGAAAAATTGAAGTAATATATGCAGGATGCTTGTAAGGGTTTAAGAAATACACTTAATTTAGGAACAGTCTGTGTGGCACTGGGAACAGAAAGTCATGAGCAAGAGTATCACCTCAGGGAGATGCTGGCTTTTTGGAGCAGCTGGCCCTTCAGGAAGATCTCAGCTGTTCCATTTGAGACTGAATTACTTTTGTAAATCTTCATCTGCATATTTCTGAATTATTACCTTTTTGTTAACCATCCTCCTTGGGTGAATCAATGCAGGACAAGGATAAAGGGTGTAGGAATAATACAGTAACAGTGGTTAATGAAGCACTGTTAAACCATTGGCAGCTTATACGTGAAACAGTTGGTAGAGGAAGAGCAGATGGTGGGTTGCTGCTGAACCCTGAAAATTTAGACACTTTTCTGCAGACGGTTTTGGAAAACAAAGTATCCCCTTAGCTGGGAGAGCTGTTTTGAAATAGCACATGTGAAATGTATGAAAGTTGAAATAACCTCCTGGAAAGCTTTCCTTTTATAAAAAAACCCCTGTTTTCTTGCTAAATTTGATTTTGAAAGCTGTGTCCAGCTATCTGAGCTGTCAGAGAGAGCTGTTCTCTCTCCATTATGCTGACTGGCATGGTAAGGAAGTTCAGTTTACTCAAAACCCACCTCCAGTCTTGTGACATGTCTGGGGAGACATGCTCGGTAGAAAAACCTTTCTGGTATATTCTGTTCTCTTCTTGCCTTCCTTTAAAAAGTAGGTTGTGGAGTTTTTTTAAATGTAAAATGTAAATTAGAACTTGTACAAACTGTGGTAAAATAGGAATAAGCAGTGTTTCTGCCTTCTCGCTTTTTCATTCACTGCTTCTCTTTCTTCAGATACTGCCTATCGATCCTGACAGCACACGTAAAGAAAAGTCCTCCAGAACTGGAAATTGCTCTCCAGAAGGTTCATGATCTTCGAGGTGGTGTATCAGGAACTCAGAAGTTTTGAAAATTAGTGGTTTGCAGGAGCTTTCATTGTTAGCATGGTTCACCCTAAAATTACTTTAAGGTGTCTGTTCATGGAGTCAGACAGAAAACAGAAACGTACTTGATAGTAGCTGTGTGTTAATGGAACAGCAGTATATTAGCTAAAATGTGTGCCCTCAGCTCAATCCTTTTATCTAGGTATGTCAGCAGATAGCCCAGAATTGGAGCTGTTTGCTCTTTCCAGTCAGAACTCTGGTTCTCCCAGCATGGAATAGGAGATTCCTATTCTGGGTCCTGGTATCCCAAACTGGCAAACTGCTTTTATTCTATGCTGATACTTCTGGCTTCTCTCTGTTATACACTTAACAAGTTATTATGCTTGGGCTGGTCCTTGAAGTTGCCCAGGAAAGGCAAAGTAACCCCTCTGGCAAGACAGAATGAGCTGTTAGTTTGATAATCCTTATCTGGTGTCACAGATGTGCATGATAAATGCACATTACTCAGTGCAGGGTTCCACTACTGATGTTGTAACTGATGGGATGCTTCTTTATGTTGTTACAGAAAGCATTACTCCGGATGTCAGAGCTGTGAGTGCAGAAGAGGCACTGAAGTACCTGCTTTTCCTTGTGGATGTCAATGAATTATATGATTATTCCTTGGGGATGTATGACTTTGATTTAGTCATCATGGTGGCAGAAAAGTCTCAAAAGGTCTTGGTTTATAGTTCCAGCCAAGGAACTATTTTTCTGTTTTCTCAAAAGTTCTTTGTAGTCTGCAGATCAGCCCACGTTTTATTAGTCATAGCTCTCTACCCAGGCAAAATTCCAGTTGCTCAGAAGCTCTGTGTGTGCTTGGCATGATGCTGGGAAGGTGGCATGTCTCTGCATCCTTCAGTACTTCTTGAGCACAGCTTTGGAAACCTGCTTGTGCTCAAGGTGAAATAGGGCTCTTCTAGAGCAGCACTGCAACGAAGCCCTGGGGAAGGGAGGGACTGAGGTCTGAAGTGTTGTGACTGCATGCTTTGCATTCCCAGTTCTGTGCTCTGATTCTTACTTATATAGTGGCAGCCCCAATAACAGTATGTATCTTCCAGCAGGTTTAATTTGAAATATCTGAATGGAAATACCCATCAGGATCTTTAGAGTTTCCTAACGTTACAGCAGAGCCTGCTGTACATCAGTTAAAACACAGTTTGTGTTAACAGATTTTACGACCTTTCATGTGGGTGAAATTGACCAGCTTTACCACTACAAATTTGTACATGGTAATAGCTAATAGAAAACAATATTTGATATAATACTTAGCCTTGAACTTTAAATGTTACCAGCCTTTAGATACTGCTGAAGTCCATGTGGCAGCCTGGTAATTTAAGTTAGTTGTTCACTGGCAAGAGTACATGCACAGAATTGATTCCTATGGATGGCTTACATTAAAAAAAAAAAAAAGCCTTTTTAGTGTATTATCTTACAATTTGAAATATGGAACTGTCTGTTGGTGAAGATAGAGGCAAATAAGAATCTTACCAGATTAGCTCAATTGTAGTTTTTATTATTCTTTGCAGGACCCAAAAGAATACTTGCCCTTCTTAAATACCCTTCGGAAAATGGAAACCAATTATCAGCGATATACAATAGACAGACACTTGAAGAGATACACAAAAGCTCTTGGACACCTCAGCAAATGTGGTGGGTGTCCTGCACATGCAGCGTCTCTAAGGAGAAATTCTGTAGTGGAACATTTCCCTTTTGGAGAGCCTTTGCGGAGAAATAGCTGAGGAAGGAGAAGGATTGCACAAGGTCACCTTCCCTCCTGGTACTGCATGGTTAACTTAGTTCTGCTACATGTTTTTTGTAGCATAGCTTGGCGCAGGGAGAAAGGGGTGAGAGTTTTTACTGCTCTGTGATCCTGAAGCCCAAGTCTTGTTTTGTTTGTTTTAGGTGACTTGTCCCCAGTTAATTTTGCTGGCAAAACTGGAGCAAACCTCAAGGAAGTGAACACCTTGATTTTACACTAGTGGGATAGGCGCTTTTGTGCTCTTCTACCCAAGCACCTCTAGTTGCTTCTTAATGCAGTGAACCCAGACTGGCTAGGAGCCATGAGAACCATGTGCTTTCTCTTTTATTGCTACAAAAAATAAATTATTTCTGCAGGTCCTGAACACTTCTCTGAATTTCTGAACTTGGTGAAGGATCAGAATCAGTACTGCGAAGCCTTGAAGCTGTACCCCTCTAGCACTCAGGAGTACAAGGTGTGTAAGCATGTGACGCTGCAGCATGCAAGCTCTTTAATTCTCTCTTGCCTGTGTTTGCACATCCTTGGCACCTTGAGTGAGGGCAGGAATGAAACAGAAGCTGCTTGCATTCAAGTTCTGCAGGTCATTGCTCTTCTGTGTTGTCTGAGACCATCTTCTGAGATAATGGCTGCAGTAACCCAGCACTGACCCCGTGAGGTCTGGTCATCGAAGAAGTGGTTGTTTCTTCTTTGATGACGTGACCAGTAGAGGACCTGGGAGTCCAGTTTCTGCTGCACTATCTTGTACTAGAGAACTCCTGTTACAACAGGAAGACCTTTCTGTCATGACCTTTGTGATACCAGCTTTCTGGCACTTCCAGGTTGTGTGGGGACACTTTGTTCTGAAGAGTGCTGGGGAGCTTGAGGCACTTGTAGCTGTGCTCTTTCTTAGCATGTAGTGTCCTTTGTTGGTTTCAGTATTACTGAAGAGCTTCAGGTTGCCTAAGGCAAAGGTAAAGTGTAAATAAATGCATTTAATATAATTTAATGTAGATATTGTAAATACACAACATGCAAGCCTTTGTCAAAGGAGTATGTGAAGAAGTGAGAGAGGAAATACAGGCACTGAGTTTGTTTGCAACACAGTGAGGGAGGTCTGTTCCTGCCTCTGGCTTACTGGGAGTCTTTTCTTTATCCCTTCTGCATTCTTCCAGTCAAATTCACCTGTCCCTTCCTGCTGGGGACTGAGTTTTGAATAGCATAGTGAAGCTCAGGATATTGATTCACAGCAGCCTGCGCCTATAGAGTTGCAGGGCTTGCATCCTCCCTTGTGCCAGTGTTTTACTCCTTGGTTAAGTTCTTTCAGTGAGACATTCTAACTAAAACCACTTATGTGAGTGGGGAAGAAGGGGCTGATTTCCTGCAGTATGTAATTTACCCAGCCTTTGGCTTGGAGAGTTAGGTACCTCCCCATATCTCTTGTTTTAGCTCTGTCAACTGTCTCTGTATGCTCATCATCAGCCCTTGGCTTGATATAAAGTTCAAAATGGGGTAGCAGCATTGTGCTTGGAGGTTCCATGGGGGAGGAGGAAATGGGCTTTTGTTGATGGGCACTTAATTTTTACTAATGTAGGACTGCTGCTGACTCTCCAGCTCATTTCTTATCTCTTTTGTCCCTGTCTTGCAGGATATCAGTGATGCGTATGGGGAGTACCTGGTTCAGAAGCAGCTGTATGAACAGGCTGCACTGATATTTGCTCGTGCTGGCATCTTTGCTAAAGCACTTGATGCTTTTCAGAACAGTGGCAGCTGGCAGCAAGCCCTGTGCATGGCATCACGGCTTGGTTACACAAAGGATAAGCTGTCCAGCCTGGCATGGAGCATGGCAGGTAGGCCTTGAGGAGATGGAAGTGTGCAGACCAACACTGTGCTGTTATATTTGGTTCACTTTGATTTTTTCCTAAAATTTAGTGAAACCTCAAGTCTTCAGCAACGTTTTTCTTAAAGGGAGGACTAAAATCTCATGTTTCCCAAGGGTTTGCGTGACTGCAGGTCACCTTTGTGCCTCAAAGGAACCAAAAGATGTTAGGAGCTGAGCTGGTAGGCACCCAGCAGTTGCCAAGCTAGCTGTGGCCTTGCCTGCCCCATGCTGACTTGCACTTTTTCCTTGTAAGTGGTTGCTGAACTGCCATTCCAAACTGCCTCCTTTGTTAACTTTAGGGAATGGAGGTTGTTTGAAGTGCCTGATGTGACTGAGGCCACTAGACATCACTGACATAAGTACTGTGCCTAGTCACAGACCTTAAAGGCTACTGGATCATTCAGAGCTGCATCTTCATGTTTTCTCCTTAAAGCCTGCCAGCAGTTAGGACCAACTGGTGCATGCAAAGCTGTGTGCTGTCCTACTGCAGGAAAAAAAGATGTCTGGTCTCAAAATTTGTGCTCACCAGGACATACCGGACTGCGTGCATGAGATGTGTTGTCATCGTGGCATATATTTTAGCAAGAGAAATGAAGCATCATCCTGACTTTTGCCTTACTTGGAGGCAGACTTTATGAAGGACCCACCCACACAGTGGCAGTATGGCTTCTGGGAGTGTAGTCTTCCAGAACTGAATATTCCAGTATTTTCTTTTTTTGTCACTTAATGTGATTTGGATCCTTCATGTCTTGCCTTTAATACTTTTTCTAGTGCCCCTCTTAAATCACAGCTGTACTTTAGTGAAATTAGCAAACACAAGCTGGCTTGGATGAGAATGCTTTGCTTGGGTAATTTCTTTTTGTTTTTTTCTGATGTTGTGTATCACTTGCTCTCTTACATTGCATCCTGGCATATGAACCAGTGCCAAAGCTGGTTCTGACTTTTAGGGGACTAGAAGCCCTGAATCCCACAAGCTTGATAGTTGCTGTCCATACCACAGAGAGCAGGTGCCAAAGTGCTCCCTGCAGATAGGAAGGCCGCGATATACTGAAGCTTTCAAGAGAAATATCCTTTTTATGTCCTGGCCCTCTCTGCTTAAGAGACTCTTCACTATTTCTGTCTCAGACTGCGGGGAAAACATTCTCCAACCGGCCTTGAGGGACATGCACCAACAAATTCACAAACAACTGGCTGATGATGCTGTAAGTTAATGAATTCCTGGCATCAGGCAGCCCTTCTTTTTACCAGGCAGATTGAGGAAATGTGTAAGCAGGTAGAAAGTGCCTCAGCAAATGGGTTTTTCCTCTACTTTGTTGTTTTGTGGCACAAAATCCATCTGCTTTTGAAAAGCTGAGCTCCACCTTTTCTTGTAGGAAAACTAGTTGAACAGAGAAAGCATGCAGAGGCGGCCGTACTCCTGGAGCAGTACACTCAGGTAATGTAATCGCCCTCCTGTCTGTGCCCCAGTAACATCCTCTGTCAGAAGATACACCATATGTGTTTTCTTTATTCTCGTGGGGCACATGTGACTCCATGCATGCTGACAACAAAACAGTCTGTGCCATGGGCCCTCTTGGGGAGGGCAGAGCAGGTCCAGGTGATGCAGTGAGCAGGGTGTGGATGAATGCTGTGTTCCTGTGTCTTTCCACTCATGAAGCTGTCTCTCTTGGTATGAAAAGCCTTTGTCTCGGAGAGCTTAAGCATGAGGGCTGGAGTAAGGAAGACATAGTTCTAGAGGGATTTCCCTTCAGCATGGGAGAAGTAGCATAGTTTGCTGGTTTTGTTATGTCAGCACTTCAGAGTACCTGGCACAGTAGTGTTTTCCTGTCCTGACTGATACTGCTGCGTAGAAATGTGCATCTGAGTAGGTGCTATGTGAATATGTATTACTAGCATCAGTAGCAGTACATGGTTGCTCTTTCCTTCTAGGATTATGAAGAGGCTGTTCTCTTACTCTTGGAAGGGGCTCTCTGGGAAGAGGCTTTAAGATTGGTAAGGCATTCCAGAGCACAAGAGCCAGAGTGGAAGTGTTTCTTTAGGGTGCAAAAACTGAGGGATGGGATCTGGGTTAGGTCCTTAAATAATACCTGTTTTCCTTTCCCTGATCCAGATTCACAAGTATGGTAGACTGGATATCTTGGAGACCAACTTCAAACCTGCTGTTCTGGAAGGTGAGAATATCAGAATTCTCTGTGCTGTCAAGGCTGAAGAAGGTCTTTACTGTGTCTATGGGAAGTCACAGTGCTCCAGTACTGGAAGCTGTATGGAAGGATGCTTTGATGCTGCCCAGTCAGCTGCATTTGGCTCTACTCAGTGCAGCTTGAAGCCCTGCAGTGTCACAGGCTCTTTTTAGCTTAGTCAAGCTCTTTTTGAGGTTTTCCAGACCTCACAGTCACAATCTGCAAAGGGGTCTGTGTCTGCATGTGTGTGAACAAGCAGGACAGTCCTTGTTCAGAGCACATGTGGCAGCAGAGCTATGGACTAAGAAAATGGCTGGCTGTCCTGTAAGCTCCTGTAAGTAGTTTTTGAAAAATATTTATAGCTGAATTCTCTCATGCAGGAAGGATGGTTGGTTACTATTGTTTGCTTCTTACTTTTGGTGCTATAGGCAGTAGGCTTTTTGATTTGAGGGTTGTTTGGTTTTTGTTTTTTTCTTTCTGTATCAGAAACAGACTCTTGTTATAGAAAATCCTTGTCTGGCAAGTTCATTCACCACACCAAGGTGCATCTTGTTTGGTGGGCTCCTGTATTACAAGCTTTGATTTTCCTTCCGCTTGAGTCCTTTTGTGTGCTTTGCACCTGACTTCTGAGCTTGTTGAAGGACTGTGCTCCTTCAAAGCTCTTGTTTAAAAGATGTTTTTCTGGTTCTCTTGCACAAATGTTCATGTTCTGATTTTCTTATTGAGCAGCTCAGAAAAATCAGCTGATCTTCCTAGATTCTCAGAAAACAGCATTTCTTCGCCACAAGAATCGTCTGCAAGTGGTCCGAGAGCTGAAAGAGAAGGGTTGTGAGAGCCTACAGGGTTGGTATTGAAATGCATATGACTTTCGGCCACATAAGTAACTGTGATCATCTTTTTCTTTGTGTTTTCCATTTGCCCTGGTGGAACTGTGCTCTCTTTTAGCTTCAGTGGTACCTACCCCAGTAGAATTCTCTAATCTCCTCTTCATGCCATACCTGGACTGTGATTATTTGATCTTGCTCATTCTGTAAAGACATCTTTATTTTCAATCCTATCTGTGTCACAGCTTTCATGGGATAAAAATGCACCTGAAAGCTTTTCAAAATGGCACAGCACTGTCTCCACAGTGACAGCTTGGCTGGGTCAGACAGTGCTCAGCATGTCCTTTGTGCTGAGTACCTACTAGGCATATTCACCTACCAGCTTACACAGGCTCAAGGAAGGTTTCTGAAAGCATAATGCTTCGTCCTGGTGCAGATTTGCTGCACTGAAATTGTCATCCCTTTGATTGTGCTGTTTAATATCACAGTCCCCACCAGGGCAGAGGAGCAGTGTTCTTGCAATTGTCATTTCTTCTCAGTGCTGTCTGAGTGGGTGTGAGAGCTGTAAGGCTCCAAAACACCAAAAAGTAGAATCAGTTTGCCCAAGCTGCTTCTCCAACAAGCTATGTAGATTGCCCAGAGGGAAAGCTTGGAGTAACTGATCTTTTTCCATACTGTGACAGTTGTTAACATGTTTTGCAGATTATGAAATGCCAAATTGCCCAGAATTTGATCTGCTCTCTGAAACCAGCAGTGTTGTGACAGCCAGCGACATGAACAGCAAATATTCACACAGCAATTCAAGAATATCAGCGTAGGTATCTGCCTCCGAATTAGGTAGTGGCTACCCTGGCATCAGCATTTGGGAGGGCAGCTTGCTCATGTTTGGCATGCTTCTCATCACAGCTGTGTGTGCCTTGAAGCTGCTTTAATTACAGGCATTTTGTGGTTATTTTAACTCTTGTTGCAAGGGAGAGAGCAGAAAATGCCAGAAGCCTCTAGTGCAACAGGAACTGAGTGCCCAGCAGGGGAGCTGTGAACACAGACTGAGCTAGCTGTGTATAGCTCAGAATAGCCAGCTGTGGGAAGCTTGGCACAGAATATGGGTAGAGCTGCTCAGACATTAACAGCTTGTGCACATGGCATGTTCTCTTTGTCATAGGTTTTGTACTTGATAGGTGGGGGTTGCTACTAAATCTCATACCAATGTCTTCCCACAGTAGGCATCTGTGTTGCTTTTGAGTGCTCTTAAGAATGTGAGCTGCAGCATGGGGTGGGGTGTGTTAGAGGCTGGTGTATGTGGAACCACTTCTGAGTTCCCCAGGTGAAACGTGGAAAAATACAGTTGTGGGAGAAGTGTGGACTTTTTACAGTGCTTTCTCTGGCACAGATGAAAAGAGGAAGAGAATGCAACTTTAGTATGCAGCATACCTGTGGCAGAGTGTGCTGATCATTTGGCAATGTTATGCAACAAGAACTGGCCTACGGTTAGAAGTTGCTTTCCTGTGATAAGGGGCAGGAGCTGAGCTGTATTAGTGCAGAGCTTGTGGAGATAGCAGAAATGAAGATGTGCACAGACACCAAATTGTTTTAAGTGGAGCTCAGCTTTGCCTGATAGTGACTGGTGCCAAACAATTTACTCAACGTTGTGCTTCAAGCAATGCTTTAACCTTGCTGGACCACAGAGCAGGCTTTTTTGTAGCAGAGAAATATCCCAACTGCTCACGTGTGTTGCAGATGACAAAGAATATTGGTTGAGTAGCACTGAAAACATTGACAAAAAGATACATAAGTTTACATGGAGTCCCCTTTCACTGGAGAGAGTAAGCACCTGAGTAAAAATTTTCATGCACACTGTTGATCTTCCTTCAGACTTACCCTCTTACAGCAAATCCTGTTGTGCACACTAAAATTAAGGATCCTCCTTTTCCAGGCGATCCTCAAAGAACCGGCGTAAGGCTGAGCGGAAGAGATACAGCTTGAAGGAGGGGAGTCCTTTGGAATATGTGGCCCTTCTGGAAGTCCTGGGAGAAACTGTTCGTGCTGTAGAGAATGTGAAGGGTAGGACACATGATCTTAATCCACTCTGCAGCTTGTGAGGACAGCTGAGGCAGTGTGCCCCCCCTTCTTAAGTCTGTTGTCAAGTACTGTGACTACACTGGAAAGAGATTCTCCAAGAGTAAAGCCGTGAGATGGCAACACATATGAAAGGCTGCACGGGGTAGGAGTGTTTTACTGGATCTGAGTTTTCAAAATGGTAGCAGAGCATAGTCCAAGATGAAATAGAGAAGCCATCTTTCAGATCTGGAGAAAGGAGTGAGGAGGGAATCTGTGGTCCTCCCCAGGGTACAGAGGGCTCTGGCCCCCTGCAACTCAAATGCAACACTGAACCCTTTAATTCCTGACATTGCTGAATCTGGTACCAGGAAACGCTGAGGTCTTGCACAGCCTAATCCCTCGTCTAGAAAGAGATTTCCTCTTTAAAGAAGCCAAGAAAAGGTTAAACTTGTGCCTGAACACAGCAGCTGCTTTAATGTATCTATATGGGTTCTCTCAGCTTTTTCATCATGGTGACGGTCAAAGCTGAAGACCCTCTGCTCTTAGACATGTTTTCCTGTTCTGTCAAGGCAAAGTCACTTTAAATCTGCTGTCTGGGTGGAAGACTAGTCTTCTAAATCATATGGTAATTCATCCCTGAACTCCATTCTCTTCCCCTACCCCTCTCCCTCCTGAGTGGACCTGGACTGAGGAGCAGTGGAGCTGGAAGCCAGCACCTAATGTCTGTGAGCTTCCATGGGGTACTTCCAGGTCCTGCCTTCTGCTTTCTACTTCTGGAGTCGCAGAACCTTAGCTTCTTTTCTTTTACGGCTGTTTATTTAGCATACCTATGTTAATTGCCATTGCTTGTGTTTCTTTTCCCTCCTGCAGGAGACATACACATCCTTCTGAAGCAGCTTGTGCTGTTTGGTTATGATGAGCAAGCTGGGGCACTGCAGCAAGTCCTGGAAGAGGTTTTGCAGTTAATGGAGACCTCAGTCCCAGAAATCTGGACTCCAGACCTTCAGCAGAGCTCTGTCAACCCGGTCTGTGCTCATCCACAATACCTGCCATGCCTGCTATACAATACCAAATATTTAGCAGTATTTTGCATTCTCTAGCAAAGAGTCCAGAGTCCTTCCCTGGCTTTCCAGATCTGCTTTTATTTCTGTAGAGGCCAAATAGATACTTTGTGCAGTACCTGCCATGTCAGTACACATCAGGAATAGCCTACTGTGTCCCTTGCACTGAATGCCACACTGGACCTGATGAGGTCTCATAAGGCTTGTGTTACCTTGTCCTGGTGGTGACTTCTTTTTCTAAGCTCTATCTTAACCAATTTGTAGAACAAAGAAACACTTCTGTTTTTCAGGCCTGATGGTTGAAGTGTTAGCATAGCTTTTATGTTGTCCAACGTGGTGTTTTGAAGTGCAAAGCTACCAGACAGGTCAGTTTAGTCTGAACCAGTATATCATAAGGAGTATATTGCAAAAGAAGGACTATGGCAGGCTTCTAAGCTTCAGCTTAATGCAGAATAAGGGAAGCAATTAGTTCCTTTCCAAAGTAAAAGTCTTTATTTGTAATACGTAGTTTCTGAGCATTCATGGTGAACACAAGATATTCCCCAGTATGTTCTCCCTAACTACTGGTTAGCGAGATGCTAAGGACACATTAAAACTGTTCTGTGTGACTGGGAGCTGAGACTCTCAAATGAACTTTAAATATTGCTGGCACTGTAATGAGGTCATGACACTTACAGTGCTGCGATGAAGTGGGGGCTGGCATAAGGGTTCTGTGTCCTGGGAAGCCCTCCGAAAGCAGTTCGCCCCTTCTGCCTCTGTGTTAACTTTTCTGAGACATTACTGGGCTTTGATCGCATATTCCTGGTCACTTTGCACTGTGAGGTCTCCTGCAGGCAGCTGCTTCTGCTTCTGGAGACTAACAGCAGAGTTTTTTGCAGGTATCCCTGCTCTTAGCCTTTGCTTTGTGCAGGTTGGAACACAGAATATTGCTTCTTCATACAGGTCCTGGGACCCAGTTCAACTGCAAACAGCATTATGGCTGCCTATCAGCAGAAGAGGATGGTGACTCCTGTTGTACAAGGTTAGTTGAAGCTGTGAGTTAGATGTGGGTGTGAAATGTCTGTGAGGCCAGTGGGCTTTGAGACCCTCCAAGCATTGCTACCTGCCTACAGTTGTAGCATCTGTTCAGTTGTAGGGAGTTTCTTGCTTTTCTTTATGGTTTACCCTCCTGCCCTGTGGCAAGTGAGCAGCTTTCTTAATAAGGCTCTGATATCCTGTGCTAAAACTACTCTCTGAGTTGTGCTCCTGGCTTCCTGTGTGTGTAGTGTCTGTCTGTTGTGAGGGAATTTGAAGTCTGATTTCCTGGGGAATGTGCTAGATATTTCTGCTTGTAACTTACCTGACGAGTTTTCCTGTCTAACTTTGGCAGCCAGGCCAGGCTACAGTCTGTCATGGTGCTTTGCCATCTGGAAGTCCTTGTAGCTGATACAAACTTAGGACTGAGAGTCCTGGCAAGGGCTGGTCCCATCTCCTCTTTGTCTTCCCTCTTCCCCACTAGTCCTACAGTCTCTTCGCCTACTAGTCCCAGAATTGCCTGGAGAAATCCTCTAATAAACCAGTTCATTGCCACTTGCTGGGGCTGGCTCCAGAAAAGACCTTGTGCCTCTTACTCACACTTAACAGAGGCAGCTGGCTGTTGTGAGTAATGTCCCAGCTATTGGTAAATGAACAGAGTTCTCTTTTCTGCCATTGTTTCCTCCTCATTCTGAACGGTAACTTAGTGGAGAGGGGATTTGATTTGTCCTAGGGACTGACTTCTGTAAGCAGTTCTGCTGTGAGCACTCTTCCGTGCAGGCTGGTGATCAGTTGCTAAAGGGAAATGCTATGTGTCAGAGACTTCTTGGTGTCCTTTGATGTAAAGAAAAGTAAACTAAGTAGTTGATAGCTGCTGAAGAACCCATATTGCTGTTACCCTCTGTTCTGACACTTGTCTTGTTTGCCTTTCAGATCCAGAATTACTTATTCCACCAAAACTCAATAAAAATCTACAGTGGAAACTACATCTTCTCCAGTAACTAAAAGCCAAGGAATGCTGTTGGACTCTGAACTGTAACTTTTCGTATAATTTCATTACATCTTTACAGAAACCATTGTTGTCCTAGCATTTCTGATACACTGTTCTTAGGGCTGTGCAAGTGAAGGGTCCCTCCACCTGACGCCACTGTGGCTGTGACCTATGTGACATCACACTAATGGGGACAGCCACTCGTGTCCCACTGCAGGGGTGGTTTGGGAGGCTGGGGAGTAACATGCTGCTGTTTGTCAACCGCACCACACAGCTTGGTGTTGTTGGCAGACTTGCTGAGGGAGCACTCAATCCCACTGTCTGTGTCTCCAGCAAAGATGTTGAACAGCACCGGCCCCAAGACTGACCCTTGAGGGACACCACTTGTCACTGGTCTCCACTCAAACCTACTGAGTGCAACCATTGAATCTCTCCTTGCCTATAGAGACAATGTGTCTGATGTTCTGGCAGTGACACAAGAACAGCATGGTCCTCTGGCCGAATCTTCATCTGTCTGGAAAATACACTCCCAAGTCTCTTGGACACAATTTCAGTCCACCCATCTTACTGGGTTGATGAGTGTTAAGGGTACACTGCTATTCTGAAGCTCTCTTCCAACAAAGGTTTCTTTTTGATTGTTCCCAGTCTCCCAAATGGGCATCTACCAACTGCAGATGAAACAATATAGGAAGGCCATGGGTCCCTGCAAAGCCACACTTGAAGTAACCTGTGCCAATGTCTGTGACTACTGCTTTAGTTTCCTTCATGGCCTTGGGGCTACCCATGGCTGCAGGTATGTGGTTGTCCCTCAGAGGCTTCAGATGACTTGGTGTGCTGCTGCTGTTCTTGCAGACCTTTCCTGTACAGCTGTGACTTGGTTCAGTGACTGTTAGATGTGCTTCTGGGTAGCAGTGCCCTGCCACCGCTGCACCTGCGGCCAGCGCAAGCAGCAGTGCTCCTGTCGATGACACTGACTTCCCATCCATGTCTTGCCCTTCAGAAACCAGTGCTCCTCATGCAAGCGCATGTGACAGTCGTGTTTGTGCTTCACTTTGACCTGCTCCGAGGTACACTGCACCCACCAGATGTGACGGGCTGTGGGGCATAAACAGAGCCATTAGAAGCAGCATGGCTCTCCCTTCTGGTCTGCATCTACCACGTGAGGCGGACCAAGGTTCTCCAGCATTTGCAACTGCTCTTGGCCCAAAATAGTTCCTGTTGCTAAGCACTGGCACTACTTCACCTCTGCGGCCAGGTGAAGGCCTAGTTTGTGTCAGGAGTGAATCTCTAGCCTGCCTGGGCTTTTGGCATTGTTTCTTGCATTTTTTTATGCTTTCTAAATCAAGGCATAATATTACTAAAGTCATCAAAAACTGAAGCGTGACTGGTGTTCAGAATGAGATCACAGCCAAGCCCTTGCCCGTGTGAAACTGTGCCCCGCTTCACTACAGGAACATCTTTGTTCTTTCCCAGCAGCAACAGGTCACTCTTTGCCCCATCAGAGCGTGTGCAGTAACACACTGCTGCGTGGGGGCACGGAAGGACACCCTCTCCCCACAGAATATGTTATCAAGAGTTACAAACAGCATCTTCCTTGTATAACGAAAGCTCTGTGTGCTCTTCTGCCAAAAGCCGTTTCACCCAGACGACATCTTACCTAACAAGTCAAAGCTGGGCTTAAAATCTAATTGAACCCTACAAACCAGTCCTGGTTCCAGAAACAGGTTTTATTACTTCTGCTTTGGTCTCCATCTGGGAGTTCACATCTTGACAACTATCAAATGGTAGAGGCTCACCAAAATTCTCGTGTGGAGAAACAGGACAGCATTAAACCACATGGTTTCTGTACCAACCTCAACACATACAACCAAGCAACTGGAAACCTTGATAGTTTTTTACTCTGGGGAACAGTAAAGCTTGTCATTGCATATTATACATGTATTTTTATATATAAATGCTTAAATACATCCTTGTACATTGAAGAGATAGGCCGCCCCTCTTAGAGCCTGAGCAGGGGCTACTGTGGCACCCTAGTGAGGGGTGATGCCTGCTCCATAGCTAAGGGGAAGTTCAGCAGCACTGAAGTCTTCAAGCCATGCTGTGGCACAGCAAAGCAGGGACACTCCTTCCTATACGCTCTTGTATGTTCTTTTGACAGCTACACCAGCCTCTGCAACAAGAGAAACTTCAGTGATAGAAGACATCAAGAGAAAGACCTCTAAATCATTGTTTGTTTCTTTTCTTTCTCACTAGAAACCTAGACACCCCAGCTTCTGAATTAAAATAAATCCTTTCATCCAAACACTTCTTCCAGACTTTGGTTCACAGATTAGTGTGGCAATACCACAACGAAGCTGCAAACACACCTTCAATTTCAGAAGTCACTTTATTTTTTAGTTTTTGGGTTTTTTGTCTAAGCTACTACAAAGTTAGCATGCTGCTGTTTCCAGGCTACTTTTCCCCCATATTCACATTTGTCATTCCAGTTAACAAAAAACACATGTGTTCACTAACATCAAATCTGAAGATAGGTTGTAAGATGATTTTTTGGAAAGTCATTTTGGCCAGTGTTTCCTGAGATGCTCCTTTAACTGTGGGATAGTGGACAGCTGTTTTTTGCAATGATGGCATCTGAGGGGCAATTTGAGAAGTTCAGAGACATGTTCTTTCACCGTCACTTTTCCCTTGCTTCTCACCATCTCTATCACATCTGAAAAAAAAAGAGACCAGAGGTACTGGGACCACATAGCGTTATGAAACATGTGACACTGCTTCTCATGCACAGCGTGTCATCACTGCATCCTAATTTAAACCAGCCCCAAAACTCTGTTGACTTTTACTAGCGCTATTCCCCAATATCTGAAATTACATAAAATCACTTATTACAACAGAATTCATGGTTTATACATTTGTTTGGGGAAAAAGCACAAAGCCAGAACCCACAAGCAGGACTACATGTTATGAAATACCTTTTCTAATCATTACCTTCAGAGTTTAAGAAGTAGTCTGTAGTAAAAGAGTTCCAGTGCTTTTTGGTTTTCAGGGCTGGAGAATCAAAATCCTGGCTGATTACATGCAAATGCAGCTGACTGAAATAAGAAGAATAATGTTAATGCTTGAAGTTCTTTTGCAGTAGCATCAGTTGCAAACGTGATTTGGCAGTCAGACTGCGAGCCTTATGGGTCAGTCTTACCATGTTTGACTCACAGTCCTTCGAGAGAAGAAACCCAGCCTGTTCTGGAAGCACTGTCCCATGCCAAGCACTTTACTTAAACAGTCCAGGTCACTAGTCTGCATAGGCCACTGGCCCCTAACTACAGTCTACACTCCTAGTTTCCAAAAGGGCAGTGGTTTTAATAAACCAAAGGCTTAAACTTTCTAGAGCACCTGGATGGCACTTGTTCAGTGACTCAAAGCTTCATCAAAGAACTGGAGAACAGCTTAGGAACACTGGCTGCAATGCCCACAGGCATTTGGGTGCTGTAAGATCTGGACTCATTTACACACCAAACTAAAATCCTTGCCCAGCATCGGGCAGGACCTGATAGGCTTGAGTCACTCCCTGATCCCAGATGGGTGCCCTGGGAGGGGGGATGCCCACTGGCAGTGCCGCCTCTGTTGCTGGGACCAGACCACAGGCCTACTGCAGCCCCAGCTACAGACCTCTGCCAGGGAAACCCAACGGGCATTTCCCACCGGACCCCGATGCCTGTGCAGCCCACAAGCATGGACAGCTGCACCCAAAGGACGTGGACACCAAATCACAGTGTTTAGGAAGATCTGTTGTTCATTAGCAGTGCCAGATCATGTTGCAGATTTAGCCCCAAATCTGTATAATGAGAAGAACAGGGTGTCCACCCAATGATGCATATAGGTCTTACCTCATGCTGGGGACAGCGTGGTAACCCAGTCTGAACTCCAGAGTCTCTCTGGCAGGGCACTGTTCGATCATTTTCTGCCCAACTGCATGCATATGTTCCAGGAGTTCAAGATGGTCCCTGGTGACTGACTTCAGACTTGAAATGGGATCCCATGGTAAGATAAGCCAGTGGTAACGTGCTTTGGGATATTTATCCTTGATGACTACAGTCTTTTTGTCTTTGTAAACCTTGCAAAACAAATAATTAGATTATTTACTGATTGGAAGTTAAATATCTTATTCCTGTAAGCACTGTCTGTAGTGGATTTTGAGATGTTATCCGTATGCACATCCTACTGTGTTTGCAGAAGCCCCTAAGCACACGCACTTGTTTCCAGTGTAACTGGGACTGCCAAAAAAAAAAGCCAGGAAAGATGACTAGATGGGCAGAAATACCATGCAGCAGAGCATTCCACTTCAGAGAGGACTTTTGCTGGATCTCAGCTGGTCCAGGATAGGCACCCTCTCCCATACCATGCACCAGGCAGCTAAGGAGAGATGTTCCAGCATCCCTCTTTATATACTTTAAGGAAAAAGCTTTCTATTCTTACAGAGCAATAAATTAACCATTGCTACAGGTGGATAGGAACTCTCTTGAAAATCATCTCAACTCAGGTACCAGTCAGGTCTAGAAAACTTTACGCTCATCAGGCTACATTCAAGCTTTGCAGTCACTGAAACAAAAGCCACGGCACTGTGCTCAGCATAGAGCACGCAGGAATGCACTGGACTGCCTCATCCTTGGCACAGTTCTGAGGTGCAGAGGTGCTACAGACAGCGTGCTCGGCGCTGCAGACCTCCACCAGCACGACAAAGTACTGCAAAGGTCGTGTTACCCAATGTGCCGCTCTGCAAGATCACTCAAAAAGGAGAAGCCAGTCCTGTCTATTGTGCCCTGCTTCCGCATTTTCATTGTTTTGCCTGCTGCAACAATTTCACACAACTGATCAAGAGAAACAGTAGCAAAGCATGTGTAGAACAGGGGGGGCAACCTGCCCCTGGCAATAAAAATCTGTCAGGTTCTGAAGCACAAACTGTGCTGTGTTTCTGATCTCTTAGCAGCTCATCTCTTGGGGAGAGATGGATGATGTCTTTGTCATCTTTGCTAATTATTCTCATACGTTTATGTACAGGGCTCATCAGTCTTGCTCTACAGGAAGGAAGATTAAAATTTTATCAGCACACAAGTCATAAGACTGATTCTTTCAGCAGCAAGACTGGTTCGTGCTGTCATATTCTTATATACACATTTTAGTGTATGCATATGCAGCCAGCAGGAATGGGATCATGGCCAAATGTTTGCAGAAGAAACAAATATTGTTATTCATTTAATATTTTATTGAAAAGCAAAGACAGAAGTTCTATTGTTTGTTTATTTGGTTCAGAACCACAACTAATAAAGCTAACAGTAAGTCACAGTTATTTGTGTTCTAACATTCAAAGATCGGTTTTAAAACCAGCTTATCTTTTGAGTCAAGAAAGCACAGTCTTGTTAAGTGTTGTGTAACATTTCACGTAAGGGATGAAGACTAAACTCCATGTTTAAAAAGTAAGCAAGGATTTCAATAGCTCTATCATTCCCCACAGGAAGACTCATTTCAAACTGCTGGCATCTCCAGCTCTAGACAGTTCAACACTTTAGACTTGAATTTAAAAATAAATAAATACATAAATAAATAAATAAAATCAAGAAATAGGAACCTTCCAATCAGTTATCAAGCAAATTATTTTCAGCCTGAGGGTGACCATCACCTGAAGGGGCCCAATGGGGCTGTGGGATCTTCACCCCTGGAGACACCTCAACTCAAATGGACAAAGGCTGGGGCTATCACACCAAGTGCAAGTGATCATACTGGGTGACCTCCCAAAGTCTTTCCAACTGAAATTACTCAGTGATTTCAAGAACCAAGTGTCACAGGTATCTATGATGTTCATCCCCTTCAACACATATTCTTGCTGATAAGTACAAAGGGAAGAATACATCTCTTATGTTAAGATGGTCATGTAGCAGTAGACAGACAAAACCCAAGCTAAACAGACTCAGACTTCGGGCTTCACTCTGCCAGACACTGGATTATTGATGGAGAGCATTCTCCCTATTTTGGAATTGAGCCAAAAAGCTTGATTTTGAGAAGAAGTTGTCTATATATTTGCCATAACTTAAAAATAAAACAAAAGTAGCTTCTATGCATGGATAAGGAAGATTCCCTGGGGGCTCTCTCTGAATACAATTTGAGAAAGTGTGTATACAATGCAGCCACAAAAGACTTTTGTCTGATTTCTCTGCCTTGAGTCTGACCTCCCCAAAAGCAAGTAGCAGGCAATTCAAAAAAAGAACTCAAGGAAAACCACTATGCAGCCACAAGCAAGCAGAGGAAGGAGGTGCATCTGGAGCATCCGCAGAAGACTATAAGAAACCACCCAGGAAATTCCTGTTGGCACAAAAAAAAAAGGGTGGAGGAGGAGCCAGAGGTCACATCCTGTCAGCTGGCACAGAGGTGTTGCCTTTAAGAGTGTGCTGGAAACCAGGAAACTAAACCAAGCCTGGAAACAAGGCAGTGCTGACTGCAAAAAACTGAAACCTCCACTAATTGCTCAGCTTCAAGCCACATCCCCACGTTAAGTGGTTTCCCTGAGGAAACAAAGCGGCTGCACTGCTCGCCTGCCGTTCCAGCAACCTTTGGATCTGTTGGCCAAATTTGAGTGTAGACAGCTCAAAGAGAATTAAGATAATAACATTCTGCAAAATCAGTACAGCAAAGACTCCCAAATTAATGCTACTACCAGTACAATTGAGCCCTTATGCAGTACTCCACTGGCTAATTAGATCATTAAAGTACACTGCAGAAGGAAGAAAGCAAGCTCATTTAACTCTGTCAGACAGGAACTACTGTGAAGTACAAGTGTACAGTTCTCACCTGCATTTTCGGATCTTGCATGGAGCTCTTTAGACCCTGACTCCAGTGTCCTAAATGTTCCTAAAGCACAGAAGGAAAAAAAAATATAAGACAATTAAGAATCCAATTATAAGCTTTAAAGCATACAGTTAAGTACTTTTATTAGTATACAACAGTAAAATAACAGCTGAATTATTTCCTTTCTATAAAAGCAAACACACTTGCTCCAACTGCCCCCACAAAGCTACCTTTGAAAACTTTCAACAAGATAATGTTAAAATTCAAAGTTAAGTCTTTCAAATGTTTAAAATTTAACACGAGGGATCTCTAGATCCAGTTGAATTTAATAATTTGCACACACATGTTATGGCATAGTCCTTGATTAGTATGGAAGACCCCCTGCTTCATGGATCACAAGGGCCAAAGTACAAGGTTCTCCATTAACTGTCCTATCACACGCTGTTCTTCACAGGACAAAGAAGTCACTGCAGTGTGTGTGGCTCTACTCTTAGATTTACTTCTTTACACTGTGCTGCAAGGAGTGGCTTGTAGAGAAAACAAGAAAGTCACAGAAAGATCAAGCTAACTCTAGCAGATATCGCTTAACTTGGTTACTGAATGCCTAATAGAAGGTGCCTCGAGTGCATGTTTTTCAAAACAGACAACGTTTTATCTGTTCAGATCACTTTACAGGCTTTATCAACCATGATCTTCATTACATTCCTACAGAGGAAGATGTTCACACATTATTATAGCACTGACAGAGAAACAGTGTGAATCATCTTGTCTCCCTGCTCACACCACCACAAATCTGTCCCTCATATAACTGAGTTCACAAAAGAGTGGTCAACCCACCACAACCTGGGACTGAAATTTTGTCCTGAGGGGTTTCATTTCTGTGCCTTCTCCTCCAGTAAGTGCACCGTTACAGTTCCACATGCACCAAGCAGTCTTTCACTTTGTTCATGTCAGCAGGGCTAAAAACTCCCTTTCAAAAGACTTTGGCTGGTAATACTCATTAATGTAAACATGGTTCCACCATAAGGAACAAGCAAAGCAGGGAAAGCGGAAAAAAAGGCAATTAAAAAAAAGAGGGTCAAGTTGTTCCATTCTCTGTGTAAGCTTTTAGATAACCACTGCTCTATTTGTAACAGAGCAGATTTAATCTCAAGAGCCAGCATAGTATCCTTGTGTGACTCCAGCTAAACTGAACTCATGCAGTCTGTCCTTCTCACAGAAACTGCAGCAGGAACCAGAGATTAAATCCTCCCTCACGACAAGCAAGTCCCTTCACACACACACCGCCCCCCCAGCTCAGGTTAGAATGGGTCCCAGGTAACTTTCCCAGGACCTGGTTGATGTCAGGAGCAGAGTCTTTGCCTCAGCACATGTCAGCTCACATGCTCTGAATACTCTTGAGTATCTGTGTTTGCCCGAGATGCCTCCCCATCAGTAGTACCCACCACAGTAAAAGACCAAAGAACTGACAGAGGTGAAATCCCAGGAGAAACAGCACAAGTACTAATACCAATACACTTGCTTTTTTGTTTGAAGTTCCTTTATGTGGAGATACACTGGTACTGCTTAGCTTGCAGTTTGCAGAACTGCCTTGTGTATCCACCACCTCCATCTTCATTGTTTTTCTGGGCACAAGCTCTACATCCTCATTCTCGCTGGAGTCCTCACATGGAGTGTTATCAGTTTGTATTTTCTCTGCAGCCTCTGTAATAGTTTTCCCCAACTCCTCACCAAATTGCACCGTATAGGGGTAAAGTTTATTCACAATATGCAGAACTTGGCCTGGCTTCATTTTCACCTCTTCATCCTTGCCAATATTCACAAGATCAACACTAGTTGGGTTGACTCCTATCTTTGGTAGGGAGAAAAAGAAAAAAAAACAGCAAATTATTTTATAACCGGAACTGCCAACAACCACTCCACTGTCCTGGAATACCACTGTCCTGGAAAGCAAATGCATTTTGTATTCACTGCACCCTCTCCTCACACCGACCCGCTCTAGAGGTCAGGGAAGTCCAATGCTGGAGACACCTCTCCATGTCCCAGTCTGGCAGTCCCAGCTGTCACCACACAACCCTCAGGGGCACAGTGTCACAGGGATCCAACAGTTCTGCAGCAGCGGGCTGCAGAGTTACAGTAACACCTATGCCACACGTTGCTCAAAAAAGTTAACAACCTACTAAACAACTGTTAATAATAACAGCCTTAATAACAATTATTTCTGAAGAGTAACAGCAGTTTTAAGAAATTATTTCAGTCCGATCATACCCAAGAAGTTTCCTGTTTCCAAATTACTTTACTTGCTCTTTCTTCTCCATTTCACATTTTGTTTTCAGTTTCTACCAAATGCTGTCCCATCCACCCACCTGCCTTCAAATACACAAGCACACTCTTCTGACTCATTTCAGGAGAGAAAAGAGTTTAGACTCAGAGCTGCTGGATCACCAAGCACAGCCCACTGCTAACACTTGCAACACACTCTCTCCTGCATAGGCAAAAAAAAGAGAAAAATCAGGAAACAAGTCTGAGCCGCCAGAGGAGTCCACTACAGAGGGATCAGCTCCTTGCTCCTGTCGTTTTTTATTTTCTTTCCCAAGTTGAATGTGATAATCCTTCTCCAGCTTACAGAAAACTGCCCAAACACAATGACAACACTTGCCTTTTCCTGCAAGAGAGGCTAAACCTCTCTGTCCACCTCAGTTTATGCAAAGTATATCACCAGCCTATCTGTAATTTAATGCTTTTACTTTCATTCTGCATCTTACACTTTCACAAAACCACGTCTCTTATTTATTCTGTTCTAGCAGCAAATGAGGACAGCAAGGTGAAATTTCTACCTGCCTCTCTCATTTAATCAGTTTACAGCTCTATGCAATTCTAAAATAATTTTCCCCTCAAAACAGAGTTTTAAAGACTGAGAAGTTACCTGAAGTTTAGCTGATAATTGAAAAGCAATGTATTTTCCTCTGTCTCAGACACAACTGTTAACATGAAGTGCTCTGGTCAGCCTACCGTGACTGCTCAATAGATGGATTTTGCCTGATCATGAGGGTGATTCTAGGGATATCAGAAGTCTCTGGCTCCAGCAAAATGCTTCTGGTTAATGTTTATGCATGAAACAAGTTTTAGAAATCCAGCTCTTCCCGATGACTTATAAACTCTGTCACAAAATGTTTCTTTAGCTTTTGTCACTGGGATACCTGCCTCCCTCACAAGATGGTACTGTGCCTCTCATCACTTTGTATTCACTGCAATGAAGCTGCCTAATTCCAGCTAGGATCTCTTCGGCCTGCAGTTCCAGAGTTTCACTGAAATCAAGTACACTTCACATCCCTTGAGCAAATATGCTATCAAACAACTCATCACTGGAACCTCGTGCCACACACAAATCACCTGGGAAGCAACTCCAGAGCAGGCAGCAAAAACCTGCCAGCACCCACTGCCAGGAAGTATTCCCAGCCCTGAGATTCCAGTAACACAGTGTTCAAATTGCAGCTGACCTCTGTGGAAAACTGCCCGAGATCTTTGCTGGATTCACCAGGTACTGGCGGGGTCCCTGTGCTGATGAGCTCTGGAGGCATTCTGACAGAGGACATTACTCCTCAGTGGGCAGAACACGTTGATGTGTTGCCCACACATGCTGATGCTGCAGGAGCACAGACACATCCCAGCACCTGAAGTCAGATAATCTTCCCTTCGTGTTATCTCAAGGATACTGGTCCCCACGTGAGAGTGGGCCTACATCCATCCAGTCAGTAACATGAGAATGTCTTCAGTACTGCCTCACACCCCATCCCCTCCCAAAGGTGATCACACCTTTGGCCCTATCAGCCATCAAAACCAAAAACCTTTCACAAATGCCCAGTCCCATTAACACAAGAACCAATTTGACCTTAAGTGAAGGGCTGCCTTGGCTTTAGAAGTTTAAGGATCAGGAGGCAGATCAGCAAGTTCAGGGGAAGAACTCGAGAATCTCTCAAATGCAGCATTTGGAAGAACAGGTGGAGGATTCACAGCAGGGTTCCCTGATGCTGTAAGTCTGGCTGTCTGAGACTGAAGCATATCTGGAAGGAATAGTGCAGTCTTTCCACTGAAGTCCACAAAAAAAAACCAAAACAAAAAAACCCCCAAAAACCACAAAGCAACCCCCAGATCCCTTCTGAGGACCATTTGCTGTGCTCTTCTTGGTCATAAAACAGCTTCAGGCCCTTCAGACCTGGTGATCAGAACTATCCTTTGCAACATTTTTGGAGTTTAAGTACAATTGCTGTCTCAGTAAGCACCAGAAATACTGTACATTGATTTGAAAACATACCTGCTTAACTGTGACATACCCCTTGTTACAGTCTGCTTTTAACTGAACTGGAAAGAAAGAAAAAAGTGTCACAGAACAGTGTAAACAAAAAGGCCAGAACTCTAATGAACCACCCCTTTGCAGAAAACACTCCCATATTTTGAGATCTGCTGCCTTTGCAGCTGAGCTCTGTGAATTTGTGCAAATACTTCTGCCTCACTCCCTGTCTCCAGGACCGCAGGTAAAATGGAGCCAACCAATACACTGACTCACACCTGAGTATTTCAAATCACGGGTCAGCAAAATTACTTCAGAATAAAAGTGAAATCTCTGGAAGTCTTCTACTCATTCCTGCTACTCTCACCAGCCCTCTGTGACAACAAGGCATGGAGCGGGACTGTGTTCAGAGGGAAGAAAGATCAGGCAGGGAAGATGAAGGGGAGTATTTTATAAATCACAGATATTTTTATGTATTCTCTCAGCACATCTATGTAACAAGTCGTACTAGAAATCAGATGGTGGAAGACTGGGGAGATGAAGTGCCACTTACAAAGAAGGAATGCAGGCAGTGGAACATGACTGCAGGCCTGGAGACTCTTGTTAAGGTTCAATACCTTAGTTTATGAAGGTGAACTTTTATTCAGTGTCTCCTGATTTTTTAGGACCCAGAGATCTCTACAAGTGCTTCTAGAAAAAGCTTGGTGATTTCAAGAATCAGGCAACATTATGGACCATGCAGAGAAAGGAGACTGTAAGCCAGTGACCACAGAAGCACACCTAAGGAAAGCCTGCTTAGATTTCAAGGAAAAACTGTGATTTCCCATTTAGACCCTGCTCAAAGCAGCCTTACAAATTAGGCTGAAACACTGGTCCATCACCTTCGCTGTAATTTAGCCAAAAACAATGGTATTTATTGATAAACATGAGTGCTGTACTTGTACCTCAAAAGGGTGATTTGAGCTATACCTTACCTTGCTGCCGTGAACACTTCTTATCCGTTATCCCAGTCTCTGGGCCACGCCCAATGACCACTGCTTCCAAGTGTGGCAGTTTCATTCGCTGACTGCATTTCTCTTTCCCCACGAGCCAGCACACACGCATCACCGTGCTACAGAGCAGAACAAACAGCCTGTTACTAACACACAACTTCCCCATAGGTCACCTTCCTGTGGAATCGGGTCCAGGAATTCTGCTGCCAGATCATTCATTGGCTGAGTCACTTCTGCTAACTGGGTCCATGTTCTGAAACTGAAGGCAAAGCACAGCATTAACACTGGCATAACCTAAGAGGGAGTTGCTGTTGTGGGCCACGAGGATGATCCAAGGGCTGGAGCACCTCTCCTGTGAGGACAGGCTGAGAGAGTCGGGGCTGTTCAGCCTGGAGAAGAGAAGGCTCCAGGGAGATCTTATAGTGGCCTTCCAGTACCTGAAGGGGCTACAGAAAAGCTGGGGAGGGACTTTTTCCAAGGGCAAGTAGTGACAGAACAAGGGGTAATGGTTTTAAACAGGAAGAGGGGAGGTTTAGATTAGATATTAGGAAGAATCTCTTCACTGTGAGGGTGGTGAGCCACTGGAACAGGTTGCCCAGAGAAGCTGTGGATGCCCCCTCCCTGGAAGTGTTCAAGGCCAGGTTGGATGAGGCTTTGAGCAACCTGGTCTAGTGGAAGGTGTCCCTGCTGATGGCAGGGGGGTTGGAACTAGATGATCTTCAAGGTCCCTTCCAACCCAAACCATTCTGATTTCATGATTCTATGAAAGAGCAATCCTATTTCCCTTCCTTCTACATCACTGTACAGTCTCACATCCACGGATCATATATAGGAAAAAATAAACTGGATCAACAGTTCACCCTGACAGAAAAGCCAATCCACAAAAAAGTTGTTTCCCACTGAATCAGAGGTGACCTGAGGGATCAATTCAACCTCCAAAACAAGGCGGCAGAGAGCAGAGAGGGCAGGAGAGGGGAGAGCTCCATCCAGCAACAGTCTGCAGATGGACCATGCTATGAAACCGGGCCCTCAAGTTTACACCACTTTGACCCTGGACGGCAAAATCCCACACCCTCCCCGCTGCCTGGTGCCTGGCACAAAGCGCTGCTCCTCCCAGCCCTTCAGTGAGCTTAGCCCGGTGGGAAGCAGCCCTCCGTCCCCAGAGCTACACCAGCAGTCGAGAACGTGTGCCGTGCGGTGAGGCCCGGCCAGCGGCACCTCCCGGCCGGCCCTCCCGCTGCTCACGACGGGCCCCTCCACCGCTCCCTGCGCGCCCGCCTCAGGGCCCCGGCCCCGCTGCCTGTCGCCGCCGCGGGCCTGCAGGGGCCGGGCCCCGTCTCCATGGCAACGCCGGGCCCCCCCCTCCCCCCCTCACCGCGCGCGCGGGCCGCCAGGGCCGCCGCCGGCCCATCCAATCGGCTGCTGCAGCGCAGCCGGCGCGCGACCAGCGAGCAGGCGCCCTGAGCCCGCGCGCTCCGCAGCAGGGGGGCCGGGGCTCGGCGCAGGCGCGGTGGGGCCGCGCGCGGCCTCGGCGGGCCGCCAAGAGGCCCGCGCGGCAGCCCCTGCCCCCGACGGTGCCAGACACGAGCGGGGTGGGAGGGCGGGTGGGGGGGAGGCTGGAAAGGTGGCGGCCGGGGTCCCGCCGCGTACCCGCCTGCAGCTCGATGCCTGCCCGCGAGGAACGGCCGCGGCGCAGGCCGGGCGTAGGGCCTGCCCGGTACACAGCCGTAAGGGCGGGCAGCAGCAACTGCTCCCTGACACGCGGCCCCGAGCAACCCCCCGCGCGGGGCAGGGCGGGAGGAGCTGGCCGCCCGGAGCATGCGCAGTTCGGTGCGCCTCCGGGGCACGCCGGGAGTGGCGCCGGTGGGAGAGCTCGGCCGCCGAGGTGTGGAGGTGATTGGCCAGCAGCCTTCCGCTTCCTGCCCTCCTATTGGCTGTCCGCCTGCCAGTGGGGCGGGACTTCCTGGGCGGGGCGGTGCCGGCTCAAAAGCGCCCGGATGCGGGACCGGCTCGGAACTTTCCAGAAAAGTCGGGGTTGGCGCCGGTTGCGCGGCCGCTGCTCGCGGGATCGGCTGCTGCTCGCGGGCCGCCCTCCACCATGGTGAAGGAGACTACCTACTACGATGTGCTGGGCGTGAAGCCCAACGCCTCCGCCGAGGAGCTGAAGAAGGCCTACCGAAAGCTGGCACTCAAGTACCACCCGGACAAGAACCCCAATGAGGGCGAGAAGGTCAGCGGCGGGACGGGACGGGGCCGGCTGCCCCGGCGGTGCGGGCGTGGAGGGCGGCGGGGCAGGCTGAGGAGGGTTTGGCGGGAGCGGGAGCGTGGCCGGGGGCGGGCGGCCCGCCGGGTGCCGTGGGGGTGGGGAGCCCCGGGTGCCTGAGGCGCGGTGTGTGTTTCTTGCAGTTCAAGCAGATTTCTCAAGCCTACGAGGTGCTGTCGGACCCGAAGAAGAGGGACCTGTATGACAAAGGAGGCGAGCAGGCCATCAAAGAGGGTGGCTCTGGTGGCGGCTTCGGGTCGCCCATGGACATATTCGATATGTTCTTTGGCGGCGGTGGGAGGATGCAGAGAGAGAGACGAGGTAACGTGCCATCTTCCAACCCTTTCCCAAGCCTTACAGCGTGATCGCTGTGGTAGCCAGGATCAAAGTCTCTGAGAAGAGTGGCATAGAGATAAGACTTTAAATAGCGTTAAAATGAAGTTGCAGGCTTGATCTTGAGATCAGAGAAAGCATTGTCCCTAGCCCTTAACATCTGAAACGAGCGAGGACATTTGGTTCATATGATAGCAGTTTGGTCTTCTGTGCATTGTCTCTTGTTAATAACTAACCAGATTTTGTGTTTGGAAAGCATTTAGCTGACCATAGCCCAGCTGCTAATAGGCTGAATAGGGAACAAAATGGTAACATACTGTAAAATTAATTTTTAACTAAGCTACCATAAGTGTAGCCTTAAGTGTGCATTTGGCCTTTAATTGCAAGTAGCTATATCTAAATGAGATAGTCAAAACAAATTCAGTCTGCGAAACTTTTTTGTTTTCCTGACCTGTTGAGTGGAATTGAGTTGAAGCTGCAGTAAAATGCTGCTCAGAATTAAAATCCAGATTAATTGCACTGAGAAAGACTCTTGTGCTAATTTAACTTAAGAGTAGTGCTGACCCCATCACTTCCTAGTGATGATCTGGTGACAAAGGGAAGAAAACAAGGTTTCTATCAGAACATTGGTGTTGTGTCAGAGTATTCCTAGCAAGCCAGAACTTGATATCGTTCACAGAATTGAGACTGCAGTTGCTAGAGTTCTAATTAATTCCTGAGTGTAAAAATTGAATTAATTGATTCAGTTTCCAGAAAGTCTCCTGGTGAGAGGAAGAAAGTACTTTGCTGACTCTAGACAGCATTTCCCACTTCCTTATAGAAGATACATTCATTGTCACTTTTATAATACAGGACTTTATTTTTAACAAACTTAAATGTTTTGTTTCTGTTACTGTTTGTGCTTTCACTGAAGAGTCTCTGACTTATTTTAACAGAGAAGCATTAACTGACAAAGCCATTAGAATTGTCACCTAATTTGACAACAGATAGGAAGGGCCTATTTACTAATACCAGCAAAACAAGATAAAGCTATATTAAAACAGGATGATAAAGCTTATAGACTTGGTTTATTGTGACTGGAGCACAGTGACATAGGAAGTTTACTGTTACTTGGAAACCAGGCTTCCAAACTTGAATAAATATCCCATTTTCTTTTACAGGCAAAAACGTAGTCCATCAGTTGACAGTAAGCTTGGAAGATATGTACAATGGTGCAACGAGGAAACTTGCACTGCAGAAGAATGTTATCTGTGACAAATGTGAAGGTAATTGTGAAACAAATTAAACAAACACAGGTTGCTTCTAAAGCGTTTGGGTTTTTCTTCTGGCAGCTCGTAACCATCAGTCTCCAATTTTCATTCTCCTCAGGCCGTGGTGGTAAGAAAGGTGCAGTAGAATGCTGTCCTAATTGCAGAGGAACGGGCATGCAGATCAGAATTCACCAGATTGGGCCAGGAATGGTGCAACAGATCCAGTCCGTGTGTATGGAGTGCCAGGGGCACGGGGAGCGAATCAGCCCCAAAGACCGCTGTAAGAGCTGCACTGGCAAGAAAATTGTTAGGGAGAAGAAGATACTAGAAGTTCACATTGACAAAGGTGAGGTGTCTTACTAGCATGAAGTATTGAACTTGGATGTGCTGACTGACTTTGCAGCACTAAAACAGAAGCTTTAGCAAATGCATGGTGTTGATTGGTGAGTAACCCTGGTGAAAACATACAGAGCAAAACTGCTTGGTGCTGCCTTTAAAAAGCAGAAAACTTGTTTTTAGGGAAGGTTCATTCACGTCTGATACCTGTGTACATAACTAGGAATGAGTTCTGAGACCTGCAATAATGTAAGTGGTGAGTTATTTTTGAGTCACCTTGTATGTGCAAGTCTTGATCAGGGAGCTGGAGCAATTAAAATAAAGCTCATTGCTTATCGATTCAGCTTGTTCAGTGAGTTTCACCTGCCTGTAGGGAAAGCCTGCAGACTCCGATCACTTCTGCTGTGTTTCAGTGTGAAGGGGAACCAGGTCTGCTATAGGAACAGGGTGCAGAGACAGTGCTAAGCCTCTCGTGCTTAGAACTCTGTGTGCTGTGCAACCCTGACAGTCCTGCTCCGTGCAGGTACTCCTTGCCTGTCAAAATGCAACTTGATACACAAACTCTCACTGTAGTTGGAGAATGTGAGTGTTGAGTGACAAGTGCATCTCTGCTCAAAAGCTGGTGGGAGAAGTCTCTGAGTAGTGCAGCTTGTGAGACAGAGCAAGCTGACGAGCACATGGCTTCTACAGTCTTGCACCTGATTATCACCTGCAACTGTTGTATGTGGAAGCACACTGTATGCAATGCCTGGAATTGTTCTTCACAGAAGATCCTACAGTAACATGAAATACAAAGGCTAGTAGGGATATATTGCTGACATTTTAAACAGGGAAATCATTCAGAAGAGTTTCTTTTCCCTTCCGTATAGGAAAACAGACTGAGTTAACATAAGGCAGCTAGAATTTATGATAGAGAAACTTTTGTGTGGGTGAAATGGATTTCTGACATGACAGTTACAGTCCAGGGGAGAGTGCTTCTTGCACTCAGCAGGCACTGAGATCATGTTTCATACGTAGCTCTGCTACATGTTTCTGTAAAACTGAAGAAATTGATTGGCCATTTGCACTTAAAGTGTATTTTGTACACAGTGTCTCTGTGTTCTTTTCAGTAATTGTGCATGTAATGAAAGCTGTTTTGGTAATATTTCCCTTAAGGACTTTATCTTGTTAGGTGCCTATTTTGCACTACAATTAATGATCTTGAGACATAATTCAGGTTGGCACTACTGCAATCTGCTGGTCATGTGAGTGGATTTAAAAAAAAAAAGAATGCTTCAAGGAAAGCATTGCATACAGTCCTGGTGTTCTAAGTGGGAGATCAAGAGGTCTCCTGGTACCAGCTTGTGACTATAAAAATATTTCTTACTGTTGATTTTCACTTAAAAAGATGAAAAATGAATGTTTATTTGTTTTCTGCAATAGGAATGAAGGATGGTCAAAAAATAACATTCCATGGTGAAGGGGACCAAGAGCCAGGACTAGAGCCAGGGGACATTATTATTGTCTTGGATCAAAAAGACCACTCTGTATTTACAAGGTAAAAACTCTGGAAGTCCTTTGCATTAACTGCTGAGGTGTTTGTCTCCATACTTCTTTATTTACCACTCACCTTTTGTCTCCTGAAAATACCAGATAGGATCATGTGGCTAGAAGTCACCTGTGAATTTGTTTGGGTGGCCAAAGGAGCACTGAGGTGTGCAGGAATCCTGATACAACTAGTCACAGCTACTTGTGTTCTAGTAGCATGAGATAGTCTTACATGAGCTTTGGCAGTGGAAGTGGATGGAAAGCAAACAAAACTAGTTACAGTTATTAAGAGTTTACAAATCTGGAATTTTAAGAACTATTAAAATACTGAGATTTTGTTTAATAGATGTGAATATTTGTGATTATCTCCTTATTCTTTCTAGGATAGCATTCTGTCACTTAGACCTCAGAAAATTACCACTTAGTGTTGGCAGCTGTTCATTGCCCACTTGGCTTCAAGGCACAGAAAACTTCCAGTGTGTTCACTTCTCCTCAGGCATCTTACTGTTATGACAGAGTTACTGAATATAGCTGACCCAAGGTAGTTTCCCACACTTAATTTCCTGCCTGAGTGCACTGGGCAGGGTAATCAGTCCTGTCTGTTCCTTCTTGGGAAGGCAAAAGTGACTCAAGCAGCATTGACGGTGTCTCAAGTATTTTGTGTTACTGAACAGTACTGCTTGGTGTTGCAAGCCTCCTTGTTTCAAGTTACTGTTTGTGTAATGAGGCTGTCCAGTACATTTTGGTCGAATTAAAAGCAGCACTGGTCATCTCACAGAAGTGTGTTGCACTTGATGTCTCACTGCTCCTGTTCAGAGCAAGTGAATCAATGGATTTAGAGAAAGCATTCATCTCAACACCAGCCACCAGCATGGTACCTGTAAACAGGAATGGTGATCCAAAGCTTCTTGGGAAACCTGCAGCTGGTCTGCCTGGCTGTTCTGTATGGTGCTGAGCTCTGGAAATCGGTGCCAGAACTCTCTGCCAGAGAACACGGAGCTCACAGGTTAAGAATGAGTTCTGTTTGCTTTGGATAAGCTTACTCAGCTGATTTTTCTTAACTTGCAGTGAAACCAGAGTCTGAATCAGCTATACCGAATGGATAGTCTGGGACAAACTGTTGCACAGTTACCTGGGACTTGAAGTCCAGCTCTGCTGGTTTGTTTGTGTCCATATTTGTGCCCACTGCCTTCAGTTCTGGTGTCCTTAGATAACCCTTGATATTACTGGTCTTGTGTGGTTATGCTGAGGTCATGCTGCTCTGGGACAAGTGCAATGTTCCCCCTCTCCTGTCAGAGTCTAAAATTAACTTTGCAAGCAAGACTCCTTCCAGAGACCTTTAAAACAGAGTGAGTGAAATGACTTAGTTCTTTGGATAGGCCAGAGGATTTTTTAGCTCTTGAGCATGCAGTGCATGCAGATGTCACTAGCATTGCCATACTGAAGTCAGAGTAGGCAATTAAAGCAATTATGTTATCTCTTCCAGACACTACTTGGTGCTTTCTAGAAGGTACTTACTTCCATCATAACCCAGGGAGGCCATCAACTGCATAATGTAGAGCTAACTGGTGCACTTAAAGTATTAATCTATGTAAACCAAGGGATTAATTGTCCTATATACAGTGTGTAGGATGCTGAGAAGTAGCTTTTTCCTAGAATTGGGAAGGAGCAGTGAAGTGAAACTGGATGCAAGTGAGCCTTGCTGTATTTATTTCTTTTCAATAGACACTTCTATACTTTGGATAGCTAGGCTTGGTTATCATTCCTGTAATTGCTGGCTTGAGGTGCTGCATCAGTGTTCAGTGTATGGGGGTATGATCCTTTTACTGTGTCACCCTCTCTGTGACTGTTTTTGGTTGGTTCTGCCTTAGGCGAGATGAAGACCTTCTCATGTCTATGGATATTCAACTGGTTGAAGCACTGTGTGGCTTTCAAAAACCCATCACAACGCTGGATAACAGAACTATTATTATTACTTCCCATCCTGGTAAGTATTGGTTTGCTTTCTGTGTGAGTCCCAAGAACATAGTGAATAAAAGCTGGAAATTTAAGGGAACAGAAGTATCCCATCTTGATGTACAAGGGATGTGTACTGGTGCCAGGTTTTTTTCCTAGTCTTTTCAGTACAAATCTTGAAACAAAAAAGGATTTTTGCATAGCAGTGAGCAATAACTTTCTCTTTGCGTGATATAGTAACAGACCATACCTCATGGACATACTTGTACCCTGAGGATACCTCATGAGAATTGAAGCCCATGGGTCTCTGAAAACCACTTTTTCAGACTTGGAACTGATGGAGCATTTAATAAATGAGTTCAAACTAAAACTGCATCTGTTGCCTGCATGGGATCCCCCTTTTCTATTTTTTTTGTTCTTCTTTTTTTCTAGGCCAGGTTGTCAAACATGGGGCTATTAAGTGTGTGTTGAATGAAGGTATGCCAATTTATCGCAGACCGTATGAAAAAGGACGTCTGGTCATAGAATTCAGGGTAAGTGTAGCAGCTTACTTCGTGCCACAGTTCAGCACTGAATATCCATCCAAAGTTTAACCTCTAAGCATTGCCTTAATCAAGAAGAGATACCAGTTACGAGGTATCCTGGTTTGGTATGTGTGTTTGACAATGGTGAGAACGTGCAATTCATCAAACAGAATTACAGTTCAGAACAAAGAGGACTTCTGGAACAGTTTGTGCTGAAAGTGTGTTAAGTATGAGAAGAATTTATTTGGACACCTTGTGAATTTGCTTGTCATGTTCTTTAGTTCCTATCATCTGGTAGGAAAGGTGGATTGATCAGTAACTTCCCCTGTGCCTGGAGCAAAGGAGTGGGCAGGAAATACTGATTTCTTTGGAGAGACACTGATGCTGGGAGCTGTGGCAGCAGGCTCTGTCTGCAACAGTTTTAGAGACGATTCAACCACCTCTCTAATGTTGATATGTTCTGTACTTTGCTTCTAGGGTATTTCCAGAGGGCAGCCTGAAACAGAGAAACGTTGGATAAGATTTGGTTGAGTTGCCAGTGTCAGAACCTAACTTCTTGCAGGCATTAAAAAAATACCCTTGTGACTGATATTTTTGTAAGCACTAGGTTTGTCATCTGTGATGTTAAAGCTGACTTTGGCGGATACTTGACCTGTAGTGGGATGGAAAAGGGCCAGTTCAGGTAGACTTGAGTAACCCCAGTTTTTGATGATTTCAGGTGAACTTCCCAGAGAGTGGCTTCCTCTCCTCAGAGAAGTTGTGTTTACTTGAAAAACTGCTACCTACAAGGCAAGAAATAGAAGAAACTGAGGAAATGGAACAAGTGGATTTAGTGGACTTTGATCCATCTCAAAAAAGAAAACACCACTATAATGGAGAAATCTATGAAGATGATGAGCATCACCCCAGAGGTGGTGTTCAATGTCAGACATCATAAACAGGCCAGTGAATAACTTGTGATGCTTGTTTTGTATGCATTAGTGGACAAGTGAAGGACTACAAGCCGTTCACCCTCACTTCCTGCTATTTGTTGTTCTATCCAGCCATAGTTGTTTCTAAGAGCATAAAGAAATAAACTAAGTAATTAAACTGACTTTGCAATTTGTATAAAGCTCCAGGTTGCAAGCTCAAATGAAGTTGATTGCACCTTCACCCTTGCCTCTTGGTCAAGAAAATTCCCTTACCTGCTTGTCTCTTATTCCAAGCCTTGTAATTCCTGTATGTGTGCAATTGCCCAGGCTTAGACTAAGATTCTGTGGTGTTCTTTTTAGGAATTCTAGATCTTATACTCTTGTGAATAAAGTATGCACAAGTACTTATAATTCATGGTAAGATACAGTTAAGTTTTGTATCTGTTAGGTGAACATGTTAATGTTTTGGCCTTGAACTGGTGTTTGTTAAATAGGGACTGGCTCTGATGCAACCATGTACTGTGTGAAGCTGACAAGGATGGGGTTGGTCTTCACATGCCCATTAAAGTCATGTGGTCCTCAGGCTCTCTGAAGCTACTGCGCTTAAGGTCAAATAGTCCCCTCCTCTGCCAGCTTTGGTCTTCACCCTGGGGGTAGATGTGAAGCTTGCTTTGGCTCGTCACTGACAACTGTTTGGCTGCTGACCTCCACCGTACTGTGCATAGAGCCAGTGGTTGCTTGGCTGCTACAGGAACTTCCTTCACTACTGTGCATGGGTGAAAACTTCTAGGCTTTATCAGCACACATGCAGTTTGGAATCTGTCAGCCTGCTGGCATGTGAAACTTCACTCCACTTTCAGATAGCCCTTGGTGGTGTGTGAGGGAAAGCAGTACCAGCCCTGTTGGTGGGCCTACATGACCCTGCAGAGGAGAGAAACTTACTTTCAGTGGATATAACCCACTGATGCATCCAAGATGTTCTGAAGTTGATGTATTATGTGCATTATTTTAAGCTGACTCTTGAAAAATTCTGTATGAATGTTCTAATTATTGTAGATTAAGCGTTTCCAATATAATTACAAAATTGTTCATTGCCTCTTTTCTTAGACCAGATGTTGGTTTAAAGACTCCACCCCTGTCTTTTTAGACAGCTATTCACAGAAAAATCTTAGCAAAAAAGTTCTTTCAGAAAACAAGCTGAGAAGACAAGTCCAGATTTAACCTCTTGTGTGGTAGTTTAATCTTGGTTTACCATCTGGCTTGGGACAGAGTTTACTCTTTTTATACTGCTCTGAAGCAAAAGCATCATGAAGAGAACTGTTTTTTCTTCCTGGAAATAGCTGCTACATGACAGTACAGATGTTGTAACTTGAATATCTGGAAACAGTCTATGAGATCTCTAGCTCGTGTTAACAAGTTTCATTTTGTGAAGATGGCTCGTACTATGGGTTTTTTACCTCAAACGTAGTTCCTTTTCAAGAAATTATAGAATAGCAATCCCCTCCATATTACACCTACTTTTTTTTTTCTCTACATTCTGTAGGCATTAAGTGTCTTTCAAAATTCTACTTGAATGAGCTTGTTAGTGAGCTGTACACATGTGACCAGCAGGAGCCTTTGCTCTATCTGTGGGACAGGGGGTCTGTGTCAAGAGGAGGAGCAGAAAGTAACCATACCTCTGGACAGGGCTGAGCCTCCTGCACAACTGCCTTGAGACTGAACAGCTCTAAAATACACTACCTGTTTTCAGTTCATTAAGCACCCTTGTTTCCTGTTTTCCTTAACCACTGGATCAAAAAAGCTGGGGCAAACTAAGCTCAGTGTGGTGCTTTGACAATGACAGCAGCATTATTTTGCTTCAGGTGACTGTATATTCTATGAAAAAACATTCCTAAAGCCTTTTTCTCCCTCTGCAGAGACTCTTCATTTACCACACCCGTAGCTGCATCAACACAGTTGAGGTAGTTTCTTTTCCTGACTTAATCTCAAGGCCATGGTGGCCAATTCTGCTTCATGCTTGGCAACACCACGGCTAGTCTAGGGGCTAGGACAGGTCTATCTTCCAGGAAGGTGGCTGGCCAGAAGCCTTAGGAGAGCAGCCTAGGGAAAGATGCTGCTAATGCAGGAAGGGCAGCAGGAATGCCACCAGTTTAACATTCTGCTTTGAAGCAATCTGGTGACTGACATAAAAAGCTATGTCACAAGGAAATACACTGGCAGCAGCAGAGGAAGCCTTCAGCAAAAAGCACTAGCAAATAGAAGGCAAGAGCTAGCAAGAAGGAGCACCCAGCCTTCAAGCGTGATAATGAGAGCAATGTATGGTCTCTTCCAATCTTATTTCTCCTGGGATATTCTGGGTATGATACAGCTACAGCAGGCAGCAAAACATGTTCTGTGCCACTGAAAAATGAAATAAGACAATTTTTTCTGTTGCTCTATGTGAGATAGTTTCTCATTTTTGAGAATGAACTGAATGGACAGCTGTAGAAATTGAGGATAGAGTAGCACAAAATTACTGCTTCCATGACTACCAGCATAGTAATCCAATCTATCCTAACCTGCATTGATGTTTGCAATTACTTCCAGCGTTTCAGTTTTAACAACACAAAATTCATATAATCTAGTTCATAGTCTAGTCTATTACAGTGATTCTTTCAACTGTGCACCAGGCATGTAGAACTTGTTTTTTCCCCCAAAATCTAGCAGCTCCACTGTTCCACAGGTATGCTGTGAAACAATGAACGCCCACTGCAGACTCATTTAAGAGCCTGCTCTCATTTTTGCTTCTGCCTGCAAGACTTCAGGGTCCCAACTGTCCTCACTTCCCTGTGCTTTGTCTGTCTGCTACCCAGCAGCAATGCAAGAAGTTTGCTCAGCCCAAGAGAGCAAAATCAATGATCTCAAATCTGCTTTGAAGTTGCAGTTTGACTCAAGGTCAAGCAAGCAACCAACTTGCCCTATGACTTTTTCATTAGCAGCTTCATCTGCAAAGACAGATTCCTGCTTCCATTTTGTGCTCGAGGTACTAGTAAGGCACACTCAGAGAAGCAAGGTTTGATCTAAGCCTTCCATTTCCAAAACCACAGGTAAAGAAATGCCAGGTTCAGTGTTTTCTTAGGGGATAAGATGAGCACTATTACAGTGCCCAAAGAATGGGGGGTCTTCAGCCACTCTCACACCTGCTGGCACAACAACTCAACAGAACATAATCAATCCAGGAACTTCCTGGATTGCATTAGTGAGAACTTCTTCACCCAGGTGATAGAGGAGGCAATGAGGAGAGGTGCTCTGCTGGACCTCGTACTCACCAACAAGGGGCTTGTTGGGACTGTGAAGGTCCAAGGCAGCCTCGGCTGCAGTGACCATGAGAAGGTGGAGTTCAGGATCCTGAGAGGAAGAGGGAGGGTGAAAAAAACAGGCTCTCAGCCCTGGACTTCAGACTTTGGCTTCTTCAGAGGTCTGCTTAGAAGCATCCCATGGGATCAGGCCCTGGAGTGAAAGCTCGTTAGTATTCAAGGATGACCTCCTCCAGGCTCAAGAGCAGTCCATCCCAATTGAATAGGAAGTCCAGCAAAAATGCCAGGAGGTCTGTGTGAATGAACAAGGAGCTCCTGGGCAACCTCAAACCCAGAAAGGAAGCATTCAGAGGGTGTAAGCAAAGTAACCTGTGAGAAACACAGAGATGATGTCCCAGCATCCAGGGATCAAGTTATAAAAGTTAAAGCTCAAGTGGAATTGAATCTGGTCAGGGATATCAAAGACAACAAGGGCTTCTGTAAGCACATGGGTGAGAAAGGCTTGGGGAAATGTGGGCCGGCTGCTGAATGAGGCAGGGAACGTCATTACACAGGAGATGAAAAAGGCTGAGCTACCGAATGCCGCCTTCTTTGCCTCAGTCTTACTAGTAACACTGGCCTTCAGGAACCCCAGGTCCCAGACACCAAGGGGAAGGTCTGGAGCAAGATATACTCTTGATGGAAGAGGATGGGGTCAGGGAAGACATAAGCAAATTGGAAATACCTGAGTCCATGGTCCCTGATGGGATGCACCCACGAGTGCTGTGGCAGTTGGCATTTGGCAGATGTCATTGCTCGACTGGGGGAAGTGCCCAAGGACTGGAGGAAAGCAAATGTGGTTTTGTCTTCAGGAAGGACAACAAGGAGGGTCTGGGGAACTAAAGGCCTGTATGCCTCACCTCAGTCCCTGGGGAGGTGTTGGAGCAGCTAAACCTGGAAACCATTTCCAGGCGCATCAACAACAGGAAAAACATCAGCAGTGGTCAGCATGGTTTCACCAAGGGGAAGTCATGCTTGAACAACTTTATAAACTTCTGCAATTAAATGACTGGCCTGGTAGATGAGGGGAGAGCCATGGACAATGTCTACCTGGACTTCAGTAAGGCCTTTGACAGAGTGTCCTGTAAGATCCCCACAGAGATGCTGTTGAAGTGTGGGCTGGATGAGCAGACAGTGAGGTAGACTGAAAACTGGCTGAATGGCCAGGCCAAGAGGGTGGTAACCAGTGGCACAAGGTCTAGTTGGAGGCCAGTGATTATCAGTGTACCCCAGGGGCCAGTACTGGCTCTGACTCTGTTCAACATCCCCAGTAGTGATCTGGATGGTGGGGCAGAGCGTACCCTCAGCAAGCTGGCAGATGACACAAAACTGGGAGGTGTGGCTGATACACCAAAGGGTTTTGCCACCATCCAGAGGGACCTCAACAGGCTGGAAAAATGGGTTGAGGAGAACCTCGTGAAGTTCAACAGGGGAAAGTGCAAAGTCCTGCAAATGGGAAGGAACAACCACAGGCACCAGTGTATGCTGGGGGCTACTCAGCTGGAAAACAGCTGGGCAGAGAAGGAACCTGGAGGTCCTGGTGGACCCCAGGTTGAACATGAGTCAGCAGTGAAAATAAGGCTTTTGAAAAGAAGGCTAATGGTATCCCAGTCGCCAGCAGGTTGATGGAGGTGATCCTTCCCCTCTACTCGACACTGGCAAGGCCACACCTGAAGTACTGTCTCTGGTTTTGGGCTCCCCCATACAAGACAGATACGGACACATTGGAGAGAGGCCCACAGAGATGATGAAGGGTCTGGAGCATCTCTGCTATGGGGCAAGGCTGAGAGAGCTGGGACTGTTTAGTCTGAAGAACAGAATGCCCACCAATGTAATAAATACCTGAAGGGTGGGTGCGAAGAGACAGAGCAAGGCTCCTTCCAGTGGTGCTCAGTGACAGGACCAAAGGTGGTGGGGGCCCCACTGAAACACAGGAGGTTCCCTCTGAACATCACAGAACACCTTACTGTGAGGCTGACTGAGCACTGGCACAGGTTGCCCAAGAAGGTGGTGGAGTTCCAACCTCAAGACATCCTGTTCTGTGAATAAAACTCGAAAGAACACTTCTTTGTTGACTTGTCTTACAAAGCTTCTAATTTGGGAAGACAGGAAGGACTTAACTAGCTGGCAGCAGCACTCACCTGCTCCCAGACGAGCAAATCCCGTTTCCTGCCCAGCAAAGCAGAGGCAGTATCGGAAGAATTGGTTACTACACAGGGAGCAGTTTTACAGGCTAAGGGACACAAAAGAACTGAAGAGGGCTTCGTTACCCCATTTCTTAATGCAAGCAGCACCTGTTACAGGTAAAACTGTTACGTGCCCTTTACTTCAGCAGCCTCCATCTCCTCTCTTGCTCCACAAGGAACCAACTAATTCCCACATATGGTTCCTACTCTGCCCCTGTAATAAAGCATTTAGCATTTCTCCATAGGATTCACCTGAAACCTCTACTTCACTCCCTGACATGCAGATCCAAGTCTGCTCAGCCTGTCTCTCACAAGTCACCATGATCCAGAAGGTCAGAGGGTTTATCTACAGGTATCCAGAGAACACACACTGGAGCCCACATCATCAACAGGAGCAGTCCTATTCAAAATATTGATCAGGGACTTGGGTGAAGGGACTGAGTGCACCCTCAGCAAGTTTGCTGATGACACTAACCTGGGAGGAGTGGCTGACACACCAGCAGGCTGTGCTGCCATCCAGAGAGATCTGGACAGGCTGGAGAGCTGGGCAAAGAGGAACTTAATGAAGTTCAAGGAAATGTGGAATGCACCTGTGGAGGAATAACCCCAGGCACCAGTACAGGTTGGGGGTTGGTCTGCTGGAAAGCAGCCCTGCAGAGATGGACTTGGGAGTACTGGTGGGCAGCAAGTTAACCAAGAGCCAGCACTGTGCCTTCATGGCCAAGAATGCCAATGGTCTCCTGAGGTGCATTAAGAAGTGTGATCAGCAGGTTGAGGAAGGTGATTTTCCCCCTCTGCTCTGCCCTGGTGAGGCTGCATCTGGAGTATTGTGCCCAGTTCTGGGCCTTCTCAGTTCAAGAGAGACCAGGAACTACTGGGGAGAACTACTTGTGCAACAGGCACAAGCTGGAACACAGGAGGTTCCGCTTAAACATGAGGGAAAACTTCTTCACTGTGAGGGTGACAGAGCACTGGGCCAGGCTGCCCAGAGAGGCTGTGGAGTCTCCATCTCTGGAGATGTTCAAACCCACCTGGACGCCTTCCTGTGCAATTTTCTGTAGCTGAACCCGCTTTAGCAGGGGGGTTGGACTAGATGATCTCCAGAGGTCCCTTCCAACCCCAGCCATTCTGTGATTCTGTGATACAATGTCATGGTCAGTATATTAATGAGGGGCTCTTCCTCTTTGCTCTGACCCCCACTTGGGTTCTCGTCGTTCCAGGATTGTGGTTTCAGTTCAGAATTGTCGCTCCTCTGGGATCGTTTTTTGGGAAGAAGCTGGGCTTGCATAGTCAACAGGGGGTATCACTCACTTAAATATTTTATTACTATTATTATCATTATTATTTTAATATTATTAAGTTTTGGGTTATCTCAATTATTAAACTGTTCTTATCTTAACCTACAGTTTCCTTACCCTTGCCTCCAATTCTCTCTCCTTTCCCCTGAGGGAGGGTGGTGGGTGAGGAGAGAGTGAACAGCTCACTAGCCACGTGCTAGCCACATGAAACCACCACACTAGGAATCAAGGGAGGGTTTGATTTTTCTCTGCAGATGACAAGCTATCAGAGCAGGACTATACCCCGTATCTCCAGGCTCATTATTATCCCAGCAATGTTAAAAAACCCCCAAAGTTACATCCATCACTTGCATAACTGTGCAGTTCATTTGTATTTTGTTGAGATGGCAGTACCTCTCCCACATACATTCTGCAAGCACGTACAGGCAGCTGATTCCACCCAGGCAAGGCTGAAATGCACTGATCCACAGCTCAGCTCAGGAGTTTGAACTGACGTACGAGACTTTGGCTAACGCAGTGCCTGCCCCAGCTTTGTGCACTCCTCTGTGGATGACAGAATCCGCCAGCTCCAAGCAAAATAATTCAAGAATAAAGCAAGGCCCATGGGTGAACAATGCTTTCTTTATTAAAGCACTAGATGTTACCCTGTTCAACTCTTACATAGTAGCGTAACACCTGGCTGAATCTCCAGAGAGAAAATGTCTTCCTAGATTACATTTAAAAAATTAACATTTACATTAAAAAAAAAAATCAAAACAAATTAACATTTCAAGATTATCATTGTACTGTTGTACCATCTGCCAGCTATTTTACAAATTACAGCTGCAGCCCAGAAGGTAAGTTTTACCATTGCCCTTTCATACATATCAGCACATTTTGCTTTTTTGTCTGTAGTACTTGATGCAATAAACTCTGAAATAAAATGGCAGATTTTCTCACATTTTTAAGGTAGAGAATGTATTTCAATCTTTAGACTTTCAGGTTTCTGACAGTTCTATTTGCT